>JAPVLV010000015.1:0-2400000 GCA_029168935.1 Oxyria digyna | reverse complement strand
GTAGAGTATATTAAATACATAAAACCATGTGAAAATGAATCTATATCAAGATTGTGAAGGGAATTATTTTGGAGGAGAAGGGAAAAATATATAGGAAAGTGAATATGGCATTACTTTAAATAGGTATATGAACTTCTTATTGTTGGAGAACTCTCTTGCTTCCTTGAGATTTACAACCTGAATTTATGACGCATACTATTAGTTAATCCAAATAATTAGTCTAACAGAAATGTGATAAATCCAATACTTGCCTGCCACTTTTCATTTGTTGTATACAATACAAGACCTTTTATTGTAATAGAAGCCATGGGAGGTGTCCTAAGAGAAATAAGAAACATAACTTCATTATAGTGAATAACTTTTATACGGTGCAATTATAAAAAGTAAGTAATGAATTGTGATGTGTTTTTCTCTCTTTCAATCATTCTTCCAACAAGTTTATACGGATACAGTTTACAGAAATTTGTCCACCGATTTAATCAGATATATACTTGCACATCAGTTCCAAGAGAACTACTCCATGCATGAGATAAAAGTAGGATGGGATAATATTACCAAGTTGCCCCTCCATGACAGTGTGCACCTCCTCGAGTCTCAAGTAGAAGATTGACAATACCAACCTCTACAGTCATTCCATCTGCAATCTGACATGATCAAAATTATAAGTTTGATGTATTCTAAATTATGTTTGTACCTTACTTCTCATATTACCAACGGCAACAAGTATCCTAGGTGAAGAGAGTTTATTTACAAAACATCGAGAAGTTAAAACCTTTATCGCACAATATGACTGAGGCTTTGAAAGTTAAACCGATGTTACAAATTACACATGTCATTCTAAACATAGAGACTTTTGCTTTCTCATGTTTATTTTGTATACATATTTGATATTACCATCAAATTATTGCTTCGCAGCAAAACAAAATTGTACCAATAGAAAACAATATATGGTCTAACCTTATCAGCAAATCCATAACCACTTCCCTTCCCTGAACTACCGGGAGATGAAGAACTGCAAAGACAGAGAGAATATTCATACATGACAACTGATCATTACAATTAGATACAAAATAGTAAAACAAATCAAAGAGAATTAGTCTTAGAGGCAGAATAATACCCTCCTGCATTTGAACATGCATCTGGATCTGAATTTTCTTCAAGAACCAAATCAAGCCGATCTATCCGCACAACAATTGGCTCTACTTGCACGCTGCTAACAGATGGAAGCTGAAATCCCACAGCAGAAATAATTCACTGTATCAGAATATTATTAAACCGGTACTTAATTAGCCTGATTAAGAAAACTGAAAACTCAATGAAACCAATCATTTCCACTTATACAAGTAAACTCAATTCCTGAAATCTCTCTTTGTTCCTGACTACGGCCATTATCACATTTCAAAGCAAAGCATTCCAAATTTCACAATTGTCGCATCAGATCACATTTGCCAAGATGAAAATACACGATCTGATCTGATCACAACATAATTCTACTCCAATATCTCAAACTGCTCACCGCAATCTCCAACTTTCCAACTCAATGAATCACCGCAATCTCCAACTTCCCAAATACACAATCAGAATATTATTATACCGGTACTTAATTAGCATAATTAACCAAATTGACAACTCAATGAATCAAGCTTGATTGAACCAATAATTTCCACTTATACAAGTTAACTCCATTCCCGAAATCTCTCTTTGTTCCTGACTGCGGCCAACATCACATTTCAAAGGAAATCATTCACAATTTTCACATCAAAGAAGCTTAAAGACAAACAGATCACATTTGCCAACATAATTTTACTGCAATATCTCAAACTGCTCAAGTCATCTATTTTCACAACAATTGGCTCTACTTTCACACTGCTAACAGATGCAAGCTGAAATCCCACAGCAAACATAATTCACTGAATCAGGATGTTATTATAACGGTACTTAATTAGCCCGATTAAGCAAACTGAAAACATCTCCAATTTCATAATTGTCACATCAAAGAAGTTTAAAGACGAAAAATAGTAACCGATCTGATCTGATCACAACATTATTTACTACAATATCTCAAACTGCTCACCGCAATCTCCAATTTTCCAACTCTAGCTGTGGTGACATTGATCGCCGCAGGCAATCCCATGCTTGAATGTAACGCATCGCCATTAATATCTGCAATGAAATCGGCCTCATTGAATCATAAATCAAACGGATCCTGATCAAATTCAAAATCAAAACCTAAAAAACTCACCTAAATTGGAGAGCTGCGCGGTCCGGCCTTGAAGCTTGAACTGATCTCGGCTAAACGATTTGAGCCAGTACTTGAGCGTGTACTCGAGAGCGCGAGCCAAAATGGACTCCATTAATCGCCTAGAGCTTCTCCTTGTCCTTCGCCTGAAGGATTTGTGGTTTGTGCATGATTGTACGAATTCTCTGTGTCTGAAAGAGAGAAAGGTGGGGGAAGAAGAAAGAGAAATAGGGTCACGTGCGAGAGGGGGCATGGCACGTGATGAGAGAGAAGATTGATGAGGTACTCATTGGTGATGGATCTCGCCATTGCCATCCCGCTTGTCAGATCCTGACAGCTGGCGCGGGAAAAGTTTGTTACTGCTAATAAGGAGTAATTAACTAGTATTAGAAAAAATGTAAATTGACTCAAATATCTTTAATAAATTTATAGAAACTCTATGTTTTCAAGAATTGTAAAATACTCCCTCCGTCCCACAATATAAGCAACATTTGCTTTATGCACATATGCCGATGCACGTTTTGCGTCGTTAATATCTCTAGTTATATGGTGATAAAAATTATAAAATTTTGATATTATTAAAGTACTCGTCAAGACGAATCAAACAAAATCCTATATCACTATATTTCTTTTTATATATTGGAATAAATTTAGAAATTAGTATTGAAGTGTGAATAGTGTCAGAATTTCAAATGTTGCTTATATTATGGGACGGAGGGAGTACTACAGTACAGAAACTGAAAGCTTAAAGATATTTTTTTGGGACAGATGATTAATAATAGTGTGCAAAAAGAGGTGCATAATTGTTGGTAGCCCATCACTAGGCAATAGCCCACACAAAACATTATAGTCCTACTCCCTCCGTCCCATAATGATCTTCTTGTTTCTTTTGTGCACATTTGTCGATGCGCGTTTTGTATCGTTAATATCTCTAATTATAAAATAGTAAAAATTATAAAATTTTAATATTATTAAAGTACTCGATAAGACGAATCAAACAAGATCACACATGACTATGTTTTTATTTATATATTGGCCGAAATTACGAAGATTCCTTTGAATAACGAATAGTGTCAGGAGAGAGAAACGGAAAGATAATTATGGGACGGATGAAGTACTAATTAAGATGGTCCGGATATATTTTGTATTAATAAAATGTGAATTTAACCATTTAACAAATATTATATCATATGACAAATATTCTTCGAGAATTTGATCTCTTAATTACAGTTGATGGAGGTTGGAGTCCTTGGAGTTGTAAAGAACATCTGACAACGGCTAAAAATGATGCCGAAAATGTTCTTATCATTTTCCAGTCTTAAGAATTAGACTTAACTAAAATAATTCTACATGGATTATTATAAAAAAGGGTGGGGGATGGAGGTCAACCTTCATTAGATTTCAAATGGAGCTGTCAGCGGACGTGGCTTAAAACAGAGTTTTATGTAGAGTTGGAGTCTCTTGGAGGAGTGTATCCTCGATTCTCGAGCTAGGAGCTTGGTTTTTCTGTTTTTGTTGGGAGTGTGTTGTGCGGTTTTTGTGTTTATGTTGGTGTATTTTGATTTTGGTTCTTGTGCTTCGATTTGTAGGTCTTGTTGTAAACTCCTTTACTTTTTGGTCATATCGGTTACTTTCTCTCAACCTGTTGGGGGTAAAGTAATACCAATCTCGACCCCTCCTCCACGTTCTTCGAGATATAATAACATAAGGAAATACCACTCCCTTAACCGCTCCCCTGACCCTGTTCTTCGAGATATAATGCAAAATGTCGTTGTATTATCTTTAATTTATACTCTCTCCGTCCCCTATTGTTATTCCCATCTCAAATTTCTACACTGTTCACAAGTCAACACAAATTGCTAAATATAATTTGATATATTGACGATACAAAACGTGCATCGACAAGTGTGTCAAAGTCAAACAGGACAAACATTATGGGACGGAGGGAGTACACAGTAACAGCAAGTCAATGCACATTTCTTTTCAGCTTTCTTTAAAGGAAATTCCACTCAACCACCTCCAATATGTCAATTTACACAAAATCTCCCTTGATCCTTAAAAATTTACTCATTGCCCTGAACTAATATATCAGAAGAGATCATCTCATGCCAAATTGCCAACCAGATAGATAGTGAGCTAAGTTCAAAAAATGGGCACCAAATCAGAGATGCATTATCAACATTTACATCTTAATAACAAGAAAAGATACCATACAACCATCAAATAGAGTTAGCACAATTCATTGAGAGTACCAAAAGACTAAAAGCTTGTCGATCACAATTGACATAGTGTTGTATAGAGTAAAGCCATTTGATTTTGGGGCTACCAAATTAGGCAACTGGTGGGCGAAGGGCGTGATCCTGAGAGGTATCGACTGCAGCTGGAGGCATAAACTGCCACATGGCGGCGAGTCCAGGATAACTGACAATCGGAACGAGCTTGCTTCCTGCCATTGGAGGATGTTGATGAGCAAATGCTGCTGCCATTGGAGGATGTTGATGAGGCCCAAATGCAGCTGACATTGCAGATTGAGGAAGAAATCCAGGGTGAGGGTTCATGGATTTCAGTTGATGCTCAAGCTTCTCCTTCTGTGCCTTTAGTCTTTGCTTCTCATCTCGAAGTTCAATCTTCTCCGCCTAAACACACACACACAGATATATATATATATATATATAGCTTAGTTCTCCGGAACAAAATATATTCAGCTTAGTTTTAAGAGTAGGTTTTTGGAAAGATAGAGACCTTCAAGTCCTTGATCTTATCTTGTAAACTCGAGTTTGAGTCCTTGAGCTTATCAGCTTCATTTCTTAGTTGAGTTACCATTTTCACAGCATCAACCAGAATAGCAGCTTTGTCGGTTTTTTGGGGTCTCCCAGGCTCCAAGACAGCACCTAATTCCATAAATCTAAATAAGTGAAAGATTATTAGCAAGTGAAAACAAGAGATAGGGAGGAAAAGGAGATTATATTTTCCATTAGCAAAAACAAGCATACTTGTCGTTAAGTTTGTCTCTACGCAACTTCTCTCTGCAAGCCTTGGAGCTCGTTGGTACGCATGATTCAGATCTCCCCCTGCAAGAGAGGGAAGAAAACAATTAACATCTTTCTAACTTGAAAAATGATTACATACTTTCTTCTTAACCTATAATAAAAAATTCTTCCAGAAAAGAGATCAAAGATTGAAGAAGGTACAGACCTCTTCTTTGATCCATTCTCTTTGGGGGCTTCGGCAATAGCATATGCTGCACTATCCAGTTCAACACTGAAAAGATAACAACATAACAAAGGAAAAAAAAAACTTTAAACAAGAGAACACCAATAAGACATAATGAGCATAGAAGCACAGTACCCAAAACCATTTGCAAACAGAAGAGGAACAAAGTATACTGACCAAAAAGTATCCCACACAGCAAATACTTAACCATGACAGAAGATATTTCAGAACAAAACTTTGATTTTAATAACAGAAGTTCAGTTGCATGGTCTCATCATCAGGTAAGAAATTACTACAAAATAACTACAGTATCCTCCATCAGGCAGACATCAACTGACAAGGTATTGGGATCTTACTTGGCAACCATTATTGTACTCTAAAATATACACCTAACAATTAGGTCAGTTGAAGAAACCCAAACTATACTCTAGCCTCTAGGCTCATGATCTCATCTGACAAATAAACCTAGCTTTACTTTATCATTCAAACAGTATTCATTTCAGTAAAATTCAAAGCATGCATCATCACCATCACCATCACCACCACAATCCAAGGTTCTCGGATCAACCAAAATCAATCTTCATAACCTGGAAAGCACATGAACATACAACTTATCTAGTCAACAAACTCATGCTCAACTATTCAATATCCTTCCAGGATAACTCCTCCTAATTGATTTCAGTGTAACAGGTCTAGAAAAGAAAACGTCAGTATAACCCTCCATCATTTAGGGCCCGTTTGGTATCGATATGGGTACGATATATCACTCATAAACATATTTGCGTTTGGTATAATTACTATATCGATATCAAAATGATACATGTTGTTTAGTATGAGCCAAGTATATTACGTATCAAAGATATCATTCATACTTATACCCATATCCGAAATCTCATAGTCATATGCATAACTTATATCTAAATATCAGTACCAAACGAGCCTTAGGTACCTATACACTATACCATCAAAGCGAATTTCAACCAATAAAGCTGACAATTCATTTATGTAGACGAAGTAATCACCAAAAGCACACAATTATAAACCCTAGAAACACGATCAATCCTCCATTTTTTCCCCAATTTCACACCAAACAGATCAAGAAATCGAAATTCACACCATACAGAGCCAAATTTCACCTGACATTGGACGAGCTATTCAAAGCCTGGGCAGGCCAATTGAATCCAGCGTTAGGGTTACAGAAATCTCCATCAGGAATGGGAATCTCTTCAATCAGGCTCTCGTAATCGAAAATCCAGTTACTATTTTCAGGGGAAACCATGTCTGGTGAAGCGCTGCCGGAAAAGGCTGAAGATTGCGCCCAAATTTTGTCGATTTTGACAGATGAAGATTGAAATTGGAAGGATTCTGGTGTTGGGAAATTTTGGGGGAGAGATTAAAAGGAAAAATGTGGGCTTGGTTTCGGTGCGTGGATTTCAGCAGTATTTAATTATTTTGGAATTTTATACTATTGTTTAAAAAAAAAATGGGTGAAGAAAACAGAAGATTAGGATGTGCCTTTTGATTCCACACGTCACTCAAGTTACACTCACACACTCATACGCAAAAAACATTAGTATTATTTAAATATTTAGAGAAAAAATCGGATATGAATAAAATTTAACGTAGGAAAAATAAAGTTGTTCGCAGTAATTACAGGTAAGTTATCGCGTGCCTCATTGAAAACGTTCAAAAAAAAAAATGGCTCAGGTTGTGAGCACTAGTATCCAGAATATGAATATTGATATGTAATTTGTGAACGCGGACAGTTTATTTTTCTACGTTAAGAGTTGTTTGCATCTGAACTTTCTAGTCGAAAATAGTATTTCAATTTATTGCCAATGTATAAAAAATGGTAATCATGAGATGATGAGTGATATTGTTTGATTCGTTTCAATGAGTATTTAATAATATTAAAATTTTACAAATTTTATTAACTTGTAAATGGAAAATATAGATGATACAAAACGTGTAGGACATATCTTGTTAGAAACAAGAAGATCAGTTATGGACGAAAGAAGTATTTATTTTTATTTGTTCAAACAAAGCAAAACAATGGGACTCTTCTATAGAAAAAATGACACTAATGATGAGATCTTACAATATTTGTTGCGAAAAGATAGAGTTTGGTATTTAGACTCCGTTCGACTGAGCTTTTTTTACACATTATGGAGCTTAATTTTATATTACATCTATTAAGTGTTCGATAAACAAATATTAATCTAGCTTAACAAGCTTAATGTAAATTAAAGTAGCTTGATTTGTTAATGTTACACCCCTAGATTATTGGAGCTAAACAAGCTTAATTTAATTTTTAATCCACTATTATCCTTTATCAATAAAAATTTAAATAATTTATTAGATCCATTTTCTTAATTTTACTATTATTATTACAAATTCAGCTAGATGTACCGAACATTCAAGTAGCTTTTACTAAATTCTTTATCTTAATATGTTAATAATGTTTCAGCTATTAATTCAACTTCAGCTCCAGTTTCAGCTACTTATTCAGCTTCAGCTACTATTCCATCTTAATATACTGAACGGAGCCTTAGAGAAAATTTGTTTGTGATCAAATGATCCGCAAATAGAATATAACCATCAAAGATGCTTAATAAAACACCAATTAAAATGTATTATTCAATATTCATAAAGTATTAAGTTTAAGCCACCCATTATAAGACTTATTCAATATAATAAAGTTACGATGACGTTACGCTTTCTTGGTAATTTGGTTTTATATTTTGATATGGTACTCATCTTTATAAAACAAATTGCACTAATTAAGATATACTTATTCTCATTGACAGCAACTTGTTATTGAGTTGACATTTTTTACAGTAACACTCATGTGTTGACCGATTATAAATCGTCCGGTTGATAATCGAATATGCAGCAACATATATGGCTTGTGCCTCTTGAGTAGTGTCAAAAACAATGCAACCTTTACTTTCCATTCACAAATCGATCGAGAATCAGATGCTTGAAATGTATATATGATCAGACAAAATGTTAATGGAGGATCGAAGCATATATGTTTTTAACTTTGAGCGACCAAAATCTATGATATGTCTAATTATATACATCTCTCCAAAGTCCCTTTTGATTGATGGGAAAATGACTTACATTAGCGTGAAATTTAATTTAGAGAATTTTCTGTCATTACAACTTACAAGGATAGAGATATTTTAATTAATTAACTAGATACGGGTATTAATTATAATATTTTGGATAAATGTATGTAATTATAAAAAAAAATACAATAAATTTAGCTTAAAATATTCTCTCTCAATCTCTCCTTCCTATAAAAAAAAAACGTTACCGCACATCCCGCATTAAGTTCAGCTCTCCACGTCACCATCTATTTTTTGTCGATTTTTTCATTGACTTCCTCTTCTTATCAGCGGTGAGGTTTCTCTTCTTCTTGTCAGCAGTGGCGTTTCTCTTAACCGAATGGATCTATTCAATTGAAGTTGTGTTATCATTTTAATTATTTTTTAGTAGATATGTATGTATATATGCAACATAAAGTATTTATATAAGGTTCATGTTTTAACGAGGCCAATGTTGTTTGGCGTGTTACATGTTTTACTGAGGCCATGCCTATGAATTAATCTTAGGTGTTGTCAAAATATAGATTAAAAATATCTAATTAATCCAGATTAATTTTTATCCGGGAAGGAGGGGGCGTCGGGATGAAACAAAGGGATTGATGAACGGGATAGAGATTAGAATTAGGTTGAAGATTGTGGTAGAGGAAGAAGACGAAAATAGGTAATTAGGGTAAAAAATTAAAATAATAACATTTATTAGGTACACATTGTTTTTACTTCATCAAAGGCAACAATTTATATATATATATAGATAGATAGATTATCCACATTTCACGCTTTTAGTGCATGCATGCAAGATCGAAATCCAAAAGCATATATTCACGAAGAAAAAGTTCAGTTTTTTATAATAAAAATAAAAAAAGTGAAATGAGTAGAAACTAAGGATAAAGATATTAATATTTACATGTATATTTCCATAAATATAAACGTGTTTTTCATACCCTTTTAAAATTAAACAATCATATATATATATATATATATATATATATATATATTGTTTTTGTATTAGTCTCGAAAAAATATTGATGTGAAAATAATTACAAAGAAAAGAATGTAATTATCCACATACGTATCTGTCACATTCACATGCACATCTATCTATATATATACATATATTAAAACAGAACGTTGTTTTGCCACATGTCGTCTTTATATTCAATTCGTTTATGTGTCGACCTCTAAGCTATGCTACATCATCCGTCATGTCATCCTCCACATCATCCGACTATATTTTGATATATCTCTTTGAATTTAATAATTAAAAAAAATCAAAAAGATATCTATTAGGTTATATTAAAAAAGAAATATCATATTATATCTTTTATCATATTATATCTTTATCTTATATATATATATATATATATCAATTTTTATCTTTTATCATATTATATCTTTATGTTATCAATCTAATTAAATTGAGTTATGAATGAAGTTAAACTATGAAACAGAAATCGTAAACTATAATCTATAAATTATAAACCATAAAGTATAAACTACAATCTATAAACTAATTAATAGTATAAAATATAAATATATTATTAAAATATTTATTACGACCCCGTACATGGTACGGGAACACACGCTAGTATAAGTTTAAATACAAATACATAAATAAATATGTCTACAATATGTAATCTTCTAAAGTAGAGACTAATACAAAAATATGTATCACTAAAATTAAAGGGATATTTTCTACGATATATACTCATATGAGAATGATTATTAACGTACGAATATATATGAACTATTCACGTGTGAATCTCTTCATATTGACATGCAGTCATGCACATACAAACGCAAATTATACACGCACATTCACACATGCATGCATGCGCATGTGAGTATAAAATGGTGTGCATGTATTCGTATGTTTATACATAAATGTTTTCTATGTCTACAAGTATGATTATTAATGTACAAATTTAAAATAATTACACCGATAATTTATGTTGATCTTCTAAAGTAGAGACTAATACAAAAGTATTTATCATTAAAACTTAAAAGGGATATTTTATAGGAAATATATTCATATGAGAATGGTAATATTAATGTACGAATATATATGAACTATTTACGTGCAAATCTCTTCACATTTACATGCAATCATTCACATACAAACGTAAATATATGCACATTTACACATGTCTACGTGTGCATGTGAGTATGAGGAATATACATATGAATATAAAGTGATGTGCATGTATTCGTATGTTCGTACATAAATCAAATTAATATGATCCATTCGTTCTACTCAAAGAAAGTATGATCAATATGTGGAGCTATAATTTGATCGACGAGGCTATGGAGAATCTTGAACGTTGTAGGAATTGAAGCCGTGGATGGTGGTGGGTCTAAAATTAGAGAAAGTGAAGTGAAAGTTGCCTCTTTCACTTAGCTAGTGGCCATATTATATTATGGGCATGACTATTAGACTTAGCTTTTAGAAGAAAATAGGGGCAACCTTCCATTTTGGCTGCTATCTTTCACCTTCCATGGATGTTATTGGTAGGCTAGTTTTGTATGTATGACAACATTTCGCCACCGTTTCCATATAAAATGTCTAACACCTAAGTTTAGTATATGTTGTCAATTGACAGAAAAGTGTGCTAGCTTAATCAGAGGTCTCCAGTTCGAGTCATAAAAATAAAATTGTGTTAAATCTTGAGAGGGAGAGCTTTGTCGTCCGATGTGGTTCTGCTCGGTTCGGAGTGGTTGCTCGCTTTGCCACATTTTTCCTTAACAAAAAGAGAGAGTATGTTGATCATTTGTTGTGTGTGTTGGAAATTAATAATCCCCTAAAAACTTAAAACGTCAAGATCAACGATGTTAGAATTATCAAGAACATCGTATCTTTACGGCATACCTCTATCCATAGCGGTAATCGAATCTTTATGCGAAACTACGAACGAGAACCATAGATACATCGTCTTCCTCAATCAAATCAATTTAGAACTTTAGTGTTTTGCCTCTCTTTGATTAGAAGAGGTGATGGAGGTTGTTGAATGATCTGATGACCCTAACGTAATTGTCTTTTATATATTTGAGAATAATTAAGTCTATTGGACCAAATTTGCTCTTACAAGAAGTCTTAAGGCTTTTCTTGGTTAATTAAAATCACTTAACTAAGTCAACTAATAATTAGTCATATAATATGATTGTCTTATAATATGTAATCCACACAATATTATTAGATTAAACAATTTAACAATGTGTGCACGGATAAACTTGAACTGGGTTTCAGGCGAGGATGATGACCAAGGATGATGCACACATACGTTATAATTTATGCACACATTATATTATGTGAAGAGTGAATTATGACGTATGTGTAGATCATCCTCAATGATCATCGAAGACACGTTCTCACGAGATCTTCTCCTGATAAACTTACACACATCAAAAATATAGATTGATTACAAACGTACGTAAATCCTTAGAGTTGGAAAAAAAAGAAATACAAGGAAAGTTTACAATATTTGTTACACTTTTATAGTCATATTCCATGCATGATACTTGACTCACAGTCAGTAACCGTGTGTCATGAATCATACGGGTACAAAACTTGTATGCTATTGTTGTCAATTTGTCGTTGGATTCAGTGTGAGATGAACTACTAGCTAGGATAGTGATCAAATACGGACGTAATATTCATAATCAAATTTATTTTATTATTGCCATTGAATTTCTTAATTATATGCTATGTCAAATAATTTATTGTTAGTGCCGTCCATTTTTAAATGAAAAACAGGAAAATTACGCATAAAAAAAAAAAGAATCTAACCGTAAGTGCTAAATATAACAAGAGGGCATGTTCACGACAACAATAATGTTTTCTACATATATATTTAGCACTATGTTATTTCAACTCCAATCATTTGTGACAACTGACACCAGAACTTTCGTCTATGTGATCCAATAAACTTGTTCTTTTTTTGTATCTATGTTTGTGCCCTTTTGTGACACTATATTTGTGAATTACCTAACCTCAATATAAGTCTAAATATATACTATTATACTTAATGTACATGTCGACATCTCATTATATTATCTTCATTATTTCCTCATACAAAATTGTAAGATAGAGAGAGCATAAACACTTCTACAACCTTTTTTAAAGTGATGATGTATTTTTCGGCATAAAAATATTAAAATTTGTTCTTGGTATGGACTTGATGACAAAAATATTTAAATAACTCTTTTTATATATGAATTAGTGTTTTATTACCTTTAAAAAAATTATGATGTGTTAACACATGATGATATTTTATAAAGTATTTGACGATGGTATTGATGATGACGTAATACGTCATCGAATAACGATAAGAAGTTATTTGTCAAGTGATGACAAAAACTATTAAATCTGTTTAAAAGGGCATTGGGCCCTGTGATTACATATTTACATTGCCCACATTAGACTTATATGGGCCATTTATTACTGGGCCGCGGCCCACTTTCAACTACGAAACCCAACTCACCCAAACTTTCAAATTAAGAGCTGCGCAAAAAATGATATCTTACAGGATATCCTTTTGGTGGCCACAATTCATCATCTCAGAACTTCAAAAAACTACAACAATCATCATCATCATATGAGCAGCAAAAACATTAAAGACACACCAAAATGGCTCAGCTAGCAAACTTAAATGGAGTCTCTGAAGCACTTCACACCTCCATTCCAAAGCCACCTACAAAAAAAACTCCCATTTCCTGCAAACCCAAATGCTCAAATCACTCATTCAATTCTGAACATTCCTCTACAAGAAGACTAATCATTGGCTTAGCTTCAACCGCCTTCATCAGCCTGACTTCACAATGCTCACCTCTACTAGCTGAAGAAAGCAACAATGGCTGGTGGTCAAATGGCCCTCTTCGTATCCCCTCCGTTGATAACAGTAAGAGCTCGTTTTGTATCGATATCTAGACATCGGATATGAATAACAAGATATGGGTACGAATATGAGATGCCCAATATCATTACCCATACGTGATATAAGTATATCTCGTACCAAATAACATATATGACTTTGATATCGATATACTGAATATAGCACACGCGAATGGGCCCTAATCACATTCTACACTTCAACATCTTGTTTCTTGATTGCTTCTGTTCTTTGTTGTAGAGATTGACAATGAGGAAACAAGAACTAGATCTTTTCTAGTTGTTGAGTGCTCGGTAAAAAAAAAAACATTTATCTAGCTTAACAAGTTTAATGTAGATTAAAGAAACTTAATTTGTTAATGTTACAACCTAGATTAATGGAGTTTAACTTGTAATTTTTAATGTTACACAATTGCCAAGTTCCTTTTTCGTTATTTTACTATTGTTATTACTAGTTCTGCTATAAGTACCGAGCATTAGCTTTTTCAAACAACATTTTCATATTTAGCTTTAGTTATTCATTCAGCTCTTGCTCATGTTTCAACTACTTGTTCAACTCCAATTACTATTTTAGCTCAATATGCCGAACAAAGCCTAATAGGATGAGTAACACTTTTATGTTACTTCTCTACTCATGACAAAAATTTTATTTTAAGTTGGCTATGTTACTCAAAATAGCACTGCTCTTCAACATCTTGTTTCTTGATTGCTTCTGTTTCTTTGTTGTAGAGATTGCCAATGAGGAGACAGGAACAAGATCTTTTCTGAAGAATGGAATCTACATTGCTGATGTTGGAACCAAAGGGAGGATGTACAGGCTTTATAAATATGCATTTGATTTGTTGGCAATGGGAGATTTGATTGGACAAGACGCTTGGCCTTACATTAGACGATATCTTCGTCTCAAATCGACATTTATGTACTATGATTTCGATAATGTTATTACTGCAGCTGGTGTTGATGATAAGCAGCCTCTCACTGATCTTGCTAACAGATTGTTCAACAATTTTGAAGAGGTAATTGGTTTTGTTTAGAGTTGATCATAGAACTGAATTTGAGTTAACTTTGATTTTTTTTTTAATCAGCTTTTGGTTGCTGTGAAAAAGCATGATCTTCCAATGACACAATCCTGCTATCAAGATACAACTGGGATTCTCCAAGAAGTTATGACACGGATGGGCTAGATTATCTGTCACAAACATATGTATAAATGTACTGATTTTATGTACATTATGATGTAAGCTTGAAATGCAAAAAATGTTTCTACCATCTTACAAGCTTTCTTCTTGGTGGAGTAACATTTTGGTTATTCTAAAAGGTAATAAAACTAGCAACAATGTGCATTTTCAGTTCTTTTGATGCTGCCTTTAACTTTAGACTCACATCTTTGCCTTCAATAAGATGGATTCTGATCTGGTGGAAAGTTCCGGTACAAATAACTCTTAACGTTGGAAAAACGAACAGACCGAGTTCACATATTACACGTCAATGTTCATATTTTGGATGGTAATGTTCATAATCTGGACCATATTTTTTTTGAACGTTTTCAGTGAGAGACGCGATGACATACTTGTAATTACTTCGAACTTTTGTTTTTTTTTCTTCCGAAAAATAACATCAAAAAGTTTTATCGCCCGAATAATGAACATTACCGCTCAAATTATGAACATTAGCTTGTTCTCACCGGGACTTTTCTCTCTGATCAGATCAATCAAGAACAGGCACCAGTTCAAATGAAGTTTCATATTACATGTACTCAAATTACATAACATTGTCATTGCAGAATGCCAACCTTGTTGATTGATCTTCAACAACTTAACAATTGACAGCAGGAATTACAATCTCTAGAACTATATTGTTTCTCAGAGTCGCCTCCGTCTTCTTCCAATCCGCGTTTTCCGGTAGCTCAATCCTCCTTACACATCCATGTTCCCACCATTCAGTGCTTCTCCAGTCTCTTCCATGAAACTCAGCTTGTATTTTCCATTGCCCACTAATCTCTAAAATCTTACCCTTTTCTAAGCTAAGCTGAATACTATTTTCTTCTAACCCTGTAATAAAAACATGTAAGAAAAAAAGCATGAGGAAAGTTCCCGTGCAAATATAACTCTTAACGTAGGAAAAATGAACAAATCACGTTCACAGATTACAAACTTTGTTTTTTTTTTCTTTCTCAAAATGACCTCAAAAAATTTACCATCCGGATTATGAACATTGCCGCTCAAATTATGAGTATTAACTTGTTATCTGTGAACGCGAAAAGCTTCGTAACGTTAAGTCGTGTTCTCCCGAGAACTTTTCTAAAAAATCACAACTCTTTAATTTCATAGAAATGTTTGAAAAACTCACCTGCAGGAAGTTCAGCCTGAAGAACATACTCCTTATCCGACTTAAACCAATCGACTTGCTTACATCCAGATTCGCGGAGTTTAGCCAGCAAAACAAAGGCTTCAAATTCCCACAGAGGAAATGCATCAGATGGATCAAAGAACTTCCCAAACAACATGGGACTGAACAATGATCCATCTTCAAATATTTCCTGAATTGAAGGACTCGCCTTCGCTATGAAGCCATGAAAAGCGTCTTCTTTCATAGGAATGATCCATTTATGGGGAGTATGATCATCCAAGAAAACATCAAGAACTCTAGAAGATGCCATAACACTCTAAAAAAGGAGGTAACTTGTAAATTTGGCGTGTAATTTGCTTCTTTCTTATAACTTAGACTTTTATATTGGATGCTGTATAGTCATGTGATTGGAGAGACTTTTAAAAAGAAAAGAGAACATATTCCTTTGTGGGTTTATATCAAGGAACAAACTTCTTTTAAAGATTCTAAGGCCTCCTTTCACAATCTATGAATAGGAAAATACAATAAAAATCTCTTCTTCTGCACAGTTAGAGGTGTTGAATTTGTGGGAATCTTCTGTGATAATTTGCAGGATTTTTTTTTCCTGGACTGAAGATTAGCTTGAACTGAAGCTTCAATATCTTTAAATGCAGCAGAGGAATCATAGCATCTAAACAGAAAATACCATGGCCACCTGAACAGAATGTATGCTATGATTGATATCAAAATATCCAAAAGTTGAAAAAAAAAATAGTTCCTGTTTATCAACTTTTTGTAGTTGATACTGAATGTATTATGCTTAAACACGACCTTAATGTGTATATTCGGGCGTGCTTGAGATGGGTTATATGATGTTTAATTAATCAACCATTTTTACACAAGCAAGAATATTTAAAGGATGCAAGATTCTAGCTTCTTGACATGAAAATCAGACACCAGATATGACAGCAGATTAAAAGAAAAAGGAAAGGTAAATAAGATCCATAGCTCTTTGCAATCATGAAGGAAGATTGAGTGGCATGCACCATCAATTTATGGTGTGGAGGGAATATCTTTTTTATGGTGATTGGAAGGGTTGTGGTTTTTCTTTGTGATAAGAAGCATCTGTTCTCTACTTTCTCTGCTAAAATGGCGCAACTTTTGACCACTTTTTACCTCAAAACGTTTCGGAAACGGAAAGTCGACAATTTTAAAATTTAACGACAAAGGAACAACCGGGAACGGTAATAAATCATATGTTGTTTTAAAGATCTGAATGTGCAAAATATATTATATATTCTAAAATTATGCAACAAAAAAATGATTTACTAATTAAAAGACAAAGGTAGGCAATCGAGAACGGTTGTCTAATGGGTTAAAAGATTAGAAGATAATGAAAACGTACTTGAATGAGTATTATTTAGTCTAAGGTTTAAATTATTTAAATATATAGTTTAAGTAAAGTGAAACACTCTTAGAAGCGTGTAATATGTAATAAAAATAATATCTTGCAAACGGAGAATTTTCCTTATTATGGTTAATGGAAATGGGAACGTTCAACATGCTTTGGGAGACGTTTCCGAGTGTTTGACGCATGAAGCCAGAGCATTCAGAAGTTTTCGGGTATCATAGTTCAAAATCCTAAGGGCCCGTTTGATATCGATATCTAGATATCAATTTCATACTCATATCTGTGCTTGGTATAATTATTATATCGATATCAAATTGATACTTTTTGTTTGGTTTGAGCCAAGTATATCAGGTATGAGTATTGAAATGATTTTAAAACGTGTTTTTGATATCTCTAAAAAATTGAGAATATCAAACACATAACTCATAGCAATACTGATATCCGATACCTCATATCCATATCTAGATACTGATACCAAACGACGCCGTTATATAATTGTGTGAGCGATTTTGAACACCAAGCGTCTGTAGTCCAACGGTTAGGATAATTGCCTTCCAAGCAATAGACCCGGGTTCGACTCCCGGCAGACGCATTTTTTTCAAATCAGATATAATTTTTTTGTTGAGGTGTTATTAAAATTTCTAATTGTGGCGGCATTTGTTTGAGATTTCTTTTTTTTTTTTTGCAATGTTGAATTCTACGATCTTTAGCTGGGCAATTGCAGCTTTTGCCCTTCTGCTGCATGATGCATCATCTTCCCTAATTTCCAATTTCGTTCCAAATTCCTCATTTTCTGAATTGCAATTTCATCTCCACACAACAGATTCCATCAGAAATTGCAATTTTCTGAATTGCAATGTCATTGATAGGTTCAATCTAGAGGTTTCTTTACCGCCAAAGTTTCTGGAATCCGGATTGTTCTCGTGGTTTTTATTAGATTAATTTTGTGATATTTTGTGAATTAGGGTTTAATTAGGGAATGGAAAAACTGGATTTCGGTGGAATTTGAGATTTGAATCAATTTCCAGCAATCTAGCTGTTGTAGGGATATCCGTGTGAGAATTAAATATAGGGTTTTGTTAAATTTTGTATTGTTGGTTGTTCATCTGTTGATGAGAGATGAAAAGGATTGTGTGCTTGCTGGAGGTTTGTGAATCTAGAGAAGGGCATGAAGAGATCTATTGTTCTTGTGCTTGTTTTCATGGCTTTTGTAGTGGGTCAAGTGAAGGCAATTGTTGATTTAGAGAACCGACCTCGTTCAGCTTCGATGGACAGAGTTGAAATCTTGGTAAATGACTAAATATTACATTGCCTCTCTCAGTGAGCTAATCAATGCTTTGCATTTGCTTTTGTTTGTCAAAGAATGTGTGTATTGCATTTCTTCAATGTATGATACTGGAGTGATATAGTCTTATAATCATGATTGACAGGGTTCAGTTTCAATGGACAGGTTGAAATCTTGGTAAATACTGTATTGCCTCTCTTAATGAGCTAGTCAATGCTTTGCATTTGCTTTTGTTTGCTTTTGTTTGTCAAAGAATATGTGTATTGCATGTCTTCAATGTATGATACTGGAATGATAGTCTTATTCATGATTGATAGGGTTTAGTTTCATCTATATCTGAAGATGATGAAACCACATCAAGATGGTATAGAAGGCATCTTGCAAATGAAGATGTTGTTGCTAATGATTCAGAAATAGCGGCAGACAAGCAACGTAACATCCATGCAGCCATTTTTATTGCTGTTTTTGTGACGGCGACTGTGACATTCATCTTCGCCCTTCTGCTATTTATATGCTGTCACGAACGTTTAGGGATCAAGATCGGCAACTATGATGTGAATGACAAGTCCCTTGTCATTAGCACGAGTGACAGAACCGACGGTACATATATATTACTTCATCCCTTTCCATTGTACAATATCACTTCCTTATTATGTTTGAAACTTATGCATTGCAGACTCAAAGAATCCTTCTGTTCTTCAAATAGCATACCATGAGACGAGCTTCGAATCCTGTAGCAATGGTGACAAAGAACATGAAGAAAACTTGGAAGCAGCTGTTGCTGACATATCAGTAGACAAAGTTGATACATTACCAGTTGAAGAACCCTTAGATGTAGATCCTAAAATACCCTCTCCACCTTTAAAGCCACCTGAATTACCTCCATTAAAGCCGCCTTCTCCTCCTTGCCCTAGTGCACCAGCACCTCCTCCTCCACCTCCATTAAAGCCGACTTCTAGTAGTGTTTGTCCATCACCTCCCGGACCACCACCACCGCCACCACCTTCTGGTGCAAATAAGCCTGGTGTTCGTGCACCGCCTCCTCCAAAGGGAGTTGTGGAAAAACCTTTGGCTTCAACAAGTGCAGAAGCTAAGGGTGGACCGAACACTTCTAGAACAAAGCTAAAGCCGTTTTTCTGGGATAAAGTTCTTACCAACCCCGGACATAAAATGGTGTGGAACCACATTAAGACTGGATCCTTTGAGTAAGTCTCTAATCTTGCACTTGTTTGTGTTAGGATACAAAATAGTAGAAATCTATACAATTAACTGTAGGAGAAGTTACAGAAAGTCATGCGAAGGGACGGCAGTTATGTGTGGTTACTGGTTAGTCTTCCTCTGAGATTGGCTCATTAGGGGGGTGTCCATCTTGAGATTTATCCTTGTTTAGCATTAATCTGAGTTATTAGTTGGATTCTATAGTGTTTTCTTATTCTTGAGTTGTTTCCTGGTTTCTTCTCTATCAGTTTGATTACCCATCTTTTGAGTAAAATAAATAAACGAATACGTGTGTGTTCAAAAATTCAGGTTTAATGAAGAGATGATAGAGACACTATTTGGATGTGCTCAACCTGATAAAAACCAAGTGGATTCGCAGAAAAAATCCACTACACGTGATGCACCCAAGTTCATTCAGCTTATTGATCCAAAGAAAGCACAGAATTTATCTATTCTCATGCGGGCCTTGAATATAACGACAGATGAAGTTTGTGATGCTCTTGAGCAAGGTGAGCTACTCTGGTTCTCTTCATATAGGGAATTAACATGATTCCTAATTAATTAAAACTCAAATTATTTGAGGAATAAAGTATGAAAGAATGAAAGTCAGTTCAGTTTTGTAAGGTATTGGTGTGTTTTGCTTCAGGAAATGAGCTTCCTCCCGAACTCCTTGAAACTCTACTGAAGATGGCTCCAACGCCTGAAGAGGAGCTGAAACTGAGATTATTCAGTGGGGAACTTTCTCAACTCGGTCCAGCTGAGCGGTTTTTGAAGGTATTAGTGGACATTCCATTTGCCTTTCGGCGAATGCAGTCATTGCATTTCATGTGTACTCTTGAAGATGAAGTTAGGAACATCAAAGAATCCTTCTTAACCCTGGAGGTGAGATAACTACACATTTTGATATGCATAACTTGGCTGTTAAACCTTAAATAATTGCCATATGATTTGGCAGGCTGCTTGCAAGCAACTCAGAGACAGCCGTCTTTTTCTCAAGCTTCTAGAAGCCGTGTTAAAGACAGGAAATCGCATGAATGATGGAACATTTCGGGGCGGTGCACAGGCTTTTAAACTGGACACTCTGTTGAAACTATCTGATGTGAAGGGGGTTGATGGAAAAACAACTCTCCTCCACTTTGTCGTTGTACAGATAATCCGTTTCGAGGGTATACGTGCTTCTCGTAGAAATGGAATCACTGAAGATAACTCAGAAGTTGATAGTGAAGAGAAAATGTCTGCTCTTGGACTCAAAGTCGTGTCAGGCTTAAGTGGGGAGATGGAAGATGTCAAGAATGCAGCTGCTTTAGATGGAGAAGTTTTATCAGCATCAGTAGTGAGGCTCGGGAATTCAATGGCCAAGACCCGGAATTTCCTAGACTCGGAAATGAAGAACATTGATGAGAAAAATGGATTCCACCAGGTTCTGAAATGCTTCATGGAGGAGGTTGAAGATGCAGTAATTGAGCTGGTGGAGGAAGAGAAGCGGATTGCTGAATTAGTGAAGAGCACAGCAGATTACTTTCATGGTAAACCCGGGAAGGAGGAAGGTTTAAGGTTGTTTAGTATAGTTAGAGATTTTCTGGTAATTTTGGACAAGGCATGTGCTCAAGTAGGAGAGAATTATAAGAAGCCAAATAGTAGCAATAATAATCAAAGTCAAAAGAAGGATCAGAGTGAAATTAAGCAGAATTCCCCTCATACTCCTGTACCTCTACAAATACCTCCTGATATTCACCAGAGATTCATGATGGCATTGGCAACTGTCCACTCTCGTGCAGGTGACGATTCAAGTTCAGAAGACGAGTATGATTAGGTTGGGCACTGAATCCGGTGCATAAATCTAGTTGCCAAGAAACCAAGGCTCCATAGAGCATGGTGCTTATGAGAGCTGATGCATGGAGTCGGCGGTTTGTTGTAAATATAAGGTTTTGATGGACTCATGTTGGAATTGTGAATATGTTGACTTGTTTTTATAGCAGGAGCATGAGTTTCCTCAGGTTTCTGAGCAGGATAGAAGCTAGCTTGCACACGATGAAGATAAAAAGAATCGGTACGTCAATGATCCCTCTGCTATGTCAGTTAAGAGTTGCATATGTATGTGTTTATCACATTGTATAGGTTATGTGACCATTCCAATTGTAGAAAGCAAAGTAGGATTACCAAATTTTGATTTTTGAACTCATTCTCAAGTTTCAATCTTGATGATTTGATTATAAAGCAACTTCAGCATGTGTACTGCATAAGATGAAACATGATCCATAACAGATCTTATATTTAGCTGTTACAGTTATTTTGTATATGGAATGATCCTAAAGAGGAATGTGATCAGTGAGAATGAGACAGATGTTGTTCTTCATGGTATGATTGGAGAAAGTGTTAACAATCTTCTCCCTTATAGATTATTTTGTATATGGAATGATCCTAAAGAGGAATGGGATCAGTAAGAATGAGAGAGATGTTGTTCTTCATGGTATGATTAGAGAATGTGTAACAATCTTCTCCCTTATAGATCACATCAACTATACGACACAAGTTAAGGACGCGAGTCAATAGAGCCTTCGGCATCACATAAGGCTTCAACATCATCTCATTGATCTCCTTCCAGCAACTATCCACTCTTTTCCCTAGTTCTTTGTGTGCTGTTTCTTCTTCAACCCCATGTTCTCTCATGTAGCATTCCACCGCCGACGATACATGGTTTCTACCATGCTCAAACTTCATCACAAAACATAGTAAGTACTTGCAGAAAATCATGAAAAAAAACATCTTTCTTTGAATGTAGTATATACCTGATGACTACCCATGTCATCCATGAGCCGTCCGATTATGGCCGAGGCTCGTATGACCGTTGGATTCGCACGAGCCCACTCGAAAGCCTCCTTACTAGCAACTTCACCCATGCCGAGGTAACTCACTATTGTTCCCAAATTGTAGCCAAAGCTCATGATAGCCGCTTTCTCCCAGTACTCGTTGCACGTTGGAGAGTATTTCTCGTTGCACCATTTCGCTTCTTGGTAGTACACTTTACACAATTCTTTCATCTGTTTTTATACACAATGTGACATGTTATATGTTTTTCAATTAGATTGTATACAATACATGTTATGTTCAGTTCCAAGACACAACGTACTTCCTCTCTAGCATACTCACGCACCAAGACCTTCCTTTAGGCGCCAAGTCTCGTTCAAATTCCTCAAAGGTATCAAGGAGAGATTCATAACAAACTTTCATGTAGTTTTGAAGTTTTTCAGTGAAGCTATTGTCCCATCTGAAAAGTTCAATTAAGCCAATACTTGTCAATTAGAACATTAAGTACTCTAATGAAGCGTATAGTACTAACTACGACAAACCTTTCAACTGCTTTAGTAAAAGGAGTTAACTCGTCGATAGTTCCATAGGCGTCGTAGATATCATCTACAATCGAAGTGACCTTGAACACTTGCAAGAATATTTTTCTACCAAGTGCATATTGTGGTTCGAAGTAAGGTCCTAACGTCCAAAAGTAGGCTTCTGGTACCTCTGCTCGGAAAAGGCATCTTTCTGTTCAAATCTAAGTCTTTCCACCATCTGAATCCAATGAAGATCATTAACACATGTAGTTGATAACATTATGTTTTAGTATATGTATAGATAGCTACCTGATGAGATCTCTGAGCTCCTTTTTGTGCAAAGCTTGAACCCGGTTGAAATCCAACTTAGCAAACTTGAGCAAGGTTTTGTTATGTGAAGGCTATTGCTCATAAAAAGTGATGAAATGTCTAAATTCAAGCCTAGGCATGCCCTTGTGGTAGGGCTGCAATAAGGCATGCATCACTTGTGAAGCCAATGGATGATTTGGCTGGTTGATTGCCAAGTCTTTGAGATGACTCGTCGTAAACGTCAGGGCTTCGTCCAACGTGTCATCCCCATGGATGCTGACGTGTGAGGCTTCGTATAACGCCAATATCCCCTTTACATCACTCGATAACGAATATTTGAATCTTCCGTTTTCGCCCTTGAACTTGTCGAACACATCTAACCATAACCAAAACATAAAACTTGTTAATACATCAAGAACTCAAGATCCATGAAGCGTATATGAACTTATTATAAATAGACGTACCACATGATACATGAAAGCCATGTTGTCGAAGGAGGCGAAACCAAAGAGAAATATGATAGAGATCATAATGATGAAGATCATCATGTTTCTCATAGATTATTTGCATAGCTTTTTCGATTTCTTCCTCGACGCGGTAGCCAACACCAAGACGATTCGTGTCGCGTGTTGAAATTATGATTATTTTAGTAAAAAAGATACAACACTCTTTTAGGGGTCAAACTCCTCGTAGTTTAGTTATAAGCATGGTTAGCTAAAACGTGGGCTAAACGATTAGCCTTATGATTTATATGAATAAATTGAATAACTTTTGGTTCTTGACTTCTTGCAACTCCATCTTTTGACTTTTGACTCTTATAAATCGATAGGGATCCTCGGGTTTCGGACAAGTTCGGGTCGGAGAATCTCAGGTTTCGGACGAGCTTCGGATTGGACAATCTTGGGTTTCAGACGAGGTTCGGATCGGACAATTTCGGGTCGGACAAGGTTTATATCGGATTGGACAATCTCGGGTTTCCCTGAATATATTTATAAACAATAAATACTTTATAAACAACAAACCATTTATTACATATTTCACCTAATAAAGTTCGAGTTAGAACAAAATTTTACGTAAGAAAAAATGAAGCATTCACGCTCACAAATAACAAGTTAATGTTCATAATTTTTATTGTAGTGTTCATAATATGGGCATTGACAATTTTAAACTTTTTAAGTGAGTCACGCGATGACAATTTTGTAATTTATGTGAACAATGTTTTTTTTCTTGAAAGTGTCTGATATTAAACTAATTGCCAAATTATGAATATTGTTATTCATATGAACATTAGTTTGTTATCTGCGAACGTGAACGCTTTATTTTTCCTACGTTAAGAATTGTTTTCGTCCGAACTTTTCTACGAGCCCTAAGCGTGGAGGTTAGTGAATGCTCATCGTAACTAGCTTATTATCTGCGAACGTGAACGCTTTATTTTTCGTACAGTCACTCAAGAATTATTTCCGTCCGAATCGTATACGAAGATATTTTTTACTTTTTTAATGTCCTGCATGCATGGGCTTGGATTTTGGTCGTTTTCCAAAATATCAAAAAAAAATCACGTCAATAATACGTGGGTATGGAACCCTTATATAAATAAAATAAAATAAAATAATGCGCACGATTTTCTCATAAATATTTGTGATGAGGATGGGAGCTAGACTAGCTTGCGCACTATGAAGGAAAAAAAGAGTCGGTACCGTCAAATTATCCCTATGAGAGCCAATTTTACAAAGCCAAATCGGATTATCAATTTTTGATTTTTGAAAGTTTCTATCTTATGATTTGATCATAAAGCAACTGCAATATACGTAGTGCATAAGATGAAACATGAAAGTCCATTGACATTTGTAATAACATACATCACATTTCACACTGATAATGATAAGAGTTATGATCTTAAAGAGGAATAGGATCAGTGAGAATGAGAGAGATGTTGTTCTTCATGGTGTGGTTCGAGAAAGTGTAGCCATCTTCTCCTTTATAGATCACATCGACTATACGACACTCGTTCAAGATACGAGTCAATAGAGGCTTTGGCATCACATAAGGCTTAAGCATCATCTCATTTATGTTCTTCCAACAACTATCCACCCTTTTGCCAAAATCTTTGCGAGCTTCGTCCTCTTTCACTCCATGTTGGCTCATGTAGCATTGCACCGCCGATGGGACATGGTTTCTACCTTGCTCAAACTTGTTCAAAAACAGACAATTCAATCTTAAGTGTCAAGCAAAGTTTGGTAAGTCATTTTAAATCAGGTTCAAAATAGATCGGATGAATCCAGATAGCACATTAAGCCGAGTTGAGTATGTTATATTACGGTTCAGATTCATCTACAGATCATAGATAAAATATGTTGAAAACACAAAAATTGTGTACCACAAGATTATATGATTATATGCGTAGTTGTATCAAATACAAGTTATAATTACGCTAAAATGTCAAGCAAAGTTATATCATGTTTAAAGTGTCAAGCAAAGTTGAGTATGTATCATATTCAAAGTGTCAATCTGTGTAAGTCATTTTAAATTAGGTTCAGAATAGATCAGAATCATCAGATGAATCTAGATAGCACATTATGCCAAGTTGAGTATGTTATTACGATTCAGATTCATCTACAAATCATAGATAAAATACGTTGAAAACACAAAAATCGTGTACAACAAGATTATATGATTATATGCTTAGTTGTATCAAATACAAGTTATAATTACGCTAAAATGTCAAGCAAAGTCATATCATGTTTAAAGTGTCAAGCAAAGTTGAATATGTATCATATTCAAAGTGTCAAGCTTGGTAAGTCATTTCAAATTAGGTTCAGAATAGATCGGATGAATCCAGATAGCACATAAAGCCGAGTTGAGTATGTTATTACGGTTCAGATTACTGATCATAGATAAAATATGTTGAAAAACAAAAATTGTGTACAACAAGATTATATGATTATATGATTAGTTGTATCAAATACAAGGCGCGAGCAAATTAACTAGTTTGAAAACATATTTGTACCTTATGGCTAGCCATGTCATCCATGAGTCTTCCAATAATGCCTGCAGCTCTTATGACCTTTGGATTTGCACGAGCCCATTCAAAAGCCTCCTTCGTTGCAACTTCACCCATTCCAAGAAAACACACTATGGTTCCCAAATTGTATCCAAAGCTGACAATAGAAGCTTTCTCCAAATACTCATCACAAGTGGGATTGTATTTCTCATGGTACCATTTGGCTTCTTGGTAGTATACTTCACACATAACTTTCATCTATACAACGAGAAATGTAACGTTTTAAGGGTTTATCTTTTCCTTCTGTAGAGTGTGGTTTCTTTATTAGGAATGCTTAAGATTAGGCAATAATGGGCTTGTAGCCCAACGATAAGGGGGAGTACCCTCTTACTGTGAGGTGGCACCGGCATCTGACCCGAGTATTAGCTGGGGTAGGGGCTTGCCTGTTAAAGGGGGGTCCGTGCCTTGCCTGAACCAAAAAAAAGGAATGTTTAAGATTAAGATGAAACATGCCTCTTCCCTTGCATACTCGACGCACCAAGATCTTCTTTCAGGGGCCAAGTCGCATTCAAATTCCTCAAAGATATCAAGGAGGGATTCATAACACACTTTCATGTAGTCCGGGAGTTCATCATTGCAACTACGATCCCATCTGAAATTTTCAAACTAGAATTAGTTGTCAATCAAGGCATTGAACAACTTTGCATGATAGCATTTAGCACAAACCTTTGAACTGCTTTGGTAAAGGCAGTAAGCTCATCAATTTTTCCATACGCATCGTAGATATCATCTATAACAGAAGTGATTTTGAACACTTGCAAGAAGATTGTTCTAGCAAGAGCATACTTTGGATCGAAAAAAGGTCCTAATGTCCAAAAGTAGCTTTCTGGTATACTCTGTCTCTGCTCGGAAAAGGCATCTTTCCTGTCAAATCCAAGTCTTTCCACTGTCTGAATCCAGAAAAGATCATTACCACACATATATACAGTTTTCTAACAAATACCCTAAGGGCATAAGCTAAGACGCCTACCTAGTGAGATCTCTGAGCTCCTTCTTGTGCATTCCTTGGACCCGGTTGAAATCCAACTTAGCATATTTGAGCAAAGTTTTGTTATGTGAAGGATATTGCTCATAAAAAGTGATGAAATGTTTAGACTCAAGCCTAGGCATGCCTTTGTGGTAGGGTTGTAACAAGGCATGCATCACTTGTGAAGCCAAGGGATGATTTGGCTTGTTGGTTGCCACGTCTTTGAGATGACTCGTCGTAAACGTCAGAGCTTCATCCAACGTGTCATCTCCATGGATGCTGACGTGTGAGGCTTCGTATAACCCCAATATCCCCTTCACATCACTCGATAACGAAGCCTTAAACCTTCCATTTTCGCCCTTGAATTTGTCGAACACATCTAATCATAACCAAAACATGAAACATGTTAATACATCAAGATCCATGAGGTATAATGCATATATGAACTTACTATAAATAGACCTACCACATGATACATGAAACCCATGTTGCCTAAGGAGCCGAAACCAAAGAGAAGTATGATAGAGATCTTCATCAAATGATTCATGTTTCTCATAGATCGTTTGCATAGCTTTTTCGATATCTTCCTTGAGACGATAGCCAACACCAAGACGTTCAACGACATCTATGAAGTTGAGAAGCTGCAAAGACTTCTCATCTAGCAATAGCAACTTCAACTGAATCTTGACATGGAATTCAACTTCCTTCACCTCTTCTTCTTTCTTGGATTGAGTCTCCTACAATTCATCCCCATTAATTTCCAACTATATATAAAGTTAGTATAAATGTAACTAACCTCATCATAAGGAAGGTACGTAGTTGAGGAAGTAATCACCCCATGGGCTTGGGTGAAAGCTTGCAATCGGACGGCTATCTTTACTAGCCATTACTAGACCTGGGAAACGGGTCGGGTGGGTCGGGTTCGGGTCAGAGTACATCGGGTTTAGTATATTTCAGGTCGGGTCATTTCAGGTTTAAAATTTACCGGGTCAAAACAGGTCGGGTTACAACGGGTTTATCTCCGGTTCGGATCAACCCATCGGGTCTGATTGCGCACTTTTTTTATTCATTTTTATACTTATGCATAGTTTCGAGCCTCGTTTTGTGTGAACGAGACCTTATTGCGATTTTATTACGGTTCACTGAACATTTTTATTTAATTGATTGTTTTATGACGATTAAAATAGAACCGTAGTAAAATGCTTTTTCCGTTGGAGTTGACCGGCCGTTGACCACTCGTTGACTTTTTTTTTTTTAAATGTCAGTTTTTTTTTCGAATTTTTTCCGTTTCAGTTTTTTGGTGCTATGATTTGTAAATAAAAGTGCTATTTTTTGTAAGGAAAAATGCTTTTTTTTTTTTTGCTACCAAATATTTTTTGCTACGATTTATAAGCAAAAGTGCTATGTTTTTTCTACCAATTTTTTTTGCTATGGTTTGTAAGAAAAAGTGATATGCTTTGTAAGTAAAAGTGCTATATTTTTACGGCTTGCAACCGGGCAGCACCTTTTTTGCGCCCGACAGCACCCTCTCGTTCGGAACCCCATTCCGAATGAGATTGCCCGAATTTATTTTATTTTTTAATTTTGTTTCTCGTTCGGAATGGGGTTCCGAACGAGACCGGTCCGTAAAAATCAATTTCCATTTAATAAATGCTGAACCGGTTCGCAATCCGCGAACCGGTTGGACACTCGTTCGGAACCCCATTCCGAACGAGGTTTTTATTTTTTATATATTTATGACGTCATAAATATTCGGGTAATCTCGTTCTGAATGGAGTTCCGAACGAGATTACCCGGGTTTTTTTTTACCGGGTCGTGGCCCGTTCGGAACCCCATTCCGAACGGGAAAACGACTATATTTTTGGAAATAGCCAACGGCTATATTTTCATGGAGTCTATAAAACCGGAGTTGTATGGCCAAATTATCAAAACCCAATCGGAAGAAGCACAAAAAATGACGTCTGAAAGCGATTCAACTAATTCTTCAAGGGATGGTAGTTGGAAAGAAAGACGGGAGTGTTCTTCTAGTGAGACGTCGGTGGAGGAGGAGGTTGATTTGTCTGCGCCGGTAGATGATACATATTTCCAAGTAAGTACCTATAAACCTTTTTTTATAGCGTTTCATTAGAATTTATTTTATTGATATAGTAGTATTGAAATTTGAGTAATTTTAAATAGGGATACTGTAGTGATGAGGAATATTTAAAAATCGACTATAGTGCCCATTTTACGACTAGTGAGAGATTTCCTACTATGGATCTTCTGAGAGAGTGGGTTAGGAAGGTCGGTTATGCCTTGTGTATGGTTATCACCACGAAATCATCAATGGCCAACAAGAGGATATTTCTGCACTGTGAGCAATCCGGTAGTTATAGAAAACATCGAAAGAAGATTAATCTTGAAGGAGATGTAGCAGAACCATCGTCGCAGCGTAACAACCTTAGTAGGTTAAGGAAGTACAATTGTCCTTTTATGTTAAGAGGATATTATCGACGAGCAACTCTTGTTGAGCCGGCTGGGTGGATACTAAAAGTTGAGAAGGCATGTCACAACCACTGTCTTTCCAGCAGCTTGATTGGCCATGCATTTGCTTCGAGGATGACGGAAGAGCAGAGACGAAAAATAATGATTGCATCAGCGGTCGGGGCAATGCCGAAGGTTATTTATACACAGTTGCTTCAGGAAAATCCGACTTCCACAATATCAAGGAGGCAAGTGTACACTGTGAGGGAAAATGAGAGGAAGAAAGCATTGGCAAATCTAAGCGTGACCCAGTGGTCATTAGATTTCCTCCATCAAAGAGCTTATCGTAAAGACATTCACTACGAGAAGAATCCGGAGACCGGGGAGAAAAAGTTGTCAGCGTTTTTCATATCTCATCCGGATTGTGAACATTTGTTGAGAATGTTCCCTCGGGTGGTGATCATGGTGGACGCGACGTACAAGACTAATAGGTACACTAAATTTCATTATTATGACTTCAAATACCGTTTTTGAATTATAATTATTAAATTTGAAATTGATAGGTATGGTTGGCCGTTACTTCAGTTTGTTGGATTCAATTGCACCAACTATACATATTGTATTGCGCTAGCGTTCATCTGTTGTGAGACAGCCCCATACTATGCATGGGCATTGAAACGGCTCAAGTATTTGTTTGGTGCACTCGGAGGACCGGATTGCATCAAGTCTGATCAAGAGCTGGCAACAATTAAGGCGGTTGACCATGTATTTCCTAGTGTGCGTCATATGCTTTTCCATGTCCACGTTGATCGGAATGTTAAGGCATTTGCTAAATTGAACAACCTGGACGAAAAAAGTGCATCTGCTAGTGTTCGACGGGTGATGCGGTCTCACACAGAGAAGCGGTATGAGGAGAGACTTAATCACTTCCGGAAAACATGGAGGAATGGTCATCTTGTACGATATGCTGAGAGCACATGGTTTACTCCCCATAAGGAAAAACTTATAGCTACGTATTATAGCTACGTATTGCGATGATATACGCCATTTTAGCACAAGAACGTCTAACAGGTAAGATATTTGAATTTGTTTTCAACGAGAATGATCATGACATTTGGTTGGCTAAATGTTTAACATGTACAATGTTGTTGTCAGGGTTGAAGGTCAGCACTCGATGTTGAAGCATATGTTTGATTTAGTGTAACACATTGACAATATGTTTGTCGATCAACACCGTCGAATACGGGCCGAGATGGAAATGTCCAACCATATATGCGATTTTCTAAAAAGTGTTGATGCGCTTTCAACATGCATTAAACTAATTCTTATAAACTAAATTTCACAATGAATTTAATTCTTGTCTTCTAACTTATCTTTTTACCATGCATTGCAGTTAATATTGAAATTAAGTGTTTTCCACTATTAACTAATTTTAGCATGCATTTGACGTACTATTGAGCATTTTCCACTATTTCTACAAAATTAAGCTTATTTCAGGTTTTTAGAAATACTATTTCAGGTTTCATATCCATATTTCTTCACATTTCTTCACATTTCATCACATTAACATTCACATATAAGCATAAATACTTTAAAACTGCATGAAAACATACATGCATATGCATGCACATGTATTCGTAAGTTCATACAATAAACATATCCGTATCAGATCTTTCCCTATACATAGTATTAAATAACTTCATTATTGCATATGGAAAGTAATTGGGAATATACAAATAACGCTTCGTCTTGTTGTTTTAATAAGTACTTGTAAACATAATCAACTAACAAGTATGCATTAAAAAGTTCGTATTCTCTATATAGTAACTTTGTAACTTTTCAACTCCTTCATCAACACCATTTAACAGGTTGATGACAACCTCTATCATAATTTATTTGGTTTCGTCTCCTCCGCCAACATGGGTTTAATTAACGTATCAAGTGCTGCTTACTTACGCCATTTTCAATCATCTTCTTATCTGCTTGCCTTATTTGGATCCATCAGAGTTGTGTTCATCAAATTCAAGGACCAATACGGAAGGTTAAAAGATTCATTCGGGAATAATGTGAAGGAATATGTTGCAGCGGAAGTAAGACAGTTCAAACTGTTTCTGCCGAATTACAAATGGTATAAGAAACCAGCAAGTAGTTGAGAAATATACACAACGTAACCTCCCATAACCATCTAAACTCCTAACCAAACAAAGGAAAACATCAAAACACAACCCTAGAATAATGAAACATTCTAAAACACAAAGCTTCCCACATAGAAGAAAGTTCAAATCTATCCACTACAGCTGACAGTTCTTAATTCTTGCAGACACCCTAAGTTTAATCATCATCAGCAGAAGGCTTTGAGGGACCAGTCTTCTTGGGAAGAAGAAGGTTGTGGATGTTTGGCATCACACCACCATTGGCAATAGTCACATCTCCCAGAAGCTTGCTCAATTCTTCATCGTTTCGTACAGCCAATTGAATGTGTCTTGGGACAATTCTGGTCTTCTTGTTATCCCTTGCAGCATTTCCTGCCAACTCTAAAACCTGCAAATCACAAATTTGATGAACTAGAAACATCAACAACAATTAATTATAGAAAACATCATACTTAGATTTGGGAACTAGAAATAATCAGTGTTTGGGCAGTAATTGGATTAATCAGCAAGAAAATAGAACAATTAAAAGCCCTAAATATCCAATGTAAATCACAAAGAACAAAATCCCTAGATAATTGGGAAGTTCAAAATTGAGCAGTTAATTATTGAATACAACATACTAAGATTTGGGAACTCAGAATAATTAGGGTTTCGGTTACAATTGGGACGAACAGATAGAAGGAATTAGAAACCCTAGATTCAAAGATATATAATCAAATCAAGGGGAAATCAAATTAAACAGTACATCAGCTGCAAATTACTCGAGAACACTCCAATTTCGTGATAAAATACATGAATCGAATTAGAATTTCTAGTGTCAACATGAAGAACAAAAACCCTATAAAATCAAGAAGTTCAAAATTGAGCGATTAATCATAGAAAACACCATACTTAGATTCAGAAACTCGAGATAATTAGGGTGTGGGCCACAATTGGGACTATCAAAGAATCGAAACTACAACAACCAGAAACCCTAGATACAAAGATATACCGAATTGAAACCAGAAACGAGATCAAATCAAGGGGGAAACCAAATCAAACCATACCTCAGCTGCAAGGTACTCAAGAACGGCCGCAAGATACACCGGAGCACCAGCACCGACACGCTCGGCATACTTCCCCGCCTTCAGAAAACGCGCGATACGCCCAACCGGAAATTGCAGTCCAGCCTTGCTACTACGAGAAGTAGCCTTCTTAGATGCGCCAGATCCCAAAGTCTTCCCTCTTCCGGCCATTGTTGTTGAATTCTACAGAGTGCGAAAAGTGATGGAGCGAGAGCGAAGAATTTAAGACGAGATCTCTTGAGCGGCTTGTGATGAATATATAGGGGGGTTAGAATTGGGGGATGAATTTGGGCCAATCATAAGAGAGCGCACGGATCGTGGATGTGGAGCGTTGGATTTGATTGGGATCGACGGCTGTGATTTGTTTTGAATTATACTTGACACCGCTTTGGCTTTATTTTCCCTTTTTTGTGAAAAGAAATTAAAATTGGTAGATCGGGTCCGGAGTTTGAACGAAATTTTGGGGCGCCACTTGGCGGGAACATAAATCTGGAATATGAATATAACCGATTTTGCATGTCAAATTTATTGAGTTAACGAACCGACACTATTAATATGAATATAACCGATTTTGCATGTCAAAACTAGAATTAGTTATAAAAAGCATATAGTGAATTCAATTTCTATTTAGGTTTTTAGTTTCTGGTTGAAAATTGTGGATCGATAGAATTAAACAAAAATTTAATAAAATAAATAATATAAAATATATCATCTAATCAAGGGAGAAGAGAAAATTAAATTATGAAATTAAGTTTTTTTTTTAAAGCAAAAAATTGAATTTATTCAGAAAATGTCATCAGACTTTTACAATAGATACCACAACATAAAACAAAGAAACTAAGGGTTTGTTTGGTAAATGGTTTATAAACTCTCTTTTTTCACGTCTTTTTATGTACGAGGGTAACGTTTATCGAGAAAAAAATAGTTTATACAAAAAAATAGTTTATAAATTGTTCACCAAACAGACCCTAAATCTAATACTACATTCCTTAGACTAACTAACTCTTTACATTTTAAGTTGTATTTTCTAAACCAAAAATTAATAATGTGTTAACTGATCCTTTAAAACATGGTGACACTTTTATAAAGTACTTGACGACTATTTCACTAATGATAATTATTGTCATTAAAATGATGATAAAATATTGTCATCAAACAATGATAGAACATTATCATCAAGTGATGACAAACTACGGTCATCATTAAATGTTAAAAGGTCAACAAAACATAATTATATAAATTAGGGTAAAAAACTATAATGTTTGTCATATAAGGGGTATTGGGCCTCATATATATGTCCTCTGGTTTAGGTATATGGGCTCATGAGTGGCTTGGACTTTTGGGCCTGCATAATCTTATGGGCTTGAATATGGGCCTACCCGGTTGTGGTGACAACTCCTGAGTCCATGACCATATATTCCTGGCCCCACCCAAAATCTAGTTACCCATCAAGAACGTCATCATAAACTGGAACAACAAAAAGCTGGTACTTCTCTTCATGTATTTTATGAACTTTGGTAAATAAACTCGAATCAAATTCGTCAAAAAAATGTCAACTTTTGTCACCATGTTCGCCTAATCTCATTTATTGCTCTCCCTGTTTCCCCTCCTCACTGAAGTACCAAAAACTGGTCAATTTTCATCACTTCTTCCAAATTAAATGCATCACCTGTATAAAACTCCCCTCTTTCCTTCATCTCCTCACAAAAAAAACTCAAAACAAAACCATAACATGGAGAGAAGAGGGAGGAAGAAGAAAGTCTGGCTTTCTTTACAAAAATCACTACACTGCAAAACAGAGGCATCAGATGTGCATGATCCAGACACCAAGAATCAACTTGCAGCAATCCAGACAAAAAAATCAGGGTCAAGATCAGGGTGTTCAAGGTCCATTTCGAATCTCAAAGATGTAATCCATGGAAGTAAGAGGCATATTGAAAGACCCACTAGCTGTAGCCCAAGATCCATTGGAAGTAGTGAATTTCTTAACCCTATTGTTCATGAGGTTATTTTGAGTGATTCAGCTTGTGAGCTTAGAATCACTGGAACACCAGGGAGTAGAGGAAACTCTAAGGCTTCTTCTTTTAGGAAATCACCAAATTTTGCTCAGGAGAATAAAGGGTCTTTGAAATTTAGGGTGGATGGCTCTAATGGATCTTCAAGTAGTGTTGCTTGTCATAAGTGTGCAGAACAGTTTTGCAAGTTGGAGTCTCTTGAAGCTCATCATCTTTCTAAACATGCTGGTTAGTTTTTGTCTCTTTTTTGTTTGTTGATTAATTAATCGGTTTTTCTATCTTATGCCGTAATAACATTCTTCATTAGGAAATTGTTAACCTGAAATGATCTTCATATAAAATCTACACACCCCTTTATTTCTAGGTTTGATCTTCTAAGGTTAGAAACTACATTAATTGAGATGATGGTTGCTCATATCTATCAATTTTCATTTTTTCAACTCAGAGATATCTTTAGAGAGGTGAATAGCACTGCTGATAGAATTGTTAAAATCATTTTTTCACCCTCTACGTCTGGATTGGATAATGATTTAAATCAAAAAAAAAAAAAAAAAACTACATTAATGAAGTAGTCATTAGTTAGGATTGTATACATTTCCTAGAATGGTATATAGTATTCTAGCTTGCTTTTTATGTCACCTTTTTTCTCTATTTTGGGCGTGAGCTTCTTTAAGTTCCACTTTTCATCTTGATTCTTGATAATGAGATAGTGATAACTTTCTTGAGGAATAGCTTTATTCCACTTTACAAAAACTAAGTAATACCCTTTTGCTAAATTGTTGTTTTAGTTCATAAGAGTTAATCTTTACATGTTACAGTTACTGAACTAATGGAGGGAGATTCGGCGAGGAAAATCGTCGAGATCATATGCCGAGCAACCTTAACAAAGACAGAGAATCAAAGTGTTAGAATAGAGAGAGTGTTGAAAGTCCAAAACATGCAAAAGACAATAGCTAGATTCGAAGAATACAGAGAAATGGTGAAGAACAAAGCAAGTAAACTCCCTAAGAAACATCCTCGATGTATTGCTGATGGAAATGAGCTTCTAAGATTCCATGGCACCACAATTTCTTGCTCCTTAGGCCTCCATGATTCTACAAGCCTTTGTGTATCCACTAAATGCTCGGTTTGTCGAATCATAGGACACGGATTCTCGAACGAAAAGGGAAACGAGGGTGGAATTGGAGTTTTTACGAGCTCGACGAGTGCAAGAGCATTTGATAGCATTGTGATGTCTGAAGATGATTCTTCAATGAGGAAGGCTTTGATTGTTTGTAGGGTTATTGCTGGAAGAGTTCATAGGCCTTTGGAGAATATGCAGGAGATGGTGGGACAAATAGGGTTCGATTCCTTGGCTGGAAAAATCGGTCTTTATTCGAATATTGAAGAGCTTTATTTGCTTAATCCTAGAGCTTTGCTTCCTTGTTTTGTGGTTATCTGCAAATCTTGATGAATTTAGTGTGAAAGTTTTAAGTTATGTTAATTTGTTAGCTAGTCCATGCATTGTTTGCATGATTGTTTTGTGTAGTATTTGTTGAATAGTATGTAATAGTGTCTTGAGCTTTGAATTTGTAGTATAATGTAATGGGTTACAAATTGTAATATGATCCACAATACTATTTTTAGTAGAGGAACTTATTACAACAACAACAGACTGATTATAAATACTGCCTAGTCGGTGTTTGGGGTATCCTCGAACGACCCAAGTAGAATGAAAAAATCATATGAATCAAATGTAAATAAAGGAAAAAGGCAAAGGACGGTAATGAAAGAAGAAAGCAATCGAGAACAATAATCGAGACTTTTATGTGTCGTAACCTCTGTGAGCGATAATAGGACCAAGTCATTTTTGTACAGAAGACAAATTCCCACACTTATTCAGCGGGAAGTCTTTTTGCACTGGTGTCATATTGTGTCTGACACCAGGTAAATTTCGTGCAGACTCTAACTCTTCGGAATAGCTGAAAAGCTGGCAGATTAAACTGACGGGTTATAAATCCACCAGAGCTGACGATACTAACTTCGACAGAGTTAGCATCTGCCGGATAATCGAGTTGGTCATTCGACCGGTCAATTTGTCGAATAAAGTGTAATTAGTATCGCCCCTTAATCAGTGATCCACTACGAACTGTAAGTAGATTACAAGAGTTTGTTATGACTTTTGCATCATGAAATGAGAGTGAAGCCTATTGATACATGCTAGAGGATTTCCCATGATAGATAAGAAGCAATTAAATGTAGGAATGGTAGTTTTACACCCCCTAAAATGGTATGGAGAAGCATGTGGATATTAAATGTAGACAGCTTTCTTTGAAAACTCAGCAAAAGCAAATGGTCCATTATAGTATCCGTAATCACAGGTTTTATATTCTTAGATTCCACCTTGTTTATTGGTGTTCGGGTTAGGATTGTTTTGGTCTGCATTTTTGTTGTACATTTAAGTTCTGAGCACATGCTTTGTAACAAACTTCTTTAGTTGTTTTGGACAGTGTTTATGATTTGTGATAGCATGCTGAACTCAAAAAAACCTGATCTGAATTTAATGAACGAAAATCAAGGAAATGCTTGGATTGAGTGAGAGCCCAACACAAATTAATCTACGTATGCATGATTTCTATTCATTGCTCACCCTGGGTGGTGCGGTAAATATGGCGAAAGAGATGAAAATGACTAGAGTTTTGCACGTGAAAATTTGAAGACATAACAAGATATGAATTAGATTTTAAAGTTTTCATGGCTGGATCGTATATGAAACTTGCGTTTCATGGATGATGGATGGTTTAGATGACGATATTTTTCATTGATCAAGCTCTATCCATCAACCCATAATCGAGTTTTAGCGGTTTTGGTTCCGATTTTTGTTCGATTACGGTTTCAACCGGTTTCAATATGGTTCCAAACTGATACCTAATATCAAATTCAGACACACTGAAAGTAATAAAAATAACACGAACATTACAGAACACAAAAATTAATTAATAAGGCTTTGAATTTAATATAATTAAAGTTGCACACATTTTACTTTTTTGCATACCAATAATGAAAAAATATGCTATATTCATAAAATGAGTATAAAATATAAATGTTACAACTCAGGGTATAAAACCACCGATTTCAAACCGCCGATTCCATGGTTTTATGAAATCAAGTAACGGAACTGGAACTGGCATCAGACGATTCTCGACAGTTTAGATTCCGAATACAGTTCGGTTTCGATTTCAAGCGGTTTTGGGTGGTTTCAGAACTGCCGGTCTCCGATTCAAACCGAACCGTTGAGCATCGAAACTGTCAAATAGTAGAACATATGCATATATCGATACCAGTTTATGCATAATTTACATTTGGTATGTGCATGAAATTCTCAAATTTTACACAATTTTAGTGCAATATATTCATGTTCTCCAATCTCAAATGACCCGAACCTTAAAAAATGGAATATTATTTGATCGAAGTCACATAATATCAATTCAATGGTAGGTTGTTGCCATTTTTTCTCTTATTGACTGCAGCATTAAAGCAATCTCTACCTCTAGTCCATGTCAATTAGACAATTTCCCACATCCTCAATAGTAACCATCATAATAACTTTGGCTGTCAATTAAATCTTTCCATACCTACTTGGTAACTCTAGTCATGGGCTTTGAATATTTGAAATATATAGGTAAGGTGCATTCAATGAAAGTTGTAAGAAAATACAACATCATAACCTATCTTTTGGTTTTGATATTTTGGGTGTGAATCTAGATTATTTGACTCTGGGGAGGTAAAAACACATACTCCGTAGATCCTTCGTTTTTAGGTTAATATTTCTATGTAGGGATATATACTATATACTGTACATATTTATTGGTCAAACGTACTAATTTCATCTTTGCATTCAACTCCTTTCATCATCAGATATTAATGGATATATTAATAAATCCCATGAAATGTTAAGACAAATTGTAGCAAAATCATTCAATGCTCTTCTTACTCTTAAGTTTCTGGATATTGAAAAATACAAATAACTTAGTTCATAGTGGGAGGAAGGTAACTACATTCCACACAAGATTTTGCACTTTGATTGATGATGTCTTGTAACTGATACTTGTAGACAAACCCTAAATCCAACAACTTCTTAGAAGAAATCTTTGAAGGAGCCTTGCCTCTTTCTGCACAAATAACCCTGAAAAAAGAGAGGAAAAAAACAAAGTCTTAATGAAACTAATCTTTACATTTTATACTAAATGATGTTCATGAAGCTAATGACCTTTGTATGTTCGGGTTGGGATAAGCTTCGGTGAGAAGATCCACGAGCTCAGAGACATGACAGTTTCCCGCACAACACATGTATCGGCCCTGAGCCTTCACGTGCTCCATGAGGAAAATATGGGCATTGCATATGTCTTCAATGTGGACTAGGCACATTGATCCCATCCTTGAACTCACTGAAACTAATATTGGAAACAACTCTTCATCACCTACATTTTTAAAAATGTATAAAGGTCAAACATCACACGTCCAGTGTAAGAAAGAGTCAACCTAAATCATCCATACAAATGAAGTTACCTGTAACAGGGGAAAGGAGGACACGAATGCTAGATGGGACGGTTGAAGTGAGAAACGGGCCACCAACTGTTGTTGTTATAACCGACACAAGATCAATGTTGTTGTCCTTAGCATACTTGAACGCTGCCTCTTCTGTTAGAAGTTTGGTAAGCACATAAACCCATCCACTAGCTTTTGTTGCTAGAACATCATCAACTGGCGTTTGACATGACTCATTTACAACGCTTCTCCACTTTCCATTGTCATCTTGGGCCGAGATAGTACTGATTGAGGATGTGAAGACCACTCTCTTCACATTGTCTGACTTAGAGCATGATCTGAGGAGGTTCAATGTGCCTTTGATTGCAGGCTCGATGATGTTCGATTGAACATAGCTTTCTTCAGGGTTGAAATGAAGCCATGAAATGAAAAAAGAGTTAGAATCCTCAAAATGCATTGTATTGACCATAGTATATGACTATATGATATGCAGTTACCAATATCATCTTGTGACGGTACATTGAACTCCATTGGTGCCGCGACATGGAAAACCCCATCGCAACCCTTGATCGGCTCGTCGAAGCTCCCGTCTTCTTGCAAATCGGCTTTAAATAGTTTAAGGCGGGATCCTCCATTCCACTTAGATAGTAGATATGAACACCTTTCTATGTAAAATACATGAAAGAGGTAAGCAACCAAAGCAGGGGAAAAACAACAATTTATGCCCTTAATGGGCCAGTATACCCGGCCCAAATCCATTTTTGGAGTGGCCCAATAACACAAAGTCTAGAAATTATTGGCCCAATGTCCCTTTTAAGACAGATTTTATTGTTTCCAACTTTAGTTTATATAGTTTGTGTTTTCTAACCTTTTAGCACTTGATGATTACAGTTTTTTGTCTCAGACAACTTTTTATCGTTATTCTATGACAGTATTCTGTCATCATCAAATAACAGTAATTGTCACTAGTGAAATTGTTGTCAAGTACTTTATATAATGTCATCATGTGTTAAAAGGTTAACTAACGCATCATAATATTTTTGGTTAGAAAACACCAATCATATACGATTATTTACTCATTTAGAAAACACCAATCAATATGGCAAGATGCTAATAGTAGGGTAAGCATGCTACAACAAATCAGCCCACTTTGTTATGTCACCTTCAAATCTACTCCCTCTGTCCCATATTGATAGTCCCATTTGTTTTTGACACATATGTCGAGACACGTTTTGTATCGTAAATATCTCTAATTATATGTTAATAAAAATTATAATTTTTTAACATTGTTAAAGTACTCATTAAGACGAATCAAATAAAACCCCATATGACTATGTTCTATTGTATATATTGGAAGAAATCTACGAGATTCTCTCGGTTCTTGAATAGTGTACAAAAATCAAATGGGACTATCAATATGGGACAGATGGAGTATATCTGTATATAAGAACAAATGTTACAACAAATATTATGTGTGGATATAGGAAGTGTAGTAATCAATTTAAGATGTTTGTCATGTATTGCTCCGTATATGATTGTATATGGATTACTCCCGCCGCCGGCCACACCCTGAGATTTTTGTTTGAATATTCAACCAAGATTTACACCATGAGTCATTATAATGTTGTAAAGTTAGCACAAACTTAACATATAAGTATTAGAATTTGGGTTTTGTTATTTGTCGTCTCCGGACGCCAAATAAGAAGCCTAATACGATAATACAAATCTTTTGGTGCGAATATTTTTATGCTACGAATACATGCACATCATTTTATACATATGTATATATTTTTGCATACATTGTTAAGACACGCAAACACTTGCGAATATGCATATACTCCCTCCGTCCCATTATTATCTTCCTGTTTCTTTTGGGCACATATGCCGATGCGCGTTTTGTATCGTCAATATCTCTAATTATAAAAAATTATATTATTAAAGTACACGATAAGACGAATCAAACAAGACCACACATGACTATGTTTTTATTTATATATTGACCGAAATTACGAAGATTCCCTTGAATAGTGAATAGTGTCAGGAAAGAGAAACAAGAAGATAAAATTGGGACGGAGTGAGTATTAACAATTGTAGGTGCATGTCAAATGTCAATGTACATGAATTTTCCATTTATATATTTGTACATTAAAAATGATTTCTCACCTGAATCTTCCTCGCTTAGAAGTTGTGAACTTTTTTTTTGTTTTTACTCATTTTTAATCACTCAAAATATGTATTTTCTCAACGAAGAAATACTTGCATCCATATATTAGTAAAATTATTAAAATATAAACCCTAAAGTGAAAACCTATAAACATATCGCATAAAATATTTCTATTTTAGCGTCTTATTTGTCGCCACAGAGCCACAAATAGCAAATATCCCAAACTGTATATGAATCTCCGTAGTAAATACACATGCTTAACAAGTAAATGATACAACATAAATTTTATCTTCGGATATTAAAGTATTTGATGAAATTCATTCAGAAAGATTTCTCTATGTTGGAATTCACATAAGCTATAACTCAGAACATAACTTTATGGAGTTTGAGTTACAGAAGCCTAGACCGAACGGTTTGGTGTTGTCGAGTGGTTTAATTTGGTGTTGCCTTGGCTTTGTTATGTTATGTTTTTATGTTTACTGGTTAGATTCTATGCGGGCATTTATATGGTTATAGCTGGGCTGAGTAATTTCATATACTTTCTCCCAACTTGGTCGCGTAAAGATAACCGTCCTCGATCCTTTACCGGGATATAACAAGGTTTGTACCTTAGTGTTTTCATTCAAGTACACAAAAGAACTAACAATCATGTACGCAAGTTGATATGATTATGGTTATGGAGAGACTAATTAAAAGTAAATTAGGGAAGGATTAAACTAACCCGGATTACGAACAGAAGCATGAACAAAGTGACCACTTTGTAAAAGAGCCTTTACAAGCCATGAACCAATATACCCAGATGCTCCTGTTACACAATACCTTCTTCTTCTTCCTTTTCCTCCTCCAACTTCTTCCATGATTGATATTAGTTGAAGTTATCCAGTATCCTGCAAGTGTTATATGTATGTGTCATTTATATATACCCAAAGCTAGCTAGTGCATCATCGTTTATGCAGCATTTTAATATTCATAAAATTGGCCATAACTTTGCCCATAGTTTAATGTCACAAACACAAAAGATAAAACCAAATGCAAGTAGAAACAAGGTGCTTTTTTGTGTGTTGTGTCATGTGTCATCTTCAGATCTCCACTTTAATTCCTTCGTAGTTCTTGGTTCTGTCTAAAAGGCATATGATTTCGTGTATCAAGTTGTTTTTGACGTGTGCGGAATCCGAATTCGTCAAAACACACAACCACTGTCCACAAACAGTAACAAGATCTGATGGGCACGCTGACAGGAAGTAATAACCAATACGACAGGAAATATAAACAGCAACTGAACACACGAGACTTTTTACGTGGAAACCCAAATCGGGAGAAAACCACGAGACCCTCAGGTCTTAAACCTCCACTATAAAACAGTTCAAAGTGGGTACAACCTCTCTAGATATCACTAGAGGAATACAACAACATCAAGGCAACAACCTTGGCTATAATCTTCACCCAACAAGGTGGAACAACAACAAGAAGAGCAATTAAACACAGCAGCTCAGAACCTGAGTTAGAGGGCTCGAAATCACGATCCAACCGTTGGATATGATCTTCTTAGTGGCAGGAACAACACTCTGAAATTTCGTCCCAATCGGAGCTCGTTTGGTCGTCGATCGGGGCAGATCAGATCTGGGTGCACCAACACCTACGGGATTCTCCTCCACTCTTTTCTTTCTCTCTTTTGTGGCTCTCTTTTCAGCTGATTATTTCTCTCTTTTGTGGCTCTCTTTTCATCCCCTTAAATATGAGGGCCAATCTAGAGCAAGACTTCCTCATTTGGGCCTCCCAAATGGTATTACTTAAGGCCATAAATAAATAGACTTCTTCCCCCATATAGGAGGGAAAACACAACAAACTCCCCCTTCACTCCTGTATGGGGAATTCAACCAAGCCCGCTCTCAAGCGACAAGCAACAAGCTTCTCCTTAGGCAAGGTCTTCGTCAGCATGTCTGACCCGTTGTCATCAGTATGGATCTTCAACAAATCAAAGACTCCATCTTCTACTCTCTCTCGCAACCAATGATACCTCCTCTGTATGTGCTTGGTTCGAGAATGGTAGGCGGCGTTCTTGGCAAGGTGGATGGCACTCTGACTGTCACAGTGCAGTGGAAATCTCACTTGCTTCACTCCCAACTCAGTCAGGAAAGCCCTCATCCAAATTAGCTCCTTACCAGCCTCAACTGCAGCCATATACTCAGCTTCCGTGGTTGACAAAGCCACACTCTTCTGCAGTCTCGATTGCCATGAAACAGCTCCCCCTGCATAGGTCATCATATATCCTGACGTGGACCGACTGGAATCAACATCACCCGACATGTCAGAATCTGTAAAGCCATCAAGCATAGGCTCTCCGGGACCATAGCGTAAGCACACACTCGAAGTGCCTCTGAGATACCTAAGAATCCACTTAACTGCAGCCTAATGCTCCTTTCCAGGATTACTCATGAATCTGCTAACAACCCCCACAGCAAAGGCAATGTCTGGCCTAGTACAAACCATGGCGTACATCAAGCTACCCACGGCTGAAGCATAAGGGACACTCTTCATCTCTGCTTTTTCTTTCTCACTCTTCGGACACTGATCAGAATTCAGCTTCATCTCAGCCGGTAGTGTAGAGCAAACGGGTTTAGCCTTGTCCATGTTAAATATCTGCAGCACCTTTTCCATGTATCTCCCCTGTGACAGCCACAACATGTTTTTCATCCTGTCACGCACTATACGCATTCCCAGTATCTGTTTTACAAGGCCTAAGTCCTTCATAGCAAAGGACTTGCTCAGAGCTTTCTTCAAGCTAGCAATCTTGTTGGTATCACGACCAACAATCAACATATCATCCACATATAGCAAGAGAATGAGGAAATCACCTTCATGGTACTTCTTCACAAACACACAATGATCGGCTTGTGTCTTGTGGAATTTATGCTCCATCATGAAGGACTCAAACTTCTTGTACCATTGTCGAGGAGCTTGCTTCAAGCCATACAAGCTCTTCCTCAATCTGCATACAAGCCTCTCCTTTCCCTTGATCTCAAAACCCTCAGGTTGCTCCATATATATCTCCTCTTCAAGATCACCATGAAGGAATGCGGTCTTCACATCTAGCTGCTCAATCTCAAGATTCATGCTTGCAGCTAGGCTTAGAACAACCCGGATGGATGACATCTTCACAACTGGAGAGAAAATCTCATCAAAATCAACACCTTTCTTCTGCTGGAAGCCCTTCACCACTATGCGGGCTTTGTACCTAGGTGGACAACCATCTTCTCCAGTTTTCAGTTTGAAAACCCATTTGTTCCTAAGAGCTCTCTTACCCTCAGGCAACTTCATCAAGTCATAGGTGTGGTTCTCATGCAGGGAATTCATCTCATCTTGCATGGCATTATACCACTCCTTCTTGTGCACATCTGCCATAGCCTCCTCAAAGCACTCTGGCTCTCCTTCATCAGTCAACAACACATACTCACTGACTGGATACCTACAGGATCTCTGTCTCTGCCTGGCAGGGTATCTTCTCAACTCAGCAGTTGGCTCTAGAGAGGGTTCTTGCAACTCAGTCTCACCTGATTCTGGCGGCTCAACATCACCATCATCATTACCTGCATCATCTGCATCTTCCTGCTGAACATCATCTGACTGTTGCACACTGACAGGATGTACAGAGCTAGTGTCAGGAAACACGGGATCTATAACAGTGGCAGGATGGGAAGACGACACTGGCAGGATCTGCTTCCAGTCTTCAATCGTCTTGTCTTCCATGAACACAATGTCTCTACTTCTGACCACCTTCTTGTCAATCAAATCCCACAATCTGTACCCAAACTCATCTTCTGAGTACCCAAGGAAGATGCATGGCTTCGTCTTACTGTCAAGCTTCTTTCTCTGATCTCTAGCAATGTGCATGTATGCTAGGCATCCAAACACCCTCAAATGCTTGTAGGAAACATCTCTTCCAGTCCACACCCTCTGAGGAACATCACCATCTAGAGGAACTGAAGGAGATCTGTTGATGATATACACAACAGTCATCATTGCCTCCGCCCAATACGACTTCGGCAGCTTAGCATGCGACAACATGCTTCTCACTCTTTCTGCTATGGTTCTGTTCATCCTCTCTGCAAGCCCATTCAGCTGAGGTGTCTTGGGCACTGTATACTCAAGCTTGATCCCATGACTCTTACAGTACTGCTGAAACTGACCCCTGTACTCTCCACCATTATCCGTCCTGACAGCCTTTAGTTTCTGTCCTGACTCCCTCTCAACTCTGGCATGAAACTCCTTGAAGACCGAAAGCACTTGGTCTTTGCTTTTCAACACGAAAGCCCACAACTTTCTGGAGTAATCATCAATAAAAGTCACAAAATATTGTGCACCACGATGCGACTTGGCATCCATATAACACACATCGGTATGAACCAACTCTAATGCATGTCTTCTCCTCATCGGAGGTCTAGAATGAAAGGATGCTCTGTTTTGCTTTCCAGCTAAGCAATCAACACAATGTTTTAGACTTATACCTTTCACTTCCGGGAGGATGTCCTTCTTGGCTAGCGTCTGCAGCCCCCTCTCACTCATATGACCAAGCCTCTTGTGCCATAACTCGCCAGCTGAGTCAGCCACCACATTGGCTTCATCTCTGCACAACTTCGCTTGCATCACGTATAAAGTATTCTGCTTCTGTGCCCGGAATACTATCAAACTTCCTTTACAGAACTTCCATACACCATTCTGAAAACCACCACTATAGCCCTCATCATCCAGACGCCCTGAAGATATCAAATTCAGCCTGACATCAGGAACATGGCGTACATCTCTTAGCATCATCCTGCAACCTGTGGATGTCATCAAACAAATACTACCCATGCCAACAATCTTGCACGAGCCATCATTTCCCATCTTCACATGGCCATAGTCGCCTGATCTGTAAGACGAGAAGAACTCCCTCTTAGGAGTCAAGTGGAAAGATGCACCAGAATCAACTATCCAAGTGCACTCATCATCACTAGCAAGGTTCACACCTGCTTGTTCACTAATGAACAACAACTCCTCTTCACTAGTTGCAATCGCTGAGGTATCTTCTTCTGAAGGTTTTCTCTGTTCTGTACTATCACCATTGCCCTTGTCCCTCTTGAACTTTCGGCAATTCTTTTGGAAGTGACCCGGTTTGCCACAATAGAAGCACGTGAGTTTACCTTTGGACTTTGATCTCCCTCTGGACTTGTCTCGGTTCTTAGAACCCCTCTGCTTGCTCCTTCCTCTACTGAAATCTTGTGTCACATTCACTTCTGACTGAGACGAGGCACCCATCTCTTTTCTTTTTGTCTCTTCATTCAGAAGGCTTGCCTTCACGGCCTCTAAAGACAACTTGTCTTCCTGACAGGAATTACTGAGTGACACGACAAGAGTTTCCCAACTGTCTGGCAGGGAGGAAAGTAACAGCAGGGCCTGCAACTCATCATCTAACGACATCTTGGTTGAGGCTAACTGATTCACCAAGCCCATAAACGTACTGGTGTGCACCGCAATGCTCTCACCATCTGAGTACTTCAATCTCACAAGTTTTCTCATCAATGACGCCTTGTTAAGGGCATTCTTTCGCTCATACATGCCCGCAAGCTTATGCCACAACTCATAAGCATTCGTGTCATTGGCCACATGTTGAAGTATACTCACATCAACAAACTGTCTCATCGTTGCTACGGCTTTTCTATTCAGAATCTTCCACTCGGATTCTATCACCCCCGTCGGTATTTCTTGTTTATCTATTGGCTCATAAAGATCTTTCACAATCAAAAGATCTTCCATCTTAATCTTCCAATCTGAATAATTATTGGAGTTCAACACAATCATTCCCTGAAAGCTACTGTTCTTCTCATCCATCGGAACCTAATGCTCTGATACCAGTTTGACGTGTGCGGAATCCGAATTCGTCAAAACACACAACCACTGTCCACAAACAGTAACAAGATCTGATGGGCACGCTGACAGGAAGTAATAACCAATACGACAGGAAATATAAACAGCAACTGAACACACGAGACTTTTTACGTGGAAACCCAAATCGGGAGAAAACCACGAGACCCTCAGGTCTTAAACCTCCACTATAAAACAGTTCAAAGTGGGTACAACCTCTCTAGATATCACTAGAGGAATACAACAACATCAAGGCAACAACCTTGGCTATAATCTTCACCCAACAAGGTGGAACAACAACAAGAAGAGCAATTAAACACAGCAGCTCAGAACCTGAGTTAGAGGGCTCGAAATCACGATCCAACCGTTGGATATGATCTTCTTAGTGGCAGGAACAACACTCTGAAATTTCGTCCCAATCGGAGCTCGTTTGGTCGTCGATCGGGGCAGATCAGATCTGGGTGCACCAACACCTACGGGATTCTCCTCCACTCTTTTCTTTCTCTCTTTTGTGGCTCTCTTTTCAGCTGATTATTTCTCTCTTTTGTGGCTCTCTTTTCATCCCCTTAAATATGAGGGCCAATCTAGAGCAAGACTTCCTCATTTGGGCCTCCCAAATGGTATTACTTAAGGCCATAAATAAATAGACTTCTTCCCCCATATAGGAGGGAAAACACAACAGTTTTAGAGTTAAGTAATTTCACACTATTAGTTGTGATCCACTCAAGCCTGAGCAGTTTCAAATTTCATTTTTGTTTGTAAACGTTATGAGATATATCGAGGAAGGTTTCGGTTGGAAATAAGTTACGGTACGAAGTGTGAAGTGTTCGCATTATAAATTACATGTTAATGTTTCTATTCTAAATGATAATGTTCATAATCTGGACAGTGATAATTTTTCAACTTTTTAAGCGAGTCACGCGGCGATAATTTTGTAATTTCTGTGAATTTTTTTTTATAAAAATGACATGAATGGCATAATCACCAGATTATAAACATCATCACACAGATTATGAACATTAACTTGTTATCTGTGAACTCGAGCACTTTACACCTCCTAGCGTAAGGTTTGTTCTCACCAAAACTTTTCTCTAGAAACATAAACATATAATAGCTTCCATGAGAACAACTCTGAGGAGATAGAAAGTAAGAAACTAAATCATGAATATTGGATTAGGAAATTAAGGGTTGAGATTAGAAGTTGGAAATTTAAAGGATTTCATACGATGACATTTTTGAACTTTTTTTTAACTACTCTGAACGAACATAATCCAGATTATGAAAATCAGCGTTTCAAACGCTTTACATTCACATTATAGAGTTACTTCGCTCCGAAACCTTTCTCGAGCATAAACAAAAATGTGAGCACATATAAGTAAGAGAGAATCAAACCTTGCGTCAAGATATGGTGGTAGATATGGTGGTAGCATACATGCAAAATCAATGATTAATCATACATGCAAAATCAATGAGTGTCAAGATTCACTCTATGATATCCAACACAATAAATGTATTTTGATATGTTACTCCCTATGTTTCTTTGAGAGTAACAATTTTCTTTGTATATATACTTAACAATTTTCTTAAGTTAAAAGTTAAAGTTAATCTTCTCGAACCTTGTGGATGAACATGATTCCCATTAACTCGATCCAACATCCACAATCTTTGAGCTTAGTGCCCTTTACCAGCTGTCCACTCCAATAACCTAAATAGTAGTATATCTTATTTCTAAATTTGTACAACTCGTAAAAGGTTTTGATATTGCAATGAGTGTTGCTTCGCCTTAATCGTATTTCAATATATACTAGTAATGGTAAATATAAGAGGCTAATTTGCATGGAACCACCCCTTATATAGGCTAATTTGTCAGAATTTGATATTATGGGTGGTCTTTTGTAAGAAAATTTGATATTATGGGTGGTTTTAAATCAATAAGCATATAAAGGGTAGTTCCATGCAAATTAGCCTATATAAGAGGTGGTTCGATGCAAAAACCTCTAAATATAAACATATTTTATGTACCTTTTTTTTAACGAGAGACGGTATTTTCGCGCGCTTTATTAAATAAAAAAAATAATAATGTATCATACGAGGAAAAATAACAATCGATAAATTATCTAAAAGCAAAGAAAAAACACTAGCTAAAACGTGCAAACCAGAAGAGAAATAAAAAACAAGTAAAGTTAAATAGTCATTAACCTTATTAGCCTTACGATAAATATGACGAAACTGGATAATCCAGTCTTTACTAGCCAAACTGGTAATGAAAAACACTAGCAACATATTTTATGTACATAAAGCGATCTTGATTTGAAATAGAGGATGAAGAAAATAATGTTTTACCAAGCGTTACACGGAGTATATTGATATTTAAAAGGGTTTATATAGGTAAAACTCCTAATGAAGATCTCGTAAGATAGTATAATTTACTAAACCGGACTCCATATCTGGGTCATATATCATATATGATATATGGGCCGGATCAATGGGCTGCTTAAAATTGATCCAGTTGGTTATAGACCAAAAAAGCTAGGGACAAGGGAAATGGGCCCAATGCCCCTTCCTGACAAGTTTTTTACTCGGTGTCTATTAATATATTAAAACTTATGATTATAGTAGTTTTTATATTATTTGATAAAAACTTCCTGTCTCCACTCGATAAGTATACTACGTTATTATTATTAATTAATAAATTGATATTATGTGATAAAAAGTCAATTAATATACTATAATTATTATTTTTATTAGAAAATCATAAATCAACCTTAGTACTCAATTGGTTACTTACCGTTATATAAGTTTTCACTTTTCATCATTTGTGTGAAATTTCATAATTTCAGAGTATCTCCAAAAGAACTACTCTCTCCGTCCCCTATTGATCTTCCCATTTGCTTTTGACACATTTGTCGAGACACGTTTTGTAACGTTAATATCTCTAAATATACGACGATAAAAATTATAATTTTTTTATATTGTCAAAGTACTCACTGAGACGAATCAAACGATATTTCGCATGCCTATATTTATTTCTATATATTGGAAGAAAACGAGAAGATTCTCTCCGTTTGTAAACAGTGTCAAAAAAACAAATGAGCCTTATATTAAGGGACGGAGGGAGTAACATGGATAAGGACTAAAATATGTGATCCTATCCATAATTCCATATCATATCATGGATTATATACAATCACGAGTGGGTCCCAAATTCATTCCCTAACTATTATCCTATGCGTTCACATTCATAATGAGCCGTCTAACCCTAAAAGTATTTATTAACTCCGTTATTTTACGTAACGGCTATATACACTCATTTTTTTGTCTATATACACTCAATACCCCACGCAGTTGCGACGCGTGGGCGTGGGTATTACCCACGCATACACAACGCGTGTGCGAGACCATTTTATGGATATCCGAAACATTTAATCCACGGGTACGCAAAGCGTGTGCGTGGGTATAATTTTTTTTGTCAATCCCACGCTTCATATACGCGTAGGTCATAATCGAAAAAAAAAAAAACTTAAAATCAAGACCCACGCACACGCAACGCGTGTGCGTGCGTGGGCGTGAGATTAATTCTGTGTGTAGGAGTCCGAGTTCCAGCCCTATCTTTCTCCATCCTGCTCGATGGCTGCCTCCTTCAAGTAGATTCCTGCTTGGCATCTCCGCTTGCTCCTTATTCACCGTCTTTCTGTTCTAGGTTAACTCATATTTCTCTTGACGCCGACTTGGTGAATTCAGTTTGGCCTAACCTTCTCGCTTCTCCAGCTAAGAACGACGACCCGCTGGCACCCACCACAGGTAATCCCTCTTCGACGACCCGCAACTGCAACACCAAATTTGCTTGCTTAATTCTTCAGATTTCATTTGCTTGTTAAGTGTTCAGATTTGCTTTGCTAACTCTTCAGCCTGTGCTCGATTTTTTTTTGCTTTGCTTAGTTATTAGACAAGTTTGCACTCCAACTGCTCGATGAAATGCTTGATTGGGAGGAAATTTGTTTTGCTAACAAGAATCTATGTTTTTGTTATTAGAGTTGATAACGTGCTCAATTGAAGATGCAAATACTAAGCACACTGTGCCATTGTGCAAATAAATATGCAGCCAAGTTTAGTCTAGTGCAGATAAATATGTGTTTGGTTTGTTACTTGCTTTGCTTATCTTAGTTCAGCAGTGATGTGAATTGACGAATAGTGTTTATGTTTGTGTTTAACTGGTTTCTTACTTGCTTTGCTTATCTTATGTTGCAATGTTGTTGTTAAGGTATAACCTAGTTTGGTTTGGAAGGGCAGAATTTGATAGTGTTTAATAATTCTGTTTGTGGATCGGGCAAAGAATGTGGGCGATTTGGTCACAGAAAACCCTTGCTATTTTGTGCTTTAAGCCTCCTTTTGCTTGTTGTTGGTTCGTGATCTTCATGGCTGTTTAGCATAGCAGCATACTGATTTAGGGCTTTATACAGGCTATTTGTAATTTGAGTAATAGCCATGGTTACTAGGAGTAAGTTGCCCATGTGCAATTCTCTGTAATAATGGGATGCTGTCACGTTTTTTTGGCCACTACCCAGAAGGAGAATTTTTTAATCTTGTAGTAGCGGCACCACTATATACCCACGCACACGCAACGCGTGCGTGTGGGTATATTTTTGAAAACATCCTTGCACACGCATGTGCGTGGGTATATTTTAAAACACCCATTCCCACGCGTTGCGTGTGCGTGGGTATATTTTAATATTTCCGAAATTGCCCTACGGGTACGGTTTGCGCAGGCGTAATATTTTATCAAAATACCCACGCACACGCGTTGCGTGGGCGTGACTTTAATGGTCGGATATCCGTTTTAAACATACGCCTACGCGTTGCGTGTGCGTGGGTACCTATCCACGCCCACGCGTTGCGAGTGCGTGGGTATCTGAGTCTAAAGAGACAAAAAAATGAGTGTATATAGCATCACCCTTATTTTAAGGGTAATGTTATATGTACTCATTTTTATTGCTATATAGACTCATATTATCCACGCTCACTAAACGCGTGGGCTAGACTTTAACCATAGTTACGCAAAGCATATACGAGGGGATTGATTGGATATCCGATTTTTGAAAGAAAATCAAATAACCCACGCTCACAAAAAGCGTGAGCGTGCCTGCATCTAGAAAAGTAAACACAAACGTATTTCTAGAAAAATGAAAGCGCGTATAAACACTCGTGAGTCAAAGAGTCAAAGCTTTTGTGCCAGGTGGCGTTCAGATTGACCATTACGTGTCACTCAAATTTGTACTACGTGGCATTCTCTCCCGCCAGAAATCTGACCTCATCACTCTAGAAGTGATCGTCACGCTTCTGTCACGTGATCTACACTTATTCCTTCCTTTTTTACTCCCTCCGACCCGGTATATAATTACTGTTTTATTTTTGACACTATTCACCTTTTAATATATTTTATCGTATAACTTTTAATATGTAAGAACAAACATAGTTATATGGGGTCTTGTTTGATTCGTCATGAGTACTTTAACATATCAAAATTTTAAAATTTTTTATTAACATATAGTTAGAGATGTTAACGATACAAAACGTGTCTTGGCAAATGTGAAAAGTAAAAGAAGAATTATATTATGGGACGAAGGGAGTAAGAGGTAAGCGATGACCAAAGCACACGCGCAACTAGACGAGCGTAGAGTTTCTTTACACTTTCGAATGTCGACAAAGTATAATTTAATGATCCATACTTAATTATATCTAATCAAGATTCGCTAAACAACTTGAAATGGAATGTGATAAGTAGTAGTAGTAGCTTGAATATATTATGGATTTAGTAGTTACGTTAGGTACTATTAGGCATGTGGAAAACATCAATAAGTCCGCATTTAGCACATATGATGATAAAAAGAGTTTGTTTAATTGTGTGACAATTTGAAACATGCATATATTCAGTAGTTTTTGCGGCTGAAATGGTTCAATGCATCGACGTGTAGTCTGTGTCACCCAAATGTGAACCCTTGTGGATATTACGTGGCACTTTTCTTCTATTCCCATTAAGGCCATTTGTAACCTTTTAAAAATAAAGATATTAACCATGAGGATAAGAGTTGGTCATGTCCGAAGCCGTTACCTTAACCGCGCGCGAGGAGGGAGATACCGAAGGCAGGGCTAGTGACTGGAGTGAAGCCGTACCTTGAGTGAAGCCGTAACAAGGTAGCCGTATTGGAATGTGCGGCCGGATCACATTCTTGAAAAGAGCTAATGCTTGTTGGGTATTTTGGTTTGACACTACTTCACACCCAAAATGAAGTGAGCGACGCCTGTGTGATCAATGTTTTCGTTACTCACGCTGACATTCTCGCTTCCGCTTCGTCCACCACGACTCACTCCAGATAATGTATTACACTCGAGAAGTTGATGGCCTCAAGCGCAAGCAAGCGAAGAGTCCGGAAACAAAAATCACCATAAGACAATAGACTGATAAAAGACGTTTGCCTGGAAATTTAGGGTAACGTGCTCGCTACAAGGATCGAGCATCCAACTTTGAGAGGTTTTCTATTTCTTGCATATCGTCACCCTCGACCATCACATTTCAGCATGTGGATTTAACAGGACAAGTGGCCCTGCAAGTGCAAGCACCTCACTTATAAATGAATTTTTCTAATGTGTGTAGAGACTATATCTTTCCTCTTTTAGTTGTTTATTGTGTGCTCATGTGCACACAATAAACAAACCCTGTATAAATACCCTATTATTTCCCTCTTCAGAAAAGCGATAAGACTTCTGGCTCTAAAACCAAAGGAGCAGCTGAGCAGGGAGGGCGATCAAGTGTATGAAGATTCAAGATAAAAAGTTCATGGATTACATTGCAGTCATCCAAGAAATTTTCTCGACAAGTGATTCATCGCGATCAGCTTAAGAGGTATGAATGTTAGTTGACACGACAATGTAATCTTCTTTATCTCTGCCAATTGTATCAATGCGTTCAATTGTAATTAAAGCCAAGCAATCAAGCTAGAATCTTGTAGTTCCTTTATTAGCGCACTAATGCACAAATATCACGAACAACATCATATTTCTGTGAATGCTTTCAATCACCTAGCCTCTCCTCCATCTACGTCATCACATTCACTCATCATCTCGCGAGTTGTCATTCATATTCTAGCAAGTCGATAATCTCAATAAAATCTGAAGAGTTTATTCTGTTAAAGTCGTTTTCTGATGTTTGTTGAGTCACTTACTGATGTCCGAGTCTTAGGGAGTCAGTTAGCAGTAGTTTAAATAAGACCTAGTCTATAGGTTGGTGGAGATCTTTTAATTAATTCTGTTTAGTAGTAGACTCCTACTTAGTCAGGTTGTTTAGGAGATTTGTTTTGATTCTCTGTGACCGATTACTAGGCTATATATTAAGCCTGAGTATCTCTCAATAAAACACAACAATATTTACATTCATAAAAGCTCTATATACTTACAAAATCAACCATATATCGAAAGTGCTTTCACGCTATTTGAATCAGGCGCTCCACTATATTTTTGAGTGTCCACATGCCAAGGGTGTTTGGCGCCTCGTCCCAAAACTCAACACTGCTGCAGCAGGCGCTCCACTACTGATTATCTTTGAGCGAATGGTGAAACTCTTATCACAACAGGAGTTGGCACTATGGGCTTCACTTATCTGGTGTATATGGTCTAATAGGAACAAGACTCTGTTTGAGAATGCTACAAAAAACGAGCGAGATACTTTGTCTGATGCTCGCTCTCTGCAGAATGACTACAACACACACAATGAAAAACTGGTGCTTGAGTCTCATCACAACTTACATCCCACAAACCCGACTGGTGCAAATAAGAAGTGGTCTAGGCCACCCGAGGGGTTCATTACAATCAATTGTGATGCATCTTTGGCGCACTGTGGCAAAGCTGGCATCAGTATTGTAGGGAGAGCAAGTGATGGAAAGGTGGAATTTTATGGCTCTCGTCAAGTGCAGAATGCTGTCGAAGCTGAGATTGTGGAAGCAGAGGCTCTCGTTTGGGCTATGGAAGTTTGTATTGATCAAGGTATTACCCACGTATTGTTTGAATCAGATTGCTTGACACTCATATCCAAAATACACAAAAATCATCATTGGAGAGGTCAGATTGGTAACATAATCCGCAGAATTCTCACCCTTGAAAAGGAGTTTTTATACTGTTCTTTCAGCCACATCAGTAGAGTTGCGAATAGAGCAACACATTAGTAGCTACCTTCAATCCTAATAGTTGTTTGTTGTGTTTATTTCCTAGTCTCCTTCCGTCTGAACTTGCTGTAATAACTTCTTCCGAAACTTTAATATAAGTTGAGTTGTTTGGGTGCTCAAAAAAAAAAAAAAAAAAGTGCTTTCATTGAATCTATCACACTTTGAATGAATGGGCTAAATCCAAATATACATAAAGAGTTTTCTTAATCACTAAACATGAATCTACTTGACAACAGTAATTAACCACTGAAAAAGCAGTTAATCAAGAGATAAAAAGAGGACTTATTCTTTCCACACGAGTTATGAAATATTATTAGTGGTAATCGCATAACGCACGAAAGTTCTTTACATAATGGATTAACACAGTTACTTCTCCAAACGTGTGGTCGGCGTGGTAACGTCCGTCAACTCGCTTATCCTGAAACCGTCAATTAATGCATGGCCGTTATCGTTACCGTTACCGTTAACCATCTTCTCTTCCACTCGCACATTTTTTGAGCCTCCTATAAATTGCAATCAAACTCTGACTTCCTCTCAAATTTGCTGAATCCTCCATCTCTTTCGCAACAAAATTAAACCGCTTTGACCCTTGTGGGTTTTCACACCAGCCTTGGACTCTTCCAATTTCCATTTCAGGTACTTTTGTTTTTTGTTTAACCTAATTTTTCCTCCCCTTATGCTTAGAATTGTTGAATAGGGAAGAAAAGGGTGTAGGTTGTCAATTACACGTTTAGATTGGTAGTAAAGCTTTCAACTTTGCTACTGGTTTGTACCTTGTACCCTAATTTCTCTGGTCTTTGTCCAAGACATGATATGTGTTGAATTTCATGTTTTTCACATTTTGGAAGAGAATTACTATTTGCTGCCTCAATATCTTCTTGTCCAGTAGTTTCAATTTCTTTGACTGTTGAATTTCGTTTCATGAGCTGGAAATCACTAGGGTTTAGTTTCCCCTTTTAAGATCCTGATGATTATGTGGTTAGAATTCTTGAACTCTTGCTAGTTCCCTGCAGAAAAGGTTTTTGTGTAATGGGTATATTAGCTTTTTGTTGTCCTAATCTTCTTTTGGGATTATAAGCTCCTTCAGTATGCTATTTCAGTTTCCTGGAAATATCCTGTGCTTATTGAAGCTAAATGATTTTTAGCTTTTGGTTTAATGGACATGATCTTATCTTGTGTTCATTGATATCTCATTATCTATGTTTAGGTGATGATAGGATGGTTTCATATGCTAATTCATAGATTCTACCATTATTGCAGGTAAATCAGGCTTGCTGTCTACTTGTATTACATTTGAAAAAGGCGGCATATTTTTCAGCAACGTAGCTGATGTTTATGCCATAGAATGGACTCTCAGCAGGTTCACAGATTCAGTGTTATGAGTGAAGGAATATCTTATACATCCTCTCAATTAACCCCTCCAACGGTGCCCGAAAGGCTGTTTGGATCTGCAAAACTGAGCGCAAGAAACTCGCCTAACTCGCCTTTCTCTACACCTTTCGAATGCGATACCGCCTCTACACCGAGTGACAATAGCCAAGAGCAGCGTAATTATACTGAGAATCTATCACGAGTGATCCCGTCTTGCAGTTCCCCCATTGAGATGAACAGTTACTACTACTACCCCACCCCTTCTTCTTCCGGTAGCTTCCAAAGACACTTGTTCCCCTCTTACGGAGGCCAGAGTGTGCAGAACGCCTTGATGCAACTAGAAACTGCTCTAATGGGGCCTGATATTCAGGAAAATCAAGTAACAAGACCAGCTTATTGTCAGGGTAAGCAATTGCTCATTGAATGTGCAAGGGCGCTATTCGAGGACAGGTTGAATGATTTTGACAGGTTGGTTAAAGGTGCCCGAAGCTCGGTTTCAATCACAGGTGACCCACTCCAGCGTCTTGGTGCCTACATGATTGAAGGTCTAGTAGCTCGAAAAGAGTCCTCTGGCACGGGAATTTACCGCTCTCTGAGATGTAAAGATCCGTTAGGGAAGGAGTTACTCTCTTACATGCACATCCTGTACGAGGTTTGCCCGTATTTGAAGTTCGGTTACATGGCAGCGAATGGAGCTATTGCAGAGGCGTGCAGGAATGAAAATCAGATCCACATTATAGACTTTCAGATAGCTCAAGGGACTCAATGGACAACCCTCTTACAGGCGCTTGCTGCTAGACCTGGTGGCCCTCCTCACGTGCGTATCACGGGAATAGACGACCCTGTCTCGAAATATGCACGCGGTACGAGCCTTGAGACAGTCGGGAAACGACTAGCCGGAATCTCCGAGAAGTTCAAGATCCCAGTTGAGTTTCATGCAATTCCTGTTTTCGGCCCGAATGTGACCCGAGATATGATCGAGCTCAGGCCAGGAGATGCGTTGGCGGTCAATTTCCCGCTTCAGCTTCACCACACGCCGGACGAGAGCGTCGACGTTGACAATCCAAGAGACGGGCTTTTACGCCTCGTGAAGTCGCTTTCCCCGAAGGTGATGACCCTCGTCGAGCAGGAGTCGAACACGAACACGACTCCGTTTCTGACAAGGTTCGTCGAGACGTTGGATTACTACTCGGCTATGTTCGAGTCGATCGATGTGACGATGGGTCGGGAGCGAAAAGAGAGGATTAATGTCGAGCAGCATTGCTTGGCGAAGGATATTGTGAACGTGATTGCGTGCGAGGGGAAGGAGCGGGTTGAGAGGCACGAGCTGCTCGGGAAGTGGAGGTCAAGGTTGACCATGGCTGGGTTCAGGCCGTATCCGTTGAGCTCGTATGTTAACTCGGTGATTAGTGGCCTGGTTAAATGCTACTCAGAGCATTATACTTTGGTGGAGAAGGATGGAGCTATGCTTCTGGGATGGAAGGACCGCATGCTGATTTCAGCTTCTGCTTGGCATTGATTGTATAGGTAATGATTGTGAAATTAGATGAATCAGTGATGGAATGTTAAGAGATAATTTTTTTATGATTCGTGTAGCTTTATATGTTGTGGTATTATTCTCTTTGGTTGTTGTTACAGTGAGTATGTGACTTACTCTGAAGTTGTTGGTTACAACTTGTAAGCGTTTCAAGCTATATAGTGATAATAATGTTGCAGCATCATTTTATGGTGATGAGATTGTACATTTTTGGTTGCTCCTATGTTCACTCTTGCAGTACAGGTATAGGTAAAGATTGTGAAATTAAATGAATCAGTGATGGAATGTTAGAGATGACAAATCTTATGATTCATGTAGCTCTATATGTTGTACTATTCTCTTTGGTTGTTGGTGACTTGCTCTGACATTGTTGGTTGTAACTTGTAAGCGTTTGAAGCTATATAATGATAATGATGTTGCAGTATCATAGTCTTGGTCTATATGCACACGTTTTTTTTTGCTAAATGCACACTAATCTGTGCGGTAAGAGTTGCAGTACACTTCTGTGCGTTAAGGATTACCGCACAAAAGGGCTCCGGGGCATTGTTGGAATGTTTTCTGAAACGTATATGAATCTGGTACGGTAATTCTTACCGCACAGATATGTGCGTTAACAATTAACGCACCACGGTAATACGAGATTAACAAAAAAAAACAGATTTTGATTAACTTAAACACCTGTGCGGTAAGAGTTACCGCACAGGATATATAAAATTAAAAAAAAAACATAATCTGTGCGGTAACTGTTACCGCACATGTTTTTTAAACCTGGTGCGGTATTTGTTACCGCACCGGTTTTTTTAATAATTATTTGAAAATAATTAAATTAAATTTTTAGGAAAATAATAAATATAATCTGTGCGGTAACTGTTACCGCACAAGTTTTTTTTGAAAAAATGCCCGTTGGTGCGTTAACTATTACCGCACCAACGGGCATAAAATTCCAACGGGCATTTTTTGGTTGTATATAGAGGTTGAGCTCTCTTGTTGAAGTTTTGCAATGCACACCACAATGTCTTATAATTATGAGAGTAGTGAGGATGATGGTAACGACAATTGGATATCAGGGGTCGTGAAAGAAGAATACGAAGTCGATGAAGAAGAGGAAGTGGACGAAGAAGACGAAGAAGTCGATGAGGAAGTGGACGAAGAAGAGGAAGAAGGCGAAGCAAATGTATCAATTGCATTAGACGATTGGACTCCGTTACCGATTTTGGTTAGTATATTATGAATTTAAATTTTGTATTTAATTGCATGAGATTTAGGTTAATTAGTTAAAATTGCGTATCTAAGTAATGTAGTTTAATCAATATAGGAAGAAGACTTTAGACCACATTTTAGTACTGCGCAAATGTGGGATAGTAAAGAAGAGATGATGGAATGGACAAAACAGAGAGCAAGAGATTTAATGATAGTTTTGGTACATCGTACATCTAGCAAATATTGCGTTGATTTTGTATGCGATAGGTTTGGAAAACCTAGATCGGGTAGGCTGAAAGTGAATTTAAAAAATCCAGAATTGCCGGTTCCGAGGCTTCGTGACCGAAAATCGAAGAAATGTGGTTGTACATTTGAGTTATATGGGGTTCGTATAAAAGAAGGGCCTTATAGTTATAAATGGATCGTGAATGTTGTAGAAGGTCGTCACAACCACACCCTTCCTACTAGTTTTCATGGGAATTCATTCGTGGGTAGAATGAGCAAAGAGGAGGAGAAAATAGCAAGGGAAGCGGGGGATGATCGCAAGACGCCAAAAAACATACTTATTCAGCTTAGGAAAAGAGACCCGCAAAATGTGACATCCATGAAGCAGATTGCCAATTTTTTGCAGAAGATCAATTTTGAAGATCGTGGTGAATTGTCAGTTACTCAGTGGTCTCTAAATTTTCAGAAAGAGAACAAATATTTTTGTCAACCTTTGAGGAACACGAGGACGAATGAGGTTGAAGTCCTTTTTTTCGCTCACCCGGAGTCGATTCGTTTGTTCAGGAAGTTTCCTCACGTGATTATCATGGACGCCACATACAAGACAAATAGGTATGATATGACTTTAGTGGAGATGGTTGGTTTCACTTGCACGCACAAGACGTTCAACATCGCATATGCATTCATGGCTCAGGAGACAGTAATGCATTACAAGTTTGTGATGATGTGCGTTCATGAGTTGTGTAGAAATTTGGGAGTGATGCCGAAGGCTATAATGACCGACTGTGAAAAGGCTTTGTTGAGAGCAATCAAACTTGTGTTCAAAGACACTGATGTGAAGCAACTATTGTGTTGGGTGCACATTAAGCACAACATCCAGTCACACGCAGAAAAAGTGATTAAAAATACTAAAAGGGCGGAGAACTTTGTTACGCAATGTTGGGGGATATTTTGCTCGAGCACCGAAGAAATCTACGAAGAGAGGTTGAGAAAGCTGAGAGATTCATGGAAGAAGGGCATTGTTGGTTACGTTGAAAAGTATTGGTTTACTCCGTACAAGAAGTTCATAGTTAGAGCGTGGACGGACTACACTCTTCACTTTCACACAAGGACTACAAACAGGTATCTTTGTTTGTTTAGTTGTTAATTTGGACCACCATATTATTTATGCTAATGATTAGAAATTGTGTTTATTTAGGGTGGAGGGGATGCATAAGGTGTTGAAAGAAATTGTGGGTTCTAGTAGAGGAGGCTTCAACAGAGTGATCGTGAGGATCCACCATGCGGTCATAGTTCAGATGGACCTGATTAGGGCGACGATGAACCAAGCACTTACCACTCGGCAAATGGTCTTTGATGACCCAACCTTTCCTCCTGGCATTCGAATGTTGTTTTCAAGGCTATTTTACCGAGTGTCAGATAGGTGTTTTCTGTTGTTGTTGGAAATGTACCAGCAAATATTGAAGGAGGAGTATTCAAATGTTTGTGATGATCATTGGGTTCGAGATTGTCTTGGGATGCCATGCGTACACGATCTTGCTAGGGCAATCATTTCAAAGACACCTCTTGTTCCGGATGATTTTCATGACTTCTGGAAGGAACTGAGATGGGAAGATGATGCAATAAATTTGTCCTTACCCGACGACAATCGTTCAATGTCTATTCCGGAGATCAGAATGCGTGAAATGTGGGCGAAATGGGAAAGTGGAGATTTGAGGGATGGAACTCTATTCAGATTAAGTGAGTTGTACATTGACTTGGAGCATCCGGAACAAAGTTCTTTGGTAGAGCCAACAAACTTGTTTAGGAAAGGAAAAGGAAGGCCCCCGGGATCAAAGAACAAGGAGAAGCAGCGAAATGGGAATTCTCCTCCGAGAGAAAAGAGGGAAAAGAGTTACCACGAGTACGTTAGAGAAGACTTAACAAATACTGAGAATGCGCAAAAAGTCGCAAAGGAGAAGGCAAATAGGCAAAGTGAACGACCAACTTGTCCTAAAAAGCAAGCAAGTCAAGTGTCGTTCGACTTCGGATCACAGTCCCAACCTGAACCATTGTTTTCAGAGACCATCGATTTAGAAGACGAAGACATGAATGTCGTGCCCCTAAGAGCTTGCTATCCAGATCGAAACGAAACAGAGGAAGGGGAAGATGAAGAAGAGATTGAAGAAGCCATAAGTTATATGGGGGTGAACTTGGGGGTGAAAAATATTGACTACTTTTGGATTTCCTACATGACTTCTGTGAAAGATGTGCGTTCAGACGGACATTGTGGGTATCGGTCAATGGCTCTACTTACGGGTATGCAACAGAGTCAATATCGTATGATCCGTGCTGCGTTGGCAGCAGAGCTTCTTGGAAACAAAGAGACATGGGAGCCCATACGACGTGGACTACGGGTAGGAACATGGGATGATCTTATTGCTCAAGTTCACTACATGAGAAGTCCTTGTGAGAGACCATTTTGGATGGACATGCCATTTATGGGTTTGGTGTTTGCCACAGTGTATAATGTTGGTTTAGTGCAACTATCCTGGGATGCGCCGTGTTTATGCTTGCCAATAAGGCAGTCTACAGTGAGCCCTGGTCCTCCACATAAGATTTTTGGGATAGCTCTTGTCGGATGCAGTAATCACTGGATACCGGTAAGAATCTGTGGTAATCTAAACAAACGTCATGAAACGTCAAAATCATTTATACTTATTGATTAATTTTCTTTGTATATCTAGGTTTGGCTCCGTGATGGGGCACCATTGCCACGTTGTTCCGGTTCGTGGAGAAGATTTGCAGATGACAACATCAAGTGGTGGGAAGGGATATATGCTTGCCAAGTGGACTTGTTTCGACAATACCGCTTTACTGCTGGAAAGCGTATGGACTACATGACTTGATTTGTAATAGTTTAGTAGCCTTGATCTTTAGACTTCGATTGGAATTAATTTATAATATGTAATGACTTGTCTTGTCTGCTTTGAAATATGTAATGACTTGTCTTGTCTGCTTTGAAATATGTAATGACTTGTCTTGTTTGCTTTAAATAGTGTTTTCAGTAGAGTTAGATGAGGTAGGTGAAACAGTGAAGTGAAATCAGTGAATCCATAAACTACAACACACTCAGCATAAATTAAAAAGACAACAGACTCATTAAGGAAAGACAACAGACTCATTCTTGAAATTTAAACTAAACACAGACTTAACAGAGATTCACTTATTTGATACCAAGATCCCTAATCGGAGTCACTGTCATAAAAACTAGGAACAAGGTCATTGGGAAACCTCTGTTGTATCCAGTGTTTAGCTACTTCAATACTCTTAGCTTGGTGAAAATATACCAGCTTCAACTGCTGGTCAGCTATTTCCTTCAACAGTTTTGCAATGACTCGGAGATGATGATTGTCGTATTCTGGCTCAAGATACACGATCATGTAGTTACACTGACATGTGGTATACCTTCGTCCATACGTATGGGGATTGTTCTTGTCATTACCAGTGAACACCTTGATTGTTCTTGAGCACCTTCTACTCGGGCACTGGATCTCACTGCCTTCTGCTGGAACTGGGGAGGATGAAGATGATGCCATGATTGTTTGAATCTGTAATACAAAGTAAGAAAACATGTTAGAAACAATGAAGATATCTAACGAAATCAGTAAAAAATGAGACTTTTAATTGAAATACAAAGTAAGAACTTGAAACCTAATTATTTTACGGCGCAGTGAGAATGAGATAATAGGGTTCACTGAGGCAGTGAATTTATAGCCGAGGTTTTACTAGGGTAACTTAGATTTGGGCCGATGTAGACAAAAGGTCCACAACAACAAAGGCCCAATAACGTAATTCGGTCATCCAAAAGTGACTTACAGCTGTGTGGTAGCTGTAACACACTCAAGCAAAATATGGTGGTGCGTTAGCAATAAACGCACAACTGATAACACAACTTCGTCAAGATCCAACAGAAAAATCCCAGCCCAACAAAGACGACCAGCCCAACATTCAAGCCCAGCCCAGATTCTGGTGCGTTAACACTTAACGCACAGATTCTGTGCGTTAATTGTTAACACACCAACCCTTTTACCCAGAATCAAATGTTTCTGGTGTTTGTAGGGTTTAGGGTATTAGGGTTGGTGCGGTAACTGTTGTAGTACCAACCCTAATTACATAAAAATTCATTTTTTATGTTGTTTTCTTATACTATTTGATATTATAAAAAGTTTTATGTTGTTTTCTTATACTATTTGATATTATAAAAAGTTTTATGACCCAAAGTAATGTTATACTACTGAAATATGTCGTTATTGAGAGTTTTGTGAATAATTTTATCAAGTTTTACTAATGTAATATGAGATTACGAAGAGTTATATGATAAAAAATCATATTATACTAATGAAATACGAGGTCAGTTGAGTCAAACGATAACAATTAAGTGTTAAACTAATGTTATATGATGAAATAAACACATTATATGAAGTTCATTTTAGTAACGAAGTGGTATCACATACATATGAGTATAACTATACAACTTATATATTTGAGAGTAGTAGCATACAGGTGAAAGTCTTCGTTTACATACTTCTAAGTGTTAAAGTTGTTAATTTCTTATAAAAAACGATAGCGTTTGATTGGTAATGCTCAAATATTAATGTTACATTTTTTTACTTTTACGTTTTAAGTGCTTATTAAGCCGTTTTATGTCATTTTTTGTCGTTTTTTGTGTTTGGGCCTCATTCAAAATTCATTAGGCCTTATTAGGCCCGTTGACGTTTTCGATAATAATTTTTCGATTCCGAAAAATGAAAATAACTATTCGCCCTATTTGCTGTCATGTTACAATTTCAAAATTTTGATTTTCATCGTTTCAAGGCGTTAAAACGATATGGGCCCAAACTATACACATATGACATCCATTATCCATTACCCACTATCCATTATCCATTATCCACTATCCACTATCCATATTTCGATTTGGCTTATTTTATATCGTTTTGAGTCGATTTTTTTCGTTTCTTAGTCGTTTCGAGACGTTTTGAACCATTTTTATCAATATTTGACGTACTTGGGCATTTTTCGCCTTTTTCAAAAAACTCAAGTTTTGCTAAGATTTGCTCAATTTGGCCATATTATGCCATCATTTTGGCCACATTTTTACACTTTTTTACAACTTGTTCGGAATTCCTTGAAATTTCGATTTGGCTTGTTTTATATTGTTTTGAGTCAATTTTATTCGTTTCTTAGTCGTTTCGAGACGTTTTGAACCATTTTTATCAATATTTGATGTACTTGGTCGTTTTTCGCCTTTTTCAAAAAACACAAGTTCTGCTATCAATATTTGACATCACTCCAAGTCACGACCCTCATTCCCACTACCTTCCTCGTGGAGCCCCGTCAGTCAAAACTCCAAGGAGATGCCTCATGAACTCATCGATATCTGTAGGCCTCCTCTCTGGTGGTGTCTCCAAGAAAGCTCGAATCTCACAAGTCACTAGCTGGGTCCGCTATATTAACAACATATCCAAACATTACAATCAAATATACTAATTGAATGAATATGACTAATAAAATTTATAATCGTACCGCAAAACTGTCAACCGAAGGTGGAATACGCAGCGGACCAACTGGACGATCGAGTCTACGTGATCTGGGATCCACCAGAGGATGAGAAACTCGATCATACCAATCGAGATAATCATCTGTGACTGCCCAATAATACGTCGCTCGTGGCTCCCGAATCTGTATCAAAGGCCTGGGGTCCTGATCCCACACACCAAGCAGATCCTTCTCAAAGTGAACTGAATAATGCGTCAGCCTGTTGTTACGTGTCACCTGGATGGGCTCTGGGGGAGGATATGGGATACCCTGCACATGTCCAAACTGTCGCAGCAGGCGACCTGGCTGATAGAGCTCCTCGATGTCCAGACAACGGAGAATGCCCTCAAACAAAGACGGGGCGTACTGCGGAAGTCTGAAATCCACATTTGAAAAGGGAAACCAGTTAACCTGCAACAAAACATTACAAAACAGTTAGTATAGTTCACATTCACACAATATAACGAAAGCATACATTCTTAAAATCTGACCTCCTCATAACGAACACGGTCAAGCATGCCACGAATGGCAACCAAACGATCCGTGCTCTTCCCCTGTGGCACCTCTCTGCCCTCCCTCATAGCAGCTGCGGCGTGGTCCATAGAAAGTGGATCTGTCACAAAATGTCCACGAAAATGTGGAAAATATGCCCAAATCCACGACTGCAAAAAAAGGACAATTAGAACTCGACTTCCTAAACATAGCCAATCGTATAGTTGTTTGCGTACTAACCCGCAAAAGAATGCCAGAACTCCCCATCCCCATAGCCAATCGCCTCGACGCCTGTCCAAGGTTGCGATACAGATGAGCTAACACTCCAGCTCCCCAAGCATATTGGCCAGTGCTGTCGTGGTCGGCCAAAAGAACTAACCACCAGTGCTTGACTGTTGTAGTCGACTTGTCCACTAGAACTGTAGTGCCGAGAAGCAACAGTAAGTACATAGACGCAATGAGGCTCTCATCTCTCTGTCCATCCTCCATCCGCATCATATCCTTCAATCTCTGTTGAAGATAACCCAAAGGAATGCCTCCATCCCTATACCAAGTCTTCACCAGTGTCTCCTCTACGTGAAGCATCTCAGCAACAAAAGTGAAGATCTCCTCCTTAATCAAAACTGAGCTACAACTCCTGCCATGTATAGGCAGCGACAGGATCTCAACCACATCGTGAAGTGTAGGACCAATCTCTCCAAATGGCAAATGAAATGTGTTGGTTTCTGGGTGCCATCTCTCGACGAAAGCAGAAACCAACACATGATCGACAGGACCGGACCCGATATAGCGTAGATCAGTCAATCCAGATCGCTCTGCAAGCTGAAACCTTCCGTGTCTGAAAAAAAAGTAAAAAAATAACACAGTTACTTCTACAGAATGCCAAAATATTTCACATATGAACATTATAGTTCAAATACATACCAAATCAAGAGGAGCCTCGCCTTCTGGAAGATCAGCAGGCTGTGGAAGATCAGCATGATCTGCAGCACGTCCACGTCCACGTCCTCGTCCTCCGCGTGGAGCGCGTCCACCTCGTGCTGGAGGATCAGCAACGTCTGCATCAACAACATCATCATCAGCCAGAGCTCCTCGTCCTCCTCGCTGTCTCTGTATAAATGTAGGAAGAGGACGGGGGCCAGCTGGAATCACAGGTGCGGGAGGATCAACAACTGTAAGCTCATAAATAGCCCTGGCGATGTGCGTCTCATAACTCTTCAGCAACTCATTTGTAAAAGGACCTTCGGGCATCCAAGGTACAACAGGAGGTGGTATAGGATCTGCATCGGGAGGTGGTACAGTCGGGGGAGGTGGTACATCTGGCGTAGGAGACGAAGGACCTAAATCTGTAGGAGCTGGCGATGAAGGCCCCATACCAGCATGATCCTCTGAAATAATAGGAGGGTCGTCTCTCCTAAGCTGATCTGTCGGTATCTCGGGATGAGATATAATATAATCTGTACCTAAACCCTCACTGTCTCCCAGCATATCATCATCCAAATCAACAGCTGTATCATCGACGTCCATATCCTCCTCCTCACTCTCACTGTAACCCTCATCATCAGCAGACGGATCAACATCTAGACCACAATCCCTAACTGCCCCAGTATCTGTAAGTGCCCCAGTAACATCAGTGGGTGTCGAACTAGAAGCATTCAGCTGGTCTCGAGCAGTAGCAAAACTCTAACGTATGGACGATGTAATCTTCGTCCTCCTAACACGCTCTGCAGCAACAGGAGCCCCCGGAACAAAACCACTAGAAGCCATCGTATCTCGCACCCCCTAATGTTGTTGTTATAGCGTAACGTTATTTTCATAGCCTTACAAAAATAACGTCAAATTCAAAAACGTCTTTTCCATGACGTCGTAACGTTACAAACAATTGTTGTAACGTCAATCCTAATCAAAATCATCTCTAATTTCTAAACATTTTGTTCATAACGTTACGAAATTAACGTTATAATTCGCCTAATTTCAATACTTTATATACTAATAATTCATAACGTTACAAAATAAGAGAAGAACAATGTCATATTTCATAAAATAATTAATTCATTAATTTTACAATATAGAATGTCATATTTCATAACATTATGAAATTATTATATTTCATAACATTATGAAATTATTATATTTCATAACATTATGAAATTATTATATTTCATAACGGTATAAAATTTCATTAATTTCATAACGTTACGAATAAATTAATTAATTTCATAATGTTACCAAATAATATAATTTTATAACGTTACGCAATAAATTACTTAATTTCATAACGTTACGGAATAAATTACTTAATTTCATAACGTTACCATATAAATTAATTTCATAATGTAATAAAATAAAATAAATAAATTGATAACGTTACGAAATTAAATAACTAATTTCATAACGTTATAAATTTAATAAATTAATTAAATTAAATAAATTGATAACGTTACGAAATTTATTTAAATATTTCATAACGTTATCAAATATTATTAAATTCATAACGTTATGAAATTAAATAACTAATTTCATAACGTTATAAATTTAATAAATTAATTAAATTAAATAAATTGATAACGTTACGAAATTTATTTAAAAATTTCATAACGTTATCAAATATTATTAAATTCATAACGTTATGAAATTAAATAACTAATTTCACAACGTTATAAATTTAATAAATTAATTAAATTAAATAAATTGATAACGTTACGAAATTTATTTAAAAATTTCATAACGTTATCAAATATTATTAAATTCATAACGTTATGAAATTGAATAACTAATTTCATAACGTTACGAAATAAAATAATTAAACTATTTAAAAACATTACAAAAGTTATAGAATATTTAATAAAAATACATACTTGATGTAGATCTACGGGAGTCGAAAAAACTTCCAATTGCGCCTCGGTTTGTGGATTCAACCTTCTATTTGCTCGAGTAGCGTACCCGGGACCGACGTTTTGGACGGGTCGCTTTCGGTTTCTTGGCCTCGGAGCGGGTTCGGGTGCGGGTATCGGGGCGGGTTGGGCTGCTGGTATCGGGTCGGGTCGGGCAACGAGTATCGGGTCGGGTAGGGCTCGGGATTTTGGCCGGTTCCGGGCACCACCATTGTAAATCAGTGGCACCTCGGCTTCCTCCTCGTCTTCATCCTCCACAGCCAGCCACGGAGTCGCCGCAGGAACGGCCGTCGTCGCCGCAGGAAGAGCTGCCGTCGGCGGGAAGCTTGGACCCTCGTCTCCGGCCGGATTTTTGGGCCCAGAAGATGCGGCTTGCTCGGGGGAGCTCGAATCCATCATCAATTTGTGGATTTGGTGGCTTAATCGACGGGAAAATGGACGGAGGAAGAAGGACGGCGGCGGTGGAGGGAAAAGAGAAGAAGGACGGAGGACGAAAGGTCGGGGAGGGAAAATTTTGGTTTACAAATAACCTAAATTGGTGCGGTAATTGTTACCGCACAGATTTATTATTTTTTAAATAGATAAAATTGGTGCGGTAACGATTACCGCACCATATTTTATATATTTTTTTATATTAAACCTGTGCGGTAATTGTTACCGCACAAGATATTATTATTTAAATACTTTTTTTTAAAAAATTATTAATTAAAAAAAATAACAAATCCTGTGCGGTAAGAGTTACCGCACAGGTGTTTAAGTTAATCAAAATCTGTTTTTTTTCTGTTAATCTCGTATTAACGTGGTGCGTTAATTGTTAACGCACATATCTGTGCGGTAAGAATCATATACGTTTCAGAAAACATTCCAACACTGCCCCGAAGCCCTTTTGTGCGGTAATCCTTAACGCACAGAAGTGTACTGCAACTCTTACCGCACAAATTAGTGTGCATTTAGCAAAAAAAAACGTGTGCATATAGACAAAGACTAGTTATATTCGGTAGTTCAGGCGATCAAGATCAAAATCTATATATAGGTTTCTACTTGTATATACTTGGGCCACTATCGTCAATATTAGGCCCAATATATAATATCAAAAAATGTTGCACATGGCGGTCAGAGACTCAGTCCACGTCTCTTAATCAAGGATCAACTTAACACGTACAATAATCTATAAACTCATACTACGTAGTTGTTAAGAAAAATGCGACGGCGTTTTCTACTGAGTTTCGTTTTTCTTGGACTTGGTAAAACATTTTTGTCAAACCTTATATTTCTCCAAATGAGTTAGGTCATGCATCACATTTTATTTTTACCTATCGTTACGCAGAGCCAGCCATTTGTTACAACTTAATCTAATTAAATAAACTAGATTAATGAAATAATTAATTACAGTATATTGGACATTTTGGTCAACAAAAGCGTATGATAACCATTTTATGGGTCTTCGTCATTTATTACTTCTAAAACAATCCAACCAACTTGAGTGCGTAGAAATAAGAGATTTTTGCGTCAAATCACCCTTTAGCTGATCGAATTTGCGTCAAACCATCCCTTATTACACTTTTTGCAAGGAATCACCCTTTTATGCTATTCCGTTAACATGGAACCACCCTCCCTCTAATCCGTTAAGTTTTCCGTTAAGGAACCATCCTTTTGCGCCAAATCACCCTTTTGTGCTATTTCATATGTTAACCAATTAATTTGAATACGAATTACTGAAGTTGTTTATCTTCAAATCTTTGTTTTGTTCTTTTTGCAAATGGTCATGGTTTTCAGTGTGATTCTGAACAATTTGGTGTAAAATACGGATATCAATTACAATCTTGGTTATCATTGATAACCCTAATTTTGAGAACCGGGCAACCTTATGCTAGTTGAGTTTCTATTTTTCTTGCTGTAAGTCTGCAAGAATTGGCCTAAGTTGCATAAAATTTTGGTTGCAACTTGTCTCGTTGGTTCACATAAAAGAGGATATACAAGGCCATAAAAAAGCTTCCAAATTTATATAATTCTTGCTTCACCGCATGAACTTCAAAAACCTCATTTTTGCTTTTCCACCAGCTATGGCCAAATACCCATTAGAAAATAGAAACCTGCAGAAATATTTATGCTTTTTTTCTTTTGTTTATTTCAATTAGAAAAATAAAAAAATATTTATGTCTCAATATCTCATCAATATCTCGTTAATATCTCATAAAATTAAGTAAAATATCATCAATTTGTTAAATCACGTTTTTGCCCTCAAAATTTGAAATAAGTAGGGGTATATTAGACATTTCACATGAAAAACGGAAAAATTAACAGATTAAAGGGAAGGGTGGTTCCATGTTAACGGAATAGCACAAAAGGGTAATTTCTTGTAAAAAGTGTAATAAGGGGTGGTTTGACGCAAATTCGGCCAAATAAATGGTGGTTTGAAGAAAAAACCTCAAGAATTAATTACTTGGAGCCATATTAAGCAAGACTTCCTCAAAGTGGGTAAATCGGAAATTTCATCCTCTTGACTATGACGTTACCGCACAAGATATTATTATTTAAATACTTTTTTAAAAAAAATTATTAATTAAAAAAATAACAAATCTGTTATTTAAATACTCTTACCGCACAGGTGTTTAAGTTAATCAAAATCTGTTTTTTGTTTCTTAATCTCGTATTAACGTGGTGCGTTAATTGTTAACGCACATATCTGTGCGGTAATTCTTACCGCAACAGATTCATATACGTTTCAGAAAACATTCCAACAATGCCCCGGAGCCCTTTTGTGTGGTAATCCTTAACGCACAGAAGTGTACTGCAACTCTTGCCGCACAGATTAGTGTGCATTTAGCCAAAAAAAAAAAAAAAAAAAAAGTGTGCATATAGACGGAGCCGTATCATATTATAGAGATGAGAGTGTACATTTTGTGTTGTTGCTCTGTCATTGTCAACACATATCTATTGGCAATAGATAAGTAATGGAGAATTCGTAGCTAATTCAATGGTCAGAATTTCCCCATGAGCAACAGCCATGGCTCCTCCAACTCCAAGGCTAGTTGTGGGAGTAGATCTGAGAAAGAAGCCATGGGAGCAGGAAGCACCACTTCACAACCGGTGGCATCCTGATATTCCCTCGGTTGCAGAGGTGACCGGAGGAGAGCTTTTCCGAGTAGAGATGGTGGACTGGACAGGAGGCGCCATCAACGACAACAACCTTGCCTCAGACGTTAAATCCTTAGACCTCTCAACTGTAAGCCTTACTTGTAGATTAATTCTATTCATACTTGATAATTCTTTTATTGACATGAAACTGTGTCAGACTCATTACATGAGCGGGCCAATCAGAGTTGTGGATGCAGATGGAATTGCAGCAAAGCCAGGTGATCTTCTTGCAGTAGAAATATGCAACTTAGGTCCCCTTCCTGGTGATGAATGGGGCTATACAGCAACGTTTGATAGAGAAAATGGCGGTGGTTTCTTGACGGATCATTTCCCGTGTGCAAGTAAAGCTATATGGTACTTCGAAGGAATAAACGCCTACTCTCCCCACATACCAGGTGAAATTCCTCTCGAGAATAGTATCCCACGTCGGAAGTAAAAGAAGCCTAGTATATAAGCCTATGGATTACTCTCCCTATAACCAATTGGTTTTAGGGTGGAACCCCATGGGCTTATCTGTTGGGCCTATCTAACCGTCCACGCTGCTTTCTAGCCCGTGGACCCCAGATTGTCACATGGTATCAGAGTCAGGCTCTATCCTGAACCTTGGTTGTGGGGTTTGGCTATAAAGAGACTGAGAAGGCCCACCCACAACCGTGTGTTCAAGTGTCAACTGGGCTTCCGCCCGTTGCACTTGCGGGGGTGTGTTGAGAATAGTATCCCACATCGGAAGTTGGGAGTAAAAGAAGCCTAGTATATAAGCCTATGGATTACTCTCCCTATAGCCAATGAATCTGGATCAGGTGAGAATGATTATTATTGTGCGAATTGCGAATGGATGCACATTTAGGCGATTGACATGCACTTTCTTCAGTAATGACATGCACATTTAGGCCATTGACATGCACTCGGTCAGATTTGCATGTCATTGATAATATGTGAAAAGTACATGTCAATCGCCTAAATGTGCATCCATTCGCAATTCGCACAATAATAATTATTCTCACCTGAATCTTTTCCATAGCCAATTGGTTTTAGGGTGGAACCCCATGGACTTATCTGTTGGGCTTAATGCGCATAGGCCTCGTGTGAACACGCCCCTAGTCTATCTAACCGTCCACGCTGCTCTCTAGCCCGTGGACCCCAGATTGTCACAATTCCATCTTCAAATCCTCCATATTAGAAAAAAAAAATGATGCACTGAAAGTCTGAAACTGTGTCTGTCATCAGGAGTACGTTTCCCAGGCCTAACTCACCCTGGAATAGTCGGAACCTCCCCATCAATGGAACTTCTCAAGATATGGAATGAAAGGGAAAGGCAGCTGGAAGAAGAAGGTCCCAATGCCTTCAAGTTATGTGAAGTTCTTCATACAAGACCCCTTGCAAATTTGCCGTCAACAAAAGGATGTCTTTTAGGGAAGGTAATAGTCTTTAAAATCTATTTCCGTATGCGGAATTGGATAAGGATGCTATTGATACGCTTTCATATTAGAGCGTTCTCCGTTAGTCACTCTAATAATGCCAAGAGTGGTTCATATATTTTGCACAGATTATGATTTTGCATTAAAAAAGGAGTGGAATCTTAGCTAGTTTCCCGACTCCCATTCTTGGTTGTTAGTATGCCTTGAATCTGAATCACACACTGCGACAGGTAGCACGGGGTCTCATCAGTTTTGTTGTATGGGCTTATTTGGGTCCATCAGTTTTGTTGTTGGGCTTAGGGTTATTTAGCGCTATATATAGCGGCTTATGTGTAAACCTAATTGTACCGAAAACTGTAATACCGCCTCCGTATAATCTGATCTCCCTCTCCTGTGGACGTAGCCAATCTTTGGTGAACCACGTATATCTGTGTGTCTTTCTTGCGTTTACTTTGTTCTCGTTTCGATTCTGTTACAACATTGGTTATAACTTATAACTAATAAAGTCTTTTGCAGATCGACAAGGATAATCCCGAATGGGAAAAGATAGGTTCGGAAGCAGCAAGGACGATTCCAGGGAGGGAAAATGGAGGAAACTGTGACATTAAGAATCTTAGCAGAGGCTCCAAGATTTACCTTCCTGTATTCATAGAAGGAGCAAATCTCAGCACAGGAGATATGCACTTCTCTCAGGGTGATGGTGAAGTCTCCTTCTGTGGAGCCATTGAGATGAGCGGTTTTCTCGAGCTCAAGTGTGAGATCATAAGAGGTGGAATGAAAGAGTACCTATCCCCAATGGGGCCAACTCGTCTACACGTCAATCCGATCTTCGAGATAGGCCCTGTTGAGCCGCGGTTTTCGGAGTGGTTGGTGTTCGAGGGGATAAGCGTTGACGAACGAGGAAGACAACATTTTCTTGATGCAACGGTTGCTTACAAACGTGCGGTGCTCAATGCCATTGACTACATTTCCAAGTTTGGATACTCTAAAGAACAGGCTTATCTTCTGCTCTCGTGTTGCCCGTGTGAAGGACGAATCTCCGGGATAGTTGATTCGCCAAACGCCGTGGCTACACTTGCAATCCCGACTTCTATATTTGATCAGGATATTCGTCCTATGAGTAGAAGAGGAGTACCAATTGGACCAAGGTTGGTTAGAACACCAGATGTCCTCATATGTACCTATGATGGTAACTTGCCCACTACCATAAATCTCTCTCTTAATGAATGATTATATGGCTTGTTAGTAGCTTAGTATACTGCAATAAAAGTGACATGAAATGTCTCTATCAAGAGCATCTAATGATCACGGGTCATAATGTAATGTTTATGTGGGCTTGTTATTAGACTTTACTTCACTTGTATGCAAAATGAGGGATGCACGAGAAATGTTGAAAATTTGAATATGCAAATGAGAAACTTTGTTGCAACATTTTGACCACTCCAAACAAGAAAACTTAATGGCCCATGGCCATGGTACATAACACTCTCTTATCCCATTTCTAAACTTATTTTTTCATGATATCACAAACAATAGCATAGCACAATGAAAGCATGATATCAATCACATAAGGAAAGGATTGATGTACAAATTGGTGATGTTATCCTTCATGTCTTGGTTGATTGAAGTGAACCCGTCCTGACCACCGTCATAAATTGCTTCTACCGAACGACCCAAGTTAAGGACACACTTAAGCAAGGGCATGGGCACCTTTGTTGGCGGGATCATAGCTTGGTTTATGTCTTTCCAGACTTCATCAGCTTTCTTTTGGATCTCTTCACAAGCTACCTCACTTGAGACACCATATTGCCTCATATAGCAATCGATGGACGATGAAGTATGATCCCTCTCTTTATCAAACTGAAATCCAACAACAAAAACATCAAGATCAATCAGTAATATATTAGGCTTATCTGTACATGACTACATGTGCGCAAGAGAGCATCTATAGGGAGTTTGCACACGGAGTATTTCAGGGTCAAATGCCTATAGTTTTATGTTTCTCGTCTCTTTTTACTGTCTAGGATTTTTATTTTCTATTTCTGTTTCTAGCTGTATGTCTTGAACTTGTCGGTTCACATCCTCTCGGCATGTGTCGAGGTATTGAAATGAAAATGTATACCTTATGACCACCAATATCATCAAGAAGCCTTAAGAGAAGACATATGGCTTCAACTGGCTTAGGGAGGTTGCGCACCCATTCGAAATGGTCATGTGTAGCCATGTCCATGTCAAGGAAAGTGAACACGGTTGTCAAACCGAAGGTGGAGGTTCGAACCGCGTTTTCCAAGTACTCATCTAATGTTGGAACATATTTTCTTTGCCTCCATTTTGCTTCAAGTAGGTAGCTTTGGCACAAAGCTTTCATCTACAAGTGAAATAAGTGTACAATTGTTTTAGTATTAAAATGAAATAATATAACATACTTTTTATATGTATTGAATCATACCTCTTCTCTTGCATAGTACACATATTGTGATCTTCCTTTCACGGCCAAATCATGCTCCATTTCATCAAATGCATCCAAGATTAGGGACTGATAATATGGCCTCATATACTCAGGGAGCTCTTCTAAGCATGACTTGTCCCACCTATAAATCAACTCAAACATTTATCATTTGATTGTCAATCAAAACATTATTAATTGACTAACAATAAATGGTATACAAACCTATAGACTGCTTTAGTAAAAATTTCGAGTTCATCGAGTGTCGCATATGCGTCATAGATATCATCAATGGAAGTCATAAGTTGACATGCCATGGTGCAAATCTTCCTCCCAATGGAGCATTGAGGCTCAAAGTAAACCGCCGAAGCCCAAAAGTATGCCTCCACAATCCTATCTCTTGATGGTAGTTTGCTACTCAAATCAATGTGTTTCCACCACCTACACAACACATAGCACAATTGAAACCATATGTTATAATGATATTTCATCCTTTGTTACATGTCAAATGTAGATATTTACCTAGACATGTCACTGAGTTCCTTCTTCTGATAGGATTGTAGCAAGTTAAAATCGAGCTTTGCAAACCGTAACAAAGTTTTGTTGTGGCAAGGATCTTGCTCGTAGACTCGCATATGGTGCACGCACTCAAGACGAGTCATTCTCTTATGAAGAGGCTTCTTTAAGGCGTGAGTTACACGCTTTTTGAGCAAGTGGTAAGTGATCTGACCGAGTATGGAGTTGAGTTTTGTTGTTGTAAATGTTAGGGCTTGATCGAGTATGTTTTCGTCATGTCCTCTTACATGGCAAGCTTCGTAGAAGCTCAATATTCCTTGCACGTCATTAGATACGTCATTCTTTAAGCTTCCATCTGAGCCGATGAATCCCTTGAAAACATCTACCAAAATATATAGTTTAGTAAATTACAACGAGCCACCACTTGCTATCATATGATTATAAAAAAACTTCATGGTTTTTGAAGATTTAAAAGAGTTAGTCATGATAGATAGTTGATAATATTATGAAATATAATGAAATAAAGACAAAATTTGTGTATACGATGGAATTTCCTGTGAAAATACGGTGCGAAATGAGAACTCAACTTAAATGTGAACATTACTATCTTATGTGTGAACTGTGAACATTATTATCTTATATGTGGGCCTTAACTATGAACATTAATGGTTCACATAAAAGGTTAATTGTAGACCTTATTTGTAAATTAGTATTATAGATTCACATATAAAGTAGTAAATGTTACCCTTCGCATTTTGCACCGTAAAAATTATTTCCACCCTTCGCTCCTCTAGATTCCAATACAATGACTATATAGTTGTGAAAATTGCATCAAAATGGATACAAAAACACTATGGGTCTCTATGACGTACATGCATTAGTGTATGCACGAGTCAAACTATAAGATGATTGAGAGGGTTTAGTGTAATTAATTACCACTTGAAATTGTAAATCCATGTTGTCTTAGGATCCGAAAGTGAAGGGAAGCGCAAAAGAGATCGTTTGAGCTTGCGTTATCGATCTCATGGAGACGTCGTAGAGTATCATCGATCTCGTTCTCGAACTGATAAGCAACACCAAGCCTTTCTATTGTATCAATCATACATAGTTGTTCCACTAATGGCCTCTCTTCAAGAGATAATAACTCATTCTTGATCTCCTCCTTGAGCTTCTTAGCTACCTCTTCTTGGCCTCCGATCGCCTATATATACATTTCATTTATGTATATAAGTTAGATTATATGCATAGAGGGAGACTCCAATAAAATGACTTATAGTAAAACGGTGAAACGACTTTTATGCAGAACTCGTTAAGGCATATGCATTATACTATTGACGATAACTCGCTAAGGCATATGTACTATATTATAGACAATATGAAGAACTCGTTAAGACATACACACTATACTATAAACGATATGCATAACTCGCTAAGACATTTACACTATAATATAGACAATATGCAGAACTCGCTAAGACATACACACTATACTATAGACGATATGAAGAACTCGCGAAGGCATATGCCTTATACTATAGATAATGCAGAACTCGCTAAGGTATATGCACTATACTATAGACGATATGCAAAACTCGCTAAGATATATACACTATACTATAGACGATATAAAGAACTTGCTAAGGCATGCACTATACTATATAAACGATATGCAGAACCCGCTAAAGTATATGCACTATACTATAGATGATGTGCAGAACTCGCTAGGACACTAAAAAGCCATAAACCGAGGCCACAAATTTAGCCCATAAATCAAGGCCACAAATTCTACGATTTGTTTAATATCATTTTATTTCATCTCATCCGTCTATCTAACTAAATCCAACACTTGCAAATGGTTTCACTGTTTTACCATAAGAGGTGGTTTCATAGGAGCCTAAATCTACGTACAAATACTACAAATATAACATGTGAAATGTGTATATACCTTGTTATGTGAATCAAGAGTGTAATGAACAAAATGGTTGCCCCAAGGACTAGGTTTAAAATTTGCGATTGGACGAGATACAATGGGATTAGGGCTAGACTCGATAGGAGTTTGCAAAGCTATAGAAGGCATGATAAGTGATATTAGGGCTAATGAAGATGTAGTGTATAGTTTGTATATGTGAAACAATTAAGGAGATATTCGATCTTTGATAAGCTTTTATACACACTCAAATGCATGTGAACGAGATCGACTCACCTAGGCGATTGCCTACTGCAAGTTGTTGACTATTTGACTAATACCAAGAAAAGGAAGAATAACAAAGAGACTATTCCTAACATTAATGTGATCCACTCATCCACTCAAGTAACTCATCCTAAGAAAGTTGTAATCATGAATTGTTAATTTGTTATTGATGGTGAAACTGCAGGAAACTGAGAAAAAAGAGACTATTCCTAACATTAATGTTATTGAGGGTGAAACTGCGTTGGGGTTGGGTTGGAAATGTGCTGCGGAATAATCGATCAGACGCACCAGTTTGTATATGCGAGAGGCTAGATTTTTTTATTACTGAAGAGAGGTAGATGTAGTTCAAAAATAATTGAAAAGAGGTGTTTAAGAAGGGTCACATACTTGAGTTTGACAAAGAACATGACTCAGAATATGATAATTAAGATTAGAGTTATAGAACTGTAGAGGAGTAGAAAGTGAGCGGTTTGAGCAATTTTAGTCTTTCTTTTCCTTTGTTGTGTCTATTTTACCGTTTTTCTTCCTAGTTTTCTCATGGGTCTCTAGATATTTTCGAGAAATGACTTGTTTACGTCTGATCCGAGTTTGACAAAGAACATGACTCAGAATATGATAATTAAGATTACGTTCTATTCGAGCTAGCCATGCACCGGTCATGGCTTACTTACTTAAACCCTAAAAAAAACATTCTTACGTCGAGCTACGTACGATATATCATATATGGACTATGCATTATAATAAGAGAATTAAAATTAGAGTAAAAATGAATGACCTTCTTATCTTTACTTCATATCTATATAATTACTTAAGCAAAACACTATACTGATCAATAAGCAATATATGTTACATCATCATTTGACACATTTCAATTTTCTAATGTCTATATAATTACTAAAGCAAAACAATATACTAATCAATAAGTTATTTCACGTCCTCAATTGACACGTGTCATTTTAAAAAAAATAAAAAATAAAAAATATATGTTTAATTAAAAAATATATCAATATAAAAAATTATAAATCAATTGAAATTTCTTACATTTATATAATATTGATTTAAAAATCAATTAAAATAAATATAATTAATACTTTATTTATATTTATATTATTTTTATATATTTATAAATTATATACATAATTATAAAAATTCTTGTACAAATAAGACACGTGGCACGAGAATAAAGCTAGTACGATACTACAATAAACCGAAGTATCCGCGGATGTCTTGATTTGAATAATCTGTATAGAACAAGAAGACTAAGACTATAAGACTAAGACTATAAGACTAAGAAGAGGGGACAAAAATATGATGTAATATTCCAGGATTGCGGGCTTGGTTTTGACTTGTAAGGTTTGTTAGGTGGAATATGTTATAAATTATTTTTGGTTTATAAATGTTTTATTGTTAATAAATATGCTTTGATAAAAAAGTAGGTTTTGTTGGTAATTGTATATTTGTATTTTATACGAAGGGTTTGTCTAGTCACAATAAACAACTAAAAAGGGTAAGAAAAGTAAGCCCTATACCCTTAGGAAATGAGATAAACCCATCACTACAAAAAGATATTACATTAATCTTCTTATCAATATATATAAGAAGATTTTAAACTTATAGTAGATCAATTGTTCTTAATTTTTCATATGTAATGTGATCTCCCTAGAATGTTGAGGCTTAATAAACACAAGATCACATTTGTTTCATTTAAGCTTTTAGTACCGGATTACATACTTATGAAGTAACTACCATGGGCCGGGGGACTATTTTAAGGCTCCCCCTATCCGGACGCTATTTTTCTGCTATTTGGACGCGATTTTGCACGGCTAACTTAGCCGCATAATTGTTGCACGCCTAACATAAGCGAGCAAGGGTAAAACCGTCAGAATTGGAAAATATACTACAGAATTGCACGCCTATATGAGCCGCCCTAAAAGAAAATGGTTTTTGTAACAAAAAGATAAATATTACGGCGAATATATTAAAAAAATGAAGATCCTTGTGCGGCTAACTTAGCCGATCACTTGCACGCCTATATGAGCCGACCTAAAAGAAAATGGTTTTTGTAACAAAAAGATAAATATTACGGCGAATATATTAAAAAAATGAAGATCCTTGTGCGGCTAACTTAGCCGATCACAGTACACGGCTAGTTTAGGCGATGTAATGTGCAGAATTCCGCAAAATCAGATGAATTTTACTGCACGTCTATAATAGGCGTGCTAATGTGCAATTTTGAAAATATGACCGTTTTTTTTTTAAAAACGGCTATAAACGGCTATATTGTGGTCTATATAAGCAAGAAAAGAAGTTGTATTCACTATACACATTCATAATGTCTTATCCTAATGATGAAAGTGAGGAAATGAGTTTGTTAGGGCTTTCTTTGTTAGAATGCGATGGAGTAACCGACGACCCAAGGATGTCAAGCATTTGTAATCCGAACGACGAAATCTTCACGGTTAGTATTGGGTTTAATATCGTTTGAGTATTCATTAATTTGTAGTAGATTCTTCATTGATCATAGGATTTGAAGTAAGGATTTTGATCAAATTAGAAAGAAGTTAGTATTTTACCTTACTAAAAAAAATTGTGTTGTAGTAAGGATTAGGATTATTGGAAAGAAGTTAGTATTTTACGTTACTAAAAAAAATTGTTCAAAATATATGGAACTTTGTATATATGCATGTTTATGGTCGTCCTTGTAGTAGTATAAATACTTAATGAAATATTACATTATAATAGGAGGGGGAAGACTATGGAGATAGTTTTCGTACATGTCAAGTGTGGGATAGTTTGGCCGAAATGGTTGAATGGGCGAGGAACATAGCGAAAGGATTGATGATTGTTTTGGTGAAAGCTCACACAAGTCCGTACGCCGTCACTTTGACATGTGATAGATTTGGTAAATCAAAATCTAAGTTACTAACTCCAAGGAAACGCGAGCGTAACACAAAGAAGTGTGGTTGTAAATTCGAGTTGCATGGGTGTCGTATGAGAAACGAGTTCAATAAGCTTACGCACAAATGGGTCTTGGATGTTATGTATGGCTCCCACAACCATAGGCTTACTAGGCTTCATGGGAATGCATTCATTGGGCGAATGACGGAGGAGGAGGAGAAATGGGTTAGGAGTGAGGGTGACGAAGGCAAGACACCGAAAACCATCGTTTCTGGGTTGAAGAAGAAGTTTGAAGGAAATATGACTTCAATGAAACAAGTAGAGAATTTTTTGCAAAAAATTAATTACGAGGATCGCGGAGAGTTGACCGTTACCCAATGGTCACTTGTTTTTCTGAAAGAGAACGGGTACATCTATTATCCTCTTCGGGACGTGGACAAAAAGAATGAAGTCGAAGTACTGTTTTTTGCTCACCATGAATCTCTACGACTATTGAAGAAGTTTCCGTACGTTGTGATCATTGACGCCACATACAAGACAAATAGGTACGTAATTCATTTTAATAACAACTCGTTATAGTTATAGTTATATGTTCCACATTTTAGTTAGATAAATCCACTATTATTTATACATGTGTGAATAGGTATGGCATGCCTTTGGTGGAGATCGTGGGTTTCACCTGCACTCATAAGACGTTCAACATAGCATATGCATTCACCCGACACGAGAAGTTTTTCAATTACCAATTCATTATGAGGTGCCTTAGGAATTTGTTTGAGGAGCTAGGAGTGATGCCAACTGCTATAATGACCGATTGTGACACTGCTTTAATCAAGGGTATTAAAGATGTTTTTCAAGACGTCTCTGTAAAACATCTATTGTGTTGGGTGCATATTAAAAACAATATCAAGGCACATACTGACAAGGTTATAAAAGACAGTGCGAAAGCGGATAGGTTTGTGAACCAGTGTTGGACATTATTTTGCTCAACCACCGTTGAAACTTACGAGGAGAGGCTCAATGCATTAAGGAGATGTCGGATGAAGGGTCTTGTTAGATACGTCGAGAGGCAATGGCTGACTCCTTACAAAGAAAACATAGTAAGAGCTTGGACTGATCACACTCTTCACTTCTGCATGAGGACTACAAACAGGTATCTTTTGAACATTGTGTAGTTGATTTTTTTATGTATTAGTAAAAAACTAATACAATTTCTCGTTGTGATAGAGTTGAGGGGATGAATCGTGTGTTGAAAGATATTCTTGCATCCACTAGAGGCGGCTTTAACAGAGTGATTGTTAGGATTCACCGTTCGATCGTCTTTCAAGTGGATCAGATAAGGGCCACAATGAACAACTCACTGAACCAATCACCATTGTGCTTCAATGATCCGAGGTTTCTAGAGGTGGGAAAAATGGTGTTTTCAAGGCTCATTTGTAGAGTTTCAGATAGGTGTTTTGTGTTATTGTTGGCCATGTACGATCGGATAATGAAGGAGCAGTATTTGGAGCATTGCGAGGATTATTGGGTGAGAGAATGTCTTGGGCTGCCTTGTGTCCACGATATTGTTAAGGCCATCCTTACGAAGACCGCTCTCACACCAGATTCCGTTCATGACTTCTGGAAGGAAATTCATTGGGAACTTGAGCCACTAAAATTTGGGTGTCTTGACGACGATGTTGAGATATCATTTCCAGAGTTGAGACTGCGCGAGATGTGGGCTAAAGTGGAAGATCGGAGTTTGAGCATTGCCACGTTATGGCAAGTGAGTGAACTTTACGTCGCCTTGGAGCATCCGGAACATAGTACGTTTATGGAGCCGACCGAGGATCCAGACATTCGTGGTAAGGGAAGACCACCGGGTTCGAAGAACAAGGGAAATGAGTCTCCGACTAGAGAAAAGAGTCATCATGAACACGTAAGAGCAGAATTATTGCAAACTGAGGCGAAGGCAAAGGAGAAGGAAAAAGAGAAGGAAAAAGAGAAGGCGAAGAAGCATAGACGTTCTAGAAAGCAAGTATCTTTTGACGAGATTGGCGATGAAGATATGCCTTCCCAACCAGTTGAATCACAATTTGAACAGATGTACGTGAAGACCGACGTTGTGGAAGTAGACGCTTCCTCGAAGTTGCCTGAAGAATCCATGGTTCATTGTGGAGTGGACTTTGGGGTGCAAAATATTGACTACTTCTGGTATGGTTATATTAGACAAGCTCAAGATGTGCGTTCAGACGGACATTGTGGATATCGGTCATTAGCTATACTCAAGGGATTGAGTGAGGGTAGCTACCCGTTGATTCGTAGCGAGATGGCAGCGGAGTTGCGTGTCAACCGATCGTATTGGGAGCCGATACGAGCACAAACCCGAGAAGGGACATGGGATGATCTAATGCTTCAAATTAGCTATGTCAGGTCCCCTTGCGAGCGACGTTATTGGCTTGACATGCCATTTATGGGTTTAGTGTTTGCCACTTTGTACAACGCTGCGGTCGTCGTCTTATCTTCGTATTCTTTGATGTGCTTACCTATAAGGCCGCATGGACAGATAGACCTAGCTCCTCCGTCACAAATTGTTACTGTAGCACTCGTAGGGGCTAAGAACCATTGGATCCCGGTAATGAGGCGTCTTTTACGTTATAGCTTAAATGTACCCGTTTATTTTTTTTATTCTAATTACATATATATGCGTTTGTAATTTTATAGGTGTCGCTCACTGATGTCGCTCCATTACCACCCATTACAGATGCTTGGAGAAGACATTGTGATCCAAGAATCCTATGGTGGGAAACACTCTTTGCACAGAGATTGATGGAGTTTAAAGAATGTCGCAGACAATTTGGGGAGAATCCAGATTACTATATCTAGGTTTTATCATGTATGGATTTCGGTCCTTGATTTCATTCCATGTGCAAACATTATGCGCTTTCAGTGATCTTTATGCATGGCCTCACTATACATTTGTAATTGTATATCCAATGTTTGTCTACCTCTATGCTACTTGGTTTCATTGTTGTAGATAGAAATTCTGCAAACCATAATTGAGAACATATCTTGGTTTCATTGTTGTAGATAGAAATTCTGCAAACCATAATTCAGAACAAACATTAAGATAGTCGATTACAACACAAACTTAAAGTCTTCAAACCAGTACATTAAACCACAAACCATAATTCAGAAAAACAGGTGAAACTTCAAATTCAGAGAATACCAATAACTTCCAAAGCTAAGGCCTTCAATTTCCTCGACATGTTTTGATAATTTTTATGGAGCCACTTCTCATGTTTTTCCAATTGCCTGTAGTCTTCCTTCAGCTTCTCATGCTGCACGACCAGCTTTTTAATAAGCTTACCAGTTTTCATACAATACTGGGGGTCATACCACTGGATGAAAGTACATGCTCCGGGGTCGAGCCTAAAGCGGCGGCAACCATAGAAGCGCCTCCCATAGTTGGCAGGGTCCCTACCGTCCATTGTAAACGTCTGTACTTGTTCATGACAATGACATTGATGCTCGATCATGGGGATGTCCTCATCGTTGTCGAATGATGAGAGGGAGTCAGGCGACGAGCTATCAAACAACAAAAGAAGCATCATAATCTGTAGAAACTAAAATTTAGTTGCTGCACAAATGCAGCTAAAACATCATAATCTGCAGAAATTTAGTTGCTGCACAAATGCAGCTAAAACATCATAACATCATAATCTGCACAAATGCGACGAACTGCACAGATGTGAATCAAGTCAATTAGGTGATATGAAGCCTAAAAAGCACAATAAACTCTAGGTTTCAACACAATGTGAATCAAGTCAAAGGTGTTAATCTTCTCCGTACTCATGCTCGATCTCCTATGTCTCTCTTTTTCCGTGGACATCAGACGACAATCACAACATATGATATTGGTTGACCATAAAATTCTGTTTTGAATTTCTATGAAATAATATGAATTATTTTTAGTTATGTAGAATATGGCCCAATAAAGTCAAAAAATAAATAGGCAGATATGAGCGCCTTTTGGCTTTAGGCTTCACATCTGTTCTAGGCTCTACAACCCTATTGCGCTGGTGCAGCTTTGGCCTTGTAAAAACAGATGGTCAAACTGTAGTGCTTCTGTGAAGAATTAAAATTTTGAAATGGTAGCTTTTAGGAAATGTCGAGGAATTATGAGTGGTAGCAAAAGAAAGGGACCACATACAATTATATTGAAAATAAAGAGAATAGATTACGCATTTAGGGTCTGCTTGTATCCATCCATTCCATACCCAAGCAGAAGGTATACAGTATCAGCAAGGAGTTTTAGGCTTCATATCAGCTAAAACATTCACATTGTGAAGGAGAAAACATTACTCGGAGTGGTGCGTCGTCGTGGGAAGTTGAGCTGCAGAGGACTGCTCCTCCGTCCGTTTTGAATGAAGTAGTTTCGGCTGAACAGACGTCTGGAAGTGAAACCTTCTGTCTTCATGAGCAAACTTGGGAGGAGATGACGAGATGAGGAGGAGAGGAGGATATGAGGAGATGAGGAGATGAGGAGGAGAGGAGGAGATGACGAGATGAGGAGGCGGAATGAAATTGCGAGAGAGGCTGGAAGAGAAGGAAATGAAGTCGAAAGCGGCGCAAACCCTAGTTTTGAAGTCTGGAAAACACTATGTGATGCACGGCTAATTTAGACGTAGGGTTTGGGGGTATGGAGCGCCTATTTTAGGCGTGCCACATCGGGATGCAAACGAGTTGAAGGGTTTAGTGATGCACGGCTAATTTAGACGTAGGGTTTAGGGTATGGAGCGCCTATTTTAGGCGTGCCACATCGGGATGCAAACGAGTTGAAGGGTTTAGGGTATAGAACGCCTACTATAGACGTGCAAATGGAAAGTTTTAATGTTGAAATGTTGAAATGTTGAAATGAAATAAATGGAAATAAATAATGTTTTAATGTTGAAATGAAAGACATTATAGGTTAGTCGATGTAGGATAACCGGATAAAAGGGGTTGAAATGAAAGTTACTATCTCGTAACATTGATTAGTTTCAATCAAAACCAATGTTATATTACTAACTTTGAAATATTACTAACTTTGAAATATTACTAACTTTGAATATTACTAACTTTGAAATCAAAACCAATGTTATCTTGAACATTAGTTTGAATATTACTAACTTTGAAATATTACTAACTTTGAAATATTACTAACTTTGAAATATTACTCACTTTGAAATATTACTAACTTTGAATATTACTAACTTTGAAATCAAAACCAATGTTATCTTGAACATTAGTTTGAATATTACTAACTTTGAAATATTACTAACTTTGAAATATTACTAACTTTGAATATTACTAACTTTGAAATCAAAACCAATGTTATCTTGAACATTAGTTTGAATATTACTAACTTTGAAATATTACTAACTTTGAAATATTACTAACTTTGAATATTACTAACTTTGAAATCAAAACCAATGTTATCTTGAACATTAGTTTGAATATTACTAACTTTGAAATATTACTAACTTTGAAATATTACTAACTTTGAAATATTACTCACTTTGAAATATTACTAACTTTGAATATTACTAACTTTGAAATCAAAACCAATGTTATCTTGAACATTAGTTTGAATATTACTAACTTTGAAATATTACTAACTTTGAATATTACTAACTTTGAAATCAAAACCAATGTTATCTTGAACATTAGTTTGAATATTACTAACTTTGAAATATTACTAACTTTGAAATATTACTCACTTTGAAATATTACTAACTTTGAATATTACTAACTTTGAAATCAAAACCAATGTTATCTTGAACATTAGTTTGAATATTACTAACTTTGAAATATTACTAACTTTGAAATATTACTAACTTTGAATATTACTAACTTTGAAATCAAAACCAATGTTATCTTGAACATTAGTTTGAATATTACTAACTTTGAAATATTACTAACTTTGAAATATTACTAACTTTGAATATTACTAACTTTGAAATCAAAACCAATGTTATCTTGAACATTAGTTTGAATAGGCATTTGAATATTACTAACTTTGAAATCAAAACCAATGTTATCTTGAACATTAGTTTGAATAGGCATTTGAATATTACTAACTTTGAAATCAAAACTTATGAAATCAAAACCAATGTTATATTAATCAAAGTTGCGTTTATTACTAACATTCAAAGTTGCGTTTATTTACAATTGAAACGTTTCAATTGAAACTTATGTTTTACAATTGAAAACTAAAACTTAAATTTAACCAAAAAACGTTACATTTTTGAAATCTAAAACTTACCTTAATTTAACCAAAAATGTATAACCCTTAATCTCAGCCTTAATCTCAACCGTCCATCCTCTTTTTAATCTACGAATAAGAACGGAGATCCGTGTATCAGCTCCCTCTGTGGTTTTGGCGTGCACTCTTCCAGTCTTCCTCCTATCTCCTTCTTCATGGCTCATTCTCAACCCTAAAAGAGGCAGACGGGTGACAACAACATTCAACCCTAAAAAATTTCCTCTCTCACAGCTCTTCCTATCTCTCTGCAAGTCACCTCTTCAAGGACTCTTCAATTCGTCGCCATGGATCCACAGCCTAAGCATGTTCTTTACATCTGTGAAGTAAGTTCGCCATGGATCCGTGTATCAGCTCCCTCTGTGGTTTTGATTCCCGTTTTGATTCAAGTTTGGGCTGCATTTTTTTGGTGAACAGATTGTGGTAAAGAGCAAGAAATTAAGCATGGTGATGTATTTAAGTGCTGTCACTGTGGCTACCGCATTCTCTACAAGAAACGAACTCGCAGAAGTAAGCTCTTGGTGGTTCAGTTTCTTCTTTCTTTTTTTGCTCAGTTCTTCAATTAGGTTTTGAATTCTTCTAATTGCTCTAATATGCCTAAGGATCCCAGATTTCATTAACTATGATTATATTATTATGTATGCTCGTTTCCCTGAAGCAGTTATTCAACATATATCTCACTGCAACTCACTCTGATCATTCTCCAATTCTCTTAAACCTTCACTTCATTCTCCATGGCATTATCTAAGCTTGCAGTTGATCTTTCTACCCGGAATAGACGAACCTTTGACAAGATTTTTTTTATCGAAAGAGAAAGTTCTAGTCTCGTCTTGAGGCCTTTAAATGGTTGATTAATCTGGAGCGCCATCAAAGCTTTTACCTTACTGCTCAATTATGGGCCATTTACCATGTTTTACAGGTTGCTCATAGTAAGGGTTATTGCAATATAATTGTGCAGTCAGACTCAGATTACTTTTTGTTTGAAAGCAGATTAATCTGAAGTTCTTGGATTTTTATGATATGTTGAAAGCAGATTGCTTCTTATTTTGTTTGAAATTTGTTGTTGGTGGAGACTGTTATTACTTTTTGTTTGAAATTTTTATGAGAAGTTTTCTAGAGGATTGCTTTGATTGATTATTGTTGCTGCTGTAATTGGGTTTTGGGTTTTGGGTTTCTAGTTTTTGAGTTTTGGGTTTTTAGAGAGGGATTTTATTTTCTCATTGTTTGGAGTTTGTGGACAATTCATGTCTGTGCTGGAGGAAATATTAGATTTAATGACTGAACTGTATGTGTTAGAGATTCTGAGAACATAATTGTTTCCTCAAGAGATTCTGCTTCAATTAGGCGTGCTCTTCCTCCTATCTCCTTCATCCTTTTGGTTTCAGTTCCTTTTGAATGCTGCAAGCCCACTGTGTACAATACATGAAATTACATTTCATGTATTGTACACAGTGAAAGCCTCATCTAATTTCATGTACTGTTTTGTTTTTGCCTCATATTGTATTGCCTCACTTATGTTATTTCCTTATTTGCAGTTGTGCGGTACGAAGCTTGTTAAAGATGCCTCAGATTGGAGCAACTGTCGCTATGTGTAATGTGTAATGTATTTTCCTTTGAATGTGTGATGTCAATTGTTTCATGTTTGCCTAGTTTTATCCATTTGTGAAGGATATTGCCTAGTTTTAAGTGAAGGATATTGCAAGACAGGAGAGTTCCACCTGCTGCACTATTAAGAACTTCTATAGATTCTTTTTTTTTCTTATCAAGCTAGATCAGTTCCTAATTCCTATATATGTGTTTAGATGAGTAGGTGTTGTTTGAGTGAAAACAAAAGTTCAAACACGCATACAAGATACTTATGTGTTGTTGTTTGTCATTGAAGTTCATTGCAACTAATCCGAAATGCAAACGCTAATCCAAAATGCAAACGATAATACAAAATGCAAACGATAATACAAAATGCAAACGCTAATCCAAAATGCAAACGATAATACAAAATGCAAACGATAATACAAAATGCAAACGCTAATCCAAAATGCAAACGATAATACAAAATGCAAACGATAATACAAAATGCAAACGATAATCCAAAATACCACGTGATAGTACTCCTAACTTAGTCGTGCATCGCTACCCTCACCGTCCCCACCACCCTGACTACCGGAAGCGTCATTGTCCCCACCACCCCGACTACCGCTATCCTGACCTCGCTCAAATACAGAATCTTGAAACAACCTCTGAGATGCACGTGGAGGAGGAGGAGCCATCGGAATATGCTCGTCTACTAACATATTAAGCAGACGCCTCATCATATCATCAATCTGCTCCTGGGTAACAACCACATCCATCGACCTCTCTAAATAACCTCGAATCTCAGCCGCTACCATCTGGTTCCGCTGCATTCATAATGTTATTATATTAGAGATGATATATATCAACAAAAATAATGATAATCAAGAAATAAACTATTTAAACATACCGCAAGTGTGTCAACAGATGGAGTGGGACGGATAGGGCCAGTTGGTCGATCCTGCCTAATAGATGTTGGATCCACTAACACATGGGAGTAGTCATCCAACCAATCTAAATAGTCCTCGGTAACTGCCCAGAAGTAGGAGGCTCTCGGCTGCTGAATCTGAAACAACGGCCTAGGCACTTCATCCCACGCCCCTAACATCGACTCTGCAAATTCCACGTTGTAGTGGCTGAGGTTGTTCAATCGAGTCACCCTGCTAGGATGTAGTGGTAGATCCTCTGGGATCATTTGTACATGGCCGAATTGTCGAAGACAATGGTCCGGGTGGTACGGCTCCTGAATAGGCATGAGACGTAAGATGCCTCTGAAAAGAGATGATGCATACTCCGGTCTACGGAAGTCGACCCTAGCAAAAGGGAACCACTGAATCTGTGATACAAAAAGAAAGAAGTTATGAGATGGATAATGTAATTACAAATGAAAATGAAATAGTGAACAAAACATTTTACCTCCTCGTATCTAATCTTGTCAAGCAAGCGGCGTATGCAGATCAAACGCTCGGCATTCTTGCCTTGTGGGACCTCTTGTCCATCCCTAATAGCTCTAGCATCAGAAAGCTGGGCAGCAGGGTCCATGATGTAGTGTCCACGGAAATGGGGAAAATAAGCCCATATCCATGACTGTAGAATACGAACAAACAACACAAATTAAAAAAGAAACTAATAGCGTTTCTTTTAAATTAAATAATCAAACTACATTGACTTACCCTCAACAATATTCCACAGCTAGCCATGGTCATCGCATTTCGTCGAGACGCCTGTCCTAAGTTCCGATACAGGTGCGTCAAGACGCCAGCTCCCCAAGCGATATTGTCTGTACACGAGTGATCCAAAACAAGACCTAATATCCAGTGCTTGAGCTTGTTGGTCGACTTGTCCACCAACACTGTCGTGGCGAGAAGATACCACAAATACAATGACGCGACCAACTCCTCGTCCCTCTGCTCTGCTTTCATCATCGCCTCCATCGCATCTACAACTAACTTCATAGGAATACCGCCTCCCGTAATCCAGTTGTTCACTCTTTTCCTATCCACCTCAAGCACTGTAGCTATCGTATCTCTCACCCTATTTTCAGTCACACTCGGTGGTAAAGTACAACTCCTCCCGTCTATAGGTAGACTTAGAATCTCGAGAACATCGTGAAGGGTAATGGTCATCTCGCCCCATGGAAAATGGAATGAGTTAGTTTCGGGGTACCATCTCTCTGCAAAGGCTAAAATCAATACACAATCAACTGCTCTCGTGCCTAGAATTCGAAGATGCGTAAGAGCACTACGCTGTGCTATCTCGAACCATGAACCAGGCTCGTGTCTAATATACCGCTCGTACGGACTGGTGTAGCCAGCATGTGTGTAGATCTTAAGAACCTTACGCGTCTGCAAAATCACAAAATTTATTTAGTTATGAAAAATAAAAATAAAACTTTATCTTTAGTAAAATCATGGGGCTCATTTACCAAATCTGGACGTGCAGCAGGAGCAGCCTCAACAGGAGAACCAACAACCTCAGCAGCAAGCTGAGCAACAACTTCAGCAGTAGCTTCAGCAGCAGCCTGAGCAGCAGCCTCATCAGCTTCCATCTGAGCTCGAGTTCTCCTATATCTGCGAACAGGAAGAGGAGGGAGTAGAGGCTGAATATCAAGAGGAGGGACATCTCGAGGGGTGTCGTCCCATATAGCTCTGGCAATGTGTGTCTGATATGAGGTAAGGATGAGACCATAGCGAGGACCTCCGTCTGGGTACCATGTACTAGGTCCCGAAAAAACTGCATCATTTGCTGGAGGTGGAGGAGGGGGGACACCATCGGTCGGATGTCGAAGAGGTGAATGGGGAGGTGTCGCTACTCGATGAGGTGAATGGGGAGGTGTCGAAACAGGTGAGGGGCGCTCATCACAAATATAAGTGGACGGTGATGGCATACTGTCATCCATCGCCAAATCATGTGTCTCTAAAACCGGATCATCCTGTGTCTGTGCGATCTGATCAACACGTACGATCGGAGTATACTGTACAGCGAATCGTCCCTGTATAGGAGTTGCATCTTCACGTTGCAACTCCGCCTCCACGTCAACGTCAACGTCCATCTCATCACCAGACGAGACGTCCGGCATGTTGTCACCCTGGCCTTGATCTTCCCCAAACAAATCTGCTTGTAAAGTAGCTGCAGGTGTACTACCTGCATTAGCTGCAGGTGTACTACGTGCATTAGCTGCAACCCTACTACGTACAGCAGCTGAAACGCCTCTCCGAGGAGGAGCTCTATCCGGCGTATGCCTAGTAGCCGCTGGCTCAGAATTTGACGTTTGTGCAGTGGTCGGCTCAATAACTGGTGTCTGTGCAGCTGCCTCTATTTGTGCTCCTACTGAAGTGGATCTCGTGCGATCGTTATCGCTAATGACCGTTACAGCCGGAGGACGCCTTTCTGCTACAGGAGCTGGAAAAGTAAACCCAGCAGAGTCTCCCACAACGTTTCGTACCGCCTAAATTATTAATTTTATTTCTTGTTATAAAAATATTAATTCTGATTTTTATTATTCGTTTTTTTCGATATTCCTTTTATAACATATCATAATATCATAATATCCAATAATGCAAAACAAAACATATCATAATATCATAATTTAGGGATTTAGAATTTCTAATAAATTATAATATTCTAATTTTATAACATATCATAATATCCAATAATGCAAAACAAAACAAATAGAACTTATTATAATCTAATATTCTATAAAGACATTATATGTAATTAAGACGGTTTTTTTTATATCATTAAAGCGAATTCAGATTACATACCTGGAAGATGCCTACGGGTGATGGAGTCACGTCGGCATTCACGTCCTGAGCGATAGTCGATCGGGTTGCCCGTTTTCTAGCGCCACCAACAAATTGCAATTGATCTGTAGCCTCTGTTAACACCATTGTCGAAGAAAGCCCTACACCATCGAAATAACCCGAATCTATTCAATTTACATCCAGACCAAACAATTTCCATCATTCTCTATTAAAACTAGTTAGAGAACATGTTGTCAAATTTGGGATGAAAATAAGAGGGGAAGATTTGTCAAGTTTCCATTCCATATATGACTCTTGATCTAAACCAGAAATAGAGTTCTTGCATAAATCATTCTTCATTTTGTAACTATATACAGTACTACATATATTTTGAATGAAAATAGGAAACAAATAGTGGCCAACAAGCAAATTTGCAAACATATATCTTGTTGTCTAATAAAAACAAAACAGATATCTACATATACTAAACATTTACACACAATACGCAATTCCTTTGTATCATTATTATACATATAGGCACCTACATATATGGTACATATTATACATTGAACATCAGCAATTGTAACCCACAATTTCCATTCATTTCTCATATACAAGAATATCAAATCAACCATTAACATACCTGCACCTTCACGTTCGCCTGCTGGTTCCGACGATGTCCCGATCGACTCCGAAATCTCATCCGCCTGTCCTGATTCGGCCACCATCCCGACACCAGCAGAATCAGGGGCCACCATCCCGACACCAGCAGAATCAGGGGCCACCATCCCGACACCAGCAGAATCAGGGGCCACCTCTACTCTAACTTCCCCCACCCTAAAACCATCCTCTGTAATCTCCACCTGCAAACCCAACTCCTCTCCACCGCCATGAGCTCCACCCGACATAGCAGTCACCAGAATTTCCCCTCCACCGGACTCCATTATTTCATGAATTGTGGACGGAAAACCGGAAGGAAATGAAGCGCCTGAAATGTGGACGGAGATTGGAAGAAAAACGATCGGAAATCGGAAACAACAACTCGAATTTTGCGAAATCGGAAGAAGTTCAGTGCACCCGACTGGGAATGAGCGGGGGAGAAGACCTAAAATCAATTGCACGCTTAACATAAGCGCTCTAATTGCACGCTTATATTTTGCGCATAATACGGGTCAGACCCACATACAGAGGCCTGCAATCAATTGCACGCTTAACATAAATTGCACGCTTAACATAAGCGCTCTAATTGCACGCTTATGTTTTGCGCATTATATGGGTCAGGCCCACATACAGAGGCCTGCAATCAATTGCACGCTTAACATAAGCGTTCTAATTGCACGCTTAATCATTTTCTGTAGTATATTTTCCAATTCTGACGGTTTTACCCTTGCTCGCTTATGTTAGGCGTGCAACAATTATGCGGCTAAGTTAGCCGTGCAAAATCGCGTCCAGATAGCAGAAAAATGGCGTCCAGATAGGGGGAGCCCTATTTTAACATCTTATTTGTTCGCTAGTTACTAGATTGCCTCTGACCAAAAAAAAAAGTTACTAGATTGCCTCTGACCAAAAAAAAAAGTTACTCCGTACTAGATTGCTAGGTAATACTCCCTTCGTCCCTATTTGTTTGTCCACTTTGACCAACTTACACTATTCACATGTCGATACTCTTTGCTCGATTATTCTCAATCTATGAGAAAAAACATAGTCATATGTGATCTTGTTTGATTCGTCTCAATGAACACTTTAACAACATCAAAATTTTACAATTTTTTGTAATATGTAGTTAGAGATATTAACGATGCAAAACTCGTCTCGACAAATATAAACAGTCAACACTGGACAAACAAATAGGGACAGAGGGAGTAGGTATGTTTTTTCTCCAAAAGATTGAGTATTATACTCATGTAAATACAATGAGAGGTTATATAAATTCATTAATAAGTTTATCTGTTTCGAGAAAAAGACTAAATCTCTCATAGAGAAGAAAAAGACTAAATCTCTCAGATCGTCCATATTATGAACATTACCGCTCATATTATGAACATTATCTTATTATCTATGAACGCGAAAACTTCTTTTTTCCCACTTTAAGCTTTATTCTCATCGGAAGTTTTCTCTACATAATGATATTAAGTTAGTGATCCAGTTAACCCCAATATGATAATAGCTTAAAAAAAGCATACCTAGTCTGAAGTCTACGGATAATTTCTAATACAGGCTGATATTAAACAAGGAAAAAGATTCATATAAGAATGACTTCTTTTATGTATGGATATACGAATGAAAAATTCACATGCATATCTCTTCGTATTAAGGCGGTCAGGGCTGTTTTCAGTGGGGGAAAAAAAAAGTTCACTATATTTACAAAATTGCCACCGCATGACATTTTAAAACAGGTCAAAAATTTTATCCTTCGGATGTGAACATTATCATCTTCGTTGTGAACATTTACTTTTTCGTTGTGAACACAATCACTTCACACTTCGTACTATAAGAATACTTCTCACCGCATCCTTTTCCGTAGTATTGTTAAACATATATGGTAATCGTTTATACTCCGTAATAATCACTTAGATATTTATATGTTCCATAAAAATGTTAATGACAAGCATTCCTTGTGGAAGTTTTTATCTAACAAAAGAATCTCATAGAACATGAAAAATCTCATTTAATTTGTGAAAAAGTGTTTCTATAATAAAAGTAATTTAAATTTCACAAAATCGTATGGAATCAAAAATAATTTCAGATTTTTATAAAATTGTCATACATTATAATATAATCTTAGACTTTATATTTGGATAAGAAAAAGAAAATAATTTAAATTTTTACTTACACAAAAAAAATTATTTTAATTTTTGATTCATGAAAAAATCTTGATAACCGTCATTTAATTAAGCAAAATTCGAGTTAAAAAGTTATTTGTATTATCTTTTGGTTCATGAAAAGTTGCAAACACCATTGACACAAAACATACAAAATATTAAACAGGTTAGAGTTTATTTGGTCTTTTTGTAATAAATATTTATCTTGTTATTTATAAAACAAAAAAAACAAAAATCCAAGAGATAAGTACTTTTTGAGACAAAGCACTTTTTTGTTGATCACTAAACAAAACTTATATTCTGTGATTAGGAAGAAATACTGCTTAAGGTTGTAATCTTTGGGCATTCTTAGTAATAGCAAGTTCACCAGTTATGTTAATTCTCCAATTTCTACCCTCATGAACATTTTAGAAACAATCAACGGAACCGAAGAGAACAAATGCAATATGAGTCGGTTTATTGTTCACCAAATTTCAAAGTTGAGTTTTTGAAACAAGCAGATTTTTCCGGTTCAGTTATGTTTTTAATGCAAACCAATGTGATCAACAAAGCAAATTATAACAGCTCTCTTGGTATCTCATATAACTTAAATATCCCCTTCTATCAATTTCATCAGCAGTTGCAGATTCATCGGAATCAGAATCAGAATCTTCCTCTGCCAATTCAAAACAAAAACAAAACAAAGATTTTTGAAGTACACAAAATTCACATTGTAATAATCCACTTCCAACAGCTGAACGTAATACTTATTAAATGAAGCAATGATCAACTCTCTTAACAAAAAATATTAGCAAGCACCTTCCTCCATTATTCCATCATTATTTAAGACCTTATTGTCATCAGCCGCCTCAGCAAATGTTTTCCATGAAACTAATTCGAAAGTTGATGCCATGCTACCTTCACCATCAGAGGCTGACTGTGGGACACTATATGCAAATCCATCCATATATATAAAAACCAATAGATACAACTTGTGAAGTAATCAGTACAAATCAATCAATGGTGTTAATTTTCCCGGTACATACTTACCTTGTGACTTAGCAGTTAGGACTACTACTTCTCCTTTTTTCATTTTCTTCGCTGCTTTGAAGAATTTTCCTGGTCGAAAGAAACAAAAAACTCTTATCAGAATAACCATAACAATTACACCAACCAATCCTCACGCTATAAAAAGAAGGTCATAGTATATTCTAACCATCGTTTATAGTGAAATCTAGCCGCTCGGACTTTGAAAGCAAAGAAGTTCCATCCTCTGGACTAGCTTCAAATTTAGTTGCATAATGTACAAGAAAATATTAAAAAAAAACATAAATATAACCTGTCTTACATATACATAATAAAATCAGAAAATTTCAAGGCATGAAGGTAAAAAAATCAGTTCACCAAGTTCTGTAAGATTCTCCTTGCATATCTCTTTGTCGATAGCTTCATCTTTTAACATGGATCCATCCTTGCAACTTTCCTCAGCGCTAGACCACGAAAGACATTCGACACCAATTTGAAGTGTAGCATTGGGAGGATTAGCATTGAGAATTTAATGACTAGTTGCCCTGTCAAATATAATACTATTAGAAATTAATTTAATGACACTGCAAAGTAGGGAATAAAAAAGACAGAATCACTCGTACTATTCATTCCCGTATGAATAACAACAACTTCACATTATTATGTTCATGTGAAAAAACAATTTGCATATGAACTAGTTTCTTGATTGACAAAAGGGATTGCATTGTTCAGATACATGTAGCAGGATCGATACAATCCTTAATTTAATTGCAATCAGTGAGATCTTTATCATTGCTTACCAATCTCCAAACAATTTGCATATGAACTAGTTTCTTGATTGACAAAAGAGTTTGAAATTTAAGAAAACAAATACACCTTGCCCAATCTCCAAATTTGATGAAGTACCACGGTCGACACTGCAATCGAGCTTTGTTTCATCGAGCAACACTCCAGTACAACGAACTGTAGCAAGCAAACCAAAATATAAATACGATAATAATACTTATTGAGAAATCTCAAAATCAATTGCTGATCAAAAGACGTCTTACCTAGTGGAGCATCAAATTGTTTTCTCTTCAAACTACTGTATTTTTTTCTGATCTCATCCCTTCTGATCCTCCTCCTAAGCTATGGGAACCCAAAACAACCCCATCCAGATCCATATCCATATCCATAGAGGTTAGTAACACGGACGCAGGAGTTTGTTGTAATCGTGAGAATAAATTGAGGGGTAAGTAAAATCTGCGAAAATTAGGGTCATGTTCTTGGTTGTCAATTTTGATGAATCAAGTCGAATCCCAAACTCGGGTTAAGTAACTCTTTTGGCACTTTGAATTGTATTTTCTAACCCTAAAAATTTCTAGTGTGTTAACTAACCTTTTGTGTTGATGACATTAATTTTTGTTGATGACAGTTTATGTTGATGACAGTAATTTTTGTTGATGACAGTAATTTTTTTTTATAGTAATTTGATAACAGTTTGACAATTTTGGTTGATACATTTTCTGATGACGTCGGTTTGCGCTAATGACATTTTTCATCACATTTGATTACAGTTTTTGTCATCGACTTTTAATATTTGTCCAAAATAATGTATTGTTCAAAGTATTGTCATCGTCATTAAAATGAAAGGTAAATCTGCACTATCTTGTCCATTTGACCACAAAATAAAGGAGAATATGCAATAATACAAAGACATTATCCTGGAACATAGAAATCAATAGGAAAAATTGCACTAGAATGGAAAATCAATAGAGTATAGGATGACAGAAATTACCGATGACAGATGACAGAAACTGTAAATCTTCATCTTCATCCTCTGATTTTGAGATCCACCGAGAGAGATGGCGGAGAAGAGATTCTGACAGAGGCGGAGCTTTCGGTCCTCTGAACCTGAGATGACAGAAATTGTCGATGACAGGATGACCGAAACTGTAAATCTTATTCTTCCTCCTCTGATTCTGAGATCCACCGAGAGAGATGGCGAAAAAGATCCACATCCCGGTCCTCTTCGCTTCCTTATTCTTCTAATGTCACTGCTTGATTGTTGAACCAAGCAAGATGATGACAATATCAAAATTATTCGAGCTCAACCAAGATCTAAAACTTCTGTAATTCCAAGTCAAAATTAAGATTCCAAATTCTCATTTTAAACTCTAAACAGATCAACGAGCATCAGTTATAGACACAAGAGCATACCTAGTTTCCTCGGGCGATGAGTCAGATCCCAGGGTGACGAGCTCGGTGGCGCTGATCTGGTCGTCGTTGTCTTGAAAAGGAGGCCAAGATCTGCAAATGCGCATATCCAAGGAAATGGCACCAGATCTGGTTCCAGTGACTTTGAATGAAGCTAAATCGATGGAATTGAAGGTCGAATTTGGCTTATTGTCGTACTCCGAGGCTTTGAATGGACGGATAGCGGAGCTAGGGCGTGTGACATTGATTGTGGTGAAGTTGCAGACCGGGGAAAGGGAGAGCAAGGCGAGGAAGAAGATGGAGTGTGGAAGGAAAGGAAGGAGAAGGAGGAAGAAAAAAGTGAACGATGCTTGAAATTAGATTAGGTTAGAAAAGTATTTAGGTTAGTTTATTTAATCAAATAAAACAGGGTTAGAAAACTCTCTTGAGTGTCAAGGCCCCGTATTTGACGAAACCTATGAAGGGCCAATGGGCCATGTCTCCTTGTTTTTCTTGCATAAGCATTTTATAAGGACCATAAAGTTTGGGCCGTTCAGAATCGGCCTTTTAGTTATTGGGCCGGACCATTTATACATTTCATAGTCCGAAAACACAAAACGAGTCGGTCACATAAAATAAAATAAATTCCAACCACCCGTGGCAAACACTAAATCTTCCACTTCATCACCATATCCATTTCCCTCCTTCCTGGGAAATCTTCCTCTCTCTCCTAGGGTTCATACTTCTCACACTTTCTGCATCCAATTCACTTTCAATTCAATCGATCATGGGCGGAGGAGGAGCGATGAGAGCGGCGGCGAAGGCAGCAGCTGGCTTCGGACTACAGAACACCGCCATCCGTGGCGGAGTATTGCCGGAGAATATCGCTGCTGCTCACAAGGCAATCCGTCATTCAACGTCGGCATTATCGACTGCTTCTGTTGATGATAGTAGGATCGAGTTAACGGCTGTGTCGCAGACGGCTAACGCGATGAATTGGGAGCTTGATGATTGGGAATTTGATGGATATGGGTTGGAGGAAGAGCCGAGGCTTGTGTTTGGACCTGCGCCTACGATTGAGGAGACGAAAGAGGCTACTTCTGAACTCAGAGATGCTCTTGATAAGTATGATTATTTGATGCTTTAATGTTTTGCTCTTGTTTCTTCGTGGATTTCTCCTTTACATTTCTCTTACTGTAGGATTTGCTGGTGAATTTCGTGCTTGAATTGCTATTTGTGATAACATAGAGTGGCTTGTATGGTTAAGTAATTCTGTTTCTTCTTGTGATTGCTGTTTCCTGCTGCTGAAATGTCTGTGGTGTTCAAATTGGTTATACATGATTTACAAAGAACAAGGGAATATCTGATTTTTTTGTTGTGCCACTTGATATAAGGCATATAATAAGCTCCATTTGTGACACTCAGAGATGCTCTTGATAAGTATGATTATTTAATGCTTTGATGTTTTGATTTGATCTATTCACTTCAAATTAGAATTACTTGTTCGTCGTGGATTTCTCCTTTACATTTGTTTTACTGTATGATTTGCTGGTGAATTTCTTACTTGAATTGCAAATTGCTGATACTTAAGAGTGGCTTGTGTAGTTTATTTAGGAATTTTGAGTTTTACTGGATTGAATGTTGATTGTCCTTGGTGCAAATAATTTTGTTTCTTCTTGTGATTGCTGTTTCCTGCTGCTGAAATGTCTGGAGTGTTGGAATTGGTTATACATGATATACAAAGAACAAGGGAAAATCTGTTATCTGTTATGTCACCTGATATAAAGTATATCATAAACTCCATTCATGACACTCTGCTGGGAGGTTCCTTATTGTTGTCTAAGTTTGTGTTTATGGCATTATTATTTTTCCAGGATGTACTTTTCTCCTAACTCCTCGGGGAGCTTTGGCTCAGTTTCTGCGTCAAAGTCAGAGACTTCGCTTACAGACTCTAAAATATGTGATGTAGATCAGACATCAGTTGTTCCATTGGTGCCAAATCAAGCTATGCAAGCATTTAAGTTGCTTAAAGAAAACCCAGTTGCTCAGGTTTTAAATCCTCTTTCCTCTTACATCATCTCCCCCAAAATGAACTTGATTTTATCCCTATCAGCTACTGTGTCATACTAGAAAAATGGCAGAGTAATTCAACACTATATGTCCTCTTTCTGTGTACACTATTTTGTTTAGTACATAGCTACTTTAGGATCCTAACTCACTTACATTCTCCAGACTGTTGTTGCTTCAATAGCTGCTGATCCCAATGTTTGGAATGCTGTGCTGCAAAATCCGGCTCTTAAGGAATACTTGGAGTCAGAGAAATATGGTAAGCATTTTCCTTATACACTTCCGTAAACAAGTTACCTTGAATATAATCATTCTTACTTCCAATGAACTTGAACTCAATCATTTCAGGTATGGAGTCAGAGGAGCAAAAGCCTCCTAAAAGTTCAGAAGACACCGTTGTTATCGAAGATGCTGAGAATTCAGAAAACGTCTTTGCTAACGCTTTTGAGAGTGTGAAGGTTACTGTTACTGGGTGGGTGGATAATATGACTGGGCACTTCCAGGCATTATTCGGGGGTCAAGACGCTAAAGATACATCAGGAACAGATAATTGGTCCCGTGGCCCCTCCGTTTTAGGAGGAGGCTTTGTCGGACTAGCAGTGATTGTGATATTGCTAGTAATACTCAAAAGAGGTTAGTCTTTGGGCTCTCTCCCTCGAATTCGTCGAAGCTACATCACGTTACAGTACCTTTTTATTAGCTTACTGATGTAATATATATCTTTATCATGCAAAACATCCATGGACAACTTGTTATGTTTGTATCTGCTTTGGACCTTTTGGACTTGTATGATTTTGTAAATAGTATAAGGTATGGCTTGTTGAAATTGCCTCTTGTTGTTTGGGACATTAAGATTGCTTTGAATTACCGCTTTAAATAGTTAAAAGTTGTAATTCAAAGAAGCAAATCAAGTCGCTGATTATCCAGCATGACATGATAGTTATCCATCACATTCCGAGGATTTATCTCATTCTGAATGTTAGATTGGATATTCCGATGATTGAAGACTATCCTTAGTTTTGTAGAAATTGAGTGGGTTCTAGAATTTACTTAGAAGTCTGGCTAGATATGAGATCAACATATCATTTCTGACATCAGGGATTTTGTCAGTATCAACCTAAATATCCCAATGGAACCAACTGCTAGAGGCACATTTTGGCACCCAAGTTAGTCACCCTCGTAGGCATTTTGCTAGCTCTGTAAATTCACATCCATTCTAGAGAAAGATTCGGGTAGGAAGAAACCTTACAATAAGAAATACGAAGTGTTTGCGTTCACAGATAGCAAGTTAATGTTCATAATTCGGGCGGTAATATTCATAATGATGATCAAATCCATTCCGGTCATTTTTCTCCCACAATTTGAGTTCTTACAATGTTCGACTATTCAACATCGGACCCATTTTCGAAAGAATACAAAAGATTAAAACGTCGATGCCGATTACCTCTTTCTATGACCCAACCCAAGATCTCTTTCTATTATAACTTATTTATTATAAATATATAATAAACATGATATATTAAAATTATATTTTATTAAACAATTAAACGATGCTACGAAAATTAGTGGTCCTCGAGGTGATTGTCACCGATCCTGATCCCTGAAATTAGCCTGGCCATCAATTATAACTTATTGTACTCGATCTTGACTAGCCACATGTCACCCACGAAGCTATGTTGTGTATATTGGGGACAGTGTCGGTCTATCAAAGCAAGCCAGAAAACAAAAGATAATGACAGACTGAGATCGTGCGGGCAAACGCGTATATGCGCAGTTAAGCCTAGCACACAAGCCCATGAGGTTCCAATCTAAAATCAATTGGTAATAGGAGGAGTAGTTCATGTGCTTATATACTAGACCACCGAGTTCTCCACTTTCAATGTAGGATGTATATTCTCACAGATACCAAAAATGAGCATTTTTGATGGATTTGTAATCATACGAAGCTAAATAGAAGCTAAATAGGATTAGAAACGAAGTTATTAGATACTCCGTTGGATTGACCGTTGAAATTAGTAATAAGATGTGTGAGACGCGACTTCAATGGTTTCGACACATTAGCGTTCAGATATTTTCATCATATAATTATACTGAATCGCTTTTCGTTGTTAATATTGCATTTTTTTGCCTCCACGAATCTATATAATTATAAAATTGAGAGACCTTGAGAAAGAAAATGTGATAGGTACTGAGTTAATGCATTGAACAAATTGATATTGAAAAAGAGTTTGACATAAATAATAAGAAATCAATAAAAAGAAAGAAGAATAAAAGCTTGAATCAACAAGTTTAACTGGCCTTCGTTTAAGACGCGTTACTCAACCGTTTATAAGTATCAATGAAAAAATCATGCATGAACATTGATGTATCCATATCTCCTATTTAGAGGGGCTAGAGTGACCTTTTTTCCGTCGAAAGAACTTATTTGTCATTTTCTTGATTGATTATGTTTACAAATTTAACATTGTTGATGTTATATTGTTGCATTGGAAGGTTGTGAGCATGATTAGTCTCAATTTAATTTTGAGAAGACGTTTATTTAACAATCTTAAGGGTACACGGAAATCTTGTGCGGGGTCTGGTTCTACTGTAAGTATATGATAAATGTTAAGATTGACTGTTTTAAAACGTTGTGCATGCATGCTAGTTTGCTGAGTGTGAATATTTCGACACAATGGGACCTTCTCTTCCTCTTTTATTTTCTTAGTTTTGTTAGAATTACATATTGTGCTTGTATAAAAGCCTGAAACACTCCTCTATCCTATCCCAACTTAAGATCAATCAAATATATCTTAATATATATCACTTATCATGCATGCTATAGTTTTGCAAACTCCTAGCCCTAATTCGATTGTGTGTCGTCCAATCGCGGATTTCAAACCTAGTCCTTGGGGCAACCAGTTTCTTCATTACACTCTTGCAGATTCACATAACAAGGTACACATTTCACATGTTATGTTTGTAGTATTTGTACATATATATGCATATAATCTAACTTACATACATATATATAGGCGATCAAAGGCCAAGAGGAGCTAGCTAAGGAGCTCAAGGAGGAGATCAAGAATGAGTTATTATCTCTTAAAGAGAGGCCATTAGTGGAACAATTATGTATGATTGATACAATAGAAAGGCTTGGTGTTGCTTATCAGTTCGAGAAGGAGATCGACGATACTCTACGACGTTTCCATGAGATCGATAATGCAATCTCAGACGATCTTTTTCTCGCTTCCCTTGGGTTTCGGATCCTAAGACAACATGGATTTATAGTGTCATGTGGTAAATTATCAATTTATTGTCATTAATTGGTTTATTCTTATTAAATGTTAAGTACTCTTTTAAGGCTTAAAGACCATTCTATATATGTTGGTAGATGTATTCGAGGAATTCATCGGCTTAGATGGAAGCTTAAAGAATGACGTAGCTAGTGACGTGCAAGGAATATTGAGCTTCTACGAAGCTTGCCATGTAAGAGGACATGACGAAAACATACTCGATCAAGCCCTTACATTTACAATAACAAAACTCAACTCCATACTCGGTGAGATCAGTTACCACTTGCTCAAAGAACGTGTAGGCCACGCCTTAAACAAGCCTCTTAAGAGAATGACTCGCCTCGAAAGCGTGCACCATATGCGAGTTTACAAGCAAGATCCTTGCCACAACAAAACTTTCTTACGGTTTGCAAAGCTCGATTTTAACTTGCTACAATCCTCGCAGAAGAAGGAACTGAGTGACATGTGTCGGTAAATATCTACATTTGACGTGTAACAAAGGATGAAATATCATTATAACATATGGTTTTAATTGTGTTGTGTGTTATGTAGGTGGTGGAAACGCATAGATTTGAGTAGCAAACTACCATCAAGAGATAGGATTGTGGAGGCATACTTTTGGGCTTCGGCGGTTTACTTTGAGCCTCAATGCTCCATTGGGAGGAAGATTTGCACCATGGCATGTCAACTTATGACTTCCATTGATGATATCTATGACGCCTATGCGACACTTGATGAACTCCAGATTTTTACTAAAGCAGACTATAGGTTTGTATGTCATTTATTGTTAGTCAATTAATATTGTTTTGATTGACAATCAAATGATAAATGTTTGAATTGATTTATAGGTGGCACAAGTCATGCTTAGATGAGCTCCCTGAGTATATGAGGCCCTATTATCAGTCTCTAATCTTGGATGCATTTGATGAAATGGAGCATGATTTGGCCCCCAAAGGCAGATCACAATATGTGTTCTATGCAAGAGAAGAAGTATGATTCAATACATATAAAAAGTATATTATATTGTTTATTTGCAATGCTAAAACAAGACTTGCTCTATATGCACACGTTTTTTTTGCTAAATGCACACTATTCTGTGCGGTAAGAGTTGCAGTACACTTCTGTGCGTTAAGGCTTACCGCACCAAAGGACTCCGGGGCATTGTTGGAAATTTTTCTTAAACCTATACGACGGTGGTGCGGTAACAATTACCGCACAGATCTGTGCGTTAACAATTACCGCACCAGATTAATACGAGATTAAGCAAACAAAAATTTACCTTCTGATGTACTTAAAACCTGTGCGGTAATTGTTACCGCACATGATTTTTTTTTTAAAAAAACAAATAAATTTAAAAAATAATAATTAAAATATGAATAAGTCGCCGCCGTCTTCTCTTCCTTTTCCCGCCGATTAACCCATCAAAACCTTCAATAGAGGATGGATTCGAGTTGCCCCGACCATGGCGGTTCTTCTGACCCCCAAAATCCGCCCGAAGTCCCCCCCGCAGCAGCTCCAGCAATGGAGGTGTCGTTGACGACGACGCCATGGCTGGCTGTGGAGGAAGAAGAAGAGGAGGAAGTGGAGGTGCCACTGAGGTACAGTGGTGGTGCCAGGAGCCGGCCAAAATCCCGAGCCCGACCCGATCCCATACCCATAGCCCGACCCGACCCGATACCCATTGCCCTACCCGACCCGATACCAGCAGCCGAACCCGCCCCGATACCCGCACCCAAACCCGCTCCGAGGCCAAGAAACTGAAAGCGACCCGTCCAAAACGTCGGTCCCGGGTACCCTACTCGAGCAAATAGAAGGTTGAATCCACAAACTGAGGCTCAAACCGAGGCGCAACCGGAAGTTTTTTCGACTCCCGTAGATCTACATCAAGTATGTATTTTTATTAAATATTCTATAACTTTTGTAATGTTTTTAAATAGTTTAATTATTTTATTTCGTAACGTTATGAAATTAGTTATTCAATTTCATAACGTTAACTAATTTCATAACGTTATGAATTTAATAATATTTGATAACGTTATGAAATTTTTAAATAAATTTCGTAACGTTATCAATTTATTTAATTTAATTAATTTATTAAATTTATAACGTTGTGAAATTATTTATTTAATTTCATAACGTTATGAATTTAATAATATTTGATAACGTTATGAAATTTTTAAATAAATTTCGTAACGTTATCAATTTATTTAATTTAATTAATTTATTAAATTTATAACGTTATGAAATTAGTTATTTAATTTCATAACGTTATGAATTTAATAATATTTGATAACGTTATGAAATTTTTAAATAAATTTCATAACGTTATCAATTTATTTAATTTGATTAATTTATTAAATTGATAACGTTATGAAATTAGTTATTTAATTTCATAACGTTATGAAATTAGTTATTTAATTTCATAACGTTATGAATTTAATAATATTTGATAACGTTATGAAATATTTAAATAAATTTCGTAATGTTATCAATTTATTTAATTTATTTAATTTAATTAATTTATTAAATTTATAACGTTATGAAATTAGTTATTTAATTTCGTAACGTTATAAATTTATTTAATTTATTTTATAACATTATGAAATTAATTTATATGGTAACTTTATGAAATTAAGTAATTTATTGCGTAACGTTATGAAATTAAGTAATTTATTGCGTAACGTTATGAAATTAAGTAATTTATTGCGTAACGTTATGAAATTAAGTAATTTATTGCGTAACGTTATAAAATTATATTATTTGGTAACATTATGAAATTAATTAATTTATTCGTAACGTTATGAAATTAATTAAATTTTATAACGTTATGAAATATAATAATTTCATAATGTTATGAAATATGACATTCTATATTGTAAAATTAATGAATTAATTATTTTATGAAATATGACATTGTTCTTCTCTTATTTTGTAACGTTATGAATTATTAGTATATAAAGTATTGAAATTAGGGAAATTATAACGTTAATTTCGTAACGTTATGAACAAAATGTTTAGAAATTAGAGATGATTTTGATTAGGATTGACGTTACAACAACTGTTTGTAACGTTACGACGTCATGGAAAAGACGTTTTTGAATTTGACGTTATTTTTGTAACGCTATGAAAATAACGTTACGCTATAACAACAACATTAGGGGGTGCAAGATACAATGACTTCTAGTGGTTTTGTTCCGGGGGCTCCTGTTGCTGCAGAGCGTGTTAGGAGGACGGAGATTACAACGTCCATACGTCAGAGTTTTGCTACTGCTCGAGACCAGCTGAATGCTTCTAGTTCGACACCCACTGATGTTACTGGTGCACTTACAGATACTGGGGCAGTTAGGGATTGTGGTCTAGATGTTGATCCGTCTGCTGATGATGAGGGTTACAGTGAGAGTGAGGAGGAGGATATGGACGTCGATGATACAGCTGTTGATTTGGATGATGATATGCATGGAGACGGTGAGGGTTTAGGTACAGATTATATTGTATCTCATCCCGAGATACCGACAGATCAGCTTAGGAGAGACGACCCTCCTATTATTTCAGAGGATCATGCTGGTATGGGGCCTTCATCGCCAGCTCCTACAGATTTAGGTCCTTCGTCTCCTACGCCAGATGTACCACCTCCTCCGACTGTACCACCTCCCGATGCAGATCCTGTACCACCTCCTGCTGTACCTTGAATGCCCGGAGGTCCTTTTACAAATGAGTTGCTGAAGAGTTATGAGACGCACATCGCCAGGGCTATTTATGAGCTTACAATTGTTGATCCTCCCGCACCTGTGATTCCAGCTGGCCCCCGTCCTCTTCCTCCATTTATACAGAGACAGCGAGGAGGCCGAGGAGCTCAGGAAGATGATGATGTTGCTGATGCAGACGCTGCTGATCCTCCAGCACGAGGTGGACGCGCTCCACGTGGAGGACGAGGACGTGGACGTGCTGCAGATCATGCTGATTTTCCACAGCCTGCTGATCTTTCAGAAGGCGAGGCTCCTCTTGATTTGGTATGTATTTGAACTATAATGTTCATATGTGAAATATTTTGGCATTCTGTAGAAGTAACTGTGTTATTTTTTTACTTTTTTTTTCAGACACGGAAGGTCGTCAAGGTTCACTTCCACACCGCCTACTGCACTCCACTAGAGGCGTTTAGGAGACCTGGTCCAGATTCGTGGTTTCAGCTTGCAGAGCGATCTGGATTGACTGATCTACGCTATATCGGGTCCGGTCCTGTCGATCATGTGTTGGTTTCTGCTTTCGTCAAGAGATGGCACCCAGAAACCAACACATTTCATTTGCCATTTGGAGAGATTGGTCCTACACTTCACGATGTGGTTGAGATCCTGTCGCTGCCTATACATGGCAGGAGTTGTAGCTCAGTTTTGAGTAAGGAGGAGATCTTCACTTTTGTTGCTGAGATGCTTCACGTAGAGGAGGCACTGGTGAAGACTTGGTATAGGGATGGAGGCATTCCTTTGGGTTATCTTCAGCAGAGATTGAAGGATATGATGCGGATGGAGGACGGACAGAGAGATGAGAGCCTCATTGCGTCTATGTACTTACTGTTGCTTCTCGGCACTACAGTTCTAGTGGACAAGTCGACTACAACAGTCAAGAACTGGTGGTTAGTTCTTTTGGCCGACCACGACAGCACTGGCCGATATGCTTGGGGAGCTGGAGTGTTAGCTCATCTGTATCGCAACCTTGGACAGGCGTCGCGGCGATTGGCTATGGGGATGGGGAGTTCTGGCATTCTTTTGCGGGTTAGTACGCAAACAACTATACGATTGACTATGTTTAGGAAGTCGAGTTCTAATTATCCTTTTTTTGCAGTCGTGGATCTGGGCATATTTTCCACATTTTCGTGGACATTTTGTGACAGATCCACTTTCTATGGACCACGCCGCAGCTGCTATGAGGGAGGGCAGAGAGGTGCCACAGGGGAAGAGCACGGATCGTTTGGTTGCCATTCGTGGCATGCTTGACCGTGTTCGTTATGAGGAGGTCAGATTTTAAGAATGTATGCTTTCGTTATATTGTGTGAATGTAAACTATACTAACTGTTTTGTAATGTTTTGTTGCAGGTTAACTGGTTTCCCTTTTCAAATGTGGATTTCAGACTTCCGCAGTACGCCCCGTCTTTGTTTGAGGGCATTCTCCATTGTCTGGACATCGAGGAGCTCTATCAGCCAGGTCGCCTGCTGCGACAGTTTGGACCTGTGCAGGGTATCCCAGATCCTCCCCCAGAGCCCATCCAGGTGACACGTAACAACAGGCTGACGCATTATTCAGTTCACTTTGAGAAGGATCTGCTTGGTGTGTGGGATCAGGACCCCAGGCCTTTGATACAGATTCGGGAGCCACGAGCGACGTACTATTGGGCAGTCACAGATGATTATCTCGATTGGTATGATCGAGTTTCTCATCCTCTGGTGGATCCCAGATCACGTAGACTCGATCGTCCAGTTGGTCCGCTGCGTATTCCACTTTCGGTTGACAGTTTTGCGGTACGATTATAAATTTTACTAGTCATATTCATTCAATTAGTATATTTGATTGTAATGTTTTGATATGTTGTTAATATAGCGGACCCAACTAGTGACTTGTGAGATTCGAGCTTTCTTGGAGACACCACCAGAGAGGAGGCCTGCAGATATCGATGAGTTCATGAGGCGTCTCCTTGGAGTTTTGACTGACGGGGCTCCACCGATGGCTCCAGCTCCGGTTCGTCAATCTCAGCTTTTTCGGCATTCAATCCACGAGGAAGGCCAAGGTAGTGGGCAAGGTAGTGGGAATGAGGGTCGTGACTTGGAGTGATGTCAAATATTGATAGCAAAACTTGAGTTTTTTGAAAAAGGCGAAAAACGACCAAGTACATCAAATATTGATAAAAATGGTTCAAAACGTCTCGAAACGAAAAAAATCGACTCAAAACGATATAAAACAAGCCAAATCGAAATTTTAAGGAATTCCGAACAAGTTGTAAAAATGTGGCCAAAATGATGGCATAATATGGCCAAATTGAGCAAATCTTAGCAAAACTTGAGTTTTTTGAAAAAGGCGAAAAACGACCAAGTACGTCAAATATTGATAAAAATGGTTCAAAACGTCTTGAAACGACTAAGAAACGAAAAAAATCGACTCAAAACGATATAAAACAAGCCAAATCGAAATTTGAAGGAATTCCGAACAAGTTGTAAAAATGTGGCCAAAATGATGGCATAATATGGCCAAATTGAGCAAATCTTAGCAAAACTTGAGTTTTTTGAAAAAAGCGAAAAACGACCAAGTACGTCAAATATTGATAAAAATGGTTCAAAACGTCTCGAAACGACTAAGAAATGAAAAAAATCGACTCAAAACGATATAAAACAAGTCAAATCGAAATTTGAAGGAATTCCGAACAAGTATGAAAATCATCCGGAACAAGAGGTGTCTTTGAAATGATTGCCCTAGCAAGATCGTGTACGCATGGCATCCCAAGACAATCTCGAACCCAATGATCATCACAAACATTTGAATACTCCTCCTTCAATATTTGCTGGTACATTTCCAACAACAACAGAAAACACCTATCTGACACTCGGTAAAATAGCCTTGAAAACAACATTCGAATGCCAGGAGGAAAGGTTGGGTCATCAAAGACCATTTGCCGAGTGGTAAGTGCTTGGTTCATCGTCGCCCTAATCAGGTCCATCTGAACTATGACCGCATGGTGGATCCTCACGATCACTCTGTTGAAGCCTCCTCTACTAGAACCCACAATTTCTTTCAACACCTTATGCATCCCCTCCACCCTAAATAAACACAATTTCGAATCATTAGCATAAATAATATGGTGGTCCAAATTAACAACTAAACAAACAAAGATACCTGTTTGTAGTCCTTGTGTGAAAGTGAAGAGTGTAGTTCGTCCACGCTCTAACTATGAACTTCTTGTACGGAGTAAACCAGTACTTTTCAACGTAACCAACAATGCCCTTCTTCCATGAATCTCTCAACTTTCTCAACCTCTCTTCGTAGATTTCTTCGGTGCTCGAGCAAAATATCCCCCAACATTGCGTAACAAAGTTCTCCGCCCTTTTAGTATTTTTAATCACTTTTTCTGCGTGTGACTGGATGTTGTGCTTAATGTGCACCCAACACAATAGTTGCTTCACATCAGTGTCTTTGAACACAAGTTTGATTGCTCTCAACAAAGCCTTCTCACAGTCGGTCATTATAGCCTTCGGCATCACTCCCAAATTTCTACACAACTCATGAACGCACATCATCACAAACTTGTAATGCATTACTGTCTCCTGAGCCATGAATGCATATGCGATGTTGAACGTCTTGTGCGTGCAAATGAAACCAACCATCTCCACTAAAGTCATATCATACCTATTTGTCTTGTATGTGGCGTCCATGATAATCACGTGAGGAAACTTCCTGAACAAACGAATCGACTCCGGGTGAGCGAAAAAAAGGACTTCAACCTCATTCGTCCTCGTGTTCCTCAAAGGTTGACAAAAATACTTGTTCTCTTTCTGAAAATTTAGAGACCACTGAGTAACTGACAATTCACCACGATCTTCAAAATTGATCTTCTGCAAAAAATTGGCAATCTGCTTCATGGATGTCACATTTTGCGGGTCTCTTTTCCTAAGCTGAATAAGTATGTTTTTTGGCGTCTTGCGATCATCCCCCGCTTCCCTTGCTATTTTCTCCTCCTCTTTGCTCATTCTACCCATGAATGAATTCCCATGAAAACTAGTAGGAAGGGTGTGGTTGTGACGACCTTCTACAACATTCACGATCCATTTATAACTATAAGACCCTTCTTTTATACGAACCCCATATAACTCAAATGTACAACCACATTTCTTCGATTTTCGGTGACGAAGCCTCGGAACCGGCAATTCTGGATTTTTTAAATTCATTTTCAGCCTACCCGATCTAGGTTTTCCAAACCTATCGCATACAAAATCAAATAAATATATGCTAGATGTACCAAAACTATCATTAAATCCTTGCTCTCTGTTTTGTCCATTCCATCATCTCTTCTTTATTATCCCACATTTGCGCAGTACTAAAATGTGGTCTAAAGTCTTCTTCCTATATTGATTAAACTACATTACTTAGATACGCAATTTTAACTAATTAACCTAAATCTCATGCAATTAAATACAAAATTTAAATTCATAATATACTAACCAAAATCGGTAACGGAGTCCAATCGTCTAATGCAATTGATACATTTGCTTCGCCTTCTTCCTCTTCTTCGTCCACTTCCTCATCGACTTCTTCGTCTTCTTCGTCCACTTCCTCTTCTTCATCGACTTCGTATTCTTCTTCCACGACCCCTGATATCCAATTGTCGTTACCATCATCCTCACTACTCTCATAATTATAAGACATTGTGGTGTGCATTGCAAAACTTCAACAAGAGAGCTCAACCTATATATACAACCAAAAAATGCCCGTTGGAATTTTATGCCTGTTGGTGCGGTAATAGTTAACGCACCAACGGGCATAAAATTCCAACGGGCATTTTTTCAAAAAAAACCTGTGCGGTAACAGTTACCGCACAAATTATATTTATTATTTTCTTAAAAATTTAATTTAATTATTTTCAAATAATTATTAAAAAAAACCGGTGCGGTAACAAATACCGCACCAGGTTTATTCATTATTTAAAGTGGTGCGGTAAGAGTTACCGCACCACTTTATTGTTTTTTTTAATATATAAAACCTGTGCGGTAACAATTACCGCACAGGTTTATTCATATTTTAATTATTATTTTTTAAATTTATTTGTTTTTAAAAAAAAAATCATGTGCGGTAACAATTACCGCACAGGTTTTTAAGTACATCAGAAGTTAAATTTTTGTTTGCTTAATCTCGTATTAATCTGGTGCGGTAATTGTTACCGCACCACCGTCGTATAGGTTTCAGAAAAATTTCCAACAATGCCCCGGAGTCCTTTGGTGCGGTAAGCCTTAACGCACAGAAGTGTACTGCAACTCTTATCGCACAGAATAGTGTGCATTTAGCAAAAAAAATGTGTGCATATAGACGGAGCCTAAAACAATTGTACACTTATTTCACTTGTAGATGAAAGCTTTGTGCCAAAGCTACCTACTTGAAGCAAAATGGAGGCAAAGAAAATATGTTCCGACGTTTGATGAGTACTTGGAAAACGCGGTTCGAACCTCCACTTTCGGTTTGACAACCGAAAGTGTTTTGCTTAGTATATTGTTTTGCTTTAGTAATTATATAGACATTAGAAAATTGAAATGTGTCAAATGATGATGTAACATATATTGCTTATTGATCAGTATAGTGTTTTGCTTAAGTAATTATATAGATATGAAGTAAAGATAAGAAGATCATTCATTTTTACTCTAATTTTAATTCTCTTATTATAATGCATAGTCCATATATGATATATCGTACGTAGCTCGACGTAAGAATGTTTTTTTAGGGTTTAAGTAAGTAAGCCATGACCGGTGCATGGCTAGCTCGAATAGAACGTAATAGCTGAGCTCGACGTAAGAATGTTTTGCTTTAGTGATTATATGGATATGAAGAAAAGATAAGAAGGTCTTTCATTTTTACTCTAATTTTAATTCTTTTATTATAATGCATAGTCCATATATAATATATTGTATGTAATAGCTGAGCTCGACGTAAGAATGTTCTTTTTAGAGTTTTAGTAAGTAAGCCAAACCGCTCACTTTCTACTCCTCTACAGTTCTATAACTCTAATCTTAATTATCATATTCTGAGTCATGTTCTTTGTCAAACTCAAGTATGTGACCCTTCTTAAACACCTATTTTCAATTATTTTTGAACTACATCTACCTCTCTTCAGTAATAAAAAAAATCTAGCCTCTCGCATATACAAACTGGTAGTAATAAAAAAAATCTAGCCTCTCGCATATACAAACTGGTGCGTCTGATCGATTATTCCGCAGCACATTTCCAACCCAACCCCAACGCAGTTTCACCCTCAATAACATTAATGTTAGGAATAGTCTCTTAGGATGAGTGGATCACATTAATGTTAGGAATAGTCTCTTTTTTCTCAGTTTCCTGCAGTTTCACCATCAATAACAAATTAACCATTCATGATTACAACTTTCTTAGGATGAGTTACTTGAGTGGATGAGTGGATCACATTAATGTTAGGAATAGTCTCTTTTTTATTCTTCCTTTTCTTGGTATTAGTCAAATAGTCAAAAACTTGCAGTAGGCAATCGCCTAGGTGAGTCGATCTCGTTCACATGCATTTGAGTGTGTATAAAAGCTTATCAAAGATCGAATATCTCCTTAATTGTTTCACATATACAAACTATACACTATATCTTCATTAGCCCTAATATCACTTATCATGCCTTCTATAGCTTTGCAAACTCCTATCGAGTCTAGCCCTAATCCCATTGTATCTCGTCCAATCGCAAATTTTAAACCTAGTCCTTGGGGCAACCATTTTCTTCATTACACTCTTGATTCACATAACAAGGTATATACACATTTCATACATAGTTGTTCCACTAATGGCCTCTCTTCAAGAGATAATAACTCATTCTTGATCTCCTCCTTGAGCTTCTTAGCTACCTCTTCTTGGCCTCCGATCGCCTATATATACATTTCATTTATGTATATAAGTTAGATTATATGCATAGAGGGAGACTCCAATAAAATGACTTATAGTAAAACGGTGAAACGACTTTTATGCAGAACTCGTTAAGGCATATGCATTATACTATTGACGATAACTCGCTAAGGCATATGTACTATATTAATATGAAGAACTCGTTAAGACATACACACTATACTATAAACGATATGCATAACTCGCTAAGGCATTTACACTATAATATAGACAATATGCAGAACTCGCTAAGACATACACACTATACTATAGACGATATGGAGAACTCGCGAAGGCATATGCCTTATACTATAGATAATGCAGAACTCGCTAAGGTATATGCACTATACTATAGACGATATGCAGAACTCGCTAAGATATATACACTATACTATAGACGATATAAAGAACTTGCTAAGGCATGCACTATACTATATAAACGATATGCAGAACCCGCTAAAGTATATGCACTATACTATAGATGATGTGCAGAACTCGCTAAGACACTAAAAAGCCATAAATCGAGGCCACAAATTTAGCCCATAAATCAAGGCCACAAATTCTACGATTTGTTTAATATCATTTTATTTCATCTCATCCGTCTATCTAACTAAATCCAACACTTGCAAATGGTTTCACCGTTTTACCATAAGAGGTGGTTTCATAGGAGCCTAAATCTACGTACAAATACTACGAATATAACATGTGAAATGTGTATATACCTTGTTATGTGAATCAAGAGTGTAATGAAGAAAATGGTTGCCCCAAGGACTAGGTTTAAAATTTGCGATTGGACGAGATACAATCGGATTAGGGTTAGACTCGATAGGAGTTTGCAAAACTATAGAAGACATGATAAGTGATATTAGGGCTAATGAAGATGTAGTGTATAGTTTGTATATGTGAAACAATTAAGGAGATATTCGATCTTTGATAAGCTTTTATACACACTCAAATGCATGTGAACGAGATCGACTCACCTAGGCGATTGCCTACTGCAAGTTTTTGACTATTTGACTAATACCAAGAAAAGGAAGAATAAAAAAGAGACTATTCCTAACATTAATGTGATCCACTCATCCAGTCAAGTAACTCATCCTAAGAAAGTTGTAATCATGAATTGTTAATTTGTTATTGATGGTGAAACTGCAGGAAACTGAGAAAAAAGAGACTATTCCTAACATTAATGTGATCCACTCATCCAGTCAAGTAACTCATCCTAAGAAAGTTGTAATCATGAATTGTTAATTTGTTATTGATGGTGAAACTGCAGGAAACTGAGAAAAAAGAGACTATTCCTAACATTAATGTGATCCACTCATCCAGTCAAGTAACTCATTCTAAGAAAGTTGTAATCATGAATTGTTAATTTGTTATTGATGGTGAAACTGCAGGAAACTGAGAAAAAAGAGACTATTCCTAACATTAATGTGATCCACTCATCCACACAAGTAACTCATCCTAAGAAAGTTGTAATAATGAATTGTTATTGAGGGTGAAACTGCAGGAAACTGCGTTGGGGTTGGGTTGGAAATGTGCTGCGGAATAATCGATCAGACGCACCAGTTTGTATATGCGAGAGGCTAGATTTTTTTTATTACTGAAGAGAGGTAGATGTAGTTCAAAAATAATTGAAAAGAGGTGTTTAAGAAGGGTCACATACTTGAGTTTGACAAAGAACATGACTCAGAATATGATAATTAAGATTAGAGTTATAGAACTATAGATGAGTAGAAAGTGAGCGGTTTGAGCAGTTTTAGTCTTTCTTTTCCTTTGTTGTGTCTATTTTACCGTTTTTCTTCCTAGTTTTCTCATGGGTCTCTAGATATTTTCGAGAAATGACTTGTTTACGTCTGATCCGAGATGAGATCATACTGGATTAATTATTATTATTGTTAATCAAATGGTGAAACTGTAGCCATTTTGATCCCTAACTTGCAAGCTTTCTTTCACGTTCAAAGAAAGCTTAAATATTCATATACTTTGTTGCCTAGCTATTCTTAATATACTTCGTATGTATAATTTATTCTAAAATTCGTACTGTTCGAGCTAGCCATGCACCGGTCATGGCTTACTTACTAAAACTCTAAAAAGAACATTCTTACGTCGAGCTCAGCTATTACATACAATATATTATATATGGACTATGCATTATAATAAAAGAATTAAAATTAGAGTAAAAATGAAAGACCTTCTTATCTTTTCTTCATATCCATATAATCACTAAAGCAAAACATTCTTACGTCGAGCTCAGCTATTACGTTCTGTTCGAGCTAGCCATGCACCGATCATGGCTTACTTAATGAAACCCTAAAAAAACATTCTTACGTCGAGCTACGTACGATATATCATATATGGACTATGCATTATAATAAGAGAATTAAAATTAGAGTAAAAATGAATGACCTTCTTATCTTTACTTCATATCTATATATAATTACTTAAGCAAAACACTATAGTGATCAATAAGCAATATATGTTACATCATCATTTGACACATTTCAATTTTCTAATGTCTATATAATTACTAAAGCAAAACAATATACTAATCAATAAGTTATTTCACGTCTTCAATTGACACGTGTCATTTTTAAAAAAATAAAATAAAATAATATATGTTTAAAGATAATTAACCTAATTCTAATGATATCATTTCCTTATTTGAACACAAATCAATTAAAAAATATATCAATACAAAAAATTATAAATCAATTGAAATTTCTTACATTTATATAATATTGATTTAAAAATCAATTAAAATAAATATAATTAATACTTTATTTATATTTATATTATTTTTATATATTTATAAATTATATACATATTTTTAGATATAGGTCCAACTTGCCACTTTCGTATGATAATGCTCGATTTTGTACATCTATAAATACTCTCCAACTCCTTCTCTACCTTCAACATCAATCCCAGTCTTCCATATTTACTTGAGATTTATAATTCCATCACAATATAATAATGATCAGCATCGAAGCCCCGAGAATCGTACCGAAGCAACCTCGTCCCATTGCAGATTTCAGGCCAAATCTATGGGGAGATCAATTTCTCGAATACACTCTTGATATCAAGGTGACGAATATAACATATCTCTGCATACTATATAATATATTGGGTATGTTAGTATGTATATATTCATGCATTTTGTCTATTTATATATGTTTATGCATGCAGGCGATTGAAGACCAAGAAGTGATACTAAAGAAGCTCAAAGAGGAGCTCAAGAGGGAGCTCCTATCAATTGATGGAAAGCCTTTGATGGAGCAACTTCGTGTGGTTGACTCGATCGAAAGACTCGGTGTCGCCTATCACTTTGAGGCGGAGATTGAAGATACTCTGCGATGTATCAATGAGATGTCGACCGACTTATCATTTGATGATTTGGTCTTCACTTCTCTTTGCTTTCGGCTCTTAAGACAACACGGCTTCAAAATATCATCTGGTATATGTTCCAACCCATGATTATTATGTATTATGAGGAAGTTTCTGGTGAAACGTATCTTAACGTAACAGTACGAACTGTGAACTAATGTTCACAGTTTGCATTTCGCATCTGATCCTAATCCAATATATTATTAAAGTCTATACTAATGTCAATGTTTTTCTATGTACATAGATGTGTTCAAGAACTTCATAGACTCAAACGGAAGCTTTAAGGTGGAGGTAGCAAACGACGTACATGGCATGCTGAGCTTGTACGAAGCCTCTCATGTTCGAGGATACGAAGAAGAGATACTAGAAGAAGCTCTTTTATTCACCAGATCTAACCTCGCCAAACTCATATTATCAGAGCAAATGATCAAGAACGCGTCACTCGAAGAACGCGTAAGGCACGTGTTGCAGAAGCCGCTCAACAAGAGGCTCACACGCGTTGAATGCGTACGTTACATGAAGATCTACGAGGAAGATGAGCCTCTACACAACAAAACTTTGCTTAAGTTTAGCAAAGTTGACTTTAACTTGCTCCAAGCCTTTCACAAGAAGGAACTTAGTGAAATATATAGGTACTTTCATGTGGAAACACTATTCTATAATTTATGTTTCTTAATGAGTTAATCTATATATTGTATGATAAAATCACTTAGGTGGTGGAAGAACATAGATGTGACCAGCGAACTTCCATTAAGAGATAGGATTGTGGAGTCCTACTTTTGGGGGTCTGCTGTGTATTTTGAGCCTCAATTTACCGTCGCAAGGAAGATAGCGATCATGGGATGCCAGATTTTGACTTCTGTTGATGATATCTATGATGCGTACGCGACACTGGAAGAACTCGAGATCTTTACTGAAGCAGTGCATAGGTAAATGTCTTCAAATCTATTTAGCACGAAAACGTCTAGCTTCTTGTGTTCTTTGCTTTCAGTTTCTGTCTTAAATGTGTTCAAATCTATATAGCACAGAAACCTCTAGCAAGAGAGCGTTTCCGTTTTCGAAACGTTTCGACACACCGAAGCTTCCGAAGGTCAATGAAACGGAAACACATCGGGAACGCGGCGAAATCTAGGCGAAATCTATGATACTTGATTAAAGTAGTAATATAGTCAATTAGAATCTTAATCTAAGCCTAGTTCACAAAAAATAGACAAAGTCTTAATGACATTCAATTAGATTTTCGTTTATGTGCTCTTATTAAGGTCAATATATTAGTGTTATTAAAAGATTTAAAATGATATATAATAATTGTTTTCGATTTTTGTGTATATTAGGATTGCAGCTTCCCGGTGTCATGTCTTCTCCTGTTTCTGTTTTTGTGCAACATAGGTTCAAATTCTAACATGTATATGTATATGTAGGTGGGATCGCTCTTGCGTAGATCAACTCCCGGAAGATCTAAAATGGTTCTATCAAACACTACTTATAGACGCCCATGAGGAAATGGAGCGCGATCTCGCTCCTCAAGGAAGATCCCAATATGTGCATTATGCGAAGGAAGAAGTATGCTATCTTGATACATTATGATCTTGATCTATTAACTACTCCTAACAAGAACTATTATCCATTGTTTTTATGTATAGATGAAAGCTTTATGTGACACCTATCTAATTGAAGCAAAATGGAGGCACAACAAATACATTCCAACATTCGATGAATACATGAAAATCGTGCATCGCAACATCGCCTATGTAGCTGCGGTTGTTTATACGTTTCTTGGCATGGACATGGCCACAGACGCCGAGTTCGAATGGATTTGTAACCTCTCCAAGCCTGTCAAAGCCGTATCCCTTCTGTTACGAATTCTTGATGACATTGGTGGCAGTAAGGTATAAATACATAAATATAACGCATTTGCATTTTGCACAGTAAGATATATTTTGACCTGATCCTATCCTTTTTCACCTATGCTAACCGTGTCAAATGTATAGTTTGATGAAGTTAGGGGACATCCATGCTTGATCATCGAGTGTTACATGAACGAATACCACGTTTCGTTCGACGGTGCCTACGAATTGTTGTCCAAGAAAGTGGACGAGTTATGGAAAGACATGAACGAGTCAGTGATGCAGCCGAGTGAGGTGCCTATGCCATTGTTAAAGTGTGTACTCAACTTGGGTCGAGCAGTAGAAACCATATATGATGCAGGAGAAGATGGTTTTACTTCTCTTAATCGTGCCATGCAACAAAACATCCAAAATTTATACATTAATCTCATTCCTATGTAATGTAGTATGTTATAGTATCATAAAATAAAAGCCACGAACACAAGAAATAAGTTAGGGACTATGCTACCTTATCAAATGTTAGTTACGTGGTGATTGATATTCTATATGTTCCTTATAATTGTAGAAGGATGAACCTAAGTCTACGTGTGTATTTCAACTTTCGCATGCAAACAATAAATATTATCATTCCAGAGTTGTGTATCATAGTAGGTCTCTTTCTCCCTCGATTAAATCGATATTTTTTGGGTGAAAGTCAAGTCTATACTATACGGAGTATTTGTACGTATTAGCTTTTGATCATAAATGACCAGGGTCCACGAATAAATACGGAACATTATATGTCAACTAGTTTGAACTTTATAGGTTTTGACCGTATAAAAACGATATTATATTCAATTTATAAAGTACTCCGGTATATGAATGAAGTTTTACTACACTTCAAAATATCTTTGACCTTTGATGATAGAAATATTTTTCTTGACAGTTCATTTTGTCAAGAATTGACTTTTTAATTGCTCCCTCCCTCTGTCCTTCTTTTTCTTCCTCTTTCCAAAAGTTGTCTCTTTATTTACTTTCTCTTATCAAAACTTTCTACTTTTGATCATAAATATTTATTACAATATCCTCATAAAAACTTCTCAATCACTACAAAACCAACAACAATTCAAATTACTTCTTTTTTTTATCTCATCATTACCATACTCACATCTTAACCTTTTAATTTTACTCTTTCCTTATTTCCTTATCTCAATAAACTCTCTGTTATTTTTCCCTCTCCTTTCTGCTCTCCTTGATTCTTGTGTATTTTGTGGAAGAGAAAACAAAAAGAGGGAATAAGGAGTATGAAATTGAATTTTTAAGGCTTTTCCTTTTAGGCAGATGTTTTTTTCGACCAAAAAAAATTGCACGGTTGAACAAGTGAACTCAGTGGGCCAATTTTTATTATTCAAGCTTAGGCCCAAAGGCCCATTCACATATAGTTGTCAATGTTCTTGTAGTGTTGGAAACATTGTCTAGTTTAATGTTGAGGAAATATAAGCCTATGCCTTAAAGCGAAGCTACAATTATTTTAAGTCACTAGTACTAGTGAGAAGGCGCCCGCGCGACGCGCGGGCTTTATTGCATTGTCGAAATATAATTAATAAAAAATGGATAATCGATTATAATTGTTTCTTTCAACAGGCGGTATATTCACATACATTAAAGAGTTGAAGTGTCGTTGACGACCTTCAAGTCTTCTACTATGTGGAAATATGTTATATTACGATGGCAATGACAATTTGATTTTTGTTGTGACTGTGTGTATTAGTTTCGTATTAGGCTTATATGTTAATGGGTTACAAATTGGCTTATAGATTAGGTCTCACATCCCTCACAAACACTAAGAAGAGACAATAAATGAGATAAATATTAACCAATCAAAACAAAGGTAATAAATGCATTAAGTGGATTTTGAAGGAACCTATAATTTTATATTAAATTAGATAGATTACAATGTTAAGAACATTGACATTATTCATAAAGAAACTAGAAACTCTTACGAATATTATAATGCCTACTAGTAATATTTTATAGATACTATAATTACAATATATTGAACCATCAAATAAATAATTCACAGAGAATATATACACTTTAATAGTATTAGTTTTAACTCACCTAATTGATTATTAAAAAAACAATAGTCACCCAAATAAATAATTATTTGGGCCCAATACACCTTTTGAAACTAAAATCTAAGTTAGTAAACCTGTTTATTAAACACTATGGAAATACCCCTCACCACCCCAACACAATACACGCGCTCCACTGTTTCTCTCCACCTTCGTTCCCAAATTTGCATCTTCGGTCGCCAAGCTCCTCTTTGCTCCTCAGATCCGATCTCCATCGCCGTCACTACACCATCTCGATCTGACCATGGGAGATCTCACATCGTGATCGATTAGATCCGATCTCCATCTTCGTCACTACATCACCTCACAACCAGATCTGACCGAAAACCTCACATCACGGCCGATGCTTGTGAGGGACGATTGCTGGAGAGTGGAGAGACAGGGTGGCGACAATCTCCTTCGTTCATTCTGCAGGTTTCATTCTTTTCCCCCGTCTTCGGCATCGACCTCAACCACGGAAGCAAACTCCTTCATTCATTCTCCAGGTTTCATTCTTCTCTCCCGTCGCCGACATCGACCTCAACCACGGAAACAATCTCCTTCCATTCTGCAAGTTTCATTATTCTCTCCCGTCGCCGGCATCTACCTCAACCACGAAAACATCGTCGGTTACCTACTGGAGGAGCTCAACCTCCTCGCCGACCTCTCTCTTTTCCACATCAACTCCAACCTCGACCTCGCCGAAACGATCTAGCCATGGAAAGCACTTACAGTCTGTTCCAGATGGTGAGTAATGGCCTTTTCCCCAATAATTACACCTTCTCTTACGCCATTAGAGCTGCAGTTGAATTATCATGCTTGTCGGTTGGTTGGATGATTCATTCTCAAGTGATTAAGATGGAATGAGAGTTCGTATGATTTTGTGAGGAATGTATGTTGTTTGTGAGTTTGTGGGTGATGCACACAAGATGCTTGATGAAAGTTCTAACAGAGATGTTTTCAATTGGAAGTTGCACATGATCACTAGATGTGCACATATGGAATTCGTGTAGTATTTCAATAATATTGCCTGTTTTGACATGGATTTGGGAAAGGATATGTAGCATGTAGCTACCTATTGTTGTTTTGCTACTTCAGTGCAATTTTCATCCAATGTGCCCAAATTCTGGTTCAAGACTAACACTAATTATAGTTGTACAAGTGTGTTTTTGCCATCCTGTTTCTGTCTCTCATTTTGGAGTTACAATAGCAAAATTAGTTATGTCTTGGTATTAAAAAAAATCTTGCTTTCGTGTCTTTGGTTAAAAACAAGGATTTGATTATTATACAGGGACTGTTGACAATAATTTTTGGCAGTGTTGACAAGTTAATGTGTGTAAAATTTGACAGTGTTGACAAAGATTATGCAGGGACAATGTAGTTTGTTTTAGTGTGTAAAAAAATTAATGCGTTGACAATTATTTTTTGAAAAATGTAATTTAGTGGTGTTGAATTTTTTTGTAAAGTGTTGACAATGTTGACAATTTTGTAATATTACTCGTGGTGTATGTTGTTGACCGTTTATTAGTCGTGTAAACAATTTATTTAATTGGGTTGACAACTTATTTAGTCGTGTTGACAACTTTTTATTCTTATTGACAACTCTGTTAAAAATTTTGTTGACAGCTCGGTAAAAAATTTGTTGACAAATTTTGTTGACAACTCTGTTATAATTTTCACGTCATCAAAGGGTTATTATTGGTGTTGACAGTTCTGTTAAAAAATTTGTTGACAACTCTTTTAATAATTATGTTGACAGCTCTGTTTAAAAAATTGTTGAGAAATTTTATTGACAGCTCTGTTATAATTGTTTAGTCAGCAAAAGGTATTTACTTATAACTTAAAAAAGTGATGTAAAAAATTAAAAAAGGCTGGCATAAATGTAGGCCCATGCAGGCCCATGAATGGAAGAGATCTAGGCCCATTAACACCTACCTCTGACAAATGTAGGCCCATCCAAATGGGAGAAAAAGACATTTTAGTCCTTGCTCTACTTTTTACATTGGAATCTTGGGTCCCACATATCCTTTTGAAGTGGGACCTTCTCCGGATTTTTAGGGTAATTGAAGCCAGCTGGCGCAAGACATTTTGAATGATTTGTTATGCTTTTCACATTTATCATGTTACAATATGTCCCCCAAGAAAAAAGAAGTGTCGAGTGTAATCATATGAGTGATATACTATATAGTAAGCATACTATCACTGATATGTTTATTGAAAAGAAATAAGTTTGTGTCAATATTGAAGAAATGACTAAAAAAAAAAGTGAATGATCAAGAAGATCGAAAGTCCTTTGTTTTGAAAATGGAACACCTTTTCTAACAAAAAATATTGATCTTACCTATAGAGAAACTTAGAAATGTACGTTTTTAGTTTTTCGAAACTCTGCAACGTGTTAGGATCGAGGTCAGGGCGAGTGAAAAAGTATTATAAGGCGTGAATGCATATATGTTGACATTAGCTTCCATATAAAATATCATTATATATCGAACATATTTTTGAAAGATAAATATCATTATATATCGAACATATTTTTGAAAGATATATAGTACCTTGTCTTATATGTTTGTCCATTTTTTACATTTTGCATTTTACAAATAAATTTACATCGTCAATATCTCTAATTATATTCTTTTGAAAATTATAAAATTCAATATTTTTTATCATGGATTGGAAATAATCGAACAAACTGTATCGATATGTGAATAATGTAAGTGGACAAATAAATAGGGATGGAGGAAGTACTTGATTAACCTATTGCCTATATAGATGACGTTACATATAAGAGGAAAACGCTACATGTAAAAGGAAGTATCTGGTAGGAAATAAATTACGATATTAGTGCGAAGCACTCGCATTTATTAAGTACACCTCAATATTTATATTTTGGATGATAATGTTTATAATTTGTACGATGATAAATTTGGACTTTTTAAGTGAGTCATGTGGTGTCAATTTTGTAATTTCTGTGATTTTTTTTAAAAAAAATGACTTGAGCGGATATGATCGCTAAATTATGAACATGATTACCGAAATTATAAACATTAGCTTGTAATCTATAAACGCGAACACTTCGCACTTGGAATCGTAAGATTTATTCTCGCATGAACCTTTTTTTACATATAAAACATATTTGGACCATTTGTTGATGTTTTTTTTTATAAAAGAAGGGTACTTGAAGAGTTATGTTTCGTCCCATAATATAAGTCTCGTTACATGTTTTTTTTTTTTTATGGAATTAATTGTGCATTAAACAAAGACTTTATTAATCTTCAATTTACTCCAAACTTAAATATACTAACACCCAAATCGTCCGTTCAAAATTCTAAAGCACAAAACGGACTAGTCAAACCATAGAATCCCCAAAGTTCGCAATTAATTTCTCTTTTTAATTTAAAACAAGTTAATCTTTCAAATGAGATTCTGTTTGTTAAATTTAGGGTTCTTCATCTTCTGCCGTCACAGCCATCATGCATGTACATTAAAACTAAAACACCAAACACATTCAAACTAACAATAATAATCCAAGTATCACAAATTTGACAAAACTTTCCATCCCAAAATTCTGATCTATACACACCCAAAACATTATACTAAAATAAACATATTGCATCTTGTATCCCTTCACTATCAACACTTCTTGATCCATCACCAAATGCTCTTCTATCTTTGATCTACATGACCCTTCTCCTTTCTTCCATTATACTTCAAAATCCCTACAACACAAAATAAAAAGTATTAAACAAGAACAAACAACAACAATAGAAACAGAAATAGAAAATAAGAATTCGAGACACTAAAATGAAACGAGAAACATAAAACTATAGGCAACTGACCCTGAAATACTGATTCTCTTCGACCGTGAAGAGTAAATAACAAACAAGAGTAGTAATAAAGTTTCTCCTTACCTTGTGGTTTGCAACTTGGTGGATCTTCAAAGAGTGAAAGAGAGAGTTGTTTATGAGCAAGACCAATATCAAACAAGATCAAACCAGAGCTAGGATCATTAACAATAATGTCTTTAACCGGCAACCAAATGAAAAGCTCTTCTTGAGAAAGACCAACAACACCAATTAAGCCACCATAGCTTAGATTAGCCCTAACAACACTATCAAAATAAACCCTATTCTCAAACTTGGTCAAACAAGGAGCATCAAGAAAGATCTCAAGATGACCATTTTCGTATAAGTTGTAGGATTTAACTTCCTTTGGTACAAGCCCTGCAGGTAAGCCTCTACTTCTAAGAAGTTCATGAATTGTAAGTGAAGAAGAAGAAGAAGAAGAAAGAACAACTAATATGAAGAAGATGCAGAGATGGATTTGGATTGAGAAGGTCATTTTTTGTGGGTTTTTTTATATTTTTGATTAGGAGAATGGATCTTGGGATTGATTTTTTTCTTGTTTAAGTGATTTGGGAAAGGAGTATTTTTGGAGAGAAATGTGAATTGTAAGTTACTATTTTGCCCTTGTGTGGGTTTGGGCCCATAGGTATATGCTTTAATCATTGTGTGAATGGTGGCATGATTTATGATATTGCTTTTAGGTTTGCGCGTGGTTTAGGATATGATTTTTTCATATTTAACAAAAATGTTATTTACGCGGTTAAATTTATGAAACTTGGATTGGATTTGAATCATTTGATGGACTAGAGATCTTCAAAGATATTCACCATATCTTGTAACATCCATACAAAGATTTCTTTCTTTTTTTTGGAAAGAATTAGGGTGAAGGGAAGAATAAGGAGTACGAAATCTTTACATGCTCGATTAAACATACCTCTTGAGATAAAGTTGGTTTTTTTGGTTAGTTAGTGAGTGAACCATCATCTAGCTAGTATGAAAATTCAGTGTGCGGCTCTTCGAAAATTTTCAATTAGAGAAAAAAAACTTGATTTATACTATTCTCTTGGGGTAGGGGATAGTTTATAAAAAGATTATTATACAAATAAAAACGTACATAGTTTACCAAACTCACCGTATGACTTGTTCAAATCCTATGTATGTCCCTCCTCGGGGGGTAAGTAACCCTTTTGCACATTCATTTGTATTTCTAACCCTATTTTTTTAATGTGTTAATGACAGTTTGTGTTGATGACAGTTTCAATTTTCATTGATGGCGTATTGTGTTGATGACATTTCAGATGATGACGGGCTGTGATTTAGATTGAGTTAATTTATTTAGTCCAAATAAAAAAGGGTTATAAACTCTTTTTATTGTGAAATTCGGATTATTGGGCCATTAATTTCTCTGCGTCTCTATTTTTAATTCAAGACAATGGGCCTATATATTTCATTTTAAATGGTACTTCATGTCTTAGTTGGGCTATTATATTAGGCCCATCTTCCGAAGATTTTTTAGAGATGGGTCACTTGTTGGATGTGGGCCTTTGGCTTGGAATTGTTAGAATGTACATTTCAGATGCAGAATCAAAAAGCAAAATAAAAGCAAAAATAAAATATTTGAAGGGAAAAAAAAGTCGAGGAAACAAATCTGATGATGATAGGAGTTGTATTTAGAAAGAAGCTTCGTTTGTTTGGCAAAAATCACGAGGGTCAGTTGCAAATTCTTCCGAGAAGTTTCTTAGGAATTTGGCGTTATTGATATAGCTGAAAATTCGTAGCTGTTTTGGCCAGTCATAAATTGAAGCCATGTCAACGTATAGTTGTTTTTATTCAAGTAATAATGCATATCAAATTTATTTCAAGTCAATCTATAGTTGTTTTTATTCAATATACTCACCTCTTACGAAATAATTGACCTACTAACAATTTGATATTTAAGTTATAATGAGTTGTATAAAATATTGTTATCAAAATTTATATTAAAATGTACGATTTTAACAATTTTATGATTCACATTTAGAGGAGCGATCCTCAATTCTATGTAAAATCTGATTAAGGTATAATCTTAATTCATTGAAATAAAACCAGTAGAATCTTGTATACGATTTTGATTCTATATACTCCCTCCGTCCCCTATTGATCTTCCTATTTGTTTTTGACACATTTTTCGAGACACGTTTTGTAACGTTAATATCTCTAAATATACGATGATAAAAATTATAATTTTTTTACATTGTCCAAGTACTCATTGAGACGAATCAAACGATATTTCGCATGCCTATATTTATTTCTATATATTGGAAGAAAACGAGAAGATTCTCTCGGTTTGTGAAAAGTGTCGAAAAAGCAAATGAGCCTTATATTAAGGGACGGAGGGAGTACAACTCTACGATTTCACACAAATAACTATTATATCCTTGTGGTTAGTACATAGTGTTAATAGTTAACTATCATCATCATTTATCTTCATAATATTAGTAGTTACCTTCTATAAAATATATATAATATTCTAAAACATAATTTATAAACAAAATAATACTAAGGTATAAATATATACATTTTTTCGTATAGCGTAAAATCTTAAAGTTCTACGATTCAATTCTAAAGAGCATATGCAATCTGATCCTTCTAAACATTGGTATAATAAAGTTTTATAGATAAGAGATGGGATAGTCAAAAAAATAAAATTTGAGAATGACGTTTCCGTCCATTTTCTGAGTGTCGTGTCCGATTAAAAAGTCAACGAAAACGTTGACCGTTTCCGAGCCCTCAGAGATGTTTCCGACGTGTTTTCGAGTGTCCCGAAGTATCCGACGCGGAATACGATCCGTCTTATAAATCTCCGGGTATCATAGCCAATTAGTTGGACAAATCAAAACGAAATAAAAATCATTCCCACACCTTCTCGGAACCACCCCTCAACTTGCAGAAAAAATCCCAATTCCATGATTTCCATCTCATCCTCTACTGTCCATCTCTCTTTCCAAGCAACTCCCCCAAATTCCCAAACCCTATTAAACTCATCTCCTTCCAATCCTCAATCCTCAACCCACATCCCAAATCCACAATCAACATGACCAACAACAACAAATTCATACCCAATTTCGAAGACTCCTTCCCATTAATGGCGGAGAAGCTGGGCGGAGAGGGGCTAATAAGCGAGCTCTGTAAAGGGTTTCAGCTTCTAATGGATAAAGATAAAGCCTTGATTACATTCGAGAGCTTGAAGAAGAATGCTCCACTTTTGGGGCTTCAAGGGCTTTGTGATGAGGATTTGAGGTCTATGATCTCGGCTGGAGATTTCGATGGAGATGGAGCTTTGTCGGAGATGGAGTTTTGTGTTATGATGTTTAGGCTTAGTCCTGAGTTGATGGAGAGCTCTGAGGAGTTGTTGGGTGAAGCTATGAAAGGTGATGAACAGTTTAGGTTTTGATTGTAAGTGAGAAATTGACTGTCTAGAAATGATAATTGTTCGAGTCTGTAAACAATTCTGTCTTGGTTTATACGTGTGATTAAAGATGATAATCATCAATCAAATACAGCTTTAGTTTCAGTAATGTATGGATTTGATAAGGGGAAAACCCGCACCCGAAAGATTATAACACGCACCCGCTCTTGGGCGTAGTAATGATGCGTTCGAAATCTTTTTTAAAAAATCGGTTGAGTAATGGGCGCATTTTGGGTGGGCTCAAAGTTTTTAGGAGGTCGCGCAGTCGGGTGCGCCCAAAACCGATCTGGTTCGTTTGGACACGTTAATGGTATAACAAAACTGAAGTCAAAATAATATGGTGTATTGGTGTGGCAACAAGCCAAAAAAAAAACAATAAATGTGTACCAAGTGTGGAGGAGTTACAAAAAAAAACAAGGAAATTGTTAGGCGATATAGCATAAGAACGAATATTTAGCTCGAAATCTCATTTATAGAGATTGAAGATAATAATTTTTGCCTTGTCAATCTCATAAACGATATATTGAATTGCCTTTGGAAAATTGAGATAGTTGTGACTTGTGACATACATTTTCGGGATACAAATGATGTGGATGATCTGATTGCTAAAATGTACATTATATATCCATGACCCGATTTTGCACCATATTCAGACCTTTCAGATCACATAACTCGAAATGCTCTAAGACGTTATCATTTTAGATTTTAGATTTTAGATAGATAACCTCCTAAATACTTTCTTTATCAAGACAAAACAAGGAAACTGCATAAATAACACGATTTTACCTATAGGACAAATGAGGAATATAGCCTACACTTTCCTTTGATGAGTGGACTACACTTTTTATTTAATGGAAGTTTAAAGTTGGTTTATTTCCACTAATTGACTGAAAGTTATGCCATAACTTCTTGGGCTACTTTCCCTAGCTCAAATTTGTTAATTAAGTGGGCTATGTTTGCAAGCCGGGCCAGGATTCATGGGCTTTTTGGGCTTTTTCCTCATATGGGCTTCTGCCGATTTAATAAGAATCCCCTGAAAATAATCAATATTAATTTAGATTTCTTAATTTATACTCTTATGCGTTAGGCACTTAGGCTTATTATTCACATCACAATATGAATCATGAATATAAGTATGCGTGGTATGATTATATATGAGTATGATTCTAAGAGTGATGTTTATTGATAATAATGTTGCTACTGATAATCGATACTAAGCGAAGGACAAACTTATAAGAGAGTATACTTTAACATGTTCAAAGTTGTGAATCACGGACACGCTTAGAAGGAGAAAGTTTTGGTGTCGGATACACGTTAGAAGGAGAAAGTTTTAATGTCAATATGTTGGTACTTATAAGAGCTTTAGTTTTATATATAATTTATATCGTCGTGTCCTCGTCGTGTCCTGTTTCTCTCTCTTTTTAGTTTTCGGTTTTCCCGTGTTCCGTCGTGTTTGTGTCCCGTTTTCCGTGTCCGTGCCTCAGATAGTATACATTTTTTAATCTAATTTTGTCATAATTTAGATCGGCTTCCAACCCACCTACTCCCTTAAAATACCGAAACACAAAACATAAAACAAAGTCGGGATTGGAATAAAAGAAAAGAAAATGGTCACAAATATTTCTAGGAAACAAAATAATTGGAGGAAGAAAAACAAATGATGATAAGCGTGACAACATGATCACATCATTCCCAAACCAAATTCCCACAAAAGCCGTCGTATTTGTCGCGGTTAACCCACTATGACCATTGACCAATCACTAACTAATGCGTCATTCATTAGCAATCTAAATCATGCCTTGATTAATTTCACTATACCACCTACTATAAATACCCCATTCAACCTCTTCAATCGCATAACTCAATCACAACAAACTACCAACAAAGAGAATTTGTAAGAGCAAGATTCCACACATCTCTTCAATGGCCACCAAAGTTTATGTTGTGTAAGCTAGCTTAGACTTACTTGATCCATATACTTAGTTGTTCATTAGCCACACTAACTTGTATGTTTAATCTCTTGCAGATACTACTCCATGTATAGACATGTTGATAAGTTAGCACAAGAGATCAAGAAAGGCGCTGAATCCATCGAAGGTGTCGAGGCCACTCTCTGGCAGGTACTTGTTTATCCAGTTTTTCACGTCTTTTTAAGTACGAGAATAACGTTTAAGAGTAAATTTGTTTTCTTAATATATAGGTTCCCGAGACACTATCAGTTGAAGTTCTTGGTAAGATGAGTGCTCCCTCCAAAAGTGATGTCCCTATCATCAAACCGAAAGACCTTCTAGAAGCCGATGGTTTTGTTTTCGGTTTCCCAACAAGATTCGGCATGATGGCTGCACAATTCAAGTCGTTTTTAGATTCGACCGGAGGGCTATGGACAACTCAATCACTTGCAGGAAAGCCAGCTGGAATCTTCGTCTCCACTGGCTCTCAAAATGGCGGACAAGAGACTACCGCGTAAGACAATTCTTATATTGCTCTGAGAATAAGGTTTCTCACATCAGGAGTTGAGAAAATAATAACCCACTATACAATATCATTGATCACTCCTTTTATTGTCGATTTCAGGCTTACAGCTATAACTCAGTTGGTGCACCATGGAATGATTTTTGTCCCGATCGGATACACGTTTGGCGCGGGAATGTATGAAATGGATGAGGTTAAAGGAGGAAGCCCTTATGGAGCTGGAACTTTTGCTGGAGATGGATCAAGACAACCTACTCAAATTGAATTGGAAATTGCTTTTCATCAAGGAAAGGTTTTAGCAACTGCTGCAAAGAAACTCAAAACTATTGCTTCATGAATCAAATACCGTTACAAAAAATCTACATTTGCCTCATATACCTTATACTTGCATTAATTCTTGTTTTTCATTCTGCTTGTAATGCGTGTGTTTCCTCGTTGTGTGACGGGTATGCTTGTATCATTCATTTATGTTGAATAAAATCAAATTTCATGCCTTGGTTTATGATTATATATTATGATGTTGTGACATTTATAAATTTTAGTACATTGCTTTTTCCACAATCGATGACAACATCATGATCATAAAATAGGGTCTAGATATTGTTACTTAGTCACAATACTATTATTCATTTATTTATGTCCATCCATATGATCGACAAAAACAAACATTCACAAGTTACAATGCTATATTATACTAGTATGATTCAGCCTAATTTATTTCCCCGAGCCATGTTTTGTTGACAAGAAAATCACGAAAGGGAAAATCGAAAAGATAATTGTCTTGTAAGTTTTGAAAAACTTATAATTAAACAGAAGATGTAGTGATGATGATAAGCGTGACTGCATTATTTTTCTTTATGCCCTAACCAAATTTCTCAAAACGTCGTCGTTTTGGTCTGCTTCACATTGCGTTTATATATGATCTTTGACCAGTCACTCGTTCCTTTCAAGTGTGTTGATTATATAGTTCTCAATGACGGCCAAAGTCTATATTGTGTACTTAAGCTCACTCATCAATATAGCAATTTCAATTATTGCTTTTGTACTTAGTTATATTCTTTGTGAAAATGTTGGTTGTTTAAACAAATTCAGGTACTATTCCATGTATGGACATGTTGAGAAGTTAGCTCATGAGATCAAGAAAGGTGTTGAATCGATCGAAGGTGTCGAGGGCACTCTTTGGCCGGTACTAATTTGTTCATCCACAAGACCTATTACACATAATCATTCTAAGGCCAAAGCTCTGTTTCATCATGAATGAGCTTACATTGTGGACAAATGTAAGTTCCAGAGACACTACCAGCTAAAGTTCTCGGTAAAATGAGTGCACCTCCCAAAAGTGAGGCCCCTATTATCAAACCCAGCGACCTTCCAGAGGCCGATGGGTTTGTATAGGAAAATATATTGTATTTTCCTTATTTTGTGTAGATAGAATTAATTGTATGTAACTATATATAGCCTTTTCCATCAATGAAAAGATCAAGGAATTATTTCCCAAAGATTATCTCTCCCAAAACTTATCATGGTATCAGCCTAAAATCGATCCAAACACAAACCCTAACCCTAGCCCTATTTATGTCATCATCCATCACCACCGCCGTCGCCGATTTTCCTCCCGCCGGTGCTAGTTGCTGCTGTTTTTCCTGTCGGCCCTTCGCGTCCGTACTTTGCTGATCTGGGTATTGTCTTTGAGACATCTTGTGTTGCGACACCTCAACAAAATGGCAGGGTAGAACGAAAACATCGTCATCTACTCAATGTGGCTCGAGCTTTAAGATTCCAGACAAGCTTGCCTATTCAGTTTTGGGCAGAGTGTGTGTTTACTGCTGCTTTTCTCATCAATTGCACTCCATCCCCAGTGCTTCAAAATCGGTCCCCTTATGAGGTTCTTCATCAGCAACCACCTGCCTACTCTTCTCTTCGGATTTTGGGTTGCCTATGCTTTGCTGCTAAAAACCCTAGACAACACGACAAATTTGCCTCTAGAGGACGGAAGTGTATTTTCATTGGCTACCCTCTAGGCAAACGAGATTGGCGTCTCTATGACTTGGAGACTAAGGAATTTCTTATCAGCAGGGATGTTGTCTTCTTTGAAGACCACTTTCCGTTTCAGGCTCCGCCCACAGAGCCCTCTCCTATTCCTATTTTTTATCCGTCTCCAACAGTCTTTGATGTCGTTTCATCTATTGATGACTCTGGGGAGAGTCCGCCTATTGTTACAGAGACTCAGGTGTCGGAATCTCCAACAATTGCTCCTGAGGAGACGTCACTGGACAGGGGGAGGGACGACTGTTGCTCCTGAGGAGACGTCACCGGACAGGGGGAGTGACTCTACAGTCGTCCCTCCCATTTGATCAGTCTGTACTAGCTTCTACTCGCCCTGCTAGGAGTAGACAACGTTCTGTTTTGTTGAAAGATTTTGTCTGCAGTATTGTTCAAACAATAAACCCCCTGCTCGTCACATCTCACCTACGCCATTATCACCGTCCTCAGGTAATTCCTATCCTTTAGCTGCTTATGGTCGTCTTATCTATCTCACGATCACTCGTCCTGAGTTGTCTTATTCCGTGCACACCCTTGCTCAGTTCATGAAGTCTCCCAAACTTGATCATTGGCATGTCGCCATCCGTGTCCTGCATTACTTGAAAGGTCACCCCGGACAAGGTTTGATGCTTTCTGCTCACAGTTCCTTACAGCTTCGGGCGTTCTGTGACTCTGATTGGGCGACGTGTCCTAAAACACGTCGCTCCATCACCAGTTATTTTATGATGCTTGGTCATTCTCCCATCTCATGGAAGACCAAGAAACAACCTACAGTTTCTCGTTCTTCTGCAGAGGCTGAGTATCGGGCAATGGCTTCAGCCTGTTGTGAGCTAATTTGGCTCAAATCGTTGTTGAGGTCATTAGGTTTTTCGCACACGACTCCTATGTCCCTCTATTGTGATAGTCAAGCTGCATTACATATAGCAGCCAATCCAGTATTCCATGAGCGTACCAAACATATTGAGATTGATTGTCATTTGGTGCGCGATCAAATTCAAGCAGGGAATGTCGCTACGCAGTATGTGTCGACTTCAGAGCAACCTGCTGATTTATTTACCAAGGCGCTAGGGAGAGGTCAATTTGAGTTTCTACTTAACAAGTTGGGCATTGTTGATCCACATGCTCCAACTTGAGGGAGAGTATAGGAAAATATATTGTATTTTCCTTATTTTGTGTAGATAGAATTAATTGTATGTAACTATATATAGCCCTTTCCATCAATGAAAAGATCAATGAATTATTTCCCAAAGATTATCTCTCCCAAAACTTATCAGTTTGTATTTGGGTTCCCCACAAGATTCGGTATGATGGCTGCTCAGTTCAAATCCTTTTTGGGTTCAACTGGAGATCTATGGTGTTCACACTCGCTTGCTGGCAAGCCAGCTGGAATATTCGTCTCCACTGGCTGCCAGAATGGAGGACAAGAGACTACTGCGTAAGTTGTTGCATTACTCTTCTTATTGTCAATTGGTTTTAAATGAAACTTCATTGTACTTATGTACTGAGGTGATTTGCACTTGACTACAGGTTGACCACCATTACTCAGTTGGTCCACCACGGGATGATCTTTGTCCCGATTGGCTACACATTTGGCGCGGGAATGTACGAGACAGAGAAGGATAGAGGAGGAAGCCCTTATGGAGTTGGCACGTATGCCGGAGATGGCTTAAGACAGCCATCTGAGCTTGAATTGGAGATTGCTTTCCACCAAGGGAAAGTGCTTGCAGCAGCTGCAAAGAAGCTAAAAACCGTTGCTTGATCATATCATTATACTTTTGTAGTTTGAAATTTGTATTTGTGGTTCAACTTGTGTCATTGTTCTGTTTCAAGCCTTGCTATGCATTCTAGATCTTTGTTTTACATCAAATGGTAGTAAACCCTGTAAGGATAAGTAACTCATTCTATAACTTGATTTGTGTTTTTTTATCCTAAAAAATAATAGTGTGTTAATTGACCCTTTAACATATCATGACATTTCCATTAACTATAATATGGTCATCGAGTAGTGATAGAAAATTATTATCAAGTAACGATAGAAAAAAGTGTCTTTAACACATCATGACATTTCCATTAACTATAATATGGTCATCGAGTAGTGATAGAAAATTATTATCGAGTAGTGATAGAAAAAAGTGTCAAGTGTTAATAGGTACAAAACCACAAAAGTCTATTAGTTAGGGTAAAAACCACAAGTTTTGGCAAAAAGAACATTGGGCCGGGTATTTTCTAATAAATTGTCATCAACGGGCCCATAGGCAATTTTCTTGGGTTGCATTACTTGATATTGGGCTAAGTACTTTTCAACAGCCCAGTTTCAATTATTATTTCTATAAATTTAAATAAAATGCTCAGGAAAATATAAAAAATATATGAATTTCGATCTACAGCGTGATGGATGCCGAACATTGGGCCGGGTATTAAAATTTTGTTGTTTGGACTGTAGTATAGTGTAGGACATTAAGGGGGCCATTGCCCTTAATTAAACATTACGAATTACGAGTGGTTTCTAATGCGATTTTATTTTCCTTAAAGAAACTAACCTTTTTTAAAACCCTAGTTTTAGTTTCTCCGCTTCTTCTTCAGCCTCCACCTGGTTTTCTCCTGCTCCCGCATCCTTTCGATCTAGCGAGTTAATCCTCTGCTTACTCTCGACATCAGAGATCTCATGCGCCGCCGGCAACACCAAAGTCGCAAAAGAACTCATCCTCCACCCCGTTTTCGACCTCTGTTTCCCCTCAATCGGTGTGTGCAGACGATCTTTCCAAGCACTGTTCCAAGACTTTGTCCGCATGATTACCTTCAGAATAAAGGTTGAAGACGATCCAGAGAGTACAAGCACATCCGGAGGGAGATCTGCGGTGCTACATCCGGAGGGAGATCTGCGTTGCTAGATCCAGAGGGAGATCGAGATTCTCTTTGGAGACGAAGCATATTCGGTGCGATCCGTCTCTAGCGGAGCTCGATCACCGGGTTTGTAATACGGCTTAATGACGGATTTTGCATTAGTTTGATGACAAATTTTGCATTTGATTGATGACAAACTGTTACACTAGATCTAGCGACCACGAGTTTGTAATACAACTTGATGACAAATTTGTATTAGTCTGGTGACAATTTGTATGTTATCAATATGAATTTGAGTTCACCTTATATGAGTTCAAATGGATTGATTTCTTGTTTGGATGACAGTTTCATCAATTTGTTTGGATGACACTTCAATGGTGTTGATGACAAATTATTTGACTTAATAATATGATTTTTTGGATGACGACAATAATAATATTGTGGATGAAACTTTAATTTGACATAATAACGATAATTTAATTTAATTTGACAGTGGATGACACTTTTTTTTATTTTTAAACGTTTGTGTCAAAGAAAAAGATGATAAGATTTGTTAATTCGATGAGAAAGACTAAAAATATTATTGTCGTCGGATGACAGTTCATGTCGTCCCGATGACAGTTCATGTCGTCCCGATGACAGTTCATGTCGTTCGGATGACAGTTCATGTCGTCGATGACAGTTCATGTCGTCGATGACAGTTCATGTCGTCTCGATGACAGTTCATTACGTCCCGATGACAGTTCATTACGTCCCGATGACAGTTCATGTCGTCGGTGTTTATTCATTAATTTAATGATGACAACAACATTAATAATAGTGAACACAAAAATTATAATCAAATATGATAAATAAAAATGTCATTATGCAACAAAAAAGTTAGTTAACACACTAACAAAAATTAGGATTAATTAATACAATTTAAAGTCAAAAAAGGGTTACTTACCCTAAATTTGGGTAATGTAGTAGGGGCAGTCGACTCCAATGTGACCATTCGATAAAAAAGCAAAAACAAAGGCATTTTGGTACGTTGATAGCTCCTAAAAGTATATATGTATGTACATATATGTATACTTAATAATATATAGTTGAATAAAATGTTTTTGCTTATAATAAACGTATAATATACTATAATAAGAACCTTGAAAAAGAGGGCCGGCCACTTCCACTAACATTATTCCCAACAATAAAAAAATGTATAAAGCAAGATTTTCTATCAAATTTGACATCCCTATGTATTCACTTTATGTACATCCATCATTTTTAATCCTTGCCATCGTCGACTATCAATCCTCTGGTTTTCTTTTAAGTAGTGTTCGTCCCGTAGAGTGTACGGGATAATAAAACAATTATTAACAACATAATAATTGCTAATATAACAGTTTATTTAACGACATAATAATTTCATAAGTTGGACGAAACATATAAATTTAATTGTTGTGACCAAAATGACATTATAAAGTTATGTATTGAGTTTCTACTCTCTTGTGAATGTTTATAATATATTTTGGAGCACTTTTATATGAAGTAAATGTGTTTTATGAAAAATAATAGGTCATTAACGATAGATAAAGACATACCATTTTATGCTTAATATGTATAACATTTAACAAAAGCTGACATATTATTCTAAAAGAAAGACAATATATAATATGTATAATAATCTCTTATATTATTTCAAATAAAACTATACAAAAGATAGTTTAATTTATTTGTATACTTAGCCCTACAGCATTTGTCATTTGTAGGAAGTTGGAGCTACATATTGAAACTAAACTGTCAAATGCTCATACATATAGCTGACAACGATGAAAAACATCCTATGTGGCAATGTTCACTTACATCAAAGACATATGTTTAATGTTCCTATTTATAGCAATTAGTAAGACTTATGTTCCAACATTTTTATTTACGTAGAGTAAGTTTATCTAGCTTAAATCAAAATAAATTGATCAACCAAAGTGATTCTTCTTTGCAATCCCTTCAATTCTTCCAAGTTCAGGTCAATTTTCACTGGTTATTAATTAGCTTGATTTGTGGTAGAATACTATGCACTCAAAGCAAAACTTGAATTCTGTATTTTTAAAGCAAAAACAAATAAGTTATGTATCTCAGCTAAATTAGGCGCTAGTTTGAGAACTTATCAGTACAATGAGTAAGCTCACAAGCACTCTCAGCGAACAAATAGGTCACTTGTTGAAAAGTCTTGGATGCAGGCATGGAGCTAGAATCTGAGTCGCTAGTCCATACATTAATTTTGTTTCCTTAGGGCAACCACCTTGAATGAACATGATATTGGTTCATTTTAGCGTGAACATAAATCACGAATCATGCTTTTTCCCCCTTAAATCTACAAAACAATTAACAACAGGTTATAATTCATAGACGTGTCTTATTAAAACAATTTTTTTTTAAATAGTCTTTAAGAAATCACACAACAAAAGTAGCCATATCTGAACATGTGAGTCTCATAAAAGATTTGCTATATACACACAAAGATCAAATAAATGAGATGGTTGAGATTTATTTTCTAACCCATATTATATAATGGAAAAGTTCAATGTCTTCATAAAGCCAAGTTCAACATTATAACAATCTATGAAGATCGATAATCTAGAGACAAACGTTACAGAAAATAATCCAAACTAAAATTAGATTACATACCTCTATGACGATTGAACTTAAATGCTAAATGGTGAGGGTGCAATTGAACATGCCAAATTTGTTGTTGCCTTGCTATGTTCCCTGTTATATACCCTTGTCCACCTCTACAAAATTTCTCAATCAAATCTCCTTATTAAAGACTGATTAATTTCTATTTTCCATTAAGGAAACCTGCAGAAACTTACTCCTTAATAATCTTTCACTTTTCAATTGAGGAAACCTGCAGACAAACTTGAATTTGTGTATGAACTCTGAACGTGTTATTGTTCATATGGCTTTTTAGATCTAAGCCTGCTGAACTATGAACATGTTAATTGTTAATGGAAGATTTGATCGATTTTAATGAAACACAATAACTCGTTGGACTTTAATTCTCAGTTTTGGGCAGCCCGGATAAGCATGTTAGTTTCGATCCCGGATTTGTGTCCCTTCTTCATGATTCAGACAAAAAAAAAACTTACCTTTACACTGTTAAGTGTTAACGGAAGATTTGATCAATGTTAATGAAAGATTCAAGGAGAATTGAATAACTTCATGTTTAGAGAAGATGTAGTTTATCGTCATTCATTGTTGGGCAAGATTCAGTTACTTCCTTTTTAAATTTTGTTAATTAAATTTAGGCAAGTTTCCTTAATCGAAAACAGAAATTAACACAATCTTTTAAATAGGAGATTTGATTGAGAAATTTTGTACATGTGAACAAGGGTATATAACAGGGAACATAGCAAGGCAACAACAAATTTGGCCTGGCAATTGAAGAACATTAAGAATTTTATCTTTGGGCCCATTATATATTTTTATTGGAAAGTAAACATACTTTAAAAATGATGAGTTTATTAGATCATGTCATGATCAAATTAGCTGCTAACAAACTTAAACTTCAACTACAATGGTTCATAAATCATGATAGATATGTCATAACTTAAATCAAATCATAGTTCATAATATCAACAAACCTTTAATCATTATTCTTCAAGCTACTATTACAAAGCTAGCTAAAGCTTCTTTCACAAGCCCTCTCTACCGAGTTTATCTCTCAAGCTAACAATTCCACAACACTCCTTTATAATTCAACAAAGAACAATAGGCCAAGCTAGCTACCCTAGCTATCCAAACTCCTTTTTCCCCACCTTTCACTTTCACAATCTATGATTCTTGCATAATCTTTCAACATATATCTTCCCGGATATCGAGATTGATCAATACCTATAAGAGATGTTAATCGCGTTCATAGAGTCATTTTGCGTAGTTTTATAGACGATCTTGATCAATCTCGATCTCCTTGAGTGTTGATAAGCAAAGCAGATTCAGTAGCTTCAGTCTATCTGTCTATTTATCTATCTGAATGTTGTTGATCCAAATGTCGGTGTCCAAAAGTCCACTGTGGTCTCATGAGCCACCGGGAAAGTGCTAGAAATTGGGACTAGGCATAGACCTCGGGTTCTTAGATCCTTTCTTGGTGCTTCCGAGTCTTTCACCATTTCATGACGACTCTGCATTCGATCAATTTAATTTAATGTTATACACAAGAAGCCATAAAATCGCTAAGTATATAATTAATTCATTATAAGTAGATAGAGGTCAATCTTAGTAAATAAGATATAGTTAATTAATGGGTTTATTAATGTGAGGGGATTTAAGAAACCCTAACTAGCTAGGTTATTTTGGCAACTCCAATTCTACGTTTAATTTCATCAGGCTTGTTTGATGTTGAGCTTCAAACTTATTTATCCAATCACATGAATAAGATAAGTAGATCTTTCAAATCTTTCAACCCAAGGGATGAATTTTCACTATGTGCTATTTGGTACTTAGGGATTTATGCTACTACAATACATTATGAAACTTCAAGATAGTTTTGTATAATTTTTTAAACATGAATTTGAATCCATATTTAGCCAATGACGTTACAATAGTATCCTATAGAGCTAAAAGGCAAAGAGAATAAATACCTGGTGTTGCTGCTGCAAAGATGCTCCACTTTTCAAGTATGGGGTGCTTAAAACCTGTTATCATCAGGGAATTTCTTTTAAAAAAAAGACTAAGCTAATGTTTCGAATAATATTGTACAATAGCTTAGTACTATTATATTATTCTTGATCACTTATTTGTCTTATTATAAAGACTTGAACAGTTTATGTCAAAGATATGACAAATATTCTCTTAAAATTCAATGGACATATTTGTCAAACTTACATTGACTTGTTCATGCAGAAATTTGATGTACTCAATGGCTTCTGAGAGAACTGAAGCCGTATCAGTCTGAAAACATTGAAATAAAAATGATCAAAGTTAGGGCATATCTAGGGATCAAGATGTACACATGTCGATTATGAATGAGTTTTTACACAAAAAGTGCAACGGAAGGAAGGAAAAGATAAAACGGAAAGAAAAGTTGTGCATTAAGAAATCATGTAATTAATGAAAATAGAGTATGTTGATGAAAGTTAGGGCATTATGATATCTAGGGCATTATGTCGACGTTTGTGACTAAGTGATATCTAGGGATCAAGATGTACACATGCCGATTCTGAATGAGTTTTTACAAAAAAAGAGTGTAACGATGGAAAAGATTAAATGGAAAGAAAAGTTAGGTATTAAAAAATCATCTAATGAAAACTAAGAGTATGTTGATGAAAGTTTGTTATGTATACCTTCCCAAAAGGCGAAACTAATTGTTGTAGTGCAGTGATTCTGTCCCCCATCTTCTCTTTTCTTACCTGAAAGTTTAATCACAACGTACACTTTAAGATAGATCCAAAGGCCACTAGAGTTTAGTCCACTAAAAGTTACACTGCACTTATACTCTTGTAAGTAATGTATGATTTCATTTTCTGCCATGCTTTCACTTTTTCAGCCTTAACTAATCAAACACTATTTATAGCATTATTCTTCACAATTAACCAAACTCAAACTCATTTGTTAACCTTAAATGGTGGCATGGTGGACGAAGCCTCGTTTCTCGAACGCTTTGCACTTCCACCGCCTGTACTGGTGGTGGTGGTGGTGGAAGTTCGATCCGACCCACTCGTACTTTTCCTTCCCACCCCTGTACCCATATTCTTAACCGCCACCGTATCATTCTACAAGAAAATCATGGAATTATAAAAACAATAGTGTTTAATGTAAATATCCTTTCATGTTTGATAAATGTTGGCTTTCTAAGACCCTGTTTGACATGACAGTAGCATCTGCAATAGCGATTGAGATAACGTTTGTAATAACAGCTGAAACTAGTGCATCTGAAACGCTAATAAAAGTAAGCTTTGAAACACTATTACTTATAAAACACTTATGTTGAATCTAAAACTCCAAATACTACTCTAACACATAATCAAATAGTCATTAATTTGACATAATTGTAGAAACCCCAGCTAGTTAGAAACCCTAGGGCTTACCTTTTGGTGGTGTTTATCATGGAAGACGGGCATGACTAAAGGCGGCACAACCGGGAAAAACGACACCGGACGAGGCTCACCCATGTTATGAACCGCGGTATTCCAAAACTCTCCTCCATGACTATTAACGTTGTTGACAAAATGTTGTTGATTAGAGCCTTTCAAGAATTGAGGAACGTCATGCTGAATCTGAATCTTATTAGACGACGTTGTTCCCAACGTTGTCCAATTACAATTAGGAGAGCCCATCAATCCATCAGAGCTCCCATACCCGAACCCTGATTGCAAAGGTGGCTCCATAAAAGCAGACTCAATCGGAGTTAGACCACCATGGCTACAACTATCAACCGAGCTCGTGTGTGAGAATTGGTCAAGCGAAAAGCCCTTGACCGAAGAGGGCTCATCGGAGTACATGGGCCGGAATATTCCTGAACCGGTCATGAGATTGTGATCATGTATTGGATTAGAGGTGAGGCCTAGACCCATCATTTGTAAAGAAGGGTTATCGAAGGAAGAAGAAGTGGTTGTAGTGGAAGAATCCCACCATTGTTTCACTCTATTGTTGTTGTTGTTGTTGTTGTACTCTTCAGCCATTGTTTGTTAGTGATGGACAAATGGGAGTGTGTGCAATGACTAATTAATGATTAAGAAGGTTGGTTTAGTGGGGAATTAGCTACTAGGGTTTTTGGAAGTAGGTATTTATTGGATTGTTGTAGACTATGAGAATAAATAATAAGAACGGTCCATTCCATCGGACTATGTATATATATGTTATATGGTATGTGAAGAAAGGAAGAGAGTAGGAAAAACAAGCAAGAAGAAAGACGTAGTTGACATTTTTGTGGGATCATTTCATCATTACACCAACGAATTAATTCTTGTTTTCATCCTCTACAGTGTTCATGTTTTTCTTTAAAAAGAGCGATACTAATTACACTCGATTTGACAAATTAACTGGTCGAATTATCACCTCGATTTTCCAACCGACCTTAGTTGCACGCGAATGCTAACTCCGCGCGAAGTTAGTATCTGTCAGTTCTGACGATTTATAACCCGTCAGCTTTTCAGCTATTCAGTTCCGCGCGCAGTAAGAGACGCGCGAAATTTACTTGGTGTCAAAAAGACTTCATGAAAAAAATTGTTCTTTTTTTTATTAAAGAGATAGATTTTGATGCTAATAATTGGATGGAAAGAATAAAATGCATGGTTATCAACAATGATACTTTTCGTTATATTTTTATTCTGTTTTTGACGATTCAGTCATCTGGAAACAATTATTAAGAGTATTGCTACTTTTATTCTATAGTATAGTATATGATTTTTTGTTATACATGCTGTTTTTTTAACGTTTTTAATATGTTGAGTTTCTTTTTTATAAAGACGTCGTGGGATGTCTGAGAAAAGAATCTCGAGGCGTAGCTTGCTATATTTGGTCCCAAATGAATTCATCTTCGTGTATCGCGTGCTTTACTTATGCTTTATATTCCATAATCATGAATTACATTTACCGGCTAATTTCCACTGCAATATTCACCCTAACTTCTTTGTAAAACTGAATATTATAGGCACTTATAATACTATTTTAACCTAAGTAACACGCTAGCTTGTTGGAATTTTTTTTCTATATCTACAACTTCATTATGGTGTTGTTATAATTCAACGCATGTTTGACTTCGAAATCAGTTAGCTAAAAGTATTGATTCGATATGCCCAACTTGAGGATCGCGTGATACCTCGACCATGGATATTTCGATCTTGGCGTTTATCTTAGAGCACTCTTAGTCTTAGTAGTTTCCGGTTCTGATATTTCTAATTGAGTACTTTTCTGTTTCAGCATGTTGTCACTATTAGTCATTTATTAGATTTATTATGTCTTTGTTTTAGTATTTTGTTTGCTGAGTTTTTTTTTTTACTTTGGGAGTGTCGATCCATTAAATTAGAATAACGCTCATGGTTATATAAGTCAGCATTGTCTCATTATTAGTTAAGTTGAATTTGAATTAATGTTGAGTATATCATACTCCAAGTTCTTAACCTCTCGATCTCAATGGTCGATCTAAAACATTATATATCTTCGTAGCTCGTCGCTTCGAGCAAAGCAATCCCACTATCTCATATCATCACTTTGATCCCGTCCATCTCTTTGGACCGAAAAGTCCATCACTTTGGTCTAAGAAGACGTCACACTATTCAAGACGAGCCCTTCGACATATCTTCTACCTAGATTCGTCCATAAGACGAAGTTCACCCACAATCCATCTCTTTGGACTGAAAAAGTCCATGACTATTCAAGACGAGCCCTCAACACATCTCTACCTAGATCCATACATAAGACGAAGTTCACCGAAATCCATATCATCACTTTGATCTCGTCCATCACTTTGGTCTAAGAAGGCGTCACACTATTCAAGGTGAGCCACTCGAAAAAACTTCTATCTAAATTTGTCCATAAGACGAAGTTCACCCGAAATAGGTATCATCACTTTCATCTCGTCCGTCTTTACTATTTAAGACATCATTTCGACACATCTTCTTACGAAGCATGTCACCTCAGCAGGATTGATTTTAAGTTGAAGCCCTAGTTTAGAATAATTTTCAACTTATGATATGAAATAGAGGTTTTTGCATAAAATCACCCGCTATTTGGCTGACTTTGTACAAAACCACCCGTTATATCAATAATTATAATAAACCACCCAAATTGTGTAAGTTTATTACAATTCACCACCCTTTTAACGGTTCCGTTTCCATTTCCGTTAGTTTAGTGAAATGACCATTTTACCCTTATCATTTTAAAACATAAGTGAACAAGACAAGGGTATAATGATAAAATCATGTTCTTTCTTCTTCCATTATGTTTTAAAATTGTTTTACCATTATACCCTTGTCTTGTTCACTTCTAAACTAACAGAAATGGAAACGGAATCCGTTAAAAGGGTGGTGAATTGTGATAAACTTACACAATTTGGGTGGTTTATTATAATTATTGATATAACGGGTGATTTTTTGCAAAGTCGGCCAAATAACGGGTGGTTTTATTATAATTATTCCATTTATGTTACTTTATTTTACCCATTTTATCTCTACTATCGACCTATAATTATCACATTTTCACTTTTTCTCTCTCCCAAATTTCAATCTTATCTACTCTTCATCTCTTCTCTAACCATTCACTTTATACTTTTCTCCCTCCTATAATCATTATATTCCTACAATTCCTTAATTCCCGTGAAAATCGTACTTCTACGAAAATAAAAAGAGAGTAATTCAATTTTTAGAGAGTCAACGAGTGGTGGGGTGAAGTGAGATCGCACGCCTGCAAAGTGATTAGCATAGATTAGAGTAGAGAGGCTCCTCATAGTCAGAGCCCTCAGATCTGACGCTGACCGTTTTATTCCTCGTCTCGTCTATCATTATTACTCCCTTTTTCTTTATTTCCCTAATTTTAGTGGCTAAGCAATTCTAATCACATACATTTACTGCTTTCATTTCAGTAAACGGCTTAATTACTGCCTACTTGCATGCAAAGTGATGTCATAGTGACAAAAGAATGACAGATCACTCAACCCGGCCAGGACAAAGTTTTAGTGAGACCGGCCTAGAGATTGGATTTTAAGTTTTAGTGATCGGACCGAATTATCCGATTAAGTTTTATCCGAATCCGGTCCGATCCGGGCGAATTTTCCGGATATTTGGACCGGATACGGATCGGGATATTTATCTTACGGATATCCGAAAATATCCGGTACTATTATTATAATATATAAATATATTTTATAGAACTAAAATATACTTTTATAAGTGTAGATGATTCAATAATTATTTTTATACATTTTTAAACAATAGGATATATTCTCTCAACACAAAAATTATCTTATATATAACATAACTTTTATTGTTGTTCTCAAAATTTTATATTTCAATTGCTTATTTAAATTGTTGATTCGCTAAATGAATCAAATATATTAATTTTCACATCTTAATTCCTCTATATAATATATATAATTATATATTTAACATTTATTTTATATTTTGTGAATTTTAATTTTAATAAAAATAAAAGTTTAATTTAATTTTCATATACCTTCTAGAAATCGGAAAATTCGGATATCCGATCCGATCCGGACAATATTTACCGGATATCCGCTCCAAAACGGTCCGAATACGGATCGAGGTTTTGTGGAATTTTTTTTAGCGGATATCCGGCTTACCGGATCGGATCGGATAATCCGATTGCTCTGCCCTAGCTAGTACTCCCTCTGTCCCCTATTGATCTTTTCATTTGATTTTGACATATTTGTCGAGATACGTTTTGTAACGTTAATATCTCTAAATATACGATGATAAAAATTATACTCTCTCTGTCCCTATTTGTTTGTCCACTTTCTTTTTCGGGTGTCCCCTTTTGTTTGTCCACTGTTCCATTTATGTCAATTTATTCTACCCATTTTATCCCTACTATCAACCTATAATTACCACTTTTTCACTTTTTCTCTCTCCCAAATTCCAATCTTATCTACTCTTTCTCTCTATCTCTCTCCTCTAACCATTCACTTTATATTTTTATCTCTCCTATAATCATTATATTCCTACAATTCTTTAATTCCCGTGAAAATCGTACTTGTGGACAAACAAAAAGGGACGGAGGGAGTAATTTTTTTATATTGTCAAAGTAATCATTGAGACGAATCAAACGATATTTCGCATGCCTATATTTATTTCTATATATTGGAAGAAAACGAGAAGATTCTCTCGGTTTGTAAATAGTGTCGAAAAGGAAATGAGCCTTATATTAAGGGACGGAGGGAGTAGCTATAAATCAAGATTTTTAAAACATCTTTATAGCTACATTTAACCGCAATTGAGTATATGGGTCATATTACTCCCTCCGTCCCAAAATATAAGGGACATTTGGTTTTGTGACACTATTTACTAGTTAAGAGAATATTCTCGTTTTCTTCCAATGTGTAGGAACAAATATAGGCATGTGAGATCTTGTTTGATTTGTTTCAAAGAGTACTTTGACAATATATAAAAATTATAATTTTTGTCATCGTATATTTAGAGATATTAACGTTATAAAATGCGTCTCGACAAATGTGTCAAAAGCAAATGTCTCTTATATTATGGGACAAAGGGGCTATTTGGCACACCCACTTTCTTTATTTAGCACATTCGGAGATTCGCCACGAAGATATTACATAAGAGATTCGTCACGAAGGTAAACAGGAGTTTCCTCACGAATCAAAAAAATAAAATAAGTTTTTTCAGAATCTTATAGAGAATTTAAAAACGAGACCGTGCATATAAATTACGTCCAAAACGGACATCGTTTGCCCTTCCAAAAGCCCTAAAAACAAAACAATCGTTTCCGTTAAGTTCGTAATTAATATTTAAACATAATGCATAATTATACTTTATAAGTAATAAATTAGTAATATTAAATGATAATATATAATTTTATATGCATGATTTTTAACTATAATAAATAATTATATTATACAATTAATATATTTATATAAGTTTTTGTTTTTACGAACTTAACACATGCGACTATTTTGTTTTGGAGGCTTTTGGAAGGGCAAACGATATCCGTTTTGGACGTATTTTATATGCACAGACTTGTATTGAAATTCTCTACAAGATTCTGAAGAAAAAAAAATTTGGTTCGTGACGAATCTTTTACGTAATACCTTCGTGACGAATCTCCGAGTCTGGTTCCGGTAAAGATACATGGTCTTTAGATGAGTATCGATGAGGATGCACGAAAACATTATATCTCATACACTTTCGCCGTCTTTGAATATAAATGACATTTTATTTTTTGACATTATTCATAATACGATAGTTTTTTTCCCCTAATATATAGAAACAAATATAAGCATGTGAGATTTTATTTTATTACTCTCAACGACACGAGTAATTTGACAATAAAAAATTATAATTTTTGTCATCATATATTTAGAGATATTAACGTAAAAAACGTGTCTCGACAAATATGTCAAAAACAAATGTCTTTTATATTATGGGACAAAGGGAGTATATACGTTGTGCATGTGTTATAGATAATGTGCATCACAAAATATTGTATATATATATGATTAATAACGTATGTATTCGTTAGTTATAAGGTCTATGGATCATTTTTAATCTTCACGACATCTTTTTCTAATTGCACAAACCAAAGTCTCCTTCTTGTCTTAATCCATCGTTTTCGTGTGATTAGGTTACACGAAAAAGTAGTAGGATAAGTATTGTACGCCTTATTTTATATTTTACTTCTGGTTACTCTATTCTCCAAAGTGTTATAAATCACACAAAGTTTCCGGTAATAATAAATTTACGGTACGAAATGTGAAGTGTTCACGTTCACAAATAACAAGTTAATGTTTATAATTTGAACAATTATTTTAGTAATTTAGAGATCATGTTCGTTTATGTCGTTTTCAAAAAACTCACAATAATTACAAAAGTATTACCGCGTGACTCACTTAAAAAAGTTCAAAATTAACACTGCCAAGATTATATAAACATTATCATACATAATACATTGACGAATTACTTAACGCGAGCGTTTTGCCCTTAATACCATATAACTTATTTAATACTAGATCCTTTCTTTATAAATGATGCTTACATTAAAATATTAAGTGGTAATGTCCTCTCTCTCACTAGCAAATTATTTTAGTCTTGATTATCGTCAACAATGATGTCATTGATCTGTCAACTAAACTTGTGCTTATAATGTGGTAATTGGTAAACAATATTTAACATATTCGATCGTTTCCTGGCCTCCCTTCGATTATTCTAATGGGCTGAAAAGAAGGTTCGAAATTTTAATTTCGAACTTTTTGTTTGCATCTATTGATGGAAGAAGAAAGCACTAAGTTTGAGATTAGGGTACGTTGAAATGTTGTATACTATATGGTCCATTTGATTACAAAGTCAACTTCCATAATGTTGGACCTTGACTCATCTTTGAAGTGACACCCTAGTTAGCTAGGAATTAAAATTGACTATGATCAATATAATGTTAGGTCTTGGACATTTACAGTTCTTTTATATTTTAATCTTACTAGTCGAAATAGTAAAAATGAATGGTGTACTGCATATGTTTTACTTCGAGACGACTTTTGAAATTTTAATATATATATATAGATGTTACGTAGTCAACTGTGCAAATACATGCATCAATTTATCTTTCCAAAGTCATATTCATCACGATATAAATTCGGACTTGATGTGCCTTTTCAAATTGCCAATATATAATATATGGAAAAATATGGATTTATACAACAAATATTCACTTGATATATAATCGAACTTGCATCTTTCCAAATTGTCGATCAAGATATGGAAAACATAGATCTATATAACAAATAATCACTTGATATATAAATAACAAATGATCAATATATGGACTTGCGCCTTATCATATTGTCGATCATATATGGAGAAATATAGATTTATATAATGAATATTCGCTTAATATACAATCGAACTTGCATCTTTCTAAGTTGTTAATCTATATATAGAGAAGAAAAAAGATCTATACAAAGTATTCACTTGATATAAAATCGGACTTGCGCCTTTTTAAATTGTCGATCATATGGAGAAATATAGATTTATATAACAAGTATTCACTTGATATAAAATCGGACCTGAACCTTTTTAAATTGTCAAACAATATAGAAAAATATAGATTTATATACAACAAATATTCACTTGATACAAAATTTCTCTTTTAAAAAAAAAGTTAAATCCCAAGATATTACTCCCTTCTTCTAACAATATAAGTTCTTTGATGTTTTGAGATGGTATTTAACGAAATTGATTTAAGACTAATTTATTCTTCATTTTTCTTTACCTAATTTAACAACATTTAATAAATATTTGTTTTACGTAGAATGTTTTCATAAAATTAAGGGTGAATTAAGAAAATTTTGTAAAAATCTAGTAAGATTTATATTTAGTACTCCCTCCGTCCCCAAAAGTTATTCTCATTTCAAATGTTGACACTATTTACGTATTAATCGAATTTGTTATATATCTTACAATATATAAGAACAAATATAGTGATGTGGAGTCTTGTTTGATTCGTTTTATTGTGAACTTTAAGAATATCACAATTTTATAATTTTTATTAACGTATATTTAGAGATATTAACGATACAAAACGCACATCGACATACGTGCCTAAAAGAGATGGAAATAACATTTGGGAACGGAGGGAGTAGGAAATTATAATTTTTGATGGATGAAATATATTAATTTTAATAATTAAAAAATTAATTTAAAAGCTTTATTAATCCTTGAGTGCGCGCGCCACCAGCTGCCATATTTAAACCTAGCAAATCCTACTAAGATTTCCACCTTCTTCAACTGGACAAATTAATGTATATTCATAATCTTCTAATTGCAGTTCACGTAACTAAGATCATGTTCCAGTATAAAGGGTTAAACACTAAATTGCACATAGTATACATATAATTATTTTACGACATTAAACTCAATTTTTTCCCGTAAATTGCACATGTTATGACCCATATGTACAAAATTATACTCAATTTTGCACCCAATTATTCACTGCATTTTTTTCCCGTAAATTTTGAGCATTGAGCTAGACTTGGAGAATTCTACGTCTTAGATGATTTTATGATACCGCACAATACAAAATTATACTCATTTTTCTTACGTTAAGCTTTATTTTCACCCGTATTTTTCTCTACATTTTCAGTATCAAATATTCCATAAATTCACATGATTGGATGAGTATGAAATGCATTAATACAAAATCATGCAAGTAGTCTATGTAAATTATCATTGTGATAAAACGCGTAGACTCGATCCAGTATGAAAGATAAGGTCTTTTTGCTCCTTATTAACTTTTACACCGGAAATTATTAGTATTTTATATTATATATGAAAAGTCAAACACTATACTTGAATCAAAAATATCTAAACAAATAACAATCATCCAAACGGAAGAAAATAATGTGTGGAATATAATTGTCAAACCATATGACCTTTTTTTTAATGTGCACAAGCACAGTACATTATATCACTGTCACTCCCCTTGAAAATGAAGTAGGACGGTTCGTAAAATTCTAGTTTACCTAATTGACGCCGACAAATTAATACTATCATGGAATGTAGACAAATGTATTTATCTGATTTTTTATGTTTGAATTGCGCAAATTATTATAAGAATGGACTATTTAGTAGCGTAGGAAAAGATTAACATGAAAATGATTATTAATTTACGAATAGATTATTTACATTATTTACATGTACTCATCTTCACATTGACATGCATACAACCATACACACAGGTAAATACATGCATATTTGTCGATGTCTTCTTGTGCTTAACACTATATGAAAAGATGTGCATGCATTCGTATATCTGTACCACAAGCGTATTTGTACAATATATTTTTTCAAAGTCCTATTACGTATTTACATTTAACAAGTAAGATGTTTGTTTTTTAATTTTATATTTTCAAACGTAAATATTGTACCTTGGAGAATAGTTTAAAAACATTTTATTTATCTTTTAGTATACCTCATTTTCACTAGGAAAAAACAACCAATACTGAGATTATCATTTGATAAATTATCAATATTATTTCTATAACAAAGTGATACCACCAATTTTGTTTCTTTCATAAGTTACTCTGAAATCTTTATATTAGACCGACCGAAATTCTTTTTTCCTCCATCAATAATGCACGGATGAATTGACTTTGAGTCCAAAGTTGAAAAGGATAGTTTGTGTGCTTTTATTAAATTTTGATAAGTATATTAAACAGTAATGTATAAAAAGACAATTAATAAAATTAAAGGAAGAAGACCGAAAGACTTTGACTAGTGGAGACTCAAGTCAGACTCGACCAGCCATGTGGGTTGGCATGACATATGTCAAGTGTAATATTATACTACTAGCATTTTTATAATCCTAAGTTTCAATATTATTTGAGAAGCAAATCGTGCAGCGAATTGCTTAAAAAAGTTATTATTTGATCATTCTAATATATCAATGTATGGTGGAAATATCAGAAATTTGAGATATCAAATTTATAGCCTATATGCTATAGTTATGACTTTCTTTTGATCATCCTCCACGATGATACGAAGTTACCAATGATATAATCTATTTTTTGCCTTGTTTCCAAAAGAAAAAAGCATTTGTATAATTGTATTAGTTCCACTTGAATGGTACGTTGATTAGCTTACATGACTTATTCAATTTAAATTTTTCTTTGACATTCCTTTTATCGATCTTTGTTTCTTATACGTTCTTCATCAATATCCTCCTTTCATGCGAAGTGGAAACATTCCCTCGCCTCATTATCGAGGGACCCTCGATCCAACCCATATCTCCTACCAATTTATAAAACGGATTTTAGTTTGTTTTTAAAGAGAACTAGCCTAGTTTTCGCGTCATGCGCGAGTTTATATAACTCGATATAGTTGATAAGTAGATATAATTTTATATGAAAATAAGTTGATATCTTAAAATGGTATTGATATATAATTATGTTTTAAAATTTAAAATATAATAAACAACGAATATAAATGAGTTTTTATACCAAAAATATTATTTGATCAAATTATCATAGGTCAATTTTTATCAAATTTAAATAAATTGATTTCAACATATATAAAATTATGTATTTAAAACACTACTATAACACAAAATATAATATTTTCTCTTATTTATTAAGAAATTAATCTTTTGTGATATGTCATATCATAATAATAAAATTATAAATTTGTAAAATAACATAATAGGATATTGGGAAGTCAAAATCAAAAAATTAACACATAATTTATTTATTTTTAATCTGAAAGATCTTAAACAATTTTTTGGTGATATTTTTGCACATGATTTTCCAAGTTTAATTAATTTTTTTACATAAAATTACAATAAATAGTAAAAAAATCGGTGACCAATGAAATGACGACAAGTGGATGGCCTGAAGGAAGAGTATGTCACGTGGCATAGCTAGAATTAGAGAAATGTGTTTTACTTTAGTAGTTATATAGAGATTAAGAGAAAAGTTTGGGTGAGAATGTTCATAATTTAGACGGTAATGTTCACAATTCGGCGATTATGTTTGTCTAAAAATTAAAAGTTCACAATAATTACAAGAATGTCACTGGTTTTCATAAACATTGACATTTAATCTGTGAACGCGAACTGTTCACACTTCGTTTTTAAGGCCAATTCGCACCCGTACTTATACATACATAGTAAAGAAACTAAATTTTTTTAAAAAAGAGAGAAAAATGAATTCATGAACAACATATTAAATTTTTTTAAAGTAAAAATAAAATATGACTTAAAAAAAATGGTTTATACTATAAGCATTTACTGCATATACTATACGAATTTGGAAAATTAATTTCTAATTTCGAGTTATCTTCTTTCCTCTCTTTTTAAGAAAAATAAATCAATGATTTTCGTAATAGTTTATAAGTATTTTATTTTCTAAAGTCTTGAGAGTTTAAAATTACCACCACTTATGAACAAAGTATGGCCCACCTTACTTATTCTTGCAAAAAAAAATCATACTTCAATAAATTATCCTATGATTATATTACAAAAATCTCTTATATTTGGTGTCCTTTCATATTTTTCCTGTTTTAATATAAAAAAGGCACTCTCCTTTAATATCAATCGTTATTTTGGACGTACAATCATCACTATAATTATATAATATGATTGGAAATTATTATATATTTTGTGAGATAATTATATCTCTCATGAAGTTAGGTATGAGTGCTAGATGAGAGCATTAGCATATCCTTTACGGAATTTTAGGATAACAAAACAATAATGTATATATACTTGAGAGAATGAGAGGCGTATACTTCAAGAGTTATTGAGACACATTTTCTCGAATATTTTCATCAAAGGGTTATAAACTTTGGGCTGAGGTTATATATATATGTAAGTGGCATATCACGTTTATTTATGTTATGGATTCAGCCCGAAAAAGTTTTAGAGTCTGAAAATTTGTTGGGCCTGGGCCTAATAGAAAAATGACTTTACACCTCATTAGGCCCATTATATACTTACCTCCCCCCTTTTTTTTTTGGAAGGAGTTAGAATTGCACTTAAGCAAACCTCCTTTTTATTTCGGTTTCGGTGAGTGTGATTATTTAGATGAAGATTGCAGTCTGCAAATGATGCATACATAATTACATACACCTTAACTTATGCACATAGCGTGCGTTGAATTTGTGCATCACTAAAACTGTGTGGATGAATTATAACGTTTGTATCCATGAGTTATAACGTATGCATGTATCGTTTTCGATTCTCAACTTAACTTTCATACTCAAGAGATATTTTCACCTTCTTTTTGTTATCGAGATCTGGTTTATTATATTTTTCCTTGTTCTCCCGTGTCGTATATCAAGGTCATGTTCAACCCATCAAGTTGAAACACTCCATTTATAGATGAAAAAGAACATTAAACTCCGTTAATGTAAAAAATCACAAGTTTTTGAAGTAATGGTGAATCATATGGAACAGAAATGAACTAAAGATGGATTTCTTAGTTTGTTTATTAAAAGAATAGAGTGGATCAATCATAGTTAAATTAAGAGGTTTTTATCGAAAATCACCCGTAAAATACGCTATATTGCTCAAAATCACCTCTTTAATTCGATATTACCGAAAACCACCCATATAATAGGTTCCGTTATCCAAACGCCACCCTTCTTCAAATTCCGTCAAACTTATCGTTAAGTGTGTGGGGCCACACGTTTTTTTAACATTTTGTATCCATTAATACATAAAAAAAAGGTAATTACTTTTTTATTTCAATTATAAACAAAATAAAAAAAGAAAAAGAAAAAGAAAGTCTACATCTGTCTTCAACAGTGTGTTCTTCATCTGTGCATTCTCTTCAACCTCAAGATCTTCCTCAACCTCATCATATTAGGGTGTATTTCAAGCCAAAGTCTTACACCATTAATATCTAAATAAAATTGAGATTAATTAGATTTAAATAACAATTTTTAGGGTTTACTCATTCTAATTTGGGGATTTTCAATTTCACCCAAGAAACCCAATTTCACTCGAGCCAATGAAGCAATTGTCTGCCAAAATAGGAGATTGGAGTGAACTAACAGAAAAACAATTTCCTGAGCTACCCTTCTTCTTCCTCCCCTCTTCTCTGCATCTTCACCATTAACGCCTCCACATCTTGTTCTTCCAACACTGATTTCCGTTGTCGATCAGTCACCTGCAGCACCAAATTTCCCTTACAAGATCTTGAAATCTCTTATGTGAAAATCTTGATCCAGATTGAAACGGGTTGAATCTTGCACCAACACGGGTTGAACCGATGAGGGAGCTCCGAGATCGAGATCGTCATCGGTGAGAACCAACACGGATTGAATATTTCAAGTCACGAAGTGGTGGAGTAGATTGAGGCGTGAAGATTGTTGATAGGTTAGAAGAAATTCAAACTGATGGGAGATGAAAGCTAAAATTTACGATTACAAAGAGGAATTGAGTTTTTAGGGCTCTTGAATTGATTTGGGATATAGTTAGGGTAATTTTTTAATTTTCCAGATATTTATTAATTACTCAATAAAAAAAGAAAGGAAATATTAATCTACTTATTTATATTAATTAAGAGAGGGGTAAAATGGTAATTACTCATATTTAATGATAAGTTTGACGGAATTTGAAGAAGGGTGACGTTTGGCTAACGGAACCTGTTATATGGGTGGTTTTCGGTAATATCGAATTAAAGAGGTGGTTTTGAGCAATATAGCGTATTTTACGAGTGGTTTTCGGTAAAAACCTCTTAAATTAAAGAAGTAACTCACTAAATTAGCAAGAACATGTAATGTTTGATAACGAAAAATATAAAATGTTATCCATAAGCACACACATTTTTTTATATAGTCGCCATCAATCGAATGGCATTAGTTAAGTATCTGGTCCAAAGACCCATACTGCACAAATATAGGAGTTGAATGTTAGAGCATGTTTGGTAAGACAAAAAAACCAGCGTCTTAGTGTCACTATTTTGCGTTTCAGAAAGGATATAAATTTTTGGCAAGTAGCGGTATATATAACATTTTTCATTTAGTAGCGTTTCCTTGAACTTTGTATAAGTCCACTGACACCACAGTAGGTCCGTGACAATGATAGACTGAGATTGTGCGACGGATAATGCGTGTATGCGCACTTGGGCATCACACAAGCTCATAAGGTGTATATTCTCAAAATTTTCAAAGCTAATTTCTTTCGCGTTTAAAAAAACACTAGTTTGAACCGCTATTATCAAACGCAACACTGCCATATCAAACAGGGCCTCAATTTAATTCATTTACATTATCTATCTATTTTAATGCATATATTTCATGTCATTGACAATCAAGATTACTATAATTTTCTACTACGAGATGTTCATAACAGCACGTCATACCAAACAAATATATTTCCACCAACTCGAATTAATGTGTTCTATATTAAGAATGGGCCTACACCAGTCTCGAAATGGACTGCATATGCGCAAGCCCACGTGGGCTGATGTCAAACTTGTATGGGCCTTAAAAAAGCGGGCCCACTTATTTTTCTTTGTTACGCTAACTCTATTGGTCAACCATTAGGCACACGTGTCAGCACTTGGTTGGTGGTCCCTTAAAAATCCTAATCCCGGATTTTTCGCAACCTGACGGAGATATTGGGGATTTGGGGCCCACAGTTAGATGGCTTTACTTGCCCTAACACGTAAATTATATACATGGAGTATATTTTTTACGTGTTTATGTACATTACCCCGTAAGTTATGTTTAAATTAATCCGTATATTGGTCACTCTTATATAAAAATATTCATGGGAACATCACATTCAATCTAACGGTTAAGATGTCAATTTCACGTATTAGATATAATTAGATTTTAGTAGTTTATTGATTTTAGCGGTGAAATTTGTGTTGACTTAGTACATGGTTAATTTGGCTTGCACATTTTTTATTCTCTTCATCATTTGACATAAATTGTCCTCTTAACTTTCACCACGTAGTAAGATATACTCGGAATATTAGAATTCAAGACAAAAATAAGTAAATAACCCTTCTTGACTGCAAGAAAAATAAAAATACGTGTAAAAAGAGGTCAAATTACTTAAGTTAGTACAATTATTTGTCTTTCTTTGTTAGAAAAAATGATTGGAAAGCGCTACAATTACAAGCCTACAAATTACCAAACAAGTCGAGCCGTAGCCTTACCCCTAACCGTTTCTTCTAACATCGTCTGAAATCGAAAGAAACACTTGATCGGACGAAAAATCTAAAACATGGAGAGGTAAAGGAAAAGAAGCAGGCATATCAACAACAACATTCGCCTCTTCAGAAACATGATGAAATTGAACCTCCTAATCTCTATAGAGAAAGCCTTGTGATCATAAAGACGAAACTAGATAAAAGATGGCAATAATGCATATAGCTTTAAAGTAAGAGAATAGCTAATTGCCAGTCTATTTCTATGCAAATTAGCTAGTCTTTCTAGCTCATCCACGACACATACATGCATTCTTTACCGTTCTCACATAGATGCTCCGGAGAAAGCCTTAATTGGAAAATTGTTTAACTTAGAAAACAATTATTGTGTTGAACAAGTAAGAAACTCAATTAATTAGGCCTAAATCAAGCTAGAGTTGTTAGACTTTATAATTTATATCACGTAGTAACTTTATGGAAACAAACCACATAGTATGGACCACACTTGGTCTTTCAAGCTCATCCACGACATGTATATACATTATTTACCATGCTCACATACTTACGTATCTCTCTCTAAGACAACATGGACGCACTTATTTGAGCACATCCATACCTCGACATACGTCGGGAGGATTTGAACCGACAAGCCCTAGACAGCTAGATAAGAAATATAAAGTAAAAATCCAAGACACTAAAAAGAGAAGAGGAACATAAAACTATAGGCAACTGGCCCTGAAATACTCTGCATGCAAACTCTTTATAGATGCTCTCTTGCTGCTGCTCTAAAGTTCTGCCACCTTGATCAAGTTTATGTCTTGAACCATGTCGTCAGTAAGTTCTAGCCTTCTAGGTGCGCCATATCTTTCCTTATCACCTCTCTCCAACTCTTCTATGGGGCACGCCGAAATCTAGTATTTTGCACCCACGGACCGGCGCGTTTGGTTGTCTTCTCTGCACATGCTCATTTTATCTCTGATGTCAGCACCGCCGAAATTCTCTCTAATAACTTCATTTCTTATTCTATCCTTATATGCATGTACATCCATCGTAACATCCTCATCACTGCTATCACCATTGTCAATGATCAACCCCACCTTATAAAACGAATAGGATATTGGATAAAAGGATGGGGTAGCAAGTCTGGAAAAATAATATGTATTGTCGCAATCCATCCCTCTTTTTCAGGGATTGTCTAGCTTTTAAATGTGGTTTGTTTTGCAAATTGCAATTGCATGCAATCATGCATGATCATGCATGTATGTTTGGGACGAATTGAAATTATGGAACAAGTAAGAGATAGAAAATGAAAGCACGTAGAAAAAGAGGGGCCTGCGAAGGGAACAAAGTTTCTGTGTTTTGTCAAGTGTTATCATTATCCTCCTCTTTGTCGTTCGACTCTCCATATCTCTTTGTCTCTTCTACAGTATTCTTCGTATACGTTTCAACAACCAATCCCAAATTTGTATACAATATAAACCCATGCATGCATGCAATCTCATTCATAAATTTAATCTTCCCAAGGTTATTAATTTTATATATAGTTGTTATCATATTGCTAGTGACCTAAGTACTAATGCCTCTATATATTCACGACTCATATATATCACCTATTTTAGTTACAAACTTTGGATACATATTAATATATTATGTATATGTGTGGTGTAAATTTCTCGTATCACAAATAATTGAATTCAGAAAAGAATTATCCCCTCGATTTGTTGGATCTGATATATAACCTGAATCGAATCTTTTATACCTTGAATATGCAACCGAAAATAGAGTGAGGGGGGCAAGAGGTGGAATTCCATGATTCACCTTTGACGTTGATCAAGTCACGAACTTGCTTGGAAAATCAATGGAGGCTTCTAAAAAAAAGTATGTATGGAAAAGAGTAGAGAATAGGCTAATCAAACCCAAATTATGGTATTGTTAAATGTATATAGTCTCTGATGTAACTAGATTTGAGCACTTGATTGACTTGCATGTAATTTGATGATGCTTAGCTTGATAGGAGTTGGTTTGGCTTTGATCATTGATGACTATACACTTAAGCAACCCCGAGTTATCTCGGTTGGATGGCTTGTGTTGTATTATGTCATGTGTGGTTTTGGGCCTTATTCTGTGTTGGTCCAGTAACTTGTAATTGGGCCCATCTGGCTTAGTGATCTGGGGCTCGGCTTTGGTACTTAAGCCAAAATCTAGGGTCTCTGGTTCGTTGTAACAAACGCAGCTTTCAGAGAAAGAGAGAAAGAGAGAGAGAAGAGCAAAGGCGATTCGCGGCGGTTCTCACGGTGAAGAAGGAATTTCTCCGGTGACTTCCTTTGGAGATCTGTTGGTGGCGAATGAGTGAAGAGCTTCTATCTCGAAGCTCGTTGTTCATCTGAGAAGGGAGATCCTTCTGTCTTGGTCTTTCTTGTTCTCTGTTGTGATAGAAAACTCTTGTTAGGGCTTGGCTGATTTGGTTGCGTGCTTGTTATCTGTGCTTGAACACTTCTGAGTATCTAGTGAAAGCTTTGGGCCGAGTCTCCCCGCTGAGGCTCCGCAGACGTAGGGGTTTTCCCGAACTGCGTGAACAAGTTCTTGTGTCACATCGCTTTACTTTGATTCTTGCGATTTAAGTATTGTCTTGTGCGCTTGAGATCTTGTTTAGCTCGAAGAGATAGATTCATAGGTATTTTGATAGGCTCCTCTTATCTCTTAATTAATTTATGAAAACACAATCAATTCACCATATTTTTAGTTAGGATAGTTAATCTCCAAGGTAGAGCTTTGACTTATCAAACCTTTTTTATTTAATATTTTAAGTGATAATATTTACCTCTCAACATGTAAAAATATAAGTGTTTTTACCGGAATTGAAATGTCAAACTTCCCTTGATTCAAGTTATGAGAGAAGCTAGCAATGTACCTACACTAATATACACCTATGGGGTTCTCTCCTTTCTTTTTGTCCCGATGTTGCAAATTCGAATCTCGCGAGCAACATGTATGAAAATCGAAAAGACTAAACAATACTTAATTTGCGTGTATAGCAGTTCAGACCAGACGAAAGACCGAAAAATCTTGAGATGGAAATTACATAAGTTGCATGATTATGTTAGAGCTTGTTTGACATGTCTTTTATAATGGATTTAAAATTTATAAAGGAATTAATCTAAATAAAGTTGTTTGGTTTAACTCATTTATAAAGTCTTTATCATAACAATTACTTCACATTTTTCAAAGTCTCATAAACCCTTTTTTTGAAAAACGCCATTATTTTCAAAAATCTCATTATAAATGAGTTTGCCAAACAAACCTTTAGTATCAAAAAGTCCAAAAGGTAGAAATATGCGTTTACAAGCATAACAAACAAAGTGTACTACATTTTGTGGTATGACCTTTTCTTACAATCTCCTTAAATATTACTTCAAATCCGGACAAATCTAAAGATATAGTGAGTGTATTATCGTGTAAACCTCGTTTTAATAAATTATCGTTTTTATAAATTCTAATTAAATGAGAATAGAAAAAGTAATTACTCCGGCTACACCCGATAAATGAGTTTTTTTTTATTATTTCTTCTCTATTCCTTGTGAAGTGAAATGATAAGGTACGGAGGCTACTTTGATACTCCCTCTCTTCCATATTGATCTTTTCATTTGTTTTTGACACATTTGTCGAAACACGTTTTGTAACGTTAATATATTTAAATATACGATGATAAAAAATATAATTTTTTTATATTGTCAAAGTACTCATTGAGACGAATCAAACGAAATCTCGCATGCCTATATTTATTTCTATATATTGGAAGAAAACGAAAAAATTCTCTCGATTTGTGAATAGTGTCGAAAAAGCAAATGAGCCTTATATTTACTCCATTACCTATATTGTAAGAAGGGAAGAAGGGAAGAGAAGAAGGTGGGACCCAACCCATTACCTATATTGGGTTACTTTATGGCATTATTTTAGTGTTTTTGTTTTTGAATTTAGTACAACATGCAATATTTATATATATTTTTAATATTAAATAGCTGAAAAGTAGGAGTTAATTGATACTTCCTCCGTCCCTTTTTGTTTGTCTAAAAGTACGATTTTTACGGGAATTAAGGAATTGTAAGAATATAATGATTATAGGAGAGAGTAAAGTATAAATTGAATGGTTAGAGAAGAGAGATAGAGAGAAAGAGTAGATAAGATTGAAATTTGAGAGAGAGAAAAAGTGAAAAAGTGATAATTATAGGTTGATAGTAGGGATAAAATGGGTAGAATAAAGTGACATAAAAAGAATAGTGGACAAACAAAAGGAGACATCCGAAAAGGAAAGTGGACAAACAAATAGGGTAACATGGGTAGAATAATGTAAGTACTAAAGTTTTCACAACAATTTTGATGATAATAATGACTTTTAAAACTCTCTTTTTTACCCTTTTATAGTTTAACATGTGGTAAAATTGATGAAAAAGAGGTTTACACTACTTTATACTCCCTTCGTTTCAAAATATATGTCATTCTAGACTCTCAATTTTGTTTCAAAATATTTGTCATTATAGGATTTCAAGACAATTAATATCATGAAAATCATAAATTTGTGTATTGAAATTTGATATTGTTTATTTTAAAAAAAGTTAACTTTTCAAAACATAATTAATCATTTTCTTAATTTGTGTGAAAAACTCTAGAATGACATCTATTTCGAAACGGAGAAGTTCCATCCCATTGTAACCCCCGTAGAGACCCAAAAAATGCCGTAAGCATTTTGTCTTGCCCGATTAAAAGATAGAATTAAATGCAGCTAGCAAATTTAGGTAGGCAAACAAAATACTAAAAAGGTGTACTTGCTTGAGAGTTGCATCTAACTTTTAACTCTAAACTTGAAAAAGCCAAATGTTATAAATTATACCAGTAATTGATTGATTGTGTTTTGTTGTTTGCTTTTGCTTTGCCGTTTTAGGAAGAAGCCCTTCATTTATGTATCAATATTCCATTTCCTATGCAAATCCCTCTATATATATTTGCATTAATGCACGTGTTTGTGTATTTTCATCACAATATATAGTTTTATCTGCATTTGTCGGCCCCACTTTATATAGAGGAAAGTTCGGTGCGAATTGACTTTAAAGTCCCAAACAGTTCACATTCACAAATTACACGTCAATGTTTATATTCTGGATAATTTTGAACGTTTTTGTGAGGGACGCGGTGATATGCTTGTAATTACTTTGAACTTTGATTATTATTATTTAAATATTTCTCAAAATAATATGATCATCGGATTATGAACATTATTACCAAGATTATAAACATTAATTTATTATCTCTGAACCTTTTTAAGAGTTGTTTTCTCCTTTTTTTTATATACTAGCTACTAAGATAAGATCGACCAGCACATGATACATCATACTCCGCAACTACCCTTTTTGTACTATGCTTCCATGCAAAATCTTTAAGAAACATATACATCTATAAAGCTTATAAACTTTGATCGACTAAATACCATCAACAATTAATACAACAATAAACTTTGTTCCCGCCGAGGCAGAATCTGGGGGGCGAGATATGAACAATCCGTTTCCCGACAATTTGGCGAAATGATGTGAACAGACGGAGCCCAAGACGCAACTCTAAGACAAAAAGAAGAAAGACACAATGCAACACTAATCAATGACACTAAAAATCTGAGTTGAGGGTCCCGAAGCACTCTCTGACTTGAGCTAACGGAAGGGCACTCCACATGTCGATCTCTGTAGTTCCACCACTTGTCCTGAGTGATGACATTTGTTATCGCTAGGTGCAACAAATCATTTTTTATCACTTATGTCCAACTCTTCTTTAATTGACCTCTGTCTCTCCGTAATACGCCGAAGTCTAAAATTTCACACCATCGACAATTAATAAGAACACTATATATGTTAAGCATTATATGTATACGTACGCCACTATATATGTTAAGCATTATATGTACACGTACGCCACCATATTAGTATATCCAACATACGTAAAGGATGTGATAATTAATTATATTTCAACTTGAAAACGTTATACTAGATAGAAACCACAAGATCAAAAAAGGACGCCACGAAAGATTTCCCTAAAGACTTTTTAAGCAATCTCACATGGTACACTTCAGCTTTTGTTTTCTTCTTCATCGCGTGGTCCAAAAGTTTATTTTATTTGTTCAAGTAAAATTACTTGTCAATTGATATGTTGCATATAATCACAAGGCGACATGGTAGGTCGTTGCCAAAGTTATCTGCGTTGAGACTAATCTGCGTCGCCTCTCATTAATTATTAATATAGTAATAATCACAAGATGATGTAAGCACAAGATGATGTAAGCACAAGATTATCACTTAATGAGCAAAAATAACTAAGATCGATCAACATAAAACGACATCATCATCAGAATTACTTCATGACATAAGACCACTTCTTAATCAATTACTAACTCCCATCACGAATCCAACTACTAATTAACACTAATAACACCCTTAATCACCTCTCCCTGATCCTCATTAACTGACCCATTACACCACTGCTTATGACCAGGACTCCACTTAGGTAACGTGGGGCTCAAGTAACAGCCCGTAACTTTCGAGTCAAGCAACTCGACAATGGGTGCGTACTTCACACACCTCGGAGTCTTATACTGATTAATAGACGCCCCCAAACTAATAGCATAATCCATCAACTTATCAAACGTACCCGACTCAACAATCTTAATCTCAAGGGGACCAATCGACTTGTCTGAAACCCGACCTTGTCTGTAAACGCTGTTCAACGACTCCTCGACCGCTAGGCAACAAAGCTCGAGAACTGAGTCAGGAACCGGATCTGACCCATTGAGTGCAAGTTCCCAATAAAGCACGTAGTGACCCGGGATAGTAGACGTGTCGGCATAGCTTGTGTACTCCATCAACTCGGCTCCAAATGGCTCGAGATGGCTCGCAGCGTTCTTCACCGCAGCTTGAAGCTCCACCTCGTCGGTTTTGTCAGAATCGATGCTAAGGACAACGTTCTTTCGACACACGAAATTAAATTGTGGCGCCTTGTTCTTAAACCCCGCGACTCTTAACACATCACCAACTCTGTACCGGTAAAGTCCTGTTGACGAAAAAAGTCAATGGTTAATATTAAATCATGGACTTGTAACAGTAGCAGTAACAACAACGATTCATTAATTCAATAATTACCTGAATAGGTTGTGATGACAAACTCGTACTCATGTCCGAGTTTGACATCAACAAGGTCCACGAGCTCGTGGCTCTCGTTGTTTCGGGACACGGGCAAGAACTCGAAGTACGCCATAGACGGGATGAGCGTGTACGAGACGTTTTCGGGTCGACAAAGCGGGTTCAAGTTGACACCAAAGTAACACTCCGAAGAAGCATACATAGTACAAACCAAAGGAAGTCCATTGCTATAGTAATCCAACGTCGGTATGTATTGCGACATCGTGCCCGTCACGATAACATCGACATACTTCGTGTTGGGCCATATTCGCGTGATGATCCCCTTCCATATCTTCTTGCCACACTCACTCTCGATGAAATCAGCCAACTCAGGGTCGGGTTTGGTCAAGACTCTCTTGACCGCCTCCCTGACAGAAAGATCTGTTATCTGTTGGCTTATCGACCCGGCCCGTATGTCACTACAAAGAGCGGGCCAGTGTTTCTCGAGAAACTTTATGGCCCGTATAAAGCCCGAAGCGAACACTGCCCCGACCCGGAGCACTTCGGTTCGTTGGACTAGCCCACACAGGATCTGAGAGTACATGCTCTGGTACGAGTCGGGGCAGAGGATGGCCTCGTTCGGGCTCGTGTAGTTGGTGTACGGGTCGTAGGGCCGGTCACGAAAGTGTGAGCTTTTGTAGTAGCTGGTTAAAACGGGTCGGGCCGGGAGGCCCGACGGGGTTTTCGACTCGGATTTTATGAAAAGAAAGTACATCCCTTTTCCTTTCTCCAAATCCGGTACATGTTGACTCATTACCGGCATCAAGAGGCTGTACAACAACGTCCTTCTGTCCATCTCTTCAGCTATCGTCGGCATCAGCTTCCTCTCTCCTCCTGACGTCCCTGAACTGGAATAATTTACAATTTAGTATAGCAGTTTCTCTAATTACTCCATCCGTCCCTAAATATAAGGTTCATTTGCTTTATTAACACTATTTACGGTTGAAGAGAATCTTTCGATTTCTGGCTATTGTATAAGGTAAAATATAGTCATTAGTTGTCTTGTTTGATTCATATCAATGAGTACTTTAACAATATCAAAATTTTATAATTTTCACAAACTTGTAACGAGAGATATTGACGAAACAAAACGTGCATCGACAAATGTGCCCATTTGAAATGGGAAGATCAAAAGGGGACGGAGGGAGTAGTATGTTTATCATGATAAAAAAAAAAGTACGTACCTGGTGAGGAACTCGGAGATGGGGGAGGAGGAGAGGATGGGGGAAGACTCGCCATTGGCGATTCTGTTGATGTCAGGGGCGATATCTTCGTATTTGATGACCGGGACGATTTTCTTGAACGTGTCGCGGTCGGTTTTCCCGTTTAGGGAGTAACGTTGGAGGTACTCGACGTTGGCGTTTTTCGTGAGGATTTCGGCGAGGACTCGGGTTTGCTCCTCGTCGGGTTTGGTTGTGACTTCCTCTATGAAATCAAGGGCTTTTTTGTTCTTCTCCTCGAGTGTTGTAAGACTCATCATTGCTCCTTCAATGTCTGGCTGAGTTTCGTTTGGAGCCTCTGGCATTTTTATGAATGTTTGGAATAGGAAAAGATAGAGATTGAGAGAGAGTTGTTTTGTGTTGGGGTGCAAGGAGAAAGAAGTGGGGAAGTGGAGTTTTATAGACATGGATTAGTCCAAATGCAGGGGGATTTTGGTCATTTTTTATTTGCATTATGAATGGGTGGATTAAAAAAAATTCACCACCTGCTACAGTGGTATATATCTTTTGCTTGTTTGACTTAAATAGACATGGACTTCTAAGGTCATACGTTGCGGTTTATAGACCATGTAAATGGATTGAGAATTTGATCTCTACAATCTACAAATAATAAAGAGTGTATAGTTTTTTTTTTGGTAGTGTGTGGATTATATTTGAGGAGTTGCATATGCTGAAAATTAACAAAAATATCATGTCAATTTCAAATTCTCTTTCACAATTCCTTTTTTAGGAAATAAGGAAACTTCATACTAATCCAATGATGTATATTCCGTTTTGAAATGCTTCATTTTGGAAGCCATATTGTATACTTATCCTCTACATTTCATGGGAAATAATGCTTTTATATTACTAGAAAGATTCATATGCGTGTGCGTGTGGTTATGATCGAAGGAATGTAGATGTGTTCGTATGTTTGCGATATTCGTAGCGGTATTTGTACGTGGTCCAACCTCTTATATTATATCCTTAACAATGAGTTTTTTCTTCTTTATATGTATGATAATTGGAGATTGAAAAAGGGCGGAAAATGTCTAAAATAGTTAACATAATTGACAATTGATAAATTAAGTTAGGACATAGGACTATAGGTGCTTGTTTGGTTGGAGTCCAAAATCACAGGAATTGAAAATCTGCAGGAAATGAAAATGAATATCTGTGTTTGGTTTGAAAAAAATCTGTGAAAATCATGAGATTTCGATTTTATGGGATTTTCAATTCCTCCATTATGTGGAAATTGATCTTACATAGTTCTCCCTAGGTAATTCCCCATTTCCCCTCAGTTTTACACATGAAATCTTAAATTCTCCTATTTTGATCTATCTATTGCAAATTTTAACCAAACACATTTTTTAAAAATCTCCTATATTACAAATCACCTTAATTGAATTCAATTCCTATGAATTACAATTCTTACATTCAACCAAACTAGCATTAGGATAGTGCCTTGTAAAATTATCCTAATTAAGGAACAATGCAAGCTGGCAAATGGGATTTTTTTCGAAAGCGAATGGGAATTTCATTGCTTCACGTGTATATCCATTTAAAGGCCGACGTGAGCTATGAATTATTCAAAGATGAATTTGTTCTAAAAGGAAATTTATACATGCATGCATGTACGTACAAAATACAATTATAATTATACAAATGCCATCACGTTTTGTGCGTTTTTGGTCACTCGATCGATCGGGCTAATATATAAGGTTGATTTATGTGTAGATTGATCGTCGAAAATACTTAAAAAAGCAACCTAATTTTGGTATATATTGTGGTGTATATACGACTATACGTATAGAACTAGAACTAATAATACGTATTAAATTAACCAATATATTCCACGTAAGTTCAAATACATATCCGGACGTTAATACGATTGAGTAAGATTTTGAAGTATTTAATTTAATTGACGTGTGGGTTTTTTAACTCTTGAATCTTTTGTACTTCCCTTACTTTACAACTTCAACAATTTTACAAACTTGTTTATTTTAATCTCAAAAGTAGGAAATTGGTATAGTCAATTCAATGTCCCTTTCTAGTGGACTTTATAATATGTTTTCTTCATATTTTTTTTGGTAGAAAGTGGACTTTATATATGTAAAGTAACGTGGGCTAGTTAACTACTAGCTCTTGTTTACCATTTCATTCGAAAGTAAATGTTCTTACGAAGGCATATTTTTATGACACGAAAGCATATAATAAATTGAAAATAACTAGATGCTTGTTCAAAAATGAAAGAACTTTTGGGTTATACTCGATCTTGTTAGGTGGGGATTCCTTGTCATCGATTGTATCCATTTGGCTGACTTCTTCAAAGTTTTACGTGCTAATTGCATTTCTAACTAATTTTACCATCTTCTACCAAAAAACTATTGAAAATCAATTCATTTAAACTATAACTAATTTATACCCCCGCGTCATGCGGGGGTTTATTTAGTTCATGAATCAGTTAATAAGTATTCTCGTATATAATTTTATACGAAAAATAAGTTTATAGTTTATAAATACTATTGTTGTATAATTAAATTTAAAATTTTATATATAATCAATAAAAACAAATATAAATAAACTTTTTATGTCTTTTATAGTTTTATTTTATCAAATTAAATCATAAGTCAATTTTAACAAATTTTATATATTCTTATTTAAATAAATCTATTTACGGAATAATTCAAAATAATGTATAAGTGTAAAAATTGAGTTTCAATAAAATTAAATAGTGCATACGTGTAAGTAGTGAATATTTTTCAAATATATGCACATTTTAATTTTTGTATGTGATTATTCAAATTTTTCGATTTAGCAAAGTAGTGAATAGTGTATAAATATATGAATATTTATAAATTAAATTACTTAGCGAATAATATGAAATTATTAATAAGTAGGAAGCTAAATAATAACAACCAACTACTAAAAATATTAAAATGCTTAAGAAAATTTTTAAAAATCTACAAAATGATACATATGATTAATGAACCTAGAATGAAGGAGAGATATCTAAATAGATTTTTTTTTATATATACATAGATTGGATAAATTTTATGATTTCACTGAAATAAATATAGAAAGGTAAGAAAAGTCAATGATAAATTAACATTATAAATGTCATATCTTAAGTTCAAAAATAAATATCTAACCTAACTATTATACATAAACTGAACCGTAATTTTTTCTATATACAATATTAGAAGCATAGTAAATTGATATTTTCTTGTGTAAAGTTGCTAAATAATATAAAGAGTATATAGTAGATGATATTGTAACGATACATACTCTATATACAATATTAGAAACATAGCAAACAAAAGAAATATAGTAGATCGATGTTGTAACCTTTCTAATATATGTACAATTTAATTACGTATAGATTTTATTTTCTAGTTTATAACTAATTTTCTAGGTTTTTTAATTAAAAAGTATTGAAAATTACAAAAAGTTTCATATTTGAAAATAAAATAAATTTACGGACTTGTTTGATATTTTATAGGTTAATAAAAAAGACTCATAAATGGATTTAGTTTAATTAGGAAGATTTATTTTAAAATTTAAAGAATTTTTTATGATTTAATTTAATTAGGGAGATTTATTTCTTTATTTTTGACAAATAAGATGAGTAGGCGATGAAGTGGCGGTGAGGTAGCGCAAATTTTTGCAAAGGGATGGTTTCTCCCTTATATTGTAGTTAGGTAGATATTTAAAGATTAATTATATTAAAATTATTAAGAAATCATAAGAAATATATACATATATATAGAGATAATCAAATCTTTTACATAACTATATACGAGTAATTAATGTGTCAAGTTTTTTTCAACCAAATCTCTCAAAAACACTCGCAAGTGTTTAGTCTCTCTGATGGGATGAGAATTGTGAATTCTCCGAAATTATGTTAGAGATCATATAGTGTCTCAAAAAATATCCCATGGAGCATGTCTAGTCAACACTATATTTTCACTTATTGGGCTCATACCGATTTACAAGATCTAATATCCTTTTCATAATTGTAATTATTTTGGCTCATACTACTTGACGTACCATGTACTTTTAACACACCTTTGATACGTACCATGCGAAATGATATCCATTTGTACCGTATGGAAAAAAAACTTCATCTGTAACATATGAACACTACCGTAGTTAATACAGAACGTATGAACACCAAAACTGCAAAGTTACAGAAACACACTTAATATATATTCGTATGAACACTAAAACTGCAAAGTTTTTTTCAACCAAATCTCTCAAAAACACTCGTAAGTGTTTAGTCTCTCTCTGATGTCAATTTTGCGGAATTATGTTAGAGATCATAAGTTGTCTCTTTTATATGTATAGTGGCTTAAAAAAATCTCATGAAGCATGTTTAGTCAACACTAAATTTTCACTTATTGTGCTCATACCGATTTACAAGATCTAATAGCCTTTTCAAAATTTGTACTTATTTTGGCTCATACGTACTACTTGACGTATGCACCATGTACTTTTAACGCACATTTAATACACACCGTACGAACTGATATTCATTTGTACCGTATGAAAAAAACACTTCATATGTAATATATGAACATAACATTAGTGTAGTTAATACAAAACATATAAACACCAAAACTACAAAGCTACCTATGTTGCGGATAAATATGAATTCGTACGAATATAAATTCATTCGAATTGTGTAGAAAAATGTTCTTACGTGTTGTATGAATATAGGTTCATTTGTTTTATACTGCTTGTATTCTCCGCATCACAACAAATCACTAGTGTGAACCGATGTACGATTCTTGACTCTTGAGTCGTTGGCTAGGTAGATAGATGAAGTGTTTTTCACGTGGGATGCAGTAAAAAGTAAATAAATAAAAGGAGTAAATAAGTGGCATGTTGGGTAAAGAGAGTTCAAGCTGACGTAAGAAGACGTCAAGTGCTAGTGATTGCCACAAGAGACTTGCTCGAGCTCATGCCACGTGGTATCTCCCTTGTCCTCCATTTTTCTTCCACAATTTAATGGATGGTTTGACCACCAACTTCACTCGACCTAATCCAATTTGATAATCTTTTCTCTGATAATTCGTCGGAAGAATGTGAATCGATATGCGTAAAACATAGATTCAAAACTGTAAAAGAAGAAATGTATTGGATTACAGTTGAAGACACTAAAAAAGACGAGAAAAGTTTGAGTTAAAAATTCAGATCATTGGCCCGAGCTCACTGCAAAACGACATTACAATTGTAGATCCTCTATAGTTTTACTATTTTGATCTTTATCCCTCCATATATTCCATTCTCGAGTCATGTCATCTGACATCGCTAGATGTCGGATGCGCACTCACCCTTCGACTACTAACTATAGAACTGAAATTCTCTGACATTTACACAAATTAAGTGATAAAGATCAAGTCGGGATGGAAGTTTAAGATATGAATATTTTGATGACGACCTATAGAAATGTTATAATTCATGTGTATGACCTTTATCCCTAATACACACAGTTTTAGTAATACGTATATTCAATAACGTACGCATAATTTATAATGTCTATGTGTATCGTCTTTCAAGGGTTCAACGCTAGGCTATAGCTCTATAAAGTTAAATCTAGAGATTTTAGATTCAAGTCCACTCGATATACGATTGCATATAATAGTATAGTGAATGGTTATTAATGAAGGAGACATATATACATTGCTTTGTGGGGAGAGAAAGCGGGTGAATCGATGCAAAATGTAGGTCTACGTACCCAAGTTTTAGGGAGGATAGCAAAGTGATTTGATAAAGGAGGAAAACTCAGATGCAAAAAACTCTTACAGTACAGTTTACGGATTATACATCAATGTTTATATATTGAATGATAATCTTTATAATCTGGACCATAATATTTTTTGATTGTTTTCGGTGATCGAGGGTGATATATTTGTAATTACTGTGATTTTTTTTCTTTTCAAAATGTCCTCAAAAAATTGTATTGCTTAGATTATGAGTATTATCGCTCAAATTATGAACATTAACTTATTATCTGTAAACGCAAAAAAATAAGTTTTGTTCTTACCGGAACTTTTATCTCTCGATAAAGAGATAGGTTTAATTATATCTGCATTTAATTAGCATGTACAGTATAATTATGCGACTTTTAAGTAAGAAGAGACGAGAATGTGTGTATTTGTGGTGTGTGTGGGAGACAGAGATAGAAATGCAAATCTTTGACCGTTGACAATTTCCATTTCGTGGATATTTATTAGGGTTTATGAGCCCGCTAAATGTTGATAACAACTGGAGTATTTGATCAAAAAGATTGTTTTAAATGTTAAATGTTGTTTAACAAAAATCCACAAATCCAGCTTGTCTCTTCATTATCCTTGTCTCCCATGAAAACTACCTACCTCACATCTTGCTGTCCTACACTAAAATCTACAAATTAATTTATCACTCAGTTTATGATCATTTATATCTTATAAGAAGTCATAAAGAAAGCTATGCCAAATCTCTATATATGTGGTGACTCCAAAAAAATAGGCTTATTTAAGTCTACATGGAGCCGAGAAAATAGGGTTTTCAATAATCGTGGAATGTCAATGAGTGTTAACTTATATTAAGAGAATATTAAAAACCTATGATATGTTAGAAAAAAAAAAGAACTATTTAACAAAATCCTAAGAAAAAAATAACACTTACTGAAATTCTCTATTTATGAAATCTCTACGTATGAACTATTTAACTATTTAATGTTTCATTTAATAAACCACTAGAAACAAAGGAAAATAGACTTTAGTAATGAAACATTTTGAAATAGTTTATCTTTCTACGTATGATAACTTGATAAGTTAATTAAACTATGTATTAAAAAGAGTTTACCTTTGATTTGTATATATATACACACACTTAATATGTTTATATGTTATATATAGTTTAATTAACTTATCAATTCATTTTATAATAATAATTTTGATAATATCAATATATTTTAGGAAAATATTCATGTGAGCATAATTTTATGTACGGATATACGAATGAGAAATTTACATGTATATTTTCTTTATATTAAAATTCACATACAGACATAAATACCTACACATACAAACTTAAATACATATACATTTGCAGATGTGTCTATGTATATGAAAAAATTATACATGCATGTGAAAATAGAAGAGTGTGCATATATTTGTATATTCGTAAGATAAACATATTCGTATCTGATCCAACTCCTATATTTTAATTCAATTTTAGTTAAGAGAAAATATCTTGTATGGCTATGCTTATGTTACGAACACACGGATATATACACATTCTTTTATATTCACATTCAAATTCCTCCACATTTACACAAAAAAAAAAAAGTGCATGTTTTCATACATTGCTAAATCATGCATACACTTGTGAATGACATGTACATGACAATGTAAAGAAAATTTATATATTCGTACAATATCATTCTCGAATAATCATTCTCACGTAGTCTTTTCCTTATATTAATAGCTAATGATTCAACTTAAAAATTTAATACCACCACCATTATATAAGCCAATATATCAAAAAAAAGTGGAGAGTGGATAAGTTTGTGACACTCAAATCCCGCGGCCCCATTCTTATACAAATTGACTAAATAAGTACGTCCGTAGAGACATAGGCAGGGGCTTAATAATTTCTATCATCATCCAATTAATTAGGGGTACGTTTGAATTTCCGCAATAATGTCAAATTTAACATTATAATATCCAATTTAATGTCAAATTTGACATTATAATAACATTATTTGAGAATCCAAACGGACCCTAGATATAAGTCATATATAATACGTTCATGTATGGGTAATTAGAGACCTATTATGTGGTCCACCAATATCATGTCGGCATTAAAGCTATACTATTCATGCAAGGTGGTGCCAGAGATATATTAACTCAAGTTGATCACCCTTAATCTCAGTTTAGCACGGGATTCCACGAACATAATATAATTAAATCAATTTAATATACTGTACTTTCTAAAGATGTACGTTGTGTGTTTAATTGGTTTTTGAGCTAGCTAGGGTTTTAAACCAATTAAGATCGAGAGAAGAAAAGTGTTACCATATGATTTTATATCTGGTCATCACCTACGTTACCCAAAAACTCTCGAAATTTTTCGATACGAAAACGTTTCGCACACTGCAAAATGACAATATTAGATTTAACGAAAAAGAAAACGGTGGAGAAACGACAAAATAAATTATATATCAATTTATAGAAAACAAGTAGTAGAATAGATATATCTATAAAAATGCATAAGAAAAGCTTAAACATATGATATTAATCTCTTATAAAGTCAAATACAATAATTTAAGAATGTATGAAATTTTGAGTAATATAATCAAGTTTTAACATCCGAAAACTCAAAAATTAGGAAAATAGAGCATCAAACAACATAACCAAATTCAACAACATTACCAAGTTCAACAACGTAACCAAGTTCAACAATGAGTTTACTTTTTATCTTTATTTTTTTCTAAGAAAATCAAAAAACTCGATGGAAAACGCGTTTCCTTCCATTTTTCGAGTGTCGTTTCCTTTTAATAAGTCAACGAAAACGTTGATCGTTTCCGAGTCTTCAGGAGACGTTTCCGGGGCGTTTCCAACCGTTTTCGAGTGTCCCCAAGTGTCCGATGCGAGATACGCTCACTCGTAGGAGTTTCCGGGTATCATAGGTCATCACATGTAAATTAATTAACTTTATCACTTTGGGACTTAGGAATTAATTAAGTACTCAGGTCATCCAGTTGGAAAACCCTAAAAAGAAGAAAATGATGAGGAAAGAAGGGATATGGTCCAGATTTTGTATGGACCATGCATAAATCTCTATGTAATATTATTATGTAGTACGTGTAACGTAAGCTTGTGTAAAGTGATCGACACTTGCTTGTTTGAAGAATTTGGAGTTAATGCTTGTTGGGAGAAGATCTCTTTCTTCACTTTTTGTAAGCTCAAAATAAACTTTGGTGAAAACAACCACTTCACATGAACAAATACAAAAATATGTAAACATAATAAAGACACGTAAAATACATGTACAAAAATCATGAAAGCATATGTAAACTTACTGTATACTTAAATATGAATACATCATTCTTACATCCGCACTTGAACGGCTATTCGCATATATAAGATCTTTTTCCAAAGTAGATTTGTTGAAGAACTAACAATTCATGTAATTCCGAGTTTTGGTAGTATATGTATGCCATATATAGTCAAGTTAGGTAGGATGGCGACTTCGTTTTCCTTCAGATCTCTATTGTTTGTCATTGCATGATTCTTTATCTAGGTCAACGTTATTAACGATAGGATTAGATATTATTTTCATATATCTTTGTATTGTTATCTTTTCCATATTTTCCATATCTTATCTTTAGATAAAATTGTCTATGTTGTATATATTCTGCCCTAAGAGGCCTAATCATATCATCACATTATTCTCCCAAATCTACTCTAACATGGTATCGGAGCAGGTTTTTTAAAAACACGTTTTTTTTTCCAATCTTCTTTCTCCCTTCTTCTGACGTTTCTTCACAACCTACATCATGGTTGATCCCAAAACAAAACGTTTAATCAATAACGTTGATTCTCCTTATTATCTTCACCCTTCCTCGAACCCTCCTCTCACTGAATCAGATAAATCAGCACTCGGCCCTGTAGTATCAAACAGTGACTGGCAAACTGTCCTCAAAGTCATCAGTTCTCTGAAATCTCAGCCTGGCGCCACAGACAACTCCTCTGGTACGTCTACTTCATGGATTCTCGACACAGGAGCATCCCTGCACATGACTGGAAACAAAGATCTTCTTCAAAATTTTGTCTCTATTCCTCCTGTGTCCATTAAACTTCCAGATAATCGTTTCGCTTCCGCTACTCAAGAAGGATCTCTTGTGTTCTCACCAAACACTAAACTTGATCACGTTCTTTACATTCCTGAATTAGATTGCAATCTTATTTCTCTATGACAACTTGCCAACGATGGTTCTTGTGTGATTACACTAACTAATAGACTTATTATTATTCAGGAACACAATTCGAGGATGTTGATTGGTGTGGGTGAACCAAGGGGAGGGGTCTACTGGCTGCGCAGCTTCGGACATCAGCTTCAACAACATTGTCTCTCTGCATCAACCGCTTCTCCATCTCTGTGGCATCTTCGTATGGGACATCCCTCTTCATCGGTCTTAGCTAGTTTAAAATTATCTAGTTCTCCCGTAGAAAATAGCCCTTGTGATGTATGCTTCAAAGCAAAACAAACCAGAAATTCTTTTCCTTTAAGTTCAAATAAAGGTGAAGATTTGTTTCACTTGATTCATTGTGATATTTGGGGTCCTTATAGCACCCTTTCTAGTACCGGTGCTTCATATTTTTTAACCATTATAGATGATTTTTCTATATCTACATGGGTGTTTCTTATGAAATATAAGTCAGAGGTCTCCAAAATCATTTGTGACTTCATCGCCATGACGAAGACTCAGTTCTCCAAACCAGTTCAGCGTCTTCGTTTAGACAATGGAGCCGAATTTATCTCCCTACAACCATATCTTGCAAGTCAAGGCATCCTTTTTGAAAGCTCATGTGTGTACACACCTCAACAGAATGGTCGGGCATAACGCAAACATCGACATATTTTAAATGTTGTCCGAGCGCTACGATTTCAAGCTACACTCACTACAAGAAAAACCATTTTTGGCAACGACAAAAGTCGTTGCGTTACATGACAAGTCGTTGCAAAAACAAGTTTTGGCAACGACAATTGTCGTTGCTAGGTCGTTGCCGGTAACGCCGTAGGCAAAGGTTTTTGCAACGACTTTTATCGTTGCCAAAACGAATGTGTTTCGCAACGACTTTGTTCGTTGCTAATTATTTGTCGTTGCCAAAACGAATGTTTTTCGCAACATCTTTTGCAACGACATTTGTCGTTGCAATATATGTCAACGTATTGCAACGACATTTGTCGTTGCAATACATTTCTGATGTTTTGACAACAAACCTTTTACAACAGCTATTGTTGTTGCGATAGATAATTGTTTTGCAACGACATGGTGTTGTATCCTCTTGTCAATATACCTGTTTCTACCCTTATAATTCACATTCAACATGTATCCAAGATCATACGCACAATAACTTCGACTATATAACCTTCAAAAACTTGTTCAAATTACAACTTGTACCAAAAACATGCCTAACATTCAAATATTTAATTTGCCAACTTAGCTACATCCCAAATCATAAAACCAAAATCATTTCATAATATTTGTGTCATCCACAATATCCCAAAATCATCCTTCAACGCTTCGACATCTACTTGTTTCCCTGCACCATTGAATAAAACATTTCATATAAACAAGGCTAAAACCTTACAATTTATCTATTATCATACTAGAGCAAAATTCAGTTTGCAAATCACTTCTATAAACAGAGGAGACATACATCATCTTGAGTTGACTTTATAGAGGATTCCTAGAGTTTGCAGATCCTCTATAAACGGAGTAAACAGTTTGCATATCCTCTGTCTATTATCAAACTAGAACAAAATTATCAGTGAGATCACCTTGTTGTTGGTGAAGGGTTGTTCTCAAATCTTGAAATTCCTAAAGCAATTTATAGAATTTTAAGAATAAACATTTTTCAGAGGAGGGAGGGAAGAAATCATGAAGAACTACTCACTGTTTGGAGTTGCTCCACTTCTATGTTTAAGGATTTCTTAAGATCTGCAAGCTCCTGGACACAACCAAGGACTGTTGTAAGTCACTCTCCGTATGAAAAAAAATTGAATGACAATCCTAGCAACTCATTACTAATTTAATAATGTCAACTATAGAAAAATATTATCTGAAAAAACTAAAACAACAAGTATATTCTCAAAAAAATTAAACGTAAAATGACAAGTATTTTTGAGACCAGAAGGGTACATGGCTGCAGGTATACCAGGCTTTACCTAGATAATAGTCAAAACCCACTCCATTTATAAACCTATATTACTCTACTATAATAATTTCTACTCACTTACCTTCTTGTTTCACTAACTTGATAGCAACTTGGTTAAAACAGATGTATAACAGTTCATATTTTTGCTTTCCATGATGAATGGAAGTTGCAGTAATAAACTGTTTGACCATTCCTGACATTTTAAAAAAAAAGGATTTAATTCACTCTTCAAAAAACAAAGAGAAATAGGACTCAAAGGAATCCACAAGTGCAAGACATATTTAATGAACTAGTAAGAAAAATCCCAAGAACCTTAAAACTAAAAGCATTTGTTTTGATAACTGAATAAAATCACATCATAAGTATAATTCTTAATTGGAGGTTTGCAAGTCTTATACTTAATCTAAAACTCAATTGTGAGGAAAGAAACACAAACTGAGCATACATTACATGAACCAGTTCGATCAGTTCAGCTTATCAAAACATCAGTTCGAAAAAAAACATCAGATTATCAATTCAGAAACATCCAAAAACAGAACCTGTTTAGCTTATCAATCCAGAAACAGAAGTTCAAAAAAAGTTCAGTTCATCTTATCAGCTGTCTGTAAATGGATTCAGTTCAATTCAGCTAAGTTTCTGAACATAACCAGTTCAGCAAAATGTCTAAACAGAACCAGTTCAACAAATTTCTGAACAGAACCAGTTCAGTCCAGAAAAAACCCATTTACAGACGGCTCAAATTACAAAAATAATTCAGAAACAGAAGTTCAGTTCAGAATTAGTGAGTTGGCTAGACTCGAAACAAAAATCAGGACGTAAACAGTTTTTAGAAGCTAGTAATGTTCCCAATAAAAAAAATATTCAGAATTGGCTAGACTCACTCAATAGATGTATTGACAATTTAACCACCTGCACAAGATGAAATTTGGCTGGGCCTTAACCTATCCAAAATTTGCACAAACCAGAAAGCTTATGTACCTCAACAAAGTACATTGAAAAGACTTCTAATGATGAGGGGTCCATAATAGGCAAGCATGCACAATAACCAAATCTTTTAATGATGCTAAACTAAGAACAAGTACATTGAAAAGACTTCTCAAAGCATACTCATGTATTTGTTCTTAATTCTTAAATAGATATCACAAAATATTTTAATAATATTCGTTAGTTGCGCATTGTTTTACAAAATTAGCGAAATCATGAATGTCTTCCACATAAGTTTCCTTCTCTCTCACTTTCACTCAGCACTAAAAGAGTAAGCTTCTGCTGCCCTCAATAAAAAATTGTTACTAGTCACAACAACATATATAACAACGAAAAGAGTAAAGGAAGACATACATGTCGGAAAGTCTGAACAAATTTTTCCCCATTTCCAAGCTTCACTAATTCCATTATAGAGTATCCAATACAGCCTCCTAACAAATAAAAATAGGAAAATTAAATATTTTGACGGAATTTAAAGAAAATGTGGAAATAGCATCAACATTAACAACTAACTCCATTATAAAGAATGACAATCACTAACTCCATTATAAAGAATGGCATAACCCATAAAGTTCCATAGAAAAGATGGAAGTTTATCATTGGTAAAACATAAGCAATAGAATCAATAAAACTAGATTGCATCAACTATGATTTCACACTTGAAATGAATCATGATTGCACAGATTTAAAATAAAATAAAGGCTTGGCCTTCAACCTGCACCTAAGATGTCTCAGACTTCATATGTAAAAGATAAACTTATCTCCTAGACTTCAATACAATTAAAAAGACATCATTCATAGAATATATTTTAGCCTATAACACAAAAACGATCGTGAAATCTTGTTGTGTCATCCACTCATCCACAAAGCGCATTACATAACATCAAGAAACCGTTTTCATAGTCTATGTGCAAGAAATGGAAGAAACTTACGTGTAACTTGGGCAACCGGATAGTACCTCCTATTAACTCTATGCACCTTAAATTATGACTGCTTAAGCACCTCTTACGAAAGGGATCAGTAATTTCCGCCACAGATCTTCACAAACTTCTTCAAACTTCTTATGAGTTATGGTGCTCCTAAAGTATTACAAAGTATACTGGATCGTTAAGAAAATAGCACACATCCTTAAAATGAAATGGAAACAAGAAATTGATTGCATTCCGGTAAACCATATATCCCTCTCTCCACCTATGGAATATCATTTGAACCCCAATTCCTTGTTGCAATCTATCTAACAAATACAACAATTTATATATGAAAAATGGATTTGAAATGAGATCTGACCGAAACTTGGCATGAAGAAGCAGCAGCGTGCAAACAGTTGAGCCAAAAGAGTCTGTTTAACTCAAAACCCCTTCTAAATCTGCACCGCTAAGGAACTCCATCAAAACCGCCAGGCTCCCACCTCTAGAGGCGACCCCAACAGATATCGGCGATTCCAATTTCTAGAACAAACAAGAATGCATGCATATTGATTACTCATATGCTAAAATCAGAATTTCAGCAACGGAACACGCAAACATAAGATAAAATCACAAGTAACAACACTCAATTGTAGAAAATATACAGTTTGAACTACTACTTAGTGCATCTACTTAGTGAAATGCGAGAGAAGAATTCGCGATTCTCCCAGTCAGCCCAATCAACCCCGTGACGGCCATGATAAGGCGAATCAGCACCATGAGAAGGCGAATCAACACCATGAGAAGGCGAATCAACACCATGAGAAGGCGAATCAGCGACGAGCGGAGGAGACAGGGATTTGGGTTGAGGAGGAAATAAAAGGCTCATAGGGAGAAGAGTGAAGCGGCGTCTTTGCGAGCCTCTTCAGGGATGTTTAGGGATTCGGTTTGAATGGAGGTGTGGATGAGAAGACGGAGAGGGAGGAGAGAGCGAGGGAGGGCGAATAGGAGGAAGACGGAGACGAAGGAAATGTTGAGCGGCTAGGGTTTGTACAGAGATTAATCACGTTTTCAGATTTTGTCCCCTGGTTTTTGCAACGACAAAATATTTACCCAGTCTTTCGCAACGACAAAAGTTGTTGCTTAACTTATGTAACTTTTATTGCAACGACAAATTGCGTTGCTTTTTTGGTGTAATCTTTATGGTAACGACCTTTTTGTTGCAAAAAATATAGACCATTTTCGCCCTACTCCCGCCCAAATTTCAGAGGGAGGGAAATGAAATTTTCATGTATTGCAACAGCTATAGCAATGATAAATATAAGTCGTTGCTAATAGAATATGTTGCAACGACAAAAGTTTAGTCGTTGCCAAAAGTTGTTGCAATAAATAGTTTTTCTTGTAGTGACTCCCGGTCACTTTTTGGGGTGAATGCATTCTGACGGCCTGCTATCTCATCAATCGGACGCCAACCCCGCTGCTCGTCAATCGTACTCCATACGAGCTGCTGTTCGGCAAACCTCCTTTATACTCTCAGCTTCGAGTTTTTGGCTGCCTCTGTTACGCTGCTCGTCAACCAAAACCAACTGACAAGTTCGCAGCCCGCAACATCAAAGGCGTCTTTCTAGGATATCCACCAGGCAAGCGTGGATGGCGTATCTACGACATCTCCACTGGATGCATCTTCGTCTCTCGTGACGTGGTGTTTTACGAAGACTCTTTTCCCTTCCTGTCCAATCCAAGTTCAACGACAGGGGGAGTTGTCCCGCCAATGGCGTCTACTCCAGCTATATACGACACACCGATTCCCTCAGAACCTCTAGCTGAACCATCACAACCACCTCTGTCGGGTATGCCTCCACCATCTCAGTCCACTTCTCCTTTGCTATCTTCATCGGATTCTTGTCCCCTGCTTCCCTCTGATTCGCCGGCTCCGGAAATTCGGCGAAGTGAACGCCCTCGCCACACATTTGTGCTTCTCAAAGATTATGTATGTCATACGCTGCAAAGTCAAGACCCCCCTCTCACGTCACCCCCACAGTCAGTTTCCTCGGGTAAGCAATATCCTATCGCTGCATATATTTCCTGCAATAATTTTCCGTCTAACCATGCCAGATTTCTCGCCGCCATTACTGTTGGTCATGAACCAACCTCCTTCAAAGAAGCATCTCAACATGCTCCTTGGCGCGTTGCAATGCTATCGGAATTAGCTGCTTTAGAGCGTAACTCGACTTGGGAGATATCTGATTTACCTGTCGGAACGAGACCAATTGGGTGCAAGTGGGTCTATCGCATCAAATACAAATCTGATGGCACCATCGAGCGATACAAAGCTCGCCTTGTGGCTCTTGGAAATAGGCAGATTGAGGGCATCGACTTTAACGAGACTTTCGCCCCCGTTGCCAAAATGGTTACTGTACGAGTATTCCTCTCCGTCGCTGCTATTCGTGGTTGGGAGCTTTATCAAATGGAAGTTCACAACGCATTTCTCCACGGCGATCTTGATGAGGAGGTATATATGACTCCACCTCCTGGCTACTCTCGTATTCCTCCGGGTCAGGTCTGCAAGCTTCGAAAGTCACTCTATGGTCTTCGTCAAGCTCCTAGAAATTGGTTTTCTAAGTTGGCCACCGCCCTTCGAGCTTTTGGTTTTCAACAAAGTTACGCTGATTACTCGCTTTTTTCCATGCATCAGAATGGCAACGTTATTAACATTCTCATCTATGTGGATGACTTGATCATCTCAGGTAACAACTCGGCAGCCATCTCGTCTTTTAAAGCTTACCTGAGTCGTTGCTTCCACATGAAAGACCTTGGCGTACTTAAGTATTTTCTTGGCCTTGAAATTGCTCGTAATCCATCCGGTCTATTTGTTTCGCAACACAAATATGCTCTTCAGATTATTTCTGATGCAGGCCTTCTTGGATCCAAACCATGTGACTCGCCTATGGACTCCAATCATCAGCTCGCCAACGCTACAGGCCCTGATCATCATGACCCGGAAGCTTATCGGCGTCTCATTGGGAGACTAATTTACTTGACCATTACCCGCCCGGATCTATGTTTCTCCGTTCATATCTTGTCTCAGTTCATGCGCCAACCAAAGGAAGCACATTGGCTAGCTGCTCTTCGTGTCGTTCGGTTTCTCAAGACTCATCCCGGGCAAGGCCTTCACCTATCTCGTCACAGCTCGCTCCGTCTCTCTGCGTTCTGTGACTCGGACTGGGCGACTTGTCCTAAAACTCGTCGCTCCGTCACCGGTTATTTTGTAATGCTTGGTCGATCTCCCGTCTCATGGCGCACCAAGAAACAACCGACGGTATCTCGTTCGTCTGCTGAGGCTGAATATAGGGCCATGGCGGTCACTTGTTGTGAGATTGTGTGGTTACGATCTCTTCTTCTTTCACTTGGCTTTGATCACTCACCTCCGGTTCGACTTTACTGTGACAGTCAGGCAGCACTTCACATATCTTCTAATCCTGTATTTCACGAGCGAACCAAGCATACAGAAATAGACTGTCATTACGTTCGAGATTTGATTGTCGCAGGCAAGGTCGTCACCTCTCACATTTCTACGACACATCAGCCTGCAGACATTCTTACAAAGGCATTACCATCACCTCAGTTTGTCTACCTGTCTTCCAAGTTGGGCATTCTAGATTCTCATGCTCCAACTTGAGGGGGAATATTAACGATAGAATTAGATATTGTTTCCATATATCTTTGTATTGTTATCTTTTCCATATTTTCCATATCTTATCTTTAGATAAGATTGTCTATGCTGTATATATTCTGCCCTAAGAGGCCTAATCATATCATCACATTATTCTCCCAAATCTACTCTAACAAACATTTTCTTATTGAGGCTCTAAACTTTTACATTTGTATCTGTTTGTTTGCTCTAGTAATAGTAATCTCTATCTTTAGGATTTAATTATTACTTCCTCGTCTCCATCAAGATTAATATGAGAAATTATTTGAGTATTTGGGAGCTTTCATAGCCATATTCTGTTTGAAAAAAGCCAACTTCATTACACCGTCATATGCTTGAGTATTTGGGAGCTAATCTAAGCTTCTGACACAAGATCGACCGAGCTTTCTTACATTTAGATTTGTAATCTTGATTATTTTCTATAGTAATAGTAATCTTTTCTTTGAGAAATTGCTATAGCTACCAAACAATATTAAAGTCAATTTCAGAAAATTGAAAATGATTTTGTATGCTTTTGGCATTGGGGTCATTTATTAAATAATGTATACATGCATAAATTTATAAAGGAGAATAATGAATGTTTGTCTGAAGATAATGGTGTGAAGTCGTAGTCTAAGGAGAGAGTGAGTGATGGATGTTGTTTTTGGACTGTAGACTGTCCTAATCTCTGGTGTTGTACCCCAATAATACACTTCCTCCATCTTCAAATTAAAGGAAAGCCCATTTACTTCATTTTTGTGGGGCCACTGATGAATGACCCAAACAATTTGATAATCCGGATTCATTTATGTTATGTTAAACTAAAAACAAGGTTATACTATGTGGCCTGCGGTTTTAACTCGACCTAGAGATGTTTAACGGTTTGAGTTAATCGTTGAATCGACGATTCTATATTGCGTGAAATCGTTTTAAATTGAATCGAACGTAATCAGAATTGGGATAAACCATCCAAGTTCGGTTCCGATTCATGATTTCATAGAACAGTGAAAACGACTAATTGATCGGTTTAGAACCGGGGCTTGAAACCGTCACTTTTAAATAGGTTAGTTAGTGAAAATTTCTTATAAAAGCAATAGTATTGCATGTCTTTGACTCCTCTAGTCAGCATTCATATTGAATATTAAGTTAAAACTCGTCATTTGTTTCAATTGTTTTCTTATAGTTTATTTATTTAGACAAATAATTAATATTTTGTAGTCAAAAATTTAATGTATTTAAATAAGGAAAAGATTCAGGTGAGAATAATTATTATTGTGCGAATATGCGAATGAATGCACATTTAGGTCATTGACATGCACTTTCTTCAATAATGATATGCACATTTAGGCCATTGACATGCACTATGTCAGATTTGCATGTCATTGATAATTTGCCATTGACATGCACTTTCGGGGTGTGTGCATGCACTTTTCAAATATTATCAATGACATGCAAATCTGACAGAGTGCATGTCAATGGCCTAAATGTGCATGTCATTACTGAAGAAAGTGCATGTCAATGACCTAAATGTGCATTCATTCGCATATTCGCACAATAATAATTATTCTCACCTAATCCGGATTCTTTAGATAATTGAAAAGATTTAACGATTAATGTTATTTCATTTTTAATGCTCACTCTTGCTTTTTCTTTAAAAAAAGTTTTTTATCGGATAAAACCGAAACGGGGTAAAAAAACCCGATCCGAAACCATAACCGACATATGAGATTTGAGCCGCCTAAGTCCGGTTTCGGTTTATGATTTTTCTGAAACATTGCCGACGATTTTGTAATCGTGAACCGGCGGTTAAGATTCTCTGTAACCGTAATCGACGGTTGTTGATTTCATTCACATTTAACAATTAGATGATGAAATATTGGCCGTCGATTTCATTCACATTTAACAATTAGATGATGAAATATTGGCTAAATCTTGTTGGATAATTACTAATTTCGTACGTACTTGTTTCTATTTAGGTGGCTATGATGATAACATAAATTTGCATGAGGTTTGTTTTCGTAGTACTTGGTTTGTACCAAGGGAAATAAAATAGTCTTTTCGTTAAAGATAAAAAAGATTTGTTCACGCAGTAGAATCGAATATAATTTCAAGTCCTTGTCAAGCTTTTTCTCTTTTTTGTGCGACATGATATTTTTGGATGATGGAAAAAATTTCCACGCCGGCCACTTTAATGAAAGAGCAAAAGTAAGGGGATCCTATTTTCACTCAGATGAGACGGAAAATTAGGTCGAATGACCGTTTTGATTTTCCGGCGAATCTGAGCTTCGCGCGGAGCTGAGCTCCGACCGGCCCGGCGGATTGTAAATCCGCCAGCTTTATCCGCTCGCTTTCCAAAGTGAAAAAGCGGGCGGATTTAGGATTCGCCAGCTTTTCAGCCTAATTTTTTACAAAATTTTCAAGTATTCTGACGGGTTATAAATCCGCCCATTCCGTAACTCCGCGCGAAGTCAAACTCCGCGCGAATTTAGGCCTGCAACGAAAAGCAGTCCAAATAGACACTGCACAAAATAAGTTTGATCAGTCATTTCATGCAACTCTCCAACAAAATAAGTGATTTTCTATGTCAATGCCAATCAAATCCAGACATCTATCTAATTGTTTAAAGTTATATAATGAAGACAACTCTATCTATACGAAAGTTCTAGTGCGAATAACTTTTAGCATAGTAAAAATAAATAATTCGTGCTCAAAGATTACACGTCGATGTTCATATTACGTATACTAATGTTCATAATCTGGACCATTAATTTTTTTTGAACGTTTTCAGTGAAGGACGTGGTGTCATACTTAAAATTACAGCGAATAATAATTTATTTATTTTTCTTCTCAAAATGACCTCAAAAAATTTCATCGTCCAAATTATGAACATTACCGCCTAAATTATGAACATTAACTTGTTATATGCGGACGTGAAAATTTTTGTTTTTATTACGTTTAGTTCTTACCTAGACTTTTCTTCTCCAACATACTATAGGGTAAAATATATACTGGTATTAGTCTTAAGTTTGGACATGGAATATATATTATAATTTCATGTAAATATACATAGCATGTGTTCATATATTTCAAAGTCTAAATTTGAGTGATCAATTAGTAGGGTTTGTACGTTGTTTCAAATGAATAGGTGGAAGATGAGGTAGGACTATAAGAGGATCGAGTTAAGTCTTGTCTAAAGACTTTTTGATATGTAATAATCAATGGCACTTGAGATGAAAAAGATATCCGATTTCTTAGGCTTTTTTGGCAAAGTTAAAGCAAGCTACAAAGAGCACTATTAAATTTATGGCTTATCTTTGGCTACCATATGATAAATTTGTAAAGTTTACATTTGATCATAATGTAATAATTTGGCACAATCTCATCCAAGTTGAAGACCGTACCTAGGTCTCGAACTTGAATGTACATGAAAAAAACATATGACATTCTTTATAAGATCTATGAGCAATAGAATAGATTTTAATTATCACATACATTCTAAATCTGCTAGTAATTATTTTTATATTGGAAGTCTACGCTAACATAGAACTAAGTACAACAACAATCAATCCAGTTTATTCACGTCGAAGCAAGGTATGTCGACAGATATGGACAATCCCTTCGCCAACAACTCGTCGAGAGAATGTGGACCGACAAGCCGAAGACCTCGACTCGAAACAAAAAAGAAGAAAAATATTGGATATCAGTCAAAGACGCTAGGAAGGACAAGAAAAGTCCGAGTTAAAGGTTAAGAACACTCTCTGACCTGAGCTCCACTACAAAGGCACTCCATTTGTCGATCATCTATAGTTCTACCACATTAATCTTACTCTTCTATATATTTCTGTCTTGAATCATGTCATCCGTCATCGCCACACAAGATCCTTCTTCATCGATTCGTCTCATCTCTCTATACAATACGTCAAAATCTAGTAACTCGCAACTATGCACTGATTACGTACTAGTGTAAAATGCATGTAACATTTTTTTTGGTAAAAAGAGAGTTGGGCTCTCCAAATGCATTCAGAACAAACCGACTCCAAAGGAACCAATCGAGGAAACGATTGGCCACACACATCCCTAAACACATGACGAAACTGATCGGGTGGAACAACTAAATCGAAAAAACCAAGACTGGAAGAAAGGGCAAAAGAGACAAGCGAATCAACAAACCGATTCGCACCCCTAAACACATGACGAAACTGGATAATCCAATCTGAATAAACACGTTATTCACACATAAGTGTTGTGCAAATACACTTGAAAAGGGAGAGTGGGTATTCTTTTTAGTTGTTTTTTGGGATTAGACATAATTAATTAAAACGACGTCGGACCATTGGATTAAGGTGAATTTGTGATGTCTATATCGGACTAAAGTTACTAGATAAGACACATATACTTTAGACCACGCGCGCATCTTAACTGACGAGTTGTGTCAATTAAAGTATTGAGTTTAGGGGGTTCATAATTATCCGATCCGGACGATCCGATTCATCGATCCGTCGATCCGATCCGTAAATATCCGTATCCAATGGATTATGTATCCGTATCCGATCTGGATAAATTTCCGGATCAATGGATCAGATACTGATCGGGGTTAGATATCCTGCGGATATCCGGGGGTATGTCACTTATATTAATATAATAATAAATTATATATATAAATAATATAAATACATTATATCTAATAAAAAATATCAAAAAAAATACGTAAGTGGTAGTCAATACTCAAGTATTGTTTGGACTTAGCCCTCTGCATTTATTTGGACAAAGCCCATTAGTGATATAACCACTAGTGGACCCACCAATGACTTGTATTGATATTTCCCGAAGATTTCGGATCGGATATCCGGACGTTTCGAATACGGATACAGATCGCAATATTGGAAAAAAAATTGCGAATACCCGATCCGAAACGCCGAATCGGATCGGATCGGATATCCGATAATGAAGAACCCTACTATATACTGTATATTTCTACATGATGATCACGAATCACGAAAGTCATATATTTCAATCATCCATATATTTGAAGTACACGTACGTTGATTAGATAATCTCTATATAATTACTAAAGCAAATCACATTCCTTCAATTCTAGCTATGATACGTGACATACTCTTCATTCAGGCCATCCACTTGACGTCATTTCATTGGTCATGATTTTTACTATTTATTGTAATTTTCTTAAAAAAATGATTATATTTGGAAAATCATGTGCAAAAATATCACAAAAAGATTGCTTAAGATCTTTCAGATTACAAAAATATTTTTATGTGTTAATTTTTTTAGACTTTGACCTCCCGATATCCTATTATGTTATTTTACAAATTTATAATTTTATTTTTATGATATGACATATCACAAAAAGATTGATTTCTTAATAAATAAGAGAAAATATTATATTTTTGTGTTATGGTAGTGTTTTAAATTATATAGTTTTATATATGTTGAAATTAGTTTATTTAATTTTTTTAAAAATGACCTATGATTATTTGATCAAATAAGATTTTTGATATAACAATTCATTAATATTCGTCGTTTATTATATTTAAAATTTTAAAACTTAATTATACATATCAATATCATTATAGATATCAACTATTTTCATATAAAATTATATATTACATAATACTTCGTACCACTTATTAACTACTCCGTGTATCGAATTATATAAATTCGCGCATGTCGCGGGAACTATGCTAGTAACAATAATAATCAAGCACGGATCAAATAGTGGACGATGACATGAAACACAAGCGATTTCAATATGGAAGAAACATATTTATTTGAATCCACTTAATTACACAAATTACCAAATTACACAAATTAATTAGCTCCTTGTCAATTTTTGGGGATTAAAACAGTTAATGAGCAACTTTACCATTAGGAAATTAGGTCATTGTCATTTTTTTTGCAAATAGGGTGGTCATGACTCATGAGTCATGACGCAAGAAAACAGCTACTGCACACTTAACCAATTAATTTATCTTAGCATCGATTTTAGACTTTTAGTGGCTACTACTTTTTCGTGGATAGTTGGATGTAAAATATATGTAAAATGTTGGAAATTAGTGGAAGGAGACAAGAAAATATAGAAAGATATACATGGAGTAAGGAATAAATAGCACACTAGTAGAAACGTTTGGGTGAGAACACACGTAAAAAAACGAAGTCAGAATTTTTTTCGCGTTTACATATAACAAGTTAATATTTATGATTTGAAAAATAAACTAATGTTTATAATTTGAATGGTATCGTTCAAGTCATTTTAAGAAAAAACAGAAAAAACCAAAGTTCATAGTATTTACAAAAAAGTCAAGGTGTTCTTCACTGAAAACATTCAAAAATTTCATCTTCCAGATTATAAACATTAATATTTAAGATATGAACATTGTCGTGTAATATGTGAACACAGATTGTTTTTTAAAAAGTGTTCTCATCCGAACTTTTATCGAACTTTTCTCCAAATGAGATCTATAAACATTAATATTTAAGATATGAACATTGTCGTGTAATATGTAAACACACATTGTTTTTTAAAAAGTGTTCTCATCCGAACTTTTATCGAACTTTTCTCCAAATGGGATCTTCTATAGCTGCTTCAGCAGCAAATCCAGTGCCAAAGAAGAGAATGGTTTTTTTAAGCGCAAGGAGCAGTAATTGAGAGTTTAAAAAAATAAAAAATAAAATTTAGTTATGACATACAATAAGCTTTAGAAATAGTTGTGGAGTAATTAGTAAAGATATATAACTAGTGTGCGGAAGGAGACAGTACAGAACGTACAGTAGCTACTTCAAAGCTGAAATGTATTCCTTATCGATGTTGGTCCCTAGCTTGCAAAATGCAAATTGACCTCCATAATTAAAACTCAATTCATACATAACATTATACATATCGATCATTATGTCTTGTTTTTGTGCTTCTTTTTCCTCCATCATACCTACAAAATAAAAGAAAATGTCATCATGAATACATGCATGTACATGCATGCATATGGTTAGCTTATTAACATTTTACACAATGAAATTTTAATAGATCTAGCTTGCTAGCATTATATTCTTAACATGTACTCCCTCCGTCCCCTAATGTTCTTCTCATCTCTAATTTTTAAACTATTTACAATTCAATACAATTCGCTAGATTATTCTCAATCTATAAGAACAAACATAGTCATGCGAGATCTTATTTTGTTCGTCTCATTGAGTACTTTAACAATATCAAAATTTTATAATTTTTAGAAAGATATAATAAGAGATATTAACGACGCAAAACGTGTCTCGACAAATGTGTCAAAATGAAATGACAAGAACATTAAGGGACGGAGGGAGTATGTCATAGGGGTTATTTATTACTTAATTCCATGCATAAACTAGCTGAATTACGTAAGAGTTTCGGTCAAATACTACATACGTTGATCGGGCTGATTTCTTGGCAAATAGAGATATCAATATTTAAGTTTTGAACTCAACGTTGATTAGGCTCGATGATGATCTCATAAATATTGAGGTTTAAAATGTACGTAGAAATTTGTACTCTAGAATATTTAGGCTTAGAGAGTTCTTTGCGCTCCTCGTGATGATTTAAGTGTAACTTAACATTTGTAAGTGCTTTTGTTAGCTTGTTTAAAAAATATAAAAAATACTACGTAGATACGTGTCAAGGCACACATATATAGATTTCAGTATTGTTTCCTGTGTGAATACGTTGACTTTTTCCTCCTCTTAATCAATTATTTAAGATAACCAAATCTTCTCATTAGACTTAATAATCAACCAAATCACTTGTTTAATCGTGTAATCTCTTTGAATTATGATTTGGAACAACTTTGACTGCAAGCAGAAAGCAACAAGGCCCTATTTAGATCCAAGATATGAACCATTCATTGTGTCCATAAGAGAGCAAAACAAGATCGTTTTCAATACTTCTTAACTTCCACCATATTTGCAGAGAAATTGAAGGGCGCCATTTGCGGCCATTGCTATCACAACACAAGACTTTATGGCTTTGTTAGAGACACGACAAAGATGTGACGACGAATTATATCAACGTTATAACTCGATATTACATAATGATTTCGATAATACTTGAACGTCGGTATCCTAATATATTCAACGACGGATATATATATAGTGAATCATAAAGATATACTGTATAACAACAATCAATAACAAAAATTAACCCAATGTTTTCTCGTCAAAGCAGAATCAGAGAGGCTAGATATGGGCAATTAATCCATTCCTCGACTTTGTCGAAAATATGTAAACCGACATGCCTAACAACGACTCTGTAAGAGACACACGAAAGAAATCTAAGTCTCTATAATCATTCTTACTACAAAGCCTCTATAGCTCTGCTACCTTTATCTTATCCCTCCAGGTGTTTCGATCCTGTCCTGAGCCATATAATCGATCTGTCAATGTTAATTAAGTGCGTCAAGTCCTTCTGTATAACCTCTCTCTAGCTCTTGTTTAGACGACCTCGACCTCTTTATAACACGCCGAAATCTAACACGACGCTTTTATGTACTTATCTCCTTCGTACATGTCCATACCAACATAGTCTAATTTTTTATAGTTTTTCCCTGATATCACCTATACCGTCCCATTCTCTAATAACTTCATTTCAAGATGGCGTTGTCCCTCCTTTTGTGATTTACCGAGACAAGAACACTGTCACAACAGCAACTTTTGTTCTTGTTTTTGTGGAGGGGATGAAGAATATTGAATAGTATTGTCAATTTAATTATGGCATAAGCTTAGTTGTATCGCAAGAACAAAAAAAGGTGCATGTGCATGTGCATGCACATGTTGTTATCACACGTACACGTACTCATCGACGATACCAACAAATGGAATATGTGTATGGAATTTGCTGAGATTCATATTGTCTGTCCCCAATTATTTTATACGTGTAACATTTAGATCCTTGTAAAAACAACTTTTATTGCTGAAGCAAACCTTGACGATTGAAATGAAATGTGTTTGGCTTAAGTGATATAAATACATGTTTTCTGTATGTAGTTCGGGTGAATTGTCGTTTATCGCTCAGATTGGTGCGTAACGCATCGAACAAAATTGAAAAAAGAATCCATGCTTAGCACAACAATATAGTCTATCCGTTACATATGAATTTTATATTTTTCCATAATCTTGTAGACAATTTCAATATATACGAACGTATGAATTCGTCTAAAGCAGACATCGTTTATCGTTTGACCCGTAAGCACTCAAACCCGATTTCTTGGTTTATACAACTGGGCCTATGGGCCGTCTATTTTTAGCCCAACTCCGATTTTATTATATGATCAGATTTTGGGCCAATGTGGTTTGTACTATGTATGGTTCACGGCCCAAAGTATGTAAAATACTCTTTGCAAATTTCTTTCACCTAACATGGTCTCTATTCATCGCTCATCGCCCGTACATCCATTCGTCGTGTATGGAACAATTTAATACGTCGCTTATAAATGCAATTATTTTAGAATATATATATAATACGCGATGTATAGAACACATTCATACACGGCGTATGAAACACAATCATACACGACGTATGAAATACACTAATACGCGACCTACGGAATTAATATGAGTCGCACGATCAAGCGAGGTGAATGACCACAACATAAGAAACTGGTTCTCCAGCTATGAGTATGAATCTCCATTGTTGGACACTGCTGAGATTGAGGATGAACTGTGATACTTGTGAAGATCAGAGAAGTGATCTATTGTCTGAAGCCAAAAAGTTAACTGACATTTGTGATACTAATATTGCTAACATGGAAAGGATTGAAAGAGAGGAAGGTGAGAGAATAGGCTCTGCATCATTGCATAAGAATTCAGCCACAAAGATAGGATCATCTATACAGTTAACTGAAAGAGTTTGCTCAGATGAAGTTGCCAAATTCAAAGAGAATGCAACATAAACAGAAGCTTAAATCTTCAATAATGTAATTGTTTTATGAATATACTGAAGGTTTGCAGATTCAACAGTTGAAATATGTTGCTTTTCTTAAAAAAAGTGGAGGAAGAAAAATGATCAGAAAGTAATCAAGATTATCAATGCTACAAAAAAAAATTGTACTACATCAGAAAATGCATCTTGTGCACTAATTCAGCTTACACTGCTACCAAGAACGAGCATTCACTCGGCCACATTCATCTGAGCATATAGCGGGTGAACGGCATGACCACCCAAAGGCTCAACATGAACCCATTTCCTTCCACTCAACTTGTGAGTTTCAAACTTCACTTTCCCCTCCTTCATTGCGAATAATGTATGGTCCTTTCCAATGCCGACATAATCTCCTGGATGGAAACGAGTTCCTCTTTGGCGAACAATGATGTTACCAGGTATAACTCTCTGCAAGAACAGGATTAGATATCACTTGATCTTAGATTGATTATTTTATGTGAATCTAATGACTTACCTCTCCACCAAATTTCTTAACCCCGAGGTACTTGGGATTCGAATCTCTTCCATTTTTCGTGGATCCACCTGTTTTCTTTGTAGCCCATCTTCTCATCATCAATCCAAATCCTCCTCCAGATGCCTCTGCAGCATACGTTACATCAAAAACTCCGAGCTTTTATCATTGTTTTAGTGCAAATCAAGGGAAAGGGAAAATAAACCTACCAGTTGCACCAGTATAAACAGGAACCTCATGTACCAATTCTCTGAGATTCACTCTTTTGGACATTGATGCTGCAAAGTTCATCATGCTGATGTCTATAATCAAACCTAGCAGAATTCAGATCAACTGATTAAACTTGCACATAGAATTCATTAACAAAGCACAATAACACAAAGACATATGCTTTGCAACGACCCACATGGATATTTAGATATAGAGTTGAGCAGAAGGAACATATGAAACAAATTGCCTCCCACATAGGCATTTCATCGAGCAGTTGGAATGCAACTCCTAAGAAAACTAATTTGTCTTTGATAAGAAACTGTAACTATAAATCCTACTCACCTAAGAGGCTATAAGTTGAAATTCAAGCTTCTACATTAACACAACACTACACCAACTACAGAATCAAGCAAGTGTTTTCATCTCAATTTACACTTTCAATCCTTTGCAGAAAATGAGGACGCCTGAGTCTCCTCTAGGTCAAATCAAACTCAAGAAGTAGATTAGTAGATCAATCTCTTCCATTCGGCACAAACGTAAAAAATTAGAGCTAGCTGACACAATTTTGGACAAGAGAGAAGGCATTGCGTACCTGATTTCAGAGCCGAAGAAAGAAGAGATCTTCTTGAGGCTTTTTAACTTCCGTCTATTTATGAGGTCCGGTCCGCATATATATATATATATTAAATCCGGTTCCGACCGGTCTAAATCAGATGAACCGGTTTATTGTTTTATTTTAGCCATGAACAATTCAGGACCTTCTGCACTACAGGGACGATCGGTAACAACTAACAGGTAATTTCTCTTCGGGCTTCCTTTAAGTTTGCAGATTTGGTTATAGTTTTCAACTGCTCTAATGGAAGTCGAGTGCAAACAAATCTGTGTGCACTAATTGAATTCTTATTCGATATAAATAGAAGTCTGCACTCCAACTGTTCGATGAAATGCTTGTGTGATGAGAAATCATACAATTTATGTTATATTCTGGCTGGATCTGTTCTCATTAAATACTTCACAAAGTTATGTTACAAAAATAATGGGTCTTATAAGTAGAAGGAATCACAAGATTTTTTGGGGAATCCTTGGGGTTTTCCTGTCATTGTGGATTCTGCTGAAGATGAGGGCTTTTTTTTGCTGGGTTATTTTGGTTTTACAGATTTCTTATCCTTATTTTGACTCTGTTGTGTTGATTCCATTGATCATCTAGCTTGTTGAAAATAGAAAAGAAAGAGAAATCGCCATTGACAAGCAGAAGGGAGAAAAGGGGCTTTGTATATTTTGGATAAAGCATCAAAGTTGTTACAGCAAACAACTTATAGAGAAAAGAAAGTGCGTGTGCAACACGCATAACAGAATGCAATATATCAAATATAGTATTCTATCACTTGTTGCGATTAATGTTTTGAGTTTCGATTGTGTTGCTCTCCTAAATTTTGCAATCTATGTTGGTTTGAGTCTGTTGAACATTGCTGTTTATACTCCTGTTGAGTCTGTTGTGGCCAATGTTGAAGTTTATCCACTTATGCAACTAAGATTTAACATTAAGTTTCTTAGTACAACTTTACGAGTCTTCAGATCATAATGGTGCGCATTCGTAGGCATGAGCCGCTTTACTCTTCTGATCTTGACCCTGGTTTGCTAATATTGTCGTTTAGGTTTCCTGGAAGTCTTCTCTACTTGAGGTCAATTTCCTGGAGGTTTTGAAAGGACAAGAATGGTGGAGATTGAAGAGGAAACTGCCATTGAATCCGAGAAGGTGGCAGGGATCTCCTCTTGGATGGGTTTGAAACAGCAAGTGAAGGTGAACTTGATGACAGACAAGAAGAAAGTGGTGGTGAGGATGGCGAAAGAGAAATTGAGCTAAATCAAGTCAGGGAAGAACAGGTTATACATCCCAAGGATGATGCTTTTGAAGATGCTTTCAATGATGAGGAATTGAAGCAGGTTTTTCTTTCTTTCTGTGTACTGCTTACATTGTATGTGTACACATATTAGTTGTAGTATACAATGAAATTGATTGCTTTTTGTTGTCAATTTGTAAGTTTAGATTCTTGCTTTTTTGACGATGCTGAGTAAATTTTGTGACAATTGCACATTCGTAAATTTTGATACTTTTTTTTTCCGTAACATATCTATCAAAATTTGGAGCAGAGAGCCTTAGCACAAGCTAATGATGCAAAAGTAGAAGGCAATTCTCTATTTAAAGACAGAAATTATGATGATGCACTTTCGAAATATGGCCTTGCTTTACAAGTTGCCCCAGAAATCCCGTCTGTTGTTGGACTGCGCTCTATTTGTCATGCTAGCCGTGCAGCATGCTTCTTAAAATTGGTATGTGGTTCTCACTTCTACCGAATTCTTATCAAGTGTTTGATGTACAAATTACAAAGTGCCTGTTTAAAACATGCTTCGTTTTAAAAAGTGCGCTTTCTTTGCGCTATAGCGCAAATAGCAGTGCGCCAGAGCCCTCTGCGCCTCACCTGCAAGGCACTGCACTTTTGGGCGTTAAGTACAGATTTTTATGTCACGTAGGACTATGTAGGAGAGGAGGAGGAGTATGAGTATGATGATGATGATTTGGAGGAGTAGTGTTTTAGTAGACTATTCTATATGCTTTAAAAACTTTATTTGCATCTTGTATTTTGATTATTGTCATGTTTTAGCGGTATTTTAAGACCTTCTAGTCAAGAACTATGCCTTTTTATGTCATTCTATGCATTTTAATATATCATTATGGTGTTTTTAGTACCACATCATGTGCAATCATTCTAGGAGTTTTTTAGAAAAAAGTGCGCTTTGCATACGAAAAGCACGCGCTTTTTTTTATAGCTCCAGTGACCCTTTGCTCTTTGGTGCGCCTTGCGCTTTTTTAAACCAATTGACACATTTAAATGGTTTTAGAATAAGCACTTTTTACCTGTGAATTTTTAATTTACTTTCCTACTAGTAAACTAGCCAGCCACCATTCAGTATTAATTTTAAGGCGATTTGTTAGAGAAAGCTCCTCGTCTTATAGTCTAAGTGTCAAGTTGAAGTTTTTGTTTTCTGTTAGTAGTAGACTTGTAGCTCATAATGAAGTTTCAACTCAAGTGGCAAGATGTCTGCTAAAAAGTCGTGCTTTTCAGAGCGAACGGAATCAGGAGACATGTACAGCTTCTTAAGCTCTTGGTTATATATTTTATTTTCTTAGGGAACTTTTATGAAATTGGCATTTTTTCTGTGACATACTATGCACGTTTTGAATGTGTGCCTACTTAACACTGATCACTATTTGAATAATAACAGGGCAATTATCAAGAAACAGTCAAGGAATGCACAAAATCTTTGGAGCTAAATCCTGAATATGAAAAAGCTCTTATGCGAAGGGCAGAGGCTCATGAGAGGCTTGAACATTATGAAGAAGCTATTGCTGGTCAGTACCTGTTTCATGCAATAAATTGTAAAAGCTTTAGAATGTGTTTGGTAAACATGCGTATGTCGTATAATGCGTATCAGCACATTATCAATCCAGCATCTTCTCTGTTTACTCCTCAGTCTTCTATTAATGCATGTTTAATTGTTTATAATGTTTTCATTAATCCACGAATCTTCTGATGCAGACAATAAAAAAATTCTGGAGTTGGATCCCTAATGTTCACGCTAAAAGTTCAATTGCTCGTCTGGAGCCATTAGCTAGAGAAAAGATGGAGAAGATGAAGGAAGAGATGATTGGTATGCTCACTCTCTGAACTTTGTGGGTTGTGCATCTGATCAGATTACCATTTTCTTTTATTTACAAATCAGGAAATGCTAAAAATACTAGTAAAGTAGTCAATATGCCAAAGGAGTGAATTAATTTGGTTAAATTAACATTGTTGTAGCTGATAACTTGGAATAATACCAAAAACATTTCCATAAGAAATTCTGTGTGGCTTAAAAATTGTAATTGAACAGAGTCAGTAAAGGGGACACCTTAGTGCCAGAAGAAACAATTTGCATGATTTATCTTTCGAAATCTTTGCAATTATTTGTTTGTTTCTCACAGTTTGTTGTCCCAGAATGTTGATTTTGACCGATTCATTTGTTTTATGATGAGCAGGAAAGCTTAAAGAGATGGGTAATTCTCTGCTAGGACGGTTTGGAATGAGCGTCGACAACTTCAAACTGTGGTTCATCTTTTCAGCCGTTAGATTTTGTCCATCTTTTCAGCCGTTAGAAGCTGATAACTTCACTTCCTTTTACACACCCCGATAGAGAAAAGTTCGAGTACAAATAACTCTTAACGTAGGAAAAACGAACAGATCACGCTCACATATTACACGTCAATGTTCATATTATGGATGGTAATGTTCATAATCTGGGCCATAAATTTTTTTGAACATTTTCAGTGAGGACGCGGTGGTCTGCTTGTAATTATTGCAAACTTTGAATTTTATTAGCTTTTTTTTCTTGAAAATGACCTCAACAAATTTTATCGCCAGACTATGAACATTACCGCTCAAACTATGAACGTTAACTTGTTACATGTGAACGCAAAAACTTCGTTTTTCCTACATTAAGTCTTGTTCTCACCAGAACCTTTTTCCGTTATGTCAATGCTCAAACAATTGTCTCTTGATGTGTTTTAGAACCAGACTTTATGACCTTAGTGAGTCATCATGCATGTTCGACCGATGTCAACTCTCGTTCTCCACTAGATACTTGCTTAATTAGTCACAAGAAACACTCGAGTCCTCTCATAAATCTCCTTACATGTGGATTCCACCATAACTTTTTATATAACATGTTAAGCGGGCTCGTAAGAAACTGCGCCAAAATGTCACAAACTGTGTCACACCTCAGAATGTCTCATTTTCCGTCTTTTGGCTTCCGGATTCGAACCATACAAATCTAACATGTATTTATGTACATCCTTACATATTTATGTAACACTGAGCTTGATTTTACATACATGAGTCGTTCACTCCGCACTCTCAAGACTCATCAAACGTAAACCGAGCTTCTTAAGCTTTAAGCGAATCTCAATCACACTAAAACAATCGATGACCTAAATTTACACGATTCTTATATACAGCCCGGTACTTTATTCAAACAACGCCGGGTCCCTCGCGTTCTGCGAGGACACGTACACTCGCGTTACGCGAGATTAGCAAAAAATTAGGTTAATTTCATGCATGCTAATCTCGCGTTCCGCGAGTGTACGTGTCCTCGCAGAACGCGAGTGTCACGTCCCTCGCAGAACGCGAGATTAGCATGTCAGATGGACGTTGTTGTGCGCCATTACTACATGTCTTGTCCCCACCTAACTATAATAACTACCCCCTTATTTTAAGTATTCCGTAACACCTATTAACCCTACCCTAACACCTCTTTTTATCATCTTTCACCTCTTTCACCCTCCATTAAAACCCATTTTCAAAACCTTAAAACTTCAAAACACTCTAAAAACACCTAAAATAATGGAAGATGAAGAGGAATTCAACAAAGGAGGGAATGAAGATGGTGGTTCATCAAGTTACCATTCAAATGAGGTAATGTTCTTACTTAATTTTTGAATTTTAATTTGTTTTGCACCATTAAGAGCTAAAATGAACTTATTATGTTGTATTTCATGTTAAATCTAGTAGTAGTAGTAAGTGTTGAAGAGATGACTTTTGCATATAATGTCAAAAACTTAGATGTGTTCATGTTTTTAGGGTTTTTATGGTTTTTAATGTAGAAACTCATGTTATGTTAAAATATCCCGTTGAAGGACTAGTTTTAGGAAATAGCAACTTCTCGCGTTCTGCGAGAGGAAGCCCCTCGCGTCACGCGAGAAGTGCCTCCCTCGCAGAACGCGAGAATTTGCACATTACGGAGTATTAACAGAAGCATTGTGTATAGGTGAATTTTTCTTTGTTCACTGGATTGAATGCAATCCAGTTGAATGACTACACCTACCCCTCGCGGAATACGGTGACTGTTTCGCCACCGTCATTTGATTTAGGGATTGACGACTTTGGATATTATCATCAACCATCTTTATATGAACAACATGTGCCATCTACATATGAATTGCCTGTGCCATCTACTTATGAGTTGCCCGTGCCATCTACTTATGAATTGCCCGTGCCATCTACTTATTCCATGCCATGTACATATGAGGTGCCATCAAGCTATGATGCGTTTGATTCACAATTTGCTAACCCACCAACAAACGTAGGAGAGGAGATGTGTTTTCTTCCCTCTTTACGCACTGCACCAAAGTTTGATAGTCCCGTATGTGAGGAAGAGGTTGTTTCTAGGGATTATTCGGAATATTTCACTACGGAGCAAGTGTTTGCCTCTAAGGAGATCGGTCATTTGTGGGCTTTGAATGTTGCAAAGCAACACAAGTTTATGATCTCTATTGGAAGGAGTGTACCATCTAAATCGGGGCAAAGTGGTAAGATTCAAATCATTTGTGAGAAAGGGGGAAGCCATAGGCCTAAAGGTGTCGGTGTTAGATCAAACACAAAGAGCAAGAAAACGGGGTGTAAATTTCAGTTGAAGCTCATGGAGAACCGGGTTGAAGAGAATTGGAGATTAGTGGTTGTTTGTGGTTTGCACAACCATCCTATTGGAGATAGTTTGGTCGGGAATGCATTTGCCGGGAGGCCAACCTCGGATCAAAAGAAAAAGGTTCGTGAGATGGTACTTTCACATTGTTCTCCAAATCAGATTTACACTGAGATAAACAAGGATCCCGGAAGTTGCACAAAGAAGAACCAAGTGTACAATTTGGTAAGACATATAAGGGAAGAGGAAATGGAAGGTAGAACCGTGGTTCAAGAATTCTTTCACCAATGCAAAGAGAGCAACTACTTCATGGAGTATAGGCCAAGTGCAACGAACCCTTCGATAATAGGCGACTTGTTCTTTGCTAGCCCCGAATCAATGAAACTCTTAAAGGCGTTTCCATATGTCCTTTTGATGGACTCGACTTATAGCACGAACAGGTAAGTATTTATCATTCTGTTTTTATGTTGTATTTATCTTACTGTATTTTGGTTCCAGGTACAATGTTCCCTTCCTGGAGATAGTCGGTTTGACTTCTACATGGAAGAATTTTGTTGTGTGCGGGGTATGGTTAGAGGCTGAGAGCGAGGATAGTTATTTATGGGCGTTGCAGCAGCTGCAGACGATGTATTTGAGAATAGGAGCATCGCCTACTTGCTTCGTCACTGACCGTGAGATGGCTCTTATGAATGCAACAGACAAGTTATGGCCAAATGCAAAGTTTCTCTTATGTAGGCGACATGTAAGGAAGAACATAGAGGCGAGAGCCAAGATAGCTATGGGCACACAAGCATTGGGGGTTCATATTTCAAATGATTATTATAACGTGTTCGAACAAACCACTGAAGAAGATTACAAGAGTACTTTGAAGAAACTTGAGGACGAATGGCGAGCTTATCCAGCCGTATTGAAGTACGTGAGAACGAATTGGCTAAACCGTTACAAAGAAAGACTTGTTTCAGCATGGACGGATAATGTCTTCACTCTCGGGAATAACACGACAAATAGGTATGTTCTGTTATTTATGTCTACCTTCTACATATGATAAAAAGAGCTTCTGTAATGCACACCTCGCAGAACGCGAGGGCATACCACCTCGCAGAACGCGAGTAAATTCCTTGATTCAGTGTTGATGCATTTTCGAATGCAACGATCCTGGAACAATCAATGAACTCGCAGAACGCGAGGTGGACAGACCTCGCAGAACGCGAGGAGTTGCACATTACAGAAGGATCCACAGGTTCTGATTTGTATTTGCATTTTTATTGTTTTTCGAACATTTTAGAGTTGAAGGAGCACATTCATGTCTTAAGTCATACTTGTCAAGTGGAAATGCTAGGCTAGACACAATGTTCAAAGAATACAAAACATTGGCGGAGAACCAACTTAAGGAGATTGCATTTTCTGATAATTCTGCAGAATTTCTGTTAATGTATTAAAAATGCAGAAAATCAATAAATTAGTAAATTACCTCCCCTTTCTGGATGTGGAACGCCACATGTGCTTCAAATCCCTTAAGCAACTCGGGATCTTCTGGACCGCCAGGTGTGGCATGACTGAGCTCAGGATCATACTTTGGCTCATTCTTCTTGGACTTCCTCTTTCTTTTTGGTTTCTGGACCACTTCTTCTTCTTCTTCTTCTTCTTCTTCATCATCATCATCATCATCACCTTCTTCTTCGTATTCTTCCCCAACACCTTCATCCTGGTACTCTTGTTCCATCGGTTCTGGTTGAGGATTGTAAGAAGAAGAACAAGCTTGTCCACTTCCTTGACCCATGTCTTCAGGAACACTTCCCTCACCAAATCCACCTCCCCAACATTGTCCACCGACCCAACTTTGTCCACCCCACCCTTGTCCAACTTCCACTACAGCATACTGAGGAATGAAATTGTCCCAGCCACCAATAGTGCTACCCGATTGTTCATATGGAGTTGATTGTGATGCCCATTGAGTTGACGGTTGTGCACATGAAACTGACTCTTGAGAATAAAGGTCCCAATCATCATTTCGATACCCTTGATATGTATCTGCTCGTTCTATCCCACTAGGCACAGAACAGTCTTCCCCGGCATAACTATGGACACCACTGTACCGCTCTATGGCACGATAATCAACGTCGGGGAGCCCCTCGGGGAAGAGCTCTACCGGTGTTGTATTCTTTGCTTTCCTTTTCCCTTTTGCATTTTCAACCGGTGGATTTTCTCTCACAGCGTTCCAATTTCTTCGACGGGTTGAACGTCCAGGACGATCCATTACCTAAAAAAATGTAAAGTAGAATCAGTATATAAATATAACAGTATATAAAGTAAAATCGGTATATAAATATGTATCTGCAGAAGAGGAAAGAATTTCCAGTTATGTCAATTCCTCGCGTTCTGCGAGTATACTACACCCCTCGCGTTCTGCGTCAATTTGCACTATCATGAGTTTCCGGCAACAGTTTCCGGCGAGATTTTCCGACGAAAATTCAATATTTTAGCTAAAATACCTATCAATTTAAGTAAATTACCAAATAAACATCAAAACCCTTAATAAAATCAACAACCCTAATCAAAAACCCTAACCCTAATGAATTTCAACATAAAACAACATCCACTCATCAACCATAATTCAAAATCATCATCATCCATTATACAACCATTTCTAAATCAACATTCAATATCAAAACATCATATAATATGCAATTTCCTATACTAACAACATATATTCATCTAGAAACAACATTAGAAAGCATAAGAGTATAAAGAAACATACCTTATATGGAGATTTGTAGTGAAAAGAGGAAGAAGAAGTAGGTTGAAACGAGAGAGATGGTGAGAGGCGGCGGTAGAAAATTGTGTGTGATGTAAAAAATGGGCCGAGTAGGGTTTTTCCCCTTTTATAGGGAAAAAACACCCTCGCGTTCTGCGAGGTGACGCACCCTCACGTTCTGCGAGGGTACGCTCCCTCGCGTTCTGCGAGGATACGCTCCCTCGCGTAACGCGAGGGTGCGTTATTTAGGAAATGCGAGGATGCACATTAAAGCGTATTAACAGAAGCATTGTAGTTAAGTGTGCAAAAGAACACATTTTTAGTGTCTTTTTTAAGGCGATAAAGCCCAATTCGGCAAAAACGTCATCGAAATGGAATGAAACTTTGTTTCAATCCTTATAATGTCTATTTGATCATGTGTGTAACTTGAAATTAAGATTTCTTCCTTTGGAAGTGAAACCTAGTTTGAAAACCGAACGAGGTCGCAATATGTATGACACACCATATAAATAAAGAAATATAATAAGGTTCAACACTTCAAAGGTGCAACATAATAAGGTTCAACATAATAAGTAATTCTAAACAAACAACATTAAAAGGAACAAGCAAACAAAGAAGGTCGATAAATTTTCAAAAGAAAGATCTAACGACGAGGGTTGAACGGCCTGAAGAGGTTCCTGAATTCTCGTGCGGTCATCCTTGGTCTAGTGGATGGTTCCCCTCTCTCCCTTTGACGTTCTTGTCTCTCCCGTTCACGTCGCTCACGTTCTTGTCTCTCCCGTTCACGTGTCTCCCGTTCAAGCATATCAAAGTTGTCTCCCATGCTAGACACCGTACTAATATCAGAAATATCAGATTCTTGATTGGAATAGGACATCTGTATAATCACAAACCTGACCAAATTATAGTTACATACTCAATCAAATTCATAATCTATACAAACAACAACAATGCTTATAATCATAGTAGTCTTGATCTGCGACAGCATGACTCTCGCGTTCTGCGAGAGTCATGACCTCGCGTTCTGCGAGTATCATGACCCTCGCGTTCTGCGAGGGGTGTAGCGTTCTGCGTCAATTTGCATTATCATGAGTTTCCGGCAACAGTTTCCGGCGAGAATTTCAGGCGAAAATTCAAAAACAACATCCACTCATAAACCATAATTCAAAATCATCATCTTTCATCCATTATACAACCATTTCTAAATCAACATTCAATATCAAAACATCATATAATATGCAATTTCCTATACTAACAACATATATTCATCTAGAAACAACATTAGAAAGCATAAGAGTATAAGAAACATACCTTATATGGAGATTTGTAGTGAAAAGAGGAAGAAAAACTAGTTTGAACCGAGAGAGATGGTGAGAGACGGCGGTAGAAAATTGTGTGTGAGGTAAAAAATGGGCCGAGTAGGGTTTTTTCCCTTTTATAGGGAAAAAACACCCTCGCGTTCTGCAAGAATGCGCTCCCTCGCGTAACGCGAGGGCCCGGGCGTTATTTAGAAAACGCCCGGGCTGTATTTAGCAAGGGCCTAAATTTACCAACGATACCTTATCTATATAACACCGTAAGCAGGCTGCTATTTAGTGTCCCCATCAAAAATATATCTGATAGTGTCCCCATCAAAAATATATCTAAGATATCAATTTAAATAAATTTTGAGAATAGTTGAGCATGCATTTGCATGTTTCATAATCTTATCACTAGACATGTTTCATAATCTTAATTACAAATCATCAACTATATTGCTGACTGTGAGAATAGGCTTCCCACATCGGAAGTTGAGATAATAAAAAACACATTATATAATACCATTGATTACTCCTCCTATTGCCAATTAGTTTTAGGATGAAATCTCATGGACTTGTATTGTGGGTCCAATGCGCATATGCGCTAATATGCACGACCCCCGTGTTTATCGGCCCACCGGACTTTATCATGGTATCAGAGCCAGGTTCCGGGTCTGGGTTCGTGCCCGTCATGATGGCGTGATATGGGCTGACTCGTTTGTGAAGTGGCAACTGGGCCAGACCAGTTACCACTTGAGGGGGCGTGTGAGAATAGGCTTCCTACATCGGAAGTTGAGATAATAAAAAACACACTATATAATACCATGAATTACTCCTCCTATTGCCAATTGGTTTTAGGATAAAACCCCGTGGACTTGTATTGTGGGCCCAATGCGCATATGCGCTAGTATACACGACCCCCGTGTTTTTCTGACTTTATCACCGACCTCCTTATGCTTATCCATTTATTCATTTCTTAGACATGAGGGAAGTCGACGTTGGCAATTCCAAGTCTTCATCACATGCTACCATTTACTTTAATTTCCAAGCCTACAAAACTATCCTCTAGGAATTCTCCACGTATCAACCCAAAGTATAAGAATCTTATAAACTTCATATAAAATACGAAGCTAAGACGTGGAGAAAGTATACAAGAACACGTATGTTACACGTATCACTGCATGCAAAAGGCACGTGGCAGCCAAAGCAAGCACATCAAACTCTATAAATTATGGATATGATAAGCAGCATAAACACACTACTACTACTACAGCAATTAAGCAGCTAATTTCGTATTTCAACACAGAAAATAGTTTCAAAGCTTCGATTTGATTCCAAAAATGTCGTCCCATGAGCAAAGCTACAAGGCTGGTGAAGTCAAGGGCCAAGCCCAGGTATACTTTTCCTCATCTATCTCGTGTTGATTTCATTTTGCTACAGCTACTTATGTATTATAATTTGTTATTAGCAATTAATTGCAAAGCATGCAATATAAATATATTTTTATAACATGAATGTACGATGAATGATGATAAATATGATGAATATTTACATAATTTGTAACACGAACGTACGAGAATGATGATGAATATGATGGATATTTACTAGTAATTTGTAGTAGTAATTCGTAAAATATTAGTTTACATGTTGAAAAACTTTGGAGACATTGGAAGAATTTTATTTTATTTATTGAGAAATTAGAGAACAAGTTTATCACTTTTTTTTAATAAATAAAACGATTTTTCTAAATAAAACGCTTAATATGAAAATATTTGGTGAGATTTGATGATTTTAGAGTTATTTATTTGTTATGGGTTTATAATTTCCAATTTAATATAGCAATTTCTTTATTAAGCAAGTTTATGTCCTTAGACATATGTTAAAAAAACGTAAATAAAATAAGTACATTTAACTTTGGAAGAAATTTTATTTTATTTATTGAGAAATTAGAGAACAAGTTTATCACTTCTCCAATAAATAAATAAGTATATTTAAGTAAAAAGATTTAAGTACACATTAGCGTTCGTACATTCGTATCATAAAACCTGTAGAACTTGTTCTTAGCTGAATCATACACATTAACACATATTTGTTCGTAGATGAACTATACTCATATGTATGTATGGATGTACAAATACATATTCTCTGTATTATTAACTACTATGAAATGTTTTCACAGGAGAAGACAAACCAGATGATGGGAAAAGGAAGAGACGCAACAGAAACAGCCAAAGGCAAGGCCCAATCCGCGAAGAACACAGCCCAACAAAAGGCCCAAGAAGCAACCGACAAGACCCAAGAAACAGCCCAGTGGGCCAAGGAGCGAGCCCAAGATGACAAAGACAAAACAGGCAGCTACATGTCCGACAAGGCCCAAACAGCGAAAGACAAGGCCTCCGGAGCGGCCCAATTCACCGAAGAAAAGGCCTCGGACATGACCCAATCGGCCCAAGAAGCAGCTGGTGCAGGAAAAGATCAGGCTGGAGGAATATTGCAGAAAACTGGAGAGCAAATGAAGAACATGGCTCAAGGAGCAAGTGAGGCTGTTAAGCAGGCTTTTGGTATGGCCGAGGAACATGAGGATGATGTTGGTGCGGCGACGACGACGAAGACGACGACGACTACTAAGCCGAGGGATTATTAGGGCGAAAATCGAGGGTGGCCTGATGTTTTCTTCTTGCTTTTTTATGGTGAATAATGTTGGGTCATTTTTGTGTTGTTGTGTGTTGTTTTAAGGCTTTTGTACCGTTTGTGTTTGTGTTTGTGTTTTGATTTTGCAAGTTTGATGTTCTGAATAAAATGTGGTTTCTATTTTGTTTATCTAAAATGTTACTCCCTTAGTATAAGATCCCCCTCGAGAAAATTTTATAGATTTCTTCCAACATATAAATAGTAACATGGTGGTCTTGTTTGATTTGCCGAGTCTTGTTTGATCGTCTCAACAAATATTTTAACAATATTAAATTTTATATATTTTTTACTATCATATAATTAGAAAAATATTAACGAAACAAAACGTAAATCGGCGTTAAGCATGCATTTGGTATAGTTGAGGGACATGATGATGAGCCAAAGGATTATTACGGCGAAAATGGAGGGTGGAATAACGTTTTCTTCTTGCTTTTTTTTATGTTGAATAATGTTGGGTCATTTTTATGTTGCTGTGTGTTGTTTTAAGACTTTTGTACCGTTTGTGTGTGTTTTGATTTTGCAAGTTTGATGTTGGAATAAAATGAGGTTTCTTTTTTGTTTATTTAATATGTTACTCCCATAATAATAAGATCCCGTGTTGTTTGTGAACACTTTACAATTCGAGAGATTCGAGAAAATTTCATTGATTTCTTCCGACATATAAAGAATAACATGGTGTGTACGGCTCCTATGGCGGTGTGTACGGCTCCTATGGCGGAACTTTGGGGTGTCTATTATGACCTTTATATTGCTTGAGAGTTGGGTTTCAGATCGATCATGCTTGAGGTGAATTCTGAACTGGTGGAGGGGTGGATCAAGAAAGGGGTTCCGTCTTCGCATCCTCTTTCATTCCTAGTACGTATGTGCCATGACTTTACTACTAGGGACTGGAATGTCCGGGTTACTCATGTGTATAGGGAGGCTAATCGTCTGGCAAACGGATTGACAAACTATGCTTCTAGTATTGATTTAGGTTTCCTTTTCCTTGCAAACATTCCTAATAGTTTAATTTCAGTTTTGATGGATGATGTGCGGGGCTTGACTACCCCCCGCTTAACGGGAAATTAGCCTCTTTTTTATTCATTAATAAAATTTATGAGAGTACCGCCTCTCTTTCTACCAAAAAAAAAAAGAAAGAATAACATGGTGGTCTTGTTTGATCGTCTCGACAAGTATTTTAACAATATTAAATTTTATATTTTTTACTATCATATCATATCATATCATTTGAGATATTAACGAAACAAAACGTGAATCGGCATGTTGTTAAGCATACGTTTGGTATAGCTGAGGAACATGATGATGATGTTAGTGCGGCGACGACTACTGCGACGACGACTACTGAGCCAAAGGATTATTAGGGCGAAAATGGAGGGTGTCCTAACGTTTTCTTCTTGATTTTTTATGTTGAATAATGTTGGGTCATTTTTATTATGTTCTGTGTTGTTTTAAGGCTTTTGTACCGTTTTTGTGTGTTTTGATCCTCCAAAGTATGACGCTGGAATAAAATATTGCTTTCTTTTTTGTGGTGAAATGTTATGTTCCTGGTTTCTTATGTGCCTGTGGTTGATTTTTGGATGATTCTGAGGCAAAGGCACCATTTTCGTTACGAAGGATTCAGACTAGTTCAGGCTAATTTCGTTATTGAGGATTCAACTTAATTAGTTTTCGGAAGTTTCCACAAGTTTTCTCGTGTCAAAACGTTTCAGAAACGAAAATGCTCTCTTGCTAAAGGTTTCGTGCTACATGAAACTATTCAGATTAAGTCGGACTGCTCTATGCCAAAGACATTAGTTTCTAAAGAGCTCTTGTACTCAATTGATTATTCATCTATTAATAATATTCATCCATCAATATTAGGCTATCAGCCATAGGAGTGGTATGATTTAGATTGCACAATTTATTTTGGATTTTATTTATATCTTTATACTAGACTAGATAAGATTAAAAAATATTATAAAAATAGCTACCAAAAAAAATGGAATGCAACTATGCTTGAGTTGCATAACAAAAAACAGCCAAATATTAAACTAATCTATACAACTCCTATTGTAGGTAGTAGTCAAGCTAATGCAGCAACCTATTAAGAAAATGAGAGGGAATTGAATTCGATCTCCACTCTCGATCGAGTTAGTTGGAAGTTAGCGTCATCTATCGCACTCAAGAAACTGGTGCGGACGAGCCCACTATTTGATCGATCAAACATGACAAGTCACACTCCTCAAATGTTTGTAGTATATGCTATAGGTGGTTTTTATTTGACGCATCCCATTTTTCATTTTTGACGCACTTTATTTTTTATTTTTGACACATTAAACATATGATAACATTAATTTAATTATTCTACGTGCATGTTTTAGTAAGCTAAATGCATGTGCAATTAATCTAATGCCATTTTTGAATCATGCAAGAGATCCTATGAATCAAGAGATCTAACTTGGATTAATCTAATGCCAACAAGGCTAGACCACCTAGTGTTCTTGTAATCCCGAGTGGATTGGTTGGTGTGACTTTGCTTGGGGCTCTTGGCCTCTTTCTTGTAATCCCGAGTGTTCTTGTAATCCCGACATCTCTCTTGGGATTTATTGAGAATTCGGCTAGGACCCAAATGGAAACCTTCAGAGAATGTGTGGAGAATTGTGGTTTGCTGGATTTGGGATGTACAAGTTACGAGTTCACATTTGATAATGGTAGAATGGGGAATGATAATGTGCAGTGTCGTCTCAATCGATTTTTGGCAAATACCACATGGACGGAGTTGTTCCCCAAAGCTGCAGCTGAAAATCTAGATCGAGAAAAATCAGACCACTCTCCTATCAAATTAGTTCTTGAGTCAAATCTGCGTGCCAAAGGTCCAAAATTTTTCAGGTTTGAAGAAAATTGGGCTGGTAAGTCTCGGTGCAAAGAAATCATCCAAAGAGTTTGGGATAAGAATGATGGGAGTGATATGGAGAAAATCAGTGAGAGTGCAAGAGAGCTGACCATTTGGGCAACGGCGCCAAATTTGACCCGGCAACGGCGCCAAATTTGACCCGGCAACGGCGCCAAATTTGACGCGGCTAATTTGTCGTGTGCCAAGTCAAGTAATCCTAACGTGCAAACTAAGTAATATAGTGCGCAAGCAAGGGTCGAATCCCAAGAGAATCAGTTTATCAAATTCTTAAGTTATCACAATGACTAACCAATAAACGTAACCAAAGGGGGGGTTTAATGGTTTTGATACGAAGTATCGAATGTCAACTTGGTTATAACAATATTAAGCGAAGTGTTCCACTTAGCGATTATCCACAATTAGATTAACAAGTTGATCTTAGAATCCTTTTCATCCCTATGTCAAGTTCTCAAGTGATCGTTCTAATTCCTGTTCTTGAATAGTTATTAGTCCTAATAACCCTTACTCGATTATAACCTTGAAACTATCAAAGTTCAATAACAAAGTAGCAATGCATTCAGGAATAGATAGATACATGCAATATCATGGACAACTAGTCGGATACTCGACATGTACTCAATTCTCTTCTCTAATAACAATCACAACTAGTTCATGCAAATAGATTGTGCTACACAACAAGTATGATAATTCAACTAGAAGTATCAAACTCTAGCAATATGAATAAGATAAAACTAACTTAGGTGATCAGTCTAAAGTAGTAAATCTAGTTCATGGACAATACAAACAAGAGAGTTGAGACAATCAAAGAGTAGACAAAGGGAAAGGATAAACTCACAACTTGTTGAATCCAAAAGCTTCAAACGCCAAGTGAAACAAAGGAACTTTAGCAACTCATAAGTTTTGTGAAAAACTCTCCAAAAACTTAAGTAAAACAAAAGGTATCCGATCAAGGATGATCATCCACAACCTAAATAGTCATCAGCTATTGTAACATCCACATTAAGGTAATAAAAACGTGTGGACAGTTGCAGAATTAAACACAAAATACTTCAATTGGCAAAGACATCAATTTGATTCTTCTGTCGAGGAACCGCACCCGCGGGTTGAGAGCCGCGGGCGCGGTTTTGGATTCTCCAGAATTTCAGGATGGCAGAGGGCCGCGGGCGCGGTTTGGGACCCGCGGGCGCGGCTTGTGCTTTCTCGGATCCTTGGCTGAGGGTGAAACCCGCGGGTGCGGCTGTGTCGTCTGAGGTAGCAGCTACTGATTTCTTCAAGTATTCGTCTTCGTCTTCAGCAGCTTCTTCCTTATGCTTTAATGCTTCCAATGCTTCGTATCATCTCTTGGAATCTCGTATGTAAATCTTTTCTCGAACAGCTCCATGATACAGATTACATAGAAACAAATAACATAATCCTATACAAAACTAGCTAATAATCCATAGTTGCGGTATGTAAAACACCGCTTATCAAAATCATACCGTTAATGTTGTGTACAAAGAAGTGTTGCAGAGAGTGTGATGTATTGCTTCAAAATGTAAATAAAACAATTTGTTCTTTGATGTTTGATGCACTAATGCTTCTTACCATTTTGTAAATAGTTTCAATGAAACAATAAGAATTTTTTTCCAGAAAAAATATGCAGGTTTCATACTTAATACAGGCGTAAAGTGTTTTACAGCTTGCTTCGTATTCGTCAAAATAGATATAATTACGACCGTATAAAATGTTACGGTCATGTTCGTATTCGGCAATTTGAAACAGTAATGTATACGGGCGTATGATATTCTACAGTTAGTTTCGTATTCCTGTTTGTAAGTATGTTCTTGACGAATATTTTATACGTTTTTTTTTATTTGGGAACAATATTATGGAAAATCCAACTTAGCAGGAAAGAAAAATTTTGTTTTTAGATAAAATTTTGAATAATAATATAATACTTAATACCAATTAATTCCATTTTCCTAAACCCTAAATTACACCGATCTCTTTCTTTCTTTCTTTCTTTCTTTCTTTCTTTCTGTAAAACTCGATCTCCACTCTTGCCTCCATCTTCTCCACCACCTCCTCCATCTTCTCCACCTCCTCCCTTCATTATCGATCAATTTCTATGGCTATTAAATCGTTTATCATGGAGTTTGATATTCTCTACGAACACTATACAAGTTATTGCAAATCCAATTCCGATACCAACCTCCTGCTTCGATTTGTTAGGTAAACTTTAATCTCAAAACTCTTTTCTTTCTTACATGATTGATCTCTATTTTGTAAATACATCCTTCTTTAACCTTGGTTTAATGTATTTTCCAGATTCATACATTAGATAACTGAAATTGTTTAACTTATGAAATTTGATAAATGCCCCATACATAGTTCCTTAACTTTGGCTTAGGGTGTCTTTTGTTTTAGCATCATTGCCTAACATCATCAAAACAACAATGTCATTAAAAAGTGAGTACATGAAACTATAGTTATCCTGAATATTATGAACCTTAGTATTATATTCTAAGCTTCAATTTATCTTAGCAACTTTGCAATTACCATCAACCTTGCAATACCCTATATATTATAATTCGATTACATGATCTTAGATGAATCGTGACTTGGATGTGATGGGTAGATTTGTAATGTGTGGTTTTTTCATTTTGATGTGAATTGTTTATTAGTTTTATAGTTGAAATTACATTCTATTCCTTTAATGCTTTTTTATATCATATTTTTTTTCAAAAAATCTCTAACTGTATATGTACAATTAGGTTAACTATGTCTCTAAACGACTCAGTTGATCTAAACGTGTTGCCTCCACAAATAACCGAGGGGATGTATCATCCCCTCTTTGGGGATTATATGATCACTATATCAACCCACTATGAAACTGTGAGAGATATGGAGGGATGTGTTGTAATACACTACCGTCAACAAGTCGGTACAACAGTGAAAAATTTCACTTTCTCTTCTGAATGGGGTGGTATTCCCATAAGTGAGACGCACGCAAGATTTGTTTTGGATGGAGCAGACATACCTTTTTTCATACAAAACATGTGCGCTGTTGGCCTTGTACAGGACTTCGTCAGTAGTTATCTGGCTTCACAAGCTCCAACCTTGTATCCCCACAGATGCCCAAATATTATTGTCAATGTTCGATCACTTCAACAAATCATTGACTTGGAGCAAGATGAGCTGGTTGAACCTCCTGTTCCATCACCCGGCAACATATCAGAGTCATCTGATTCTTCAACGAATCTTTTACACGCTTTGTTGGAGGTTGCAACCCTTCAACAAAGTGGGGGAGGTCACTGTGTAATTTGTATAATTCCATTTGGGTTAGGTTTAGGCATGGAACTTTCGAGTTTGCCTTGTAGACATGTATTTCATTCCGATTGTATTCGGACCTGGTTATATTATGGCACTACATGTCCCACGTGCCGAAGAGACTACGCATGTGGCGTTTAGGATATATCTAGATTTGAGTTTAGTGTACAAAGTGTTGTTGATCAAACCATTAGTAGATAAATTTCTTTAATGTGATTATATTTTGTTGCAGCAATGTATACAAGTGTATAATTAATTACATTTAAGTTATGAATTTTTATAATTACATTGAACAACATTGCATCCAGGGGTATAACTACAAAATAACATCATTGTTTCATATTTCACATATACACAGGTGTATAATAATTTACACTAAACCGTTGTTTTGGTCTTGATGTTTCCGCAAGGGTTTTGTTGAATTTGATTCCATTGTCTCGTGATCTATCATTGACTCATCCGAGATTTAACCTACTTTGAAGTTGTCTCAGGTTTTTGCTAAACTAGAGATACTCATATTTTCCACGTGCTTTTAAAACTATGTATTGTTGCTGAATTCTCAAACAAATTATATTTGAAATGTTTTGTGGATTTTTTAGACACATGTTTTTCATAAGACATACCGTTTAAGTCTCCGTGCCTTTTAAAGGCACGGGAACGAACACTAATTTAGGTACGAAAAGTGAGGTATTTGGGATAATATTTTCTATTCACAAATATTGTAAGAGTAGATGTAAAATGTTCGAGAAGAGAAATTGGGTTGCGATATCAGTGAAGAAGAAAATTCAACTATCTCTAAGAAAAATGAAGAAGATAGTGAGAAAATATTAACCTAAGTAGCTTAATTTTCTTTGTATTTTTGTAATTAAATCAACTCTTTTATGTAGGTAACTATAGATGTTTTTAATTCAATCAACTCCTCTATTGTAGGTAACTACAAATCTTCAATTTAAATCCAACATACATATCCTCCCCATATAACCTTTAATCGAGGTCATTGATATTCTTTAATCCAACGCTCATTATCCATACTATTGTTTCACCAAAATATTTGTTTTACTTGAACTCACCTCTAAAGTACTATAACATGCATTTATATATGAACGTGATAACATGTGTACTTGTACTTATACATTACTGACGAAAAAATTCCGCTCTAACTAACTAGAACCAAGCCTTTAATAAGAACTAGTCTAACTAAGATAAACCTAAAAACTTTATATAGTTAAAATAGATTTGTTTATATCTTTGAAAATAACTAGTGTTCGGTCCCGTGCCTTTTAAAGGCACGTAGACTTAAAAAGGCACGGAGACTTAAATTGTATGTTTTATTAAAAATATCTGTATAAAAAGTTCACAAAACATTTAAAATATTTGTTTTTTGAGAATTCAGCAAAAATACATAGTTTCAAAGATACGCGGAAAATACGAGTATCTCTAGTTTTGCAAGCAAGATTCTTGAAAAAATCTTGGACAATTATAGGTTAAAGTTCGGATGAGTCAACGATAGATCACAAGACAATGGAATCAGATTCAACAAAACCCTTGCAGAAACATCAAAACCAAAACAATTGTTTTAGTGTAAATTATTATACACCGGTGTATATGTGAAATTCAGAACAATGATGTTATTTTGTAGTTATACCCCTGGATGCATTATCGCGTGATGAAACATGAGCTTCAACCAGCTCATCTTGCTCCAAGTCAATGATTTGTTGAAGTGATCGAACATTGACAATAATATTTGGGCATCTAAGGGGATACAAGGTTGGGGCTTGTGAAGCCAGATAATTACTGACGAAGTCTTGTACAAGGCCAACAACGCACATGTTCTGTATAAAAACAGGTATGTCTGCTTCATCCAAAACAAATCTTGCGTGCGTCTCACTTATGGGAATCCACCCCATTCAGAAGAGAAAGTGAAAGTATTCATTGTTTCCGACTTGTTGACGGTAGCGTATTACGAAACATCCCTCCATATCTCTCACGGTTTCTTAGTGGGCTGATATAGGGATCATATAATCCCCAAAAAGGGATGGTACATCCCCTCGGTTATTTTTTGTATCAGATTTTTTGAAAAACAAATGATATAAAATAGCATTAAAGGAATAGAATGTAATTTCAACCATAAAACTAATAAAGAATTCACATCAAAATGCAAAAAAACACGCATTACAAATCTACCCATCACAACCAAGTCACGATTCATCTAAGATCATGTAATCGAATTATAATATATAGAGTATTGCAAGGTTGATGGAAATTGCAAAGTTGCTAAGATAAAGTGAAGCGTAGAATGTAATACTAAGGTTCATAATATTCAGGATAACTATAGTTTCATGTACTCACTTTTTAATGTACAACAACATGTTGTTTTGATGATGTTAGGCAATGATGCTAAAACAAAAGACACCTTAAGCCAAAGTTAAGGAAGATAGTTATGCAACATTTATCCAATTTCATAAGTTAAACAATTTCAGTTATCTAATGCATGAATCTGGAAAATACCTTAAACCAAGGTTATAGAAAGATGTATTTACAAAATAGAGATCAATGATGTAAGGAAGAAAAGAGTTTTGAGATTAAAGTTTACCTAACAAATCGAAGCAGGAGGTTGGTCTCGGAATTGGATTTGCAATACTTTGTATAGTGTTCGTCCATGATACACAATTTAATAGCCATAGGGCCTGATCGATTATGGAGGGAGGAGGTCGAAAAGATGGAGGTGGTGGTGGAGAAGATGGAGGAGGAGGTGGAGATCGAGTTTTACAGAAAGAAAGAGATCGGTGTTTAGGGTTTAGGAAAATGGACTTAATTGATATTAAGTATTATATTATTATTCAAAATTTTATATGAAAACAAAAAAAATTAAAACCTTCTAAGTTGGATTTTCCAGAATATTGTTCCCAAAGAAAGAAAACGTATAAAATAAAATAATAAGACACATAACAGACTTATAAAGCGAAATACGAACATGACCGTAACATTTTAAACGGTCGTAATTATATCTGTTTTGACGAATACGGAGCAAGTTGTAAAACACTTTACACCTGTATAAAATGTGAAACTTGCATATTTTTTCTGGAAAAAAACTTCTTACTGTTTCATTGCAACTATTTACAAAATGGTAAGAAGCATTAGTGCATCAAACATAAAAGAAAAAATTATTTTATTTACATTTTGAAGCAATACATCACACTCTTTGCAACACTTTTTTGTACACAACATTAACGGTATGATTTACAACTTCATTGTTCTTGAAGCAATACATCACACTCTTTGCAACACTTCTTTACTGTTTCCTGCTGTTTCCAAATTCTTGATCGCTTCCCTGTGTTTCCAGGTTTCCGTGCTAATTTTTTCTTTAAAATATAGTCGAGCTATATATATAAATGTGAAGAAAGGGTCAACCTTACATCTAAATACTAAATTCTCCCTCTGTTAACCTTTAGCCTTGAGAAAATTAACTAGAGGATACAATAGGTGATGCATCGCATTGGCGGTCGACTGAGTCTGATGCTCTCCTTCAAGCACCATATAAAAAACACCAGTTTGAAATTCTTCTTCTATATGCACTTCCAATTGGCCCTAATCCACCAGTAACCAACACACCATGCATATCAAATTAGAGTTTCAATTGAACAATGAAATACGAGGATCAAACTTGGAAGAAACCCATCTCTAACTCTCACAACAATCTCAAGGGTGATACAAAATTTGTAGAAATTTCACACATACAAGCAGAATTTCATGTATATTGAAACCTAGAGTACGACAGCAAGACAAGTCAACTGAAGAAGATCATTAAAATTTGAGGAAACCAAATCTAACTAACACAAATATAACACATAAAACTAAACAGAAGTGCAGAAATTCATACCCGGGGAAAATTGACAAATTTGGGGAAACCCTTTGGCCAGTCCAAGAGTTGGTTGGTGCCAAGCGAAGAGGAGAGCTAGAGAGAATGATTTGGTAAGGACCCAAGAGCTTGTTGTCACCGTTGTCGGTTTTGGTGACAAACTCGAATTGGGGTTGAGTGAGTATAGAGAGTTGGAGAGAGACGGAAATAGATGGGGATGGAAGAGGGAGGCGATTGTTCAGAGAAGAGAACGTGGATGGAGCGATTCGGTTGCAGGAATAGGTGTCGACGGTGAGGCAATCAGAGCAAGAAGAACCAGTCCGGGGAGCCGAGGGAGGGCAGTTTTGCGGTAAAAGAGTAAGGATGGTGGAAGAACAACGTCGGTGGTTGACGGCAAATTGATATCGGATTGAGACGTGGAAGGAGGAGTGGGAGTAGTGGGAGAGGAATGAGAACGGTGAGAATGGTGAGAGCGGTTTCTCATATAAGATGGGCGAGATACAGGAGAGAGGCCGAGAAAAAGGGACGGGAAAGATATACACGGGATAGAGGGGAGAGAAGACGACAACTGCTGAGAGAGGCAGAGAAGTTGAGAGCGAAGAAGACGGACAACTGCTGATAAAAAAGAGCACGTGTTAAATAATGAGTAAAGGCCGTAAATTTGGACTGAAATAAATGTTTTAATTTTTTTTTTGGGCCTGTAAGAAGCTGCCACATGGCTGCAAGATACAGCCCCTTGAAGGGGCTTGTTTTAATCTTTTAGTAGATATCACAGTTTTTTTGAACTTGTAGTGGCTGGTGCTGTTTGATTTTATACAAACATTATTTACCCGGTTGAAGAAACTGGGTTACAGGAATTTAAAATAGCTTTGTTAAATTGAATAAATTCCATACTTGCCCAAGTTCCACCCAACTCCTTAAAAACAACAGGACAATATAAAGAGATTTAGGGGGGGGGGGGGGGAACTGATTGCGTTGAACACAATCTTTCATCAAGAATCGTAAATCAAATTCTATCAAGTAAGATACTCAGCATAATACCATTTGAACAGCATCTCAAATTCAAATACAAGAATATACCTTTTACTTGTTAGCATGATGTACAAAACTCCCTGAAGAAGCTGCAACACTCACTCAATGCAGGTGCAACGCCACAGGAAAATCAAAGCGACTGAACCCTCAAAGCTTGTCTAGGACTGCAAATATCATTTAAAACATATATAAACTCATATTTGGAATAGGATACTTAAAATCCATCAACTAAAATAAAAAATTTGTTCAAGTATGGCAAATCCTTATAATGTAATTATGACTTTCTAATATATATTCACCTCCTTTATGTAATTGACAAAGCTTTATCAACAATTACTGAATAGGTTATGTACTTATGTGTGTTTATAAACTATTCATACAATGAATACGAGTACTGGATAACAAAGATTGGTGTAGATGGTCTAAGCATGTGTAATATAAAATATCACAGTTTTTTTGAACTTGTAGGGGCTGATGCTGTTTGATTTTGTACAAACATTATTTACCCGGTTGAAGAAACTGGGTTACAGGAATTTAAAATAGCTTTGTTAAATTGAATAAATTCCATACTTGCCCAAGTTCCTCCCAACTTCTAAAAAACAGCAGAACAATATAAAGAGATTTAAGGAAAAAAAACAACCGATTGCATTGAACACAATCTTTCATCAAGAATCGTAAATCAAATTCTATCAAGTAAGATACTCAGCATAATACCATTTGAACAGCATCTCAAATTCAAATACAAGAATATACCTTTTACTTGTTAGCATGATGTACAAAACTCCCTGAAGAAGCTGCAACACTCACTCAATGCAGGTGCAACGCCATAGGAAAATCAAAGCGACTGAACCCTCAAAGCTTGTCTAGGACTGCAAATATCATTTAAAACATATATAAACTCATATTTGGAATAGGATACTTAAAATCCATCAACTAAAATAAAAAATTTGTTCAAGTATGGCAAATCCTTATAATGTAATTATGACTTTCTAATATATATTCACCTCCTTTATGTAATTGACAAAGCTTTATCAACAATTACTGAATAGGTTATGTACTTATGTGTGTTTATAAACTATTCATACAATGAATACGAGTATTGGATAACAAAGATTGGTGTAGATGGTCTAAGCATGTGTAATATAAAATATCACAGTTTTTTTGAACTTGTAGGGGCTGATGCTGTTTGATTTTGTACAAACATTATTTACCCGGTTGAAGAAACTGGGTTACAGGAATTTAAAATAGCTTTGTTAAATTGAATAAATTCCATACTTGCCCAAGTTCCTCCCAACTTCTAAAAAACAGCAGAACAATATAAAGAGATTTAAGGAAAAAAAACAACCGATTGCATTGAACACAATCTTTCATCAAGAATCGTAAATCAAATTCTATCAAGTAAGATACTCAGCATAATACCATTTGAACAGCATCTCAAATTCAAATACAAGAATATACCTTTTACTTGTTAGCATGATGTACAAAACTCCCTGAAGAAGCTGCAACACTCACTCAATGCAGGTGCAACGCCACAGGAAAATCAAAGCGACTGAACCCTCAAAGCTTGTCTAGGACTGCAAATATCATTTAAAAAATATATAAACTTATATTTGGAATAGGATACTTAAAATCCATCAACTAAAATAAAAAATTTGTTCAAGTATGGCAAATCCTTATAATGTAATTATGACTTTCTAATATATATTCACCTCCTTTATGTAATTGACAAAGCTTTATCAACAATTACTGAATAGGTTATGTACTTATGTGTGTTTATAAACTATTCATACAATGAATACGAGTACTGGATAACAAAGATTGGTGTAGATGGTCTAAGCATGTGTAATATAAAATATCACAGTTTTTTTGAACTTGTAGGGGCTGATGCTGTTTGATTTTGTACAAACATTATTTACCCGGTTGAAGAAACTGGGTTACAGGAATTTAAAATAGCTTTGTTAAATTGAATAAATTCCATACTTGCCCAAGTTCCTCCCAACTTCTAAAAAACAGCAGAACAATATAAAGAGATTTAAGGAAAAAAAAACAACCGATTGCATTGAACACAATCTTTCATCAAGAATCGTAAATCAAATTCTATCAAGTAAGATACTCAGGATAGCATAATACCATTTGAACAGCATCTCAAATTCAAATACAAGAATATACCTTTTACTTGTTAGCATGATGTATAAAACTCCCTGAAGAAGCTGCAACACTCACTCAACGCAGGTGCAACGCCACAGGAAAATCAAAGCGACTGAACCCTCAAAGCTTGTCTAGGACTGCAAATATCATTTAAAACATATATAAACTCATATTTGGAAGAGGATACTTAAAATCCATCAGCTAAAATAAAAAACATGTTCAAGTATGGCAAATCCTTATCCTTATAATGTAATTATGACTTTCTAATATCTATTCACATCCTTTATGTAATTGATAAAGCTTTATCAACAATCACTGAATAGGTTATGTACTTATGTGTGTTTATAAACTATTCAGCAAGATAATAGTTTATCCACATTCAGCAAATTAGCATTGAGGAACACAACTTCAACTTAAATAAAAAAACTTAGTTAAAAACAGTGACTCAACCCTGATTAGCTTCCACTCCACATATCACATTTTTTAGTGTAAGGAATTAAAAGATCTTAATCAACTAAAAAAGTTTTCTTAAGGAATTATCGAGCTCTACCCCATCTAGTAAAACCATCTAATCAAATCTGTTTCAATGAATTAGCTAGCTCACTCTTAATTTGTGATTAATAACACATGTGTTCTATCTCTGAATTGAAGGAATCAAAGCCTTATCCTTGCTTTATTTCACAGAAACTACTCCTCAGGACTTAAAGTCTAATAAATAATACATAACTATATCTTCTAACAACATCTCTATTAACAATCCTGCTAATAACCAACTAATACATGAGTTTGTGTTAAATCAAGACAAAACAATGGATGAAAAAGAAGACCTTAAACGTGGACATAATTTTCTCCTAGCCTAGACATCTACTTTTCTTTGCTTCATGATTGTGAAGTTCACTGGTGTATAATTTAGGTTAGACAAAAATAGTTACAAGATAAAAAAATTTAATACAATGAGAAATGACACTAATAAATAAGAATTTCAAATTGTAACCATACATAAATTTAGAGAAAGAATTACAGTTTACAAGCTCTGTACATACTAAGAAACAAATTTAATTCATTTAGAACTATTCAACAATAAGAGAAATACAAAATATTACATTGTAAGAAGTATAAGGTGATTTACTTTATATCTTTTATGTCTAGCAAGGTATACAATGACACAAAAGTATGCAATGATTTTTTGTTCTAAATTGATTTATACAACTTAGGCTTCAACTCAATAAAAAAAACATTACCCCAACTAAAGAAATCATCAAGAGACAAATAAAGCCACCAACAACAGGAACAACAATTGAAAAGTAAAGAGAAGGCTTAAGATTGCCAAAACTCAAGCCTGTTTTACTTGCACATTCATCTTCCCAGCTCGTTCTGCTGATTGACTATAATGGAACACAAGTATTCCTAATCAATTCACAGCCGCAAAACAGATTTCCTTATACAATAAATAGAAAGCAAGCTTGAATTTCTCTGAATGAGCAACAATTAGATCTTTAGACGGAATCTGAATCTCATGCTCGTGCAATATTGCTTCCATTTCAGCAACCTAACCAAAACCCAATTCTGAATTTGGATCTTTTCCCTGCTCAAATTCCTGGAAAAGTTGCTTCAAGGTTGTTTGATAGTTGCAAGAAATTATACAGATTTTTCATTAAAATAGTGCTGTCAAATTCAAAAAGAAAGCATAAATTCAAATTACATATTCATCCAAAACAGAGGGAGGTAGTCAGTACTTCAAGTTCAGATATCAAGTACGAGAGCCAGAACGATTACCACAACCATCAAGATATACATAGCAATAGAGATGGAAAAGTAAAAAAGGGGGGAAAAGCTAAAGGAAAGAAAGGGAAAGTTTCTTTCACAAACCATTGCCCCATGAAACGAAGCAGAATACAAGAACTTCCAAACACATATTTCTGATTTCTAATGTATGAATCAAAAACACCAAGAAAATAAATGCATGTATGCAGGATGCTTATTGCTGTATAACATACCATGGCACAAAATAAGATAATTTTTGTTCAAGAGTCTTTACCTCCACCATCTATCTAGCACTTCAATATCAAATATTAATCCAGATAAAAATTAGGAGCACTTAAAGACTTGTCAACAGAAGCGAAAGAAATTATACTGTAGATGGTCTTACTCAAACAGAAACTTTACATAGTTGATCACATAGCTAGTCAAAGGATGCACAGTCCGATCAGACACGACAGTTTTAGTGGCGTTTTTTTCAACTACTTCTTCTAATAACACCACGAGATTTCCTTGGTAAAAACCTAAACCTAACGAATAGCACCACGAGATTTAAAAATTGGAATCACAAACTTTAAAAAAGGAGCGACAAAGGAAATCGGGAGAAAGCCCAAGAGATTGAGGGAGTCGATGAAATAATACCTCGTTTTGGGTGAAGCGGAAGGCAGGGCCTCCATTGCTAGGCAGTCGACCCATCGCTTAGCCTTGTCCTTGTCCAGTCTGCGGTGGTCTGCTCTTCCTCGATCTGAGATCGAGGGCTTACGTTTGCAGCGGGGAATGAGGGTGGTGGAGGGCTGCAACCGGAGGTGGCGCCTAGTCGCAGCTTCAGCGTAGGTGGTTCGTCTATAGGGGAGGCCTGAGGTTTGTGGTAATGGTGGGTAAATAATTGAGAAATATGAGGCAGAGAGCTTAACCGAGAAAGACGGAGGGCAAGAGAAAGTGGGGTAGAGCAGTTCGTATTTCAGGATTTCAGAGCAGTTTCTAGAGAAGACGAGGGATAATGGAGAGAGGGGGTGGAAAAATGAATCGAAGATAGGTACTTGACAGTTAAAGGCGGTTGATGGAGGAGTGGAAGTAGTAGGGAGAGTGGGGGAGAAGATGCAACTGCTAAGGGATGGAGGTTGAGAGCTAAGAAGAAGCTGCAATTTCTGAGAGAAAATCATTAGCACGTGTTAAATAGTTAATAGGCTGTAAATTTGGACTGAAAAAATTAGGTTTTTATTTATTTATTTTGGCCTGTAAAAACCTGTCACGTGGCTGCAAGATAAAACCCTTTGAATGGGCTGACTTTAATCTTTTAATAGACTAGACATAGCTCATAGGTGTAACATTTAATGTCGAATAAGCTGGCAAATTCACATATGTGGCAACTTCAGAATGATGAACATTCTAAATATGGGATCCAATTATCCAAATTTCAAACCTAACCTAAAAATCATAAAGGAAATTGGACGAGCTAGTTTAAGTCACTCCACTACTCACCTAACTTAATAAAAGTGGTTAGTTGGCCGGTCGACCGGCCGATTCATAAATTACGTGGTCCAGAAAGATCCGAGTTGGAGGCATGGCATTGGCACAGGGTTTATGTGTACTCATCAAGTTAGGGCATCCATTATTTCATAGAAAAATATTCGATGAGAATAAACTTTATAATTGGAATGTGAGAAAATGGTGAATATTTAGTAGTAAATCAGTAAATGTTTAATATTAATTTGGTAAACAAGTACTCGTTGACAAACTTAAAAACATAAAAAAAAAAAAAGAACATTCATATATTTCTCAAATAAATTTTATTGAGAAACTGAAAAACATTCAGAGAAAAATCGTATATATGCATCACTTTTCGAAAATGTGCATTAAATTTTTTGATGAACATCGGTCATTCTCACATTCTCATTTTAAAAATTATTCTCAACCGAACCGTATGCTTATTCCATACACATATTATCCTATCCATTTCACATTTTAGTGATAAAAAAAGGAAACTTGACCAAAAATAATCTCAACTTTCAATTCATCAACAAAAAATGGTCCAAACGTTTTTTTTGTTAAAATTTAAGGTAGTTTTATAATAAAGACGACATCTTATAATAAGACGATTTTTTTCGTTAATAATTTTTCGTTTGAAAAAGTCATTTGTACCATTTTTTATTCGTAGATTAAAAGTTGAGATTATTTTTGTTGATATATAAGTTGAGACTATTTTTTGTTCATAACTCATAAGTTAAAGTTGAGATTATTTTTGGCCATTTTTCCATAAAAAAGATTATTAATTGATTAAGTTGGGTGTAACTTTCCATTTTGTTTGATCCTGCCATTTGCCGTTGCCTCTTGCAGATTGCACAACAAATATACTCTCAACTACCAACTATTATTGGATCCGAGATTTGCATTAATGCTTGCATTTTTCTACTTGTAAGAGCACATAATAAAAGAATGAAAAAAAAAAGATTTTTTTAATGTGTGTCGAGATATAAACAATAAATAATTAAAATAGAAAAGAATTATATTCAAAATGTAATATTTTTTATTGTTATCAGTTAATCTTATTTTCCTAGTAGTGAGTAGTTTGAGATTTTTTTGAATTATTTATTGTGTGCTTATGGAAAGTTTGGAAACACATTACACAAACTCTTAATTATTCTAAAAAGTTCTCACAGAAGTAAATGTAATACTCCCTGCATCGATTTATATGGACTTTTTGCAAGAATTATTTTAAAAAATAGATCTATTCAATCTTCAAAGATAATTATTATACTTCGGAAATGTGAAAAAATATGTTTTATGTGTTTGTATTAGTGGGTTGCTTAATTTTGTCTATTAAGGAGTTGCTTCTTCTTCTTTTCTTTTCTTTTCATTTCAATGAAACTTTTTATGATAAGAAGGAAATGGATAAAACACATTACTATCATATATTAATTATTGATCAAATATTTGAGGCTAAAATCTTTTAAAAATCTGACCGAGGGAGTATGATACACTAATATTTAAAAATTAATTTATCACTTCGTGGAAAAACACTTTATTATTCTAAATAAGATTCTGGTCGAGAGAATAGTGACAAAGTAAAAAACCACTCTAAGTCGGGTATGATCATATTGGGTGATACAAAAGATTTGTTCACTTCTTCAAATTTATGGTTTTCGAATTGGGAATTTTGCCTTTTTGAAAACCCCCTGTTGCGTGTAAACTAAGTTGACATCTCTTCAAAAAGGTATTTATATAAGTAGGCGTATAAATCATATAAATTTCATCTTAATATTTCCAAGTACAATTATGTTGGTAAACAGTGGCAATGAAAATTGCTAACAAACTTATTATAAATTTTATATTTTTTCCCAACTATTTATCAGTCTCTTATCTCTTTTTCTTTCTCTGTTTCTCTCATGGCTTGTCTTCCTTCTCTTTTTATTACGAAGAAGAAAATCTAAAACGAGGTTTCAACAATGGCTAGATTTAACCCAACTTCATTTTCAAGATTTGAATTCGAAATCTATGATTTTTTTTGGTGTATTCGAGATCTATGATTAAGCTAACACTATCGTCTGCATGCCAACTGAGCTACGTACTTGAGGATATAACGTGAACAACCGTTTCAAATCATACTTCAATATATATTGGGTGACAAAATTCTTCTTCTTAAATATATTTGCATTTTTGAGTCTCGAATTTTAGACTTATGGTTATGATAGCACATACGTGTTTGGAGATGCATAACCGGAAAACTAATTTCAACCATACACGTACACTCTCACTCACCCTCTTTCTGTTTATATTTATGAATATATGTAAACATAGATCTATATAAGTGTTTATATATATGAATGATGCACTCTTCTCATTTCCATATTCCATCACATCCATCTCCTCTCATCATATTGTTGGTAGTTGTTACATTTGTACTCTTTCATTCTCTCAAATATTTAATACAAATTGATGATTAACACTCTTTCATTCTCGTGACTTAACTAATAGTGTACGTAGTTTGATAAAGAGTTGGTTAAAAAGCTCCTAAAAATGTGGAGCAACAATGAGGTGAAGGTAGATATTGGCCCAACGGAAGAGCGGTTGGAGGAGCCTTTGAGCCCAAGCGCGGTGGTTTACGTGCGCACACACGCCGCACACATACTTGTTACTATCGGTCTTGGCTGTCCTACAAACGTCGACACTTTCAGAGCCCAACTACCGCTCGCTCTCAACCATCCTCGTTTCTCAAGCCTATTGGTATGTATTCTCTTTGTTAAGAAATATCTAGCTAAACTAGTTTTGGTGAGGATGTATCCTTAGATGAGGAATTAGTATGATGCACACATACATAACAGATGATGTGCATCACTAGATACTGTGTGCATGGGTTATAACGTTTGTGTACATTATCCTCAGTTCTCATCTGACTCATCCTCACCAGATCTTTTCTCTAGAATATGTAGAACTCCGTATATAAACATATGCTTGTAATAATTTATTTATTAATGTTGTTTTAGTTTTAGACACAAAAGAATATTTAATGCTCCTATGTTACTAATTGTAGGTTGGAGATGTGGAAAAGAATGAAAAGTTGAAATGGGTTCAAGCTTCTCATATGAACATAGATGACCACATAGTTGTTCCTACCATCAACCCTACTACAATCAAGAACCGCCTTTTAGGAGATAAGTTTGTGGAGGATTATCTTCATAATCTCACCAACACATCACTTGATACATCAAAACCACTATGGGAATTCCATCTCCTTGATGTCAAGACATCCGAGGCTGAGTCCATTTGGATATTCCGAACCCACCATGCTCTCGGTGATGGAATCTCGATCACTTCTCACGTACTCGCTTGGACACGCCAGCTGTCGAATCCAAACTCTCTTCCAACTATTGCAACAATCAAGAAGAAGAAAAGGGAGGAGAACATAAAGATTGGAAAACATGGGTTTTGGAGGTTTCCTATAAGCATTATCTTGGCGGTGTGGTGGTACTTACAACTACTTTGGAATACAATAGTGGATATTTCAAAGTTTTCAGCAACAATGGTTTTCTTGAAGGATTCAGATGTGCTTGTCATGCCGAATTTGAAAAGCGCGTCAAAGAGAAGACGAATCGTTTATAAAACAGTTAGTTTGGATGACATAAAGTTCATAAAGAATGCAATGAATGTTGTAAGTAATATATACCATCCTTCACTTGCATATTAAGATTGGTAAGTTTATAGATATGTTGTCTAACATGTAAGTTTTCATGCAGACTATTAATGATGTTGCTATGGGAATCATAGAAGCCGGTTTCTCTCGATGTCTCAGTAGAAGATTTGGCAGTAAGTACTCTTAATTTACTCTCTACTTACATTCTTAGGTGCCTTAAAATGTACATATAGTTAATCACATCACATGTATATGGTTTATTGATAAAGATGGCAACAAGAAAGAAGACATGAAGTCAAATGACATCATTCTAGAGAAAATACGATTGAGGATTGCTATGGCTGTCAACCTAAGGCCACTTGAAAGAATTCAAGTGAGTATCTCTCCTAACTTCGATATATACGTGAAGGAAAAAATTTCGGTGAGTATAAACTTTAAAATGAGAATGTGAGAATGGTGAACATTGAGTAGTAAATTGGTGAATATTTAATACTAAATTGATGAACATTCGTTGACAAAAGATGTGCATTACTTTTTCAAAAGATGTGCATCAAGATTTTTGATGAATATTTGAGTACATTTTGATGAACATTTAAGTATATTTTGATGAACATTATTCATTCTCACGTTCTTATTATAAAAATTGTTCTCATCCGAATCGTACTCATACGTTAATACATCTCTTAAAATGTATGTATATATTTAGGGTTTAGATGATTTAAAGAGCAAGGACACAAAACTTGGATTGGCAAATGAGATTGGATTTGTAGTAATTCCATTATCATTCCGATTGAGACATGATCCATTGGAATATGTTCGCAAAGCTAAGGTCATCCTTGATAGAAAGAAGCATTCTTTAGAAGCTAAACTCAACATTGATCTATGTAAGATTGCGGCGAAAGTGATTGGATACAAGGTATGTACGTAGAAGAAAGTTTCGGTGCGAACACAATCTTAATTAAAATACGAAGTGTGAATAGCTCGCGTACAGATTACATGTCAGTGTTCATAATTTGGGCCATTAAAATTTTTGAACGTTTTCACTGAGATACACGATGACATATTTGTAAATATTGTGAACTTTGTTTTTTTTTTTGTTTTTTTCCCCTCAAAATCACCCCAAAAAATTTCATCTCCTAGATTATAAACATTATCGCCCAGATTATGAACATTCGTTTGTTATCTGTGAACACGAAAAACTTCGCACTTCGTTTTTTAAGGAGTGTTCTCACCCGAACTTTTCTGATTTCTGTTTTTTCATGTTTGTATCATTTAATTTCTCCATTACTTGCACATTAAACATGCGATCCTTATCCTATTTAATTTGTACAAGCTAACGAACAATTGAATTGCCTTGATTTTTGTTTTCGCAGCTGATAGGATTATTGACGAAGAGAATTTTTAATCGCTTGTCAATATGTGTTTCTAATGTCCCTGGGCCTGTGGAAGAAACCAGTTTCTTCAACCATCCCGTTAAATTCGTCGCCCCAACTATATATGGCATGCCGAGCGTAAGTCTTTCTGCAATTATTTCTATCCGAAAAATTGTTATAGTCGCAAAAAACTTTAAATCATATCTGTTTAATTCAAATAGAAATTTTAAACTTGAACGTTCATGCAAGTTTTTCTACAACTATTTTTTACTATTATTTGTACATATAACGTACATGATGCATCAAAATTAAGTGAAGCAAGACGTAATATTGCAACTTTTTTTTTAATTAAAGTCAATCATGTGTGTCTAATTAGTTTAATTAAATTGGATAATTGTTGTATCAATAACTCTAATCTTTTAAATGGCAGCCAATCCAGATATGTTTTCAAAGTTGCACGAATAGAATGGCGATCGTCGTAGCAACTCGTGAAAACGTCATTTTCGACCCTCATGAACTCCTTGACGACATTATAGAATCACTCTTGTTGATCAAAGATGCAATTATGAAAGGGGAATGATTTCTGCACCGGGTTTTTTTAGTATTGAACCGAGCATTTGAACGCCAAGTACCAACGCTTTAATATTTTTCAAAGAAATTAAGAAAACGTTGTCACATCGCGTTCATTCATTTCGGCTCAACTACAAATTTATCCGGCTTAAACCTGTTAGCCTTTATGAAATGAGGAGACCTCATTATACATATGTTGTTAATTAGCTTTTTTAGATATATTAACTTAAAAAAATGTTGTGTTAAACTATGTCCATTATATTGTTTATATTTTCACATAATCGAAATAACTAGATATATGTTTAAGTAACGTATATAGAGGACTAATTCATTTTAGTAATGCGTGCTCAACATTATTATCATCAAAGATCAAGCATATGCATGAACATTCATATCAGTTCAATCATATTTACAACATACTTGAGCATAATTTTTTCTAGCTAAAAAGATTAACTGAATATAAATATGTTTTAGCTTGTGACTCTTCGAAATTAAACAATACAAAAATAATGTATAAGGACTAAAATAAAGACATCTAAAAATAAATCAATAGTATTTAATTTGATTCATAAAACATTAATAACCTAAGAGGTAATGACTAAATGAGAAACTAAAATTTTAAACGAAAAGAACTTGTCTTTCTTTCTTAATCCGATAAGTTGGGTTGTAATTTTCCTCAGTAAAAGAAAACCAAAACGCAAATAATTTTCCATATAGGACCAATTTGAGCACAATTGTCCATCACACATTAAAAGATAATACTATCATTATCCACATCATCCAACCGACCATGATTCCAAGCCACACGATTGATTAACTGGTTTAGTATCTAAAGAAGATTTATAATCACCTAAAAACAAAAGAATAATGTTATGTATGAATAATTACTAAGTGTCGTTTGTTACACCATTCCGGAAAGGGAAAGTGAATCAAAATATATCTAAACAATATTTAGTACTCCCTCCGTCCCTGAATTTCGTTCTTGATTCTGTTTTTGACACTATTCACACATCAAGAGAATCTTCGTAATTTTGACCAATATATAGATAAAAACATAGTCATGTGTGGTCTTGTTTTATTCGTCTTATCGAGTACTTTAATAATATTCAAATTTTATAATTTTTACTAATGTATAATTAGAGATATCGATAAAACAAAACGCACATCGGCATACGTGCCCGAGTGAAACAGGAAGGAAATTCAGGGACGGAGGGAGTATCATGGTTAGAAAACAAAATAATAATATTTTATTAAGAAAAATGACAATGACATGTTCAAGAGGGGGGAAAGAAGAGTGAGAGGAGTGAATCACCCCTTTTGAAAATAACTAAGCCCAATAACCTGAATTTGACATTAAGAAGAGTTTTATAACCCTATTTTATTTGGACTAAATAAACTAACCCAATCTAAATCACAATCCGTCATCAAATTAAAATTATCATCAACATAATACGTCATCAACTGAAATTGTCATCAATACAAACTGTCATCAACATAAATTGTCATCAACACAAATTGTCATCATGTATAAAAATGTTAGTTAACACACTATAAAAAATTTAAGGTTAGAAAATATAAGTGAATGTGCAAAAATGGTTACTTAACCTAAGGAGACCCCTTTTGACTCCTCAAGTATGAGTGGGTTTAAAAAATCATAAAACATCATTGTCCCTCTTGTATTTGGAGACTCTTTTTTTTCCACAACCATTCACACTCTCACAAACATACATATTTTAATTAATGAACCACAATATTAAATTTTGTCTACATTCATTTTGACTCTCTTTCTCTTTTCAAAATGGTGTAACAAACGCCACCTTAATATATTTAAGCTTGTATATATGGTGTTATATAAAAGTAGGTCGTCTAAAATTATCTAGAAGGCGATTAATAGGTCATCGACACATCACCGTTCCATTTTTCGCTTATTAGGGTTCACATGAGGTACTCGGCGAAAAACATTTCATTAACGACCATCTATGCGCATAAAAGACCATATGCACACCATCTAAATTCTAGAAGCTCACTAATTAGATATATTTTTGGACCGGAAATTTAAACTTCAATTGGTCTAGCTTTTAGTGTCTAGACGATAGACAACGACTAAATGAAATTTATGTCTTGTTTAATTATTGGGTTTAAATTGAAACTTTGAATTTATGTTGAAAATTTTAAATTAATTAATGTTGGAGACTATAAATTTTATGAACTACTCCCTCTGTCCCTTTATTTGGGTCACATATTGTACTATGCACATTTATTAAGAAGAAGAAGAAAGAGAAATTTGCACAAGAAAGAGTGTCCAAACCCATTTCTCAACCAATTAAAACCAAGTTTACAAAGTTAACAGCCAATGAGAATGCTTCATTTGAAGCACACGAATTACCACTTTTATAAGACCAAAATGCCCTTACAAAATCTGTTTACAAGCTTTATAACTGCACTAAGGCATTAACACTAACACAGTATAAAACCCATAACTGAAGATGCAAAACAGTTTGAGCTGTTAAACACAAAACAGAGCAAAAAAACTGAGAGCAAATAAATAAAACAGAGCATTTATTGTTGCATCATTGTCGAAGGAGAGGATGGTTTCAGCATTTATGTACAACGAGGCTCCAGATCCTGATGATGACGACTAATTAAATAATGAGGAGATGGGGGACTTAGGAGCAGAACCTGTTTTTCCTTTTGATCTGAACCAAGAGCCTGCACCATCAGAATTCGAGGATCATGGAGAGGCAACCCAACATCATCAGCCCCGAACTCCCAGACTCAACAATAGCATGAAGATGCACATTCTGAATCACCTTCTCAACAAATCTTCAGGGGACAGACTTCCACATGGAGCCATCAATGAAGTTGCAGAACTGTTCAATGTGCACAGAAGAACTATTAGTAGGATCTGGACAGTAGCAATGAGACAGAAGGCGGCAAATCAAGCTTACACTATCAACACAAAGCATCACAATGCTGGAAGGAAGCGAACTCAAGTTGATCAAGCAACAATTACAGCACTAAGCATGGGGGACAGAACATGTATCAGAGATTTAGCAAGCAAACTAGATATTCCCAAATCAGTTTGTCATAGAATGGTGAAGATGAAAATAATAAAGGCACACACAAATGCATTACACCTTGATTTGAGTGAAGCTCACAAGAAAACCAGGATGTAATGGATTCTCAATCTAATCACAGGAGACACAGTTGCAGAAAAAACAGAATATCATCCAATGTATGATTTCATTCATATTGATGAAAAATGGTTCTTTCTTACAAAGAAGACACAAAGATGTTATCTAGCAAAGCATGAAAGAGGAATGTACAGGGCTGCTAGTTCAAGTAAGTTTATTCCTAAGGTTATGTTCATGGTAGCAGTTGCAAGGCCAAGGTTTAATGAAGAGGGAGCATGCACATTTGATGGAAAGATTGGTATCTTTCCATTCACTTACCAGGAAGCAGCAAAAAGGAAATCAGTTAGGAGGCCTAAGGGGACAATTGTTACAAAACTTGTAGAGTCAATTAACAAGCATGTTACCAGAAGAATGTTAATTGATCATATCATACCAGCAATCAAGGCCAAATGGCCACAAGATGGACAAAAAGTCATATACATCCAACAAGACAATGCAAGGCCTCATATCAATCAACAAGATCCAGAATGGCAAGAGGTACACAAACAAGATGGATTTACTTTTATTCTAATTCAAAAGCCAAATATACTAGACCTAGGGTTTTTTAGGAGTATACAGTCACTGATGCACAAAAAAATGCCTAGAGATGTTGATGAAATGCTACAAGCAGTTTATAATGCTTTTTATGAGTTGGATGCCACTACTCTAAGAGGTGTATGGATTTCTCTCCAAAATGTTATGAATCAAGTGTTACAAGTCAAAGGAGGAAATGATTATGATTTGCCTCATGTCAGCAAAAAGAAATTAAGAGCACAAGGTCTTCTACCAGAGATAATCAAGGCAACTACATGGGTTGTTATAGAAGCGTGGGAGATTGTTCATGGGGCTTCGGTCAATGAAAACAATGAAGACAACCAAACAAATAATGAAACAGAAGACATTCCATTTGAAGACAATGAAGACAACCAAGCCAATGATGCAACAGAAGACAATCCATATGATTTAGGAGACTTAGAAGCTAATGGTTTAGGGGACAGCCAAGAAGATTTAGACAACTTCATAATTATGTAGGTAATTGGTTTAATTATCTAGGATTATATTACTACTGTAAGCATGCATAGACTACCAGTTTTTGTAAGCAAGCTTACAGTAGTCATATTTTTTGTAAGCAAAGCAAATCAGATAAATATCAGAAAGTCATGCAAGTGTTTAAGGCAACCAATTTGTCTCAGGTGTCCCCATGACCATCATGATTAACAATTAATTCCAAGACTTAACATTTCAGATATGCATCAGTCAGTAAGAAATATCTAGTGTTCCTATAGCACATCCAGGCAGTGGAAATTAAGGGCTTGTATCTCAGCATTGACATTTTTCATCATTGAAGATAACAGATGTCCCCATTCCCTCATTGATATCAAGCCCCTAAACACTAACCTAAACATACTAGATAGGAACAATAAGACACTAATTACTGTGTTCCTATGGTACATTAAAGAAATGGAAATTAAAAGCAATCTCAGATCATGATAAACAGACTTCATCATAGACATTAAAAAGGGGACAGATTATTCTTATGCATGAAATCTCTGATTATTTATCAGACTTCCAATGCCTACAACATTATTCTCACATCAGGTCAAGCACAGAAAATCACCAAATGAACCTCAGTTCATCAGATGAACAACCACAGATTATTCTTGACACATCACCAAATGAACCTCAGTTCATCAGATGAACAACCACAACATTTCACACAAAATCACCAAATGAACCTCAGTTCATCAGATGAACAACCACAACATGCATATTTTGGGACAAAATCACCAAATGAACCTCAGTTCATCAAATGATCAACCACAGTAGCAACCAAAATCACAGTTCAAGCAGAGTAAATAACCAGAAAACCAAAAACAGTAAACCCCATAAATACATTGTCTAGTTTACATACGCAAAATATCAAGTCCACATCTGGACTTCCATATAGGCAAAAATCAGTCCACACGAGGACTTCCACATACGCAAAAAATTATCATTGTTCTTAATCCAGTCAGATAACAAAAAATATAAACAAAGCCAAGCAAATGATGACTTAGCTAGATTTCTTCGGAATTGGATGCACAGTAGGAGTGGGAGACAGAGGGCGAGTCCGGGATGACCACGATCTCAGGGGACGGTGGAGGAGCAATCTCCGGGGACAGTGGAGGAGCAATCTCCGGCGTCGGGGTGTCGGGGATGACTATGATCTCCCGGGGACGAGAGAGCCCTTCGTTATCCGACAACTCCGGCATCTCCGACGATCGCTGCATGTTCATGGATTCCTTCTTCTGCTCCGGCGTCCACAGCATGTCAATGTCGATGTCCTCCGACGGATGGGTGGTCCAGGTGTGATCACCAACGCAACTGACACCCCACTTGCATGGGGGGGATAATGAACAACCCTCTCGACCGGATGAAGTCATCGATTGATCAGGATCTGGAGAGTCGTCTTTGAAAAAAAGATCCAGAGCCACCTCCGAGTCGTTGTTCACGGAGGAGATCGATGGAGTCGCCGGCAAAGGAGAGGATGGGTTTGAGACAGTGAGCGAATGATGCCCATCGGAGAGTGGAGGGGTGCCACTGTGGGTAAAACTTTGAGAGGGCCTGGTATTAGTGGACGAGTATCGGAGAAGATCGACAGAGAAATGGTGGAGCCGGTTAGGGTTTGAAGAGAAGAAGATCGAGAGAGAAATGAGGGGAGGCGGTTAGGGTTTTCAGAGAAGAGAAATGAGGGGAGAAGATTAGGGTTAGGAGTTTATATAGGGTGATTAGTGGGCTGGTTTTGGGCTTCCTTTTGGGCTGGGTAATGGGGTTAATTATGGGCTAAATGTGTTTAATTAAGTTAAGTAGAGGACACTCATTGTATTTGTGTTTTTAAGTTAATTTTTGTTAAGTTAGCTAAGTAAAAATGGTGGAAATTTAATGGAGTTTTAGGTGGTTGGTGAGTTAATGGGGAAATATTAGATGTAGAAGATGATGTAGATGGTTGATGTGATTGATAAAGTAATGTTAGGATATGAATAAAATAAATTGAATAAGGGTATAATGGGAAGAAATTAATGGATAGAAATGAAAATGTGACCGAAATTTAGGGACGGAGGGAGTACTTAGTAAAGAATATATAATTAAAATATAAGATATTGCATCATATTTTCTTAATCCATCTAGACTTCGTCTATGAGGAAGTTTCTAGTGAAAGCATATCTTACGATGCAAAATAGGAATTGTAAACATTACTATCATATATTAAGTTCACGATTAGTTAGTGCTATAGATTAACATATAAAATAGTAATGTTCACCGTTCGCATTTCGCACTTTCAATCCTTTCTTACAAGACAATATTCATTAGTTAAAAGCCAACAACCATGTCGAAAGTAGTTATTTATGTGTTGCCTCATCTTGTCTTCTCCTCCATTAAAACATGGGAGGAGATGAGCTTCTTCTACCTCCACCACCAACCAAAACTCGACGTCGAAGCTTCAACCTCCTTCCACCATCTCTGTTCTTCGTGCTCGTCTTTTCGCTTGCTCTCAACGTGATATTCATACTCGATTCGCGCAGAAACAACGTCGAGGAATTGTCGTCGACGAGGGGATTAGGATGGAGCAAAAGGCGGCAGACGAGGCCGAGAGAGTGGCAGCGATCTCGTGCTCCGGTTGACGGTAATGGAACTGTGTGTGAGTGCTTTGCTTGCTTCACCGGAGATGACTGTTCTATCCTTTCGACTCATGATTGTGTTGCTGATGCAGATGGGTACGTAAAGTTGATTATGGAGTAATTTCATTTTTATTTGAGTTGATTCAAGATAGATATATTGGGATGGATCTTGTGCGAATATTCTTATGCTACGAACTTATGAATATATATATTTCTTTTTTATTTATATTTATATATATGCTCATCCTTATATAGAGAATAGTTTGGGTGAGAACAAGGCTTTAACGTAGAAAATATGAAATTTTTGCGTTCACAAATAACAAGTTAATTATGTTCATAATCTGGGCGATAATTATAAGCGCAATAATTACAAGTATGACACCGCGGTCCGCGTTCCTCACTGAAAACGTTCTAAAAATTTTGTGACCCAGATTATGAACATTATTGTCCAGAATATGAACATGGAAGTGTAATTTGTAAACGCGAACTTTTTATTTTTCCTACGTTAAGAGTTGTAAACTTTCCTCCCTTACATATTTACATTCACACACTTTTATATATTGTTAAATATATGTATGCGAATATGTATGTAATATATACATGTCAATATGAATAGATGCGCATATAAATTTTTTATTCGTATATTCGTATTAATTATTATTTTTCCAAATAATTGTACGTTTCTTTTAAATCTGAACTGCATGACTATCCAGTATAATTATTTCACGATTAGTTAAGAAGGATTATGAGTCACATTTGTCCTTTCATATCATATTTTAAAGTTTCATAGTTGGTCGGATTTGTAGTTTACGATGGAACGAAATCATACCTACCCGATATTTCAAACAAAGATTTTAATTACGAATATTTAACACTTGGGAGTATTATTATTTTATGAAGCGGAAATCCACTATTCCTAGAGCCATTTTGGAGGAAGCATGCAGCTACCAGCGCCGCGGTTATTTCAGGATGGCACCGCATGGGCTATACATTTAACAACGGTTCTTTAATTTCTCTGGAGCTCGAAAACCAAATTCGAAAACTTCACACTTTTGTTAAAAACGTCGTTACTCAACACAAGATCATTGTGTTTGGTCCAGGCTCAACTGAGCTTGTTAATGCAGCGGTTCATTCCCTTTCCTCCTTGATGATATCCAACGATTCACCAACTGTTAAAGTTGTCGCGTCTAACCCTTACTACCAGGTAACTTCTTTCCATGTTCTGCTAAATATATATAGGATGAGATTCAGATGCGAATAGGCTTTCTACTGTAAAATATGAATGAAATTCATTTGTTAAAATCAACTTAAATAAGCGACTCATACTAAAAGCTAAAAGAAAAGTGCAAAACTAAAAAGTGCAAGCAAAAAACTAAGGTATTTGTGACTTGAACTTGCCAATTTTTTATTACTTGCACGACAATGCTAAGAAATAAAACATTTTTTTGTTGCACTTTTTAGCATTTCAGCTTGCATTTACATTTGCACTTGTATTTAGTATTGCTAAAAAAACTAAGACATTTTTTGCTTGCATATTTTTAGCCTTTGATTTTGCATTTGCATATTCGTATTTCGTACCATATTATTCCTTCCAATGTGCTACCAAAACTAATGTTCTGTTTGGGTAGATGTACCAAGACCAAACAGATTATTTCAAGTCAGATCTATTTGATTTTCATGGCGAAGCTTCGCTATGGAAGAATAATTCGGAAGACAAATTTATAGAATTCGTGACTTCACCTAATAACCCGGATTGTCAGATGAACAAGGCAGTTCTGCAAGGCCTAAATGTGAAGACTATACATGATTATGCTTACTATTGGCCTCATTTTACTGCAATTCCTTCTCCTGCTGATGAAGATGTCATGATCTTCACTTTGTCGAAGCTCACCGGCCATGCTGGAAGTAGATTTGGGTAAACATAAGATTGAGAATTGTGTTATATGATCAAGATTTCAAGTAATGATTATTATGCTTTTGAAGTGCAGGTGGGCATTGACAAAAGATGAGGCATTGTATGAGAAGATGAAGGAATATGTGAGGTACAGCATTATTGCAATCTCCTATGAAACCCAACTGAGGGCACTGAAGCTTCTGAAAGTTGTTCTAGAAAAAGGGAATGGGCGGGAAATATTTGAATTTGGACACGATAAGATGAGAGAGCGGTGGCAAAAGATCAATCAAGTGATTTTAAGAACACAACGGTTTTCGCTGCAGAATATTCCGCCTCTGTTCTGCAACTTCTTCCAACAATTCAGGGAGGCTTCTCCTGGTAAACTTGAATTTGACTGAAAATTGATCTTATTTATATGTAAAGCATGAAAAGGTTTCATTTTGTGTTATGATATTGCAGCATATGCATGGTTAAGGTGCAATGAAAAGGAAGACATGGATTGTTATGATTACCTGAAGTCGTCTGGAATCATAGGCCGAGCTGGGAGCGTCTTTGGAGGAGATGAAGGAAGATGTTACGTTCGCCTGAGTCTTTTGAGGAGTCAAGACGACTTTGAACTGTTGATTTCTAAGCTTGAGAAGTTAGTGTCAGTCTCTGCAGATGAAAGTGGCCCCAACACAATGTAATATGAAAATAAAAGTCAGCACTTCATCTGAATCTTCATTAAAATCATGGTTATGGTCACATTGTAAAGTAATAAACTACAAGTTGCTATTTGTACAAAGAAAATCTTATACAACTACAGGCCTCTTTGCTCCAATCTGTTGTCTGTGTTTGGGATAGTTGAATCCTAGTTTTCTTCTAAGAACGAGGCAAAAGAAGGCTAATAGAATGACAATAACAAGGGAGATTTCCATGTGTGGCTTTACAAAAATGTCAGCCATTTCTAGGCTCATTTTGCTGTCACAGTTGCAGTCACAGTTACTGCTTACTCTTATCCTATTTGATGCAGTTTCTGGATCAAGAATGAAATCTGCTGTTGTGGCTTCCTCGTCCAGCCACACCGACGTTGACTTTGACTTGTATCCGGGCATGGATGCTGTCACTAAAGATTGCCAAAACAGTAACAAAAAAGTTCAGGTAATTGAGATACAATCATCCCTTTCTTGATCTGATGAAAGCATCTTTAAGCAGACACGGATATATGCTGAACCAAAATACCTTCATATTTTACTCCAGGTGCAAGTAGGCGATGATAATCAGCAAAAGGTTCTTTTGCTGTGACCTGCCAATTGATTGTTCAGAGATAAGATTCATTAGGATGATAAAAAGTAATGGTAAAATTCGACGGTTTTCTTGTGCAGCAAGTGTCAGCAAACTACAGTTGACATGAGCAATTGAGCATACATGAATATAAGACGATATTAATAATTTGATAAACGCAAGTATGTAACTACCCAACTTGGAAATTGTGAAACACAAAATTTTGGCCATTGAATGTGCTATAGTTAATTGGCTGCTATTGATAGTCTTTTAAACAATTTACTGTTTGGTAAAACCAGAGGATTCTGCAGCTTTCTTATAAACTCCGATATGGAAGAAACGGTTGAATGCACAAAGCAATGTAATTTTAGTAAATCAAATAACACACCGTGTGATTTATTCCATTGATTGAAATGGAAGCAAGCAATGGCCTTCCGTTGTCTGATGACATTATCCTTCCATGAACTCCACTCTGTGAAGCAAGAAAAGCATAGAAACTTTTTATCACAATAGGACATATTATTATTATTAGATAGAAAGGTTGATACATTGTCTCACAATCAAATAAGCTATCAACAAATGACTCCGTGGCCCAATGGATAAGGCGCTGGTCTACGAAACCAGAGATTCTGGGTTCGATCCCCAGCGGAGTCGTCTATTTTTTTTTTTTTTTTTTTTTATTTCCACAAAAAAAAAAGCACACGAGCTACCACTAGTAAACACAGAGTTTTGAGGTACTCCTTCCTATTAAATGGAACTAAAATTGCAAGAAAAACACAGATACCAATCCGGATCCCCAGCCCAATATTTGTGTGACTATGTAAGTCAACATTTACTCAACAAAGTAAATATATTTTCTATAGATGTCTCTATTTAATCCAGAAAGACCGTTGTAATTGTAGAACAGAGATAACTCAGAAGTGCAAAAACGCAGATAGCCATATACGGAGTACATCATTAACTTATCCTGGACAGAAAAATATATAGCTAGGCTGTGAAAAAAACTTCGACTTTGACCATTTGAACCTTAAGAATATTCAAAAGTCAAACAAACAACTTTTTTTAAACTGGACCAAAGAAACACCAAAACAAGCTAGAACAATATCAAACATGCCGCCTTACCTTGACAACTGAAGCCACAAGATTTAACATGCTCATTTTATTGTATTCCCATAGTGTAGGAAGCTGCACAAAAACTTATCGTCAGAGTACAATAGAGAAGTTCAATTGAGAAGTAATTTGAATATGTAGCAAGCATCCAATTGTGACATTCACAACAAACAAATTTACACAAAAGGGACAAAAAAAATCCCAGATGAATAAAGGCCAACTATAGGCAATAAAACTACTTATTATCAATTAGAATCCAGGGTTGGGTTGAAGAAAGAGATCACTAACTAATTGTGTCTTTTTATTCTTAGTTAGAGACTTAGAGCTTAAGAAGGTAGGTAGGGCTTAGAAAAACAATAAAATCCAAATAAAAAGTGTGCACATTCACTATTACATGCCCAAACAGAAAAAAAGAACTCAGGAATTTATTTTTGTCGTTTTTCGAATGAGATATAAAAGGTAGGTCCTCAGTCATTTTGTTGGTAAGAGTGTGTTAAAACATAATGACATCGTTCTCTGCTGGTGTCTGGTGAGGCATATGGAGCCTTTCAATCTTTCATTACTCATTTAAACAAAAATTCTTGAGAAATATTGACATTTATGGGATGGAAAAAGCTAGACAAATTAAAAGATAACCTCATCGGAATTGGGCCATTTGTTGTCACTGATTTCCAAAGTAAGTTCATAACAGCCAGCATGTATGTAGTTCCAATCTTGCATTCCACCATATATAGGATACCTTTGTCAAGTTTTAAGCTTGTTAAAATCTCTAAGGATACAATAAGAAAGCAGTAGGATATTGACTAATGAAAACTTAGTTTCCAAAACCTAATTGTTAGTCAATAAATCATATCAATTTAGCATACCAAGATGCGCCATTTGTTATTCCTCCAGGAAACTCCTTGCTCTGAGACATGTTGTAGTGAAAGCGACTGTAAATGCTGGCGAAAAATTGAAAAGCCTTGTCATCAGGGCATGCGTAGTAATTCCTCCTGAAGTAACATGAATGAGGAGGATATTAGAACCGTAAATAAGTTAGAACACACGATTTAATCCAAGAATGAGAGGAATAAGAACATTTTCCAAAACCAAAATAAGCATTTTGAGAATGAAGATTTATGCACAGACACTGCATACAAAATGCAAAACATATCAAACCTTTTACTCTGAGTACCATCCCATGGAAAATTTGCAACAAGTGCACCCTAGGGGAAAAAGAAGTCAATTAGTATAGAATTCCAATTTAATGTAGGAAGAAAAGATATTAGATAAATCAATAATGAGAAGTAGGAGTGCGTATATATAGCATAATTCAATTTTATTATGTCACAAACAATCTCTTTTTGGCTAATAAGAAAAGAAACAAGAACCACAGGAGCAATGGAATAATCAGACTTCATAAGGTAAAAAAGCTGTGCTAGGTGCTTAAAACAGGTACTGAATAAATGAGCACATGTTCTGAAAAAATTGTTGATAGCATTAAGATTACAGAAAGTAGGAAATATTACCCCATGCAAACTGGCTGATGCTGTGAACTGGATCCTTTTCAACCAGCGCATTATTGCTTTTGTTTCAGGCTGCCTTGCTTCGATATCATTGTTCATATCAAAGAACTTCGTCATTTCATGGTATCCATTTATTTCCAATATTAGTTACTCAGCAAAGTAATGGTCATTTCTAATTGGTCTAAGGAGTAAAAAGTCTGGACATACCTGATCAGGAAAATCTCGATTTAGATCAACATTTTTAGCATTGCCACGCCTCCTAAGTTCATAACCATCAGGATTCATCGATGGAAGTATGTGAAGGTGAACATTTTCGACTATGAATGTTGCCTGAAGCAAAAGAAATGAAATGATGATGGAGTGAGCCTATACAATTTACATGAAGCTAAACTTTCGCTTATTCAATTGTTCATTGCCTGTTGTCCATCTAAAACGAACAAATTCTGGTTTTAATTTGGTTTATTAGAATACTGGATTGTTTATGGGTATATGTTTGGCAGATATACATAGATGGAAAGCGTGAAACAACTTAATATAAAGTAGTCATAATATATATGTCAAAGTAGCCATAAGATCATCAAATATGAATCATAAGTCATATATCAAAGAAGATATGGAAATATACCAGTGGGTCTTTTAGATAATTATCACAGAGCCAATTCGCAAGCACCAACAGAAGCTCACGACCAACAGGCTCATCCCCATGTACATTTCCAATGTACTGCAATATCCCCATAATAAATCAGAGATCATACTCGAGGAATGCAAAACATGAGAGATCATATAGATGAGCCTGTGTAAATGCTAAGGCGGGAAACAGACTTGTCAAACAAGAAAACGGCGTATATTTTAAAGTTACTTACCTTAAATGCAGGTTCAGACTCGTCTTTCCCAGGATGATCAGAAATTTCCATTACCCACTGCAAGCAACCAACAAGCTCTTCACTTATAAGCTTAGAACAGAATGTAATACATTAAAATGTATTTGTATCTTAGCTAGACAAATTTACCATTGGAAACCCATTCACACTCCTCCCAATGCTGACCAGACCAAAAAACATGAAGTCAAAGTCAGTAGAATCCAACCGAAAGACATTTAAGGCGTACAAATTACATAAAACAGTAAAACTATACCTGTATATCCTCGACATATTACTGCATCTTTCACCAAACGCCATCACAGCATTCTCTAATTCAGCATTTGTCATATACCCCTGCGCAAAATCAACACTGTGGCACCATATTAAATCACATATTCTAAAATTTCCATCAATATTAGTGTAGATCATAAGATTACCTTGTACTTGACGCGTTTTCATTCAGCAAATGCCTTCCTGAATCAATCAAAAACAGTACTCAGTTCATAGCTTGAAGTGTGGTTTCTCCACACTTTACAACAACAACAACATTACCCCCATTGCCTTAAAAAGGCTCCACGGTTAAAGTATAATTTCGAAGCAATCTTTGGTTCCTCCATACTTTCAGTAACAATAATTTTTTCTCCTTATAATTTCAAGATAAGGCCTGATACTGAACTAGCTAAAGTATTAACAAGAGACCTAAATTTCAACGATTAAACAGTGCAATTTAATCAGAATAGACGAATGAAGACAGAAACAATTGAAGGAGAATACTTAGGCCAAGCATCTACCTATGAGATCAGAGCTTCTTTCGCCTCCTCTCGCCATGGCAGGGATGAAGAGAGAGAAAATTATGGGAAGAAGAGCGAGAGAAATTGACGAAAACGAACTCATTTTTCATGAACGAACAGGATAATGGATCGATTAATCACACATTTTCGCTATAAGAAATACAACAAACGAGCTACACTCTCACATCATCGATTCATCTTCTCAGAGACTCAGACCCGATCGTTGGTTGAACGCTTCAAAATCCAGACAGAGGCGAAGGAGAAGGGAGAGAAGCGAGAAAAATGAGAAGATTTGAAATGACAATACTGCCCTCAATGTGACTAACAGCCCAGCACGTGACTAGTACGTGAGTGTGTAGCTGCGCATGCTGCTAAACTACGCGAGTTGGCTTGACCAAAATAAAAATAAAAATAAAAATATTTATGTTCGCCCATTTTTGCTATTCATCGCTCATCTTCGGTGCGTTGCTTATAAATTCATTTCATACGTGACGCACCAATGACATTAGTATAAAACGCATGCATACGTCGCATATGGAATCATTTCATACGCCACAGATGATTTTTTTTGTTTTTTCCATAATCTTATAGACAATTTCAATACGATCACGTTCATATAAACTTCGTCAAAAATGAACATCGTTTTTCCCTTCAGAAAGGCAAAAAATTTACCTTAAATTTTTTATTTTATAAAATTTGTGTGAGGCAAAGGAAACTAGTTAGTTTTTTTGAAATATTAAAAATGAGTCTCAAAGCAAGTTGAATGTTATTTACCCCAAAACTGTAATGTTTTTTAAGTTTTTGCATCACTTTTTTAAGTTATATGGAAATACCCCTTTGCTGACGTGACAATTATAACAGAGATGTCAACAAAATTTGTCAACAAAATTTTTAACAGAGTTGTCAACAAATTTTTAACAAAGTTGTCAACAAAAATTTTAACAGAGTTGTCAACAAGAATAATAAGTTGTCAACACCAATAATAACTTTTGACGTGGAAATTATAACAGAGTTGTCAACAAAAATTTTAACAGAGCTGTCAACAAGAATAATAAGTTGTCAACACGACTAAATAAGTTGTCAAACCAACTAAATAAATTGTTTACACGACTAATAAACGGTCAACAACATACAACACGAGTAATATTACAAAGAACTGCTTCTAAGGTCGGTGACTTCCGTCCTATTTCTTGTTGCAACGTTGTTTACAAGATCATTACTAAGGTCTTAGCCGCTAGACTTGGCACTTTAATGAATTCTCTGGTTGAAAAAGCTCAAGGTGCCTTCATCAAAGGGCGTAGTCTTGCAGATAACATCCACCTTGTTCAAGAGCTTATACGGAAGTTCAATCAGAGAAAGGCCTCGCCTCGTTGCATGCTTAAAGTTGACATCCGCAAAGCTTTTGACACGGTCTCTTGGGACTTTGTGGAAGCTGTTCTCAAGGGTTTGTCTTTCCCTGATCGCTTCATTGGTTGGATTCTGGAAGCGGTCTCTTCCCCTTCTTATTCGGTTGTTGTCAATGGACAGCTTCACGGCCACTTCAAAGGGGCTAAGGGCCTAAGGCAAGGTGATCCCATTTCACCCCTGATTTTTGTGCTCTGTATTGAGTACCTTTCGAGGCTCCTTCGCAAGGTCTGTACTGTTGATCGGTTCAACTTTCACCCTCAATGCCAGGCCATCCAGCTCACTCATTTGGCCTTTGCGGACATCATCCTTCTTTGTCGGGGTGACTTGCCCTCAGTCCAAACCCTTCTTGATGCGCTAAGTGACTTCTCTGCTTGTTCTGGGCTTGTGATCAGCCAAGAAAAGTCTAACATTTACCTTGCCGGTACCGAGGGTAAGTCTAGAGACGCTATCATCGTTGCGTCGGGTTTCAACTCAGACAGCTTCCCCTTCCGCTACCTGGGCATCCCCATTCATGCTTCGGGTCTTAAGGCTTGCCATTATGCCCCCCTTGTTGATCAGGTTAGTGAAAGAATAAGGAGTTGGTCTGGAGCCCCTCTCTCTTATGCTGGAAAGCTCGAGCTTACCCGTTCTGTCATCCAGGGTATTGTGGGCTTCTGGGTGGCTATAGTGCCCATTCACTCAAACGTTCTCAGCCACATTGTAAGGCTCTGCACGAGATTTCTTTGGAAAACTGCTCGAGTCTCTTGGGAGCGCATCTGCTTCCCCAGAGTCGAAGGGGGCCTTGGTCTTAAGGACCTTGTTTTCTGGCACCATGCTTTCATGACCAAGGTCCTTTGGAACATCCATTGTCAGAAGGAGTCTCTTTGGGTCAAATGGGTTCACTCTGAGTTCATACAACATTCTGATTTTTGGCACTGGACCGCTCACAAGAGAGATTCTCCCCTAATCAAGTTGTTTGTTAGGGTCAAGAACGACATTGTGAGCAAGTTCGCCTCTCACGAAGAGGCTATCGAGGGGCTCAGTTTGATGACTTCCAGAAACAACATCAGAGTTGGTCTGGCCTACGACCTTCTTCGCAAGGTGAATGCTAGGGTGCCTTGGCACAAAACTGTTTGACATCCTGGGGTGTCCCCAAAGCACTCTTTCATCCTCTGGCTAGCGGCAAGAGGTGCTCTCCCGACTAAGGACAGGCTTCAGTTCCTTCAGCTTGATCCGGCCTGCCCCTCCGGAAGTGACTCAATTGACCACCTGTTCTTTGACTGCCCTACTAGCAGCTCAGTTTGGAAGGGTGTTAAAACTTGGCTCAAAATCAGGGGCAATGAACAAGGCCTCTCTGAGGCAATGAAAGCGGTCAATCGCAGCAGCAAAGGAGGTCTCCCTCACCAGAATAAAGCCAAGTTCATTGGCTTTGGAGCTACCGTTTACTTCATTTGGAAGGCCAGAAATCTTAAGATTTTTGAAGGCGTCTCATTGGAGTCGGACAACATTATTCACCGAGTCAAGGTTCACGTTTATAGGGTTATACTTTCCTTGTATCCGCAACTCTTGGCTTCTTTAGACACTATTCTCATATAATCTTGTAAGTCACTCGTTTGTGAGCTGACACGGTTTTCATCTTTACGATGTTTTGTAATTGCCTTCGGGCCTCGTTCAGCCGGTTGCATGCTTGTAATCGGGATTTCAATGAAAGTTTACACTTCAGCGGAATATTACAAAGAACTGCCTTCAAAACAACAGAGTCATCAAAGTTGTTGGATAATGAAGCAACTAGCATGTGGATAAAGCTAACAAGCCCTACAAAATCAAAGAACTGCCTTCAAAACAACAATCACTTCAAACAACTTGCTCGGGAACTTGTTACCAAGAACCTTGAAAGTAATACATTCTTTTAATTAGAAATTCAAGTGTATGATTAAGTTGAATCTTCTATGGGACTGTTCATGGTCTGCAGTGCACTTAGTGTCCCCATCAATCTTCTGCAGCATGTTTCTTCATCAACATTATCACTTTATAGAGAATGTTAAAAAATCAATTCACTGTTATTCTTCCTTTTTCAAGTAGGACAGCCAATCTCTATTAAATACTTTCATGTTACAAGAAATATCCCGGCTCAGAAATTAACATTTTTTACTCATACAAGTCATCCGAAAAATACGATTATACTCCATATAGAGTACTCTTACACGCGAAAATACGATCATATTTTATGGTATTAGATTGCTCAAAGTTGACAAATCTCCATCAATACAATTTTGGGGGATTTTGTTAAAGCCGGAAATTTTGATTTCAGACAATTTGGAACACTATCTTGTAGCGTTTTCAAATTTTGATTATAAAAAACCCGTGTATTTTAAATTCGCATTATGAAGAACTGAATGCTATGGACGTTTAAAATTTGACTGCATAACCCGAAACCAGGTTATAAACCGAACTATAATCCTATTTTCTCAAGACCTGGAGTGTAAAATGCTATTGAATTGGTACTACTGACTGAGTACTGATGTATTTACTTACTTGAAATTGTTATGAGTTTAATAAATTATATTTTGGAGTGTTTTTCCTGATTCTATTCAAAACTAGAGCAATGCCAAGTTTAAAAGACTCAGAAACAGTTGAGTGACTCCTAGGTAACTCATTACTAGTGTAGGGACCCGTGTCATGCACGGAAAATTTCATATTATTCGTATGAAAATTGTATATCTTTTTAATCGAGTTCGTCAAAAAATTATGATTAACTTTTTTCTTGTAAAGACTATTTATAAAAATATATTTTATTTCATGAAGATTATGTACGTAGCTTGACTTAATTTTATTATCGAAAATAATCTTAATTTTATCATAAAAATATAAATTAACATTCAAGATAATATTTATTCTTAATAAAATAGTTTGCATATTTGTTGTTTAAAGAAATGATAATTTTTGAAGATTTATTTGTTAATATAATTATCCAATCTATTAATAATTGAAATTAAAAATAAAAAATACTCCAGTAATAATTGTGTAACAAACTAAGCCTAAAATCAGTCCAAAAGATCTAAAAGGTTCCGCTTTAATATATAATATATAAGATAGATTCTAACGATCGGAATAAGAACTACTGGGCCGTAAATAAGCAGCCCAATTCAGGCCCATTAGCTCAATGGATTGTCATAAATGGATGGACGTTATATTACATTTTTTGGTCAAAATGGACGAAGGTCGTTTCTAGTTGAGAAGATAGTAGATAAAAGTTGCACCATCTGCTACTATAAAACCACTGATTCTATGCTCATTAGAACTTCATCAGTAATTCAGTATACAGTGAGTAGAGCAATCAGTGAAATTGAATATGATTGTACAAAGAAATGAAGGAAACTGCGCCGGTAAGGAAACAATTGATGTTAAAATGTGTGTTTAGTTGGTGATCATTATAATGTTAATTTTGTGTTACAATTACAGGGAAGCAAAAGTGGCCTGAGCTGCTAGGAGTGAAAGCGGAAGTGGCGAAAGAGATAATCGAAAGGGAAAATCCGCGGGTTAAGGCTATAATAATCAAGGAAGGTTATAAAGTAATTGAGAGTTTTGAATGTACTCGGGTTTGGATATGGACTCGGATGTCGAAAGACCGCCATGAGATCGTGGTTAGTAGTCCTAAAGTAGGTTAATTAAGACTGTAAAATGAGATTAGGGACGGTTACTTACAATTTACAACTCTAATGTCTCTGTTCCTTGTAATAATATCAGTCTTCACCTGCTTTTCAGGAACCATAGGTTTGGTTCAGCTCATATAAGCATAAATTAATAAGCTGTGCATAGAATTGTTAGTTGAGTTGAAAATATGACAACAATTCAAGAACAAGAAATGCAGGTCAGCTTGTTACTTATCTGTATTAAGCAATCTTCACCCCCAAACTCTCCTTACTGCATCTTCATCCCCAATCTTCAATTTCCCCTTATCATTATCATAATTCAAGAACAGTAGTCATACTCAACATCCAAACTCGATGCAGGTCAGCTGTTACTTACTGCATCATCAACCGAAATCATATATCCGTGTAGCACCTCTTAAAACACATTCGGAATCACATTCCCTTTACCATTATCACAATTCAAGAACACTACAGTAGTAATTGTCAACATCCAAACTAGATATAATCAACCTTACAAGTACTTCTTCATCAGCAACATTACTTTACAAACACTGTTAAAAAAGACGGAAATCCTATATCAATGCACCTACTTAAAACACATTCAGATTGACATTCCTTTTACCATTATCACAATTCAAGAACAGTAGTCATAATCAACATCCAAACTCGATGCTGTAAGAAACAAATCTTCATCTCTCAAACTCTACTTTAACTCAAGAACAGTACTACATAGTCAACATCCAAATCGATACAAATACGATCAACCTTACAATTATTTCTTCATCAGCAACATAACTTTACAAACACTGTTAAAATTCAGCTAAGCTAGGGCACATGAAGCCTCTAATCAAGCATTCACACCATTTCAAGCCATGGAAAGAGATAAAGAAGGCAGAGAGGAAAACGCAGACATACATGAGGCGATCGATCAATCGAAGCCTAGCTTGCAGCTTGACGTGTTCAGCCTGAAGCGTCTCAAATCGCTGGTTCCATTCCACCATCGAAGCTCTAAACGAGTTGCTCTGCTCAAATCCAGTCCTAAGCATCGCCTCCAAGGCTACTATATCGGCGCTGGCCTGCCGAATGGTTCGCGTTAGCCTTAAGTATGTCGATGCTGCTCTCACTTCTGCGTGTTCTTCTCTGCCGAGGCACATCTCTGGTGATCGATTTGGAATTCGGAACCCTAGATTTTGAGTTGTGGAGAGGGATTTGGGAAAAGCGAGTGTGAGTGGTGATTTGACTGGTTTCTGATAGCTTTTGATAGCACAGAGTAATTAGTTTAGTAGTTGTGTGTGTAAGAAGATTCAGGGACATCTACGTTTTTACAGGATGCAATGGCAAATGATTCGGCCCAATAAACTGGGCCTCTCCTAAGCCCAACCCATATAAATATTACTCCTGAACATACGGTTCCATTCGTTTGGTAGGATAGTAGAAATCGGTTGAGTGATTCTTCTAACATTTTATTTGGTATATTATGCATTGGTGTTGGAAATGAGAAATTGACTTAAAATTAGGTATGGTCCATATCATGTTTTATATTTGGGTATTAGAATTGATCATAAGGAGTGTTTTGAGTTATTCACGGAGTTAATTTCATATTCATACTTACTCCTACTAAACGCCAAACTAGGTACAACCAAACACGATCTAAGTGATTTGTCAGAGAAAACCTATGATACCCGGAAACTCCTAGGAGCGAACGTATCCCGCGTCGGACACTTTGGGACACTCGAAAACGCCCGGAAACACGTCGGAAACATCTCCTGAGGGCTCAGAAATGTTGACCGTTTTCGTTGACTTTTTAATCGGACACGACACTCGGAAAATGGACGGAAACGCGTTTCCGGTGGAGTTTCCTAATTTTTTTAAAGAAAATAAAGTTATAGAAAAAGAGAATTTAATATCATGTGTTGAACTTGGTTTTGTTGTTGAAGTTGATTATGTTGTTTGATACTCTATTTTTCTTAATTTGTGAGTTTTTAAAATGTTGAACTTGATTATGTTACTCAAAAGTACGTATGTTGTTAAGTTACTGTATTTGGCTTTATAAGGAATTTAATATTATGTGTTTAATCTTTTTTATGTATCTTTTAGAGATATATCTATTCTACTATTTGTTCTCTTTAAATTGATATATAATTTATGTTGCCGTTGCCCCGTCGTTTCTCTTTTTGTTAAATTTGATGTTGCCGTTTCCAAGTGTCCGTAACGTTTCCGTGTCGGAAACTTCGAGGAGTTTCCGGGTAACATAGGAGAAAACACCTCGAATCCAATTTTTTTTATAAATTAGGTGCTATAATGATGTGTTTAGACTTTCTTTTAAATATTCGGTTTGTTTTTTGGCACATTTGTAATGCGTCCAAACTATACCAATAGTTTTTTAAAAAGGTGATTTGAAGGCTTTATGGGCGCACGTTTGGTCTTACCAGGTTCACCTGAGTGTGTTTCTATTGCGTCAAAACGAGTGCGAGATATAATTTTTTGGCCTAACTTAAAACCCGATAAATTGGGTCACTCAGGCATCGTTGCCCGGTTTGTACGGGCTACCGGGTCGGGTACAGTCGTAATCCAACCTTATTCGGGCCTCTCTATCCGATCAATATTTATAAATTTGAAAAAATTAGTCAAGCCCTAAAGTAACGTTTCATTTTACACTTTGGTTAACCCACTTGCTCATTAGCACTTAATCAGTGACACTAGTAATTAATGAATAAACACTCCATTTATTGGTCAAAATGAATTACTGGTTCAGAAGAAAGTAGATGCAATGGTTACTATAGATGCAAAGTGACACCCATCTGCTACTATAAAACCATCTGATTCCATGTTCATCAGCACTTCATCAGTATACAGTGAGTAGAGCAATTAGCAAAACTAAATATGAGTGTACACGAAATCTTCTGCTTATGCAACCAAGGTAAGAAAAAAATGCATAACAAGCTGTTTTTGTTGGTATCCTGAATGCCTAATAAAAAACTGTGTTACAGGGAAGCAAGAATGGCCAGAGCTGGTAGGAGTGAAAGCGGAGTTGGCGAAAGAGATAATCGAAAGGGAGCGTCCATGTGCGAAGGCAATAATCGTGAAGGATAATGCTTATGTAAGTACTGACTTTAGCTGTGATCGGGTTTGGATTTGGACTCGAATGTCGGGAAACCACCATGGGCATGGGATCGTTGTTAGTACTCCTAAAGTAGGTTAATTAAGAGTGTAATGTCTCTGTTCCTTGCAATAATATCAGTCTTGGTCTGATTCTCAGTAGCCATAGGTTTGATTCAACTCATATATAAAGCATAAATATGGTATGGCATTGGCAACACAAGTGGATAAAGAATTTGATTAGCAAAACTGATAAGAAATGCAGGTCTGCTTTTACTTACTGCATCATCAACAGAAATCATATTTCTTCATCAGCAATTTAAGAACAGTATTCATAGTCAACAACATTCCTTTATCTACATTTTCGATGTTCAATACACAATCCCAGTAGCATACAAACTGGTGTTGTTGGGAATTTGAACTTGATCAAACTGATCAGACTCTCCTTACTGCATCATCACTAACAACGAAATCACATATCAATGCATCACCTCCTTCCATTATCACAATTCAAGAACAGTACATATAATCAACCTTACAAATGTTTCTTCATCAGAAACATCCCTATACAAAGAATCATCATTTCCCATTGCTACAAATAAACTCACTACTGTCTGTATCTTAGAAATTCTGACTGAGAGAGTTTGGGGATGAAAATCATCATATAGCAATGCAGCACCTACTTCAAACGCTTTCAGATTCACATTCCTTTTACCATTATCTTAAAACTCAGTTCTGCTGTTATTATCTACATTGAGCCTTGACCAAGGAGCGAATCCCCGAACTCTCCTTACTGCATCATCACTAACAACAAAATCATATATCAATGCAGCATCACTTAAAACACATTCAGATGCACATTCCCTTTACCATTATCACAATTCAAGAACACCTTACAAATGTTTCTTCATCAGCAACATCAATTTACAAAGATTGTTAAACAGACAGACAATCCTACTCCATCATCACATTCCCTTTACCATTATCACAATTCAAGAACAGTACCTTACAAATGCTTCTTCATCAGCAACATCAGTTTACAAAGACTGTTAAAAAAGACAGTCAATCCTACCCCATCATCACATTCCATTACTACAAATAAACTCAACTCACTACTTTCTGTATCTTAGAAATTTAGACTGACAAAAACTGGGTCAAATGGAGCCTCTTTTCAAGTAAGCACTCCATTTGAAGCCAAGAAAACAGAGAGAAACCAGGGAAAGGAAAGCACAGAGGTACATGAGTCGCTCAAGAAATCGAACCCTAGTTTGAAGCCTATCCAATTGAGCTCGAATCCTCGACATTCGCTGATGCAAAACCCTAATCTCAGCCCAGATTGCTTCATTCTCACGATGGCTTCTCCTAATCCTGGCGTATGACTCCTCTCTTGATCCTCCTTCTTCCCTGTAATGGCACATCTTTCGCCTAAAATTTGATCGGATTCAGTTTCAGCTTCGAAACCCTAAAAATTGGGATTTTTTGAGTTTGGGAACGTCAATTTTATTCAACCTTGCTTCAATGCTTTGTAATTTGACGTTCCCCTACTCAAGAGAGGAGTAATTTCAAATTTATAAAAAATGGAAGGGGAAGATGAAATATATTACAAGTATATATTATTTTCAATAAAATAAAAATAAGAAAGATCGAATTAGAATAAACCTTTACCGAGCAAATAACTATCTAATATTTATATTTTACGCGATCTGTTTGATAATTTAACCATCATTTCCGTTCAAGTAATTTTTTATAAGAAAAATTGTTCAAGGGATTATAAGATTATTATCTCGTGACTTACATAAAAAATTCACATTTCATATTGTGAATATTATCATTCAGAATATTAACATTGATGTGTAAATTGTGTATCAAATGACTTCGTATTTCGTACCAGAATTTATCTCGGTAAGAATTAGAGTAAATGTATTATATGGAATAGACATTATAAAAAAAACTATCAACTAAAACGTTATAACCACAGAACACTTGGTATATTTAACCATTTCGCAGACCCTAGTTGGTTGATCTCCATCAAACATGTATCTAGACTTGGTAATCAAGCGGTTGATTGACTGGCGAAACACAGCCCTTCGTGTGCAGGCGACTTCACCCGCTTCGCCCGAAGGGCCTTAGAGTGTGTTTGGCACACCACTTTATAATGCCATTTTCTAAATTAAACCTTTATTTCAAATAAATGTGTTTGGCATAATTATCATTTATCATCAATAAAGCCATTATTTCTCAAAATACCTATATAAAAAAAGTTTTTTTTGGCACGAATTTCAAACTCACATAACCCCTTTATAAAAAATAATGTCATTATAAATTATAAAGCCTTTATAAATGAATGTGCCAAACACACCTTAGTTTTTATCTTGAGGCTGATATTCTACTTAGTGAATTTGTTTGAACCTTATGATTATCAATAAACGGATATAACCCTCCTCTGTGCTCAAAAAAAATATACGGGCTAATTAAGAGGTGCAGTCAAAAGAGAAATAGAGGTAATTGAATATGTTTGAATATGAATGATTACCAGAAATTGACTTATTGAAGTTTTGAGTATATTTGGAGTAGAAACGCGTAAAAACATCTAACAATCGCAAAACAACAACAACTAGGAGACATTGAAGTTTTCTATTTTTGGGTTGTATACTTGCATTGCATGGTAATATTTGGGATTAATTAGGATTTACCACACATACAATTTTCTGTCTTTGCACTGTAATTTGTACTGGTCGTAATTAGATTGAAGGAAACCATAATATCTGAGAACCAACCAAACAGCAGACTAGTTTCCACTTCCAAATACTCATCCCATTTCATCATTCATCGCTAATTACAGAAGAGAAGAAGACAAAAGACCTAGTCACTTGGACACAATTTTGAAGGAGACAATCAACACGAAGCCAGTGAAAAAGAAAGAGAGCAGAAACAGCTGAAACTTAAGAAACTTATTCTTCAAAACCCTAGCTTTACGCTTAGCTTCAAGCTTGGCCTGAATCGAGGCCAATTCAGCACGAAGACTAGTTCCTATCGCCTGAAGCCTAACAATCTGCTGCTGTGACGCCACCATTGAAGCCCTAATCGCTTCGTTCTGAATACGCTCAGTCCGAAGCGACGCCTCCATTGCAGCTACCTCGATGATGTTGTGACGAACGGTTCTTCTTCGTCTTGAGTGTGATGATAGCTCTCTCGCTGCTGGTTCTTCGTTGCCGACGCACATCTCTGGGGTTCGATTTGGGATTCGAAACCCTAGATTTTGAGCTCCTTTTTACAGAGAGCAAAGAGAAAATCTGATTTTTGTCAGTGGTTTTGCCACGACACGCGCTTATTTCGTTCAAATAGTATGGGCTGTGACAAACGGTCCGGTCCAATCAACTGGGCCTTGTCTGAGCCCAATCCAAATAAATATTATGAGTTGGTTATAGATTTTGGGTCCGTTGGATCGACACGAGTTGAAGTATGTGTTGAAGTGGAAGCAAGCTGAAGTTGAAGGTAGTTGAAGTGAGCTGAAGTTGAAGGTAACTGAAGTTGGTGCTGAAGTTGAGATTTTAGGAGGTGAAGTTCGATATGAAGTGTTCGGTAAAACAAGTTGAACCGAGTTGAAGTAATTGATATTGGTATGTAAAATGACAAAAAAGGGTATGCATATAATTATTATTTGAATTGTATGTTAGAGTAATATTATGAGTTATTATTTAGTTTGCTCACGTAAAATTGATATATTTAAATTTTATAAATCAATTTTGTTGCTGATTGGCTAAATTTCATAAATAAATAAAAAAAAAAATAACAGTACAAGATATTGAGTAGAAGCAAGAGCTCAAAAGCATCATCTACATAACTAAATTCAAGTCGGAGAAATGAACACCAACAACTGAGTGTAGAGGAGACTGTCAAGAGACAAGGGGAGGTGGCGATGCAGCAGGAAACACAACAACTGGTTGTGCAACAGCTTGTTATAAATCCATTACATTGATTATTAAGCTTAACAAATATAGTATTATTTCGTAGAACAAATTCAATATTTACATAAAGAATATTACAAGAAATTATAAATTCAACACATTTATTTACATATATAACTCTAAAAACTCTAAGAACAATAATCTTTCCCTTTATGGAGGTTGTGAACATGAAGCCTTACAATCACCATCATGAACACAAGTTTGATCTTAGCAAGTCCATCATAACTTATGTGATTTGGGGTGTGGCTGAATATCCTAAGTTGAGTTTAAGGACTTTTGTCTGAGATCCCTTCAGCACAACAATGATGCAGTTTAGTATGCATTTAATTTATCAGTCCCAAGAACCTAAATGTAGATCAAAGATCAGCTATATGTTTCTGTAGATACAATATAAAGGTAGATACCAAACAAATATTGAATTGGACACACAAATATACAATGACAAAATATCATAATCATAGTTCACACTGAGAGCAGCTTACCTTTGCAATTTTAACAAGTTGATCCTGATTGTCATGTCCATAAAAGAAAGGTTCCTTGCGGAAAATCTAGATGAAGGCAATGATTAGAACTTTAAAAACCACAACATTTAGCTTCCAAAATTTGGACACAACATTAAACCCATTTCGCTTGAAAAAAAAACTATAGAATAATGTAATTGATCCTTACCATCCCAGCAAACATCTAGTCAAGGCTCTACATGTCCAATGAATAGTCATAGTCTTGCAGATCAACAAGGAGCTCTGGCCCCTTGAAATTTCTAGGAGGAAAGAGAAGGAACTTAGCAAAGTTTGAGAAGACATAGTAATTAATGAAAACATCTACATTACAGCTTGAAGTATCAAGATAATAAAACAAAAAATAACACAAAGCTCAGTAAGGAGCTAGGAATTTGTGAACTTTGTTTGAGCATAAATGTACCAAAATGATACAGCCAGTAATCCAATATTATTAAGTTTTGTAGACTGTTGTCTAACCAAAACTCTATTAGTAAACCACTAGATTCTTCCATTCATGTAAGTAAAATCCTCCTCCTCATCATCTACATTCAAAACTTCAGCTCTAGTTTCTCTCTAATTAACAAACCATGGAGTCAATTTGATGGAAGAGTAGAGTGTTCCAATCTGCTAGCTTCTCATTAATTAACAAGATTCAACACATATCATCAGTGAACCAATAGAAAAGAAAAAACAGAAGCATTTTATCAAACACCTTGAGTGCACAATCAACAAAACCTAAATATATACCGAAATTCAACTCCAATCAAGACCAAAATAAGCAAAATAACATACCAATTGCATCAGAAGGGCATACAAATTAAATTGAAGCATGAATTCAGAGGTTTAGCGTTACCTGATTTTGCCCCAAATAAAACCAACGAAGAACCCTAATTGAATTTTGCTCCAAATATTGAAACAGATGAAATGAAGGAGAGATCAGGGGTAAAATGAGTAATATTTCACTTGCTTCAACGCTGCTAGATGAAGCAAATTCCTTCCCCTATACCCCCAAGGTAAGGGATTTGCTTCAACTTCAACCTCGTTCAACTTCAACTTCGATTCTTCAACTCAATGCTTAAAGTTACCGAACACGCCTAATTCTCTTCAACTCCCTGATTTCTTCAACTTCCACTCCTTCAACTCCATTTTTGAGCCAATCCGAACGGACCCATAGTACTAGAACGGTGGAGATCCCTATGAGTATGTATACGAATTTTGTAGAGATATCAAAAATAAATTTTAAAATCATTTCGATATACCCTCGTATTTTGGCTCATAGTCTCTTACCAAACAACAGATATGATTAAAAGATGCAGACTCTCAAAAAACCCTCTTGGAGCCCTAAGAACGCGTCTTCACGCGCGGCCAAAAAACCCCAAATCGAGACTAGATCTGAAACTTTTCCCCAATCTCCAAACCCTAAACCTAGCAATCGGAGTGTCTATTTTGAATTCAATCACAAATTGAGCCTAATCAGCCCCATACCTAGCCCAAACACACACCCCCAAGTCTGTATCAAGAGAAATCAGCGAGGAAATCGAGCCACCTCCATTGACCTAGCCCTGTCTTAGTCCGGGTCTGTGGCTTCTTTGGGTGGCGCGACCTTTCTGGCGATAACGAGCCTTCCTCCTCGAAGAAACTGACACCATGGAAACCTTCCACGAAGAAGACGACAAAGATTTCCAGAAGCCAAAAGACTGCGCGCCTTGAGAAAGAAGCAAAGGGAAAACTCCCGAAGAAGAGATTACAGAGAGGGGGAAATAAGAAGCTCACAACGAAAAGGTGGCCATTTTAGGGGTGGATGCAAGCAGTGGGCTGGAGATTTCCGTTTCTGGAGCCTGACCTGGAATCAAGAACAACTACCAAGGAGGTGGAGATGGCCTTCACAACCCTTCTTCAACGGCTATCCTCAAATCAGGTTTGATTTTTTAACCCTAAGGAACTCAAATTCTATTAACCCTAAGGAACTCCCCTTAGCATTCTGTCTCGAAACCTAGCAAGCTCTAAAAAACAAACTACAATCTACAAAAAAGAAATGGAAGCAAAGAAAATGACCTTTGCTGAAGCTTTATGCTCAAGCCCAAAATCAACATCAAGCACTGAAAACAAGAGGAATGGCCTAGCAACTAACCAAACAACAAACAATGAGAACAATGCTACCCACACCAACATACCAACCAACAACAACACTCCCACTACCAAAGGGAAGGAAACCAGCTATGAGGAGGCTCCCATCAGTAACAAGGGAGCTAGCTCTTCCAAAGCTAAGAAATCCTGCAAGCCCAAAGATCAGGAGGGAAGTGATCTCAGGCATACCAGGAATGTATCTCCTAGAAATAGGAATGCAAACAACAGTGAAGATGTCTCTGTTGAGGGGTCTTCCAAATCAAAACAAAGAATGAAGGGGAAGGCACCAGTTGAGGATCACAACCAACAGTCTCTTCCAAACCAAACCCCACCAAAAAGCAAAGGTAAGTCAAAGCTTACCATAGACACCAAAGCTTACTTAGCTAAACAAGCTAAAGTAACCAAAAAGATTGATCCCATTAGAGAATCCTCTCTAATGGGACTGATTCTTGGTCAAAATGTTGAGTTCCACAAGATTGTATCAAAACTAAGAGGGGAATGGAGAGAAATCAGGGGAGAGTTTGAAATCATAGATAGGAAGAACCACTGGTTTGAAATAAGATTTGCCAACCCAAATGACCAAAAAACAGTATGACCTCAAGCAATGGTCCCCTAGTTTCAACCCAGTACTAGAGCCTCTCATCACTATTGATCTCTGGATTAGGATTTCCTTGGCTACCAAGTGAATTCCTAAATCCAGAATCAATGCAAATAATCCTTGAATGCCATGGTCCTGGCAATCTCCTAAGGATTGACCCAATGCCAGAAAAACAGTCTTGGGCTGTCTTCAACAGAATTTGTACAACAATATAATTTTCCAAGTGTATCAACACTTCTGTTATTATCCCGGATGAAGAACAAGGCTTCAAAGAATATGTTGTCTGGTTCGAGAATTTTCCTGTGGGTTGTGGCAACTGTGGGCTCAAAGACCACATCTTCAACAAATGCCCCTTAAAAAACCTCACACCAAAAAAGTTCCAATTCCAGTTTAGAAAGAATAATATTCAAGGTAGCAATGAATACCAATGGGAGACCCAAAAAGGAAAAAACAAGCAAGCTGGAGCAAGTTCCTCTAAAATGAACCTTGGGGTGAAACCCTATCTACACAATAATGGGGGAGTTGCTGTCTCTTACAGATCTGACCCATCAGAATCAAAGAGCTCCCGGGAAAGCTCTAAAAATAAGTCAAATTCTGAGAATTCTAGCATCCAAATCAGTGAAGAGGAAGTACAGGCAGAACCAAACCAATCACCTGAGAATGCTACCAATGAACAAGTGGTTGAACCTCTAGTGTATCATCTCAATCCTTCACCCCCTATGATTATCACCCCAAGCAACCCAATTAACCAATTTCCTCCCTCCACAGAAATTGTACCTTTTTCTCTGAATATACACATGATGGTCTCCTTGGAGACATAATCCAAGCTACAAGGCAACAAGGAGAATCCATAAACCATATCCTTGAGGAGGAAGAGGAAGGCCTCTTCCTTGAAGAAGAAGAATTATCGGATGACAATGAATCTGTTAATATAGAGGAATTGTCTGAAGCTGAGTTCAAGCAGCTTATGGACACAGAAGAAGCTTTGGCTGGGATCACTCCAGCCCAATATTCCCAAAATTCTTACCATACAACTCACACAACAGGATCTATGGCCTCTAAGATGGAAGAAATGGGAGTCACCAAGGACATGTCGACCTCTGGATCAAGCAAGAGAAAGGGCTTTGAAGGGGACGAAGATACAGCAACCTCCTACCAAATGGGGTCCAAAAAAACTAAGTTCTGATGAATTACACACTGATTTTGTGTAGGCTACCAAACAAGGCCATCACCTCCTTCATTACTAGACTCAAGATGGGAAAATGCATCTTCTACTTCATCCAAAAAATAAGATCTATCAATTCCAGTCTAGCAATGACCCCTACTCAAAATCTGTGTAATCTTAGGTTTCCTTTAAGTACTAATCTTTGTAAGTTCCTGAAGTGCTTCCCTAGGTTTTATAGGAAGTTATCCTCTTGTAATACCTCTGTAAGCATTTATGGGTTGCTAATGAGATGTCTATTCTGCTGTATTGCGGTGCAATGGCCTCTCCTTAAATTCAAATTGACCTATTTTAACTACCATCAAAAAATTATTAGACATAACAGTTCAATAGTTTTTGATGTCAACAGTAAGAATCTTGCTTCTTGTGCTTGCTTTATCTACTGGTTAAGCAGTGACTCGCCTAATATAAATCTAACTTCAATCTTTTTATACTACAGAAAAGAAATGATGATCATATGGATTGCCAAAAAAGAGGGTCAATCACTCTCTGCTATCACACAATCAAACCAAATGAATTACCAAATTATAATAAGAGCTAGAGATCTCTACTTCAGTAAACAACAAATGAATACCAACAATTGTAATACATCTTTGTTCCCTTTCTTGCAGGCCAGAATGAATCAAGGGGAGGAAGATAGCTCCTGGTGGATGACTATTTCTTCCCATATGCAGCAGCTCCCCTCCAGCAAGAACCTTGCAAACCAGATAAGTATTATTAACCCTAATCAGAGGCTCCCTCATGCTTACTTTAATAGGAATTCCTGCTTAAAAATTAGAAACTCTTACCCCTCTAGGGGATACCAACTGCTCATGTTTTACTGGTGCTTTAAAAAGAATGATCATGATTTTAAACTCCCTGCTCTCTATCTGGTCTTAAGGGCATTAAAACATATCTCTCAAATACTAATAAGATTACTGCTACACAGACATGGATTCTTAGGAGTAAGCCTAATACTATGAACAATAATCAATTAGAATTAAAGGATATGTTAACTAACTGGTGGGCTACTAGAGTCAGGATTCCACTCACCAGGTACTTATTAACATACCCTAAAAACTCCACATACAAGATTAGACAGATTTATTATGCTTACTATTATCCTAATAACAATCCACAAAAAAACCTATTCTGCATTTATTTTGCACCCTATCTGGATAAAATTACTCTGGTGATGATGAAATGGTACTCTAAGATACTGCAAGTACTTTATACACTGCATACAACTTACATCTCTCATACTTATTACTCAATAACACTAAGCACTATCCTCTACTGCTTGTACTTACCATGTCCTAAAATCCTTCAAATGTGGAATTTGAACTATACTAGTAAACCAAACTACACTAGCAGGCTACTAAACTATGAATCAAATTCTTACTCCTGGAATGACATAATTCCTGCTTTTAGTTTAAATACTATAGTTCTTTCTAAAAGTAGTTGTCCTGATCATGTTGAATACTTGAAGCCTAAGGGTAGAAGCTTAACAGGGCATATGGGCTCCTTTCTTTGTGAATTGTGTATGCTTATACCTGAATCCTTCCATAAAGTTAGCTGGAGAAATATTAATATCATATGCAGTTGTGAGCCTAAAAATTGGGTTGTGGTCTGCTATCAGGGGCTCGACATTCTCAGGTTATTGAGTAATACCAAACCAAGGATTCCCAATTACCCAAATCATCACAGGAACCTGCATTCAGACTACCCTAAATTAGGGCCACACCAGATGGTAAACCATATCCAGAGGGTTGGGTACCCCTGGACTACCAAGCAAACTAACCCAACCAGCAATATAAATACACTCAAACTCTGCATGAAATCCAGAGCCAATATAACAACCTCCCTAACACATATACTTGTGTCTGCAGGTTACTGTACGTACAGGTGGAATAAAGTATTAGAAGAAAATAGGGATCATATTCAACAGAACCAAGATGCGTTGCCAAGCATATGCAGAGAATACAAAGTAAAGATAGATGGTCAAACAAATGACCAGATCGACCATTCTAAGTGTAACCACCTTGTCAATTCTAATTGTTGCTTTAAATATAGGATTGATCGATACACTTGTAATAGAAGGCCGGGAACCTGGGCCTTTCTCTTTGTTACCTGGACTCAAATCTTGTACTCACAGAACTACTATAGCAAGAAAACAAAGAACACTAAACTGCTAGTACAAAACCACCAAATAACAATAATTATCAAAAGCTACCAGATGCAGATACAAACATACAGTCTGGACCTGATCCTGCCCAGTATAAGGAGCAATAAAGCTATGACCAAATCTTCTTACCATTTCAACCATTATATTATTTGTGATAAAGCAACTACAGATAGGATTTCTCATATAAGAACTCAATCCTTTCATAAAGAAAACGATGCTAACCTCACTAACATTACTATTGAACTAGCTCAACACGCAGATTACTTGACTTTAACTAATAAACTGTTAGATCTTGCAGGTAATAATCTACATAACCAGCTAAGTAAGGAGGAACGAATGAATGAGACGGTTGTTTACACACAACACATCAAGAAGATGATCCCAAAATTTGGGGATAAACCTGAGATTTCAATAGGGATAGATAATAAATATTGTATTTATAATAGAACTCTTTTGTATGTTCAACCAAAAAATTGCCTCTAGATTCTGCATATCTGGATAATCTATTGGCTACATCATGGGGTTTGGTGTCCTTACTTAGACCTTCTATACCAAACAGGTCTGAGTCTCAACAACCACACCAAAAATAACAAAACTATAATTCATACAGGGCAAAATAAACTACCAAGAACACTATATAAAAATGACAATAAACAAACAAATCTACTAGCTCCATCCATTCACGAACAAAAATATCATAGAATATATCAACAAGGAAAAGCTATACTAAGACGGATAAAAAAGACCAGCCAGGTCAGCGTAATCCTTTATGGGGACACAAAGACATCTACAAAGCAACGCCAAACAGTGCTAAGGTACAGCAATCATACCAATAACAACCCAAAACATGGAAAACAAATTCAACATGAGAAAAGAACGAAAATGACTAAGAATATTTCTGAATCTATCACTCTCTATGATTGGAAGGAAAAGAAACAAGGAAAGAGTTACCTCAGTAAAAAGGAATTACGACAGGAAAAAGTATATCCTAAAATTAGGAAGATAATAAGTAAATTAAATACAAAGCATCAACAATCCAGTACTAAGCTTAGCTGGGAAAAACAGAAAATGTTAATATGAAGATTAACCTTTGGAATGTTCGTGGCATCAAAAGAAAGAATGTCTGGACGTATATTGATTCTTTCTGTAAAATTTACCACATACAAATGATGGGGTTGGTGGAAACTAAGTCTCCTAACCACCCAAATGAAAAAGAATGAAGAAAAGCAGGTTTTGATCATATTGTCATCTCTCCTGCTAAAGGATATGCGGGAGGGATTATCGTCTTATGGAAAGAATACCAATTGAGAAATGAAATAATCACGCTACATACGATTGATGACAGATTCATAGCATTTACCTATAAGAATCTTGAAACCAACATTCAGTTCTACATTATATTTGCTTATGCCCCCCCCACAAGAAAAAGATAAAGATGAATTTCAGAACCAACTTAACAATTTTATCTCGGTCATCAATGAACCCTTTATAATCATTGGGGACCTAAACGATATTCTCACTAGTGGGGACAAAGAAGGAGGTGTGGTCCCCACCAGTAATAAATTACAAAGACTAAATAAATTTGTTCAAAAGCATGATCTATTCGACCCTCCGACAATAGGTAACAGGTTCACATGGCGAAAATCAAGAACAATTGCAAACACAATCAAGGAAAAACTAGATAGAGCATTAATACACCAACAAGTTACTACGTGGTACCCTAACCTAACCACAATGAATCATGCATTCAGTTCATCTGACCACTGCCCAATATCCCTTGATATAACTAATGAGACTACATTCCAAGTCCAACCATTCAAATTTGAAATGATGTGGACCAAGCGAAAAGATATGAAAGTTTTGGTTCAACAAACATGGAGGACTCAAATCCCTGGAACACCCGTATACCAAATTGTCAAAAATACCCAACTTCTAAAATCAAAAATCAAGGAATGGAATAAAACAAGATTTGGAAATATTTTTGAACAACTTAGAAAAGTAGAAGAAGAACTAATCTCAATCCAGAACATTTCTCAAGCATCATGCCTGGAGAGGAATGTAACTAAACAAAATAACCTTATTAGGAAAAAACAAGGTCTCCTTACCTTCCAAAAAATATATTGGAGACAGAGAGCTAAATTAAAACATATACAGAATGTTGACTCTAATACCAAATACTTCCATAGGATTGCAACAGGCAGAAGAACTAGGAAACATATAAAAGAAATAACGATCAGTGAAGGAACGCAGATCACTGGCTTTACCAATATCAAAAATGAAATAAAAAGAGACTTTGAAAGGAGATTTACAAAACAGCATATCAATATAACAAAAATGGAAAAAATTATGGAAAATATAGCACCAGAAATAACAAATGAAGATAACAGTAAATTAATGGCTAATGTATCTAATGGTGAGATTCATAAAGCACTTAAAGAAATTAAAGACGATAAAACACCGGGACCAGATGGGATGCCAGCTGGCTTCTACAAAAAGTATTGGGATATCATTGGACCTGACATTATTAAAGCCATAAAGAACTTCTTCCACTCAGGGAAGTTACTAAAACAACTAAACCATACTTTCATTACTCTCATACCAAAAAAGACAACCCCTAATCCACGAACCACTATAGACCTATTAGCCTATGCAATACAGTTTATAAGATTATTTCAAAAGTCTTAACTAATAGACTAAAATTAGTCATGGACAAAATTACACACCAACTCCAAGGTGCCTTCGTCCAGAATAGAAGCATCCAAGATAATGTCCTAATAGCCCATGAAATTTTTCACTCGTTCAAAAAGAAAACTGGAAAAAATGGGTGGTTAGCCCTCAAACTAGATATGGAGAAAGCTTATGATCGTGTCGATTGGACCTTTCTCTTATTAGCATTAAAGAAATTTGGTTTTTGTGAAAAATTTATTAACTGGATCAAAGAATGTACACAAACAATCTCTTTCTCTGTGCTGGTTAACCAAGGACCTACAGATCTCTTCTATCCAACCAGAGGCTTGAGACAAGGTGATCCCCTATCTCCCTTCCTATTCATTATCAGTGCTGAAATATTGTCCAGATGCCTTCAAAAGGCATCAGAGATCGGTCCAAACCCGATTGGTATCAAGATTACCAGAGGAGGTACAAAAATTCCATTTCTGGCCTTTGCTGATGATATTATCATCTTTGCAGAAACCAAGACTATAACATGCCAAAAAATCAAAACAATTATAGATGACTATTGCGAAGTTTCGGGACAAAGAGTAAACTTTGATAAATCCACATTCCAAGTCTCCAAAAATACCAGTAATAATGCTATCCAACAACTTACCCAAATATTTCACATAAATCAATCAATGGAAATGGAGAAATATCTAGGTTGCCCAATTATTACTGGAAAAGTGGATCATAACACTTTCTTTTCGATAATCGAAAAAACATCCCACCAACTTACAAAATGGAAAGCAGATTCACTATCTATGGAGGGAAGGAAAGTCCTAATTAAAGCAAATCTATCAGCCCAACCAAACTATATGATGCAAAACTTCATGCTACCGTCCAAAACACACACAAAATTAGATAAAATAAACCGTATATTCCTTTGGAATAAAGGAGACGACTATAAACCAATGATAAAATGGGACGATATCTGTAAGCCTACCCAGTATGGTGGATTGGGAATTCGTAAAAGCAAAGATATGAACTCAGTTCTGCAAATGAAACTTATATGGAAAATATTAGCCGAACCTGACAACTTGTGGGTTAGAATAATAAGAGAAAAATACCTAAAACAAATACACATCCTAGAGTACAACAAAAACCCAAAGAAAAGAGACTCTTGGCAATGGACTCAAATGTCAAAACTACTAATACAATTTAAACAAGGCCTCATCTGGAAAGTAGGAGATGGGCGTACTATCAAGTTTTGGAAAGATAGATGGTTCCCAATAGAACTAAAAGACCAAGTAATAACACATGAACAAATCAATGAACAAACAACAATTTCTTTCTTCTTAAATCAAGATAATTCATGGAATGAAGATAACCTTAAACTATATTTTAACAATATAACCATAGATAAACTAAAAGAATACCCAATACCAACGAATTATATACAAGATATACTCTATTGGGAACCCAACAATAATGGATGGTTTTCTACTAAGAGTGCAATGAACATGATCTACGAAAAATGAAACCTCACACCCTCAAGGTCTGAATGGATCTGGAAACTCGACCTAACACCAAAAATAAAATCATTCCTCTGGAGAATTTCCAAAGAAGGCTTACCAACCAAGACTAAAATTAAAAATAGGCGAATGGATATAACAACAGATTGTGTAGGGTGCAACTGCCCAAATGAAGACCTAAAACATTTCCTCTTTGAGTGTCAAAGAACGAAGAGAATAATAAGAAATTTTGATAAGAAAATTCATCTAATTATCAACTCTCTTGTGCTGAGTAATCAAACCAGCACAGAATTACTAAATGAAATTAAGAGTAGGACTACCAAAAGAGAAATGGAAGACCTTGCTACTATTTGGTGGACTTTATGGTTCTATAGGAATAAACAAATATTTGACATAGATGAACATAACCAATTACCCAACATTCATCACTTCATAAAAAAATCAAATTAGAGACTGGCAATTATCAAAAATGGAGGCAAGAATGGACATTGAACCTGATATACCTATCTCCAAACAAACAAGAAGGAAAAGAAGAATAATAAGATGGACTAAACCAAAACCCAACTTCCATAAAATAAATATTGATGTCGCTTGCCCACCTAATGGAAAAGCTTCGTTTGGCTTCATCATACGAAATGAACAAGGTAAACCAATTAAAATAGAGAATGGGTCTTTAGGACACGTTTCTCCATTGATGGCTGAAGCTCTCGCAATGCGTTATGGCATTAAGGAGGCGATTCGGCTGGGTCTCACTCATGTTGAGATCGAAGGCGATAATCTTCGCCTTATTAATGTCATTAACGACGTTTGGGACCGCCCATGGGAAATTGACTTGATTATGACCGACATCTTAATGGATCTCAGATCATTTACGGAAAATCGAGTAACCCATATTTTTCGGGAGACTAATGGTACAACAGACCTTATAGCTAAAATGTATCATTTATTACCCCATCCTGATTTTGCAGCCTTTCCAAATCTTTCGGATCTCATCCTTCGGGATGCACTAGGGCGGTTTCATTCTCGTTAGATGTGCCCCCTAAACGCTTTCCTCATCAAAAAAAAAAAAAAAAAACAACAACAGATATGATTTTGATATGGATATATTAATTATATCAAACACACTTATAAGTACGAGTGATATTACATACTCATACCCGAAACGGACCCTAAAGTCTTTGCATTATAATTTAGATGAATTTTCTAGTGTCCAACTCCATTAATATTGGATTCAAGAACTCATTGTGATTTCATTTTAAAATACTTTGTTGTCCACTCTAAGATTCAAGACCACCAAAACCCAGAAAGTAGTAATCAAACAACAACAGACTGATTTCGTAAAATATGTGGTATTTTTTTTTTTTTGAGTTTTTTTTTAAGTCATAAGACGTGGCTAATGATGTTATCAAACTTAGAAAACATTACCTTCAATATATAAACTTTAGCATAGAAAGAAAGAAAAAACTTATAGCTTAACAAATTTTAGCTAAAATCACTCTCATGTTTTGGAAAACATTACCTTCAATATATATGATAGATTCGCATATGTGTACATGTTTTTTAATAATGTATGAAAAAATACATGTACATGTTTATGTTTATGTGTGTATGTAAATGAGAAAAAAATGACAAGTTAATGTAAAATAAAGTAAATGCATCATAAGAATATTCTCACCGGATTCAAACCTTATAAATTATTTTTTGATGTGATATGTGAGTGTAGTTTCATGTATACAATACATTCAACTATTCATGGTTCGCATGAAACATTTTTACTTCAGAAAGTAGAATGCCATGATCCTCCCAAAAAATTAGGGCTCACTTGAGTCCAACATAAATATTATTATCAACGTCTGTAAAACATAGTGTTATACAAGAAACGTAAGTTATCTTCAACAAAAATCCAATTATTCCATCACAACAAACTCCATAGTCACCATATTATCCCAAATCAGTACCAAACAAACTACGATTTCTCGTGTTCATCCTCCCCAACCTCCTTCAAATCAACATTCCTAACCGAGCAATCACCTCTAACTTCCCCTTCTCCACAGTGCACACTAAGAACACTCATCTGCCCCATCTTGATCATAGCCACCACAAACTTCTCAAAAAACAATCCATGATCCACAGCAAACCCAACCACAATTTCCTTACTCCTCTCATCCATGTACAAATCCTCGTCTGAGGTAAATAGCTCCTGACGATTAACAAGTCGTACATATTACTTGTTATCAAACTTGTTCGGTGTTCGAATGTCGTTCATGACAGTTGCATTCATGATTGAAGTTGGGCACGTGATCTCGAGGTTGGTGGCTAGTGAGTCGTCTAATTCTTGGATGATCGTGCAAATTTCCCACGGTATTTGTCATATTCTTCCTATTGCATTTATAATTGTTAAGTTATCGCCTTCTAGAATCAGATTTGATATATTACGTGTTAATGCATTTTTGACAACATGTAAAGCAACAAATGCTTTTGTTTGCAGAATTGTGGACTGAAAAATGTTCTTGTGATCAACAAAAGTTATCTTAGCGTCTGCATCTCTACGGATGTACCATATATATTATTATAAGCATATATATAAAACATAGTATTATACATGAAGAAATGTAAGTTATCTTAACAAAGATCAAATTATTCCACCACAACAAACTCCATAGTCATAACCTAAACATCACATCCCAAATCAGTACCAAACAAACTGCGATTTCTCTTGTTCATCGTCCCCAACAACCTCCTTCAAACCAACATTCCTAACCGAGCAAGCAACCCTAACTCCCCCTTATCCACCACTAAGAACACTCATCTGCCCCATCTTGACCATATCCACCACAAACTTCTCGAAAAACAATCCCTTATCCTCAGCAAACCCAACCACAATCTCCTTACTCCTCTCATCCATGTACAAATCCTCGTACCAGGTAAATAGCCCCTGACGATTAACAAGTCCAACGTAGTACTTATTATCAAACTTGTTCGGTGTTCGAATTCATTCATGACTAACAGTTTCATTTGTGGTTGTAGTTGGGCACGCGACCTCGAGGTTGATGGTAGTGAATCGTCTAATGTCTTGGATGATTGTACAGATTTTTCACGGTATTTGCCATGTTCTTCTTATTGCATTTATAATTCTTAAGTTATCGCCTTCCATAACCAGATCTCATATATTATGTGTTAATGAAGTTTTGACACAGCATGTAAAGCAACAAGTGCTTTTGTTTGCAGAATTTTGGGCTGACAAATGTTCGTGTGATCAACAAAAGTAATCTTACCGTCTGCATCTCTACAGATGTACAATACATATTATTATCAACATATATAAAACATAGTGTTTTACAAGAAGAAATGTAAGTTACCTTCATCAAAGATCCAATTATTCCACCACAAAACACAATCCCAAATTAGTACCAAACAAACTGCGATTTCCCTTGTTCATCCTCCCCAACAACCTCCTTCAAACCAACATTCCTAACAGAGCAATTACCCCTAACTTCCCCTTCTCCACCACTAAGCACACTCATCTGCCCCATCTTGATCATAGCCACCACAAACTTCTCGAAAAACAACCCCTGATCCTCCGCAAACCCAACCACAATCTCCTTACTCCTCTCATCCATATACAAATCCTCGTCCGAGGTAAATAGCCCCTGACGATTAACAAGTCCTAGATAATACTTATTATCAAACTTGTTCGGTGTTCGAATGTCGTTCATGACGGTCGCGTTCGTGGTTGTTGTTGGGCACGTGACCTCGAGATCTTTGGCGAGTGCCTCGTCTAATGTCGGGTCACGTGTGGGGTAGAGTCGGGATCCGAAGGCTCCACAGTGAGCGTGGCCGATGGTGTGGCCGCCCGAGAGGGCGACTAAGTCGGTGATGTCGAGGGATTTTTCGGCGAATTCGGTGATGAGAGTGGAGGCGTTGCTTGTTGGCCGTGGGAGGTTGGCGTTGGTTGTGGCTATTGTTGCATGGTTTAGACTGTCTTTTCTTCCTAATGGGATTTCGTAGTGTGGCCCGCCTGACTGTAATGTAGAGCAAATTTGTACAAGTTAGCTACGAAATACATAATTCTATCAGTGACCATGATAGCTATATACCTAGAGAAGTTTATAATGAAAACTTATGAAATGAGAACAAACCTTAGCCTTAAGGTTCACATATAAGGCACTGAACGTTTTAAGAATTAATACTATAAGCTCACAATAAGCTAAAATGGAGATAGCAAATTTATGGCAAAATTCAAACACCAACAATGAGCTAAAATGACAAATAATAAGAATATTCTTTTAGAGATCTTTATTTCTCCGTCTTGATTGCTAAATTTGGCAATCCAAATAGCAAGCCAAGTGTGTAGTCCACTAAATAAATGATATTTTTTTTATAAATTGAAAATTGAAAGAGTGAGAAATTGTGTTACACTTGAAAATGGAAAAATTATAGCAAGTGTTGTTGGTGTTACACTTGTTTGCTAAAATAGCATTTGCTATAATGTGTCATTTCAATTTGCTATAATCCTAATTGGCTTGCTAAATTTAGCAAGCCATTGGAGATGCCCTTAATTAAGGTAGTAATGTTTAGAGTTCACATTTCTCACCGTAAGATATATTTTCACTTGATCATATATAAAAAGGAAATGTATGGCGAAAACATATCTTATGGTGCGAAATGCGAACTGTGAGCATTAGTGTCTTATATGTGAATATTACTATCTTATTTGTGAACAAACCTTAGCTTAACTATTAAAGTTCACATATAAGTAATATTCACCGTTCGTATTTGTGAAAGTAATATATATTACCTGATCCTAAATTCCTAATCCTATATATGTATGAATTAATGAATTAATGTTAGCTAGATGTTTCTAGGTTTTTTAGGGTAGAATGTTTGTGGATTATTAGGTTGGACGTGGTCTCCTTCATCTAAAGCAGTAGTTGAATTATTTATTTACCAATGAGAAGATGATATTCGCGATCAACCATGACTATATGAAATTTGAATATTAGTTGGCCCTACCTTTCCTAGCTCCTCCTGCCCTAAACTAAAAACTTTTGTATAACATATAAAAAGATAATAAATCATGTACCAGATAAACGGAGTCGCGGGCAGCGAGTGCAGCGATATCGGAACAAGAAACGACTTGACCGCATTCCTTGTGAACCAGAGCTCGAAGTTCTTCGACCATCTTGATCGCTTCTGGCCTTAAGCTTAAGTTAGGTGGTGCAGTTTGCTCGCTATTTGCTCCGTCTAGCAGTACTGATCCGTCACATCCCTAACAGATTCCATACCGTCATTCATTTATAGGAAAAGTATCATATACGAATGAACATTGAAGAATACGAATATGCAAAGTGCAAAACAGAGACTCAACAATACAAGCCAGAACGAGAAAAAATGCAAGTCTACCTGAACGAAGCAGTCATGGAAATGGACACGAAGAAGGCCAGCCGCGAGACCAATATCGCTCTCAAAGACATCCCTTAGATGGTTACGGATAATGCTCTCGACATGTGGGCAACTCGACCTGTAATACGTCCATGACAACCCTGACACCACAGCTGGCCTCTCTCTATGGGCAGAAGTTGTAACGGCTAACAAAGCGACCACGGTAATGAGTATAAGATTGTTCATGTTATGTGTTTAAGACTTGTACTTTGTATGCCAAAAAGATTGAAAGATCAGGAGCTATTTATAACCCATCGATAACTTGAAAGATGGAAATTTTAATCAAGGGTTAGGTGTGACCGAATGAATAAAACAAAGACTTATGGCACGACTAATAACCCAAAGTACAATAATTCAACTTTCTTATCTGCGTGGTTTGAATTTGTATGCCACTAGCTTTTTTTGTTTTTGAAAAGTCGCTAGATTCCATCTTAACCACTAACCTAGCTTGCTTTAAAGAATTGTACGTGACCGCCATGAAAATTTCACCATGGTCGATAATGTAGTGATAGAAAGAAAGATTAATGTTGAATTAAAAGATTTCATCCGATTAAATCAACTAATCAGAAATTAAAATCACCGAAATTTTTCCATACAATGTCTCAAATTCTTCCAACAACTCCTTTGGACCGGACTATGCAGCGACTTGTATAACGGAAAAAAAATACATTTAAATATTAGTTTTCACGTTAAGTAATTAATAAGATACAAGTATATTTTTTCGCAAAATTAGTAAGACTCTTTGAGGAAAGTTCCGGGTCCGAACAAGTCTTAACGTAGAAAAAACGAACAGTTCGCGTTCACAAATTACACATCAATGTTCATATTCTGGATATGTATTGTTCATAATCTGACACATGAAGATTTTTGAAAGTTACACAGTGACATATTTGTAATTACTGTAAACTTTGATTTTATTTTAATTTTCCCCCTCAAAATGACCTCAACAAATTTGATCGTCCAGATTATGAGCCCGTCATTACAGTTTAAATAATAAACATTAATTTGTTATCCGTGAATGCGAAAAAACAAATACGTTAAACTTTATTCTCCCCCGAACTTTCCTTGTATTGTTTTACATTAAATTATTAGAGCCCACTTGTTTTGCTTTTTATTTTGGTTATTGTTACGTCCGAAACTACTTGTGAATCTTATCTCATGAAAAAGAATTTGAAAAATGTTAAAAAATTAAGTTGGATCTGTTGAAAACGGTGACTTGGGAAATTATTGATTGTGATGTTGCTTACAGAGAATTATTTTCGACGTTTTTGCCGTCAGTTTGCGTGTTGAGCTGTTGATCTTTTTTTTTAGTCGATCAAATGACGTTTAATAAGAAACTTTAACACGTTTTTAACTAAATTCTATTTGACTATTTGAGCTAATTTCAAAAACTCTATTTGAGCTGCTGGTCAAAACTATAAATTTAACGGTACATATATAAGAACAACTTATTTCTCATATCCAACACATCACGTATGTACAAATGCGAATATATATACGCCACGAAAACGCAATGGTCAAACGCAATGGTCAAATGCGAATATACATCACGTATTTGGTTGTGATTAAGCTAGGTGCCATTTTGGTTGTGACTAAGCTGGTCAAAACATTATTTTTCAAAAAAATAAATAAATAAAGAACATGTAGACCATATATATTGCGACAAGTTAGAGAGTTATCACCTGTTCGTTTTTACAAAGGAGGTGTTATTTGAAAAGTTAAAATCCGTGTGATTGGAACATGTAGACCAGCCATTTGAGCCCGTCACACAGTCCTCTCTCTTTATTTCCAGCACCAAATTCCATACACCTGAACAATTAAATTACTGTAATTAGCATCCATCGATCAAATTAATTAACTGTTAATTAAAATATGAAAATAATTAGCATTACCAGTCACGAATCTCTATCTCTTCACCATTAATGGCCCTATTACCAAGGTTGTCGAGACCAAGCTTGTTGCGAAGCTCAATATCTCCCATTGAACCTTCAACATCTACCTTATTTACAAACACCAGAATCGTTGCCTTCCTCAGCACAGGCTAGTCAAATTAATGAGCAAGATTAATTAGAAATATTTAAGTTAGTTAGACTTGGATTAATATGATGAGAAAAGTTCCGTGAGAACAAAGTTTAACGTAGGAAAAATGAAGTTTTTTGCGAGCTAATGTTCATAGTTTGAGCAGTAATGTTTCTAATTTGGAGCATAAATTTTTTTGATGTCAGTTTGAGAAAAAAAATAATAATAAATTTTGCAGTAATTACAAGTATGCCACCGCGACCCAGATTATAAACATTATCATCCAGAATATAAACATTGACGTGTAATTTGTGAACGTAATCTGTTCATTTTTCCTACGTTAAGAATTATGGTTCATAGCTAATACCTATAGCTACTTAGAGATGGAACTATCTTCTCGGGCGGATCCACAGGCAAAGGTATCCTTGGAACAAGGTCAAAGACATGCCCATTCTCATCCTATAATATAGGATTAACCACATAGTTTGTAGTAAGTTAATTATAGTTAACGAGTTAAGTTGAATTTGAGATTGAAAGGAGGGAGAGTTTACCACAATAGTGCGAACAGTTTCATTGATGTAGCTATGCTCAGTGCGAACAGTTTTACATTTTAGTTTGTTTTTATATCTATATTCTTATGCTAGCTACATGTCATGGCCCTCATATGAATAGTTGGAGTTAGTAAAACTTATTGAAGAAATTTTTTGGATATTCAATGGTCATATAGTCTCCACCTATAGTTAATTGAATTTTAGGTTGAGTTATGCTCGAAACTATGTGTTTTGGAGGAACAGATGTGAATTATTACATGCCTATACATTTTCTCTAGAAGTAATATTGCATAAAAGCTTCTTCAGAATGCTTCTAAGTTATAAGCCTGAATTTATACTATCAAATTTAGGATTTGTAAATTTAAAACTAAATTCACAGGACTATAACAACCAGTCCAAAGTGACTCAAACATTAAGGCTTTTGGAGCAAAATATAGTGAAACTTGTAGGACCTGTAATCCGTTGTTTGAACAATCTGTAAAGAATAAACAGAAGAACATAATTAAGGTAGAAGATTACCGAAGGTTTATCTCGAATTTGATCTGCAGAGGCGAGAAATAATCTATGTCCTTAATTCTGTAACGCCCCGTATATGTGACGGTAACCGGCGTTGAGAATCTCAGGATACAACTGCGAGCTCTTCTGTTTCGCACAATCAAAAGCAGAAGCCAACGAACCAGTAACTGTGTTGTACTCTCAGAGAAGGAGAAGAAGAGAGGAGATGGGAGATTGCTGTGTATTTCGGATACAGAGAATGAGAATCAGACTTCTCTTAAAAAGAGTCTGGGTTGTTACAGAGGAGGAGATTTCGGTTCTGACGACACCAACGAGGTGGAATCAGTTGTGGAGGAAGTGGAGCAGATCGTGGAGGTTGTCGCTGACTTAGTTGGGCGTCCCCAACGAGGCAGTCCAAAACCTAATCTGAAAGCCCAAAACTTTCAGATTCAGCCCACTTCAAAAAGAGAAGCTAAGCTGTTGCTGCGAGCCACGGACCGGACGGACGGACCGCGCGAGGGCCCCCCGGGTCCTCTCTCCATACCTCTTCCAAGGGCTTACCAAGGTATCGAAATAATTTAATGCATTTTGGTTACTACGAATATAGATCACTGTTTTTGTGCACCTTAGATTTTAATGCATTTTTATCTATTCCATGCCAACGAAATAATTTTTTTCGAAATTGCGATTTTGTTTCGAAACAGATTCGCAATTGGCGATTTTGTTGCTCACCAAACCCATGGATCGTTGCCACCCGTTGTCTAGCCTCATCGTTGTGGCGAAAGGCTTCCTTCGAAGGTATTGGATCGTCCAGTTCCGACATGTCTTCAGAGAAGCCAACCGTGTCGGTGACTCGCTCGCTTCTTTGGCCTTTTCATTCCCTCTTGGTTTTCTTTCTTTGCTTGTTCCGCCCGATCGGGTGTCGCTTTTTATTTCGGATGATGCTCGGGTGTGTTCGTTTGCCCGCCGAGTCCCTTTGTAGTCGGTTTCTCTTGAATGCATTTTAAGAGCCCGACTCTTTTTCTAACAAAAAAAAAGTATCGAAATTGCGATCCGAATCTTACGATCCAGAATTATTCTAAATCGGTCAAGCGGATCGGACCTTTGGATCCTATGATTCAGAATTATTCTAGATCGGTCAAGCGGATCGTACATGCATAAAATCATAGGTGAAATCTTACGATCACGCAATGCTGTGTATTACTTATATGACTTTGTGTTAATTTAAAAACATACACTAGTTCAAATTTGATTCAACCTATCAATAACTTTCCCAATCCTAGGCCTCTCATGAGGCTTCTCCACAGTACAAATCCTCGCAATCTCAAAAAACTCCTTCACATCACCAACTCTCACCCCCTCCATCCCAATACTCTCATCCAAATTCTCCACTTCCCTCCCTTCACGGCCCATCTTCGCGGCCCAATCCACAAGCCCAACTTCCTCCCCCTCCTCCATAATGGGCCAACTGGGCCTCCGGCCCAACACAACCTCCAGCATCAAAACCCCAAAGCTATATACGTCACCCTCCACCTTTGCTAACGTCACGCCGACTTTATACTCCGGAGGCATGTACCCCGTCGTCCCTGCAGCTTGCGTCGACTTGTGCTTATCGACTCCTTCAATCGTCCGGGCCAGCCCAAAGTCTGATATATGGGCCTCGAAGCCCAAGTCCAGAAGCACATTTGAAGCTTTGATGTCTCTATGCACTATGGGCCGGTCCAGGGAATGTAAATAGCCCAGCCCGTTTGCGACGCCTTTGACAATCCTCATCCTGTTTTCCCAGCTTAGGGCATCTCTCGAAAGCTAAAAAATTGCCACAAAGAATTCTAGAAGTTAACATTGTACTGAAAAATGAAGATATTCAAACTATTTACTATGGAAAAATAGAATAAACTCGTCCAACAGAAAAATATCATATTTTCAATGCGAGTTTTTCAATTTTTTAGTTGAATATTGTACACATTACAAAAACTCTTAAACAAATGCTATTTTCACTAAGCTTTTTTTGTTTGAAAATGAGGGTCCGAATAAATATCCTACACTACTTTAGAAAAACCCGAGGTGAGCCCGTAATTCCGAACTACTTTGGGATATCCAAGGATTTAGTTCGACTCCTTACATCATCTCTAAGAATGTTCATAACACAAGAAGAAGACGAGGTGAAAAGAGAAAACCCTACTAGGACAGAGAGGCCTAAAAAAGCCAAAGAGTTTACAATTTGCCCCATAATTAGCTTTCCGGAACAAATGTCGAACTCAGATGGTCCAAGCTCTAGGAAAACTATTTTCACTAAGCTAAACAACTTAGAAACAAATGCTAAAATTTTAGCGTTTCTTAACATAATTTTCAAAACATTTATTCAATTAAATTTTATATATCAAATAAATCCAATATCTTCTTGATACATCATCAATAATATTGTACGAGTCACTATATCACCAACAATGTTATATCTTCTTGATACATCACCAACAATATTATACGAGTCACTATATCACCAACAACGTTATATGAGATGAGATGTTGTAAGAATTGTTATGTTTGATATTTCAGTTGAAAAAATAGAAAATCTCTAAGAAAATATAGTCATTTTCAGATTACCGACGTGGTTTCGTGCAGCCATTCGTCGAGGCTACCTCTCTCGACGAACTCGTAAACGAGGAGTCTCTCGGTTCCGGCGACGCAATACCCGAGCATGGTAACAATATTGGGGTGACGAAGCTCGCTTAGCGTTTCCATTTCGGCGTTAAACTCTCGAACCCCTTGAAAAGCGTCGGGACTGAGTTTCTTAACGGCAACAGTAGTCGAGATTGAGCTCAGCTCGGCTTTGTAGACGACCCCGAAGCCGCCATCGCCGATGACGTTGTCGGGGTGGAAGTTGCAGGTGGCGGAGATGAGCTCGGGCATGGAGATTTGGAGGAGGGAAGAGGAGGAGGAGATGATTGTGGTGAGATTTGGAGATTCGAGGGATTGTGTTTTGGGTAATTTGTGGCGATGGCGGAAACAGAGGAGGTAGATGCAGAGGAGGAGGAGGAGGAAGATGGAGGAGATGATGGCGAGGGAGATGATTAGGATGGGGATGTTTAGCATTTTTGAGATGATTAGGAATGATGATCAGCCATGGATGAAGGTTCGAAGAAGGGATGGGAAGGGTGATATTTGTTGAGTGAGGGAGATGGGTGAGTCAACGGTCTTCTTTTTCTGATGTGTTTTTGTTCTAAGTCAAGTCAACGTTTTGTCGTTGTTCTTCCACTAGGATCTTTCGTAGTATAATACTGTTAGAGCTGTTGTGTTTATGTACTAAGTCAAGTTGGTTGGGATCACTACATACCCAACAAAACTGATATCGCTAAATTCCGACTCCGAACGATCCCAAACGAGCCACCCGAACCCGCGTAATTCTCGTGCGTACCGATCCCAACTTTGTTTCCGATTCGGGTGGCTCATTCGGGATTGTTCGGAATCGTAATCGAGCGAGACCAGTTTCGTTGGGTCCGTATCGATCACAGTTTTCACCTGATATGCCTCTCACTCGATTTCGATTCCTAACCAGCCCAGACGAGTCACCTGAACCCGCGTAAATATGTTAAATGTAAAAAAAAATACAAACCAACACCTCATATGAGGCGTTGTCCTCACCAACGCCTTATAGGTAGATGGATTTATTTGCCTTCGGGCGTTGTCCATAACAGCGCCTCATACGAATGTTTATTTTTAAAAAAAAAACTTGATTCGGGGAGAGGCGTTTCGCCTTCGTGATAAATTTATGAACCTGATAAAAATGTCTATATTGAGAATTTGTTTCAAACTTTTTTTCCATAAGGGAAATTTATTTCGAAAAATTCCCATAAGAGGAATTTGTTTCGAAAAATTCTCATATGGGGAATTTGTTTCCAAAAATACCCATTCCGGAAAAACATTCGTGATATTACCCTATGAGAAATTTCCAGGAATCTCAACTATCATTATATTTAAGGGTTTGTTTAGCTCTAGGGTTTACCAAAAATCGACAATTACACTGCAGTTTCTTTCGATGGGAATTTTCAACTATTGGTTGATGTTGAAAAGTAAAGAATGATGAAATACTTTTGACGAAAAGAGGTTGAAGAAATACTTTTCTCTTAAACAAAAAAAATAGAATGCTTAACAGTTTAAAACATCTCGTTCGTGTAAACAATTATAGAAGTGTAGACCTATCATCTTATAACATATAATCCATCATATCGTAAGATTGTTTTATCCTAACAAAATCCATATAATAGAAGTTGATGTAGAAAACTAATCCAAAAATGTGAGAAAACTAATCCAAAAATAATAAGGGAAAAACATTTTTTCAAACTCTCTATTATTGTACTCTTTTTTCATTTTTCCTATAATACTTTATATAAGAAATTCATTCACAAATGTCATATTTTCATCCCTATTTGTGCCCAATGCCCTATTGGGCACAATATTTCGAATAACTACACTGCATCAACTAAATAATTAATTTTTGCCCTACCCCCCTCCCCGATTCCATTAACACGAGTTTCTTCTTTCTCCCTTCTTTCCCTTTCCCAAATCTAAACCTGCAACTCTCCCTCTCTTTCTTCTCGACCTCCTCCTTCCTTCTTTCTATCAATCTTCGTCGCCTCTCATCCACAGGAGGATGGATTTCTCCGTTTCATCACTATCTGGTTTTGTGTTCGTCTGGATGAACAGAGATAGATTTGAAGCAGATTGCGGCGCAGGAGCAGAAGCACTTCGCGTGCGAAGCACTTATCAAAGCAACCGATAAGTTTAATTTTCATCGCAAGCTCGGAGAAGGCGGATTCGGACCTGTCTTCAAGGTATTTATCACTACTGGCTAATGGAATTACAGGATCGTGAAATTTGTGGGTTTAGGGTTTATGTGTTTGAAATTTACAGGGGAAATTGGACGATGGAAGAGAGATTGCAGTGAAGCAGCTATCGAAGAGTTCAAGGCAAGGGAAGAGTGAGTTTCAGAACGAGGCGAGATTGTTGACAAGAGTGCAGCATCACAATGTGGTGAATCTGTTAGGGTATTGCGTTTCAGGGAGGGAGAAGCTTCTTGTTTATGAGTATGTTCAGCATGAAAGCCTTGACAGGTTTCTCTTCAGTAAGCTTTTTTATGATCTATGATAAACTTCTGAATTTCCATTCTATCTGCTCATTGAGTGCATCTTGTTACAATTTTACTTGAAAGACTTCCTTATCAAAGATAGATCACTTGTCTACTTTTATTCATTAAGTCTCTACAAGTGGATTGAGAATAAGGAAGAGCCTAGAGGAATCATGCCACACACCAAAGGAACTATTTCGATTCGTTGTGGGTACATTAGCTTTGAATATGGGACTTTCCTTTATATTTAAGCTGCAGGTTGATTGAATAATCAGAAAGAGCCTAGACCAAATTACACCACACACTAATGGAAGCACTCTTCATATCCCTTCATTTAGTGGTTTCCTCTAATGTGATTTTTGCATATATAATAATATAAATAAAATATTTTCTGATGAAATCGGATCTATGACCGCTGGAATTTTTTTAACTTCATGATTGGTGCTGATTTTTTAAGATTGGTGGATAGAATTTGCTGACAAGTTTCTCTTCAGAAGCTTTGCTTGCTATCAGCAAAGTTTAATGATTACAATTTGATTTCTGTGACTTCTGAATCCCCATTGCTGCAGGTGTTTGACAATTAGTGGATACTAACTTTACTTCCAAAAGTTTCTCAAGTTTTCATGATCATTGAAACTTTACATATGTGGGACAACAAGTCCATAAACTTTACAGATTAGGAAATGACATTGTTAACACTAGATCATAATGGAATCTTCATAGGAATGTGGTTTAGTTTGACTATATTCAGGTTACGGTATTAGTGTTCAACTGAATCTTCATAGGAATGTGGTTTGTGTAAGGTTATAGGGTTTCTCAATTGAATTTCAAGTGGCTTCATCTCAAATATGTGGTTTTTGATGAATTGGGTTATGATGTTGTTTTTGGAGATTGTTTTTGTATGAACCAATTTTTTTTATTAACATTGTTGATTTGTTGTTGTTACAGGAGCATTGGCAGTGCAACCCCCACTCTCGGTATGAGATCTCGCTGCCACCGTAGTTGACTGGTTAAACAATTGAAAGGCTGATGAACTATGCTCGAATCAAGTAACCAAGTGTTAAGGGATTAGCTTCAAGTGATTCGTATTACAGGAGATAGGGAATCAAGTAACCAAGTGTCTTGATTAATTTGATCTTTGTGCAAATAATTTTAATCTTTAATTAGTGTGTTGACATCTTTTGTAGTGTGTTGACATCTTTTGTAAAGTGTTGACAATGTTGACAATTTTGTACTAATATTACTCCTGTTGTATGTTGTTGACCGTTTATTAGTCGTGTAAACAATTTATTTAGTTGGGTTGACAACTTATTTAGTCGTGTTGACAACTTATTATTTTTGTTGACAGCTCTGTTAAAATTTTTGTTGACAGCTCTGTTAAAATTTTTGTTGACAGCTTTGTTGACAAATTTTATTGACAGCTCTGTTATAATTTCAACGTGAGCAAATGGTTATTATTGGTGTTGACATCTTATTATTCTTGTTGACAACTCTGTCAAATTTTTTGTTGACAACTCTGTTAAATTTTTTGTTGACAACTATGTTAAAAAATTTGTTGACAAATTTTGTTGACAACTTTGTTGTAATTGTCACGTCAGCAAAAAGATATTTTCATATAACTTAAAAAAATGATGCAAAAACTTAAATTTTTTTACAGTTTTAGGGTATTTATCGAAAAACTGACTATTTGTATAACTAGTCAAGGCCCACTTATGCAATTACTAAGTAATCCCTCCGTCCCCTAACGTTCTTCCCATCTCTAATTTTTACACTATTCACAATTCAATACAATTTGCTCGATTATTCTCAATTTATAAGAACACACATGGTCATACGGGATCTTGTTTTGTTCGTCTCATTGAGTACTTTAACAATATCAAAATTTTATAATTTTTAGAAAGATATAATAAGAGATATTAACGACGCAAAACGTGTCTCGACAAATGTGTCAAAATGAAATGGAAAAAATAAGGGACGGAGGGACTAGTCCCACTGACTTCTCTTCTTCGTCTTCTACTCGTCAGCTCTATGTTGCACTGAATTTCGCTCTACATTCAATTCCATTTGCGCGGCTTGCGCCTGTGATTGCAATTGCAATTGCAAAGCCGACATTACCTATTTCGCTGTACTATGAGTCACCTTCAAATGAAGCCGGAAACATCTACAAGAGTAGCACCTGGTACAAATCTCTTTATCTTCTGTACTGAAATTCTTCGGAGCTATTTGAATGACCTATTATTTAGAGATTGATGCATTTCAAAAAAACATTCTAGAGAAGCCCCAATTCAGGAAAATGATTGTGTCTATTTTCTTTGAAAATGAGCTATTCTGTTGAGATTCATTTGACCTACCTGATGAATGATAAATATTCCATAATTTGTGCACTAGATTCTCTTTTGTTGCTTTCAAGTGAAAGATCTAGACCCACTATGTAGAATATACTATCTGCAATAATAATTGGATAAGCAACAAATCTTGTTAAAGTCTGTTTTTTATATGATTGATCTATTTTTGCTGATCTTTTCAGTAGTCTTGCATCTTTATCAAGTAAAGTCTGATTTTTTTTATGATTGGTCTATTTTTTCCTGATCTTTTCAATAATCTATTTTTGCTGTCTAGAGAGGCCCGAATTCAAGAAAATGTTTGTATCTGTTTTCTTTCCAAATGAGCTATTCTGTTGAGATTCATTTGACCTCTTTTGTAATTTGTTGCTTTCAAGTGAAAGATCTAGACCCACTCTGTAGAATATACTATCTGCAACAATAATTGAATAAGCAACAAATCTTGTTAAAGTCTGAATTTTATTTATTTATGTTTGATCTATTTTTGCTGATCTTATCAGCAGTCTTGCATCTTCATCAAGTACATTGTGGCTACATGAAAAATTATCTATCTCTTTGCAGATTCATTGAATTGTACCCTAGATGGTACCCGGCAGTGGCAAGACAAGTTTTTGGCCTCCACCAATTTAAGAGAAGAGGACCAGTTTGATATCCTACGATCTTTCTATGGTACATATCAGCTGATTTATAGTTAACTGACTCATTCTTGTGTTATTCATACGCCTTGTTGCTTGTGTTCAAACCAGTTAATCTCATGACATGCTCAGTAAAGATTCTCTTATGTCTCATAACGATTGATGATTTTGCTCAACATTCCAGTGCTATTCTGGTTAGAGATCTGCACTCGTTCAGCTGTGTAGCGACTGTTCTTAATTTCTACAGGTCCCTTTTGGACAAGTTTCAATTAAAAACAAAGTGAAGTGTGTTCTGTTGGGATTGTGCTGATTATTATTTTGCAATGTGTGTTTGGTAGGATTATACATACGTTTGGTTGAATGGTTCGTATTATATCATCCATTTTTGTTTTGTAGATGGTGCTATTGCTGGAGGACTCGCTGGTATGGTTGTTGAAGGAATTTTATATCCCATTGATACAATCAAAACTCGTCTTCAAGCTGGTCAAGCTTCTTTCATCAAAGCAGCTTGTGGTCGTAGCCAAATTATTTTAAAAGGGCTTTACTCTGGTTTAGCTGCAAACCTTGCTGGTGTTTTGCCGTACGTATATTTATTTTATTGTTTTGTCGTACCTATTTATTTTAAATTGTGTGGCTGATTTTATAATGCACGTTGCATTTGTTTCAGGGCATCTGCCATATTCGTGGGTGTGTATGAACCTACAAAAGAGAAACTGTTGAATTTCTTCCCTGAACACCTCAGTGCATTGGCGCATCTTGTAAGCTAAATCAAACTTTCATCTAGTAGCCCTTACAATAATAAACTTATACTGAAAAACCTAAATATAGGAGTCACTATATTATAGTTGTGGGAGAGACTTCTATATTGAGAGAACTTACAGATGATATGCTTCTAAATGATCTTTCAGACTGCAGGTGTTGTTGGTGGGGCTGCGTCTTCTATTGTCCGAGTACCGACTGAGGTGGGAACAGTTGCCTTCACTTTTCTTAGTGCAGTTTACACTTTACCACATAGTGTGACAGAAGCTACCTTTATAGGTTGTTAAGCAAAGAATGCAGACAGGGCAATTTGCTTCTGCAACTGATGCAGTTCGCCTTATTGCCTCCAAGGAGGGTTTGAGAGGCCTATACGCGGTATATATCTTTACTTAAATTAAATTTTTCTGTGGGCTACAATGTCTCTCTTATTTGTATGTTGTTACATACACATAAATACATAATTTTGTTTTAAGTGTTCCTATTTTTGGAGTTCCTCTAATATTAGTGGCCATATTTAAATTCTGTTATTTCCTTGAATTATGTTGCAGGGTTATGGATCATTTCTTCTTAGAGATTTGCCCTTTGATGCCATGCAGTTTTGTATATACGAGCAGCTGCGGCTAGGATATAAACTTGCAGTAAGGAACAATTGTGGATCGTCTATAAATATTGAATTGAAATGAATCATAACTCTTTAATTCATCAGCTCTTGCTAATCCAAGCATTAAATCATGCAGGCAAAGAGAGAATTGAATGACCCTGAGAATGCAATAATCGGCGCCTTTGCTGGTAAGTAGTGAAGTAAAAAAACACTTGAATTTGATGGATACTATAGCATTTTAATTTTACTGTAATGGTATAGGTGCGATAACAGGAGCTGTAACTACGCCTCTTGATGTCATAAAAACCAGATTAATGATTCAGGTGCTTTAAACTATCCCATTTCTTTCCCTTAAAATGCAAACAACATCCTGAAAAATCCTTCACTCGATTTATTGTTTCGATTATCCTTGCAGGGCACAAGTCAGAAATACAAGGGCATAGTTGATTGCGTGAAAACCATCGCACGGGAAGAAGGAAGCCATGTTTTCTTAAAGGTTTGTTCTTTATCACTACATTGACCATAGTCAAGTTTTTCGAAACAAGGCATGTGTAAATTTTGTATTTTGCGTTGCAGGGATTGGGGCCACGCGTTTTGTGGATAGGCATAGGGGGTTCGATATTCTTTGGAGTGCTTGAGAGGACAAAGCAAGTTCTTGCCAAGAGACATGAAGATGAGAGATCTCTCAAACATGACTAGCTTTGTTAGGTCTGTTTGCACATTCTTGCAAATCTCCATTTTGTTGCTATTTTTCAAGGTAAAATGATGGATTAGAGAGTAGTTTCAGTATCTGCAAGTGTTCTTCAATTAGAGAAAGAAGGTGCATTGTAGAATGATTCATTTTGACTAGCGATTTGCTACTTTGTTGATGACATTTAAATTGTAAGTAGTATTAGAGTTGTATACCAGACAATCTGCTGAGCTTTCTAGTAACTATTATTGGCAACTCACATTATAGTATTTTTCCTTATATTTCAAGGCTAAATTTACTAATAAATTGTAATGTTATGTTAATTTGAATAACGATGTGGTAATTCAAATTGTGCAAGTGAAGAACGTTTTCTAGCGTCTTCGATGACGTCGATTAACTGAAACGGTTGGCAGTTATGATTTCCTGTGATAAATCTCAATTGACGCTAAAACACATCCACGAACTGCATCATATATACCAAAGAAACACATTCTTGGGTCAATCACAAAGGTTTTTACTACCATTGTCAGCCATTTAGAGTGAATTTTCTCTGGCTGACAGATTTGTGCCTGTTCAAGAAAAATCCATTTAAAAACTAAAGTCGTAAAATTCTCAGTGTTAAAATACTCAAGAGAGCTGCAAACTTATTTAATGGGGCTTCCACAAGTCTTATAAGCATCAGCTTTCACTACTTTTTACCTACAGCATCTGGAGACATATCCTGAAGATTGAGCAGCAAATCATCAGCACTCAAAAACACCTTGTTTGCTGAGTTTGCAATTACATGAGCAATGTCTCTAGACGCCTCGATTTTTCTAAGGGTTAAGAAAGCCGAGTTGTTAGCAACGGCTTGTCCAATCAGCTCTGCACTCTTGGCCTCTCCCTAAAGACATAAAAAAACAAGGTGTTGGAATAGATACAAACAGCCGAAAATCTAGTGACACATAATGTTTGCTCACCTGGGCCCTAATAATTGCACTCTTTTTGTCCTGCTCAGCTTTCTCCACAACGAACTTGGCCCTCTCGGCTTCCTGTGCAGCCACCTGCTTGGCCTCAATAGCAGCAGTGAACTCTTTCCCGAAAGTCAAGCTTGTGATGGACACGTCATCCAATGCAATGTTGAAGTTAGTAGCCCTCTCCACCAGTATCCTTCTTATCTCCTTGCTGACATTCTATAACACAACAAATAGATTGCTCAACTTGTATTCTCGTAATAGGTTCATAAGTGAGAAATGTGGTAGCAACTTACCTCTCTCTGAGTGATGAGCTGACTAGCATTGTATTGTGCAACAACGGCCTTCAATGTTTCATGGACAATTGACGGTAAAACTCTCTCATTGAAGTTTTCACCCAGAGTTCGATAAATTGTAGGCAGATCACTTGCCATTGGGCGAGTGAGAACACGAAGACCAATCCTTACCTATGGATAAATACCAAGTACAATATTAATTTTTCAATTATATTTCATAGGAAAGCTACACCACAAATAGCAATTTACAAGGTCACCAATTAGAACAAAGCAGAAATATCATATCAAGCATTGTTTGATAGCAATCACCAACAACAAAGGTAACTGGCTATGTTATTAATTTTTAATCAAGCTTCATTAAAAAAATATCATCAGTTGATAATAAATGGGAAGCCAGTGTAAAAATTTGGATAATGATGATAAGCCAAAAAACATTAGACTCATATATCAATCTTTAGACATGTAACAAAACCTAAAACTTCTTAGTGAAGACAGAAACATGAATTTATAACATAACACATTATAAAGGAAAATATCCACAACACTACTTACTAAATCTACAGCAATCAATCATACAGTAAAAAATCATTTTCTTAGCGATGTATCTTGCAGTATTCAATAAGAACTTACAACACTTATGTTGGAAGAAATAAGAAAACATATCAAATACAATTTAGTGAATCTCATGATTGTCAAGTGTGAAAAAAATTGTACCATCTGAAGATCACGACTCCCAGATGTACTTTCCACCAAATGAGGTCGAGCACGGACATCGTATATGATTGGCCTTTCAAACCATGGGATGATCAAATGTGTGCCTTCTGGATAAACCTGCCGAGAAAAAAATAAAATAATCATTACAATAAGTTCACTAGTTCAGAATATGATGAAAATTTAAACCAATGTGACACATTGTGCGATAACTATTCGGTTGAGCTGAACAAAAGGCATACACAAGAAGGTACTGCATACAGAAACTGCAATAATAACTCAAATGTAAATGAAGAAAGAGGCAGTAGAACTAGCAATTATGTTTCCTTCCTCCATAGCAAGCAACATCCAAATGAACATAGCAAATATTAACTTAGAACAACAACCTTACAAACATCTATATGATTACAGTTTCATCACAGGGTAGCTAGATCATAAAAAATAGACTAATAGTACAGAACTTTGAAAACTATACAACCAAATCCATAGCATCAGACGATAACAATAATCATACATTTTTACATGATCTACTCATGCATATCAGTGCCTGTGCAGGAAAGCACTCTAATCCAAGCCTAATACTGAAGCAATAGGCATCAAGTTACGTCTTCAAAGAACTTGTACAGTGTTCGAGGATACATCCAAGTTGAAGAAACAAGTCAACAACGGTATCAAACTGAGTAGAAATTATGTTTCCTTCTTACATAGCAAGTAACATCCAAATGGACATAACATAAGATTATCTTAAAACAAAAACCTTACAAACATCTATATGATTACAGTTTCATAACAGAGTAGCTAGATCATAAACAATGTTCTAATAGTACAGAAACTATTCAACCGAAGCCATATCATCAGAGGATAACAATAATTATACATTTTTTCATGATCTACTCGTGCATATCAGTGCCTGTGCAGGAAATCACTCTCCAAGCCTAATACTGAAGAAATACACATTAAATTACGTCTTAAAAGAACCTATACAGTGCTTGAGGATACATCCAAGCTCAAGAAACAACGGTTCACATTCAGAAACTCTATAATCAAACTTCACCGTTACACTAGAGCTATTTCTGCATTAGCGTTGTTCACACAAATTAGAAAACAATCAGATTCACAACATCGTAAGGAAGATCAGCTCAAGACAACGAACATTAAGCAAAAACTATACAAAGGTTTATCGTACTCAAATTGACTAGAAATGCTATGCACAAGACGTTTCATCACACATTTTTTAGCATCATTCAGAAACTCCAAAATCAAACTTCAACGTTACACTAGAGCTATTTCTGCAAGCAACTAATCAGATTCACAACATCTTAGAATCATTCAAAATCAACCGAAAAGGAAGATCAGCTCAAGACAACGAACATTAACAAATTCTTGATACCTTCTCTTTGATACCGTAGATCCGGTTGAAGACGACAGCTCGGTGACCACCTTCAACGTTGTAGAGACTATTGGCGACTCCATAGATTCCAAGCGCGCCGAGAACACCAGCCTTGATCAGAGCAGAAGCTGCACCTCCGCCTGGAACATTCGGAACTTTGACGTTTTTGAAATTCATCTTGATACACAGGAGAAATCGAGAGAGAAATGAGGGAGTGAAGTAGGTGTAGGAGAAAGGGGTTTAGGGTTTTTTAGAGGTTTTAGCTTGGGCGAGGGGAAACTTGTTGTCCATTTCGTATGACTACCCGATATTCCGTTAGGGTACCCGGTATTATCGAATCCGGAATTCCGGATAGGAGCTAAATCCAATTCTGTGGATCGGCCCATACAATTGATGGTGCCACGGCCCATATTAGATTATCAGCCCAGCCTACAAAATTGGAATATTTTTATTTGGCATGAGAAATTATACTTAGATAACCATGGTTCTCGAGATTATCGACCTACTGTAATACAAATAACAATTCGTGAGTTATTCATAGATTGTTTTGAAATGAAATGGAGAGACAGGTGATCGAATAAGCCTGACGAAGCGGGATGCTCGTATTCATTGTAATTTTATATTACGATAGTAACGAGACTTTACATACGCATCGCGCTATCGATCTTGATGATGTATTTGGCGAGATAATAAGCATGACGATTGCGTTGTGATTTATGAACCTCCGTTCTTGAATATCATAACCTATGAGGGGAGATGAGAGTTTATTGCGAGGGAGGTGCGTGTGCAATTTGCGTCACGTGTTGTAAAGGACTTCACACGCTGTCTTTTGATTGGTCAAGGAGAGCGTGATATATCAAGCATAACATGTAATAATGCTTCTTGCTTATAACGTTGAATAACAACGTCGACGACACTTCTGTTTACCAGAGTAGTAGAGTAACATGGACGTAAGCTTGTGCTAAAAAACTCACTCAATGCACTGTGAGCGATAATAATGTATTATATTTATTTGATTGCATAGTCGAGAGACACCAATACACAAGTTTAGGTCAATCCAATCGGAAGAGAAAATAAATTTGTTATAACCTTCCGATTAATATTTTAGGTTAACTAACAAAACGATAATATTTAAAGACCATACACTAAGAAAAATAAGTATATGATTTCTAGAGTTTTTTTTCATGAGTCCAGATTAACGAAGTTCACAAATGATAGATGTAGAACTCGAAATCTCTAAATAAAATTTTGTGGCAAATCACTGGACCAATTAGTCAACTGAATGTCAAAAATCATACCGTATCATCTTTTACCTCGGGCAAAAAATGCTCGATATCTTAACTCGGCAGTTGTTTTGTTTGGACTAGTGGTGTACGAAATTTCTGAACCCAAGTTGTAACCATTTTCGCTCACTCTGTCTCTGTAGAATACAGCATTTGAACTCAAGAGACAAGAGCTCGTCGGGGCTCTAATGAGCAGAAGATAAGATGCAATTACCACTTCACACCAAACTCCAACCTTCCTTCCTTCTAAACCCTTCTTTCTCCTTCCCTCTTCCTCCTCCTCACATTCTCCAAACCCCAAGATTCCCTCTTTCCCGCTGTAAATTTCCCGCTCAGAAAACCCTCTTGAATTCCGCAGCCCTTTCCTCTCGGAGAAGTAATAGAAGCTTCTGCTATCCAAACGACGCCGTTTCAGATGGCGAAGAGCTCGAATTGCTGGACAAACCCTTGCCCACTCCGAAACCGGAGGAAGAGGACAAAGTTCTTGAGCCTGAGATGCCTGACATGCCTGAGAAGCTTGATAAGGACGAAGCTTTAGCTCCTTTCATGAAGTTCTTTAAACAGGAAGAAGGAGAGAATGGTGGGGCAGAGATTAGAGACAGCAAGGGAATTGAAGGTAAGGGCTTCTCTAATGATATGTTAATCATATGGCATTGTTGGTGATATGTCAAAAAAATACTGGATTTATTGAACAAATAAAACTAATATGGAATTATAACTTGTAGAATTAGCCTAAGAAATAGCAAATTTTAGCATTTGTTTTTAGAGTAATCTTGTGGGTAAAAATAATATTTGCTAAATAGAACAATTACAACTTCTAGGTGGCATGTCTAAGAGCGTTGTGGCAGTGGAGTATTACGATCCGAAACCGGGTGATTTGGTTGTCGGAGTGGTGGTGTATGGCAATGAGAACAAGCTAGACGTTAATGTGGGTGCGGATTTGCTAGGAACAATGCTGACCAAGGAGATTCTTCCTTTTTACAGCAAGGAGTTGGAGTTGTTGTTGTGTGATTTGAGCAGGGATTGTGAGGAGTTTATGGAGAATGGGAGGATGGGTTTGGTTCAGAATGATGAGGCTTTGAGCCAACAGTCGGTTCCTGGTAGGCCGGTTGTCGAGGCTGGGACTGTGTTGTTTGCTGAAGTTCTTGGAAGAACGCTTAGTGGGAGGCCGTTGTTGTCGTCGAGACGGTATTTTAGGCGAATTGCTTGGCATCGTGTGAGGCAGGTTCTTACTCTTTCTCCTTTTGGATTTGATGGTTGTGTTTTTTCATGTGTATGTTCTGCATTGTAGAGAGGGTTTTTCTTGTGTATTTTTGTTGCCATTATAGGATTTTGTTTATGCATATAGAAACTTGGGAGATCTTGTCTGTTGATTTTTCTTCTCTGAGCTGCAAAGAAGCTGTTGTTGTGTTTGTCTGCATAAGCAGAAAGGAAGGTGTGAAATAGCACATGAAAGATTTTTTTTATTCTGTGGGGGTTATGTGTCAGCTATGGTGATCATCTGATGAAGTTGTGGTTAATAGGCATCAAGGAATCATTTGCTCTATCAATAAAATTACCAAAGTTTTTTTTTATGATGAAGTTGCAAAATGTTAGTTTCCTTGGTCTGTTGAATTGCTTGGCATCGTGTGAGGCAGGTTCTTACTCTTTCTCCTTTTGGATTTGATGGTAGTGTTTTTCATGTGTATGTTCTGCATCGTAGAAAGGGGTTTTCTTGTGTTTGAGAACTTGTTGTGCTTGTCTGCATAAGCATAAAGGAGGGTGTCAAGCATTGGTTCTATGGAAGGTTTTTTATTTATTTTAGATCTCTATGAGGGGCATGTGTCAGCTATAGTGATCATCCCGTTAAATATGTGGTCAATAGGCATCATTAGCTGTAAGGACTCATTGGCTCTATTCAATAAAACTGGTTAAGAGTCAGGTTCTTACTTTTTTTCCTTTTGGATTTGATCGTAGTGTTTTTTCAGGTTTGTGTTCTGCATTGTAAAGAGGTTTTTTTCTTTTTGTAACTAATTTTTCTGGTATTTTGTTGTTGCGGATGTTATGGCTTCTGCCTGTCTCTTTGTTGCCATCATAGGATTTTGTCTATGCATTTAGAAACTTGGGAGATCATGTCTGTTGGTTTTTCTTCTCTGAGCTGCAAAGAACTTGTTGTGTTTGGCTGCATAAGCAGAAAGGAGGGTGTGAAATAGCACATGTTCCAGTTAAAGTGATCATTTGATCAACTTGTGGTTAATAGGCATCAAGGAATCATTATCAAGAAAATTATAAAAGTTTGATTATGATGAAGCTGCAAAATGTTACTTTCCTTTGTTCCCTATTGCCAAGGATGAATATTTTGCTAACTTCTTAACATCTGTATTTAATTGCAGATAAAACAACTTAATGAACCTATACAGGTTAAAATAACAGAATGGAACACAGGTGGTCTTCTCACAAGAGTTGAGGTGGGTTTTCATATGACTCTTTCCATGGATAAGTTATGCTAGGCACATCTACCATGCAGACTGCATTATACATTTGTATAGTAGTCTGACTTTCATATTTCATTTACAGGGGTTACGGGCTTTCCTCCCTAAAGCTGAGTTGGTGAACAGGGTAAACAGTTTTTCCGAACTAAAAGAAAATGTAAGTTGTTTTGAAATGAAGTGTCATTTCTGCTTATGTCAGCTCCTAAATTACAACCAAGTGATCTATAAATCTCAGAGGTCTAAGACTAGGTCACGCCGTCACGGAATATTCATGTTTGCATGTACAATTTTATTTTTTCAGAAAGTGATATTTGGTATCATTCTCGTTCTTATTGGTGTAGGTAGGACGGTGGATATATGTGCAGGTAAGTAGAATAAATGAAGACACCAACGACTTGATTCTTAGTGAACGAGAAGCATGGGTGAGCTTCTAATTAGTATTTTATTCTCATTCAATTTTTGTGGAACCTGAATTATCATTTCTATTTTATTGCTATTCATCTGGACTTTTGATAATTGGAAATTAGTTCAGCTAACCGATCATATTCCAGGAGAAAGTGTACCTCCGCGAAGGAACACTTCTAGAAGGAACAGTCACAAAAGTTTTCCCCTATGGAGCTCAAGTAAGGCTAGGTGAATCAAGCAGAAGGTACAGCTTGAAAACTCTATCCTTGTTCTTCTCTTAGGTTGATACTAGCCTTCTGTGAGGTGAAAAAGCATAACTCTTATGCTGAATTTTTTTTAATTGCTAAACCAAGCTCAAGTGTAAGTTAGCTGCACACCTGCACTATTTATTTCTTACATTGCCACTTTCGTGAAATACCACTCTTGGGAGGTATTTTATTTATTTATTTATTATTATCTGCACACCTATCAGTCCCTTATTTTTTTCTTGTACCTCTCTGTGTTCTCAGTGGGCTGCTGCATATTTCAAATATTAGTCGTAACAAAGTTACTTCAGTTGCTGACTTGCTCAAGGTTGACGAGAAAGTTAAAGTTCTTGTTTTGAAGTCATTGTTTCCTGGCAAAATCTCTCTCAGGTAAAAAGACTTTGTTAAGCTATGTTTATTAACATGAACGAGATAGTTATTATTGACTGGATTACTATGTGATTGATGCTATTAGTAAAAAAATAAAAATTGTGAGTCAACTATTCAAGAAATGAGTACATTTACTGTTTCTTACAATTTTATAAAGCAGAGATGTGTGTATTAGAATGAATTGAAATGATTACAGTCATGCACTGATAAGTAAATAATATGTTTTGGATTGCCCTATCTTCACACAACAGGTTCATACATTATTAGAAATGAGCAGTCTCTGATACTTTTTCTTCGTCGGTTATAGGAAATTCAAAGTTATTTCTCACTGTGACATGATTAACTAGTTTTATCTGCAATAGGCTTGATCAACATAGGAAAATCATAGCTTATTATCTCATATAAATTATACTGGATGCCATTGCATGAAGCCAAGGAACTATACTTTAGGTTATTAGGCAAGTAATGTTTGGAGACTGACTTAAAATCCTTGTTCTCAGTATTGCAGATCTTGAAAGTGAACCAGGTTTATTTATCTCAAACAAAGAGGTATGCCATATATGTCTTTACTTACTTCTTTGCTTCCTCTTTCTAGTTATACATAAACTTCTTCATCTTGACTTTTATAAAACAACCTTACCCACCACACTCGTTGATGAGCGTTTTCATAGGATCTTAGACACTGCCTGTTTAAAAAGATTGATCAAACTGAAATCAAAATATTGTCTAGCTTTATCTCATTCCCTTTTGTTGATTTCCTCCATCGGCTACATGAAATAACTCACTTGTCATAGACTCACCTTAGTTTCTGCAGATTGATGATATTATTAGATGCTTTAACCTCCATTAAGCGTCAATGTACTTGAAAATATATGACATTAATGACCTCGTATGTTGTATCTGCTCAGAAAGTCTTTGCGGAGGCTGAAGACATGGCCAAGAAATACAAAAAGAAACTACAGCCTTCTCCTGCAGTGAAAGTTCAGAATGTCGTTCCTGATTCGCTGTCGTTCGAGGATGAGTCAAATCTATATGCTAATTGGGCTTGGTTTAAATTTCAAAAGGAGGATTGAACTTGGTAGTTCAAAAATCTGGCTGCAAAGAGTTTTTTGACACACAAGATTACAGAAGCATATCTACTGAACCTCCTCATTCTGGATTGACATGGCTGATCTCACTAGGAAGAACTAGACTACTCGGCTTTGGGAGATCAAGCTACATATTCGTCTTCACGTTCAGAGTTGCCATTTATTTGAAGTTTTGAGGACATGAAAAACAACTCCAAAATAGAGTACATTGGTCTCATTGAGATCACTTTTCTCCGAAGGGATTATGTGCAGTGGTGTTATCTAATTTAAATTCAATTGTATCAGACTTGTATTGTATACATGTTCTCTAATTTCAACGCAATTGTAACAGACTTGTATTGTATACATGTTCTCTAATTTCAATGCAATTGTAAGTTTGCCACATTGGATTGGTAAACATGTTGAGTTGTTATCCTTTTAACAAGATGAATGCATTGTAAACCTACTTAACAAGATGAATGATTTGATGCTTTTCTTAAGTTTGGTAGTTTATATAGACGTTCATAAACAGGAAACAAGTTTTGTTTTTAGAAACCAAAAGAACTGAATCCAAATTTCAGCAGGAATCATAACATCAAAAATCCCTATCTCGCATAGAAGAGAAGTAGAATCATCCATTAACATAAACAAAAAAACTCAAACCAAGGAACTCTAATCGAAAAGGGAGAAACCCATGTCGTCATCCTCTTCCTCCTCTTCCTTCTTCTCCTCTTCTTTAGGCGCTTCAGGAGCAGCACCTCCGCTAGCAGCTGCAGGAGCTGCACCACCACCGCTAACGGCAACGGCTGCACCACCAACAATCACCTGCGACATTGTAGAAACATATTAGCTTAAAATTCTCTTTCATACTAAAATTGTAGCCATAGGCGATAATTGAACTACGCAATCACATTGACAGTCAATTCTCAGAAATCAAAACTACATCTCACAACAATAACATGAAACAACAAAACACAAGGCATATACAAGCAGATCCTAGCAAGAATCAAACGAATAAATCACTAGACATCAAAATAGTTAAAATACAAGACAGGAAATCCATGGAAGAAGGAAATTACAAGTACAGTTCCTAGAAATTACAGCCTTATCACGAGTACGACACATTAAACATCATCGATTCGTTCTACAAGGTTAAATAATCAATCGAATGAATCACTAGACACGGTCGCCGACTCGCCGATAGAGAACGGAATCAATAACATGAAATTACAACACAGAATTGGACTGTGCAATCACAATGACGGACAATTCTCGAAGGCAATCGCAATCAGATCTTAGCAATTACAGCCTAAGGACATGATCCATTAGGCTATTAAGAACAAAAAAACAATCGAATAAATCACTAGACATAATCGCCGACTCGCCGATAGAGACGAGTTCGCATAGGAAAGGTCGATACTCATGATGAAAAACGACACTAAAATCGTGAAAATACAAGACAGGAAATAGATTGAAGAAGGCAATTACAAGTACAAGTCATTCGCGTAAGAAACGTCGATATTCAGGACGAAAAACGAACCTGGAAGACGGCTGAGGAAGGAGTAACGTAAGAGAAAGAAGACTGGACTGATCCATAGTCGGAAGAAAGTGCGGCTTGAACAAGCTTCCTCTGCAATTCGAAGGTGGAAGCGGCAGAGGCCTCAAGGTCGCCAGTGATTTGCTTGGCGTTCCAGTCGTCGCCGGAGCTCTTGCAGACGAAGGTGTATACTCCCATCTTTGATTGATTGTTGAAGCTGTCGATGGGAAAACTCCTAAGGCAGAGGTATGATGGAAGAAGAGGTAGCGGCCGAAGAGTTCGAAGCACGAGTATATATCTGCTGCATTCCTCCTCAGATAAAACCCTAGAATTGGTTCACTATCCGATATGACCAATTTGCCCTCGTACTAACCCTAGATTGGTTTGCTTACTTTCCTCTCTATATTACCAATTTGCCCTTGCTTTTTTCAGTAATTTGTGAAAGAAATGTTATCTATTCTATATATATATTAAAATAGAGGGGGCGGTATAATATTTATAAATTGATTATCTCTTATCTAAAAATCTTATCTTCTTTTCATCTGTATGTATTAATTTAATTAATCAATTATCTTATCTTCTTTTCATCTATACATATTAATTTAATTACGTAATTATCTTTTATCTAAAAATTTTATTTACTTTCTACACACTATCCAAATAAAATTTAATTCCTAAAAGTTTTATCTTTTTCCATTCATTTACATTAAGATAGTATCTCTACTCTTTTGATATCTATTTTTGACAATATCTAATAACTAGATTAGTTTTTTTTTGAAGATTTAACTTTAAAGTTAAATATAAAGAATAATGTCACTTGAAAGATTCAAGTTCGTGTGTTGCATACGTAAAAATAAGTTTCGTAATAAAGATGTTATTATTGGCAAAGAAATGATATTGGTTGACGAAAAGGTATATTTTTGAAAAGTTTATTTTTGGGATATTTGAAAAGTTTATTCTATTCTATTTTTCTCTAATATCAAATTTTAATTTAAGCAACTATACTGACACATTAATTGTTAAAAATATAAAATAAACTCAATCTCGTGCAGGGCGTGGGCACGTCAACTAGTTTTGATCTATCTATTGCAAATTTTAACTAAACACATTTTTTCAAAAATTCATGCATTACAATTACCTTAATTCAATTTTTTCATAAATTCAATTCCCATGAATTACAATTTCCACCTTCAACCAAACGAGCACTTATTCTAGTAGGTAAGTTCAACTTCGTATGTTTTCAACTAATAAAATTTCTAATTTCTATATTATTACGATTTACATCAATTTAAACCATGTTTTTAACTAATAAAGCTCTTAATTTCTATATTAGTACAATTTACATTAATTTAAACTAAACATAACTTATCATATATCGTGGTAAGTTACTCCCACCTTAAACCAAACGAGGGCTAGTATAGAAAGAAGATTGAATTGAATTGATCAAGCTCAACAAGTATACATTGACAAATCTAGATTCCACACAACAACAAGCCCCTTGATTGTTCAAAACGACATTGAATAAAATCAACATTTGGCAAGAGAAACATGAATGGATGTTGATTTCAAAAAAGAGGGTTGCAAAAACTGATCAACGCGCTAGATATCGACATTATATAACGTGATATGATGAGTAAGAACAGCCTAGTATCAAGGAATATATGAATGGTGCTGTAAAGGAAGCTATTTGTAGAGTTCAGGCTTGAGGACTCCAACATAGGGCAAGTTGCGGTAGCGCTCCGCAAAATCCATTCCATAGCCGACTACAAAGTAATCTGGACACTGTCATCAAAGAATGAATTACTATTAGCAAACACTATATAGATGCAAATATTGAAACTTCATGGTCACAGAGTTATTATAATTTATAAGTTAGAACTGTCACTTGAACTGCCAAGCCTTGCTATATAGTGATGATCAGAGTAGAAAAAGTGTGCCAATAGGGATGGTGTTGTCTAAATTAGAGAAACAATTACTGGACTGGCTTCTCTTTATTATTGACAAGTGGAAATGGGAGGCCATCATGTAAAAATTCTTTCAAACTCCAATCAGGATTACTCATCTCAAGAGTGTAGCTAGAAAGTCAAAAAATCATAAATTAACAGCTAAGGTTTTCACATAATGATTAGCTTCGTGTATTCACTGTCACTATGCCCTAAATTTACATGCTGAAAAATAAATAAAACACTGATTATCGTTATCATGTATACACAGGGCGACAATCCACTATGATAAGCTAGATTTTACAAACAAAGATATTGCTAGTTTCATAAAAGACATTATAACTGCAAAGCTCAAACCAGTTTTGCCCTGGTATAAGCATATAGGTTCCAAGAAATAACTAATGGCCAAAACAGGAGCATAAGTCAAAACTCTGGTTAAGTTTGATTAAATTTGGTTCAGTCAAAGCCAGAGACGTCTTCTTCTAATACTTAACAAGTTAACAGTTAACAGGAAAAGGCAAAAGATGCAATCTAGAGTTGTGATGTTAGTCATCTATGCTTTGGGAAAAAGCATGCAAATCCTTTGGCCTCAACATCTGACATCCAGCTTCTATTCAAAACAGAATAGCAGATCAAAGGACGAAACAATACCTTAAAGCCAATATAGAGCTTTCCTTTTCCAACGAGTTCAACCTTAACCTTCCTTCTAGCTGGTTTATCAACAAAAGAACATACTGACACTGAAGATGCCCCTTTTGATTCCAAATGTGCAATCAGATGAGACAAAGTGTAACCAGTATCTACAATATCTTCAACCTGAGGCAATTTGAGAGGACCCATTATCAGGACATTGTAATGATTAAGAAATGCAATTTTACACACTAGGCAAGAACTCATTCCCAATTGGATGGCAGTCTCATATCATTTTAAGGAATGCTGACAATTAAACAAGAGTAAACCAAAATATAAGCATCAGGCACCAAATTACTACTAAAATTGAAAACCGAACACTTTAAAGAATTGATATCAATGATTTTTTGTTGATAGGAAATTCAGAGTTGTGTTGGCTTCCCCCAAAACAATGAAAAACCGCCCGCTGTCAAATTTCTTTAGATTAGACCGCATGTCCTGAATGATTGTTCGAATTTACAAGGAATTCCCAGATTAAAGAAAAACAAGCAAGATAACATGCTCTTGCAAATACTCAATATTTGACCTTTAGCCTACTGGATAATCTAAGCACCAAAAAGTCTAATTGGAATCGTTATATAACTGTAGTCGATTTGTCAGGAAACAAACATCGCCTTTTTTGCAACACAATCAACCATAAATCACCAAACTCTGAATCGAAAACCGAAACAGAAAAAGAGAGGAGGAGTCCATACTTCTTACCAGAACAACATGCTTCCCAAGAACATCAACCTTCAAGTCGGTAAAGATTTTCGGAGCGCCATTGGAGACAGTGCCTGTGCCATAAGACTCAGCCCTAATGAAATCGACGGAGAGAGGTAGGCTGACGCGGCGAACTAGGTCAGCGAGGAAAAGGAAAGCGCCGGTAGCGACTCCGACGAAAACGGGGGAAGAATCAGCGAGGGATTTAAAATCGGAAGTGATTTCGGCTGCGAGATCGGTGACTCGCTTGGCTATTTGGTCCTCGCTCCATAAGACGGTTTCGATGTCGTCGTCTAACGCCATGGAAAAAGCTTCGCTTTGCTTCTGAGGTTTTAGGGTATAGTTTCATCAGATATAAAATGTGTGTGGGACCAACTACAAATAGATTCCTGAATAACGTTGACCAAAAAAAAAATGTATGAATAACGATTGAGAGTGATTTAACTTCTAAGCTCCATGACCAATAGGCTCATATCACATTCGGATGAACGAATATATTGATAGTGAGTTGAGTGGCTTAACTCGTAAACTTGACGAGTCAAACGAGTCAGAATGACTTAACTTGTAAACTCGATGAGTAATAGACTCAAATCAGATTCGGACGAACGAATATATGGATAGTGAGTTGAGTGACTTAACTCGTAAACTTGACGAGTCAAACGAGTCAGAGTGACTTAACTTGTAAACTCGATGAGCAACAGACTCATATCAGATTCAGACGAACGAATATATGAATAGTGAGTTGAGTGACTTAACTCGTAAACTTGACGAGTCAGAGTGACTTAACTTGTAAACTCGATGAGCAATAGACTCACATCAGATTTGGACGAACGAATATATGGATAGTGAGTTGAGTGACTTAACTCGTAAACTTGATGAGTCAAACTCATACCAGACTCGAGGGGTGTTCTATGTGGCTTAACTCGTAAGCTGAATGAGCAACATACTCATATTCGATTCGGAAGAACAAATGTATGGATAACGTGCTAAGTCACTTAACTCGTAAATTCGTTGAGCAACAGACTTATACCAGACTCGGAGACGGGGTATGGATAACGAGTTATACGACTTAACTCGTCAAATCGATGAGCAACATAGTCATGCTAGACTCGGAGGGAAAAGAGTATGGATAATGAGTTAATTTTTTAACTCGTAAACTTGATGAGCAACAAACTCACACCAGACTTGGGGACTGGGGTATGGATGACGAGTTATGTGACTTAATTTGTAAACTCGATGAGCAACATACTCATACTAGACTTGGACGGATAAGAGTATGGATAACGAGTAACTCGTAATCTCGGTAAGCAAGAGACTCATATTAGATTCGGACGGACAAGAGTATGGATAACGAGTTAAGTCATACTCCCTCTGTCCCATTATATAAGCCCCATTTCATTTCCTAACACTATTCACATTTCGAGAGAATCTTCTCGATTTCTTCCAATTTACAAGCGAAAACATAGTCATATGGGGTCTTGTTTGATTCGTCTTAACAAATACTATAACAATTTCAAAATTTTATATTTTTTACTAATACGTAACTAGAGATATTGACAAAACAACACAAAACGTACATCGACATCCGTGCGTGGATGAAATAAGACTTATATTGAGGGACAGAGGGAGTATCAGACTCGGACGAACAAAGATAATGATAACGAGTTAAGTGACTTAAAACTCTAAAGTCGATGAGCAACACATTCATACCAGACTTGTAACAAAATCGGTGTGTCACACTCTAAATAAAAAATAAAGATGATTTCACGAGTCGAGTTGAACCTTCTCTTAGTCATTTTTAAATAACCTTTGATCGTTTGGGCGCGTTAAAGATGTGCCCAAAACCTGTTTAATTAATAAAACGCGAAAATACCAGAATCACGAGGACAGCCCATTCAACAAATGTCATAATTAAAACACAATCTTGAGACAAAATCGTAGAGAACATCAACACAAACTCCTAATTGAAGCTACTGAGAATTTGAATCAACTAAAATAAACACAAAACTAGCTACTTGGTTTTCAAGTGGAAGATATTCCACCAGATTGAAGAAAATACCACCCTAAACAGAGTGTGCACTAGCTGCTGCAACTACATTAATTCTCAGGTGGAGTTGAACTAACAACACCATTGCTAACATCAGCTTCAGCAGAATCCCCACGAGAAGCCCGACGTAACACATCCAAAGCCTCTGCAACTTTCTTCTTCAGAGCATCAGGAGACTCGATCAAATGCAGAACTTCAGGCTGATCCATCTCAAGTAACATTCCTGTAACTTTTCCTGCATTCTCTCGCTCCATCTTCTCCACGAGCGGGTACAGATGCTCACCAAGGATCTGTTTTCACATAGCAATGAGAATTAGATATAATGCATGATTTATTCACATTCTCATGCACATGAGTATGAAAACATACAATACGTTGCTGTTCGAGGCTTGCACTGCGAAGAGCGGACATGAGAACAGATGAGACTGTAGGACTAGCCGGGATTGCTGATCCTTGATTCGGGTGGCGGTTTCCCATCTGCAAATTATATTATAAGTAAGATTTAGATGTGATTAAGGAATATTTTTTGGCAAAAAATCTCAATTTAAGCTCGTTTTAAACTAATGTATTTAATTTTTAAAACAGCGTCCCTTTCTGATGAACGACATTAATTTGTTTATAATCGTTCTCAACTAATCACTGATTGTGGGAACTTGGATTAGTTTTTTAGTTTGCCACCATTTAATCTTCAAAACTGGAGAAGCAAATGTGCAGGTCAAGTTTTATTAGCAAAGTGTGAGATGAAATAATATTGCAGACACTAGTTTTATGAGCAAATGGTTTATTATGTCTTGAAGTCATATAGAATTGCTTCATTTGAACATTTCTAACTTGGAGACAATCATCTGAGTATTCATTCTATTTACTGCAGAGCCAGAGACCACAATTACTTGAAGAAAGATTTACCTGCTGTTGTTGTTGTTGTTGCTGTAGTTTCTGACCATTTGCACCACCACGCGGCCTCATGCCCATCCTCGGTCCATTTTGAGGTTGTTGTTGTCTAGGAAGATAAGGCATCATGTAATTCGGGCGAATGCCAGGAGGCATCATTTGCTGCTGAAAGCCATATCCTGTTGGCTGAGGCGGCATCATTGCAGGGTTACCTTGCCCATAATAAAGCTGCTGAGGTGGCATCCGAGGAGTGCCAGGGTGAAAACCGGGCATTGCTGGAGATAAAGGCGACATTCCTGATTGCGCTCGGAGTTGGATAAAATGAGCCTGATATGACAACAAACAATGCAGAATGATGCTTACATAAAAGAAATTTAAATGAAATGGTAACAAAAAGTATAGATTGTACAGCATTCACCTGTAGTTTTGCTTTCCTTTCTTCTTTTCTTTGAGCCACAGCAATATACAAAGGCTTTCTTCCTACCATCTTACCATTCATTTCAGTCAGCTGAAAATGTGGCAAACGCATCGTCAGAACTTTTACGCGAAAAATACGACAAGGCACGAATAATGACTTACAGCTCGTGCGGCTTCCTCTGGAGTAGAAAAGGCAACAAACCCAGATCCCTTACTTGCTCCTTTAGAATCCATCATGACCTGAAGAAAAAGGAAACATTCAGAAAACATTCATCAAGATAAAAGAAAAAACTTTTAGTTTTAGAGACTGAACCTTGCAGGAGGTTATGGTACCAAACTCAGAAAACATTTCCTGCAGCTTTTCATCATTTATGTCATCATCAAGGTTTTTCATATACAAGTTACAACCCTGCAGTTTTTCAAATCTGCTAAGCCTATCTTGCTGAAACTTGGCTCTTAACTCCGCCTCTCTCTCGGATTTTTTCTGAGCCCTACCGACATACCAAACTTTATCATCATGCCTACTTCCATTCAGATTCTCAACTGCAGCAGCAGCAGAATCAGGATTCTGAAAGTTAACAAAACCAAAGCATTTTGAGTTTCCATTTACATCCTTCATAACAACCGCGCTCGTGACAACGCCAAATGGACCAAACAGGTTTACAAGATCCTGGTCTGAGACATTATCCGCCAGGTTTTTGACATACACATTAGTGTATTTTGGATATCCGTCGCCTCTGTACCTATCTTGTCGACGAATAAAAAGTCCGACATAAACTTGCTTATCATTAAGCAGCATTCCATTTAGGCGCTTAATTGCATTTGCTGCAGCATCTTCTTGATCAAATTGTACAAAGCCATAGCCTTTTGACTGACCAGTGATGGTCATAGCAACTTTGCAGGAAAGTATTGTCCCGAAAGTTGCAAAAGTTTCGTACAACGCTTTGTTATCGATTGAAAGGTCGAGATTCTTGATGAACACATTAGCAAGTCCACTCTTTCGGAGACTAGGGTCTCGGTGAGACAACATAAGCCTGATTGGTTTTCCGTTCAGAGGTGTGAAATTCAATACCTCCATGGCATTGTTGGCTACAAGAAACAACAGAAAGTTAGAACTGATTTAGTAGGCTATAGAAACAGAGAATTGATTCCCAAAAGACAGGAAATTACTATATATGTTAGCAATGAGAAAAATATATATTCAATGACCAGCATCCAGAAACAAAGCATGTCATATTATCCATATACAGTATTCTACCCCAAACTAAACAAAAATGTCAATTCTGTTACAAATAAACAACAAACAATAACAATATCCCGCACATAAACTTCTTTTGTGACGTTTGTTTTGCATTTGTGGAAACAGTAACGAAAGGGAATCTAGACCACTTTCAAAGTCACTGTATATTGATCAAAACTTTGTATGAAAAACAAAGAGTTTAGATTCATTTTATTTCCGCTACGTTTCCACAAGTGCAAAACAAACGTCACCATAATCTAGCATATTCCCACAACAACACAGAAAAAGGAAACCTCACCTATAAGTTACCATAAATCTTACAGATCAATTTCACATTTAAAACCATCAAATCATAATTCATCAATTATCAAAAACAAAAACTGGGTAAATCACAAAAACCAATTACTACGAACCCTCTTGAGGACTACTGAAATTGATGTATCCATATCCAAGAGACTGCCTTGTGTTCTGATCCCTACAAACCCTAACAGAGATAACTTGCGCCACTTGATTAAACAGATCAAATATATGCTCTTCATTCACGTTGATTTCCAAATCTCCAACGTACAACGAAGCATTCCCAAACCCAGGAATCGACGATACAGCCGCCATTGCTAGGGATTAAAGATATTAGAAATCTAGAGATTTGTTCAGCCTTTTTTTTAACTATATTTTTTGGGAAAATTTTAGGGGTGTTGTTAGAGAATGAAGCGCAGTGTTACCAATTTGGTTCGTTTATATTGCGCTTCAACAGGGATGTAACCGACTTGAACCCGGTTCGTTTGTGGGTGGGTCCCACGGAGAAAACGGATTTTTTTTTTGATTGGTTGAACTCGCCGTAGGTGTATATAAAATTATTATTTTTGTGGAGTTTCTAAAAGTAACGGAATTTGGTAGGGAAAAATTCTTTTTGTTTGACCGAAAATTAATAAATTTGTGGTACAGGACAAGTCACGCGCGATATATGTGGCAACCAACCCGGACAAACGAAGCTTCAATCTAGGACTCCTAGATTATGCAAGTAAAGAAATAAAATCTCTAGCATTCATAAGAATAAATACGTTTATATCTGATTAGGATATTATAATACGTTTATATCTGAAGAAAAGTTCGGGTGAACTACAAGGTTTAATGTAGGAAAAACGATGTGTTCGAGATCACAGATAACAACTTGATGTTAATGTTTTGAATGATAATGTTCATAATCTTGCGATCAGGTCCGTTTCAGTCATTTTTAGAAGAAGAAAAATAACATTGTTCACATAAATTACAAAATTGTCACAGGGTGACTCATTTAAAATGTTCAAAACTGTTAATGTCTAGGTTATGAACATTACCATCTAAATATGAATATTAACTTGTTAATTGTGAATTCGTTTTTTCTAAGTTAATTTTATTCTCACCCGAATCACTTTTTATATCTGACTTTAACATATATATGATTGTGTGCGGTAGTCATTTAAAAACATTCGTAATACATTGATCTTTCTTTTCTAACTTTTATCAAAAGTACATAATCTATAATTAATTTGAGAATCACTTAGATAGTGACTGTAAACCAAATTATGCAAAACTTGTTGATATGGACATTTCTAAATAAGTGTCAATAGCGTGTATGCAACGGAATGATCAAGTAATCGTCTTCTAATAAGACTCGTTTTGCTTTAATCTTTTGATGGAAACTTTTTTTTTTTGGTAAAATGATGAAAACGTTCTTGATAGTGAACAATACGCATGATTGACAGATGAGAAGCATTAATGTACAATAAACAGAATGAACAATTTTACTTTGTTTAGAATTCATTTTGGTTGACAAATGACCAGATATGTTACATGTAATTGGATTGTGTTACATATACATGTCAACATGTGATGTCAGAAGATATATCCTGTTCAATCTGAGGTACACAAGATGAGATTAAACTCAATCTCAAAGTGTGCAAAGTTTTATGATACATGGTGTTGCATATTGCAGTGTTGGATTGGGCTATGCACATTCAGTTTGTCACTGAAATTGGACATATATGTCTGTTCCATGAGGTCTCTCATACGCGCTTCCTGCCCTATGATGGATTATCATAATCTCAGTTAGTTAACTGAACTATTGACAGCAGCAAATGAAATATAAAACAAGAAATCAAACCTTAAGAGTTTGAGACTTGCCTGTCCTTTTTGTTCAATAGAACGAAGTAGAGCGGATCATAGACTGAGAGTATGAACAACTCTCGCACGATAAACGCACATGTAGTAATGCTGACAGAGAAAGACTGAGTCAATAAATTATATCTGCAGCTGCTGAAATGCATCAACAATGATTTGATGGTAAATGATACTGAAAATAGAGTTTGAAAAGCTCACCTTCCGAAACATATTAACAGAGCAATCCAGATGAATCTTCCAATCCAACTTGATTCTTTGTAGCTTATCCATACCTGACATCACAATTTCAAGTGACTGTAAGAACATACAACTCAACTTTCATGTTTCTGGTCACATTCAAACAGGCTTCTTGGATCAAATCAAGGTCTGAGCAGCAGATTTAAGATTGTAAATATAGAAGCTTCTGTTAAATAAGATTGCATACCGAGATGGCCGAGAGATTGATGTAGAGGTCAATCAGTGTTGCATTGATCCACCTGTATCCATATAAATTTCAGTACATCAGACATGCTAGTCACAATCTATTTTATGAGATTTTTAGAAGTTTCTTGTAAGCCATAGATCATAGAGAAGCAAGCTAAGTTTCAGGTTTCAATCTTTTGCAGTAAGAAGTAAGAACACTTGAAAATAAAATGGCATGAACTTAAATACATACGGTATGAAATTCTCCTTGTTGAACGGAGAACCATAAATCAGGCAAGTATAGATCAAAGCGCTCGCCATTAAGCAACCCAGAATACTGAAAATGATCCTTGCAGTCACAACTTGGCAAGAGTTACTTCTTTGTGCAGCACTATTCCTGACAAGAATGCAAAACTTGCAGGATGAATAACTTTTTCACAAACCATAACTTTGAAGCTAAATCACTGAAGCCTTAGAAAATTACAGTAAAAATGCCAAACTCACTTGTTACCCTTCTGCAGCAAAAGATGGCACATTAGATCCTTGATACATTCCTCATTTGAAAGCTTGAATAGTTGAACCGTAATGTACGCACACGTCGCAATACTGAAATAACAACGAATCGATCATCAATAATCATCATATATGTATTACACCCCCAATTGATGAACAGAAATTTTCATACCTCCCCAGGCAAATCAGAAAAATAATCCAAACAGCTGCACTTAGCCAACTTGTTTCCTTGTAGCTAACCCACAACTGACAAAATACTCCAAAGTAAGAATAAAACCCCTAATTTTTAATGATTGAAAGACTGTGCTAGCAATAACAATGACAGATGAGTTAGAATATGCAGACATTACCGCCAAAGCTACAACATTGATGTAGAAATCAATCAATGTAACATTCATCCACCTGCAAAGAGATGAGGAACATAATTCAGAGAACATGCCTAACTGCAAAGTGTGAATAAAGCATACAATTGGAAAAATTAGGGCATACAGAACAGAAATTGACGCTCAATTGATAGAAAGAGTGAGTGATTACGGAGTCAGAAGATCTTTTCGAAAAGGTTGGCCGTCAGTGGAGATAGTGTAGGTGAGAGTAGCCACCATTACACATCCTAAAACCATAAAGAAAGCTCTGAGCGCAATTAATGGAGAAATCGCCATAGAGAGATCAAGTCAAGTGCTGCGATGAATTCAGGGCTTTTCGTTAAGGATGGAGGAGACTCGAGGAAGAAGAAAGCAATTACAACTGCATGTGAGGATGAGAAGTGTCCACGTCATCTCTTGGACACTCATTTTTGAATAGTGTACACTCTTCGAAACGGATATAACAAAATATACAATGATGTGGGGTCTCGTTTGATTCGTATTAATGCGTACTTTAATAATATTAAATTTTAATTATTTATATTAGTATAAAATTAGAGATATTAAGGATATAAAACGTACCTCGGCAAATGTGTCATGAAAAAATGGGAAGAACATTATGAGACAGAAGAAGTATAAATATAGAGTAATTAAAGTTAAAAAAGTGATTATTAAGGTGTGATGATTGCATATTCTTTGATGTGTAAATGCAAATACATGCACTTGTTTATGCCGTTGTAGCGTGTTCTAAACGATAGCGTTTTATGTGATGGTACGTTCACGGAACTACGACATTGGCGTCCACCGTGGGTTACGTGAAGGTGCCATCGTAGAGAACATTGTCATATAAAACGTGCTATCGCCAATATACACAATTGTCCACGTTATCTCTTGGAAGTAGATGAATGGTATAGATAAAGACTAATTAAAGTTAAAAGAGTTATTATTAAGGTATGACTGTATGAGTATATAAACTGTAATTTTTAATATGCATATTCTTTCATATATAAACGCATATACAAGCACATTTGTAGATGTTGATGGACCGCCAATTAACGCGCTTGTTTATACTGTCATAGCGTCTTCTAAACGATAGCGTTCTCTGTGATTATACGTTCACGAAACTACGACTTTGGCGCCCACAATGGGTTCCGTGAAGGTACCGTCACAGAGAACGTTGTCCTGTAGAACATGCTATTAAAAACAAGCGTCCACGTCATCTCTTGGACGTAGTTGACTAGTATAGATATAGACTAACTAAAGTTATAAGAGTGATTATTAAGATATGAGTATATAAACTATAATTTTTAATATGTATATTCTTTCATGCATAAACACAAATACATGCACCATTGCACCTAGACATTGATGGACCCTCAATTAACACGCTTGTTTACGTCGTTATAGCGTGTTCTAAACAATAGCGTTCTCTGAGATTGGCTGATGGTTCCTTCACGGAACTATGACTTTGGCGCCCACCGTGAGTTTCGTGAAGGTACCATTACAGAGAACGTTGTCATGCAGAACGCGCTATCGCGTTAATTGAGGTTTCTCAGGAACAAGAACCTCTTGTTTGATGGAAATCAGAATACAAGATTCTATCATCTATCAAATGTTATATGGCGGAAATCAAATCAAAACTGATTCTCTAAAGAACTCATTTGGTTCTTGACCCTTAGGTGTTTGCAAAAATCAAAATACGTTTTCATGGGTAGAAAAAGCATTAGAAACAACCTGAGATCTAGTTGTTGCTAATGGTGAGTTGAGCTCGAAGATGTAGGATCCCATCAATAAAAAACTTACTGTCATCCCTCATGAACTCAGCCCAACTGACACCAAACACATCCTTCCTCCCCCGTCCCGATACAGAGTCTTTTAAAGTTATGGTATCAGTGACCACAATTTCAAATTCCTCTGACGGCTTCTTAATCACTGCAAATTCGATATCCAATGTCACAGATTCCGAGCCATCCATTTTCACAAAAAGACCAAAGTGTTGCTTCTCTATGCAATACGCCACCAGGAAAAAATGTCGTCCACCAAAGCAGAACTTATGGGATTTGAGTGAATGTGAATGTGAAGGGAATAGATATGCACAATCTTTTTTACTTAAGTCAAGGTAGACAAAACATAGAGGCTTAGGAGCTTCAAATGCCACCACTTTAATAAGGTGAAGATCATATACGCGCCTTGGGAAAGGACTGCATTCGACGTTTGCTTGGTAGGGATAGGGGGCTTCGGCTTTTAAAAACAAGGCATTGATTACGAGCTTTGACACTTGTTCATACTCAAAGTCGGAGCAATCAACCACTTCTTTTAGCTTTGCGCAACTCATGTATGGGAAACATATGAACCGTACCAAGTGTTTGGTGAGGATATCACGACGCTCTTCTAGTTTGGGATAGTGATGACGCGCCCAATTCAAGATGAAGCTGAAAATTACATCTTCTGAAGTCACTTTGAGACCATCACTTCCAAGAACAGCTTGTACCATTAAAAGTGGCAAGGCCATCAAAGCCTCTTGTTGGGTCCTTCAAAAATCAACATGAATGAATCAACACACCTAGAGTAAAAAGCATTATTTATGCGGAGAAAAACTCTTCACCCGAAAAATTATAGTTCGCATTCACTTTTGGGCGCAATAAAGATGCGTCCAAACAAGTGACGTACGCAGGATTTGAATCCAGAATGGGCTAAATTATATATTAGTTAAAATTAATAAAAACACTATATTTCAGCAGAGACTATATCGGAAAAAACACTATTTTTCACACTAAAAAAAGAACGGGACATTTTTTCAGGGGGGCTATAGCCGCTCCTCGGCCTATACTGTGTCCGCCCCTGGTCCAAACCTTTTTAAAAAAAAAAACCATTTCAGTTTTGGATGCATCCTATTTTTGAGCATTTTTTTTGCGCATCCAGGTGCTTCCAGAACCGACTCGGGTTATTAGGGCGCGTTAAGGATGCGCCCAAAACGGATGCTAGATATAAAAAAGTGGGTGCAGAGTTAAACATCCTTATTTATGTGATAGTATGTGATAGAATGAAGTAGTAGTGCTTACTCAGTGAAATCCATATAATTAGGAGCAAGATACTTTTTTGCTGCATCAAGTAGCGGCTGAACAACTTCACCCACGAGAACACTCGAAGGAAGATCAAGATAAATAATTGCAGATTCTGTTGTCATGGGATACTTAAGAAGCAATTGAATGCAATGCTTCATACATGTAGTAACTTCAAACTTGTGTGCAGCTACCAACACATCCATTAATTCAGCCTCTGAAGATGCATTCAGAGGTTTGTCATACATAAAGTTTAGCATGTCCATCAAAGCGGCTTCCTCTGGTACGGTATTCACATGTATAATTAGATTGAACTCTTTAATTTGAATCAAAACTTTGAAATTTAACTGTGGAAACATGTATACCTGATGCATGGATTCTCAATGTCACTTCAATCTTCTTTTGTGATTCTTCGATCATTCCTTTTTTGAATAGCTAGGATATCCAGAAAGTCAGCCCATGTCAACTTAGAAAAGAAAGCTAAGAATGGAGAATTTTTTTCTTCTGAAATGGATATTTTTTTTAAAGCAATTTAAGCCTTCGTATGACGGTGAGGATCCTAATATGGACTAGAGGATCTCTACCGTTCGTATGAGGCGTTGTCCATAACAACGTTTTTTTTAACATTTGGCATACTTACACGAGTTCGGGTGACTCGTCAGGGCTCGTTTCGGAATCAGAATCGAGTGAGAGAATGGTTAAAGATGGGATCAATACGGACCCAACAAAAGTACGAAACTGGTCTTGCTCGTTTCCGATTCCGAACGATCCCAAACGAGTCACCCGAACCCGTGTAAACTGGTCTTGTGCCTCAATATCAGACGACAAGACGCAAATCTGGTAAAAGATGGGATCAATACGGACCCAACGAAACTGGTTTCGCTCGATTCTGATTTCGTCCAAACGAGTCACCCAAACCCGCGTAAGTCTCGTGCGTACCAATCCCAACTTCATTTCCGATTCGGGTGGCTCGTCTGGGATCGTTCGGAATCGGAACCGAACGAGTCCAGTTTCGTTGGGTCCGTATCGATCCCACCTTTCACCAAATATGTCTCTCACTCAATTCCGATTCCCAACGAGCCCTGACGAGTCACCCAAACCCGCGTAAATATGTCAAATGTTAAAAACGCCTCATATGAAGGCTTATTTTATAAAAATTAAACTTAATTCTCTCCTTCGATACAAATTTCCAAACATGATAAAAATATCTATATTGGGTTTTGTTTATACAAAATGCAAGAATAGAAGGAAGCAATTATGTTTACCTTGAAGAAAAATGGACTTTTTGCAGCCAACAGAATGCAACTTATGTGCAAAGTTTTGACTTCAAATTCGTTAACAAATTCTGAATAGTTTGCATCATCAAGTGCGGAAAACCAGTGAAGATACTTGTGAGTGTGACCATCGGAAGCTGAAGGCGGTATGATCTCAAGACGAAGAACCCGATCGGAAAAAACGATGTCGTCGAACCCAAACCCGAAATTGACTTCACTTGAATCTCCCATCTACAATCTCTTCACGGCACTCAAAAACCAGAAATCTTTCTTTCTTCTACTCGATCCCTAATTTTGGTCTTGTATTTACAAATTCCAATTAACATATCAGGACGATGGTGGAGGACACGATTTCGGTGGTGGGTTGGTAGTGGAGGACACGATTTGAGCTGCGAATTTAAATAAGGGGTTTGTGCAAAATCCATGGAAGAACACTGCTTATACATCACTCAAAAAATAGAACACTAACTTAAACTTAACAAGATTCATGAAAGCAATAAGGAAATTTGTGGCCAGTCTTAGAATTCAGCATGCACATCCGCCTCTTTGATCACTTACGTGAAAGTTTGTGATCTAGGCAAAAAAAAGTTCAGCAATAAAGCCGGTATCTATAACAGCGGCTCTGTTTTTTTTTAACATTTGACGTACTTACGCGGGTTCGGGTGACTCGTTAGGGCTCGTTCGAAATCGAATGAGAGACATATCCGGTGAAACTTGTGATCAATACGGACCCAATAAAACTGGTCTCGCTCGATTCCGATTCCAAACAATCTCAAACGAGCCATCCGAATAGGAAACAAAGTTGGAATCGGTATGCACGAGCCACCCGAACCCGCTTAAGTCTCGTGCGTACCGATCTCAACTTCATTTCCGATTCGGGTGGCTCGGTTGGGATCGTTCGGAATTGGAATCGAACGAGACCAGTTTCGTTGGGTCCGTATCGATCACAGGTTTCACCAAATATGTCTCTCACTCGATTTTGATTCCGAACGAGACCTCACGAGTCACCCGAACCCGCGTAAGTACGCCAAATGTTAAAAAAACCGAAAAAAAGCCGTTGTTAATTATGGACATCGGCTTTATTGCTGAATTTTTTTTTGCCTACGTATGAGGCGCTGTCGAAGGCTTATTTTTTTAAAAATAAACTTGTAAAGGAGGAAGAACACTCACAGAATAATTTTAATCTCTACACAATTGCTTATTGATCACTCACAAAAATAGAACACTAACTAAACTTGATATCAACAACATCCGCGAAAGCAACAAGGAAATCTGTGGCCAGTCTTAGAATTCAGCATGCACATCCGCCTCTTTGATCACTTCCATGAACAGCCTCGGGCAGAGGATCGAAATATCTGTTCAAAAATGAAAAATATATGATGATGGTAATTGAGAATTTAACCCCGCACCGATTTTTTTATATTCTACATCCGTTTTAGGCGCATCCTTAACGCGTCTAAATAAACCGGGTTGGTCTACGCTGCGCCTAAAACTGCACTGGGTTTTAAAAGAAAAGGTTTGGATGCATCATTATTGCGCCAATCAGTGGGTAAGTTATAATTTTTCGGGTGCAGGGTTTTTCCTATACGGATGATAAACGAGGGTCTTACACAATTTGCTCAGGCTCGTAATCTATTGCAGCTTTAGCTATGCATAAGAATGCAACATCCACATTGATATCATCTTTTGCTGATGTTTCAACATAAGGCATGTTTCCTTTGGACTTGCACCATTCCTTTGCTTTCTTCTCAGAGACCTACAACAAGAAACTTAGAGAGGAAGATGGAAGTAGTGCGTAGTAGTTTTAAATTACAACTCGTACCACTCGACTGTTTCCACCGTCTACGTCGATCTTGTTTCCCAATAAGATAAACGGATATGCCTGAGGGTCCGGTGGTGGATTCGCCTGATGGAAGGAAAGAAAGTAAATACCCAAATCAACTTTCATCCATAAGAAGAAAAAAAGAAGCAGCTGAATCAAAATTTACAGTCACTGAACTGAATAGATAAGCTAATGAACTGCAGCTATGATATTAAGTGTTTTTGTCATAATAGAAGCATATGAGTTTTAGAATTCTTCTCTATACACACAAAAAAAAAACTGAATCAAAATTTACAAAAAATCAACTTTCATCCATAGCAAAAACAAAACATAAGCAACTGATCAAAGTTTACAAAAAATCACTGAACTGAACAGATAAGCTAATGAATTGCAGCTATGATGTCTGATTTGCATATTGATACCAACTTCCTACATTTAATCTTAATAGAAGCATATGAGTTTTAGAATTCTACTTTATACACAAAAAACACAGGAAGTAAAGGAGATTGAGATTAATGCAGAATTCATAGACATGCTGCAAGAACCAACAATTAAACTGAAGTACTGAACTCATGGAAGCAACTCTGCACCTGTTTGAGCTGAACAGATAAGCTAATGTATTGAAGCTATGATGGCAAGTGTTCAGTCATAATAGAAGCATATCAGTATTAGAATTCTTCTCTATACACACACACAAAAGAAAAACTGAATCAAAATTTTCAAAAAATCACTGAACTGAACAGATAAGCTAATGAATTGCAGCTATGATACCAAGTGTTTAGTCATTATAGAAGCATTGAGTATTAGAATTCTTCTCTATACAAAGAAAAAGAGCAACTGAATCAAAATTTTAAAAAAATCACTGAACTGAGATAAGCTAATGAATTGCAGCTATGAGCTTTAGAATTCTTCTTTATACACAAAAACATAAGAAGGCATAAACATGCTGCAAGAACCAACAATTAAACTAAACTGAACCAAACAGATTAGATAGTAAACTAGTCACGGAATCAACTCTGCACCTGCTTGAGAAACTCCTTGTACCAATTATCTAGAGTTTCGAACGATCTCATAACATTAACATCATAAGCCAGAACACAACAATCTGCACCTCTGTAGAATGCACCACCAAGGCTCAGAAACCGTTCTTGTCCAGCCGTATCCCATATCTATAGAACTCACACTTACATAAAATCATTCAAGTAAAAAATGACAGCCATGGAAATATAGTAAGAAGCCTACTTGTAAAGTGACCAGCTTGTCATCAACTTTGAGTTTCTTGGTCACAAAATCAGCTCCTATTGTTGCTTTGTATTGCTGACTGAACTTCTTATGTACATATCTATAAAAAACAGTTAATAACTCACAAAGAAATCTGACAGCAAAACTAATCACAATCCATCAAGAAGGATACTGATTCATCAATGAAGTCTTCCCGACCCTGAAATTCAACAATTTAACTGAATCAGGAAAAGGAAACCTTAGAAGAAGAAATATTACAGAGCAGGAAGAACGGTTGGTTACCCACTGTCGCCGAGAACAACGACTTTGAGCAAGGTCCGGTTACGCGCACTCATGGTGATTCAAATTTTCACAAAGAAAAGATGCTTAAGAACACAATCTTGGATATGGGTGATTTATAACTGCAAGAGCTGACAAATTAATCAAACTCACGCAGGAATGCAGCATCTAAAGTGATCATAATGACACAGGCAAGGCTGAATCCAGCTCGAAAGGAAGTGAATTGACTGGTGGGTTGAAGTTTAGATTATTTTCAAGTAGTTCTACCGACATACGTACATACCTGTTGAACATAATGAAAAGAGATGCGTCGCTTTCATTCCCTTGTTTCCTACGTTTTGAGAAGGGAAAAAGAAGATGGAAAAATCGGAATCTGTGTGTGTAGAATCAGTGATATGGTGTAAATCAGGAGTGGTGGACTAGTAGTTAGCAGTGGACGTTTGTTGAGGCTTGACCACATGTTATCATCTCTGTATAATTACTAAATCAAATCACCTCCCTCCAATTCTAGATATGTCACGTGTCATACTCTTTCATTCATACCATCCACTTAGCGTCATTTCATTGTTCACGATTTTTACTATTTATTGTAATTTTCTTAAAAAAATAATTATATTTGGAAACTCATGAATAAAAATATGGAAAAGAGTCATGTAATAATACTTGTTTAAATGAGAATGAATGTGAAGCCTTGGATCAAGAGAGATCCAAGAGCCCATATGATGACACGTGACACCCCTAGTCCCCACCGCCGAAGCACCGCCGGACCATCTTTGATGAACATCAAGTGTTCATAAATGTTCATCACAATGTTCATAAATGTTCATTTGTATATACTCTACTGAATGTTCATCACATTATACTTAAAAATTCACCAAATTTTGATGAACATCAAGTGTTCATAAATGTTCATCACATTTTATACTTAAAAGTTTTTCAACTAAATGTTAATCACATTCTACTTAAATGTTCACCAATTTTTGATGAACATGAAGTGTTCATAAATGTTCATCACAATGTTCATTTGTACATACTCTACTGAATGTTCATCACATTATACATAAAAGTTCACCAATTGAATGTTTATCTAAATGTTCATCATCTCATACTTAAATGTTCATCATCTCATACTTTAATGTTCACAAGAATTTAATAAAATGTTCATTAGCCAAAGTTCATTACAATCGACTTAAATGTTCATCAAAATGTTGATAAATGTTCATCTTCTCTTACTTAAATGTTCATCAAACATCACTTTAAATTAATTTCGAGTAAAAAAACACTTGATCTTTATCAAAAATTACCTAAATGTTCATCATCTCATCATTAAATGTTCATCAAACATCCTTAAATGTTCACAAGAATTTAATAAAATGTTCATTACTCAAAAGTTCATTACAATTAGCTTAAATGTTCATCACATTATAATTAAATGTTCATCACGTTGTTCATAAATGTTCATCAAAATGTTTATAAACGTTCATTTTGATATACTCTAGTAAATGTTCATCACATTTTAATTTCATGTTCACCAACAGAATGTTCATCACATTATAATTAAATGTTCATCACATTATATCTAGATGTTCATCACATTATATTTAAATGTTCACTAATTTGAATTAGACTTAAAATTTTCATTTTATACTTTAACATTTTCATTTATTATTGGACCACCGCCGGACCTCCACCGGACCTCCGCCGGACCCCCGCCGGACTTCCGGTCGCCGGACAAACACCGGGTGGTCGCCGGACCACCACAACTACCCCCACTTGTAGTGGGGATAACTAGTTTAATCTAAGCCATTGGATGCTAAGACATCCAATGACTTAGATTCATTCTTATTTATCTCTAAGAGAGGGTTTATTATGAGATTCTCACCCTAAAAATATCACAAAAATTACAAAAAAGATTTCTATGTGTTAATTATTTTAGACTTTGACATATCCTATTATGTTATTTTATAAATTTATAATTTTATTTTTATGATATGACATATCACAAAAAGATTGATTTCTTAATAAATAAGAGAAAATATTATATTTTTGTGCTATGATAGTGTTTTAAATTATATAGTTTTATATATGTTGAAATTAATTAATTTAAATTTATTAAAAATTGACCTATGATAATTTGATCAAATAAGATTTTTGGTATAACAATTCATTATATTCATTGTTTATTATATTTAAAATTTAATTATATATTAATATTATTTAAGATATCAACTTATTTTCATATAAAATTATATTTTACATAATACTACGTGGAGTACTTATTAAGTATATCGAGTTATATAAACCCACGCATGACGCGGGGACTAGGCTAGTTGAGATGAAAGGAAAACTTATTGCATTTTTTTTTAGGAACCATATTGCATTTGTGTTCAAGGTCTCGTTAGTTTGCTATTGATATCAAAAATATTGGATGATAACGGGTTTTTTAACATATGTCGTAAGACCATCTGAAAAAGAATATTTGCAATGAAAACTGTTTTTCCTTAAAAAAAATATATAAAGGCGTTTGAGGCATAAATTGATACAAATTGCTTTGCTTAGATAGATAGGGAATTTTTTTTGTTGCGTAACAAAAAGATAGAGATAGATTGACTTGATAAGATATACTACTGTAATTATATCCAAATCCAACCGATGAATAATATACTTTTTTTAAATATTTTTAGTTTTATTAAACTTTGGTTTATCTCTCTCCGAAAATATAAATAGAAATTAATTGTATTTTAAATATTTATAAATAATTTTAAATCTTTTCTAATAAATTTAATCAGATTTTAATTTAGCAAGCACGAACACATGTCCAATTTGTATTGGATCGATGATGTGTAAGGTCCCACCTCATAAATTTGCCATGTAGGTATTAGCAAGAAAATAAAACTTAGCCAGAGAGGTTATCGATCGGTATAACACCGGTGAGAAAACAAATTCAGTTGGGGGTTAGGGTTTTCTTCCGATCGAAGATCAAAATCGAGATGGCGATGGCAGCAGGAGGAGGAAGCACACTCTCGGAGGTTTATCAGAATTCTAAGAAATTGCTACTCAAAACCAGAGACGGCCTCGAGCGATTGGAACGCCTCGAATCGTCATCGTCAGTTTCAACCGCCGTTTCCGGTGCTGGATCCGTCGGTCTTGATTCGCCAGAGCTCGCATTCGCGATCAAAAAAGATATATCGCAGCTTCAGTCTTTCTGTGTTGAGATGGATCGTATGTGGCGATCCATCACCGTTAGATCTCAGCGTGATCTATGGAAAAGGTTTGCATTATCTGTCTCTTTTCTGAAATTGTATCTTAATCGCAAGGTGATTAGCGAATATTCTCTGATGGAGGGAGTAAAAACTGGCTACAACTTGTAGATTAACAATTGCTTCCCATATTGCAGCTATATTCTAACTGAAATTACTGCACTTGAGATAAGTTGCAACATCTGATGTATTGTTCATCTAGATTCTAGGAGCATAACTCGTAGACTGAGAATTTTCTCTGTCCAATTTGGAAAATTTAAAAGATATTCATAAAAAAGTTGATAACCAGCTACTGCGCTGATAATGTATCTAGTTTTCAATAGGATATGCAGGTTGCTGTATTTGGAAATAGGGAAGGAGTAGAAACTGGCTAGATTAACAATTGCTTCTCATATTGAAGCTATGTTCTAGCGAAAGATAATTTTTAGCATGATAAAGAACCAAATGCAACATCTGCTGTATTGTAAATGTTGTTGATCTGGATTCTAGGAGCATAACTAGTGGAATGTGAATATATCTTCTTGTCAAATAAAAAATGGAGTAGTTTTTTTGTTATGTAGGGTGCTGGACTTGGCTTGAGTTGTTGTTTACTAGGATTTGGAAATTGGAAGGAATAGAAACTGGCTATAACTTGTAGATTTAACAATTGCTTCCCATATTGCAGCTATCTTCTAACTGTTGAGATAAGTTGCAATATCTGATGTATTGTTCATCTAGATTCTAGGAGCATAACTCGTGGAATGGGAATTTTCTCTGTCACATTCGGAAAATTTAAAAGATATTAATAAAGAACTTGATAATCAGCTACTGCGCTGATAATGTATCTAGTTTTCAATAAGATATGCAGGTTGGTGGATTTGGAAATATTTGAAGGAGTAGAAACTGGCTAGATTAACAATTGCTTCTCATATTGCAGCTATCTGCTAACGAAACTGTTGCACTGGAGATAATTTGTAGTGTGATAAAGAACCAAGTGCAACATCTGCTTTATTTTGAATGTTCTGGATTCTAGGAGCATAACTCGTAGAATGACAGTTTATCTTCTTGTGAAATTAAGAAAATGAAGTAGTTTTTTCTGTTATGTAGGCTACTGGACTTGGCTTGAGCTGTTGTTCACTAGGATGTAATAGGATTTGGAAATATGCAAGGAGTAGAAACTGGCTATAACTTGTAGATTAACTTGTAGTATGATATAGAACCAAATGCAGTATCTGCTGCTTTGTAAATGTTGTTCATCTGAATTCTAGGAGCATAACTTGTAGAATGGGAATTTATCTTGTTGTCAAATAAGAATGTTAAGTCGTTTTTTTGTTATGTAGGTTGCTGGACTTGGCTTAAGCCGTTGTCCACTAGGATGGAATAGGATTTGGAAACTGAAAAGAGTAGAACTGGCTAAGCTCTCAATTTTATTTTGTGCTATAGCTAGGAGATTAACAATTGCCTTCCCATATTGCATCTATTACTAACTGAAGCTATAGAGATAACTTGTAGTATTGTAAATTTGTAATCAATCAAATGCAGCATCTGCTGTATTGTAATTTGTAATTATTGTCATAAATCAGTGAATGGATTCATGTTCTTGTCAAATAAGAAAGTGAAGTAGTTTCTTTTCTTGTTGATTTAGAAGATTGCATAAACATCATGTTCTTACTTTCATTGCATGGACATCTTATAGAATCAGAGGTCATATGATCTATTTATTTATTTCTGGCACAGAAAGGTAGAACAAGTTGTCGAAGAGGCCGACTCTCTTAAAGACAGTCTTGAAAAGTATTTTCTAAGGCATCAAAGGCGCACACAGGAAGCTAGAGAGAGGGCTGAACTGCTTGGCCGAGTGGTATGCTTGCTTGACTATAATGCCATGGTTGCAATTACTAGCTAATCCTTTTCACTAATTTACACATACTTTGCTTCATTCAGAATGGTGACTCTGCTCATGTTTTGAGAATCTTTGACGATGAAGCACAAGCAATGCATTCAGCCCGTAATTCTGCCAGGATGATGGAAGAAGCTTACTCAGCCGGTGTTGCCATCCTGTCTAAGTTCTCTGAACAAAGAGAGCATATGAAGGTATGTTTAATTTTTCTGTATGATCAACTTAAGAAACACAAGGCAATCATTACTCGATCATTTTACCATATTTCTGCAGAGTGCACAGCGTAAGGCGCTTGACATTCTAAATACCGTGGGCCTTTCGAACTCTGTTTTAAAGCTAATTGAGAGGCGCAACAGAACGGATACTTGGATCAAGTATGCTGGCATGATTGTCACCATTGTTATTGTGATTATGTTTTGGAGGTGGACACGTTGATCCATCCTCGGTAAAGGGCTTGTACAATCGTGGCATACCAAGATCTTGTCACCTTCAGATATGTCTTGAACACATGACACTGCTAGTTTGGAGGTACCAGCTAGAGGATGATGATCCAAGGAATCTGTAATGAAGTCAGAGATCATTATACAAGGCATGCTTACATCTGAAAGCCATTAATGCATAGTTTTTGTTACTTTTGTATTATGCTCATGTCACATTATTGTCCTATTGAATTGTCTAAAAGAGGTGCTGCACAGTTTGAGAGCTTTGTGTTTGTAGTATGATTTTAGTATTGACATATTTATATACTTTCTGTTGTCCTATATGCACAAATAGTTAGTGGAATAAAGAAAACAAGGTAACAAGATGAATCTGAAAGTGGGGTGTTTGCCATTTTATTCTCAGATTGTTAAAACTTTGGGCTAACAATATTATGTGATAACCATCTTCCATTTGCATAGGACCTTCATGGTTGAAAAACTTACCTTTTATCCTAGAAATTAGACTAAGTTTTGTATCCACTAGTATATTTGGAGGAGATTTATGCAAACACTTCTGTTAATACTCTTCAAATTAGAGGTTTTTCGAATTGAAATATCACTCCATCTCATATAAGTATTCCCCGGAGGGGAAAAAACATAGCTTCTATTCATCGCTCACCTGCTCCGTGTGTACTGCATCGAGGACAAAAGTTCAAAAATGGCTCCATAGGTGACGCATGGAGAGCATCGGTGCATGGCGCATGGGAAAACGAGTTGAAAATGGATGAATATGGAAGAAAAGAGGTGTAATTTGTTGCGTCGGAACGTTTGGTGCAAGAGAGAGCGGCGTTGTGGGGGTGAAAACGGACCAGGCTCGTACAACAATTGCGCTTCATACATTGTGCATGAAGGCTCGTCATGCAACATGTATCAAGACCCTTCATACGTAATATGTTGGGATTATCCGTACGCGACATACCGAGAATGAGCGATGAATAGCAAAATTACTTTTCTATTTAAAGTTAATCACCTGAAATTAAAAGTTAGGTAGCTAGTGTGTACATAATCATTACTTGTAAGTGATCTTGGCGCAATGAACAAGAAGCTACAAATTCTTTTTTCATAAAACCAACCAATTAAGAAAAGAACCTGGTTCGGGTGGGAATGAGGGGCTTAAGAGAGAATAACGAATGCTTCGCGTTCGTTAGATCAAAGCTAGAAGCTTTGATCGGACGGCTGAGAGTAATGGTGGGAAAAAGAAGCCACGTAGACGATCGTGCTTTTTGAAACGTCCACGCGCCCACCTAGTTGCTTCGTGCGAAGCACGCATATAAATACCCCATTAAAAGGCGGTTTCCAAAGCAACGCTTCATTTTTCATCCTCTTCCCGATACTCTCTCAGTAACACCTTCCAGTAAAAACCCTAGAAATCGATCCGAGGAGAATTCCAGTCGTCGCTCATCGCAAATTCTAAGAAGATGGAAGGATCGATGCAAGAGAAAACTCAATCTTCAGGTATGAACTCGTAATCACTCGTAACCTCTCATTTACTCGCAAAGATAATGCTCAAATTGTGAGGATTGTGCAAGAGTTTACAGTTCTGCTGGTTGTTATAGTGAACTCGTAACCTCTCGCTTACTCGAACAGATAATCAGTTCAATTATGCAGATTGTGCAAATAATTACATATTCTGTTGTTTACATGGTGATATACAGTAAACTTGCTCAATAACATAGCATGATGATTTTACCGAGTCAAAGAGAATGCATGTCCAAAAAATTGATGAAATGTGCATCAATATGTGAAGAATATGCATCAAGATCATTGTAATATGTGCGTATATTTCTCTATGTATGTGCATCAATATTACCTGAATGTGCATCAGTTTGTTTTTGAATGTGCATCAATTTTGTCATGAGTGTGCATCATTTTTATTCTAAATGTGCATCAGTTTGTTTTTGAATGTGCATCAATTTTGTCATGAATGTGCATCCGTTTTTTTTTCCTAAAGTGCATCAATAATGTAATGAATGTGCATCAATTTGTTCGGAATGTGCATCACTTTAATTCTTTATGTGTGCATCACTTTAATTCTTTATGTGCATCAGTATTATCATTTAATAAGTTTTCATTTTCTATGGATTACATCAACAGTAGGTCTTGTAAACCAAGAAGCTCTTCCTCAGCCATCTCACGTACCTGAGCAACCTGACGTACATGAGCCATCTCACGTAGCTGAGCCTACTCCAGTACCTGGGCCTACTTCTGTACCTGAGCCTACTCCCATAAATGAGCCATCTCAAGTAGTTGAGCCTACACCTGTACATGAGCCATCTCCCGTACCTGAGGAATCTCTTGTACTTGAGGCATCTCATTTACAAGATAAATCTACAGACCAAGAGGAATCTCCTGTACATGAGACATCTCCCGACGAAGAAAACATAACAAAGAAGAAGAATGACAAAGCCAATGAGAAAGGTGCGTTAATTTCATTATTTATCAGTTTACATTTGTAAATGTGCATCAATTTGTTTATGCATGTGCATCAACTATCTGATTAATGTGCATCATTATCATTCAGATCCAACACCTCCTAAGAGAAGAAAAACAACAGCTCACAAACAAATTATACCTGTTAGATGTTCGCCAAGATTCAGTTCAAGTCAAGAGGATAGCGATGACGTACCAATTCAGCGACGAGCAGAGAAAATGAATTTGCGTCAGAAGCAAGAGAAGAAAGCTGTAAGAAAACCACAGCCTCCCAAGAAAAAAGAACCTCCTAAGTGGCCTAAGCCATCCAAAAAACAAGAGCTTGCAACAATCCCTCAGCCTGCCAAGAAATAGGCACAAACAAAGAAACCGGAGCAAATTGTAGGTTCCAAAAGAAAGAATGAGATTGTTGTTGTAGAACCAGTGAAGAAAGCTAAAATTGGGATGAGAGAGATAAAGAAGAACTTTCCAACATTAAAGTGCAGAAGTTCTCCTATGTGTATGGTGGATATATTAAAGCAGATGACTGATGGGCAAAGAATGGCTGTAAGAGAGTGTGGATTTGGTCCATTGCTGCAATGGAATATGGATAAGCTTCCAGGGAAGCTTAGCCATTGGCTTCTTACAAACTTTGATCCTATATCCTGTAATTTGATGCTGAGTACAAATGGAGAAAAGCACCACATCACCAAATATGATGTGCATGGATACTTGGGATTGCCAGTTGGGGGAAAGGTTATTGATCTCACAAGGAGTACAACTGAAGAAGAAGATATTTTTGCTCAAGAACTCCTGGAGGAATTCCGCGAACAGTTTGGAGAAACTCTTGATACAAAGACTGAACAAATGAAGCCTATGGATCTGGATAAAATTCATACATCAACGCTTTCTAAGAAGCTTCTGAGTTGTAGGGTACCCGATGAATGGTTCAAGAGGAACCTTGTGATTTTTATAATAAACACAATCATGGAGAGCCATCAAAGTGGCCGCCTTAATGTGAAAGTCATAGGGCAACTTGAGAACACTAGTAGTATTCATCAGTATGACTGGTCAGCTCTTAGGATTGATCTGCTAGTCAACGCAAAAGAGGCATGGGATAAAACTAATAGTGGGAATTTCAGAGGGCCAATATTGCTTCTACTGGTATGTGCATGAATATTACTCTATATGTGCATCAATATTACACTATATGTGCATCAGTTTCGATATGAATGTGCATCAAGATCAATATAAATGTGCATCAATTTCTTTAAATAATGTGCATCAGTTTCAATATGAATGTGCATCAATTTCTTTAAACAATGTGCATCAATTTCTTTAAACAATGTGCATCAATATTACACTATATGTGCATCAGTTTTGTTCTAAATGTGCAACACTTTGATTATGAATGTGCATCAAAATTAATAGTGTTATTTTTTTTCTTTTACAGATGATATATGTTGATCGGGTTGCATTGCGAACTCAAGAGATTGATAGGCACGTTCCAGTCATTACCAACTGGAATTCTGAAATGCTAAGAAAGAGGGAGATTGAGGAAATTAAAATTGGAAGTTTTGGAAAAGGTTATGTCAGGATAGCTCTGGACTTCAAGGAGCAAACACTGTTGAGAGAATCAAATGAGAAGATAGAAGAATCTGAGAGAAAGGAAGAGAGTAAGAGAGAAGAAGACAATGCCAGTAAAGAAGATAATGATGCTACATTTTTGGTAGGCCTTTTTTATTGTGCATCAGTTTTAATTTGAATGTGCATTAAATTTATTCTAAATGTGCATCAATTTCATGAAACAGAAAGAGTTGGAAGACCACATTAAGAGCAGCCAAAAACTTGCTCTTGAAATCAGGAGATATGTTGAGAGAGTGTCTAAGGCTCCAGAACGTTTGGCCAAGAACAATCTGTTCAAGAAGGTCAACGAAGCAATAGACAAAATGTTGAAAGTCAAGGTCTATCTATCAGAGGAGGAGTCACAAGAGGATGTGGAGGTTAATCCAACCTTGAATGAAGAAATGTTTTGGGATGAAGCTTCAAAGTGCCTAGAAGAAATCGAGAAGACAATAAAGGCAACAGAGGTTTATAATCGAGAAGACATTCCTTCATTCAGTTTGGGGATTAATGGTACTCCACCAAGACAGATCCCTCATATTCCTGTGCATGATATAGGCTAAAGTTTTATAAACGCACTTAGTTCAGGGTAATGGACTTAAAACTTTTGTGCATCAATATTACTCTGAATGTGCATCACTTATGTTATTAATGTGCATCAAATTAATACTAATTAACATTTAAAAATATTCTGCTTTTTTTTACAGATTCCTAGAGAAGTAGTAATGAGGTCAAACAATGAAATGGAATCTAAACCTTCTACCACTGTTGATGCTGAGTTGGAAAAGCAGCCATCAACAGATATAGATGTGCATGTATTCTAAAATGTTCTCTCTCTTTTTTCCTCTAAATGTACATCAAATTTCTAATAAATGATCATCATATTTGCTATGTGTTCAGCAGGGAATTTCTGCATCTATTGTAGAAAAAGTGCAACAAATGGCACAAGAATGTGGGGAGGACTTGACAGAGAAAGAAATTTCAAAGGAACATGAGAAGGAAGCACTGCCTCAGATTAATGTGGAACATGAGAAGGAACCACTGCCTCAGATTAATGTGCATAACTTTAATTCTATATGTGCATCAATCTTATCTAAATGTGCATCAGTTTGTTGATAAAATATTTTATTTGTTGAATAAGAACCACTGCCTGAGAAGATGTCAGAAACAATGCCGATGACTATTGATAGCGAGGAACCACCACAACAAACAAAGAGGGGGGAAGAGACGGAGAAGGTAATTTCAAAGGAACCTGAGATTGATATTGGAAAGGTAAGAAATGTGCATCAATTTATTGAAAATGTGCACCGGTTTGGTGTTAAATGTGCATCAATATTATAATATATATGCACCAGTTTTGGTATGAATGTGCATCAGTTTGTTGATATATAATTTTATTGTTGAATAGGAAGCACTTCCTGAAAAGATGTCGGAAACGATATCAATGCCAATTGATCCCAAGGAACCACCGCATGTGGATGCTGGAAAGGAAGTTGGGAAAGAAGCTGAAAAGGATGTCATAAAGGATGCTGGAAAGGAAGTTGCAAAGGAAGTTCCGAAAGAGGTTGCAAAGGCCGTCGGAAAGGAAGTAATTAAGGATGTTGATGCAGGGAAATAAAAAAGAAGCCAAACAGTCACATATGCCCTTAAATCACCATACAAGGAGAGGAAGGTAAATATAATGGAGAGACCATCAACAATTGAGAGCAAACTGTTCAATTGGATTGTTGTAGATGGAACAGAACCAGAATGTATTGTGGTAAAAACAGAAGAAAGGCAACTTACCAAGAGACGATTCAAATGCATGAAATTTAACTCATATATGGAAGAAGATGTGATGGACTGGTGGGTAAGATTGCTAAACCACAAAGAAATGATCAAGAGTGATGATAAACCACTACGATATTTCCCCGACTTGAATACTACGGTAAGAATATCTTCTTGTTGTTCTCCACAATAGTACTAAATATTATAGAAAATGCATTTCTGAATAAATCTTTAAACTCTTTTTTGCTAGACTTATCCTCTCATGGACTCTGTGGAAATTAAAAATGGTCAATCATGGTTCAATGAAAGTATGGATAAAGGCATAAAGAAGCTGCACAACAAGAAGGTGGATGATATACAACTGGTAAGATTTTGCTGTTAATTGTGCATCATTTTTATAATATATGTGCACCAGTTTTGGTGTGAATGTGCATCAGTTTGTTGATATATAATTTTTTTGTTCTATTGTGCAGTTTGTCTTCCCCATTTATCAGTCAGAACACTTCTATGTCATCGCTATCAATCTCACAAAAGCCATATATGACATCCTGGACAACTCGTCCAAGAATATGAGCATTAAGAACAAGTATGGCAATATTCCCGGGAAATTGGTAAGTATTTACAAATGAATGTGCATCAATTTACTTCTAAATCAATTTTCATCATTTGATCAGAGGGAATATTTTGCAAGCTACTTAGAAAGCCATGGTTTAGTGGGAAAAGCATCAATAGTTCGAAACCAGAGGAAGATGTCAGCTCAAAGAATAGCGATGCCATGGCGAGACACCAAAAACAAAGTAGACTGTGGTATTTATGCTATGCGGCACATGGAGACTTATTTTGGAGCTGGAATGACAAACTGGGAAAGTGATCTGATTCAGGGGGATGAGAAACAAATGCAAACAATCCGCATTAGGTACTTGAAAGAAATGATTGACAACAAGTACAACCTAGTGGGAAAAGATGTTCTTTCAAAATTGAAGTACTAATTTGTAAGATGTGTACTTGTTTTGTGTCACTTAGACAGTTTGAATCGTTTTGTGTGCTTGGGGCACTTTGACACTTAGACAGTGCAACAAATTGTTAACAGGGTGCAACAAATTGCTTCACAATGTGAATCAAATTGCCTAACAATGTGCATCAAAATGCCTAACAATGTGCATCAAAATGCCTAACAATGTGCATCAAACGCTAACAATGTGCATCAAAACGCCTAACAAATGTGCATCAAAACGCCTAACAAATGTGCATCAAAACTTAACAATGTGCTTCGAAAATCTTCACAATACGCATTGGAGTGCTAAACAATGTGCGCCAGGAAATGCATAACAAATGTGCATTAAAATTCTAAACAATGTGCACCAATTATCTGAAGGATGTGCATCAAAACTCTTAATAGTGTGCATCAAAAAAAGAAATGTGAAAATCAAACAACTGGTAAGGATTCTGGCTTGAACTTGCATGTCTTCTTGTTGTGACCAAACTTTTGACAGATGCTGCAAACCCTTTTATCCTTTGATGAACCAACGATGACATTCTCAGAAATGCTTTTTAACCTACCTTCTTTTGGCCGGCCCTTGTTCTTGGATTGAGGAGGTGGAAGAACAAAAATTTCCTCTGGAATAGGACCAAAGAATGTCTTAAATCTACTCATCTTCCTCTTGCTAGGTGAATCAGTATTAGCACATGCTTCTCTAGAATACACTTGTTTCTTCTCCTTGATCAAACTCAAAAGATCTTTCAACTTTTCAGGGTTATCATCAATCATATTAATGCAACAATGGATTTCAGAGAGCAACTCAAATACCAGAACTTTCTTATCATCCAAATCATCACTACCATTGAAGACAGCCCCATCAATCTCAAAAGCAGGCTTCAAAGATGATTTTTTTTTCCACCTAGGGTTGACATATTTCTCATGCAACTTAATCCTGAGATTATTAAACACCATGAACATATGACGACATGGTATACCCATGTTCATAAACAAGTTGCAAGAGCAACTAATATCTTGAGTTGTTATACTATGGCGCACAACACATTCAGGGCCAATAGTACCACTCACATGCCAATATTTAACATCATCTTGAGTGTTGAGATCTGTCAGACGACAATCATATAGTGAAGCAATTATTTCTTCCTGCACATCCTTGAAGACATTAAGCGTATAAACTGATGCACATTCAACTTCAATAGGCATCTTTGTCTCATATATTGGAACTAAAGTGCATGATTCCATGTCAAGCTTCCTTTTATTGCGACGTTGTGCATCAATTGCATTATCAAATTGCAACAAAAACAGAATCAAAGACGATGATCGTCCAATGAAGTTGGAGAAGAAAGAATTCTGACTTTCTGACCTAGATGTTGTCCTTAGCAAACCACCCATATGATAACCTTGGAAGAATGCAGGAATCCAGTATTGACGCAAATCAAAGATTGTTTGCAACCAAACATTTTCCTCAAGCCTAAAGTCAGTAATAATAGAACGCCAAGCTTCCTCAAACTCAAGGGCCCTCAAATCATTACTCCACACAATAGAGTTAAATCTCCTCCTAAAGTCTTCCGTTAATGATGAATCAAGCTTAACCTTAACAGGGACCTTAAGCATAATGTGCCACATGCAGAATCGATGAACTACGTTGCTAAACACCTGCTCAATAGCTGCTTTGACTGCGGCGTCTTGATCAGTTAGTAAAATATATGGCTCATGCCCCATAGCCTTTTTGAAGTTATCAAACAACCACACATAAGAAGCAATGTCTTCTTTCAACAATAAGCCAAACCCAAAGGTAATAGAGCTCTTGTTATTATCAACTCCAGTAAAATGAACAAAAACATATCATACCTATAAGAAATCAAACAAAAAAGTGTCAATGTGCATCAAAGTTGCATTGAAAGTGCACCAATATGATCTATATGTGCATCAGTTTCGTTCTGAATGTGCATCAACATTGCATTCAATGTGCACCAATATTTTCTATTTGTGCATCAGTTTCGATACGAATGAGCATCAAATATTTAACCATGTGCATCAATAATAATAGAAGTGAAAAGTATGAAAATAGTACCTGTTTGACTTATAAGTCGCATCCGCTGAAACAACATCACCGAAGAAAGAAAAACTCTTGCGTGAAATAGGATCTGAATAAAAAAGTCTGCAAAGTTGATTCTGATCATTTACTTCATAATCAAAGTAGAATGCCTCACATCTCTCCTTTCTTCGAAACAAATTGTCAATAAACATTTGGCCATCACATCCAATCATGTAAGTATTCAAGTCTCTCTGAAAATTCTTGAAGTCCACAAGTGTAGCACCCACATTTGAATAAGAACCAACATAATTCTTGAACAGCTTGTACGCTTTGCTAGTGCCAATATTTGTTTTTAAGCAATTGATGATGAAATCTTGATGAAAATGAGTGAGTTTTCTGTTGTCCGGTGCAAAATGTCTCTGCGAAAGAGGTAACAACGGATGGTTGTGACGTTCTTCAAACATTTTCAAACAAAATCCTTCCCTTCCTGCTTGCCGAAATATAAAATGTGCAGGACAGCCACAATGATTAGACATCCTCCTTCGCTTAGGCTCACTGTTTTCACCATTAGAAGGTTTGTATGGACCCAAATATCCTTGCCTATTACAAACAAGATACCGCCACAGTATAGTACCATCTTTCGCCTTTGTTCCAGTAGCTTTTCTCATAGTAAAACCTACTTCAAGAGAGTAAAACTTGTAAAATGCTTCAGCTGCATCATAGTTTGCAAACATCTGCCCCTCATATGGCTTGACATCATCACTACGGATCGGGACGTAATAGGTTGTATTATTTGGCGAAACAGTAACAACAACACGAGCTTCATCTCCTATAGTTAAGAAAACAAACCAAATAGTTAAAATGATTGAAACAGTGTGCATCATTATAAAACACAATGTGCATCAATATAGAACACCATGTGCATCATTATAATGCAAATGTGCACCAATACGGTAGTAATGTGCATCATATATTAGAGAGAGTAACACATAAGCAACCAATGTGCATCAATATAGAGCACAATGTGCATCAATATAACCAAAATGTGCACCAATATGGTAGTAATGTGAATCAAGTTCATTGAGAATGTTCATAATGATTCATAACATTGCGTTGTGCATCAAGTTCAACAAAAAGTTCACCAGTTCACTTGGATTTGAGTATGTTTGATCATATAAAACTTCAAAATAAACAGAGGAGAGCAATCGATAGCAAAATTGCAAAAGGATAAGAGCCTACAACCTGAATTCATGAGAAATTGAAGGAGATTTGAAGATTGAAACTCCGAAATCTGCAAGATAAACAAAAGAGCGTAAACATTCCTAGGAAAACAAAAAAGAGAAAAAAAAAGACGAAAGGAAGAACGATTAATTACAGGAAGAACGATTAATTACAGGAAGACGAAATGAAGAACAAGAGCGAGCTAGGCTTAGGAAGACGGCAGGAAGAACGAGAGCAAGCAAGCTAGGGCTGGAAGCGTGGGGGAAAAGAGATCGCGTGAGTAATGTAACAGAAAGGAGAGAGAAAAAAAAGGAAAAAATAAAATTAATGCGTTTCACACGCGTGATCACACGCGCGGAATCTCAACCATTAAACGCATTTCAGATCGACGGCTGTGAGCTGTTCTCAGTTCTCTCACCGGAATTAAATTTCCCACATGAAACTTTTCCTTAAGAAAAAACTGAAAATTACCCACTTTTAACCTCACTTTTCTCCTAAAATAATAGAAATAAGTTTTTCTCTAAAGAAAGGGAAAAAATCGATAAACCCTAATAAAACGAACTGTAAACTAAAACCCTACTTTGCCGCGTCTCTCTCCTTCTACAGACGGTGGAGCTATCTTCGTCTTCCACCTTCACGCCGCCTCTCTCTTCATCTCTTCGCTTCTTCATCTCCGGTGATTCCTCTCTCATTAACGCTTATCGACTCTCTCGAATCGCCGTATCTCCAATACACAAATTCGCGTAACTGAATTCGTAATTCGGTCTTTGTCAATTCGGCATTGCAGTCTCCAAGAATGGGGATATTTGAGCCATATAGAGCAATAGGTTACATCACAAGTTCAGTTCCGTTTGCTGTTCAGAGGTTGGGAACCGAGACGTTCGTTACAGTTAGCGTCGGCAAAGCTTGGCAAATCTATAATGTAAGAGTTTCTAGTTCTTCTGTTGTAGAATTTGCTCTTTTGAGACTGACGGCAATGTTTTTCTTTTTGCGCAGTGTGCGAAGCTCAATTTGGTACTTGTCGGTAAGTTGTTGATTTGATTCTCGAATTCAGTGGTTGTTAAGTAAAGTGTTCTGAGCATTTGTGTTGGTTTTGAGTTTGATGAAGGTCCTCAGCTTCCGAAGAAGATTCGAGCGCTCACTTGCTATCGTGATTATACGTTTGCTGCCTATGGGAACCAGATTGGAGTGTTCAAGCGTGCACATCAGGTTAGTAGTGGACTTTTATCTATAAGTATATCTTTTGTATATGTCATAGTTCTGTAAGAACCATTACTGGAAGTTAATGGTTCAATGGATGGATGAGTAAGTCATGGTTTATGGAGACTTGTAATGAAGCTGTGTATTGCTAGTCTGATATTCAAATTCTTAGATCTTATGGACAGTGAAGGAAAAAGCGATGCTTAGGTAGTCCTAGGAGCGCCTCAGCCATGGCATCGCTGGGCGAGCCCTAGTCGACCCAAGTGACACTAGGCGCAGAAAACACATCAATCTTATAAGTATCCTGTTTACTAAGTATCCTGTTGGTAATGCACATGCGTTAGTAATGAATGTGTAATAAGTATCCTGTTTACACAGCTTAATCAATTTCACTCGATTTTTAAATTTTCAACTGTTAATTCAAAAGATAATATGTCTAATAAGTATCCTGTTTACTTTTCTAACTGATCTAATGAAATATCTTCATTTACTCTTCCCTAAATCCTACTGATCTCTCATTCATCTCCTAGATAGTCCTAGGTGTCCCTATGCATGCCTAGGCGCGCATAGGCGCCTAACGCATTTTTGTTCACTGCTTATGGATATCATGTTGTCATATTGTCATTGCAGTTTTAATTGTTGGTAATGCACATGCGTTAGAGTAATGAATGTTTTTTGTCATTTGCTTAGTATACACACTTGTATTGTCATGTTGAACCGATTTGCATCGTTTAAATGAGATCTTTTAGGATGTACCTTGGCCAAGTTGCTGACTTGTAATGAATGTTTTTTGTCATTTGCTGACGGCAGTATACACACTTGTATTGTCAAACTTCTAATGATTTTTCTGTAGTTAGCTTGTCACTTACTGTTATCTTTGTACGATAGTCCAAACATATTTATTTGTGTAATGCTGGCAACCTTGTTTAGGTAGCAACTTGGTCAGCACATAATGCCAAAGTTAACAAGCTACTTCAATTTGGAGATCACATCCTTAGTGTTGATGTTGAGGGTAATTTGTATATCTGGGCGTTCAAAGGAATTGAACATCATCTGGAGCCTATTGACCATATCGTACTGGGAGAAGGATTTACACCTACGTGCATCATGCATCCAGATACATATCTGAACAAGGTTATCATAGGGAGTGAGGAAGGAGCTTTGCAGCTCTGGAATGTCAGCTCAAAGAAAAAGTTGTATGATTTTAGCCACTGGAAATCACCCGTTACTTCATGTGTCTCTTCACCAGCATTGGATGTTGTTGCAGTTGGATGTGCTGATGGGAAGATTCATGTACATAACATCAAATATGATACAGAGATAGTCTCTTTTACACATTCTGCTCGAGGTGCAGTGACAGCTTTATCTTTCAGTACAGGTAAAGATCTTGACAACGTTAGACTTTACTTTTAAGCTATGAGGCTGTCTATCATGGAACATTATGAAGAGGCTATCTATCTCACTGTCTTTGGATATTCCTTTATCCTGAAGATTTTCATAATCTTATTGCACTTGTGAAACTTATTTTTCTATATTGTTTCTCAGATACACAACCACTTTTAGCATCAGGAGGTTCTTCTGGCATCATTAGCATATGGAATCTTGAGAAAAAAAAGCTTCAAGCGGTCATTCAAGAAGCCCATGACAGTTCAATAATTTCGCTGCACTTTTTAGCTAATGAGCCTGTTCTTATGAGTTCTGCAGCAGACAACTCTCTAAAGGTGAGACGAATCCTGAGTTGGTCCTTGCTATTTTGGCAAAAGTTTCCTTGTATATTCTTGCATATTCATATTTGATGCCTTTTCTTACTAGAATTGTGATGCACCTTCCATTATATGTCGCTTTTTATGTTTTAAAAAAAAACTGGAGGAAATGACAGAGGGAGTAAACAGTTGGATTAATTTACCATATGAAAATTCATTTTTGCAGTAATAGCATCCTTTCTGTCTTGTACTCGGTACTATTATGTAGATCTTCTTAATTAATTTCCTGAATTGCATCAAGTTTCTCTGAATAATAGTCTACGTGCACTTACGTGCTCTGAAAAAACCTAATTTATGTATCCATCTCTTCTAAGCTGGTGTCAAGAAGTGTATTCTACATTTCTTACACTGTGTTTTCTTCTTCTTCAGTATACTACTTGCATAGATGACTTCCCTAATGTCAATGATTCACTAATATTCATTTTTTCTCTTCAATATTTTCTGTTAGATGTGGATATTTGATACAAGTGATGGTGATCCGAGACTTTTGCGTTTCCGCAGTGGTCATAGTGCACCTCCGCTCTGCATCAGGTTCAAATTCTGTAGACAAATCCCATAAATATCGCGTCATTGAGTTCTGTAAACAATAATGTTAATATTTTTTAATTGAGTTTCTTGTTACCCTCTTTTTTACTAATAATTTTTAATTGCACGTGGCTCTCTTTTCCAGGTTTTATGCAAATGGGAGGCATATATTATCCGCTGGGCAGGATCGTGCTTTTCGACTCTTTTCCGTTGTGCAGGTTTGATATTTTCTTTTTAGAGTGCAAAACATTGAATAACAAGGCATTACAATCCCCCAACCATTTCACATATTATTCTGTGTGGTTTTGCTCATTAACAATCCATTCCCAAACTCATGTACGCCACATTAAGTTAGAGATACTATCTGTGTTGACTGAACATCTTCCCATTAGCCTTTGGTCTTGGGAGCTATCAAGTTGGGATTAATAAATTTTTTGTGGTTATGCTAAGTTTATGCTAATACATAGCTGTTATGCTTTCTTATTTACCTATATAACTTGCTCACTTGATCAGGATCAACAAAGCAGGGAACTATCACAACGCCATATAGCTAGACGTGCCAAGAAATTGAAGATGAAGGTAATAGTTTTTGAAATTGCATTCAAACTAAAGCCAAAGCTTTTTTATTGTTAACTACTCAAATGTAGCGCTGTGTTAAATGTTCTATGATAATATTAGGAAATATTTTTCTTAGCTTGAAATGTGAGGTTTTTTCATGCCCGGGGATGGGGGTGGGTGGTGAGGTGAGAGTATAGAAAGAAGTGAAACAGCTGAGAAGCATCTGTATACCACCTGATTGCACCGACACCTTTGTGAATGAAACACTGACCAGACAGTACAATGACTTGCCTCATTAAAAATGATAATACATTAAGGCTCGTTTTTTTCAGTCAAAAGTTATGGCTCCCAATTGGTTAAGGTTTTATATTGTTGAGGATTTACATATGGAGTAAACATTGCTTATGAACTTATGTGTAAGAGCGGCCTGTAAATTTGGAGATGAATGAATTGTATTTCACAATCAAACCATATGAGCCTTACGATTAGAGTTTTATCTGCTTCTTTCTTGTGATTATGCAATATCTGTCACTTTCTTAGAGTTTGTTGCTGTCTATGTTTCAGGAGGAAGATATAAAGTTGAAGCCTGTTATTGCATTTGACTGCGGTACTATATTTTGAGCTTTCCATCTTTGTGTATTGAATTATTTCTACATCATAAATTTTGAAATAGTACCAAGTAAATTTGACTTATGCTGCTCAAGGTGTGCTTAATATTTGGACCAGCTTTTACTTGTGTCCGAGCCCATATTCTTTGTTCCTGTTTTGGATTGTGGCTATTTTGACTGCTTATAGATGAATAGTCACTGATTTCATTCTATGACAATTTCAGCTGAGATAAGGGAGCGTGATTGGTGCAATGTGGTTACGTGTCATGTGGATACTCCACGAGCATATGTTTGGAGGCTTCAAAACTTTGTGCTTGGTGAGCATATACTTACTCCATCTGCAGAAGTTGCAGCTCCAGTCAAGGTTAGTTCATTTGTGAAGAAGATGAAATATCTATTATGTTGGTGATCTTTATTAAATCTTTGCCTTCTGCCCTTACAGTCTTGCACAATCAGTGCTTGTGGAAATTTTGCTATATTGGGAACAGCAGGTGGTTGTGTTGAACGGTTTAATCTTCAATCTGGGATGAGCCGTGGTAGTTATGTTGATCTGTCCGAAGGAAGAAATTGTGCTCATGATGCAGAAGTGGTCGGAGTAGCTTGTGATGCTACAAACTCACTTTTAATCACTGTTGGATATCATGGTGACATAAAGGTCCTATTCCTATACACTTCCATGTTTGCCAATATTTCTTAATTGTGTTCACAGACGTCTCCTCTTTAAAATGTAGTTTCCATTTATGCATTACATAACAGAATATGCTTCCAACTTAGGTGTGGGATTTTAAAAGACGCCAGCTGAAATCGAAATTGGAAATAGGTTCTCCTGCCTCTAAACTTGCTTATCATCGTCCCAATGGTAATTTCGTTTTCTTTTCTTTTTTGCAATTTCTTTGCGTCACTGTTGACAGAAGTAGGTTCTCTTTGATGCTTATCTAATTTAGTTCCTGGTCATTTTATATTGTAGGTTTGCTGGCCACAGTAGCTGATGACTTAGTTATACGTTTATATGATGCCATGCAACTTAGAATGGTGCGAAAATTTGAGGGGCACACAGACCGTATAACTGACATGTGTTTCTCGGAGGATGGAAAATGGCTTCTATCGAGCAGCATGGATGGAAGCTTGAGGGTATGGGATATCATCCTGGGGAGACAAATTGATGCAACTTATGCCGATGTGGCTATTGCTGCTTTGTCTTTGTCACCCAATATGGATGTCTTAGCAACATCACATGTTGGCCAAAATGGAGTTTATTTGTGGTAAGATATTTTAACTGATTCTGTTATAGTTTTTATCATGCAGGGTACTGTTTCTCCTATGTCTTTTAAATTTCTTAAAACCAAACCCAAATGGTTTTGATTGAAGATCGGGTTGCTTCAAATATTGTAATTATTGTCTTGCGTATAAGAAAATTCAGTGAGACAAAAGAATATCTGCCATGTTTGCCCTTGTGAATTTCTATAAACTTCTCAGAATCTCAGGCATAGAACTGTCTGCCATGTTTGTCTATGCTGGTTGATTCTCCTTTGAGTTTAGATCCTGTACCTTTCTTAATGGATCTGGTTGTTATCTCAGGGTTAATCAGGGGATGTTTTCAGCTTCAACCACGGTTCATTCTTATGCTAGTGGAAATGAAGTCGTTCATGTTAAAATGCCGTCTATCTCTACAATTGAAGGGTCTGAAGATAATGATGCAATCCAAACCACAAATAAGTCTCCTGAGAATCAAGATGCCATAGTGCCGATGTTTGACCGAAAGATTCCTGATCTCGTTTCTCTTTCTCTCCTCCCAAAGACACAATGGCAAAGCTTAATAAATTTGGATATCATCAAGGTTTTTTTTTCTTTCTCTTCTTGCTCAGTGATACACTTAACTCTTTCAAGTAGTGTTTCCAGCAAAGTCTCATCATTTGCTTATTGTTTTCTGTATTAGGTCCGAAACAAACCAGTTGAGCCGCCAAAGAAGCCTGAGAAAGCGCCATTTTTCTTGCCTTCTATCCCATCCTTTTCAGGAGACATAGTATTCAAGCCCAAGGATGAAGGAGAGGATAAGCCAGGTGAAAGCAATCTTGACAATAGTAAAATCCTGGAAAATTCTAGCCTATCTTCCGAGTTTGAGCGTATACTCAAGTCCTCTGCAGAATTAGACAATTGTAAGTCCGAGTCTTGCCCCTCTTGTTTGTCTATAATGTTTCCTCTCTGTCTAACTGTGAATACGTTTTTTGCAGTTTCAATATTTACGGATTACATTAAGGGCTTATCTCCCTCGTCTCTTGACATGGAGCTTAGGTTACTTCAAATCGTCGAAATTGATGATGAAGAAGAAGACGAGGAAGATGAGGAAGGCGAACCTAGGGAAAGAGATGATCTTAAATATATCGAACTTCTTCTAGACTACTTGGCTCATGAAGTATCTTCCCGGACCAATTTCGAGTTTGTCCAAGCGGTTACCCGTCTTTTTCTCAAGGTAAACTTTTATATCAACTTATGAACTACAGAATATTATTGGGACATGAACATTATTGTTTCTTTTTTACAGATTCACGGAGAGACGATTCGACGTCGTCCTCAGCTTCAGGAAAAAGCGAAGAAGCTGCTTGAAGCTCAATCATGTGTATGGCAAAGAGTTGACAAGTCGTTTCAGATGGTTAGATGTGTGGTTGGATTCTTGAGCAACTCACAGTTTTGAGTTTTTACTTTTTTTTTTATGGTAATTTATGACCCGACCCATGAACTGTCTGAACCTGACATGATCCGGAATTCGTCGAGCTGTTGTAAAAGTATGAAAGATTTTGAATTGTTCTGGATCATGTTACAAGTTTTATGGTTTTATTGACGATTTATCTATAATTTGATTTGTAGGCAAAACTATGCAGTAAAATTTGAATCAGTTTCTGCTCTCTTCACCACTAATATGATCATCTCTGCAATTGATAATAACACATTGTTTATAAGAGGAAAGTTTCGGTGCAAATAATTCTTAACTTCGGAAAAAAGAACAGATCGCTTTCACATATAACACGTCAATGTTCATATTATGGATGGTTATATTCATAATCTGAGTCATAATTTTCTTTTGAATGTTTTCAGTGAGAGACGCAGTGAGCCAATGACCTACTTGATATTATTGCGAACTTTTATTTATTTCTCGAAATGACCTAAAAATTCTTTTGTCCAGATTACGAACATTAACGCCTAAATTGTGAACATTACCTTCTTATCTGTAAGCGCAATAAATTTCCCATTTCTTATTTTAAGGCTATTCTCACTTGAACATTTCTTTTGTTTATAGTATGCAAAAGTATAGAATAATAAAGGAAAGAAGGTTTGATTGGAGGGTTGAGCTAATGTGAAACTCGTTCTCACCAAACTCTCTACTGAAGCTGCCATCAAGCTCACCTAATTTAACTTTGATTTTTCAATCGTGGGGTTTCTTATGTCTTTATCATCTACATATTTCTTTTTGTGTGTACACAAAGAACATTAAGAATCATATATTTAGTTACTAGTGCCTGCAGAGACTCGTCTTGTAAAGATTCATCTTTAACTTAAGGCTAATCTATACTTTAATGTGGAACCTTAATTTATTATAAAGGCTAATTTGTACTTTGATGTGGATTCTTGTACTTATAGTAACTCTCGTATAGGGACGTTTTTTTCCCTAAATTGCAATAGTAAAACAATAATATAACACACTATGTCATATAAAAAACAATACAATGTCATGAAAAAGTATTTGATAGATTTCGACACTAAAAACACGAGGAGAGTTCGGGTGCGAATTGGCCTTAAAAAACGAAGTGTGAATAGTTCATGTTCACATATTACACATCAATGTTCATATTCTAGGCGTAGGCGATAGTTTTTTTTGATCGTTTTCACTGAGGGGTGCAGTGACATTCTTGTAATACTGTGAACTTTGATTTTGTTTTTTGTTTTTTCTTCAAAATGACGTGACCGGACATGTTCACCAAATTATGAATATTACCGTCCAAATTATGAACATTACCTTGTTATCAACACGGAAAATTTTACACTTCGTTTTTTAAGGGTTCTCACTCGAACCTTTCTCGTCAAAACATATAATATATATTTTTCAACACTGTTGATCGCTTGAAATTTCGAAACGATAATTGAGGAAAAATAAGTAAAAATTATACAAGCTATTAACCTAAGCTATATTATTTTCAAAAATAGTGTAACAGAATCAACTCATGACTCTTATCCTGCGCTTCGTCTTATCCTGCGCCACTCCACTTACCTACCAACCTCCATGTACATTCCTCCTAACCGCTCTCTACCTCCTGCTGAATCGAATATGCTCAAAATTTGTTCTTTCTGTTCAATTTCTGCCTTTATAATTGCTTATTTACATAGTTTTTGTTGATCTTACAATTCTTGTTGGATCTGCACAGTTATTACAGTAAATTCAGTTTGGTTTTGTGAAAATGGAGGCATGTTGTGGTACCAAAACCCTAAATCTCTCCTCTCAGATCAGTCTACAACTCTCAAGCAGCAATTTTTTGGCTCAATCTAGAACAAGATATTGCAATGGATACCATTTTCGGGTAAACAACATTGGTTTGATGACGAAAAGTTCTAGTAGAAGGTCTTGTGTGCAGCTACCTCAAGCCTCTAAAGATTACCAAGGTTGCTATTTTCTATCAATATTCTTACTAGTGTTGCAAAGATATTTTTGCTGCTTACATGTTTTTTATTATTACTTTCCAGCTTGTAGAATTGAATCAAAGAATCTGTGTGCTTGTTTGGATACTAGTCGGCTACTCAAAGTATGTTGATTTTTGGAGCTGTCATTTGTGTTTCAAAAGCTGTAATCTTTACTTTAAGATAATTAACAAATTCTGTGTGAGAAACTGCAGAAGAAAGCACAAGAAGTGGCACCTTACTTGGATGAAAGATGCATATTTCTTGTTGGTAAGCAATATCTTTGGTAGTGTTTATAGCCCGGATTATGCGTCTAGATTCATGATCGATTATCGAGTGGAAAATATTAGGTATGATGGGCTCCGGGAAGACGACAGTAGGGAAAGTTTTAGCTGATGCATTGGGGTATAGTTTTGTTGACAGGTTAGTTAATTCTGATTGCTACATATAAAGTGACCACATTTTGTTCTGAAAAGTATATATCAATGTTTTTGGTGATTTAGTGACAAATTCATTGAAGAGGAAGTGGATGGAGGAACTTCAGTTAGACAAATTTTTCAGCAGATGGGTGAGACTCATTTCAGAAATTATGAGGTTGGTTCATACAACTGCATTTATATCTAGAATTTTGTGCTCCTTCAAGATTTCTTATTGTATATTTGGAATTGTATTATGACTTATATGAAAAACCTCTAAAATTCTATTGTTTCTTCATTTTTAAGAGCGAGGCACTTCGACAGTTAGCCTCGACACCCAAGCTTGTTGTTGCAACTGGTGGTGGTGCAGTTATTCAGCCTATTAACTGGTATAAATACTTATGAACATTTCTTGATAATAATTATGACTCTATTCAATAATCAAATTAAGGTGAAAATCATGAATCCTGATTTTCGTTGTAGGAAATACATGAAACAAGGGATAACTGTGTGGTTAGATGTGCCATTAGATGCGCTAGCAAAGAGAATTGCTGCAGTAGGAACTGAATCTCGGCCTCTCTTGGATTTCGATGCAGACGACGCATACACAAGGGTTAATATTTTTTGTATAAGCAATCTTTTTCCTTGATTATGATCATGTATATAACGCTTCGCAACTTACTTGCAGGCTTTCATGGCTCTGTTTACCATATCAAAGAAGAGATCAGAATCATATGCCAATGCAGACACCAAAGTTTCCCTGCAACGTACTTCATTTGCATCTAGTTCTTTTTCTTCTGTCTTTTTTGCATTATACTTTTCCTGTGTCAATTGGCTTTTGTTGATTTCAGATATTGCAGAAAAAATGGGTCTTGATGACATTGCAGACATCACGCCTACGGCTATCGCGGTCGAGGTATATGTTCTTGCTCACTCATGCTCAATCACAGTGGAAAAAATTGCACTTCTTTGTTCAGCATCATTGGATCTTTTTATATGCAGGTTCTTCATCAAATAGAGAACTCATTTGATTCCAACAACGAGATGCATATTAGAGCATGCCCCTGAATTATGTATAATTTTATATGAACCTCTATCATTTGTAGAATAATGAATTTGGCAGGTATAAACTGTAAAATCCAATTTCTTTCCTTTGAAATATATACACTTATATGATCTTTCACTTCAGTTTTCAACAGTCAACAGATACATTGTAAGAAGAAGAAAAAAAAACTATATAGCAACTGAAATTCTATAGAGACAACTAACAAATTTAAGCTTCATTCATCCTCCAATTCAAAGCCCTCAGCAGCTAAAAGCCTACTGACTTCTCTCCTCCTCGCTTCATCGGATTTCTTCCTCATCAAATCCCGCTTCTTCAACACCAGAGTGTGCCTTTTCAATGTCGTATTCAAGTTCTCAATCGAACTCTTCCTTTCTCGTGCTAATATCCTCCTTTCTTCCTCCGGGTCCACCTTATATCATAAAATGCTTATTGATTAACATATATACATCTTAGGTAAACAGAATTTCATAGATGGATTCATATACCTTTGATCTTGACAGTTGACGTGCACGAATGAATATCTCGCGTTGCTGTTGCTCGGCCCATGCAGAAATAGCCATATCGCCTCGTTGGTCAAAGGCGGTTCGTTTTTTTATCAGCCAGTCCATCCATGCTTGAGATGCCTAACATGTATAAGGAATAGTACAGTGAGATACTAAAATGTAAGTTATAAATGTTTATTGGAAGCGTTAATAGTAACACTGAATTAAGCTCACCTTCATTGGATTGACTCGGTTGTCTGTATCATATTGCGTTCTTGTTTCGACATCGATAAGCAGCTCATAAGCCGCTTGTATTCTAATGAATCTAGTTTCTGCTGTTTCTCCTTCCTGAAGATTACCCTTACCATCATACACTTCAAAAAAAAAACATAAATCAGGCAATCAATCATCAACAGGTTACAGATATGATCAATCACACAGAATTTTGAACAGGAAAATCTCTTATGGATTTGAAAATACTTCTCCAGTTGTCATTGTAAACCAAGAAAAAGCATATTGCCGAGTTCAAAGTTCATGACATTCATTTTCTACAGTCATTCATTGCAAATCATAGTGCCAGATATGAAAAGAAAAGTTGCCCTTACCATCATACACTTCCAAAAAAAGAAGACAAATCAGGCAATCAATCATCTACACCTTACAGATATGATCAATCACTCTACACAAAATTTTGCAGAGGAAAATTTCCTATGAAATTGAAAATAATTCTCCATTTGACATCATAAGCAAAGTATAAGCATATTCCTGAGTTCAAAGTTAAGAATATTCAATTTCTACAGTCATTCATTGCAAATCATAGTGCCAAAAATAAAAAAGAAACGTTGCCCTTACCGTCATAGACTTCAAACAAACAAAAGACAAATCAGCTAATCAATCATCTACAGCTTACAGATGATCAATCACACTACACAGAATTTTGAAGAGGAAAATTTCATATGGAACTGAGAATACTTCTTCATTTGACATTATAAGCATACTCCTAATTGAAAGTTAATGATATTCAATTTCTACAGTCATTCATTGCAGATCATAGTGTCAGAAATCATGAAGGAAGGTTGCCCTTACCATCATACACTTCAAAAAAACAAAAGACAAATCAGCCAAACAATCATCTACAGCATACACATATGATCAATCACTCTACACAGAATTCAACATTATAAACAAGTATAAGCAACTCCTGAGTTCACACCTCCTGAGTTCAAAGTTAAGGATATTTGACTTAAAAAACGGAAGGCAAATCAGGCAATCAATCATCTACACCTCACAGATATGATCACACACTACACAGAATTTGACATTACAAACAACTATAAGCAACCCCTGACTTCAAAATTAATGATATCACATCTCTTCAATCCTTCATTGCAAATCACAGCTCCATCAATCAAGAAGTAATCTCAAGTTTAAAGAACAAACCATCAGGATGATAGAACTTAGCCAAACGTCTATAAGAAACCTTGATCTGATTCTCATCAGCATCCCTTTCAAGCTCTGCACACCACAAAAAAACACTCACAACAAATCCACAACTTCATATTCATCATAATCCATCAACTCATACTCACCAAGAACCTCATAAGGAGACTTCTGATCAGTCCATTTAAAAGCTTGAACACAGAAATACCTCTTTCTACTAACCCTAGAACAAGGCCACTTGTTGTACCTCCTCACAAAATCAGACGAATCCGAGAACGAAGAGCACGGTAAACCGGATATCCGATTCGGATTCGGAAACGGAGCTCCATGTGAAACCGATCTTACTCGGAATCTGTTCTTGGAGCATACGAAAGAGGTGAGAATCGCATTTGGGCGGAAAATCGTACTCAAATCGCTCATTTCTTCCTCGCTTCTCCTAATTTGATGCTGGAAATCGGAAAAGTGTCCTTATTTGCCGGTGAATTACGTGAAGGAATTGAACTGGAAACGTGTTTGAAGTAGTACATGAGAGATTCTTGTCGTTCTCCGTTTTCTTTCCATTTTTTCGATTTTTCGAATTTTTTGGCAAGAAAATTTGTGGACCAGTCGACACTGGATTCTTGAATCTCAACGACGACTGGTGTCCACAAAAATTAGTATCCACTTTTATGAACAAGAATTAAAGAAAATACAACTCCATAGAAAAAAATTCTAAACAGAGAATTCTCATACACATGTGTTTGAGTTACCGCGTTTGTGTGCGTCGTATAGAATGAATATAATCAGCGTTCATATATAAAAATAAGTCGAAACAACTACTTATTACAGAGAAAAGATATGATGATGAAAGCTTACGAGCGATGCTCCTCATCTAAGTCATCATGCTCACTGAAACTGGAGCTCTTATCGTATGCTTTAGACGCTGATCATATTCATACATAGAATGATCTTACATATGCTTTTGCATATAGAATGATCTAGTATATACATAGAAATACACACCAATACAACATTGTTATTTCCAGCCTTCACTAGCTATAAACTATCATATATGCTAATCAAACACCTCCTTATACTGCCCTCATCCCTTAAACTAACGTCTAACTAACCATAAGCAACTTGCTGCAGTTGACACAAGATGGATATTTACAAACAGATTCAGAACAAATCCAAATTAAACCAGTTCAGCCAAATTCACGAGGACAAGCGGCCCAGAGAGAACTTATAGTCGAGAGATGATGAAAGTATTCTCCCAATGCAATTAAGCCTCTTGCTGCTTGATGTGTTGTAAGGATTTCTGACATTAGCTGTAAGGTTTTCTGACGCAGATGATCCGCCTAGTTTCATGGAAATGAAAAGGTAAAATAGTTTTATTTCTTTCTCTGATTACTTTCAAGTGTGATGAATTTGGTACATACCTGAGTCACAAAGCCATCAGTTGCAGATAGATTCTCTCTTGCAGCAGTCATCAAGGGATCATAATTGACATGATCCTTCATGATCTTATCCAAGCTTTCTTGAAGTTTGTTAAGCCCTTGTGAAAGAACATCTTCAGCTTGCAGCGACGAATAGCTCAGTTTCTTGATTTCTACTTGCTGATGTTCTGTTAATGGCTCAAGATACGGCATCACAACCTGCATTAATTATGTTAATAACAGTAGAAATTGATGATTTGCAGCATAAATGAAAGAGAGAAAAAATAGTTTAGCATTACTTTGAGAAGCTCTGAGGGGCGAAAACCGCCTATCCAAAGAAAGAAGCGTTCAACTGAAGCTCGCCATGCTCCAGACATCAAATAAAAGACGTCAAATTTGGCCACTTCAGCTTTCAGTTGGAAGAGAATACGGTAATGATTTAAGTTTTGTTCTATAAGTATCTGAAGTTGAGCATCAGATGCATAAGATTTTACTGCAGTTTGAAGCTCGCAGGTTTTTCTGTATTGTTCTTCTAGCCATTGACTGTAACGGTATTCAAATGTAGCTATTCCTGTTGACGAAAAGCTAATACTGATAAGAATAATGTATACATTAATTTGTTATTTTACATTCTGTGTATGATAGTAACAAACTGGATGGAGTTATGAAAAGAAACCTGCATTTGTGTTACGCCGAAGATAAGCGTGTGATGAGACGCTAGCACAAAGATTCTGCAGTAGGCATTCATCGAATCATCAGGACAGTTTTTTTATGAAGTAGATATAGCACAAAATCAGAATTTTAGCTACCTGTAATTTAATTTGCTCGAGTTGCTGCTCCAGTTGAGCAAGCTTCAAACGACTACTTTCCAGTTCTTGAACATACACCTATCATTAATAGAGAATTTACTAACTGCACTGAAGTTTCTGAATATATGTGCTTGATCAGAGAAATTTTCTGTTACCTTTTTTCTCAGACGGCTTTTTCTTGCAGCTTCACGATTCTGTGCCAATCGCCTTTTCATCTTTTGTTCATTCCTGTTTGATTCTTGGTCCATATCCGATTCCCCACCAGGTTGCTCAAATGTAGATTCATCCTGCAGCAAGAAAGTAAATTAAAGAGATTCAAGAGAGATTCAAGAATTAGCAAATTGCTTAATATGGCTTGCTGATTTCACCATGTGAATATATGGGTTTGTTTCCTGTTTCACAGCTGAAGAAGGTACGGCGAAACTGCTAGAAGCTTCCGGAACATCTTTCCACATTCCAAACTGTTGGGATGGTTCATACATGCCCATGCTTCTTAAGTGGGCAACTTGAAAACTTGTTGAGCTCATTCTGGTAAGTATATCACAAAGAGCTGATTATTTAAGGGTTAAGTACTGCTTTAAACAGAAAAGTGGACAAAAGAAATACTTAGATTATGCTTTTTTAAGGGAGGTTAGGTGTACTTAGTCTATTTTGAAGTAAACAGGTCACAACACACAGAAAAGGCGCTCTGAGACAGAAAAAAACAATCTTATTGCTTAATTTAAATAATCAGCAATAGCAGAGAGGATAAGATTAGCTGATATGCAGAAAAACAATTGAGATCAACGTACTGTGGTATTTCAGTACATTTATAGATAAAGAACAAACAAAGAATATTGGTTCTTTTTTCTTCTTATTATTATGTAACATTAGCAATTTTGACAAGAAAGAAAACAAGTCTGCCCAAATATGGTCTTGAATTAAACATGCAACACAAAAAGAAACTAGTCTAAGAAATGCTTTATTCATCACTACAAACATGAATTCTTGATCCACAAAAAATCAACTTCAAATAAAAAGAATGAAAATTGGTATCTAACTTGCATAACTGAATACACATGAATCTGATCACAATCTCATATTTTCAGTAAAATCATTTATTTGCAGAATAATAATCAGGGCACTAACAATCTTCCCTGATGCCAGATGCCAACACTAAGGCACATATTTTTCCATAAAGAAAACTGCATATTAAACAAAAATCTGTTTACCTTTTTAGTTTCTTTCATTCACTGCATATGCTGTGTGGGATTTTCTCTGAACCCAGCTAAGAATCCTGAAAAAATTACAGTGACAGTCAAAACTCAAAATTGATCAGTAAATGGAAAATACCCAAGAAAAAACCAACACAGCTGGAGAAAAAAGAGAGATTTTTTCACCTTATAAGTAATATCAAACAATGATGAACTAGAGCTGAAACCAGAATGGAGAAAAACAATTCATCATCAATGATTCACTTCCAGAGTCCAAGACTAGAAGAAGAAGGATCTGTTATGAGTTGTGAATGATGAGATATTGAATTGAATGTAAGTGTTGAAATGGGCGAGCTTTATAATGTCTTGAAAAGTAAAGAAGAATAAAAAAATGAAGGGCCAAAAAAAGGAAGAAAAGGGGAAAGGAATATTGGGTGAAATTTGGAAAAATAAATAAAATAGGGAGATAACGCCAAAATTCAAAAAGCTTTTAACGTTAATGCGATGGATGGAATGCAGTGGCCAGATAGATTTCTTGCATCAAAATTGAATCCCATGTTCTTATGTGACTTCAATATTCAAATGCACACACCAAAAATAAGTTAAGTTGGTGATCGCCTCATGATCGATAGTGACAATACTCGTTTTGATGTAACTATACAATAATTAGCAAGAAAATCTTATATTTTCGCTTATGATCATACAAGTTCCAGTTTCGGTAATAATGATGACTTAGATAAGAAATACGGATGACATACATAAACGTCATAACTTATGCACACATGTATTAACAAAACGGTGTGCATGAGTTATAATGTTTATGTGCATCATCCATATTATTATATAAGATTTCGTCCTCACGAGATTTTTTTCGTATAATTAGTTTCACTTCTTCCATTCTAGAATTCAACTTACAAAATTAAACATGTGATGAAAGAAGTTACATAATTGATTTATATCTATAGTACTAAATTACTAATGATATAAGATAATATACTCCGTATGATTTATGATTATTCAAATAAGTCTTAATTATAATCTCAACAAATGTACTTAGCCTATAAAAATATGCGAAAAGCACATTAGTCAGAATTTATATTTTATTTCGCTTCCATTATGTGAGGAAAAAGGATTTATGTAAGGGATATTTTTTCTCTTTATTTGCTCTCCACTTCTTTGGATGGATGAGCTCTAAAGCGTTTCTTATTGAGGTGAATAACGTCCAAGCTTCATCAAACAATACTTTTTTTCATTTTTATTGTTACTTTCATTGTCAATAAAGTGTCGGGGAATAAGAAAAATCATTCACATCATGCTTTTTCCCTCCTAAAAAGCATTGCATAAATCATTTATAACTTCATATGTTTAACTTCTTACTTAAATATATGAAGGTGAATAAGAAAAGAAAATAAGGTATTTATTATATATTTTAGTGAAAATAAATTGTGGCAACTGAATTTCATCAGTTTTACTGTCAGTAATAATTTTCGTAAAATCATTTGAGTTATTAAATAAGCTCAAAAACTGAATAATCAATTCGGAATCTTGGTGTTGCAAGCATGAGTGCATGTGTGAAGCTTCGGTTGTAACATGGCAAGCACCCATGCATTGATTTAATGAAGGCAAGTGGTAATTAAGTGATTAAATTTTACTGTTTTTAAACATAGGATATCTGATGAAATAATTATATTTTGTTCCTTAATTCATACTACTGATTAAAAGCATTTTCCTATTACTAACCCTTTATGATGTAATAAATTAATTTCTCAAATCGGAAAGAAGAACAAATTAGAGCATTCTCCTTAATAATTGGACACTTTTCATTGTGAAAGGAAAAGAAAAAAAGGACACAAATATGATGGGCCATTTAGGAAAAATCATTTTTTTGGGGCCAGGGAAAAAAATGTTGTAAACGTAATAATGTATTGTTATTATTTTGTAATGCAATTATTCATTTATTTTAGTTATGACTAACTTCGAAATACTAACCTTAGTCTACCAAAAAAAAAAAATACTCCGTACTAACCTTAGAACATGTGTATTGTGGAGGGGTTGTTTATTGTTAGCATAAAAAGGTTTTAAAAAATAATAATGTCTGCTTGAATAATTTCATCTTACTCATCCTCATCGAAATCAAATCGGTTAAAAATCACCATATTCAAGCTAGATTCTTTTTTTTTGCTATGTTTTGCATACACAATGAAGATATAACAATGTACGGACTGAAGAAAAAATGTACTATGAACTCCAATTATATGAGTTTTGCTTCATTGTTTTTGTTGTGAGATTACTTCTGTATAAAGTAAACGGAGGGATGGCATGGTGTAGCAAATTGTGGTGCTTTTTGGGGCAAAACTTTGCATGAAAGATATCGAAATTTGAGTGTGGTGTAGTTGGATCAGCATTCAACTTTTAAAAGCAATAATTTTCTTCATAAAGAATGTCAAAAATAATTTGCAAGGAAAGGAAGAAAGAGCCAAACAAACAAAGTGTCAATGAAGAGGTGGCAAAAGCCATGTCATGACTCCCTTGCTCATCCTCATGTCTCACTTTATGGTGTATATGGATTAGACCTGGCAATCGTCTCGGGTGGGTCGGGTTTGGATCAGAGTGTCCCGAGTCCGTGTATATTTCGGGTCTAATATTACCGGGTCAAAAAAAGTCGGGTTATAGCGGGTTTATATCCAAATCGGTCTAAATTATCGGGTCAAAACATGTCGGTTTGTTACGGGTTTATCATCGGATCGGGTCGCTTTGGGTCAAAACCTAGTAACCTACCAAAAGACCGGGTTATTATGGGTTCGTTTTTCCGCTTTTTGGGTTAGACAAAAAACGGATCACAAATTCAATTTGACGGGTTATGATCCAGAAATTTCGGATTGGGTTGGGTAAGGTTATTTTCTCTTGGGTCTAATATGGATACATGAATGATATATGGTATTTAGATACTCACACAACAACAACAACACTCTCCATTATATCCCGGTAACAGGGTTTGGGGGGGTCGGGATTGGGTAATTCCTTACCCCAATATGTTGAGAGGAATGGCCTAAATGACCCAAAAGAAGAGAACATACACGCGATCTTAGAGATAAAAATACAGAGATAAAGGAAAATGCCATATCACGAAAAACAAAGAAGAAAGCAAACAAAGAAGGCTCGCTCCAAAGAACCAGAGGTTTAGGCTTCTGTAACTCGAATCTTCTCCCTCCACAAAGCTCTGTCCTGAGTCAAATCTTCCGAAAGCGACAAACTAGAAGGGTCATTCCGAATGACTTTCATCCAGCTCTTTTTTGGGCGACCTCTTCCCCGACAGTATTCTCCTAGCGCCAGAACCTCACATCTGCGAACCGGGGCACCAAGTGGTCTCCTCTGAACGTGCCCGAACCACCGAAGTCTAGATTCTCGCAACTTGTCCTGAATACTAGCCACACCTAATTTCTCTCTGATTACTTCATTTCTGATCCTACCCAACTTTGTATGGCCGCACATCCAACGTAAATTAGTGAAAAGCAACCCAAAAAATTACTATGAACTTTAGAGATTTGACCTATCATATTGATGACATAACAGAGATTATCAAGCTATTAAGTAACAATATGATTTTTCTTTGTCATGTTATAAATCCAATCAGATTTTCAACGCTCACATCATCACTTTCATAAGATTTGTTATAAACAAATGTGAGTAATTACTTTGATACATATTTTTGTATTCTTTTATTCATTGAGGGAAATTTATAGCCAATTTTTCGGCTCCGATTCCAGTGAGGATGACGACTTAGATGGGGATTGAAGACGATGCACATACACGAACGTCTTTACTCGTGCATACGATAGATGCACACAAACGTCTTTACTCATGCATACATATCGTATGCATGAGCTCCTAAATGGTGCATCACCGAAACCATGTGCATAAGTCACAATGTTTGTGTGCTTGAATTATAGTGTATCTTATGAAAAGAATAAAATTGAAAAGCCGATAAATCACCGAGTGTATCGCATGCATGAGTTCCTGAATGTGAGCATCACCGAAACTACGTGCATAAGCCACAATGTTTGTGTGCATGAATTATAGTGTATCTTAAGAAAAGAATAAATCGAAAAGTCGATAAACCAACGGATGAAAAGAATAAATCGAAAAACCGATAAATCGGAGTCGATCATAATAAATCGAAAAGCCCATAAATCGAAGTCGATCAAACCGGACAGATACACTCTGATGTATTATTCACTTAGTTGTAAGGCAGCTTTTACCTAGCTTGTTCCAATTGTACTCATATGTATTCATCGCTCGACACGTTTCTTACCTCGTATCTTAGCAATGAAGTTCTCATACACTATTCACACAGCACTAGAGCTCGTTTGGCATCACTTTTCTCTTTTACAGAACCCAATTTTACACTTGCTAGTAAGTAGATAAACCTATCGAATGAATTCAACGGTCCATGTAAACCATCGATAATATGTCATATCCATACAGTCTTCCCACTTAAATTGGCTTCTTCTTTATTGCACAATTTGCACAACACTTATCTTTTATTCACAACCAAAACATATCATCAATCAATCATAGTAAAAGACCGAAACCACAACCTAAGCACCCATAAAGACGCCCAACACGTGCTACAATTGCTTTAATTTGTCTTCATGCTAGTAGTAAATTCCTTCAAGGGAACCAAAAATCTTGCCAACCAAATCATAATCTATCCCAAATCCCCTTTGTTCTTATTCCTAGGGCTATGTAGATGTCGTAGAAAGGCATTAATATTGTGAAATGCATGAGTATATATGTACAAATCCATTGTTATTTACAAGGTGCAAATTTGAGGTTCCAATTGCTGACTTTTGTCAAGTTAGAAAGAAAGAGATACCTGGTTTTGGAATTGTATTAAATTTGTACTTGGGTAAATGTTTATAGAGGAAAATCAGGGATGGATATTGAACACTATTGACATATGTGATCCTCGTTGTTCTTCAATCTGTAGACTGTCATAGAAGAAAAGAAGCTTGGTGTAAACAAGTGAGCTATACAAGATGTACAAAAACCGTAGTAACGAATAACAACCAGAATTATTTACAGAATGAATTCTCTTCACATATGTGATCACGTAGTTCTTCGCTCTGTGAACTGTCATAGAAAAGAAAAGAGGGCTGATGAATACAAGGTGAGCTACAAAACCAGAAATACTAAAATTATAGTAACAAATAACAGCCAGACTCAGTGAAATGGGTAACATAAGTGGAGGAAAAAATATTTTCTAAGGGACAAATTAGTAATTATATGTCAAGTGATGGGATGCTGCTTCTACTGAAGTTATAAAAAGGCAGTGCCACCAGAAACTAAGAATTTTGCTTCCTTTATTCCCACAACACTCTGTCATTGCTAAAACAACATGCTCTATGAATAGAAGATGTATAAATGATCAAAAGCATCATACACTATTGCTTTAATATATTCTTTAGTTTGCCAAATAAAACTTACGGTGATTAGATGCCTCTTTTCTTCTTTGTTGCATCTGTGAACATGGCTCGGATCCAATGCTCAACATTATCAGCTTCAGATGGTGGTGGAGGAAGAGTGAGATGCTCAACCAGATCCCATTCTTCATTGAGACTCTCCTTCTTTTGGGCATCAGGAATCTCAGTTGCATACAAGTAACTAGCAGCAGAACATGGAAGATTACCATCACAAGCATTTCTCTGCACAGAGATCAATAACAATCAGTAGTGCAAGAAAGTCATGGCAAGTCTATGCATTGAAAATTTAAAAAGTTGAAACCATCGGTTCTAAATATTTACTTGAGATGATACAACTACAAGATATACAAACTCGGAAAATTCTGAAGACGGAAGTACAGAGCGCAATGACTACGATATTTATATTATAAAACAAAACTAATCTTGAGTCCCTTACAGAAGGCATTGTATGTGCACTATCCATCAACGTGCTTGAAGACACAGTTGAGTTCATATTCCAGACTGATTTATTGAGTTGCTGAACCTGCTTGCAAGACCTGCAGAAATAATATTCATTAATTAAATTCGGTGCAGGAGAGCTATTGAATTTAAAAAGAAATAGGGATATTCTTTGTGGAATGTCTGGAAACCGTTGACATGATCTCTCAGCTCGTGTTATCATTAGAAATTTTCCTTGCAGCTTACAAATGAACCATCTAGTCCAGCCTCTAACTTAAGAATGTCTTCGGTGGAGAGAGCATCTCATGTGAAGTACTCATTTGAGATGAGAATGCATGATAGAAGAATTCCTAGAACAGAGGACATACCTTGAACAAGCCATTTTCAAGGAGACAGAAGATCGAACTTCTTTTGGAGACGAAAGAATAGCTAGCAACTTTGCAAGTGCTTCAAATGTAGATGCTTCGCTGGGTGCATCCAGACATAAAGAGTTGTAGCAGTATGCTGTTATGCATGCCACACTTTTCTTTAAAAGTGCAATTCCTTTCTGTAAATCTGGGTGTGTCTCAACAGAATGTGTAGAAGCACAAGAGAAGTTAAAACTGCTACTTCCAGTTGAATCCAGGTGGGGCTTCCTCTCAGATTCTATTGAAGCAACCACAAAATTGCTTGAGCTTTTGTCTGACCATGAATTTTCCCCACCAGTTGTGCAACAGTTTTGCCGTGGAATAAAAAGAGGATATTCATTGCTGCATATACCCACATGCCATATTGTTATATTATACGAGCTTGTGAATATAATTTAAAAAAACAAATATTGTTTCCATTACAGAAACAGTTACCTTCTAGAAGTAGGACGAGCATTCCAATATGAATCCCGTTGCCATATTCTGGAGGAAGAACCCTGACCATGAAAAAAGGTAACCTAAACTTGTCATTTGCAGATAAAAGAATGATGTTTTCAAAGATAATTTAGCACTGCATAAACAACTTAAGGGCACATTGCTTAAGTTGAAAGAACGCTCACCGCAAAACCTGAGGTGTGAAGTGCAGGCAAACCTAAGCTTCGAACAATCAAATTCAGGAATTGCACCATGTATCTGCTCTCAACAACCATTACAAATAACAATAAGCTGTCGCTTACTTAAACACGATTCCCCCTCCCCCCCAATTTTTCAAAAAACTACTATTTATTAATATACTAATCACATGTAAAAGATGCAATATTAAGAAACAACTATACCCCAAAGAAGCAGCAAGCTCCTCTGATGGAACTGAATGAGGATCTAATCCTCGAGGTAGACGAGCATTGCAGATTACATCGTACTGACCATCGAACCGATCTTTTTTTTCATCGTCTATCTTCACCTATTAAGGGAAAAAACTGTTCAGTTTGAAAACAATCAAACAAGAATAACGTTAAGAAGTCTGGCCTGTTTGCATGACTTCATATATGCATATACAATAGTTGTGTTTTCCCCTCATTTGGTAATCATAGAAAAACACAAACCTACTGCTTCTAGCAATTAAAAAACAGCAGATACAAGATGGTTCCAAAACAAAAATAAAACTTGATTACCCGGCGTTGTGGGAATAATTTGCAGATTTGTTTAACTACCACTGTCTGTCTGTGTAGACGCTCTGAAGTAATTGCCATCTGCAGATAATTATTCATTAGCAAACCAGTAATCATCTTGCCAAATTAACAACACCTACTTGTCCTCCTTAAAAAGAAATAAATATAATTCTACAGATGTAGCATATGACAATAAGTCAATGACAAAGTAGAGAATAACTCATAGCATTCTACCCCTTTCTTTCGAAGTTAGGACCAGAAACAAAAGAAGTCTAAATTGTAGAGCTGATAAGGGCTCCTAGCACCTCTCAATATATGCCAGACTACCTACATTGTTCACGAACATAACAAGTCATCATTGCACGAAACGTATTTGATGATGGCTTCTTAACTTCTACTATGCCAGTGCTTTTAGCCCTTTGGCTTAAAAGTCAAATGCCTCAACTATTGATCACCAGCCAGTAGCTGTAGCACTCTTCAATGGTTTTCTATGGGGTGGAGGGTTACAGCTCCTCCCTTACTCCCTCTACTTTCAATAAAAAGCACCAAATCGAGCAGGAAGAGGAAGAAAGGGCTAATTCCCATTGATATAGTCCATCACATCTATATATATATATTAAAGGAGAGTTATTTCAAGCTCTCCCCTTAATTTTAGCTTTTGGTTGCTTAAGTGTCATTTTGTTGTTAATCCTCTAAAAATAAATCATTTTTAATTTTTGATTTTTTAATAATTCTCAAAAAATAGTAGTTTGTTAACTATTTTGTAGGCTTCAAATTTAATTCAAAATATTTGAATTATAAGTCTAATATATTTTACTCTTTTATTTCATGGTTTTTATACTAAGACATGTTTACTTTGCATGTTTCTTTTTTTTTTGAAATTTATGTCCAACTATTTCATTATAAAAAAATCACTTATGAACTTTAGTTGAAGAAAATTGATAGTGAGATTATTTCTTTTATAATATCATAGATTGTTGCACACAAACTATATTATATATAAACGCTAAGTAATTAACCGCGCATGGCGCGGGGACTATACTAGTTTCAATCTCATTTACATAAAAATGCAGATATAAAAAACATAATATGCAAGACTGCAAGTGCTCCGCGGATTTCCAAATCAATAGCCCTCCGTCCCGAGAAAAAAGAACAGAAAACATACACACCTGACCAGTATAATTCTGAATTTAGCATAAAGAGAGTGCGTCAACCAGAAAACAACTAGAGGAGTGCACTCACATGTCCCAAGCTCTCGGTGCAAATATAATTAGGATACAACTTTTCCAGTTGCTCAACCCTATATTTCTCCATCTGCAATAAAAAGTTAGCTAAATGACAAATTCAGACAACCGAAAAACTTAGGAAAATGACATCCAGTTTCAAACAGGCTGTACCGCAATCTTTGCAGAATCAAGTAATGCATACTTCTCCTTCAACTCATTAGACATCTTCTCCTTTTTAGCCTTCCCTAAAATACACAAGTTAGTATAACACTTTTAATGAACTTAGAATGACCAGCAGCATAAATTTACAGTATGCAGAATTTCTTCCAAAAAGAAGCTAACCTTGTGAGAGTTTCTCTGTACATAAACGATGCTTCTCTCTCAACTCCGCAAGCTTCTCATTTTGCTGCACTTTCCAGCTGACTTGATCATCTTCCTTTCCCTGATGCAATTAAAGAATTATGTAATTCAAATATATACATGTAGTGATCATATAGAAAAAGGGTGTCAAAACATGGAAGTATGGTTAACAGTACATTATATTTAGTAGATGAAGGTGTACAAAACTGTAAAGGGTAGCATGTGAACATAAAGGCAAGAGATCAACTCCCCAAACGAAAGAAGAATGAGAGATTATTATACAAGGTAGACGGTGTGTATCTTTCTTTTTGCAATATCACAGGAGACATCTGGAGTCCTGGACTTATATTTAATGCCCAACTCCTTAAATTGTATCAGGAAATAGACATTCTTTTTAAAGTATGCACCAGTAACAACAAATGAGTAATAACTCAAGCAATTCACAGTGAGTATAAGAAAAAGCAACATTATTGATTTCTAGATTCTCTTTCTCTTGGGGAGTCAACTATGCAGCTTCTTGAAAATTGTTGTGCCAGTGCTGTGGATAGAAGAAAACTGACTGCTTGTCATAAGGATAAGAATACCAATGCTTCACCAACCAGCAATAACTCTGTAGTCCGTACACTTACTAAGATACTGAAAAAAGCCCAAGAGAAACCTATAATCATCCCTGAACCCTCAAGATATAACAGCTTACTGCACTGATACAGCAAGCAAGGCTTCAGGAAAGAGATTCTTAACCACAAAACAAAACAGGTAATACATCTTGCAGCCAGAACTACTCACCCAGGCAGAATACTTTCCTAGTCACTGGACTTCCCCCTTTTCAACATTAACTAACAATTTCCCATCTACTTCCCTAATATAAACTGAGAAAATTATGATTAACAAGTATAAACTTTCATTCAAAAAAAGAAGTTCATGACTAGAAGAAGCCCCTTCCTTCCACCAGGACCCAAATTCCTGTTTCAATTGACTTAAGAATCACTAAATTTTCCAGTTCCGGAAACAACTACGTTAGGCATGACTCATGTGAGACTGTCACTACTTTTGTTTTTTAATATTAGCAATAAACCAGTGAGGTTATTATACAAGGTAGAGGATGCATATCGTTCTTTTTGCAATATCATAGGAGACATCTGAAGTCCTGGACTTATGGTTAGTGCCCAAGTCCTTAAACTGTATCAGGAAATACACATTCTTTTTAAAGTATGCACCAGTAACGATAAATGAGTAATAACTCAAGCAATTCAAAGTAGGTATAAGAAAAAACAACATTTAGAGGTTTCTAGATTCCCCTTCTCTTAAGGGGTCAACGATGCAGCTTCTTGAAAATTGTTGTGCCAGTGCTGTGGATTGAAGCAAACTGACTGCTTGTCATAAGGATAAGATTAGCAATACTTTACCAACCAACAATAACTCCCTACACCAGTGAATAAAAATGTGTTAGGCGACCCTGGGCGATGAGGGACCCTATGCGCGCCTAGGGTCGCCTAGGACTACCTAGGCGATGAATGAGTGAATGAGAGATCAGTAGGATTTAGGGAAGAATAAAGGAAGATAGTTCATTAAATCACTTAGAAAATCAAACATGATACTTACTATCTTTTGAATTAACAGTTCAAAAAAAATAAAAAATCTAGTAAAATTGATCAAGCGCCTAACATTGACACGTTTTTTGCACCTAGTGCAATGGCTGAGGCGTCACTTTTTCATTCATTGCCCTTCACTTACTAAGGCACTGAAAAGAGCCCAAAAGACACCTACAATCATCCCTGACCCCTCAAGATGTAACAGCTTACTGCACTGATACAGTAAGCAAGGCTTTAGGAAAGAGATTCCTAACCACATAACCAGATAATGCATCTTGCAGTCACTTCCTTTACATGAACCGCAACCAGAGGCAATAGATTCCCCAAAGGCAGTTTCCTAACATTAATTAACACTTTCCTACCTACTTCCCTAAGAAACACGAAAATTACAATTAACCAGTATAAACTTTCATTCATAAACAGCAGTTCGTGACTAGAAGAAGCCCCTTCCAATTCCTATTTCAATTCACTTACGAATCACTAAATTTTCCAGAGAAAGCATAAACAGTATAAACCTTAGCCTCCATATATTCGCCAAGTCTAGAGTACAGATAATTCCGGCGACTCTTCTTAGATTTCAGCATAGCGTAATACTCGTTCAATCTGCAGAGCACCAGAACAGCAATCACAAATTAGAGCGAACAAAAACCAATACTATCTTCGAAAGTGACTGAGATGAAATTTGAACCTATAGTTGACGCAAACGGCGCAAATTGAACAGAGATTCGAGTTTTCGCATATCGTGCAGTTACTGTATTTGCGATTCATCGTGCCAATTGAATTTTGAAGCTCAATCGAAGAAATATTCACTAAGAGAGAGGTTTGGAATTGTGATCCCAGAGAAATTGTTTACAGAAAATATGCGTGCCTTAGAAGTCAGATTCATATGAAGTAAAATGTAAGATATTATTTAAAAGTAAATAATTGTTTTATCTTGCGATTTATCTGTGTGATCTTAAGTAAATACTCATTCCGTTTAAAATAATTGTCATTATAGCATTATTCACACATACTAAGAAAATGTTTAGTTATGTTTTAAAAATCTAACTTTTTCTCAAATTAATCACTCACCTTCATTTACAACCAATAAGAGTGAAGAAAAAATCAACAATTTCAAATTCCAATACAAAAATGTGTAATAAACATGTAATTAATTGTCTTAAAATCCTATAATGACAAACATATTGAAACAAAATTTAGAATCTAAAATGACAATTATTGTGAAACAGAGTAATTGTTTAATCTTCCGTAATTTCTTATTAAATTTTGTTCGTCGAAAAGACGTATAAGAATTTCTTTTAATCTTGCTTATCTAATAAAAAATCTCTTCCACTAACTTCCATACTTTCGATTAGACAATTAACAAATTCACGTGAGAACAATAACCCCAAGAATCAAAATAGTCACTTTGGAATATATTTTTTTGGTGAAATGTCACTTTGGAATATGAATACAATGGAAAACAGATTGTTCAAACAAACCAACACATAAAATAATTGTTCAAAGAAACATAAAAACAAGAGTTTGAACCATCGTTAACTTCAGTTGTAGGCGTCACTTGAGACAACTAACTAGTTATGTATCAAATTTCCCAACTAACTTTGAGAAAAATGAGATTATGCGGATTAAGAAAGATACATATTGAAATAAACTTGTTACTCAATGATCATACAAACAGTCACACAAGATACCATTTTCAAGACTTCAAGTCACATGCTCTAGAGAGATACCCTTTAGATGACATACCTTGTCTCTTGAGAAGGTACCCCACTTCAAGAGTAGCATATCTCATTTCAAGAGAAGTCAGAGGGTAAAAGAGTATGAACTTCAAGAAAGGCTAAATAGATCGTATAAGAGAAAAGTTTTTAGAAATGACACGACTAAGCAAATCTGGGGATCCAACTAAGCAATCCTTTCTCTCCAAGGTGTAAGTACATAAAGACAACTTTCAGTAAACTTACGAAGAATAGACACCAAGGCTAAGTAAAGAAGATTGTTGCTCAAGTAGAAGATACAAAAGGTACAAAAGCCACCTTCCAGGAAGCTTATGAAGAGTGGCACCAAGGTTAAGTTCTAAAGATTAGTCTCCAAAATAATGAGATCACTATAGCGTGAAAGGTCCCCAAGTTAAGGGGGTCGGACTAGGGTAGAACTTGAAGGGTCGAAATTTTAGACGGAACTACGGAGAAAAAGAACTATCATTCAGAGCATCTCTTGTCCTTAACATAAAACTCAAGATCAAACATCCAAAAAAGACAACACTATTTGAGTTAATACCCTTGAGTTAAATAAAATTTCAATTGAAAAAGTCAATTAAACTATTTTATAATTTGAAAATTGAAATTTTCTTTTCACAGCTAAAACGATCGTCTTTCAGGTTTGAGTTACTGTTCGATTGTACTGATAAGCGGTATTTTACATAGCGCTACTATAGGTTATTAGCTCATTTTGTATAGGATTATGCTAGATGTTATGATGTATTCTGTAATCATGGAGTTTTGGAGAGTTGAGTTACACATGAGATTACAGAAGATGATGCGGAGCGTTGAAGCATAAGAAGAGGAGTCGAAGCTGAAGAAGACCACAGGTAGCATTGGAAGCAGCTGAAGACGAAGCCAAGGAAGCCACAGAGGCCAAATCCGCGATCGCGGAAAACCTACTAGACCAGCCAAGATCACAGAAGAAATTCCGCGACCGTGGGTCCCATGGCGGAAATCCGCCAGAGAAGACTTTCTTCATTTGCCTGATTTAGTATGTTGTGTTAAGTTTTGTAACGTTTTTAACTTCAATTTGTCAGTTTAATTCTGCAGATACATATAGGTTTTAGGGGTTGATGATCTTAAATCATCTTACACATTCCATTTCCATGTTTTGAGAGTTTTGCTCAAGAATTTCATGAGTTGCTAAGTTTCCATTGTTTTGCTTGACATTTGAAGCTTTCGGATTGATTAAGTTGTAAGATTTCTTTCCTTTGTTCTACTCTTATGATTGTCTCTATTCTCTTGTGTGTATTGTTATTGAATTAGATTTGCTCATTTAGATTGGCCATCTAAGTAGTTTCATCTCATTCATATTGGCCATCTAAGTAGTTTCATCTTATTCATATTGCTATTGTTTGGTTATTTCTAGTTGAAATACCATACTTGGTTGTAGCACACACAATTTGCATGAACTAGTTGTGAATGTCAATTGTGAAGAGAATTGAGTACATGTCGAGTATCTGACTAGTTGTCTATGGTATTGCATGTATCTATCCATTCCTGAACTTAAAGCTGCTTTATTATTGAATCTTGATAGTTTCAAGGTTATAGTTGAGTAAGGGTTATTAGGACTAGTTAGACTAATAACTACATTAGAACAAGGATTAGAACGATCATATGAGTAATTCGACATAGGATTAAAAGGAGTTTATGATCAACTTGTTAATCTGTTAGTGGATAATTGTCAAGTGAAACACCTTCCATTGATATATTTACAACCCAAATCAACCTTCGTTACTTTGTTATTAAAACATACAACCCCCCCCCCCTTTGGTTACTTACACTCGTTAATCATTATTATAACTTTAAGAATCGATAACCTGATTCCCTTGGGATTCGACCCTTGCTTGCCTACTATACTTGTTAGTGAGCTTGTTAGGATTACTTGACTTGGCATACGACAATTCGCCTCGTCAAATTTGGCGCCGTTGCCGGGGAGTCAAATTTTCTTTTCTTTAAAGTTCTTGTTTTGATTAACCTTAGTGTTGACTAGTGAATGGTCAACACCCATTCTACTAATCAGTCTCTTTTTATTCTTGATCCAGAAATCGAGAGGACTTTCCATCGAAATCAGAGAGAGAACAGAGTTGAGACTGATACAGGTGCAATGGAAGGCGCTCAGTTGACTCCCGAGCAAAGAGCTCTTGCTGACACCCAACGTCAATTGGCTGAAATTCAGTTAGTTGTTAATGCCCAACGGGCATTGCTTGAGGCGCAGCAAGAGGCAAATGCTCTAAGAGACGGCGGTGTCGTCCGCACATTGAGGGAGCGTACTACTCCCAATCTGACACAGCAACCTCAAGCTGTGGTTCTTCCACCCCTTGCTCAGGGGGTGACTTTTGAGCTCAAGTCAGGGGTGATCAATCTGCTCCCCACATTCCATGGTTTGCCTGGTGAGGATCCGATCATGCATTTGAACCAATTCCATGACACTTGCATGACAACCAAACCACCAAATGTCACTGAGGAGCAGATCAAGATGAGAGCCTTCGGGTTCACTTTGAAAGATGGTGCTAGGTCCTGGTACTATCATTTGCCTACCGGTTCAGTAGATAGCTGGGAGAAGTTGCACAATGTGTTCTTGGGTAAGTATTTTCCAGTTAAAAAGGCAAATGCTCTAAAGAAGGAAATTGCCCATGTTGAGCAAGGTGAAGATGAGACTCTCTATGATTACCTTGAGCGTTTCAAGGGGTTGTGTGCTAGTTGTCCTTTTCATGGGTATGATACCGAGGACCTGGTCCTACATGTTTGCAATGGTCTCCTTAATCATGAAAGGAGAATGGTAGACGCTGCTTGTGGTGGGAGTATTCTCAACATGACACCAGAAGATGCCATGGAAAAGTTGCAAGACATGGCTGAGAGCACTAGGAGTTTTGGTAGGACATACACTAAGAAAGTAGTGAATGCCACAAGCTCAGGAGACCCCGCTCTTATGACCGAGCTCGTTGAGGTAAAGAAGATGATCTCTCAGCTGCACAAAGGACATCAGCAGGTAAAAGCATGTGGTATTTGTTTTGACCCTTCTCATTTTACAGACAAATGCCCTGAGCTTCAAGATGATGATGTTGCTGAAGTCAATGCTGCTGGTGGATATGGACCTCCACGACCTCGAAATGATCAGCAGAACAACTATAATCCGAGGTATAGAGATCATACAAATTTCAGATGGCGTGATCAGAATGAACCCCAACCTCAAGCTCCGGCCCCACGACCCAATTCTGGACCTTCAACTGCAGATATGTTGAGATCATTGACTTAGCATTTCACAACCCATGTCCAAACTACTGAGTCTAGTATCAAGAACATGGAGAGACAAATAGGGTAGTTGGCTGAAGCTGTGACCACTCTTGCACAACAAAAATCCAATTCTCTACCATCTCAAACGATAGTGAATCCGACCAGAAATGTTAGTGTTGTGACAACAAGGAGTGGAAAAGTGTTGGAAAATGCTGCTGCTGAAAAGGCAGAATCTGAAACAGGTGAGAATCCGCGACCGCGGGACGGGAATCGCGATCGCGGAAGTTGTTTTGAAGAAACAGTGGGAATTCCGCGACCGCGGGATGAAATCAGCGATCGCGGAATATCTTCTGAGGAAACAGGTGCAAATCCGCGACCGCGGACTGACAGCCGCGATCGCGGATATGCTCCTGGCGAATCGGTTTTGGGGGAGTTTTCAAAAGATGTTGGAGCTGAGGTCGAGGACCGGGGCGACTTCCGATTGAGACAAGACAACTATGTCCGCCCCGACTTCCCACCTCTCAACTCAACCAAACCTCCCGCTCCTTTTCCCGAAGCTCTAAAGGATACGAGAAGGCCAGAGAATGACAAGGAGCTGTTCGACACCTTCAGCAAATGCGAGGTAAATATCCCTTTACTCAAACTCATTAAAAGTATTCCTAGATATGTTAAGTTCTTGAAGGAACTCTGCACCATCAAGAGGAATAAAAAATTGAAGGGACAACAGAAGGTGACGGTAAGCGAGCGTGTCTCCGCTGTATTCCAAAGGTGAATGCCTAAGAAGTGCAGCGATCCGGGCATGGTAAGCATTCCTTGTCGTATAGGTGATACTCACTTTGAGAGAGCTATGCTTGATCTTGGTGCATCTATAAATGTTTTGTCTTACTCGCTGTATAAGATGCTTGGTTTAGGTCCTCTTCATGAAACCAGAATAATTATTCAACTAGCTGATAGGACTACTGTTTATCCTAAAGGTGTAGTTGAGAATGTTTTGGTAATGGTTGATAATTTGTTCTTTCTTGCTGATTTCTTTGTGTTAGACATGGAACATGATGGTCAGGCTGCACCTATTTTGTTAGGAAGGCCTTTTATGAGAACCGCTAACACAAAGATTGATCTAGCTAGTGGGTCTCTTACTTTAGAGTTCGATGGGGAAGTTGTACAATTCAATATTTTTGATGCTATGAAGCACCCCATTGAAGATGTTGCTTCTATTTGTTCTATTGATGTGATTGATCCTATAGTTCAAGATACTTTTAATATCTTTGGCTTGGATGAATTGCAACCTGTTTTAGAGAATGTCTTAGGAGACCCACAAGTAGATATCGTTTTGTCTACTAACATGCAGGAGTTCCAGGCTAAGCTAGAGCCTGAAGGTAAGCTTTCTCCACATCCTTTGGGCAGTCGCCCCACATTACTGACCTCGTCAGGCGAGATACCATTGATGTCTAGTGTGCAGGCACTTGACATTGAGCTGAAACAACCACCCGATACGATCAAGGAGGAGAAAGTGAATGAAACCACCTTCATTGAAAAAGACAAGGTGGTCAAGGTAAAAGGGACAAGGTTTAAGGCGTTCCATGAGTGGTTCAGAAGAGAATTCAGAAAAGAGACTGTTTACACAAAGCCGAATGGCGTTAGTTAAAATCTCTTGAGTTTCATGTCGAGCCACGACATAAAATAAGGCGCTGCTTGGGAGGCAACACAAGGTATTTCTTTTCGACTTTATTTTATTTTATTTATTTTTGTTTGTTTTGTTTTCTTTTGTTTACTAACCTGTAGGAATAAAGCACGGGAATTGTCGGTATTATTTGGACGCCTAGCGTCTCGCTGTTATTAAAGGAATTGACTGTTGTTCCCTTTCGTGTTTTGAAAAAAAAAAGAAAACACAAAAAAAAAGAGAAATTCAAAAACTCATCATCTCTCAATTTCTCTCATCTCATCATCTCTCAAATTTCTCCCCCACCAAACCAATTTTCCATCATCTCTACCATTTCTCACCAAAATCTCTTCAATTTCTCCTCTCCCAAATTTCTCCCCAAAATATCAATTTCTCCTCTCATCTCCCACCGGATTCTCACCACCTCACCGGAGCCCAGTCACACCACGCTCTTCAGTCGTCAACCCCCACCCCACCGGGTAACCCGGATGAGTGAGCTACTCTCTTCTCTTCCTCATTTATTTTCTATGTCTTTCACACTGAGGACATTGTGTACTTCAAGAAGGGAGAGAGGGATTTAGTTTACTCCTTATCTTTAGAGTAGTTTCCATTCGGTTGTTTGAATTCAGTTCGTATTTCTTTAAAACAAAAAAACAAAAACAAAATAAACAGAAAAAGCCACAAAAATGTTAAAAAAGGCAAATGAAAATCCTGGGATGGGCTGAAAACCCGAAAGGGCGGTTCCATGCAATATGCAGGTAGTCTGGTCGGCATTAGGCTGAGGCAAAAGTGAACTTGAGAGATGTGAGCCAATTGTGAGTTATCTAGCAAAATGAAATGAGTGGCTAGGTGAAAACCCTTCGGGGCGCCTAGGCAGAATGAGTGAAATGAGTGTCTTAGGACCATTTGTTGCTGCTGGCGAGGTGTCATAAAAAGTGGTGATATAAGGAGGAAAGGGTAGGCCACTATGGAGGAATAAGGTGCTAGATAGGAGCTAGGATTAGATTTATCTTTTGTACTCACTATGGTGTTTGGAGGCGAAGTATGCTTGTAACTTGTAGTTCATTCTTTTTCTATACTTCCTGAGATCTTTGTGTGCTGATGGTAAGGGTAAGTTTCATTTAGCTTACTCGGGGACGAGCAAGGTCTAAGTATGGGGGAGTTTGATAAGCGGTATTTTACATAGTGCTACTATAGGTTATTAGCTCATTTTGTATAGGATTATGCTAGATGTTATGATGTATTTTGTAATCATGGAGTTTTGGAGAGTTGAGTTACACATGAGATTACAGAAGATGATGCGGAGCGTTGAAGCATAAGAAGAGGAGTCGAAGCTGAAGAAGACCACATGTAGCATTGGAAGCAACTGAAGACGAAGCCAAGGAAGCCACAGAGGCCAAATCCGCGATCGCGGAAAACCTACTGGACCAGCCAAGATCACAAAAGAAATTCCGCGACCGCGGGTCCCAAACCGCGATCGCGGAAATGCCATCTGAAGAAGCCAGATTACAGAACAAAATCCGCGATCGCGGGTCACAAACTGCGATCGCGGAAATCCGCCAGAGAAGACTTTCTTCATTTGCCCGATTTAGTATGTTGTGTTAAGTTTTGTAACGTTTTTATAATGTTTTTAGCTTCAATTTGTCAGTTTAATTCTGCAGATACATATAGGTTTTAGGGGTTGATGATCTTAAATCATCTTACACATTCCATTTCCATGTTTTGAGAGTTTTGCTCAAGAACTTCATGAGTTGCTAAGTTTCCATTGTTTTGCTTGACATTTGAAGCTTTCGGATTGATTAAGTTGTAAGATTTCTTTCCTTTGTTCTATTCTTATGATTGTCTCTATTCTCTTGTGTGTATTGTTATTGAATTAGATTTGCTCATTTAGATTGACCATCTAAGTAGTTTCATCTCATTCATATTGGCCATCTAAGTAGTTTCATCTCATTCATATTGCTATTGTTTGGTTATTTCTAGTTGAAATATCATACTTGGTTGTAGCACACACAATTTGCATGAACTAGTTGTGAATGTCAATTGTGAAGAGAATTGAGTACATGTCGAGTATCTGACTAGTTGTCTATGGTATTGCATGTATCTATCCATTCCTGAACTTAAAGCTGCTTTATTATTGAATCTTGATAGTTTCAAGGTTATAGTTGAGTAAGGGTTATTAGGACTAGTTAGACTAATAACTACATTAGAACAAGGATTAGAACGATCATATGAGTAATTCGACATAGGATTAAAAGGAGTTTATGATCAACTTGTTAATCTGTTAGTGGATAATTGTCAAGTGAAACACCTTCCATTGATATATTTACAACCCAAATCAACCTTCGTTACTTTGTTCTTAAAACATACAACGATAATTCGTTACTTTGTTCTTGAAACACCTTCAATTGCCTACTATACTTGTTAGTGAGTTTGTCAAGCATACGATAATTCACCTCGTCATGTACCGACGTCGATTTATCTACCTGTCAATATATTATTATTTTTGGGGTTAAATCTCGATATAGCCTATTTATGCATAGGATATCGTTAGTAGTACTCCGTAGAATATAGATGAAATGGACAAGTCAAAGCTGAACACCTCATGAGTGACGTCATAAATGCATAAACGAACAAGAAAAGAAAGTCAAATATGCATCTCAATTTAAGTGAAGAAGTCCAAATTTTCATCCAAAAGTCACGTTTGCCTTGCAGCCCAAGCCCCAACCCCGCCTAATCCATCCATCCATCCCTATTTAAAGAGCATCGATCATACCTTCACTTCATCCATTCTCATCTTCAACATCTTCAACATCTTTAACAAGTTCATCAATGGCAACTCCAGGAGCATCTTTTGCAGAGGTTCACGTTATGCGCAAGATGTACAAGCAGAAACTGAAGGAATTTGAAGCTCAAAAGATGAACCAGATTGAAGAAACACAAGAAAATTCTCACGAAGATTTAACACCAGTACATGAAAGCGCAAGTGGGTGTTTTTTCTGGTCCAAGAAGAAGATTTATCCGAATCTGAATCGCAAGTTCGGAAGTCATTAATATTTAGAGTTGGTTTTAACCAACTCATTCGATTGGGTTTATATTTATTTCTTGTCATATGATTAGGTTGGAAGAAATGTACATTAAGTTTGGTTCAGTATTTTGACATGTATCTCCTTGATTTGCTTCAGTTTCTGTAAGCTCCTTTCTGTTATAAGATAATATATAAGTACATTCAGTTTTTGTTATAGTTCCATGTTTGATACTAAGAAATCATATCAAATTGACCAAGATTCGGAGAGCACGATAGATCATGCACATAAACGTTATAATTCATGCACACCGTTTTGGTGATTCACATCTTCAAAAATTTATGTGCTGAGTTATAAGAGTGTGTCGTCAGCATTCCGGAGCCGAGATAATTATAGCATTAGCAAATTAAATAGATGTCAATGAACTGATATATAGCCCAAACAAATGGGAAAAAGACAGAGAGTTCAAATTTTAAACTTTGCAGTTTTTTATAGGTCTCTTTGTCTGCATCAGGAAATTTGTTTCAGTGTTCATCAGCTCACATCAGCAACACTTTTTTTTTTTGAATTTTGAGCAACATTTATGTATTGGAGAAAACTAGACTACAGTAGTGGTTCAGTCAAAACTCAAAACAGATCATTTACAACAACTCAAGATCTCAACAGTTGGTTGCAGAAGCAAAACAAGCATCAACAGCTTCGTTTACCGTCAGAAAGAACCATCGTGCACCGACTTTATCCACAAAATTTACCATCTTCAGCTTGTGGATGACTTGCCATTGTGGACAGGCCAATGCTAACTGCAACCAAAATCAGACAAATAAAATCATATCAGTATTTCAATTAGCATCTAGATTATGTTTTGTGTCCTAATTGTGGCTTACTTGTACACCATGTAAAACCAACTTCTTGTGCAGATCTTCCAGTGCAATAATCCCAGATGTATCAATATCCATCACACCTGTAATGATTTAATCAATTAAAGGCCTAAAATGAGACTGTTAATTAATTTACTAACAAATTATCAATTTAAAAAGCACCATACTGGAGAGATCAAGGATGATTGTATAATTATTTCCCTTTGCATCTTCCACCTCCTCTACAACATGTCTTGTAACTCTGAAACAAAACAAAAAAAACTAAAAACTAAAAACTAAGGAAACCAAAAATACTGGTCAAGAATGAAAAAATTCTCAATGTGAAGCAAAAGTACCTTTCTGTAATGAAATTTGCATTAGCAAAGCAAATCAAGGCAGAGTTGATACGGATTATCGAAAAATCAGGAGATTTTATTGTCGATAAAGGGTACCGATTGATCTCACAGAACACCTCTGTCCCATTAAGTCTCCCAAGAATCTCAGTACCCGGGTAAATTGCTTTCATTATTATTTTTCCAAATGAGATCATTACCTGCATTAATAGATTAATCAAATGACTTTTACTAAACAAGTTAGCTGAATATTAGTTTGTCATGTTAATTTTGTTTACCGCGGCTACTAGGCCAATCTCGACTGACCCAAACAACACACCGAAGAATGCGCCAATACAAGCTAGGAAATCAAGCTTATCAATCTTCCATATTCTGTAAGCCTCTTGAATGTCTATGAGTCCAGGTAGAGCTGATAAAATAATGGATGCAAGAACCGCTATAGGCGTAAAATATAGAAGCTTTGTGAGAAACTGCAGTGATATCAAAACTGTGATTGCCATTACTAAATTTGACACTACAGTTTCACATCCTGCACTGAAATTCACAGCTGTTCTTGAGAATGATCCAGTGGCCACATAACATGAAGTTATGGATCCAATGATATTCATACATCCCATAGCCAACATTTCCTTGTTTCCATCGATACGGTATCCTTTGATTGAAGCGAAGGACCGACCAACCGCCATAGCTTCCTGACAGTTAGTTAGTTAGCTACTTTAAAAAACCGGCAAAACAGAAAAAAGGGGGGAAATGGGTATTTTGGTACTAACAGTTAGAGCAACAATGGCACATATAAGGCCAATCTTCATGGCTTGTCCAACATGATCACCTTTCAGTTGTAACTGATTAACTGAAATTGGATTAAGGCCACCTTTGACATGTTTTATTATCTTAACTCCGTGATTGTCGGCTTTTGTGATGTATACCAGCAGAGTAGATAAAATCACTGCTGCTAGAGGAGCTAGAGCTGGTACCCAAAACAGCTTTCTGATTCTTCTTCCCTGTGATTTAACAAAGACAATAAGATTTTTAAGTAGAAATGTAGATTGAACATGAAATTGTTTAAGGCATTTTCATACCAAAATTCTTGCAGTGAGGAGGAAGATCAGTAAGGAGCAACCCAGCACAAAATTTAGAGGATACCACTACAGCAGCATTTTTAAAAACAATATTAGAGATATAAAGCCTTCATAAAGTAAGGATTTAACTAATTTTATATATAAAAACTTACTTCTTGGTGAAGAGAATTAAAGACAGCTTTCAAAACAGACACTGCATCAGTATTTGTGGTGAAGTGACTGATACCAAGGAGGCCCTTAAGTTGTTGCAGACCAATAACAATGGCTGCGCCTCCCATGAAACCGACGATTGTAGCATGCGAGAGAAAATCCACAAGAAAACCCAATCTGCAAATGTCAATTGCAGCAATGCAGCATTATACTGAAGCTAAATCAAGATTAGAATGATTTAGAAAAATTAGTCACCTGCAAATTCCAAATAGAGTCTGGAATACACCAGCAAAGAAAGTAGCAGTAAGTACTAGCTCTCTATAACCAGCTGCATCAACTGTGGGGTCCACGATTCGCTGAACGAGAGACGAGATCAGTAACGAGACGACAGCAACGGGTCCTATGGCAATCTCTCTTGAACTTCCCATTAAGGTGTATACAAGAGGTGGTACAACACTTGTGTCTGGATTAAAAATCCAAATTCACATATAAGATGCTAATATATACTTAAAATGGATTTTTAAAGGGATTAAACTTACATAATCCATACTGAGGCTCCAGTTTTGCCAAACTAGCATACCCAATACTCTGTCAGCAAAAAACATGTTTAAATACACAGGAAAAAATCTTTAAGATATTTTTAGTAGAATAATTAGTAATAAACCTGAGGAATGCTGAGGCTTGCAAGTGTGAGACCAGCAAAGAAGTCGTGTCTCAATTTGATAACACTATAGTTTCTTCCCCAAGTAAGGAAAGGAAATAAGCTGTGCAGGGATGATAAAACGCAGTTCGAAAGCATACGCTTTCTGGATGACGACTCTGACGAGATCTCGTGTTTTCCATGAAATCTGAAAACCGATCGTTTCGAAGAATCAACAATCTCTTTCCAGAAACTTGGGGGTTCAGGGCAGTTAAGTACAGATTGAGGCTTACTAATAATAATCTCTTGAGCTTCAGCTTGCTCAATGCTTAATGCCTCAAAAGTTGCCATTGTCTGATGTCATTTGAGAAACCTCACATACATATATACACACACATATGTATAAGACAAGCCCATCTGAATAAATGGCACTTTCCTTTTCATGATCAAGCATCTCCATGATTAATTGTTCCCCGTTGATATTTTTTGTTTGCAAGTGTTTTTTCTATGTGGTCACGTTATACTTATACTACTGCCTTTATTCTTGACAGAACAATGATGGGGCTCCAATGTGCTTGCATTGTTTAAAAAATTTAAATAAATTCAAATGATTAAGAGACTTATATCATTATTAAAAGCATTCATGAAACATTACGTGTTTAAAAAATGAAATGAGTCAGTAAACAATTCAACCCTAATATACTTCCAAGAATAATGACCTGAACCTAAAATGGCCTAACTCATTCACATGTTAATTTACACCATGTTAGCATGTACTCTCTCCGTTTCAAATTAATTGTCATTGTAGCCTTTAAAACTTGTTTCAAAATACTTGTCATTATAGAATTTCAACACAGTTATACCATAAAATTTATGATTTTGTGTATTTGAATTTAATTTTGTTGATTTTTCATATTCATCTATTGGTTGTAAAAAGAGGTGAGTGATTAGTTTGAGAAAAAAATTGGATTTTTAAAACATAATTAATCATTTCCTTAATATGTGTGAAAAACTCTACAATAACAATTATTTTGAAACGGATAAAGTATTTGTTTGAACATAGATGGCCTAATTTCAGAATAGTTCAACCAAATGCTTTTACCAAATCAAGTATACCATTAAGCTAGAACTTTGTGTAGGGTTGTTGCATAAATCAAAACGCCATTAATTATTGGTGTTTATTTCTGATCAGGCAATATAGCATAGGCTGCTTTGCACGAAATATAGTTTTTTAAAAGAAACAATGTTTTCTAAGAATTTTTACACGTACTGATTATGCTGATGCAAATGATACCCTACCTTACCTTACCTTACCGACTTAAAAACAGAAGAAGTTATGGCATCTAATTATACAATAGGACCTATAATATAATAGAAAAATATAATAACTATCATGATCATAGAAGAATATGAATTAAAAGATGTGTAAGTGCAGGTCGATCTATTTCTTTGCAACAACATCAAAAGAACAAGATCACACAAAGACCTTCAAACCGCATACTCATTTTCCTAATAAAAACGTTCAACACCCAACTCACCGTTCAATTAGTGCATGAACTTTTCTATCGTTTCACAAAATTCAAACACATGGTACATTTGAAAATATTGTCCCAAATACCCTCCTTTTTGTACCTAAATTACATATGCCCAATTTCAAGCGGATATGACTGTTATATCCGTTTGAGGGTTATAATAGTCAAAAAAATATTTTTCTATTAAAAAGAAAAGATTTATTATAATTTAATTTATCTTTATTTTTTTAACTCAACTCATTATTTTAATAATTTCTGAAATTAAGAAAAATGATAATCAAAATAAAAAATAAAAAATAAAAGGAAATTAAATAAATAAAAAACACTTTAAAAAATAAAAGGAAATTTAAATAATAAAAAAAGGGAAAAAGGGAAATTTTGATTTTGTAATGACAGTTTTAAGAAAAGTAACTGCTTCTTAAGCATACTTAATTAACGAAGCATTAATCATCCTCAACCTTCACCCATTTCACCAATTTCTCTCTCTCTCGTTCAACTGTTCGTCTTCCTCCTTTCACCATTTTGAAATTTTCACCATTTTCACCATTCCCGACCTCTCTCAACTGGTTTCAACCGCTCTTTCTCGCTCGCAACCTCTCTCTTTCTCGCTCGCAACCTCCGACAACTCTTTCTCCCTCTTTCTCCCAATCTCAACCGCTCCAGTTATGGCCGTGACCAGAGGTTTCGCACCCCCCCGCACCCCAGAAAAGAAAGAGAGACTCACATGGAGACTCTAAAGGAAGAAAGAAGAGGCAAACCGAGAAAACCCCCAAATCTAATAAGGGTTTGTCGGCGAAGTCGGCGCCGAAAGGGGAAAGAGCAGTCTCCCAGAGGAAGAAGGAGGTCTTGAATCTCTTGGAAAAATGGAGAATCATGGAGCCTCTGGCTTTTAACGACAATGTAAGTAAAATTTCTGAAATTTTGTTATTCAATTCGAGTATATGAGTTAAATTGGTGAATTTAGGGTTCATGACTGAAGCCAATGCATGTAAATTTGAGATAATATGTACATTTGCACCTGTAATTGGAGTTGAGAACAAAGTTGTGAATAATTTGATTATTGTTTAGGGTTATCCTGACATACTCCTTTCTGTGTCCGGACATCCTCTTCTCTGTGTCCTGACATCCTCTTGTCTGTGTCCCGACACTTGAATTTTGTTTTTGTGTAGCTTATGTGCATTTAGGAGTTTATGTAGTGGAAGTATTTGGATTTGAGTTTCTGAATATTGTTAGTTTTTAAGGAATTTCATTTCTTCGTGTGTATTATGAATCTTGACACCTCTAAAACTACTTCCTGTCATGTGCATTGTGAACCATAAATGTAGTGAAAGTATTTGGATTTGAGTTTCTGAATATTGTTAGTTTTTAAGGAAATGCATGTACATCCTCTTCTCCTCACTGTGTGTAGATTGTTTTGGGTTATCCTGACAACCTCCTCACTGTGTCCTGACATACTCTTCTCTGTGTCCCGACACTTGAACTTTGGTTTTGTGTAGCTTATGCGCATTTAGGAGTTTATGTAGTGGAAGTATTTTGATTGAAGTTTTGTGAAAAATTTTAGTTTGTAAGGAATTTCATTTGTGAATGGGTTAATGAGATTATGTGTAGTTTGCATATCTCTCCACCTCTGAATAATGTTTCCTGTCATATGAAGTGTGCATCCTGACATAATAATAATATTTTCCTGCCATGTTATGTAGGTGATGTATGCTTACTTCAAGGGAGATGCATTGCATGGTCGTGTGAATATTAACTGTAGGAGGCAATATCTCAAAGACATAGAGTCTAAGTTAACATGCCACGATTGGAGAAGAATATGTGGCAGCCCTTTTGGGGATGTTGTGAAAATGGTCAATCAGGTGACCTTCTCTTCTCAAACCGTGCACTCAGTTCTCTTCAAGCAGTTGAAGAGTGAAAAGAAGTGAGAGACATGGTATGAGATTGCTGGTCAGCCATTGAGATTTTCACTGGAAGAATTTGCTTTGATAACTGGCTTGAACTGTGGCCCTCTTCCCAAGGAGATTAAATCATCTAGGAAGCAAGACAACCAAGTGATGGGCAATTTTTTTGGTGTTCCTGATGGTTCTAAAACTTCAATGCAAGACCTTTATACAAGGTTCATGAAGCACAAAGTTTTGGACAACCACAAGTTCAAGTTAGCATTATTTCTAATTGTGGAAGAGATTCTTCTTGGAGGTGATAAGAAGAGGCTTGTAAAAGTTGAACATGTGAGGTTAGTGGAAGCAATTGACAAGTTTTGGAGTTAATCATGGGGAAGAGTTGCCTACATGGAGTTGCACAGGGCACTGACCAGATCAATGGCAAGAAGAATGATATCCATGGAGAAGTCCATAAAAGTCTTAGATGATGGTAGGATACCATACAGCCTTCAAGGGATGCCAGTGGTGTTTCAGGTATAGTAGTACATCTCTGACAGGATATATATTTAAGTGTGACAGGATTACTAATGGTTTTGTTTGTTTGTGTAGGTGTGGATTTGGGAGTGTGTACAGTCTGTTGGAGTCCAGTATGCCTCCAGGATTAGTTAGACCCAAATCCCCAGAGGAGTGCGTTGGTCTGCAACCCAATTCCCTGAGCATTGATCACTAAGGCTGTCTTTTGAAGGAGAAGGTCTTGAAGTCTTGCCTCTACTGGTTGCAGATGAATCTGAGAAGGACTTGCTTAATGGTTGCAAATTCTCAGATGAAGTAGAGGACCTCTTCTTTGACCAGATTACATTTGAGTTTCTGTCAAAGACAAAGGACAGTGAGCCTAGACAAGAAGAAGACCAATCCCAAGGACAATCCACTTGGGAACAAGGTCAGCTAATGGGGGTCATGAAGGCTTTGTTCATGAAGATTGACAAGTTGGAGGTTGGTCTTTGTCAGAGGATTGAAAGGCTGGAGAGAAGGAACTTTGTTTGTGAGGAGGAGGAGGTCCCCAAGAAAAGGATGGGAAAGAAGAGAGTAAAGAATGATGTAGTTTCTGAGGAGGAGGTCCCTAGGAAGAGGATGACAAGGAAGAGTGTCAAGACACCAGCCGGAAAGGGTAAGAAACAAGTAGAAAGTTCTAGTGAAGAGAGTGAAGAGTATGAAGAGGAGTCTGAGAGTGAAGAGAGTGTGAGTGAACAAAGTGACAATGGGGAAGATAAGGTGGAGAAAGTGAAGAATCTGAGGGGGAAAGCACTGACAATGGAGGAAATGATGATGGTGGAGATGGAGATGATGGATGTGAGAAAGCAGAGGACAAGGCAGTGACAGCTGAGAATGAGGTATGTATACTTTGTTTTGTTAAATTTTTTTTTATTAAAGTATGACAGAATATTATTTGAGTATGACAGGATAATTTGGGCTGTATGACAGGATATTATTAAATAAAAAAGTTTGATAGAATGTGAAGTATGATAGGATAGGTTATGTTGCATGTCAGGATAGGTTGTGAAGCTTGAAATATAGGATTTAAGAAACTTTTATTGCAGGAAAGACGACTTGTTATTTACCATGAACCAGTATTTGATTTTGGTAATAATGAGGAGTTGGAGGACCATCGTTTTCCACAGGATAATTTTGTTCCTTGTGGGGTAGATGTTGTTGACAATGTTGAGGAAGTTGTTGTTCAGAATGCTGAGAAAAGGGCTGAGGAGCCAGTGAATAATGTTGCTGCTCCTTGTGTAAATTTGAATGAGGAGTTTGTAAGCTCCAAAGATTCGAGTGACAATGAGGTAGGATTAGGTTATTGGTGTCTAGGAAGTGTTTGTTGAATGACAGGATATATATTGATGCATGACAAGATTGTTTGCAGGGTGTCGAAGATTTTCATTTAGTTGGTGTTGGTAGAAGAGAAGGAGATGTGGTAATGAATGTTGTTGCTGAGCTAGCTGAGAAGGCATCTGATAAGGATGAGAGCGACCCTAAGGTGCAAGATGAGTTGAAAGATAATGAACTTGAAGATGCACCAAGGGAAGAGCTCACTCAACAGGCTACAACTGAGGAGGAAAAGGCTGAGGAGGAGAAAAGGGCTGAGGAGAAAAGGGTTGAGGAAGAGAAAAAGGATGAGGAGGAAGCAAAGGCTGAGGAGGAGAAAAGGGATGATGTGGCCAAGGCTGAGGAGGAAAAGAATAAGGAGACCCAGGCTGAGGTGGGAAAGGCAAAGGAGCAAAAGACTGAGGAGGGCAAGGTTGATGTGGCAATGACTGAGGTGGAGAAAGGTGAGGAGGAAAAGGAAGTTGATTTTGCCAAACCCAAACTTGTGTTTGGCACAAGGGTGAAGATGGTCAGTGGCCGTTCTCCAAACAAGGTGTCTCCACAGAAACACAGGTAACTTCTGAAATTAAAGGATAGTTTTTGGAGTATGACAGGATAGTTTGTGTTGAATGGCAGGATATAATATTTTCTTTGTCACTGTGGCAAGATCCTTCCCAAGTGTAATACAAAGTCTTCTCCTTCTCTCAGCTCTCCTTACACATCCAAGACCACCAAGAAGAAAAACACCAAGAAGGACAACACCAAGGACAACAAGGACAAGAAGAAGGAAGTCTATTCCAAAGCTTTCTGGAAGAAGATAACCAATAATTCTGCTGTAAGAGAGATGACAGATGCAATACAATGGTACCAAGAGGAAAGGTACTTGAAAACATTGGTGTATTAATATATTATTTAATATCTTTTATGATGATTACAATGAAATTTTATACTCCTATATTGTGTTTTATGTTTCAGCCCTCAGGAGTTTGAAGGTCTGAGTGGAGTTACTATTGACAATGGTTTCTTTGAGTGCATTATTGAACCAAAGTTCTGGTGGGATAATCTGGTAAGGGTGACAGGATAAAAAATTTATTTTTTATTTTTTCAGTCTTAAGTGTAATTAATGTGTACTTGTATTGGCAGCACATCGATGAGGTTCTTTGCCACGTGAGGTCTGAGCTGAGGAAAAAACCAGCTGATAATCACAAGGCTGCCATAATGGATTGTCTATGGTCTGAGGATTACAAGGACCAACATAGGAGTGAAGCAAGTGGAGTTGAAGTACCAGTTATTCCAGATCGTGTTGTGATGTACTTCAAGGGAAGTCTTCCATTTCTATTTGGAAAAAATTGGGAAGATGTGGACTTCATTTATGCACCACTCTTTGTTGGAGGCAACCATTGGGTGGCCATTGAAATAGACCTCCAGAACTGGAAGCTCAATGTGTATGACTGCAACACCGACTTGAAGCCAGAGCGGGTAATAGAAAAAGATGTGGCCCCAATCCTGAAGTATGTGCCAAAAATTTTGAGCAACCACGAGGCTCTGTCCCCAAAGTATGCACATAGGCTTCAGGAGGACCTGGCTTATCATGGAAGGGCTCATGGCTTAACGCAGAATAAAAGAAGGTAATATATCCCTCCACTACTCTGTTATTTACCCGTCACCCTTTATAAATCTGTGAGTAATGGTTTGTTTGTTTGCAGTGGTGATTGTGGTGCATACACTGTGAAATACATTGAGTGGTTGTGTTTTGGCAATAATGATCTCTCCCTAATCTCGGACAAGACAATCGACATGCATAAATTTGACCTCGCTAACAGCCTCTTTGAAGAGAAATGGGTCACTAGGCTGAATAATGTTGATGATGTTACACAGTAGGAATAATTTGTATCTCTGATTGTTATGTGTTATGTTTCTGAACAGTTTTAAGGTGTGTTTGTGTGAATATTGGTTTGGTTTTGTTGACCTATGTTGGTCTAGACATGATTGAAAGTAGAACAATGGTTTTATTGTCATACAGATTTCTAGTATGAATGCAAGTTTTTTGTCTTACCCTTACCACCTATGACAACTCAAAATGGTAGGATGTGACAACTGCCAAAGTAAAGCAGTTGTACTTGTGACAAGATGAAAAAGGAATATTGTCAAGATAAAGTTTTCAAACTTGAAAAAAGTTTTCAAAATTTAAAAAAACCCCGCCTTCAATTTGTGTTAGACTTGAAGTCTATAAATAACAAAGTTTCCTACCGAATATTGTCATGCTCTCAGTCCATAAATTATCAAAAAAATGGATCGCGTTATGGATTTGACAAGAGTCTATACTGAAGTTCACTATGGTGGTTCCCTTGTCCCCAGCAGCGGAAGAATGACCAGTGTCACGAGCCACACTTATGAAGGTGGTCACTGCGAAGATTGGGCTCCAGCGGCAGATAGTGTGAGGGACATCAATTGGCTAAGAGGAGAGCTATGGACCCTCAACAACCGCCAGAACAACACACATTATTTCTTTGAGATGGTTCATGCTCATGGAGGGAGGAACACTATAAGAGCCTTGCAGCACTCACATGATGCCCATGCCCTTGCAGATCTAGGAAGGTCCGTTGCTCTAATCAAAATGTTCATTGTCACTGATCAACACCCCTTGGAGCTGAAAAAGAGGTGGAGGCGTGACTTCAAACCCCTAACCAGGGACATGGACTTTCGTCTCGACATACCATGCTATGGAGACTCTAATGTTGTGTAATCTATGTAGTGCGACAGGATGTGTGGAGGGATAAGTTGTAGTTTGTGATCTAAGTGCAATTATGTCTGCTTTTCAGTTTCTACGCTTTAATCTTCTCTTATAATGAAAAATTATCTCTCTTCAGTGTGACTTATCAGATCAAAGATTTAATTTGTGGTAGCATTGAAATGCGTCAGGATGTACGTGAATTTGTGACAGGATAAAACAGAATGTGTGGCGGGAAATTATTACCAAATTCGTTGCATGGTAAACACAATACAAGTACAAAGGAAACAAAAGACACAAGGAAACTGAAATGATTGAAATAACATGAAATGATACAACATCAATAGTTGTAGACTTCAATATCGTACACGACACCATTTGAATCCGCACTTTCAAGGTCGAAGAAGCACTCATCCTTATACTTGAGCTTATTGTCCTGAACAAAAGCTCTTCAACCCTTGCCCAAGCGGTAGCCTTTTTTGAGTGTGTGAGATGAACTTCCCAAGTCTGAAGTCCAACTTTCAGTGTTATTTCAAAGTTCTTGTAGTATTTCAAATACTTCTCTCCATGGCCGATGGGGATACATAGACGACAGTCCCCCTCTACATATGATTTCTTCATTTCAACGAAGAAACTTTTGAGAGAAACGTTATGACCAACCATGAAGGAGTTGAGAGAAAGAGAGAAAGAAAGGTATGGTTGTTGAGAAAGAAAGGAATGAGCAGAATACGTTGTTGCTCTCGGTGTATACAGCAATGGCCTATTTATTGAAGCAAAATTTGACAAAAAATGAGTAAATGTGTTAGGTTGGGTTGGTTAACGTGTTGGGTAGGTAAATGTGTTTGACTACTTTTTGCTTGAAAACATGTACTGACGTTAGTGCATAGAGTAAATGTGTGCTTTGACTGCATTTATGTAGTGGAGTTAGGTGGCGGGATGTTAAAAATTATGTGTGACAGGATAAAACAGAATGGGTGGAGGGATAATTCAATACAACTTAACAAAGCAAACTAAAAGCATTTCAACATTCATACTAACAGAATTTCAACATCCAACCCAAAATAATATAACTTATAAGAAAAACCACATCCACACTATCTGGTACAACAGCCGTCTTTAACTCTTCAAAGAAGGACCAAGAATCCTTATTCTCACTGTCTACTACAGCAAAAGCCAAGGGATAGATCTGTTTGTTTCCATCTTGGGCAGTAGAAAGAAGAAGATGGCCATTGAATCTCCCTCCTAAGTGTGCTCCATCAACACAAATCACCTGATACATCATATAACCTGTCACACTCTATAATATATCCCGCCAGGTAATTATATCTATTCTTCTGAAATCATATCCCTCCGCCCATCAGTTATTATCTCTCCACCCACTACCTATTATCTGGACAGGAAAAATATATAGTTTAAAAAGTTACCTTTCTCAAATGAGGAACAACCCTGATACAAGCACCCAATGCCCAGAAACAGTACTTAAATCGGTTTTGAGAATCCAATATTAAGGTTGTATATGATCCAGGATTGACTTCTTTCAACATATGAAGCCATGAGTGAAGTTGACTATAACCTTCCTCGGGAGACCCTTGAATAATGTCCTCTACCTTTTGTCTTGCTCTGTTTGCTTTGGAATAACTGGTATGGACCCCTAGATCTTTCATGATAACTTGTATCACTTTTGCCCTTGGTGCGTCCTTGCGACCTTTGAACCTGTTACATGTGTTCAAAAACATCCGGTCATACTTCATACTCTATCCCGCCAGATTAAATATTTCAACAAGACAGAAACAATACATACCTATCAAGAATACTCTTGGAAATGAACGATGAATTGGCATGCCTGCTGTGATTGTTCTTGAACAGCATCGCACATGTATGAGATGGTTCAAGCCTTCGGACCCACCACGGACCAGTACCTTTACCACCCCTCGTTGAAGCACGAAACCCAAATGAACATGCTCCACCATTTTCAGCGGGAACATCATAATGGTGAGACCCCTGTTCATGTTCCTCAGCATCTCCTCCCAGATATTCGTAGTCCTCTAACTTGACATGATCATCATCAAATTCTTCATCAGAAATGTTGACAAGGTTCAAACCTTGTCGCTTGGTTGCAGAAATAAAAACACCCTCCTCTTCATCGTCACTGATTAGTGACACAACATCAGGTTCACTGTCTTTCTTAGCTTTCTTAGCTTTCTCTCCACCTTCCATAGATATCCGGACACCCTTATCATATGATCCTGACATATTCAGCCTGAGAACAAGGTTGAGGTGCACTACCTTGAACATCCATCATCTCTTCTTCTTCCTTTGGAATTAAATTAGGGTTTTCATTTGAACCAATACATTTAGGCACCACGACAGAATGCAAAGGAATTGACCATATTCTATCTTTGCAGTTTAACATGTTCAAGAAGAAGAATGCGTCTACATCATCACTATCAGAAATATCGAAAGGATGAAGATGAACATTTTGTGGAGGCATGTAGATGAGCTTTAAGTCAAACCTCTTAAGATCAATGGCAAGTTTTTCTGTTCATATTTGATCTCATCACTGACCATCAAACCCTTTGTCTTTTTAGGGTCTTCATACACCCAATGTTCATTCTCCACTTTCCACTTGCCTCCACATATTAAGGAGAGCATATATGTTTGACCTAAACAAGCCAAAACAAGAAAAAATAGTCATTTACTGCTACCAATACACAAAAAAATGTTTGCATTTAATATGCCAACTTATCCATTCCTTCTTGTGTATGGTGAAGAGATATCAAAACCACCAAGGATGTAAAGAGATGAAAACAGTTGGTTGGCAGGATAGTAAGCAGATTTAATGAGGAGAAGAGAAAAAACGGAATTAATGAGGAAGATGAAGTTAAGATAAGAGAAATTACAATAATTTTGGAGCAAAAATTTGCTCTAAGTGAGCTTACATCAAATTTGGCGGGAAAGTGTACCGCCAAAGTTGAATTGTGTGGCTGCGAATTAATCTGGTACGAGTGAATAGTGACTTGTACGGCCTGTCAGATTTTTTTGTGGTTGATCTGAGTTTTCCTGACACCTTTCCCATTTTATCCGTTTTTTTTAAAAAAAATTCCTGACATATGTACGGATTTTGCTTCTTTTCTTCTTTTCTTCTTTTCTCAGCTCATTATTATAATGTTTTTGGATTTTATTTTACCTTTTTTCAATTACCTTTATTCATTTACCAAAGCAAAAAGAAAAGACAAAAGAAAATGGAATATGGATATTACACTAATATTCATTTGAATTTAGATAGGTTTGTAAGATACCCCAAGATATTTTTGCAAATTAGCCTTTGGTTTTACTTTATGGTAAAAAAATCTACTAAAACATCATCACCTTCATGATATTGTGTATAGCATATGTCATGTTTTGGCGAACAAGATTCCCACAACTTGAAGGCTGGTACCATTTGAATTAAGCATTACAACGTGGATGGTTAAAGCATCGATCACAAGCACTTGTGTTTTCTCTTTCATCAATCTCCTAGCTTCAATATTCTCATCATCTCCTTCCTTAGCTAGGTTTATTATGTGGTCAAAACTTCACTAAAGTATGCACGCCATGATCAAATTAAGTGGATGATTGAAGCATCATAGTCGTTGGGATGTGCGGTCATATTAGAGCTGACAAGATAAGAAATGGGGCTATTAAGGAGAAAGTGGGTGTAGCTGATATCAAAGACAAGTTGCGGAAATGAGACTTCGTTGGTAAGATCGACCATGTGCGCGCAGAAAAGGGGACTCGACGAGCCAGTGCGTAGGTGCGAGATATTATACTTTAACATATTACGGAGAGGTAGAGGTCGACAAAAGACGAACTGGACAGAAGTAATAAAGAATGATTTGACACGCCTAACGATAACACATGATATAATTCAGGACAAGAACAGGTGGAGAGATAAAATCAAGATAGTGGAACTATAGAGACCGACATGTAGAGTTTCCAACCGTTAGCTCAAGTCAGGGATTGCTTTTGGACGTACCCTCAACTCAATTCTTTGGTGTCTTATCTAGTGTAATTGATTAGTGTTATCATGTTTCTTTCTTCTTTCTGTCTTAGAGTTGCGTCTTGTGCTTTGTCGGTTCACATCCTCCTAACTAACTGTCGGAAGACGGAATGAATGGGTGCATTGTTATATATGGTTGTTGTATTTTATAACTATCACGACGTTTCACTTTATTATTTATATTTCATGTACCTACGTATATAATATATGTACAACGCTCAATGCCAAATTTCGTCCCTTTCATCGTACTAGGGTCCGGGACCAGTGCTCCGCACGGGCTATACAATTTTTTTTTATACAGAAATTAAGATTGTATTTAGGCATATTCCACATTATACACATGAAAACCGAAGGCATAAATGAGACAAAAAAAGTACAAACATAATTCCGCTATACAAAGTGCTTATTTAAACAGAGGATGAATAAGTTTTAAGTAGAATAAAAAATGGATTTATATACACGGCAAACTCTCCATGCAATCGTTCTACCATCATTTTACAATTAATCTGAAATGAATTATTTCAAAAATAATTTTAATATCATTAATAAGCAAAAATTAATGGTAAAATCACATTATGAATCGGTACATAAAAATAACATTGTAACCGAGGATTTCATACATTTGTGTTGACCTTGTCCTGTATAGGATAACAAACAATATTTCACAACATAACAAACAACCCAGGCAGAAATTCTTAAACATATAGAGTTACTAAAACAATAACTTAGCCCTCCAGATAAGGCAACAATAGTCCCTCAAGATCAGTCAAGAAGATAAAATCATCAAGTTGATCATATACTCCTAAATCAGCAGCACCGACAACTTAGAGTTGATCGTTAACACAGCTAATTCAGCACAACTTAGAGTTGATCATTCTCTTAAACAAACAGATTCATGGCAATCTCCATTAGTATATCCAAGATAAAAATTATCACTAAAGCTTCTCTGTTTGCTCAATTAGAGAAGAACACATATAACATTATAATATTATAGTATTAGTATGTAATTTTAAGAATAAAATATTCTATTCTAACTATTGTGATACAGTAAGAGAGAGCATCAAAAACAGGGTAATCTTCTTTCCCAAAAATACAAATGCAAAATTCTCTTCACAACTCATCAATGCTAGAGCTGATCATTTATTTCATCAATATATGGTCCAATACTAAGCCATTTATTTTTTTCATCAATACAAAAGTCCTCCTCAGCTATATAGACTTGGTGAGATTCATTTTCATGCCCCCATTATTTATGTTATAAGTAGATATGTTTACTCAATGTATAATGAAAAGAAGACTTCAATACAAGTTCACAGCACTGGTAAAAAATTACACGTCTTAAACTTCTGAACTACATCAGTGAAAGAACTACATTAGTAATTTAAATTGAATCAAACATCTCAAATTCTCAAAATCAAGCGAAAAAACACAATGAAAGATCATATGATCCACAAATTGAAGAGTTACCATAGCCCCAGATCACTACAGAAGGAAGATCATATGATCCACAATTTTCAACCTTACAATAAGATTCATCATATACATAAATCAATTCTGTTTGGTGTATAGAATCAATCATCAAGTCAACTCATGACAATGCAGATACATATTTTGCTTCACAAATTCCATATGCTTTGAGATTGGATAACAAAGCAATACTATTAAATATCAAAAGATTTTCTACAATAATTGCATTCCCAATTATACAGCAAATTTTCAAAACCAGCTTCTTCCATGAATAGCTTCTTCTTTCAGAAATTGAATGAAGATCCAGCTGATTGTAGTCAATCAACGATTGCTGGAACCAAATACCATAGAACTCATTAACCTAACATTCACATATACATAATAGTAAAAAAAAATAGAGTATGCAACAGAAAATAATAAGAATAAACGATTATAGTCTAAAATTCTCACCGTTTCTGGATCATGAGTAATTTCTTCTACTTCAGTTAGAGGGATGGCTGCATTTTCCAAAGCAGAAGCAGTACCTCCAGTTGAAGTAAACACATGAAAATCAGCATTGTAATGAAAATAAAACTTAAATATTTGGAGGAGTATTCTTCAATGCCAATATCTATTATTGAGTAAACCGTGTCAAGTTTCATAGAGAAAAGTTGTAGGAAGCATAACTTAGTTTGTAAAGTATATTCTCACCAGCTGTGCAGCAGAAACAAATATCAAGCTCACGTTTGTATATATCAAGTGGCACACCAGACAACCAATGAGAAAGTGGTCTCATAACTCCTTACACATTGATGAGTAAGAAATTAATAAGAATATGCAGGTTCTATTAGTATGTTGATTTCAAATCAAAGAACATATATCATGCATACAGTATAGTTAGATTATTGTGAATTTGAATCATGACAAGTGATTATATGAAAAGAGACTTACAACTGAGGGTCGGACACCACCAAGTGCGGTGTATATAGCAATTTTCCCAACTGGTATACCCATTCCCTAAAAAATCAACACAAATCAGATCAAACAAAAAGAAAAACTTACAATCTCAGATAAAGACAAAAATTCACAATAATCACCTGGCATCCGAGATCTCCGGTTCAAAGGCATTTAGAAAAGCAACCACATAGAGAAAACAACATGTAATCACTCTACAGTCTACACGAAAATTCAGAAGAGAATTAATTCAGATCATACAGAATCAACTTAAGGATATTAGCATAATCCTTACCTTCAATCCGACGTACCCATAAATTTTCCCATCTTCTTCAAAAAAGTTGCCTAAGTCAATTGAAGCAATGTAGTATCCACCTCCTCCTTGCTTGAAACTACATAATATTATATAAACATTTTTAGTGTCATCTAGCAAGGCCTTAGTGAACCGACATTACTTTTTCCAGGATGCAACAATACTTGTCAAAAGGACAAGATTCTCAAATCTAAGCAACATAGTTACGTAGCCTACATTCCAAGTACACATCCTCTTAAGAAATACAGCTGATATACATTTTCAAGGTCAATGACTGGACTACAAAAGGGCATTTTCTCGTCCCTTCTAGATACAGATACAAATACACAACATCGCCTTATAGTACAACATCAAAAGGGGGAATAAAACAACCATCAATGGGATGGTTTCAATGGAAAATTAAAGAGCAAAAATTGCAATTATGGCGGAATTGAAGGGCTCATCAATGGGATGGTTTCAATGGTAATTTTTAAGAGCGAAAATTGCAAATACTAACAACGGTTACGTCATTGACCAAAAAAATAACAAACAAAAAGTGAATGATTGGGAAAAAAATAAAGGGAAAAGAAAACAACCAGTAAATAACCTAACATCTATATTGAAGACAGAACTGAAAAGGGTACTCTGTAGTCCATATCTTTACCACTCCAATGCAACAAACAAAAATTATAAATGGAGTAATATGTAAAAGCAGATTAGCTAAATGTAGGTTGTATACATTACCGTGCTATATCCAGTGCGTACTTCACTGCAACTGATGGCCTTAATGCTCTTTTTTTTTATCCAAGAATGCGCGTAGATCCCCCTAAAGATATTGATTATTATTACTCCATCATGTATATATTTATGAGAAAAAATAAATTATAACAGCAAACTGAATAAAAATAAGCTTTTGAAACAGCATTACTCACTGTTTATACCAAATTGACAACCGACCTCTACTCATGGTAAATCTGACATAACCTTTTTTCCGTTCGGACAAAATATACCAATACTGCACCAGAAGATAAAGTTTATATTAAAGTCCCTATATTGCGTTATACCTATGTTATTGAGACCAAAAGGTGAGTGAAAACATGCAACACTTACAATTAATACCACTAACAGCAGAAAGGGTGATTTCTCTTGTCCCTTTTTCATAGACCTTCTTAGTCGAGCAGTCACCGGAAAATACTCTGTCTACCAAAAGCGTAAAAAGAAGAGAAGAAAATGGAAGTCAAACAAGGGTGTAAGCAAGACAATGTGCTCAAAGGAAACCATGTATAATTTCAAGAGTCATTATCAGAGATCATAAGCATATAAAATCACAGAACCAGGTCAGAGTGCTAGCCCATGGAAATTCACTGGGTTAGATGAAGCATAAACCCACCCACTAATTATCTGACAGAACCCACTGCATGTTTGGTCTTAAAAATGATAAATTATTTGATAAAACCCAACCACTACATAGCAAGACAAAGTAAAACAAAACTTTTTTAGATGAAGCATGAAAACAAAATCCCTAGAAGCAAGTCCAGTCAAGTTCATTTAAGTGACAAGAGATATGTATTGCATTATAAAGTAGCATTTACATACCATATGTATAGGTGGTTGGGAGGCCAGACCGCTCCTGAAGGCTATTTCTGTACAAGACGCTGCTGTCATTGATGCATTCCCAATCTGGTCTTCCCGTTCTGCTATCCCTCCTTGTGGTTTATCCCATTTCTTCAGCTCTTCAAGACTAATTGATTGCGTTTCCAGGCATTACAATGAACAGGACACCCATTTCAAAAACAATGGAAGGAGCAAGCTTCTTATCTCTTTTCTTCTAAACTGTAAAAAAAATAAACACGAGATCTCACTATGTTCGTCTTTTCAGCCTCAAAAATAAGTTTGTTAATTTCACATCACGACAGAGCAATTATCTTTGGTTAGAAGCAGTAGAACTCAACAACTACCGAAAGTTAATTGAACACATTATCTAACACCATTAAAAAAGGCCATCAATTAGAGGAGCTAATCATGGGTAAGTTGGGAAATGATAATTTTTGTTTCATCTTTGTTTCTAAGCAAACAATAAAAAGAATTTAGGACATCAAAACATCATGATAGAGTTGTTCACTGATATCCCCACCCATAAAGCTTCTACGTCAAGCAAGATTAAATTGATCAAAGCTTGGTTGTTTTCTTGTATGAAAAAATCTCATTATCAACAAAAGAAATAGTGAAAAGTCTGCTAGTTAAAAAACTCTTGTAATAAAACAGACCAATTCAATAAAAAATGATCAATTTCCTAACACAAAAAAAAAAAAGAATGATGATCCAGTGTGTTCGGAAGTTTAAAGATTTGCACACACCCTAAAGAGAAGCATAATAACAGAATTTTGGACCATAATAGCTAAACTCATGCAGTAGCCATATGCTAAGTTCTCAAATATCATTTGGAGGTAAATATATACAAGAATGATGATCCACTCTTTTGATCTAAAATTCCAGGAATCCCCACAAAACCTGACAAATTGACTATACCGCAAGAGAACTAAGAACCAACATATAATTTTTGTTACGCAAGAAGAGAATCAGAAGATACTGCTCAACCCAAGATCCTACATCATTAGAGACATTAACACAAAATATTTGGCTAAGGAAGATCAGAAAACAAGGAACAGAGGAAGCCCCTATGTGTTTGAACTTCGAAAAAAGAAGTAAAATATATTGTGTTATATTAGCTCTACACACGAAGCATTTAGTGATGAAGTATTCACCTTGAATATGCTGAAATGAATTCATCTAGCACGAAACTGTCCTCACTGCTCCACACCCGTCTGCAAAAAACAGAGCCTCTCTTAACTGATTCTCATCCTGACAAATGCACAACCACAATCAATTATGATATGTATTATAATCCTATCATATGATCCATTTGCAAAGATTTCTGAAGCATTCAGGATTCAGTTACATGTATAATAATTAAGTAGAGACACACCTGTAGTATTAGTTGGCTTCACCTTCATAGCAACAACCTTGTCCTTCAATTTATGAATAAATTGGATTCATACATTTATCATATTCAGTATGTTAATTAAAAACCAATCATAACCAAGATCCAGAGTTCTGCACAAATTGGATTCATACATTTATCTTATTCAGTATGTATGTACTTCAAAAACAATCATAACCAAATTCAGAGTTGAGCATGTATTAAAGAGTTGACAAACATACCTTAGTATGAAACCTACAACCTCCCGATCCCTCAGTGATCAGTAGAAGCTTAAGATTAGGATGAAACAACTTTTTGAACACCACCTCGTCATCATTAGGATCTTCTTTTTTCTCAGGAATTTTATTTCCTCCTCACTTATCTGCCAGGTTAACAAAAAAAGTTCTTACTAAAATAATCCCATCAAGCTCTATTCTGATCTGATACAAGACTAAAGAATCTCAAAAAAAGATTTGGAGAGAAAATGCTCAGTAAAACAAATTATTAACAAGAAAAATAATTAAGAAATATGAGAATGCATTTGTATAAGAGACTAAAGATGCATTTGTATACAAATGGAGACTAAAGATCTGATACAAATGCTCAGCAAGGGTATCGTGTGGAGAAAATGCTCAGCAAAACATATTATGAACAAGAAAAATAATTAAGAAATATGAGAATGCATTTGTATAAGAGACTAAAGATGCATTTGTATACAAATGGAGACTAAAGATCTGATACAAATGCTCAGCAAGGGTATCGTGTTCGCGTATGCCAACGACGGACACATTCCACTGACTGAAACAACTGGACCCTAATTCAAATCCCTTTCTCTCTCAAGTTACTGCTAATGTGCTAAGCAACTACAGAGCAACAAAACAATGAATGGGGCCTTTCCTTTTGGAATAAAGTTTTTGAAACTCTTCGGTCTTTTCTCCCACACTGTATTAAAATAGTGGAAGATTAAAGCACTCTCTTCGCTCCCCTTTTTCCACATTACAACACACGACTTCCGTTATCTTAATACATACATGCAATTCCTTAGATAGATCATCTCAAACACTAATAAAACAGTTCACAGATAACATAAAAAGATTCGACAACCAAAAGCAGTTTACTATTTTTTTCCAAAATAAGAATTGGGCGTTTTAAATCACTGGTGAAGTAGTAACCGATTCTAATTTTTTTTTAAAACCACTATTAACACATAACTTCCAGTAAAAGAACAGCAATGCTCTTTGTTTACCATGAAGAAGATACTATCACACTTCCTACTTAAATTTCATGCAAACCAAAGATGATGTTAAACAGATGAACTATGCAGCAAAACAGAATTATAGCAATAATTTTTAGTAAAATATAGAATCAGGCAAATACATAACAAAACACAGCATAGCAGCTAAAATTAGAAAGAACAAAAGATTGCATCTTTCTTCCCCCCATTCATCTTTAGATTGTTGTTTAAAGCTCAAGATCAGGAAAACCTAACTAAGCAGCAACTCCTTCGAAGATGAGGAAATTAAGCGTCTCAAGATTGAAATAGAAGAAAGTACCCTTTGAATGAGTAAAGTAGCACCCAAAATTTGAACCCACAACACACTGCCATCCTCCTCCATATCTCTTATCAAATTGCCGAACAAGATTTCATAACTTAAACCCTCCAGAAATTAACCAAAACCAAATGCAACCAATTAATTTGTTACCTTCTTGATATGAGCAGCAATGGATCTACAGTCAAACACATCATAAATATCCAAAGCTTCAGAAGCAGAGGCCATTGCTTGGATCTGCATCTTCATAGGCATATCTGTATCTTGAATCATAGCTTTACCTTCCAACATCTTAAACCGAAGCGCGGGAGTGGCGATCGGTGGTTGCGATTCGGCGGAGGAACCGGCAGCGGGGGTGGGTTGAAGGACGGAGAGTGGAAGAGGACGCCATTGTCGATGGAGAGAGGGAGGTTTTTCTTTGGAATTGTGTGTTTCAGATCTGAGCGAGATTGTGTGGAGAAACAAAATGAAAAAGAAGAGATGGGCGGTGGAGTTGAGGAATGTGATTTGTGAGGGTGTAGGTTTCATCAGAGGGCGGAGGCGTGTTGGAGACGAGGGACTGAGGGAGGAAGAATTGTTCAGAAAACGCGTTAAGAGAGGAAGCAATGTGTAAAGTCGCGACTACCCTTCTGGCAATTTTAAATTGAAAGAATTCCAATGACATTTTTTGTAATTCCTACGAAAATCCAAGGTATGTTACAAAGCCAAAAACTTGAAACGAAATCTCAGCCATCCATTCATATTTTAAGCTTATGTGGCATATGTTAGAGTCATTGATAAAAATATCTCTTATACAATTGCATTTGCACATTTATTGTAGTTTGGATATAAGAAGTAGAAACATAAGAAGCCAAGTATTTTATTTGGAGCATGACAATTCATGGAGCATATAATAGCTTCTGGCGCCAATAATCATTTTTCTAGTACAAATAATTATATATTTTTTAGTAATAATGTATGTGATCGAAGACGTCCACATTAATTTAATGGTGTAAATCGAACTGAAAAACGATACAAAATCATACTCCATCCGTCCCATAATATAATTCCTCTTTCACTTTTCACATTTGCCGAGACACGTTTTATATCGTTATTATCTCTAATTATATGTTAATAAAAAATTCTAAAATTTTGATATGTTAAAGTACTCATCAAGACGAATCAAACAAGACCCCATATAACTATGTTTGTTCTTACATATTAAAAGTTATACGATAAAATGTATTAAAAGGTGAATAGTGTCAAAAATAAAACAGAAATTATATACCGGGACGGAGGGAGTATTATCGTACGTATTGCTATTTTTTTTTACGAACAAAAAAACAAATGGTGTACGATCATATAGGGCGGTACACAAATAGATTATTTATTGTTCATATTAATACACTACATAATGATCTATTTTAGACCTTATCCTTAGTAGCTAGCCAGATCATCAATCATACTTATTATACTTACTGGAGTATGTAAGTAGCAATAATGCATATGCTTTGGCCAATGTACATACATACATGCAAAATGTGCATTTTTACTTTTTTAGGGTTTGTGGGTATTATCTCGGGTCTCAATATCGCTTGGGATAGGGGTTACAAGAGGGTTTGCATTGAAACAGATTCGCAACTGGCGGTCTTGTTTCTTAACAAACCTATGGATCGTTATCACCCCCTTTCTAGCCTCGTCTCTCAGGCGCAAGACTTTCTTCGTAGAGACTGTGAGATCCAGTTTCGTCATGTCTTTCGAGAGGCGAACATGGTTGCTGATATGCTTGCTTCTTTTGCTTTTTCGTTTCCGCTTGGTGTTCATGTCTTAGTTTTTCCGCCCGATCGGATGTCACTTTCTCTTTCGGATGATGTTCGGGGGAGGGCTTCCTCTCGGCTTGTTTGTTTGTAATGTGGAGAGTGTCACCTCTCTTTTTATCAAAAAAAATAAAAATATAAACGCAACGTATGAATACATTTCGATTAGTAAACAAAAAATGTTATATATGAATAGGCTTGGGTCGGATTATAGTCATTATATCCAACCCTCTATCCGAACCACGTAGCCCTTCGAGCAACTTTATTATTTTAAATCTATTTTTAAATGAAATTTAAAGAAAAAGCTGAAAAAGGCTTAAAAATAATACGGGTTGGGCATCCCAAAAATATATACAACAACAACAACATCAATCCCCATTTATCCAGAAAAACGGGGTATGGGGTGGTCGGGATTGGTATTTCCTTACTCCAACAGGTTGGGAGGAAGTAACTGATATGACCTAACAAAACATGGGAAAACCCGAAGAGCTAAAAAACCGAAAAACAGAGAGGTCAAGACAAAGTAAAAGATAATACGGCTCCAAGCCCGAGTAAAAAGATACACCACTCCAAGACACCCAGATCAAACTTCAGTAACTCGAATCCTTTCCCTCCACAAAGCTCTGTCTTGAGCCACGTCAACTGAAAGCTCCAGAGCGGCGAGGTCCTTGCGGATGACCTCCATCCAGCTCTTCTTTGGTCGCCCTCTACCCCGACGGTAGTCCCCCAACGCCAGAACTTCACAACTGCGAACTGGTGCACCAAGTGGCCTCCTCTGAACGTGGCCAAACCATTGAAGTCTAGATTCTCGCAACTTATCTTTAATACTAGATACTCCGACTTTTCCTCGAATCACTTCATTTCGAATTCTATCCAATCTAGTATGACCACACATCCAGCGTAGCATCCGCATCTCAGCTACCATAATCTGTTGCTCCTGAGCCACAGTAACTGGCCAACATTCGCCCCCATAAATCATCGCTGGTCTAACTACCACCCTATAGAATTTACCTTTCAGCCTAAGGGGGACTTTCTTGTCACACAAAACTCCAGAAGTCTGTCTCCAACGATGCCAACCTATCTGAATCCTGGACTTGATGTCCTCATCTACTCCTCCATCTCTCTGCAAGATAGAGCCTAAGTACTTAAAGGAGTCTCTCACGCACACAGAAGACTCTCCAAGTAGCAGCCCAAAAATATATATTTTTTAATTAATTTTTATTGATAGGAGGACTGAGGTCCATATAATATCCGACCCTCGCACGGGACGGACTTATCAGATCAACATGGCTACCTAGTGTCCATATCCGCACATTTAGAGGTCTGGGTCGAGCGGTCAGCCCTCGCTTTGACAAGTCTACATATGAACACATATTATGACATATATATTTTGACGCATAATCTCAAATGTTATGACTGATAAACACACATGTTATTATAACATAAAAATGTCTTAAATCTTAACATAAAAACTCATTTCAAGGGATTTTTTTTCGTGTTTTTAGTACATACACACAAAAAATAACGTCAACACTAAAAATTACTCTCAATAACCATTTATTGCGGAAAAGACTACATATACACACCGTGTAAAACGAGATAAATTTTACACAAGGAGATATATGTGTTGGACCCGGTTCTCGCGATTCTAACACAAACCCGGTTCGCGACTAATAAACAGACCGCGAGCCCATAAGACCAATAACCAAGTCAAGAACGAGAGGCCCATTAAGAAGCCCAATAGGCAAAGAGAGCGACACCAGATTGTGTGGGGCCCGATGTCTGATTATAAATCCTAACCGCAAAGAGAGAGAAGCAGAGTGACAATTGAGAGCATCTTCCTTCCCCCTTGAGCTAGAGAGAAAACACATAAGGCGATTACTCATTTCCGAGCTCGTCTCTCTGATCCCGATTCATCTCTTTTAGTAGAGAATCGGATGATCGGTACCTGGATTCTGGCTCTCGGTATCGTTATCGTGCTTTCGAGGTGTGAATCATCACGATTGGTTGAGTTTCATCATTTACTGTTTCATTGAGTTGGCTCACGAGGTTTCACTGATTTGGTCATTACTTTGATCGTTATCTTCTCTGTGTTTTACTTCATTCTATTGTTGTTTGAGGCATCGTGTTCATTTATCTATAGCTATTACTGACTTGAGCGTCGGAGAGCCAAATCAGGGGGTCCAACCTTCCGGTTTGGTTGTGCAGGTACCTTGAGGATTGAAGAACATAAAGAACAGAGGAGGATAGTACATTTTGATCCGGATAAAGATGAGTCGCAAGTTGTTGCTCCAGATTGTGTGAGGAAGGTCTCCAGCATTTGGAGATTCACAGACGGCCAGATCTCGCGAGGTGTTGGTTGATTGCGAGATCGCGAATATTTGGGCTCCAACACTGGCGCCGACCGTGGGGGCCTCCTCGCGCAGCTAGCTCCCTTTGAAATCTCGAGAGTCAGTTCGTGAAGGACGGCATTATGGTCGAGACTGGCAGAAGCGGCACGGTAAACGCCGCCACGTCACACATCAATCAAAACACTCTCAATCCCCCACCGCTCCCTCGCGTTGAGGAGGAAGTTCCCGAGCTTATCACTATCCCTCGGGAGCAGAACGAGCTTTTTGCCGCCTGGATAGCGCAAGGCGCCCCGATTGCCCCAAATGCAGCTAACCAAAGGGTCGAACCTCTTAACGACCAAGCCAATCGCGAGGAGAGAGAGATTAATCGAGAAGAAGAAGTAGCTGAAATTGTCCCGGATGACCGAGCATCGGTTTCTAGAAGGCCGAGGGAGAGAAATGGTACTCGCGATGTTGGACAGGGAAGGTTCGACTTAAACCAGGCTCCAATGAGTCATCAGGAGCACTACAACTCTCAACATGATGTTCGCTATGACGAGAGGGGCCGAGCCTACTATCCTGTACAAGAACAACGCGATCGTCAGGGGGCACCCCCACTATCATCGTGAGACATTCCAGAACCCTCCTCTCGACTTGTCAACAATGTTTGGCCCCATGGCTTTTGCAAAGCACATCATCAGGGCCCCTCCACTACCAGATTTCAGGTTCCCGACTATCAAGGAATACACTGGTAAGGGGGACCCTAAGGAACACCTTACCCGATACAAGTACGCCATGATCGCGAGGGGTCCGGATGAGGCCACCCTATGTAAAGGATTCCCAGGAACACTCGCGGACACCGCCATGACATGGATGTTAAATCAACCACCCGGGAGCATCTCTTGCTTTGCAGATATTGAAAGGGGATTCTTGTTGCATTTTGGCTCTTCGAAGAAGAGAAAGATCACTATGCAAGAAGTGGTTGGGATCAAACAAAAAACGGGCGAAAGTCTGGAAGAGTACATACAAAGATTCTCGCTGATGGTCTTGGAGGCTGATGACTTTGATGATAAAACAACCAGGGTCGCGTTCTTGAATGGGCTGGCCGGCGGGAGTGAGTTCAAAAAGCACCTCTACAGAAAGCAGGAGGGGTCCTATCAGGCCATGTTAGAAAGAGCTTATGTCGAAATTCAAGTTGAAACTCATTCGAGCACACTCGCGGTGGGTGGAGGACAGAACAAACAGAACTAGAACCAGGGCCAGAGCTCTAGAAAAGGCAATCAGAATTGGGGGAACAAGAGACAACAGTATGACCAGGGACAGAGTGATTCGCGAACTCCAGGTTTAATAACTCAACGTCAGAATCAGAATCAGTATCAGGATTACAGACAGAGTACGGACCAGAATCAGTTCCAGGAACAGAATTTGATGAACCAGAGAGATGACAACTCCAACTACAGAGGTCGCGGCCGAGGCAATGGAGGCCGAGGTCGCGGTCGCGATGGAATGTGGTGCGCCGACCACAACTCCACCATTCACAACACGGATGAATGCAGGAGTGGCCCCAGAATGGGCAATAAACCAGAGCAGAGAGTTGTCCTCATGAATCAGAGAGGCGGAGGAAACAACCAAGGCAGGGGTGGTAGAAACCCTGGTCGGGGACCGTTCAGAGGGGGGAACAACAATGGTGGGCGAGGAAGAGGACGCAACCAGCAGAACGCGAACGATCCTCATCCACCTCAACGCAATCAAGACTTCCCGCGACCGGACGGTCATGTAGGGACCATAGCCGGGAGCATATCCCTATACCCCCAAATAGGCGTGAACAACGAAAGATGATTAACACTCCGCTCCCTCGCGAGCTTCCTGTTATGAGTATCGCGAAACCCTTTCCTAGAGAACCATATCAACTTGTTTTTTCTAATGAAGAGATCAACGAGTGGGCGGTCTCTTCTGGTGACCCATTAGTTATACATCTGCAGATTGGCACAAAACTAGTCAGCCGTATTCTGGTGGACACATGCAGCTCCGCTGACATAATATATCTGGATGCCTTCGAAAAACTAGGGGTTGATCCACGGATGAAGAGACCTACGCGAACCACCTTAGTAGGTTTCGCGGGAGAGAGAGTCACTGCTCTAGGAGTGGTGAGTTTAGATGTAGTGATGGGAGATGAGACAGGACCACGAAGGTCAGAAAAGATTGATTTCGTCATCATCCCGACAAGCTCTTCATATAACGCGATCATTGGGAGAGGTACATTGTGCAAGTTTGATGCAGTAGTGTCCATGAGCCATTTCTGCATAAAGTTTCTCACACCCTCCGGGACTGGAGTTGCGACGGGGGTGGAGAAAGAGAGAATCTCTTGTTACATCAAGTCCGAAAAGGGAGAAGATACACCCCTGCTCGCGAACCAACTTTTTGTCCCGGGTATGCCTAATGTCGAGTAGGAAGCTGAGTTAGATGTTCGTGAGCCCCCTAGATATCAGAATTTTGAGGGAAATGTGGACAGAGCAAAGTTTTCCAAATTTGAAACGCATGAGGTCACTCCTTTTGCAAACAAAGAAGAGAAGTTATCGGTGGGGGGTAACCTTGACCCTATGGTGATGGGGGAGATTGAAAACTTGCTATCGGAGTCGCGAGATGTCTTCGCTTGGTCCCCCAAAGACTTGAAAGGAATTCCCCCATCGGTAATCACTCACTCTCTAAATATTAGCAACGATATCATTCCTAAAAGACAGAGAAAAAGAAAGCAAGCGGGTCCGAAGAATGAGGCCGCGACCGTGGAGCTCGCGAAACTCCTAAAAGTTGGGTTTGTAAGACCAGTACAGTACCCAGCTTGGTTGGCTAATGTTGTTATGGTCGCGAAAAAAGGAACGGGAAAATGGAGGATGTGTGTGGACTTCACAGATTTGAACAAAGCTTGCCCGAAAGACAGCTACCCACTACCTTCCATTGATCAGCTTGTAGACTCCACCGCAGGGCATGAGGCACTCAGCTTTTTAGATGCGTACTCAGGGTATAACCAAGTCATGATGAACCCCCTTGACTCAGAGCATACCTCTTTCATAACAGATAAAGGAACTTTCTGCTACAAAGTGATGCCTTTCGGCCTTAAGAACGCGGGGGCCACTTTCCAGAGATTGGTCGACCGCATCTTCAGTGATCAGATAGGGGATACGGTTGAGGCCTACGTTGATGACATCGTGGTAAAAAGCAAGAAACAGAGTGATCATGCTCGCAACCTGGCAGAGGTCTTCGCAACGCTCAGAAAGTATGGGATGAGTCTAAACCCGGACAAGTGCGTGTTCGGTGTCACGGAAGGAAAGTTCTTGGGCTTCATGATTAGTGCTCGCGGTGTCGAGGTTAATCCCGATAAAGTCAAAGCCGTTCTCGATCTTGAACCACCACAGTCAACCCATGAGGTCCAACGGTTTGTAGGCCGGGTGAATTATTTGGGGAGATTTTGTGCCAAGTTGGCCGAGCGCAACCTCCCCTTCTTCGAGATTCTGAAAAAGCCAAAGAATTTTGAGTGGACTGAGGAATGTGGTCAAGCCTTCGCGAGCCTCAAAGAACATCTGACAAGGCTCCCGATCTTATCTTCCCCGATTCCAGGAGAGACTCTCCAATTGTATCTCGCGGCCAGCTCGAGGGCGGTAAGCGCAGTTCTTGTTCGCGAGTCAGAGAAACCGGTATATTTTGTCAGCCGAGCTTTGTTGCCAGCGGAAACGCAGTATTCCCCGGTTGAAAAGTTTGTGCTCGCGCTGATAACGACTGCTCGCAAACTAAGACCCTACTTTCATGCGCACCCGATTGAAACCCTGACGGACTTGCCACTCAATAGCTTCATGACCAAACCTACTGTAGCAGGGAGGCTCACAAAATGGGTTATCGAGATGTCAGAGTTCGATGTGGTATACCGGCCCAGTCCAGCTATCAAGGCGCAAGAGCTTGCTGACTTCATTGTCGAAACGAGTTTCAGAGAAGGGGAAGTGGTGAATCCGTACGGCGAACAGATGATGTGGATAATGCACACTGATGGGGCTGTGAATGACGAGGGGTGTAGCGCGGGTGTGATTCTCACGTCGCCTATGGGAGATGAGATAAGCCACGCCATCGCACTAAAATTCAAACCCACGAACAATGAAGCTGAGTATGAGGCCTTGATCGCAGGGCTAGAGTTAGCCATCGGCCTTTCAATCTCTGTGCTATCATGTTGTTGCGATTCAGAAGTTGTAGTAAAGCAGGTGCAGGGGCTTTATGAAGCGCAATAGGGAACCTCCCACAATACCATGCCAGGGTCGCGACATTGACCTCGCTTTTCATGCATTTCGAGATCAAAGCAATCCCAAGAGAGCTGAATAAGAAAGCAGATGAGCTCGCGAAGATGGGAGCCAGTTGGGAAGGTCCCAAAGAGGAACGCGAACGAAGATCAGGGTTCATGGTATCAAAGGGGGGACCCCCGAAATATCAGTTTTTTGTGAAAGAAGAAAGTGCCATCAGTCGCGAGATTGAGATGATGGCGATCAATACTTCGTCTGAAGATTGGCGTCGCCCATTCATAGACTACCTCAGATATGGTCGCGGTCCTACTGACCCAAAAGAGCTCGTGCAATTGAAAAGAAAGGCTGGACGCTTTTATATCAGCAGAGGTGAGCTTTACAAGAGAGGAGGAGACCCTTGTGAATTAAAATGTATGGGCTACTATGAGACAAAAGCCTACCTCGAAGAGCTGCATGTTGGGCTGTGTGGGACACACGCAGGGTGGAGACCTCTGGTGTACAAGGCTTTACGCCAAGGGCATTTCTGGCCTACAATGAAACAAGATGCTCAAGCAATGACGCGAGCTTGTCAGGCATGCCAGTATTTCGCCCCTGCCTCTCACCAACCAGGAGTGCAGCTTCAGATCATGGGAAGCCCCATCCCCTTTGCGATGTGGGGGTTGGATCTTCTTGGCCCTTTTAAACCAAAAGCCCCGGGCCAGCTCGAGTATATCATTGTCGCGGTGGACTATTTCACAAAATGGATTGAGGCAGAAGCACTCGCGTCAACGACGGTACCCGTAGTGAAAAAATTCCTTTGGAAGAGCATTATCTGTCGCTATGGATTGCCCCGCGAAATTGTTACCGATCGTGGTCCTCAGTTCAACTCGCCCCAGCTGATGGCATGGTGCAGCGATCTGGGAGTTAGTCTGAAAATTGCTTCAGTTGCGCACCCACACTGTAACGGATAGGTAGAAGCCGTCAATAAGAGCATAGTCACAGATCTTAAGAAAAGACTTGACAGCGCTAAGGGTAGATGGGCGGAGGTCCTGCCACTTACCCTCTGGGCCAATCGAACCACAGTGAAAAAAGCAACGGGGGAGAGTCCCTTCGCCCTCGCGTATGGGGTGGAGGCTGTGGTTCCCGTAGAAATCTTGTTCCCAAATGAAAGGCTCCTTCACTATGACTCGGATACCAATAATGAGAATTTAAGGATGGAGCTCCAGCTTCGCGAGGAAACACAAGAAATGGCGGTTATCCGGGCGGCCGCTTACAAAGCGGGTGTCGCAAAGTATTATAACAAGCATGTCAAGGAAAGAGGCTTCGTGAAGGGAGATCTGGTCCTGAGAAAGACAGAAGGAGGAAAACTCGATCCCAACTGGGAGGGGCCGTATATAGTGGATCGCGAAATCGCACCAGGGGTCTATCGACTGAAGGATAGCTCTGGCAATCACGTTGCAAATTCCTGGAACGTGATGCGACTACGCCGCTATTACGCCTAGCCTACTCCCCCACACAGTTATGAATTCCCACGTTTTCATAACATGTCTTCATACCTCAAATGAATATTTCATAGAAAGCGATGTAATCGCGAAATAAGATGTTCTGACAAGCTGTATGCAGGCGAAATGACCGATTGAGACTAAACAGTAGCAAAAATCTATCATCGGGTTACCAAGGGAATAAATACTTTCGCCACAAAGGGGGACGTGATCTCAGAATAAAAGGTACTTACACATCTCGAGAATTCACGAACTCACATAAATCCCGTGACGTTGGGCTGGGGCCAAGAGCACCCACTCACGTCGCGAAGCCGTGACGCTGGGCTGGGGCCAAGAGCACTCACCCAGGTTGCGAAGCCGTGACGCTGGGCTGGGGCCAAGAGCACCCACCCAGGTTGCGAAGCCGTGACGCTGGGCTGGGGCCAAGAGCACCCACCCAGGTTGCGAAGCCGTGATGTTGGGTTGGGGCCAAGAGCACCCACCCAGGTCGCGAAGCCGTGACGCTGGGCTGGGGCCAAGAGCACCCACCCAGGTTGCGAAGCCGTGACGCTGGGTTGGGGCCAAGAGCACCCACCCAGGTTGCGAAGCCGTGATGCTGTGGGCTGGGGCGAAGAGCACCCACCCAAGTCGCGAAGCCGTGACGCTGGGCTGGGGCCAAGAGCACCCACCCAGGTTGCAAAGCCGTGATGCTAGGTTGGGGCCAAGAGCACCCACCCAGGTCGCGAAGCCGTGACGCTAGGCTGGGGCCAAGAGCACCCACCCAGGTCTCGAAGTCGTGACGCTGGGCTGGGGCCAAGAGCACCCACCCAAGTTGCGAAGCCGTGACGCTGGGATGGGGCCAAGAGCACCCACCCAGGTCGCGAAGCCGTGACGCTGGGCTGGGGCCAAGAGCACCCACCCAGGTCGCGAAGCCGTGACGCTGGGCTGGGGCCAAGAGCACCCACCCAGGTCGCGAAGCCGTGACCGTCCAAGAGTGAGTAACGACATTCGTCCTCCTTGCCTCGACCACGAAGTCCTGACCTTGATGGGATAGCAACCCATCAAGGCACGGAGCTCAGCGAGTGACACTCCTGAAAAAAGTCAATCATGAAATTATATACTTAGCATAGAGATATACAATACAAAACGCTAATCAATCCCCATCTGTTTTGACAGACACTCCTGCACTAAAGAAACGAACGATCCTAGACATGATCGAGATATACAATACAAAACGAACGATCCCATGCTCAAACACAAAGACACTCATAGGTGAACGAAAAACCCTACTACTGGCTCATACGCATGCAGTAGTCAGGTAAGAACACACTCTTTATCACATCACAGGTCATGACATATGAATAATCTATACTTACGCGATCGATTTTCTCGCAGGGTTTTTCGTAAGACCAACAAAAACAGGAGAGCCCTTCCCGACGAAAGATGTTGAAGAGTGTCCTATTTTAGATATTAAGTGTTCTCGCTTCAGAAACATTTTGAGTTCTAAAGTCTATTGATGAAACACATACTTTTAATCGCGATGGCACAGAAGTGCACACTACATTTTAAGTCCCAAAGTTTTCCCGATAATCCCAGTCTAACTTATTCATAAACCCTCGTTCATTCTCCCTCCTTTTTTAAACACATAGTGCTCGCGAGACTGTAAACATCCTCACGAACACTATGGGGGGAGGGGAGAAGGGGGAGAAATCACCAGACAAACACAAAATAAAGAAACATTAAAAGACACTAAGCCTAAAGAGGAACGACGATCTTCACTTGATACACCGCGGTCCGAATGGGAACTTCAGGAGGATTGGCACACCACATGGTGAAGGTCACTTCATCTCCCTCACGAAGATCATTCTCATACGCAAACTCACTCCAACCTTCGCCCAGAAAGTAAGAACTCCCAACCTTGTCCAAAGTCACGTCCCAAGGTTCGGAATTGACGCAAAGGACAAGGCTCTTACCACCGAAATGGCTAAGGTGTTGATCACAATGTTCCTTCGGGAAACGCTATACGTGAAAAAAAGAGGTCTAAGAAACGAGCAAGCAGAGAAAGACAAAGTAAAGAAAGATACTTACCAAGCATCTCCCGGTAATGGCAGAAGAATCCATAGTAATAGTGAAAGACTCATCCAAAGACCCCTCTCGAGTTCGTCGTGTCCTGGCCATATCGGAATTCTTTGAAAAAAGCGGACAAGGAAGAAGAAGGCAGGTAACGCTATTTATAAAAGAAGATCACCTAACCCACATTTAATGACTAAAGCAGGAAAGTAGTTGGGAGAACAAAAGTAATAAACACAAAGACATGCAGGGGAATAATTGTACGGTCTCCTCACGAGACCCCCAAAAACAATATTTAAGCTCACGATCACATGCCGATCCGCGAGCCACAGAACCAAGTAGCAATTGTATGTAACATCAACCCAAGAGTTTGCAAAAACACATGAAAAAAAAGAAGTTAAACTTCGTCAGGAATGTCCTGATGAGGCTAAAGTCGTAGTGCCAAATCAAAGAAATAAACTCTAAACACTAACTAGAGTATAGCAAGTAAGTAGAGGTCGAACCCAAGGGAATCAAAACACCAAATCAATGCAGTCAAGTGAAATATCAACTAGTGAACAAGTAACAAGTAACCGGGGGGGTTTTGATTGTATGGAACACAAAAGTAACAAGTATCAAGCAAAGAAGGTTTGGTTGTGAATATGATGAGAAGGGGTTTCACCTAGCAAGTATCCACACAACAGTCAATCAAGTTGATCATAGATTTATCTCAAGTTCTATTCAATCCTAGGGAATGTTCCTATTCCAATCTTTAATATATCAGCAGGCCAACCGGTCCTGATAATACTTACTATTCAACAATCAGGGAAACCTCTCAAGATTAGATGAAATAGCAGCAAAGGGCACAAGAATTATAAGGATGCATGCAATAACTTACAACCGTCAAGTATTAACATGCAATCAATTCTCTTTCATAAAAGCAATCAACTACCAGATCATGCAGATATGAATGCTACAATGACAAGGAATTCCACCGTATATTCCTAGTCTAGCAATAGAAAACTATCAATCAAACTAGGTGATCAAGCTAGCAAAACTAATAGAAATCAATAGATGAAGAACAAGAGAATTAATACAAACTCATAGGAAAAGAACAAGAGTTTAGAAATCTCACAACTTAATAACTGAAGGTTTCAACCGCTAGGTAAAACAATCACTAGTAGAAAAAACACCTGTTGAGGCGGGCAAAAACCCCCCTGTTGAGGCGGGCAAAGGGCGCTACAACAGAGGGGGCTGCAACAAGTCAATACTTGTTGAGGCGGGCAACTGTCCGCTGCAACAAGTCACTTGTTGAGGCGGTCAAAAATATGCCCGCCTCAACAAGTAGGTAAAATTTTCAAAAAAAAAACCAGCTTTTTGAGGCGGGCAACTGTTTGCCCGCCTCAACAAAGCTCATGAAAAACAAAAAAAAATTATTTGTGCAAATTTATAACAGTTCACCGAATCTATTAAATTTCAATCAACTTACAACCTGAAATAAACTTACAATCTAAAGAACTAATTCAATATTACAACAAATCTTATAACATAGACGAGAATATCAACAACCTCAAGAAATTCAATCAATTGTGCAAACTTCAACAGAACCTAATCCGAAGGAGATGAAGATGGCGAAATCGATCGGCTTAATCTGCTCTTCGTACTCCTTCCTGGAAATTTACATCTTTCCACTTGAGAAATCCAAGATGAAATTAAGCTACTAAGAAAGAGAAGTTTCTTCAATCGAATTTGTAAGTGTCACCTGGGATCAACTCGGGAGTCTGTGCAGCGACGTAATCAAGGAATCCAGCACCAGTCTTCTCTCGTCCATCGGCGGGGGAGGCGAGATGCGGCCGAAAACGACGACAAGAGCGAGGAAGAGCGCCGTTGAGACGAGAAGAGGCCAGAAGTAAGTGAGGACGTCGAGGAACCGCGACACAACCTTGATTAGAGCGATGATGGAGGCAAGAATAGCGTCGGCGGCTGCTATGTGGTATAACCATTGGATTGCTAGATCTTATCAAATGAGTGGTAGAACATTATCACAAGTATCATTCAACGTAATTTACAATCATGCAACTACATGCCCTAAATAAAAACAAGTCAGATAAAATACTGAAATGGTTCTGCCCTTAAGTTCCTGCTCATGGTTGCAGAACTAAATTGTCTGATGGAAAAGATGATGGAAAAAATTGATAGAACTATAGAGACTAACCCTAAAAATATATGGTAAAAGATATATCCTAAAACTAATTAAGGAAAAAGGAAAAAGGAAAGAAATAAAACAAAAAGGAAAATAAGGCAAAGTAAACTAAAGCACGGATGGGGAAAAGGTGAGATCGGCTTCAATTCCTTCTTCAGCTGCTTGCTTCCAATTGTGCAGCTGCTTGCTTCCAATTGTGGGCCCCATCTGCTTCTTCATTAAATGGGCTAGCAATATCACGGCCCAGCTAAATCCACGGCCCGTCTTGCGCACGAAGGGGAATCCAACATAATACCCGCGATCGCGGATATTAATCCGCGGTCGCGAATTTATTAAATATTCTCGGCTCCTCTCTGTTGCTCCACCGTGATCGCCGCTGATCCATGGCGATCGCCGTCGGTGATTTCTTCAAATCTTCAATATTCTTTGGTTCTGATCTTCAATTCTTCACTTCTTAATAAATATCTCAGAACATAACAATGGCTCGAAACACATATAATAATACTCCTAAACTAATGTAATAATCCCTAGTTACGCTATACAAAGTACAGCGTATCAAATACCCCCATACTTAGACTTTTACTCGTCCCGAGTAACTTACAGAAAAGCTACCCATACAATAAAATGCTCAAAGTCTCAGGAAGTACAAAAATATCTCCTAGTGATTACATAACCAATAAGCTCCTCCAAAACATACAAAACACAACAACAATAATCAAGAACAATGTGATAAAATAAACACATACCTAGAACTACACCTTATTCCTCCAAGTGGCCTACCTGAATCCTCCTATACGCCTCCTTCTTATGTCTCCATACGCCAAGATGATAATGGTCCTAAAACACTCAATTTTTTTAATAACACTCATCTTGCTTGGGCGCCCTTTCGGGTTTTCATCCCAACCACTCAATAATTGTTCCAGGCTCACAAAACTCACATCACTCAAGACTTATTTTTGCCCCAGCCTAACGCCGGTCAAGCCACTTTCTTATTGCATAGATCTTGCTATCCAAGGATTTTGTATGCCTTTTTTCAATTTTTGTGGCTTTTTCATACAATATATATTCAATAAGCTCATGCAGATACAACCAACACCCAAATAATTACATGTGAATACATTCTCCTCCCCCATACTTAAACATTGCATTGTCCTCAATGAAATGGAAGACATAAAAACGAACCCATGGAAGGAGACAGAAGACTTACATAAAAGGTCGGATGACCTTCCTCCAATAAAACTCAAAGTGTGGTAGAATGAGAAACTAGATGAGAACTAAATGTAATCCAATAATGCATAGCTCATCTAAAGCAAAAGAAAGAATACCTCCAATGTAGAAAGTGACCAAACAAATCAACTCCTTGCAAAGAACATGGTCACCAACAAGCTAAGCTCCAACGAATGTAGATCTAGAATGATAGTACTAATGAAACCAAACTTGATGTAATACAACTCCTTACTTTCTTTTCTCTCATATTTTTTTTTTGCACTCTATTTTTTTTTAATCCGATATATATATATATATATATATATATATATATATATATATATTTTTGACGGGAGAGAAGACTTACAGCGAGATTGGCTACTGACTGTAGCTGACCCTAAGCTTCGGTGATTTCCTCCTGTCCATAGAAAAACTAAAAAGAAAATTAAACCGAACAAAAACAAATAAAAACAAACTCATACCTCGGGTTGCCTCCCGAGTAGCGCCTTATTTTATGTCGTGGCTCGACATGAAACTCAAGAGATTTAACTAACGCTATTTGGCTTTGTAAAAACAGTCTCTTGTCTGAATTCTCTCTTGAACCACTCATGGAACGCCTTAAATCTCGTCCCTCTTACCTTAACCACCTTGTCTCTAGCAATGAAGGTGGTTTCTTTTACTTTCTCCTTCTTGACCGTATCAGGCGGTTGTTTAAGCTCAATGTCAAGTGCCTGCACACTAGACATCAATGGTATCTCGCCTGGCGAGGTCAGTAATGGAGGGCGATTGCCCAAAGGATGTGGAGAGAGCTTACCTTTAGGCTCTGGCTTAGCCTGACACTCCTGCATGTTAGTAGATAAAACAACATCTACTTTTGGGGGCTCTAAGAGATTCTCTAAAACAGGTTGCAATTCATCCTTACAAGTAGGCTTAATCACATCAATAGCACATAGAGAATTCTTATCAATGGGATCCATGTCATAAATATTATACTCCACCTTATCCCCATCAAACTCCATAGAGAGAGTCCCACTATTAACATCAATTTTCGTTTGTGCAGTTTTCATGAAAGGTCTACCTAACAGTATAGGTGTGACATTATTAGCATGCTCCATATCTAACACAAAGAAATCAGCAGGAAAAATCAGATCACCAACCATAACAAGAACATCTTCAACAACCCCTTTCGGGTATACAGTAGACCTATCAGCAAGTTGAATAACAGTTCCTGTTTTATGCAAAGGTCCTAAGCCTAGTGATTCATACAAAGAGTAAGGCAAAACATTGATTGATGCAGCTAAATCTAGCATGGCTTTGTCGAATTTAGTTTCACCAATCACACATGGAATGCTAAATATGCCTGGATCGCCACATTTCTTAGGCATGCATTTTTGAAACACTGCAGAAACTTGTTCACTTATTTGGACTTTCTTCTTTCCTTTTAGTTTTTGATTTCTTTTGATAGTGCAAACTTCTTTCAAAAACTTAGCAAATCTAGGAATACTCTTAACAAGTTTGAGCAAAGGAATGTTTACCTCACACCTACTAAAGGTTTCGAAGATTTCGTTGTCGTTCTCCAGCCTTCGAGTATCCTTCAGTGCCTCAGGAAAGGGGGCCACAGGCTTCTGAGAGAACAGAGGGGGGAAATTCGGGCGAACATAATCATCAATGTACTCTGGGGACTCCTGGCGATCGCCATAAACAACTGGCGATCGCGGTCGCGGATGATTTTGGACCTCAGCTTCTGGAATGGAATGGCGATCGCCATCACTATATGGCGATCGCGGTCGCGATGCGGACCCTGTTTTGCTCTCTGTAATCTCATGGCGATTGCCACTCAGATCTGGCGATCGCGGTTTTGGCACATAACAGTCATTTAAAGTTTCTCCGCTCCTCAAGAACACTGCACTGACGTTCTCTCTCGGGTTTCTTACCGGTTCCCTGGCCTCTAATTTACTCACAGCTTGAGCAATCTGTCCTAACTGATTTTCAAGATTTTGGATACTCGATTCCGTTTTAGCATTTTGTTGCATCACAGTTTGAGCTAAGGACTTGATCATATCTTCAACAGTCATGGAATTCTGAGGTCTAGGTTGCTGATAATTAAAATTATGAGAATCATACCTTGGCCTTGGTTGCCATCCACCAACAGCGTTTACCTCAGCATTCGGCTCTTGGAGTTGTTGACCACCACTTTGCAGCATAAAAGACTTCATCATATCTTTCAGTTCATTCATATCACTTTGAATTTTAGCGGGATCAAGTGAACTTACTGACTGTGTTCTTTGCCTGCTACCAAACTGCCTTGAGCTCTCAGCTAATTCCTCAAACATTTCAGTAGCCTGAGGTATAGTCAATCTTAAAAAGTTACCTCCACAGGATGCATTCACCATTCGACGATCCTCATCAATCAGGCCACTAAATAAGTACATAAGGAGATCTTGGTCAGTATAACTATGGAATGGACAACTTGAGCAAAGCTTCTTGAATCTCTCATAATACTCATAGAGACTCTCAGTTGAATGTTGTTGAAGATTCGTGATCTCCTTCTTCAAGCTGCTCAGTTTTGTGGCTGGAAAATATTTCTCTAAAAAGACCTTTTTCATCTTAGCCCATGTATCAATACTCCCTGGAGCTTGATAATAGAGCCAATCATTTGCAGCGTCTTTCAGAGTAAATCCGAAAGCTCTCAGCATGACCTGCTCCTCAGTAACACCTCTTGGCTTCATACTAGAACATATGGCATGGAATTGAGCCAAGTGTTTGTTGGGATCTTCTCCTGCTAAGCCATGGAAGTGTGGTAGCTCATGAATTAAACCAGCTTTTAATTCAAAATTCACACCTTCTTCAATCTCAGGAAACCTCACTGCTAAAGGTTGTTGGTTTAAGTCTGGGGCAGTGAGTTGCCTCATAGTAGGCAGTGGCGGTCCATGTCGATCACCCATCTCGTTCTCTTGGTTCAGAGCTGCTCTTTGGTTCCGACGGAACATCCTTTCAATCTCTGGGTCAAAGGCAACAAGAGATGAATCAGTAGCACGGGTCTGAACCATAAAGGTTCACACCAAACAGTTGATAATTTCACAGTCAACACAGAATCAGAAAAATTTCAATTCCCCGGCAACGGCGCCAAATTTGATGAGGCTAAAGTCGTAGTGCCAAATCAAAGAAATAAACTCTAAACACTAACTAGAGTATAGCAAGTAAGTTGAGGTCGAACCCAAGGGAATCAAAACACCAAATCAATGCAGTCAAGTGAAATATCAACTAGTGAACAAGTAACAAGTAACCGGGGGGGGGGGGTTTGATTGTATGGAACACAAAAGTAACAAGTATCAAGCAAAGAAGGTTTGGTTGTGAATATGATGAGAAGGGGTTTCACCTAGCAAGTATCCACACAACAGTCAATCAAGTTGATCATAGATTTATCTCAAGTTCTATTCAATCCTAGGGAATGTTCCTATTCCAATCTTTAATATATCAGCAGGCCAACCGGTCCTGATAATACTTACTATTCAACAATCAGGGAAACCTCTCAAGATTAGATGAAATAGCAGCAAAGGGCACAGGAATTATAAGGATGCATGCAATAACTTACAACCGTCAAGTATTAACATGCAATCAATTCTCTTTCATAAAAGCAATCAACTACCAGATCATGCAGATATGAATGCTACAATGACAAGGAATTCCACCGTATATTCCTAGTCTAGCAATAGAAAACTATCAATCAAACTAGGTGATCAAGCTAGCAAAACTAATAGAAATCAATAGATGAAGAACAAGAGAATTAATACAAACCCATAGGAAAAGAACAAGAGTTTAGAAATCTCACAACTTAATAACTGAAGGTTTCAACCGCTAGGTAAAACAATGGAGATTAGTTCATGCTCATGGTTGCAGAACTAAATTGTCTGATGGAAAAGATGATGGAAAAAATTGATAGAACTAGGGTTCTTAAATAGAGACTAACCCTAAAAATATATGGTAAAAGATATATCCTAAAACTAATTAAGGAAAAAGGAAAAAGGAAAGAAATAAAACAAAAAGGAAAATAAGGCAAAGTAAACTAAAGCACGGATGGGAAAAAGGTGAGATCGGCTTCAATTCCTTCTTCAGCTGCTTGCTTCCAATTGTGCAGCTGCTTGCTTCCAATTGTGGGCCCCATCTGCTTCTTCATTAAATGGGCTAGCAGATATCACGGCCGAGCTAAATCCACGGCCCGTCTTGCGCACGAAGGGGAATCCAACATAATACCCGCGATCGCGGATATTAATCCGCGGTCGCGAATTTATTAAATATTCTCGGCTCCTCTCTGTTGCTCCACCGTGATCGCCGCTGATCCATGGCGATCGCCGTCGGTGATTTCTTCAAATCTTCAATATTCTTTGGTTCTGATCTTCAATTCTTCACTTCTTAATAAATATCTCAGAACATAACAATGGCTCGAAACACATATAATAATACTCCTAAACTAATGTAATAATCCCTAGTTACGCTATACAAAGTGCAGCGTATCAGGTCTAGATACCCATCAGCCTCAACCAGCCCCGCATCACGAGCCCCTTTCGCACCACCAACGTCCTTATCCGACGTGATGTTTTCTTCAGCAACAGTCTCCTCACGGTCGATATTCACAATATCGTCCCCACCATCCACATCTGACGACCTAGCACGAGAACTAGTCGAAGGGTTCGCTGCTCTCTTCATCCTTTCCTCCGAGTAAATTACTCTCTTGGGCACTTTAGGAGCTGGGACTAAAGGAATGTGAGACTCCATCCCTTTAACGACTCCTTCGCCTTTCGGCAAGAAGGGTTCGACAACCCAACCCTCAAGAAGGCTCGCGTCGTCGTCAATGAAGGTCCCAAAAGGAGGAGAGGTGTACGCGGGGAGCTCGGCAGGAAGGCCACAAAGATCCGTAGGATCATAAGGAAAGTTAGCCACTTCGTGTTTCCTGAGCTGACGCTTGAGTGCGGCGATCACCAGTGTGTCACGAGCCAAGCTGACAAAATCAATGCGACATTTCTCGCGATAGCTAGAAGCATACTGCTTAGCACCTTCGCGACGACCCTTGTCAAAAGCTTGGTCTTTCTCTTGACGAAGAAAACCTAACTCTGTATTATGATTGCGCTTCATAGTCCTGGCCGAAAGCTCCAAATCACTTATTTTCGCCGTCTACTCGTTTACCCTGTCTCCAAAGCAACATTCCTCTCTTTTTCCTCTCTTAGTTTCTTCTTCGCGACCTCCTTGACGTCTTGGGCTTTATTAGCAAAATCGACCATCTGGTTGTAGTCCCCCTCCATCTGTACGTAGCCATCTTCAAGGGCAATGGCATATTTCCCCGATGCCTCGTTAAGAAGAATCGACTACAATAAACAAAATATACTGGTCAAAATTAGCTATCAGTAAGAAGGAAGAAAACCACTAAGAAAGAAAAGGAGGGAAACCCACCGCCAAATTGAGTCGCAAGAGCCCTACTCTACCCCGAGCGATACCCTCTAAGAACTCAGGCATCTCTGGGAAGCCTGGTCGGTCGCGACGAAAGAACGTCCTCACCACCTCTTCCTCGGGAAAGAGCTCAGCCAGGCCCTGAGAAGGGGTATCTTGGCCACCTTCAAGAGTCATAGGCTGTTTACCCTTGGCAGTCTCCGAGGCCCTCTCTGCAGGAGTTGCTCGGTGCGGAGTAGGGGTCCCGCCGGCCCCTAAAGGGATTGTCGGACCAATCGGGGATTGGTCATTTAGAGACTCTGGCATGCAAGTCTCAGTCTCTACGGCTTGAGGTACGGACTCACGAATGTTAATGCCGCCGGCAGAGATTTTCTTCTTTTTAGAAGGAGCCTTGTTCTTGTTCGCGAGTTGTTTTCGACGTTTGTTCTTTTAAAGAACAGGAGTCTGTTCGTCAATTGGCTCTTCGTCAAAAGAATCGTCACAGCCATCAAGAGTCGGGAGACGGGAGAAGTATCCTGTCTCTGAGAATAGCATAAAAAATCTATAAGCATATGACATCGCGAAGCAGTGACAAGAATGAACAATAAAAAGAAAATATAATGACAACATGCAAGTAAATCATTAGACGAAAGACGTAAGGAATACCATAATGGTGCTTAAGACTAAGCCCACGCTGGGCTAACACCTCGTGGGTAATACACTTCAGGAATATGCGCGTTGAGACGAGATTAGGGAAATTGTGGAACTTACGGGAAAGACAATCTTTCTTAAGCTGAGACCAGTCACCAGATTTGGGTTGGGTCGCGAGCATCGATATCTTGGTTGAGATCCCAGAACCTGGGGGAGGTCGTACCAAAAACCAATCAACTTTCCACTTCGGTATTCGGGGCGGACCATCCCACTCCGGCTTGAGGCACGGACTCACGAATGTTAATGCCGCCGGCAGAGATTTTCTTCTTTTTAGAAGGAGCCTTGTTCTTGTTCGCGAGTTGTTTTTGGCGTTTGTTCTTTTGAAGAACAGGAGCCTGTTCGTCAATTGGCTCTTCGTCAAAAGAATCGTCAGAGCCATCAAGAGTCGGGAGACGGGAGAAGTATCCTGTCTCTGAGAATAGCATAAAAAATCTATAAGCATATGACATCGCGAAGCAGTGACAAGAATGAACAATAAAAAGAAAAGATAATGACAACATGCAAGTAAATCATTAGACGAAAGACGTAAGGAATACCATAATGGTGCTTAAGACTAAGCCCACGCTGGGCTAACACCTCGTGGGTAATACACTTCAGGAATATGCGCGTTGAGACGAGATTAGGGAAATTGTGGAACTTACGGGAAAGACAATCTTTCTTAAGCTGAGACCAGTCACCAGATTTGGGTTGGGTCGCGAGCATCGATATCTTGGTTGAGATCCCAGAACCTGGGGGAGGTCGTACCAAAAACCAATCAACTTTCCACTTCGGTATTCGGGGCGGACCATCCCACTCCGGCTTGAGGTACGGACTCACGAATGTTAATGCCACCGGCAGAGATTTTCTTCTTTTTAGAAGGAGCCTTGTTCTTGTTCGCGAGTTGTTTTCGGCGTTTGTTCTTTTGAAGAACAGGAGCCTGTTCGTCAATTGGCTCTTCGTCAAAAGAATCGTCAGAGCCATCAAGAGTTGGGAGACGGGAGAAGTATCCTGTCTCTGAGAATAGCATAAAAAATCTATAAGCATATGACATCGCGAAGCAGTGACAAGAATGAACAATAAAAAGAAAAGATAATGACAACATGCAAGTAAATCATTAGACGAAAGACGTAAGGAATACCATAATGGTGCTTAAGACTAAGCCCACGATGGGCTAACACCTCGTGGGTAATACACTTCAGGAATATGCGCGTTGAGACGAGATCAGGGAAATTGTGGAACTTACGGGAAAGACAATCTTTCTTAAGCTGAGACCAGTCACCAGATTTGGGTTGGGGCACGAGCATCGATATCTTGGTCGAGATCCCAGAACCTGGGGGAGGTCGTACCAAAAACCAATCAACTTTCCACTTCGGTATTCGGGGCGGACCATCCCACTCCGGCTTGAGGTACGGACTCACGAATGTTAATACCGCCGGCAGAGATTTTCTTCTTTTTAGAAGGAGCCTTGTTCTTGTTCGCGAGTTGTTTTCGGCGTTTGTTCTTTTGAAGAACAGGAGCCTGTTCGTCAATTGGCTCTTCGTCAAAAGAATCGTCAGAGCCATCAAGAGTCGGGAGACGGGAGAAGTATCCTGTCTCTGAGAATAGCATAAAAAATCTATAAGCATATGACATCGCGAAGCAGTGACAAGAATGAACAATAAAAAGAAAAGATAATGACAACATGCAAGTAAATCATTAGACGAAAGACGTAAGGAATACCATAATGGTGCTTAAGACTAAGCCCACGCTGGGCTAACACCTCGTGGGTAATACACTTCAGGAATATGCGCGTTGAGACGAGATTAGGGAAATTGTGGAACTGATAAGCGGTGTTTTACATACCGCAACTATGGATTATTAGCTAGTTTTGTATAGGATTATGTTATTTGTTTCTATGTAATCTGTATCATGGAGCTGTTCGAGAGAAGATTTACATACAAGATTCCAAGAGATGATACAAGCATTAGAAGCATTGAAGCATAAGGAAGAAGTTGCTGAAGACGAAGACGAAGACGAAGACTTGAAGAAATCAGCAGGTTCTGCCTCAGACAACAAGCCGCACCCGCGGGTATCAAGCCGCACCCGCGGGTTTCACCTTCAGCCAAGACTTTCGAGAAAGCTTAAGCCGCGCCCGCGGGTCTCAAGCCGCGCCCGCGGCCCTCTGCCATCCAGAGAATCTGAAGAAACTCAAAACCGCGCCCGCGGCTCTCAACCCGCGGGTGCGGTTCCTCGACAGAAGAATCAAATTGATGTCTTTGCCATATGAAGTAATTTGTGTTTAATTCTGTAACTTTCCATACGTTTTTAGTGTCTTAATTCAGCTGTTACAATGGCTGAAATGGTATTTAAGTTGTAGTTGATCATCCTTGATCATCTAACCTTGGTTTTAACCTTGGTTCAGAACCTTTGTGCTAGTCTTTGTTTTGCTTAAGTTTTTGGAAGAGTTTTCACAAACTTATGAGTTGCTAAAGTTCCTTTGTTTCACTTGGCGTTTGAAGCTTTTGGATTCAACAAGTTGTGAGTTTATCCTTTCCTTTTGTCTACTCTTTGATTGTCTCAACTCTCTTGTTTGTATTGTCGATGAACTAGATTTACTACTTTAGATTGATCACCTAAGTTAGTTGTGTCTTGTTCATATTGCTAGAGTTTGATACTTCTAGTTGAATTATCATACTTGTTGTGTAGCACAATCTATTTGCATGAACTAGTTGTGATTGTTATTAGAGAAGAGAGTTGAGTACATGTCGAGTATCCGACTAGTTGTCCATGATATTGCATGTATCTATCTATTCCTGAATGCATTGCTACTTTGTTATTGAACTTCGATAGTTTCGAGGTTATAATCGAGTAAGGGTTATTAGGACTAGTTGGACTAATAACTATTCAAGAACAGGAATTAGAACGATCACTTGAGAACTTGACATAAGGATAAAAAGGATTTTATGATCAACTTGTTAATCTAATTGTGGATAATCGCTAAGTGGAACACTTCGCTTAATCTTGTTATAACCAAGTTGACATTCGATACTTCGTATCAAAACCCCAAAAACCCCCCTTTGGTTACGTTTATTGGTTAGTCATTGTGATAACTTAAGAATTTGATAAACTGATTCTCTTGGGATTCGACCCTTACTTGCGCACTATATTACTTAGTTTGCATGTTAGGATTACTTGACTTGGCACACGACAAATTCGCCTCGTCAAATTTGGCGCCGTTGCCGGGGAATCAAAGTTTCTTATTTTTAAGTTCTTATTTTGACTAACTAAAGGAATTGACGGTTCTTCTTTTCGTTTATCGAAAAAAAAAAAAAGAAAAAAAAAAAGAAAAGAAAAAGGAATTGACGGTTCATCTTCTACCCTTCTCCATCTCAGATTTCATCTTCTACCCTTCTCCATCTCAGATTTCATTTTTTACCCCATCTACGTACCCCACTTCCCATCCCCACCAATCAAACCCTAACTCCCACTTCCACCATTCTCTACCTCCCACCACATAAAATCCTCCCACCTCCCACTTCTCTTTCCCAACACCAAAACCACCACACCTCTGGCCACCGCGACCACCGTCGGGATCTGACCCTCCCGCAGCCCGAAAACCGCGCCCGCGGCTCCCTTCTCGCCAGAAGCAATGGGGCGATGGGGCGAAGGCTCATCATCTGCAGCTCCTGCTGACATACCTTGGGAGCAGCGTCTTTTCGAGCGGATTGAGTTTGTCTACCAGTCGGTTCAGACGGTGAACCAAAATGTTGAGAGGCTGCAGCAGTCGGTGGATGACTTACGGCTTGACATGCAGGCTCGTTGGCCCGACTATCCAAACCGGGATGACCCGGATCAGTGAGCTTCTTTCTCTCTTCCTCATTATTTTTCTATGTCTTACACACTGAGGGCATTGTGCACTACAAGTATGGGGGAGGGAAATTAGTTCATTGCTTATCCTAGAGTAGTTTCATTTCCTTGTTATTTCCCTTCGGTTTTTATTTTGTTGTACTTTGCATGGAATTAAAAACAGAAAAAGCCACAAAAATACGAAAAAAGGCAAATGAAAATCCTGGGATGGAAAAATCCATGCAATAAGCGGGTAGTTCGGCTTGCATTAGGCTTGGCAAAAAAGGACTTGAGGGCGGTAAGAAATGGTGAGATTGAAAATGAAATGAGTGGCTAGGTGAAAACCTTTCGAGGCGCCTAGGCAAAATGAGTGAAATGAGTGTCTTAGGACAAAGTTTTTTGCATGATAACCACTATGGAAGACCAAAATTGATAGATTTCTTTCTCATCATATTGTTTGTATACTAAATGTGTTAGTAATTTGTAGTCTCTTTCTTTTTCATACTTCCTGAGATCTTTGAGTGATTATTGTAAAAGAGTAAGTTTCTTTTAGCTTACTCGGGGACGAGCAAGGTCTAAGTATGGGGGAGTTTGATAAGCGGTGTTTTACATACCGCAACTATGGATTATTAGCTAGTTTTGTATAGGATTATGTTATTTGTTTCTATGTAATCTGTATCATGGAGCTGTTCGAGAGAAGATTTACATACAAGATTCCAAGAGATGATACAAGCATTAGAAGCATTGAAGCATAAGGAAGAAGCTGCTGAAGACGAAGACTTGAAGAAATCAGCAGGTTCTGCCTCAGACAACAAGCCGCACCCGCGGGTCTCAAGCCGCACCCGCGGGTTTCACCTTCAGCCAAGACTTTCGAGAAAGCTTAAGCCGCGCCCGCGGGTCTCAAGCCGCGCCCGCGGCCCTCTGCCATCCAGAGAATCTGAAGAAACTCAAAACCGCGCCCGCGTCTCTCAACCCGCGGGTGCGGTTCCTCGACAGAAGAATCAAATTGATGTCTTTGCCATATGAAGTAATTTGTGTTTAATTCTGTAACTTTCCATACGTTTTTAGTGTCTTAATTCAGCTGTTACAATGGCTGAAATGGTATTTAAGTTGTAGTTGATCATCCTTGATCATCTAACCTTGGTTCAGAACCTTTGTGCTAGTCTTTGTTTTGCTTAAGTTTTTGGAAGAGTTTTCACAAACTTATGAGTTGCTAAAGTTCCTTTGTTTCACTTGGCGTTTGAAGCTTTTGGATTCAACAAGTTGTGAGTTTATCCTTTCCTTTTGTCTACTCTTTGATTGTCTCAACTCTCTTGTTTGTATTGTCGATGAACTAGATTTACTACTTTAGATTGATCACCTAAGTTAGTTGTGTCTTGTTCATATTGCTAGAGTTTGATACTTCTAGTTGAATTATCATACTTGTTGTGTAGCACAATCTATTTGCATGAACTAGTTGTGATTGTTATTAGAGAAGAGAGTTGAGTACATGTCGAGTATCCGACTAGTTGTCCATGATATTGCATGTATCTATCTATTCCTGAATGCATTGCTACTTTGTTATTGAACTTCGATAGTTTCGAGGTTATAATCGAGTAAGGGTTATTAGGACTAGTTGGACTAATAACTATTCAAGAACAGGAATTAGAATGATCACTTGAGAACTTGACATAAGGATAAAAAGGATTTTATGATCAACTTGTTAATCTAATTGTGGATAATCGCTAAGTGGAACACTTCGCTTAATCTTGTTATAACCAAGTTGACATTCGATACTTCGTATCAAAACCCCAAAAACCCCCCTTTGGTTACGTTTATTGGTTAGTCATTGTGATAACTTAAGAATTTGATAAACTGATTCTCTTGGGATTCGACCCTTACTTGCGCACTATATTACTTAGTTTGCATGTTAGGATTACTTGACTTGGCACACGGCAAATTCGCCTCGTCAGGAACTTACGGGAAAGACAATCTTTCTTAAGCTGAGACCAGTCACCAGATTTGGGTTGGGTCGCGAGCATCGATATCTTGGTTGAGATCCCAGAACCTGGGGGAGGTCGTACCAAAAACCAATCAACTTTCCACTTCGGTATTCGGGGCGGACCATCCCACTCCGGCTTGAGGTACGGACTCACGAATGTTAATGCCGCCGGCAGAGATTTTCTTCTTTTTAGAAGGAGCCTTGTTCTTGTTCGCGAGTTGTTTTCGGCGTTTGTTCTTTTGAAGAACAGGAGCCTGTTCGTCAATTGGCTCTTCGTCAAAAGAATCGTCACAGCCATCAAGAGTCGGGAGACGGGAGAAGTATCCTGTCTCTGAGAATAGCATAAAAAATCTATAAGCATATGACATCGCGAAGCAGTGACAAGAATGAACAATAAAAAGAAAAGATAATGACAACATGCAAGTAAATCATTAGACGAAAGACGTAAGGAATACCATAATGGTGCTTAAGACTAAGCCCACGATGGGCTAACACCTCGTGGGTAATACACTTCAGGAATATGCGCGTTGAGACGAGATCAGGGAAATTGTGGAACTTACGGGAAAGACAATCTTTCTTAAGCTGAGACCAGTCACCAGATTTGGGTTGGGTCACGAGCATCGATATCTTGGTCGAGATCCCAGAACCTGGGGGAGGTCGTACCAAAAACCAATCAACTTTCCACTTCGGTATTCGGGGCGGACCATCCCACTCCGACTTACCATTTTTTACAGCTGTAAACATCCCCATCTCCTCAGGAGCCCTTCGCGTAGAAAACATAAGAAGAAAATGGCAAGGGTTGGGCTTTACCCCGATGTCTTGACACCTCATCACATAAATAACCAAGGCCCTCCAGAAGTTAGGATGCATCTGAGCTGGGCTGTAGGTCAGCTCTCTCAAGAGCATTTTAGTAAAGTTGGAGAAGGGGAGTATAAAGCCTAGTTTGAGGGATGAGATGCTCAAAGGGAAGAAAGTGCCATACTCGTCAAGGGAAGTTCCGTCTGAAGATGGCAGAGCAAAAACTGTACCTTCTGGGAAGGGATATGCATCTGCGACGGTGAAAAGGTCGCGAAGGGTAAGTTCAGAAGGAAGGGCCGTAAAAGAGTTCTCGAGGTTCTTGACCTTTCAATCTCTAAACGAGGAAGGTCGCCTCGCCAAGAGTAAAACTTCTCATAGTCCTCGCGACCGATTATTATGTCTTCAGGTTCCTGAGGAAGAGGATCTTTATTGCTACAACCTTCCGGTCGCGAGGTAGAAGGAACTTCATCGCCATTATTTCTAACAGAGTTCCTTGTGGATGATTAAGAAGAAAAAGATTGAGAGTTAGTTTTCCAGGGTAAGAGTACGAAACGCGAAGGCTGGAGAGAAGCTTCGCGAGCCATGGGAATGAAGAACAAAGAAAACCCTGGAAAACGAGAAATATAAGATCTGAAGGGGAATCGAAAAGACTCCGGGCAGGCGTTCTGAAGAACGTTGAGATGAGTAGTTCAAGAGCCATGAGAGAAAAACCGACTTTGAAGAGCAATAAGAACTCCGATAGCCCGAAATGGCTTTTTAAGAGAAGAAGAACGCCCATCAAACAGAAGAAAGAAAAAGGGCACCGCCCAGTAAATAACCAGTAAAGGTACGGAGAAAACCCGCCTGACCGCCCATCAAACAGCAGAGATACAAAAATATTGAAATCATGTATAAAAGTAATGGAAGAAAACAAAAATAAAGAACGAATTCGAAGTAGAACTTACCAGCCATTTGTAATCTGAAGATTGTCTGAACGAGTGAAGGTTTCTCGAAATTTTATTAAGAACGGTTTTTTACAGAGGAGCACGAATAGTTGAAGTAAAGAGGAAGGGAAGAATATGACTTGATGGCCTTATATAGGAAGGTGAAAAAAATCCCAAAAGGTCAACACGTGTTGAAAGGTGTCAGAGCGCGGGAGACGAAGCGTCTCGAATTTAAAATTCGAAATTCAAAACAAGCGTGATGGAATAAGAAGGCGTCGCGAACAAACGATCTTCAAAGGACTCCCCGAGATCCCGGCTTCAACTATTACCCAAGCCTTACCTTCGCGAAGGCAAGGACTTGGGGGGCTGGTTGTTGGACCCGGTTCTCGCGATTCTAACACAAACCCGGTTCGCGACTAATAAACAGACCGCGAGCCCATAAGACCAATAACCAAGTCAAGAACGAGAGGCCCATTAAGAAGCCCAATAGGCAAAGAGAGCGACACCAGATTGTGTGGGGCCCAATGTCTGATTATAAATCCTAACCGCAAAGAGAGAGAAGCAGAGTGGCAATTGAGAGCATCTTCCTTCCCCCTTGAGCTAGAGAGAAAACACATAAGGCGATTACTCATTTCCGAGCTCGTCTCTCTGATCCCGATTCATCTCTTTTAGTAGAGAATCGGATGATCGGTACCTGGATTCTGGCTCTCGGTATCGTTATCGTGCTTTCGAGGTGTGAATCATCACGATTGGTTGAGTTTCATCATTTACTGTTTCATTGAGTTGGCTCACGAGGTTTCACTGATTTGGTCATTACTTCGATCGTTATCTTCTCTCTGTTTTACTTCATTCTATTGTTGTTTGAGGCATCGTGTTCATTTATCTATAGCTATTACTGACTTGAGCGTTGGAGAGCCAAATCAGGGGGTCCAACCTTCCGGTTTGGTTGTGCAGGTACCTTGAGGATTGAAGAACATAAAGAACAGAGGAGGATAGTACATTTTGATCCGGATAAAGATGAGTCACAAGTTGTTGCTCCAGATTGTGTGAGGAAGGTCTCCAGCATTTGAAGATTCACAGACGGCCAGATCTCGCGAGGTGTTGATTGCGAGATCGCGAATATCTGGGCTCCAACAATATGTAATTTAACATTATCATTATGACAATAGTAAAAACAATTCATGAACCATTATACGATGTTTTACCAGTCTACAACCAACGATTACCCTCTGCAACACCAAACTAGCCAGGACCATGGCGTTTTTTTCTAGCTGCGTTTGAATCCAGATCCACTCCTCTGTTCGAGCCCAGATCCATCGTAAGGAGCCCTCGCGTCAGGTTCAGCGTTGTTCGAGCCCATAGAAGTTGTGCTAAGCCCGCCGCATCACCCCTGTTCGAGCCCATAGAAGTTAACAGTGAGTCTTGTTACATTGTTTTCCGTTTGTGTATAATCTTGTCTTATACACGTTGTGTATATGTAGCAAGGTCCATTTATTGCGTTAAAGAGTACTCCCTCCGTCCCTTAATGTTTGCAACATTTCCTTTTCGGGCGTCCCAAAATGTTTGCAACATTCATTTTCTATCCATTAATTTTATCCCATAATACTCTTACTTTATATAGTTTATTCATATCCTAACAACACTTTATCAATCAAATCAACCATCTATATCATCTTTTCTATCTAATTTCCACCATTAATACATTTACTTAATATTTTATTCTTCTTTTTTATCTAAAAACACTTTATCAATCAAATCAACCATCTATTCAACTTTTTTTTTCTTCTTCTCTCCAATCATCTCACCTTTTTTAAATATTGTGTCATTTCCTTAATGTTGCGAACGGGAGTACATTTAAAAGCAGAAATTTGTCTCTTTTTCAGACTGCACGAAATCTTTGGGCAGTGATAAGATGAGCCTCTTCACATGAATCTAGCCCTATATCTTGTCTAGGTTCATCCTCTAACCCAGATAAAGACGACTTTTTCCATCCATCGTCGTTGACTTTCGCCTGACGAGGAACTCTTACTTCATCAACCTCCAAAGCAATTAATTTCCTTATCTTCAATTTTCTATACTCCATATTTAAATTTCAGAAATTTAAAAACCCATATTTTAACATTTTCTTCCTTGCCCCTCCGTTTCTCCATAGATCACAAAACAGAACAAACTTCCAGATTCATTGAACCTGGACACAATTACTAATTAGGGTTTCTTTTAGACCCATTCCAGAGGATCGAGAGACGATCAAGTTTGATGTAGTGCTGCATTCACCAAAGTGTAAGTTTCTGAATTTTTAATTTCATGCATGGGTATTTTTTTGTTTATTTTTTATGTGGGGTAGAATCAAATCAAGCATCCTACCCCACTGTCAATGGCTTCAATAAGAGGCATGTGTAAAGGAGATGATCATCTTTATTCTGTATAAGAAAGTTGCTTTTGGAGTTTTGTTGAGTATTCTGTCAGTAAACATGGCATGCAAACTCTTTAGTATTTCTGATGAACAACCAAAAAAACTAAACTAAAAATAGCAAACAGATAAGTACTGATTGATCTGGGTTTATGACAAGTGGGTGGTTGATAATGACAGAATCCGTAGTATTCTATAGGAATTAGTCAAACAATTTATTATGTCCCAGTTGCAAATCATTGAGTTTTTAAGAGTATTGATGTAATTTGTAAGCAAGAAAATAGAAAAGTAATTAAGTTTTTGAATCCCAACAATCAGTGACTTTCTTAGTAGAAAATGCTGTTCTAATCCAATAATCACAGGAAAGTAGTACGAGTAGTATTACAGTGGATAGTTAACCTTAAAACACAGTAAAAAGGACAAATTTTTATCAGATGATTTTTCTTTCTTTTGCTATATATATTTGCAGATGATGTTTTGACTGTTTCCAGCATATTTGATAATGCATATTATGTTAAAAAGTCACAAGGAAATAATTTAGTCATGAAATGCGCTTGTCAATTGTCATGGCATCTACAAAAATCTTGTAACAAAAACCTTTGTTTTGATTTTTTTTGCTGCATGGTTTTCCTGCACAAATGGGAAGCATTCAGAATTTCAGATTGAAATGGCATCTTTTTGAATGTCTAAATCCTGAAAACAGAAAAAATGATTGATTTTTTATAAATATTTCGGGTAATAGTATATTTATACATGTCTATGTCTATGTCTATGCCTGGATCCCGGAGCAAGCAGCTGATAATGTAATAAACAATGTTATTAGATCAATAATTGTTGTTTTCAAATCTCTGATATGAGTATTACTGGAGCTGTAATATCAAATTGACCAGGAAATACTTGCATTTTTATAATGATGCTGCAGTATGACAGGATTGCTTGATCTATGAAAAGAGTATGGAGCTGTCATTCCATCTTGATTCACTATTTAAGGGCATTGACCTTTCAATCTCAAAGCAACTTATAAAGTCTCATCTGTGGGTTTCTCTTAACACATCATCGAGTAATTAACCATCTTGAGTACGTCTTCGCTCTATCAAAAGCTTTACTTTGTCCTTCGTTTCATAGTAGATCCATCCACTTTGACTCACATCAGTCTTTTTGTGCAGAATTTTTGTAAGGCGCATTTGAAATGGGGCGTTCTGTAAATCATGGGAATGAAGGCTCGGGAAGTATTCGTCACAGGGTGGAAATGCCGTCTAAGCAGAATCTGCTGACAGAAATCAAGCACAATTTGAGAGAAACATTCTTTTCTGATGATCCATTAAAAGATTTCAAGGGTCAATCCACGTCCAAGAGATTCATGCTCGGTCTTCAGGCTGTTTTTCCTATTCTTGGATGGGCGAGGGAGTATAAGCTTAGTAATCTCAAAGGAGATGTTATTTCTGGACTTACAATTGCTAGTTTGTGCGTCCCACAGGTATTATTTTATATTTTTACATATATATAACTCTTCTTGTATTTTTTTCTGTTACTTATTGTATCGATGTGTGACAGGATATTGCATATGCCAAGCTTGCTGGTCTGAAACCTCAGTATGGACTATGTATGTGTTTGCAAAAAATTGTATAATTCCTGAACTCCACAGCAGAAAAAATTTGGGTAAATGACAATTTTTTTTTTGAGATTGCAGATTCAAGTTTTGTCCCGCCACTGATATATGCATGCATGGGGAGCTCAAGGGATATTGCTATAGGTCCAGTTGCTGTTGTTTCTCTATTGCTCGGGACTTTACTTCAAGCAGAAGTCGATGGTGTTACACATCCCGAAGAATATTTGAGGCTTGCATTCACTGCTACATTTTTTGCAGGAATTACACAAGCAGCCCTTGGATTCTTTAGGTAAACTACAACCTAGTTGAGTAAAATTGTTATGATGATGCAAATTTTCTTGCATCTGACTAATTTATGTTTTCTTTGTGAATTTTCAGGCTGGGTTTCTTGATTGACTTCCTGTCACACGCTTCAATTGTCGGTTTCATGGCTGGAGCTGCTGTAACTATTGCTCTCCAGCAATTGAAAGGGCTGTTGGGGATCAAAAACTTCACCAAGAAAACTGATATTGTTTCTGTCCTAGATTCTGTGTTTAAAGCGGCTCATCATGGGGTAAATCACTTAATAAGTCATAATATTAGTGCCTAATTTTTAGTATTCTAACTTACCTCTGGCTTAATCAACTTCTGCAGTGGAACTGGCAGACTATACTCATTGGAGTATCATTTTTGGCCTTCATGCTTACGACTAAATACATCGTATGGCCCCTGATCAACCTGATATTTTTTTTTGTAATCAGATGAGACTACTGTCTTACTTTGTTTCAATTGATGATCAGGGAAAGAAGAAGAAGAATCTCTTTTGGATAGCTGCCATATCTCCACTGACATCTGTTGTCGTTGCTACAGTTTGTGTTTACCTTACCCACGCAAAAGACGATGGCGTTGCAATTGTAAGTACTTAACAGATTAATTACATGTTCAATCCAATCAGAAAAAAAGAATAGATCATTCATGATCTAGTCATTAAGGTCATAATTTGATGTTTCTTTTCATAGGTTGGCAAGATACCAACAGGAATAAACCAACCATCCTTAGACAAATTATACTTTGATGGAGATTTTCTTATGAAAGCAGTCAAGATAGGTGTCGTATCTGGCATGGTCGCTTTAACAGTAAGTTGAACAGTTATAACTACAAGTAAGTTAATCAGCAAATGAACTAATTAATTTAATCTTTATTTTCTTGAACATAGGAAGCTACTGCTATTGGAAGAACATTTGCCGCCTTGAAAGACTACCAATTAGACGGAAACAAAGAAATGGTAGCGCTCGGAACAATGAACATAGTTGGGTCCATGACTTCCTGCTATGTCACCACAGGTATTTAATCAAAAACAAAATTAATAAATATTTTTTATGAATCAAAAGGGTTAATATAATAAATGTTTGTGTAAATGTGTAGGTTCTTTCTCTAGATCTGCAGTCAACTACATGGCTGGTGTTAATACTGCAGTCTCAAATATCGTTATGGCCATTGTCGTACTTCTGACACTAGAGTTCCTGACACCACTCTTCTTTTACACACCAAATGCAATTCTTGCTGCAATTATTATAACTGCTGTTGTTGGCCTTATCGATATTGAGGCGGTTATCTTACTCTGGAAGATCGATAAATTTGACTTCCTTGCGTGCATGGGTGCATTCTTTGGTGTCATTTTTGTATCAGTTGAGATTGGTCTCCTGATTGCTGTAAGTTTATACATATACTAATCTTGTTTGCTTCTAATTTAATTACCTTCCTGATTTCTGATTCTGAATTGTTTTGTTTGATATACTAGGTGTCTATTTCATTTGCCAAGATTCTTTTGCAAGTGACTCGGCCTAGAACCGCAGTTCTTGGTAACCTTAACGGAACCACCATTTATAGGAACATTCAGCAGTACCCAGATGCTCTGAAAGTTCCAGGAATTTTGCCAGTCAGAGTTGATTCTGCTATTTATTTCTCTAACTCTAACTATATCAAGGATAGGTAACAAAGAAGCTTATTATCCATTATCATGTTTTTGTTTCAAATCCAGTCTAATCAACTCAATCTATGTTGTTCCAGAATCCTAAGATGGTTGTCAGACGAAGAAGACCTTTTGAAGAAGCATGATGCGCCGAGAATCCAGTTTGTTATCGTTGAGATGTCACGTAAGCAACAAAAAACCCAAAACTTACTAAATCATGAATCTCAGAAAAAGTACTCAATGTACCTTATGTTTATGTGGCTACAGCGGTGACAGATATCGACACCAGTGGCATCCATTCCCTTGAAGATCTGCACAAAAGTCTAGAGAAGAGAAAAGTGCAGGTAAAACTCAAAAAAAATTCTACAAAACTTATACCTTGATTTGATATTTGTGATGAAATAAAGGAGTTTGATGAATATTGTGCAGCTGACTTTGGCAAATCCGGGTCCGGTGGTGATGGAGAAACTCCATGCAGCAAATTTTGTTGACAAATTAGGAGAAGACAATATATTTCTGACAGTGGCTCAGGCTGTTGAAACCTGCCAGCCTAAGGTGTTAATCGAGCACCACGTTTAACCGAGCAAGCTCGAACGGAAGAAGAAGAAAGTATGTTTTTGTTCAAGTTTGTTTGCAAAATTCGTGAGTAATGGGCAATGGAGCTTATGGGAATGGGAAAGGGATTAAAAGGATGAAGCCACTTATTGTGTTGTGGATGGTGTGGGACATGCAAGTTAGTGAAGTGTGAAGTCATCTAACATCAAGGCAGGAATAAGCTTATAGAGCCCAGTTTTGTGGATATGTTCATTCATCATTTCTTTGTGTGTGCTTTGTTTTTTTTTCTTTTGTTGGATTTCTGTTTTGTACACAAATTGGTTGGAACTACATATAATATATATAACATAATATAATATTCTTTTGTTACTGTTGAGTCCAAGTTTGAGGACATGTTCATTGAGCAAGTTATGGATTAGGATGCAATTGGAGTAGGGCTTACACAAGTAATATTTTAAAAAGACTATGGTTTATACTCCCTCTGTCCCTATATTTCCTTCCTGTTTCACTCGGGCACGTATGTCGATGTGCGTTTTGTTTTATCGATATCTCTAATTATACATTAGTAAAAATTATAAAATTTGACTATTATTAAAGTACTTGATAAGACGAATAAAACAAGACCACACATGACTATGTTTTTATCTATATATTGGTCGAAATTACGAAGATTCTCTTGATGTGTGAATAGTGTCAAAAACATAATCAAGAACGAAAAATGGGGACGAAGGGAGTATAATAGAAGCTATAGAACACATAGTATATCCTATTGCAATTTGAAAGTCTACAAATACAAGTACAGCACTTGTATAAATATAATGGTGAGGCATAGTGGAGTCTTCCAAAACTAGCTGACAAGCATGACATTAGGTTGAGTGTTTGAATCTCCTCTTATGGACCAAAAAAAATAGAGTATGAACACAAAAAATAAAGGATAATAGAAGCCAACATGTCTTTGCTTACCAATGAGGGTCTAATTTTTTTTACAAACTTGTTTCTTTATTTACTTAAGCCACCTATATGTAATAGTGTATGACAGTATTCAACTTCCAACTTTCAATGTAGAAACTAAGCTAAGCAAAACTACACTCAAACATATTATTTAACAAAGGAAGCAAAAGTAGGTTGAGATGTTCATCAAGTTCAGATGAACCTGAAGATTTTAATAGTATGATCTCCTAAAATGTTAGTTTCGTGAAACTATTTACGAATCGAAAATCTTGTAAATTTCTTCTAATAAATAAGAAAGAACATATTCATCTGTACTGAGATGGATTTGATGGGTACTATTGAGATTTTGTACAGAGTCATCAAGTATATATAGGTTGTGTGTGCAAAATTAGTACAAAATCGTGGTGTTGCATGCTGAGCAACTTGATCTGGACCAGTTTTTTGTGGAGTGTTTAACATTTATTTGTTTCCTTTCTTCATGGGTTCAATTTTACCAGCCGGTAATAACGAGAAAAGTTCTAATGAGAATAAGGCTTAACGTAAGAAAAAACGTAATTTTTCACGTTCACATATAACAAGCTAATGTTTATAATTTGATTGACGATGGTTATAATCCGAGCGATTAAATTTTTTGAGGTCATTTTGAGAAAATAAACAAATAAAATCTAAGTTCGCAATAATTACATGCTACCACGTCTCTCACTGGAAACGTTCGAAAAGTTTTATGGTCCGGATTATGAACATTACTATCCAGAATATAAACATTGACGTATAGCCTGTGAACGCAAACTGTTCGTTTTTCCTACGTTAAGACTTGTTCGCACCAGAACTTTGGTTAAATTCTCCTACATAAGTTTCTTTTCTTTTTCAGAACTCGGGTTACTCTTTATAATAGAATAGTGCTAGAAGAAAATCTATTTACCATGATTTCAAAAGCTATTTAATTAAGTAAAACTCTTGTAAAAAAACTTAATAATTTCTCTAAGATTTAAAACTCCAAATACATGATATATATAGAGATTTGTGTAATAAATAACATGCTAGTGCATGATACATTATGCATATATATAGATGAATACATACGGTGTGACACACAATTTTATTATAACACTGCAACAATACCATTATTTTTTCTTAGTTTATCCATCATATGAGTAAAGTGTGTCCTTCAACATGTTCTCAATTACACTTAACTGTAACCTTACAATGAGCCTGGACCCGTCGAGCCTGAGTCGAGTTAAGATGCGACGCGTAAATAGGATTTTTAGCGAACCGACAAAGACAAGGCTCCTGCTCCCTGACCTTGGCACAACACGTATCCGACGGGGGTGTTGGACGAGATGACATGAATGCTGGCTTACATGGCATGAGCTCCATCACGTTGCACGTCACACCCTCCGCTTGAATCGCCCCACCCACGAGAGCCACCGCTACAACGATAGTCGAGATGGCGAATAACCCGACCTTGCTCTCCATGGTGAATTGGTTTGGGCTTTTGAGAATGGTATGAATGTTGGTGCGTGGGATATTGGAAATTGTGTGGGTTTATTTAGGCCCTTACTATTTAACGTCCACCTTTTTTGCTATTTACCGCCCAGGCGCCGTGCGTCACGCATGGATTATATCCGTGCGTGACGCATGGTTTTAATCCACACGCCACGCACAGAACAAAATCATGCGTGACGCATGGACACAAACCATGCGTCACGCATGAATTTTTTCCCTATAAAAGCCCAAAAACATCAAACCCTACCATTTTGTCATCTTCTTCAACAACTTCAACGGCGGCTGAAGCTCTATCACACACGGATTTACCCCATTTTCAACAATTTTCATCATCTTTCTACATATAAGGTATGTAAACATTAAGATTTCATTGTTATGGTATGATATTGATGTATATATGAGGTTTTCATGTTGTTTTGATGATATTTACTTCAAAATCCAATGTGTATGTTAATTAGTTGATTAGAAATGATTAAACTTGTAATATATGAATGGATTGTGTACTTTGTTGATAATTTATTGACAAATTTGATATTTTCATGTGTATATAGTTTATTAGGGTTTTGATATTGAATTAGGGTTTTGTGAATTAGGGTTATGAATTAGGTTGTTGAAATTTGGTATGGTTTTAATGAAATTATTGAAAAACTGTTAGAATTTTGGAAAAAGTGTTGAGATTAGGGTTTGAAACATAGAAAAATTGCAGAACACAATTTCTGGAATGTGCAATTCCATGCGTCACGCATGGCTTGAAACCATGCGTCACACATGGATGGAAGCCATGCGTGACGCATGGAATTGCACATTATGTCCACGCGTCACGCATGGATATAATCCACACGTGACGCACGGTTCTCTTCCATGCGTGACGCACAAAATGACACATGATCCCTTTGATTCTTAGTAACACTGATGTGTGCATGATTTCCAATCAAAATAAAATTACATATTGTCAAAGGTTGGACATTTAGGCCACGTAAAAAGTCCAAACAAAGGATATGCTACTTTACAAGTTAATAGGTGTTATTGGGAGTTACCCACATGGTTAAATATGCCTAATAGGCATTGAAAACAAGTTTCATTACATTCGGACATCGTTTGAGTGTCGTTTCGCCAAAAACCGCCTTAAGTCCATTTAAGGCGTTTTTAGTGGTTTTAGCGTTTACGTGCCTCATTTCGTGTGAGCGAGACCTCTTTTCTACTGAATATCCCTAATAAGAGTATGTTGTATAGTATTTTCAACAATAATCACCGTCAATGTTGTAGAATATACATATTGCGACAAGTTAGAGAGTTACGACTAGTATGTTTTTTACAAAGGAGGCGGTACTTTAAAAGTTAGAAGTTGTGATTGAGAGTTACCCAGATGGTTAAATATCCATAATAGCCACTGAAAACAAGTTTCATTACATTCGGACATCGTTCGTGTGTCGTTTCGCCAAAAACCGCCTTAAGTCCATTTAAGGCGTTTTTAGTGGTTTTAGCATTTTGGCATAGTTTCGAATCCCGTTTTGTATGTGTGAGACATTATTGGGACTTTATATGCCTTATAACACATTTTTGTATAAATTTTTCAAACATACGTGAACATCAATGTTACGACCATATATATTGCAACAAGTTAAGCTTGTGGTGAGTAGTTTGATGTTTTACAAAGAGCGTGTTACTCTAAAAGCAAAAGGTTTTGATGCAAAGTTACGGACATGGTTAAATATCTCTAATAGGCATTGTAAACAAGTTTCATTCCATTCCGATGATGTTTCGACGACGTTATGGCGAATTGTGGTTTTAAAGCCTTTAAAAACAACACGGAACATGAATTATTTTGTGTGCCATAACTAAAAATACATTGAATACATTGACATGGATCATATAAGCAACAAAAAAACATATGAAAATCCATGCGTCACGTATGGTGTAAAACCATGCGTGGTGTGTGGATTAATTTCATGCGTGACGCATGGTTTTATGTTGCAAAATCTTATTTTTATATTTAGAATCCTTATATTGTTGTTATGTTGACGAATGTTCAACCTTATTATATTTCAAATTGTATATGGTGCGCCATACATATTGCGACCTCGTTCGGTTTTCAAACTATGTTTCACTTACAAAGGTCTAAATTTGAATTTCAAGTTACACACATGATCAAATAGACATTATAAGGATTGAAACAAAGTTTCATTCCATTTCGATAAAGTTTCGATGACGTTTTTGTCGAATTGGGCTTTATCGCCTTAAAAAAGACACTAAAAATGTGTTTCTTTGCACACTTAACTAGAAATACATTGAATACATTGAATAACCCTAGATTCATATATGCAAATCCATGCATCACGCATGGATTGTAGCCGTGCGTCACGCATGGATTTAATCCGTGCGTCACGCATGGATACAATCCATGCGTGATCTGGAATGTACAATCCGTGCGTCACGCACGTATTAAATCCATGCGTGACGCACGGATGACCTGGGCGGTAAATAGTAAAAAGGGTGAGCGTCAAATAGAAACTATGTTTACACGATTCTTATATACAGCCCGGTGCTTTATTCAAACAACGCCGGGTCACTCGCGTTCTGCGAGGACACGTACACTCGCGTTCTGCGAGATTAGCAAAAAATTAGGTTAATTACATGCATGCTAATCTCGCGTTCTGCGAGTGTACGTGTCCTCGCAGAACGCGAGTGACGCGGCCCTCGCAGAACGCGAGATTAGCATGTCAGATGGACGTTGTTGTGCGCCATTACTACATGTCTTGTCCCCACCTAACTATAATAACTACCTCCTTATTTTAAGTATTCCGTAACACCTATTAACCCTACCCTAACACCTCTTTTTATCATCTTTCACCTCTTTCACCCTCCATTAAAACTCATTTTCAAAACCTTAAAACTTCAAAACACTCTAAAAACACCTAAAATAATGGAAGATGAAGAGGAATTCAACAAAGGAGGGAATGGAGATGATGGTTCATCAAGTTACCATTCAAATGAGGTAATGTTCTTACTTAATTTTTGAATTTTAATTTGTTTTGCACCATTAAGAGCTAAAATGAACTTATTATGTTGTATTTCATGTTAAATCTAGTAGTAGTAGTAAGTGTTGAAGAGATGACTTTTGCATATAATGTCAAAAACTTAGATGTGTTCATGTTTTTAGGGTTTTTATGGTTTTTAATGTAGAAACTCATGTTATGTTAAAATATCCCGTTGAAGGACTAGTTTTAGGAATTAGCAACTTCTCGCGTTCTGCGAGAGGAAGCCCCTCGCGTCACGCGAGAAGTGCCTCCCTCGCAGAACGCGAGAAGTGCGTCCCTCGCAGAACGCGAGAAGTTGCACATTACAGAGTATTAACAGAAGCATTGTTATAGGTGAATTTTTCTTTGTTCACTGGATTGAATGCAATCCAGTTGAATGACTACACCTACCCCTCGCGGAATACGGTGCCCGTTTCGCCACCGTCATTTGATTTAGGGATTGACGACTTTGGATATTATCATCAACCATCTTTATATGAACAACATGTGCCATCTACATATGAATTGCATGTGCCATCTACTTATGAGTTGCCCGTGCCATCTACTTATTCCATGCCATGTACATATGAGGTGCCATCAAGCTATGATGCGTTTGATTCACAATTTGCTAACCCACCAACAAACGTAGGAGAGGAGATGTGTTTTCTTCCCTCTTTACGCACTGCACCAAAGTTTGATAGTCCCGTATGTGAGGAAGAGGTTGTTTCTAGGGATTATTCGGAATATTTCACTACGGAGCAAGTGTTTGCCTCTAAGGAGATCGCTCATTTGTGGGCTTTGAATGTTGCAAAGCAACACAAGTTTATGATCTCTATTGGAAGGAGTGTACCATCTAAACCGGGGCAAAGTGGTAAGATTCAAATCATTTGTGAGAAAGGGGGAAGCCATAGGCCTAAAGGTGTCGGTGTTAGATCAAACACAAAGAGCAAGAAAACGGGGTGTAAATTTCAGTTGAAGCTCATGGAGAACCGGGTTGAAGAGAATTGGAGATTAGTGGTTGTTTGTGGTTTGCACAACCATCCTATTGGAGATAGTTTGGTCGGGAATGCATTTGCCGGGAGGCCAACCCCGGATCAAAAGAAAAAGGTTCGTGAGATGGTACTTTCACATTGTTCTCCAAATCAGATTTACACTGAGATAAACAAGGATCCCGGAAGTTGCACAAAGAAGAACCAAGTGTACAATTTGGTAAGACATATAAGGGAAGAGGAAATGGAAGGTAGAACCGTGGTTCAAGAATTCTTTCACCAATGCAAAGAGAGCAACTACTTCATGGAGTATAGGCCAAGTGCAACGAACCCTTCGATAATAGGCGACTTGTTCTTTGCTAGCCCCGAATCAATGAAACTCTTAAAGGCGTTTCCATATGTCCTTTTGATGGACTCGACTTATAGCACGAACAGGTAAGTATTTATCATTCTGTTTTTATGTTGTATTTATCTTACTGTATTTTGGTTCCAGGTACAATGTTCCCTTCCTGGAGATAGTCGGTTTGACTTCTACATGGAAGAATTTTGTTGTGTGCGGGGTATGGTTAGAGGCTGAGAGCGAGGATAGTTATTTATGGGCGTTGCAGCAGCTGCAGACGATGTATTTGAGAATAGGAGCATCGCCTACTTGCTTCGTCACTGACCGTGAGATGGCTCTTATGAATGCAACAGACAAGTTATGGCCAAATGCAAAGTTTCTCTTATGTAGGCGACATGTAAGGAAGAACATAGAGGCGAGAGCCAAGATAGCTATGGGCACACAAGCATTGGGGGTTCATATTTCAAATGATTATTATAACGTGTTCGAACAAACCACTGAAGAAGATTACAACAGTACTTTGAAGAAACTTGAGGACGAATGGCGAGCTTATCCAGCCGTATTGAAGTACGTGAGAACGAATTGGCTAAACCGTTACAAAGAAAGACTTGTTTCAGCATGGACGGATAATGTCTTCACTCTCGGGAATAACACGACAAACAGGTATGTTCTGTTATTTATGTCTACCTTCTACATATGATAAAAAGAGCTTCTGTAATGCACACCTCGCAGAACGCGAGGGCATACCATCTCGCAGAACGCGAGTAAATTCCTTGATTCAGTGTTGACGCATTTTCGAATGCAAAGATCCTGGAACAATGTATGAACTCGCAGAACGCGAGGTGTACACACCTCGCAGAACGCGAGGAGTTACACATTACAGAAGGATCCACAGGTTCTGATTTGTATTTGCATTTTATTGTTTTTCGAACATTTTAGAGTTGAAGGAGCACATTCATGTCTTAAGTCATACTTGTCAAGTGGAAATGCTAGGCTAGACACAATGTTCAAAGAATACAAAACAATGGCGGAGAACCAACTTAAGGAGATTACTGTGTCTTTCACCGAGAGTTTGAATAAGAGCTTCACAGTTGTTGAAGGGGCGGACTTGTTTAAAGTCTTGAAGTTCAAAGTCTCTTACAAATGCATAGAATTTTTGCTTGAGGAATACACGAAGGGGGAGAGATTAGGTGCACACTTTAATATGTTTTGTAGCTGCGGGATCAAGATTAGAGATGGGTTGATGTGTGTTCATCAGATTGTAAGACATTGGAAGGAGCAAAGACCACTAAGAGTATCAGAGTTGCACCCTTTCTGGAGTACTTTGAGTTTGGAAGAAGTTGATGTTCCCGGCATACTGGAAGTTACGAGTAAGGTGGCAAGGCATCTTTTTCAGACTTTCTATGAGGAAACGTTTCCGAAATTGTGCCCCCATGATCAAGAAAAGTGTGCACAAACTGTTTTAGACATTGGGAAAGTAAATACTCCTCTAAAAGAGCCGGCTATTTCAAAGCACACCGGAGGTCGTCCAGTCGGAGCTCCTAACAAACAACCTAGGTCAACGCAAAGAAGACCGTCTGCATGGGAGCACACTAATGTTGAGATGGATGCTAGAGATTTGGAAGAAACACCCCCAAAGAAGCAAAAAAATGCTTCTAATTCTGAAACATTCAAGAAACCAAAGATTAAGGTGATTGGCAAGTACAAGTCTCACATACCCGCGTCAATGCGCACCCATGTGAATGGTTGGTTTGAGGTAAATGGAGATGGAAATTGTGGATTTAGAGCAATAGCTCATGAATTGCATGACAACCAACACTTATGGAGGGAAGTAAGAGATTTGATGATAGCTAAGGTCAAAGAGATTTGGCACCTAGTTCAAGGAACTTGGATTGGACCTCCACAACAACCAACTTTGGAGAGCGCTTTACACCAACTTACATGGGAAGGAATAGGAAGGGCTCCAGAAGATCACTGGCTAGCTACCCCGGAAATGGGATGCCTTGTGGCATCCACATTCAACATAGTGTTTGTAACGGTGGGAAAAAATGCTAACTACACTTACCTTCCTCTACAACGTCCTACTTGGTTAGAAGATGGTGACACACTTCCGACGTTCTGCTTATTCTATATTCAGAGTGAGAGACATTTTGTTCCGGTAAGTTTTTGGATCTACTTATGAATTACTATCTAATATGCAACTTCCTAACGTTGTTGTTTTCTTGTAGTTGCGTCTTGAAGAAAACTGCCCATTACCTCATGTGTTTACTCCTTGGTGGCGAAACGCTGAAAGAGATGCTTTTTCTTTGCACGATCTTGTGTCACATCGATGTGCCGCCTTTGAAATGTAATGTTGAAGTTATGTTTTATTCGCTGAATTTGTAATGTAATGTTGAACTGGAGATGGTTTTTTAAATTCTTAAACTGGAACTAATGTCAATGACATTTTCCAGAAAATGTCATTCCTCGCGTTCTGCGAGGAGGGTGTCACTCGCAGAACGCGAGTAACACCAACCGTGCCACAGACCGTGCATATCAACTGAGAGCACCCTGTTTCCTATAGGGCAGACTCGCGTTCTGCGAGTGGTGTACACCTCGCGTTCTGCGAGGTTATGCAAAAAACGAACAGAATTGAAGCAACACCAACATATCCCTAAACATAATCCAACAAAATTATCCAATCAACAAAACACCTAAGAAAGCAATCCAAAACACAAAACGAAAGGCTACTCGTCTTCTCGTGGTCGGAAGGGAGCGAGATTTGACATACATAGTAGCATTTGGGCGTGATATGAATCAAAATCCTCTGGAGTGGCAAACCGATACCGGTCCATGTCATTGTACACCCGGCCAATCACCTGTCTCTCAGTAATCATCCCAGGGATTGCAGGACGGATATACCTATGGGTCCTCTTGATGTACCAATCCATGTAATCATGGGAGCATTCATGTGGTGCATAGGCAACTGGCCCCATATCATCGAGAGACAAAGAGTGAACATCTCTTGACTCCCAAAGCCATTGGTTGGCGTCATAAAAAACACTATAACACCTAATGTTTTTCAACCTATGAGCTTTGAGCGGTTCGATGACTGGCCTAGGAATACGCTGCACTCTCCCAAATTGTCTGGGACACCTATCAGGCATGTGTGGTTCGGTGATGTCACAGCAAGATAACACCCCGTGAAATAGAGCGGGAGCAAGCTCAGGATTGGTGAAGTCTTGTGCTCCATACGGGTTCCAACATACCTAACAAAATGACAGAAAAACGCATGGTGAAGTCTGTAAAACACCAGAAACTGCAGAAACTAGGACAAAATGCAGAAACTTGCATTTTCTCGCGTTCTGCGAGTGTGTGCATCCTCGCGTTCTGCGAGGAGCCACAAACTCGCATTCTGCGAGAAAATGCAAGTTACACCTAATGACTGCTGCGTACTAAAAAAATGCAGAAATCCCAGAAAATGCAGAAACTTACCATCTCCGGCATAAGAATATCGAGCGCTCCCCTATAGTCCCTTCCGACTTGCCCCTTCTTCAGCTTTACATTCTTAGGCATCCACCGGTATGCCCATGGTTGCTCCGCTCTCCACTGAGGACGTTCAGTAGGTCGGAAGTGTGGGAAGTAGTTGTAGATCCATGCCTAAGAAATACAAAGTACGTTAAATATGAAAATATATATAAGTATGTAAATTAAACGCTTAGAAAGTATAATACCTGCAACAAGGTGTAACAGAAAGACATCTGGGCACAACCCTGTCGTGTGCATACCCCCAGCTGCCTATACAGATGGGCCAAAGCAGCTGAACCCCACGATATGCCCGTAGCATGGGCATAGGTTTCCAAATAAGGCCCATATCTAAGCCGAATCAAGTTCTGTGACTTGTCCGGAAATAAGAGCGAGGAAGCAGTATACAACACCCATCCTAAACCCTTTCGCTCTGGACCTAGGTTTTCACAATGCCTTCTAAACCAATCAGCTTTCACCCTCCCAGAATCTAAAGTGTGCGGATCTACTCCAAAAAATTTCGCCCCCTTCCTACCATAGTATTTTATAATCTCATCATGACTAAACTTGGCACCCAGTTTCTTACAAGTAGTCATTGCTTTCCCTTCTATAGGTAGGCCTAAAATCATATGTACATCCAGAAGGCCAATAGTGATCTCACCACAAGGGAGGTGGAATGAGTTAGTCTCCGGTTGCCATCGTTCGATGAACGCTTCAATCAACGGATAGTCGATTGCTTCGTACATCATGTCAGGTAGATCTGACAATCCAACAGCACCGGGAATCTCTGACCAGTCATCGTTGTCCAATGGCCAATCACTGCTTTGCTTTGTCCGTTGTTGTGGCTTCATCGGACCTTTCAACTGCAGAAAAATACAAAATTACACACTGCAGGCCAAATTTACAAAAAATACAGTTTCTGCAGAATTATCAGCTTCTGCAGAAACCAAGCATTTTCTCGCGTTCTGCGAAGAGTAACACCCTCGCGTTCTGCGAGTATGCCACTCCTCGCGTTCTGCGAGAAAATGCACAGAAATTGCATTTTCTGATAATTCTGCAGAATTTCTGTTAATGTATTAAAAATGCAGAAAATCAATAAATTAGTAAATTACCTCCCCTTTCTGGATGTGGAACGCCACATGTGCTTCAAATCCCTTAAGCAACTCGGGATCTTCTGGACCGCCAGGTGTGGCATGAGTGAGCTCAGGATCATACTTTGGCTCATTCTTCTTGGACTTCCTCTTTCTTTTTGGTTTCTGGACCAATTCTTCTTCTTCTTCTTCTTCTTCATCATCATCATCATCATCATCATCACCTTCTTCTTCGTGTTCTTCCCCAACACCTTCATCCTGGTACTCTTGTTCCATCGGTTCTGGTTGAGGATTGTAAGAAGAAGAACAAGCTTGTCCACTTCCTTGACCCATGTCTTCAGGAACACTTCCCTCACCAAATCCACCTCCCCAACATTGTCCACCGACCCAACTTTGTCCACCCCACCCTTGTCCAACTTCCACTACAGCATACTGAGGAATGAAATTGTCCCAGCTACCCGATTGTTCATATGGAGTTGATTGTGGTGCCCATTGAGTTGACGGTTGTGCACATGAAACTGACTCTTGAGAATAAAGGTCCCAATCATCATTTCGATACCCTTGATATGTATCTGCTCGTTCTATCCCACTAGGCACAGAACAGTCTTCCCCGGCATAACTATGGACACCACTGTACCGCTCTATGGGGCGATAATCAACGTCGGGGAGCCCCTCGGGGAAGAGCTCTACCGGTGTTGTATTCTTTGCTCTCCTTTTCCCTTTTGCATTTTCAACCGGTGGATTTTCTCTCACAGCGTTCCTATTTCTTCGACGGGTTGAACGTCCAGGAAGATCCATTACCTAAAAAAATGTAAAGTAGAATCAGTATATAAATATAACATTATATAAAGTAAAATCAGTATATAATAAAAATCTGCAGAAGAGGAAAGAATTTCCAGTTTTGTCAATTCCTCGCGTTCTGCGAGTACCATGACACTCGCGTTCTGCGAGTACCATGACCCTCGCGTTCTGCGAGTATACTACACCCCTCGCGTTCTGCGTCAATTTGCACTATAATGAGTTTCCGGCAACAGTTTCCGGCGAGATTTTCCGGCGAGATTTTCCGGCGAAAATTCAATATTTTAGCTAAAATACCTATCAATTTAAGTAAATTACCAAATAAACATCAAAACCCTAAATAAAATCAACAACCCTAATCAAAAACCCTAACCCTAATGAATTTCAACATAAAACAACATCCACTCATCCACCATAATTCAAAATCATCATCTTTCATCCATTATACAACCATTTCTAAATCAACATTCAATATCAAAACATCATATAATATGCAATTTCCTATACTAACAACATATATTCATCTAGAAACAACATTAAAAAGCATAAGAGTATAAGAAACATACCTTATATGGAGATTTGTAGTGAAAAGAGGAAGAAGAAGTAGGTTGAAACGAGAGAGATGGTGAGAGGCGGCGGTAGAAAATTGTGTGTGATGTAAAAAATGGGCCGAGTAGGGTTTTTCCCCTTTTATAGGGAAAAAACACCCTCGCGTTCTGCGAGGTGACGCACCCTCGCATTCTGCGAGGATGCGTCCCTCGCAGAACGCGCGGATGCGTTCCCTCGCAGAACGCGAGGGTGCGTTATTTAGGAAACGCGAGGATGCACATTAAAGCGTATTAACAGAAGCATTGTAGTTAAGTGTGCAAAATAACACATTTTTAGTGTCTTTTTTAAGGCGATAAAGCCCAATTCGGCAAAAACGTCATCGAAACTTTATCGAAATGGAATGAAACTTTGTTTCAATCCTTATAATGTCTATTTGATCATGTGTGTAACTTGAAATTAAGATTTCTTCCTTTGGAAGTGAAACCTAGTTTGAAAACCGAACGAGGTCGCAATATGTATGACACACCATATAAATAAAGAAATATAATAAGGTTCAACACTTCAAAGGTGCAACATAATAAGGTTCAACATAATAAGTAATTCTAAACAAACAACATTAAACGGAACAAGCAAACAAAGAAGGTCGATAAATTTTCAAAAGAAAGATCTAACGACGAGGGTTGAACGGCCTGAAGAGGTTCCTGAATTCTCGTGCGGTCATCCTTGGTCTAGTGGATGGTTCCCCTCTCTCCCTTTGACGTTCTTGTCTCTCCCGTTCACGTCGCTCACGTTCTTGTCTCTCCCGTTCAAGTCTCTCCCGTTCAAGCATATCAAAGTTGTCTCCAATGCTAGACACCGTACTAATATCAGAAATATCAAATTCTTGATTGGAATTGGACATCTGTATAATCACAAACCTGACCAAATTATAGTTACATACTCAATCAAATTCATAATCTATACAAACAACAACAATGCTTATAATCATAGTAGCAGATCAGCATGACTCTCGCGTTCTGCGAAGGGCATGACCTCGCGTTCTGCGAGTACCATGACCCTCGCGTTCTGCGAGGGGTGTAGCGTTCTGCGTCAATTTGCATTATCATGAGTTTCCGGCGAAAATTTCAGGCGAAAATTCAAAATCAACATCCACTCATCCACCATAATTCAAAATCATCATCTTTCATCCATTATACAACCATTTCTAAAACAACATTCAATATCAAAACATCATATAATATGCAATTTCCTATACTAACAACATATATTCATCTAGAAACAACATTACAAAGCATAAGAGTATAAGAAACATACCTTATATGGAGATTTGTAGTGAAAAGAGGAAGAAAAACTAGTTTGAACCGAGAGAGATGGTGAGAGGCGGCGGTAGAAAATTGTGTGTGAGGTAAAAAATGGGCCGAGTAGGGTTTTTCCCCTTTTATAGGGAAAAACCACCCTCGCGTTCTGCGAGGTGACGCACCCTCGCGTTCTGCGAGGTGACGCACCCTCGCGTTCTGCGAGGTGACGCTCCCTCGCAGAACGCGAGAGCCCGGGCGTTATTTAGAAAACGCCCGGGCGTTATTTAGCAAGGGCCTATGTTTATTTATAGGTGCTTGTTATTCATCGCTCATCATTTTTGTTATTCATCGCTCGTCATTTTTGCTATTTAGTGTCCATTTCAATGGTACGTTTGATCTAGATTACTCAACGGTGATATGGGAGACTCCCAAGAAAATATGGTCTATTTGCAGATATGGGCTAAGCATAATCTATTCATAGAGTAATAGAGAATGGTACGTTTGATCCCGATTACTCACCCAATTACCCCTATAAATGCATGGGTTCTATTCACCGCACCCCAATTTTTCTATTTACCGCCCTGTTTAATTTTGTAGATATTGAAATTACGATCGCGTACATATAAAATTTGTCCAAAACGGACATCGTTTACCCCTTCAAAACGGACATCGTGCATATAAAATTCACAAGCGACATATGGAATCCGACGTACGTATGGAATATGTTTATACACGGCGCATGAAACTGGGCGATAAATAGGAAAATGGGTGTGCGATGAATAGAAACCATACATTTATAAGGGTAATTGGGTGAGTAATCGGGATCGAACGTACCATTCACTATGACTCTATGCATAGATTATGCTTAGCCCATATCTGCAAATAGACCATATTTTCTTGGGAGACTCCATATCACCGTTGAATATTACTACTACTAGGATAGAGGGCACTCTTCTAAAAATAACAAGTCTAGAAGCGTTCAAGATCAAGAAATAACAAGTCTTGTAGGTCTAAGATTTGTTTTGGGTCATCTTAGAACTAACAAGTCTTATAGGGTGTAAAAATGATATTCCCTCACTAATGATTAACTGTAGTTCTAGAATTTTCAAATAATTTATGAACTGAAAATTTTCCCACATTAACGCATGCTTTTCGCGTTAGAAACGGAGAAAAACCCTGCATCCGAAAAATATAACTCGCACCCACTTTTTTGGCGCAGAAATGATGCCTCCAAACATTTTTTTAAAATTCGGTTTAGTTGGGCGAACCTAGGATGCGCCCTAAACTAGACCGGTTTTTTAGCATTTTGAAGACAAAGAAAAAACAAAATTGATCATTTTGTATTGGCGCGTTAAAGATGCATCCAAAACGGACGCGAGATATAAAAAAGTGGGTACGGGGTTAAACTTCCATGGATTAATAATGATAAGGATAAATCGAGAAAAAATAGTTGACAAACATGACATTCTACGAACCATTAGGTTCCATGTTCGAATCACATCTCGTTACAATAGTACTATAATATTTTTCAATTTCCAACTAACAATGTGGAAATTAAGCTACAAAAAACTACACCCAGACTGATGATTTCACAAGGGGAAAAAATGTTGATCAAGAACCAAAAACATAACAACACATGCCAACAAATTTTGTACTCTTATTAATATGCTGCACATTTGCAGTATCCACATCTCCGTGAATCAAAAAACACAACAACCTAAACATAACAGAGCAAGAATCATCTACTCTAAACTCTCGAATCCCTCAACCCGAGCCAACCGACAACGAAATACTCGAAATACTTCCATGGCTATCATCACAAAGAGCCAAAGCTCGTTCCAAATTAGCCACAATATCAGACATACTAGGCCTATCTTTCCCTTCCAAACTCACACAATGCATTGCAGTATAAGCAACCAGCTCCAAACCTTCAGATTCATTCAATGCAGGTTGGCCAACTCTCTCATCCAAAATCTTAACCAACTCTCCCGCCAAAATAAACGGCACAGAATAGTCCACGACACTCATTGGATCTCCACCGTTGATCTCGTCTTTGAAAATTGCTCTTTTTCCTGTTAAAAGCTCAAGTAAAACAACTCCAAGTCCATAGACATCACTCTTCGCAGTCAAAACATTAAGCCCATAATACTCTGGATCGATGTAGCCCACTGTCCCAGCCGCCTTACTGGGCCGGAAATCTCGGCCTGTTTCTGGGCCCATTAACGAAAGCCCAAAATCAGAAACTCTAGCCGTCCAGCCTGAGTCTAATAAAATATTTGAAGACTTTATGTCACGGTGGATTATAGGAGGCACTGCATAGTTATGTAGATACTCAATTCCCCTTGCAGCATCTAAGGCAATTGCTATTCTCAACTTCCATGAATTCACCAAACTGTGATCTTTTCCCACATTCTTACTGTCGTGTAGATGATCGTATAAGGCGCCGTTTTTCATGAACTCGTACACGAGAAGACGCTCGTCGCGCTCGTTACAGAACCCCACAAGCCGAACCAAGTGTTTATGGTGGAGTCTGGATAAAAAAAGGAGCTCAGAGTCGAATGCACTTTGTTTCTCCTGAAACTTCTTGGCTTTCGGGTTCGTTTCGCCTCGTTTGATCGCCACGTGTCGTCCATCAACGAGTTTTCCTCTGTACACGACACCGAAGCTGCCTGCCCCTATCTTGTTTTCTTCTGAGAAATTCTCGGTTGCTGCAGCGAGATCTGAGAATGTAAACTCCTCGGCTCGGGTGTCGTGGTGTTTTGTCGATGATGTTCCGCTTCTCTGACGTCGGATTGCTCTTGAGCATTGGCGTATGATTAGGGATCTTGACGGTGGGCTGTTGATCTGTGGTTGCACTGAGTTGTGTACTTTCTTTCTACCGCAACACACGCGTATGTACCAGAAATAACAGATGCTGCAAACTCCTGCAAGGACTCCTATTGACCCGAGAATGACGAATGTTGGTGAGTCATTTTTGTGATTCTTCGACGCGCCTGAAGGTGGATTTGGAGAGGGATTTGGCGATTGAGTATCACATGGATTGCATATCATGCCTTTGTTAGAACATAGCATTTCTGATTGAGGAAAAACCCCACATGGACAAGGAGACTGAACACATTTTCCTGGCAAAATCGAAGACAATGGTTCATGATAAGAAGTCACATTAGGCCAACCTCGTCCCCAACACATAACCGATAAGCTAGCTGAACTCAACCCACATACAAAATCTGATCCTGCAGTGATCACCTCAAACGACGTTCGAGTTCTTGACTTATTTGAGCCCCAACATACAACCGTTCGATTCGATCTTCTAACCCCACAAGTGAAATCAAACCCTAATGCAACCTGAGAAAAAGACTCCCTCATCGGGATATCCAATTGTCCATAGACATTACTTCCCTTACACACCAAATTATCATCAGAACTGAACCCACATACATGTCTCGAGCCAGCAACGAGACTCGACATAGACAAATTACCAAACTGCCCCTGTATTTCATGAGCTAAAACAGAGTTAGTTCCCCAACATTTAACCTTATCGATCACAACTCCGCAAGAAAAGCCTGACCCAGATGAGATCGACTTGAACCGATACGAATACGAAGAAACCGGGTTCATGCCTCTGCCTCTCCAGCATTTCAACTTATTAGTGCCACTAACAATGGCGCAAACATGATCATCTCCAACTGAAATATCCTTCAGAGTAACAATACTGTTATAGTAAATTCTCTTGGGGAAGAACATACCTTTACTTTTAGAACTGTCCCAGCATATGATCATTGTACCTCCGGAATTTAGACCACAGAAGAAGTTGCTACCTCCTGCAATGGAGTCATATGAGATGTTGGGTTGGATGAGGAACTTACGTCCATTACTGAGGCATTCGATTCTTCGAGTCGGTTCGGAGGAGACGATACCGCAGAGGGAGCGAGTCGACGAGACGACGGCTATGGTGGACGAAGATCCGAGGGAATTAATGGAGTGGAGAAAGGAGAAGAGAATGAGGAAGATGATGGACTTCATTAGATGAATTTGTGTTTGGTGCATTTGGTTTGAAGAAAACAGAGTGATGATGAAGAAAGATGAACTTACATGCCGGAGAATATGGGATTCTATAAAAGAGAAAAATAAAAATGATGTTTGCTCAAGGCTGTTTAATCGGCTGTTAGGTTAAATGGATTTGATTAATTGTATTATTTGACGATTGGTGTGGTTTGAATTTGATTTGATAACGTGTTTATAGGCTCTTTTTATGGTCTCTTAAAATTAAATGAGATGAATTCATGTATAGGCATTGAATCCTAATGGAGTATTGAATATTCATTCTTTTTTTGGTCTCGATTGAAATTTCATTATTTGAATAGGGACTAGAATCGAGTTTTGGCGGGATTGAAAATGAACTTTCTTAGTGTATGAAAAATTGAAAATAAACGTAGAAGATTAAGGGTTTTGTTTGGTAAGTATAAACTATTTCTTTCTTGAGAAAACTGTTACTCTCGTATCTAAAACGTCGTGCATACAAAATAGTTTATAATATAAATTAAAAACTTGTTTATACACTAGTTTGCCAAACATACGGGAACAAACAAAGAGATTGATAATGTAGTCTTAAAATTGCCTTCAGAACGTAGCAACGGAGGTCCAAAATAAAATAAAAATATACAAAACTCAAAGCCTCAAAATGAAGGAATAAAATTGAAGAAAGAATTGTAAGTTACATTCTATTATTGATGAGATCAGATTATAGACTCATTTTTTAACATTTTTATCATCTAAGCCGAGACTCCTCAAAATAAAATATAAAAACTTAAGTCTATGTTTCTAATGGAAGAAGAAAGATTAGAGCTTTTGAAATTTATACATTTATGTATAGTAACCGTGATTTAATCAGCATTAAATAGGACAGTTACATTTGAATTGATGCAGTTGAATTTAGATGGAGAATTCTAACTTTGAGGTAAAGTTATCTTTTTGTGTTATTTTCATGTCAGTTATGAAATGAAACTGTATTTTTCAAATGTTAACAGTCCTCAAAGTTGGCTGGATCTTCCTTGGATTTAACTCACTGCACGAATGAATGAGAATGATCCAGGTAGCATCTGACAATGATTACAAATCGAAGTCATAAATCGCAGAAATCCAGGAAAGTGAAAGACAAACAACAAGTGTCTGTCTGAGCAAAGAAAGACAAACAACAAGTGTCTGTCTGAGCAAAGAAAGACATGCTAATCCTTCAGATAAAAGTTATCTTTAGGACACAACAACACGACCAACTTTATACCCTAAAGTTTGAAACCTTGATAAGTTGTCCTGCATAATTAAACAGGAGAAAATCCCGCACCCAGAAAATTATAACCCGCATCTACTGTTGGACGCAGTAATAATGCGTCCATAACTTTTTCAAAAAATCCGGTTTAGTTTTGAACGCATTCAGTTTATTTGGACGCGTTAAAGATGCGTCGAAAACAGGTGTCAAATGTAAAAAATAATGGATTTGGGTTAGACGCCCTCATTAAATTCAATGTTGACAACATTTTATCAAACAGCAATACCTAGCTATATTCCATGCATGATTGATTGTATGAAGTCTCTCTTAATTTGTAGTCAACTTCTATATTTTCAGAAGAATAACATCTAACAACCTATTTTGGTTGTCTTTATATTAAGTATATAGTTCAGCAAGCTCATACTATATTGAATAAATTTGCATAATTTTTCAACTTCATCTAAGCACATGAAATCACCAACAAAAAGTAAAATACATGTCATTGTTTGGAGTTTGTGGACCCTTCATGTCTGTCCTGGAGGAAATATTGGATTTAATAATTTTTTACCAAATAAATATATGCATATGAATGATGACCATCATACATGTTTCCTTGTTTATCTTACAGTAATTCAATCATGTGCTATTCATCATTGTTTAGTACTGCAAAAACAATTTATGTACGTTCAAAATAATCAAGTAGCCCATTTAGTGGAAAGTTATAGCCAATATCTTTGGGCCTAAATCAAATTACGAGATAGTTATAGTTTGTGTGTATACATTTTTTTTATAAGGAAAGGATTAGGTTACCCCCGATAAATCAAAATATTTCGACATATCCTATCCTGTACAAGAGAATGTATCGAGAGGCCGATAAATCGGCGTCGGTCAAACCGAGAGAACAATAACACAAAATAGGAAATTACAACAAAAACACAAAGAGCGTTTATACATTGGTAATATATCGTCGAGGATAATAGTAGTGTTCTTTTCTTGCAAAAGCACATATTTGAGTTACCATTGATTGTTCATTGACTCCAATGATATTGCTGCAGTTACATACTGAGTTAGAATAAGCAAGTTCTTCTTCAGGAAATCATATTTCCTGTACTCTTAATGCTGCAACATCTGGTTTTTGGCTTTTTAATTACATGGAAAAGCCCTATTGGGTCAACAATATAGTGATATACTGAATAGCAGCAGGAAGAACATTACCAGTGCAATATTGGGGTCCATCTAATCTTAAGATAAACTATATACAATCCTAACAAACGAAACTTAGTTATGCACAATGTGTCATAGTCAGGTCCATTGTTTACAAACAGCCGCTGACGGGAATCAGGACTACCTAGTTAATTCCATTTTGTGAATGCATTCTTACGTCGAGGATGTTGTATGAGACCCGGAAAATCCTTACAGATAATGCAGCCTCGAAGTCCAGTCTCTGTAACACAAGATTCAATGCAAATTCATACTTGAGCAAGTACTCCAAGTAGCATAAGAAAATCAGAACGCATTGAGCCAAAACTTAAACGTACTTGAACGACGAGTACGTCCTAGCATGCAGCAAACTGTGCAGACTAAGTTGCCAATTGGGTTCTTCACTTCGGCAAAAAAGAGGTATGCCTCAGAATTCCTTCTATTTTTTGGCCTAGCAATGAAGCTGCAGTGGTAGACACTTGGGAATGAAAGCATTGTACCACCAAGAACTTGTACAAGCTCGTACTCACAGCACTGAATTTTTCAGCCCACAAAAAAAAGGAAAAAGGATCACCAACCAGAAGATTTTTAGAGAAACTGAAAAGAGATGGAACAAGAATCAATTCCAAACTAACCTCAATCTTTCCAGACATACGCCTCGCACTGTACCAAGTTAAGGCGGTGTTTGAAATTTCAAGCGTTGTAGCATCAGTTGTGCGACGTGTATCAGCACAATAATTGACCACCGGTCCGACACTACAAATGAAACAAGCGTTCAGAAAAGTAGCTCAGACGTTAAGTCAAAGTAAAAGACAAATAGTTAGAAAACAAATCGTTATTTTACATCACAAACCGATAAGAATTAATCATTAATTCACTAATAAAACCAACCCAAAATGAGAAGTTGTACCCAAGGGTTGTAGCACGAGGAGTGCGATAAGACGGTCGACAAGAATTGACCTGCGGTCCAATACTACAAATGAAACAAGAGTTCAGAACAGTGCATATTCAAAAACAGAGTTCAGAACAGTAGCGCAAGTGTTAACTCATAGTTAAAGCCAAACAATAAGAAAAACAAATCCAAATAAAGATCACAAATTAATCAACCATTCAAACCCAAGTGAGAAGTTGTACGGTGATACCAGAAATAAATGTGAACGAGGTTTTTTGCTGGTGTTTGGTTGTCGGACCTTTAATTCCCATTGCTTTCCAATATCACTCGTATCGTCGAGAAAATCAGAGAGATATTTATTAATCAACACGTATTCTTCCTTTACTGACATATCGGCACCTTGACTTATTAAGAAGAGAACAACCTGTCAATGAGGAAGAGGAGCTTCAATTATTATAAACCCTAGTCCCAGAATTCAATGTTTCACACTACTATTTACCTCTTTATGTCAGCGTATCACTGCGTGCGTAAGAGGAGTTTGCCCAACTTGATCAACTGCATCTAGCATTGCTCCATTTTTCAATAAGAATTCACATAATTCTAAATTATCATTGACAGCTGCCTTATGCAAAGGGGTGGCTTTTGCCTGAAACAGATGTATATTTTAAATGATCTTATTTGGCTACATTATTAAAAAAACAGGCAGTAGAAGCATCAGCAGAAAGTTAGAAACCTCGTCCCTGGCATTAATCTTAGCACCATTTTCAAGCAAAAGTTGGGCCACCTTCAACTCTCCCCTAGCCGCAGCATAGTGGAGAGTAGTAGATCCACGAAAATTCTTTGCATCCACTTTAGTTCCTGTTACAAAACACATTCATTCAGTGAGTTGAAAGATGGAAAACAGACCGAGCAAACAACAGACTTCCAACAGACAGAGCAAACAACAGACTTCCAACATATCAGCATCAACTAATTCAGTTGTTAATAGCAAAATCAGATGCTCAAAGGTAAAGATAAGATAAGCTAGATAACTACCTAAACGAATTAATTCGCTGACAATATCATAATGTCCCTCATTAATGGCTATATGAATTGGCATAGATCCCCATCTGTCAGTACTGTGGAGGAGGTTTTTAGCCTTGTTAGCAATAAAGGTCACGGCCTGCAGATATCAAAATCAAACAACGAAACTCAATAACGAAACTCAATTGAATTTGAATAGTAATTAGTATTAAGAAACAGAGAGAGGAATAGAGGAGAAAGATTAAGATAGACCTTAATGTTGCCGCACCGGGCGGCTTCGTGAAGAATATTGCTCAAGTCGTCATCTTTAATTGAGAAGGCGGTGGAAGTTGATCGGAAGGGATTGAGTCTAGGGCAAATTTTGGGGTTTCGTTGACGGCACTGAACAGGAGAACTTCATCGAGCCACCATTCGTCTTCCATAGACGACGTCGTTCTAGAGTTCGATTCAGATATCAAAAACAAACAACGAAACTCAATTGAATCGTCAATTGCTAATAATTAGTATTGAGAAACAGAGAGAGGAATAAAGGAGAGAGAGGAGACCTTAATGTTGGCGTTCTGGGCGGCCTCGTGGAGAATAATCTTCCGTAAGCGTCTTCGTCGACATCAGTTCACTTGGGTTTAGAGATGGAAGACGATGCAGAGAAACCCTAAAAATAATTTATATCCATCGATATATAAACATCAATGAATATAATTTGTAAATTGCTTAAGATAGCCTGAGTTTTTGAATATTCCGGTAAATGCCCACAAATTGCTACCATGTTGCTAGTTGCTCGGTTGCTCCTACCATGTGGACCCTGGTAAACGGTTGCGAGGGTTATTTTTTCGAATTTGCACAAAATCACCTGTTAAATAAATTGCAAAAAACTACCCAAATGTCTTGTTTCGTTAACAAGAAGCCACTCGTAGCCTTTCCGTTAAATATGTGCAATTACCATATTAACCTCACTTTGTTATAAAACTAAAGGGTAAATTTGTAAATTATAATTTTTTAAAATAAAAACATTGTTGCCTAGACCCTGGTTGACTAAAGTTAATGTGCTACAATTGTGGCAAGATCGGTCACCTCGAAGATTGGTGTCCAACTAAGATTGGTTAATTTGTGATAATTACTTAATGATTAGGCGATGGATGCCAAATTATAACCCATACCATGCCAAAGCAAAAATCCTAACGACATGGATACGAATTCCGAGACTAAGCATGAAATATTTCCATGACAGTTTCTTGAGGCGCGCGGGCTCATTAGTTGGTCAAGTAATCAGGATTGATATAGAACTACTTTGCTGATAGAGGTCAGTTTGTTAGGCTCGTTTTGGACATCGACCTTGCGAAGTCTTTAATCACAATGTTCAGATTTCGGGGTCAAACTTGACTAAAGTTAATGTGCTACAACTGTGGCAAGATCGGTCACCTCAAATATTGGTGTCCAACTAAGTTCCCAGAAAGACCATCAGGTTCTGGGGAGGTCACTGATCCTAACGAAGAAATTATTGTTGTCAATGCCGATGTCCCTTGGGGCGAATTCATGAAACCAAAAAAGTTCATCAGACGCCAGCAGGAAGACAGAGGACATAGTGTTGGGAATATTATTCGAAGTGGAAATCGCCAAAGGACCACACCTGCTAAGAGTAACAACATGATCGTTGCCCATGTGACTGAGTTTGAGTCTGACAAAGTTGATGAAGCTGATAATGAACCGATCAAGCAATTGTGTTCGGGATCTCGTTTCCAGTTGATATTACCCGACGAGGATAAGGATCTAGAAATACGGGCTGCCATCGTTGAGGCAATCACCGATCTTGCAACAAGCTTTCCAGGAACTTTCGTTCAGACGGAAGCAGAGGCCGACGATTCCGTTGCAGAGGCCGACGATTCTGCTGAGGAGAAATCTCATGAGGAAATCACAGAGGAAATCATGACGAATCCGGAATTGCGGTCAACCCCTACAATCTTGCCTTGTAACAGATTCAGAAATATGGAAAAACAAGATTTGTTGGTGCATCCTAATTCCACGCTATCGACTACCCGAAAGAATAAAGGCAAGAGTTTATTGAAAAACAATATTGTTTCCAAGGAGGTTGAGGTTAGAAAATCTTTTCTAATCCAAGAGATGGCAATTAATAACTAGGCCCAGGCCCAAGCACAACAAGCCTCAGTTAAGATGCATAAGCCCACTAAGAAACCTACTCCAATTCCCCCATCCTACAGTTGCCACAACTAAACCGAACATCCAAGTTACAATCTTGTAGCGACATAGCGTGTCCTATGCATGATCTGATGGACCAACTTTTCCGAGGGCCGAAGCTACTCCAAGTGACCGGAATAACGTCCTTCTTGGTGTCAAATCACCGGACGGGACCGGTTCTGTCCTGCCTTCCTTCGATGGGTAACTCGAGAGTTGCTAAGAGGTTAGATAATTTCTTTGTCAATCTTCATAGGAGGCTTAGGTGGGACGAGGCCCATGTCAAACATCTCCCGGCTATCCGCTCTAACCATAATCCGCTCTATTTGTCCTGGTTAATGACTGCCATATTGATCGCTCATGGCATCCTTTCCGCTTTCAGGTGACTTGGATTCTCCATCCTCAATTTCAAGACTTTGTCTCTCAGAACTGGAAGAAGAATGTGACTACTCATCAGGCTTTGGCTTTATTGCGGGAGGAGTTGCTTCATGGAATCGTAAGGTTTTTGGGAATATCCACCGTAGGAAGGCTTCTTTGGTTGCTAGGATTGAGCATATTCTTGAGCAAGAGGAAACCCTTTGGTTCTAGAAATCTCGGGAGAATTGGATTGAACTTGGAGATCGTAATACCAAGTTCTTTCACACTAGCACCGTTATCCGTAGAAAGAAGAATCGCATTATGTCCTTGAGGGTTGATGATAGTACCTTGGAATCTGATCAGTGCAAGCTGCAGAACATGGCGGTTGATTTCTTCTCGAATCTGTACTCGCTTCCTCCTTCTAACAGTGCCTTCACTCCCATGCTCAAAGGCGGTTTTCCTGTCATCCCTACTGACCAGTTAACTAGTATCAATTATGTCCCTAACTCAGAGGAGATTTGAGAGGCCATTAAGAGTATGGGCTCTTTTAAGGTCCCGAGTGTTGATGGCTCCCAGACTGGCTTCTTCAAGAGTTGTTGGGCTGATGTTGGGTTGTCTATTGTTGCTTTTGTTAGGGACTTCTTCCTTTTGGTGTGCTTCCGCCTACGGTGAATAATACTATCATTGCGCTCATTGGAAAGGTTGCTAAGCCAGAATATATCACGGAGTTCCGGCCCATAAGCCTTTGTAATGTGCTCTATAAGATGATTACCAAGATTTAATTTAAAAAACTTTAAAAAAATGATTATAAAAAAACGCTATTAAAAAGAATGTTTTACAAAACATTCTTTTTAATAGCGTTTTTTTATAATCATTTTTTTTTAAGTTTTTTAAACATAATTTTTAAACTTAAAAAAAATGACAAAACATTCTTTTTTAATAGCGTTTTTTATAATCATTTTTTTTAAAGTTTTTTTTAAAAGTTTTTTGTTATGTTTTTTAAACATAATTTTTAAACTTAAAAAATGACAAAACATTCTTTTTAATAGCGTTTTTTTATAATCATTTTTTTTAAGTTTAAAAATTATGTTTACATTTTTTTAGGTTTTTTTTCAGTTTTATAAATTTATAAAATTATTTTTTAAAAACAAAACCGCCGGTTAACCGGCGGTTTTGTTTTGTTTTTTTTAATAAAAAACCGGTCTGGTTCAGCCCGAACCGGAACCGGAAAAACCGGTTTTTCCCGGTTCCAGAACCGGACCGGGAGCCATCACTAAGCTGAACTTGCAGAGGAACTAGCAGACAGGAAGCACTGTCGATTGAAGATGAACAAAATTAAATTCGAATTTTCGTTCGACTATTTATTCTTCAGATTTGTTATTGTCTTTGTCAGAGAATGAATCGTGTTGACAATGAGGATTTCTTATTAATCGTGTTGACAAATTAATTTAGTACGTTGACAATTTAATTTAATGTGTTGACAACTTGTTTTTAGTATGTGTTGACAGTTTTTTAGTGTGTTTATAGTTTTATAAATGTGTTGACAATTTTATTTAGTATGTTGACAAGTTTTGTAAAGTGTTGACAATGTTGACAATTTTGTAATATTACTCGTGTTGTGTGTTGTTGACCGTTTATTAGTCGTGTAAATAATTTATTTAGTTGGGTTGACAACTTATTTAGTCGTGTTGACAACTTATTATTCTTTTTGACAGCTCTGTTAAAATTTTTGTTGACAACTCTATTAAAAAAAATTGTTGACAACTCTGATAAAATTTTTGTTGACAACTCTGTTAAAAATTTTGTTGACATCTCTTATAAAAAATTTGTTGACAAATTTGTTAAAAAATTTGTTGACAGCTCTATTAAAAATTTTGTTAACAGCAAATGGGTATTTCCATATAACTTAAAAGAGTGATGTAAAAGCTTAAAAAACATTACAGTTTACCCAAAAACTGGTATTTTAGTGGGAAGTTGTAGTTCATTAGATTTGGGCCTGAATCAAATTACAAGATAGTTGTAGTTATGGGCTTAACCAAGTTGTAGATCATAATTGGGAGCTTGATATTGAATTAGGACAGAATCCAAGATGAAACTAAGCTAAACTTAGTTGTGCACAGTATGTTTTTATTTACAAACAGCCGCAGATTTAAAAAACTTCGAATGATAATGGGTACAAGAAATATACTTCATATGGATTTGTTAATGCCTAATTAACTTCATATGGATTTTTACGGATTGGATTAAATTAAAACGTGCCCAGTTGACCATGTTAAACAAGATTATTCAAAACCATATCTTACTTTGAATTGATCATAAACAGACCAATTCAAACGAAATCCTAATTTCCAAACGTATGTATATATCAAGAAATGTACGTACTTGCAGTTCAAGACCGAACGTGAAATTTCGAGTACCTAGCTAGGTTTGTTAATAAATTTTATCATAAATATTTACTCTTCAAGTCACCAAATAATAATAATTCATACTGTATTACAATATACATAAATGTCCATTTGTCCCTCGATCAATCCAATGACAATGCTTCGAAGCAACCATTGATACGGGATCAAAAAGATTTGTAGATTGATCAGTCAATTATTGAAAATCTGATTTAAAATTTTATAATACTCAAAGTTCATCAAGTATATGATATAATCAAAATGCAAAACTACGCGCAGTAACGACGCGTCCAGAGCCCAAACTCTTTTTTTTTTACAAAACGCAGTTCAGTTTTGGCTCATTACAAAAGCGATTATTTGGAAATTTTAAGGCAAAATCATCCCTGATGCGTCCAGATTTAAGTCGGTTCACCTAAGCGCGTTTTGAGCGCGATCAAAACAAATGCGATATAGCTTTTCGGGTGCAGGGTTATACGTTGATTGTATTTTATCATTGTGTTGCTTATCCTGATACATATATTGTATAGTTAAATACGGAGTAAATAGCATGGCCTTCGTTTTTCTATATAACAGCTGCACATAGATTAAGTTATATAATATGATGTAGATGACATATTGCATGACATATATGTAAGAATTATGGCTTGAATCCCAAGTTGGGCTTATTGGGCCCAATTGAGTCTGTTTAGGTTTTGTGTTTTAAGAAAGTAGTATATATACTCTCTATTATTTCATAACCTAGAATAGAGAAAAATTAGGTTTTTTAGTAACCGTCACAAGTAGGCAGAAAGAGTGTTATTAGATCTAGAGCGTTTCTTGTGAGTCTTGTAATCTGTTTCCTCCTCTGAAATATAGTCTGATATGTTCTGCCCGTGGATGTAGCTAGCCAACACAACGTTGGTGAACCACGTAAATCTCTGTGTGTTTTGTTATCTTCTCGTTTATATCTGTTTTTTGTTTCGTCTTCCTCACATCCGTCATAACAAACTGGTATCAGAGCTTCGGGTTAGTTGGGTTTGTAATCTGGTGAGGAAAGATGTCAGCTTTCAACGTGAAGATCGACAAGTTCACAGGGTTCAGTTTCAACGTTGAAGGTGGAGTTCTGTTTGTCTGCAAGGGTTATGATGTGATTCTGAAAGGTGTCAGGCAGAGTACTTTGTATTTTCTACAAGGTTTTACGGTAACAAGTTCTGGTGATGTTGCATCGGTTGATATGACTAAGTTATGCAATAAGAGGCTTAGTCATATGGGTGGGAAGAGGATAGAGGTGAAGAAGGTAGGTAGTGTTGATATTCCTGCTCATATGTTCACCAAGTCGGTTTCTCAGAGCAAGTCTGAATATTGTTTGGACTTGCTAAATACCACAAGCTGATAACTTGTCCGGCGGGGCAAATCTGGAGCAGAGAGAAGTCTGCTCATCTGGCACCGCACTAGTGCATTTGGAGCAGAGAGAAATCTGCTCATCTGGCACCGCGCTGGTGCATCTGGAAAATCTGGAGCAGAGAGAAGTCTGCTCATCTGGCACCACACTGGTGCATCTGGAAAATCTGGAGCAGGGAGAAGTCTGCTCATCTGGCACCGCACTGGTGCATCTGGATAATCTGGAGCAAAGGAGAAGTTTGCTTATTTGGCATCGCCCTGGTGCATCTGACAAATCTAGAGTGGAGGAAGTCTGCTCATCTGGCACTCTGTTATCTGGCACTCTTATGGTGTGTCCGGTACATCTGGCACTCTTCTGCGTCTATTACATCTGTGTTTGGAGGATTCAAGTCAAGGTGGAGATTCGTAAGAATTATGCCTTGAATCCCAAGTTGGGCTTATTGGGACCAATTGGGCGTGTTTAGGTTTTGTGTTTTAGGAGAGTAGTATATATACTCTCTATTATCTCATAACCTAGAAGAGAGAAAAATTAGGTTTTTTGGTAACCGTCACAAGTAGCAAGAGAGAGTGTTTTAGATCTAGAGCGTTTCTTGTGAGTCTTATAATCTGTTTCCTCCTCTGAAATATAGTCTGATATGTTCTGCCCGTGGATGTATCCAACACAACGTTGGTGAACCACGTAAATCTCTGTGTACTTTATTATCTTCTCGTTTATATCTGTTTTCTGTTTCGTCTTCCTCACATCCATCATGACAATATATACATCGTATATAAGTATATAACACGTGAATATTTATTTTGTCAATACTTAAACATTATAAAATGATCTGACATATGTAACGAGATATATCTTCACGCATAAATTTATATACTTTGGATTATAAAAGTATGATTACTTTCTTACATTATTAACAATTAACAATCAACTTCAATAAAATTTTCTACCGATTCACAATGTGGCGAATATATATGTTCGCAATATAATATCAAGTATATATTACATGAAAAAAATCATGTCTTAAATAAATGGGGATTAACATTTGAGCCGGAATTTTTTATTATTGAATTGAAATTTTATACACTATATCGTAGCGTTTTAAAAATAAATAGAAGAAGTCTTTGAACGGCATGCTATTGCGTTTTATATGCCGATTCATTTATTAAAACCCTCGGCGTAAAGAAGACACCCGTATAAATATTAAATGATGAGAGATATACTAAAATCGTAAGTGATATACTAAAGAAAACATTTAAAGAGTCTTGTTTATCTAAATTGAAACCGTTTTATATCATTCTAAATGATGAGATCATTAAAATCTAGAAAATAATGATTTTAGTAATAAGGTTCGTTGCACCATTACAAAATCAACTTAAAAACTAACAAATCAGTTCGACCAGCTTTGCACACTGGTGATGGAGAGAATGACATGAACCCAGGTTGCACTAAAACCAACCTAAAACCAACAAGAGCGATCCTATGACGCGACAACAGAAAACAATAATTCTTTTGAAAGTGCAATATAAATATACTTCTGAAAATGTGTCATTTCAAACAAGCAATCTAAATCACACGACCTTGATTATAGTCTCATCTAGATGATTGTAGTCTCATACAGATACTTAACTAAAATACCACTATAAGCTATAAAATGAAAGTAACTCAAATGACGAAATTATAATTTTTATTACGACAATAAAGAAGAGTACATTCGGGTATATGTTTACTAGTACTAGTGATATTTGTATATATTCTAAACAATCAGAAGGTCAAATATATGTAGTTCCCTTCCAATCACTACTAGCTAGCTAGATTTTTTCTTGTTTCAAGCTGAAAATTAAGATGATACTCAAGATTGAGCTAATGATATGGATCATCGATGGATCTATCTAGGAGATTTTAGGGATTCAACTTGATGTTTTCCTTGTGGTCCTTTCATCCTTATGTATAGCCTGTACTGATTATACGTCATGGGCTCGTATAACGCGGGTCTCTCTGACGTCACCAGATCCTTAACTGGCTCCAAAGGTAAGTCGCCCCTCGGGTTGTAGAAGAAAGCTAATGTGGTTCGTTCTTGGTTCGAGTTCACCATCACTCTGTGCTCGACGCTCTTGTATATCGCGTTGCTCACCACCTTGTAAATTAAACCATCAAGATTTTTATCAACATAATATGATCGACTTGATGCTTTTGCATGCAACTACTTTTACCATTGCAAGATTCATGGTCATATTCGTATTCGCATACATGCTTAAATATGTAGGGCTATATTATACTTGCATGCATGTGTATTTTGTGTTGTATATACAAGATCCATGGTAAATATATGCATGTAACTATTTTTACATATAGTATTAAGGCACGACAATAACCACATGCATATACATTACATATCAACATATACTTACTTGCATGCAGATGTAAATTCATAGTTTTTGACATTGTATAATATGCAACCAATATCACTTCTAACCTGTCCAGCATGCTATATTATATATTACAATTTAACACCAAGCCTAAGAGACTCATTCTACTTTCTTAACTCCCCGACTACATAATACATAATACAAGAAAAGTTTCGGTGCAAACAACTCTTAATGTAGGAAAAACGAACAGTTCACATTCGCATATTGTACGTCAATATTCATATTCTAAATAGTATTGTTCATAATGTGGGTCATGAAACTTTTTAAACGTTTTCAGTGAAAGACGCGGTGACTTACTTGTAATTACTCAGAACTTTGATTTTTTGTCATTTTTTCCATCGTCCAGATTATAAACATTATTATACAAATTATGAAAATTAGCTTGTTATTTATGAACGTAAAAAACTTTATTTTTGCTACGTAAATTTGTTCTCACCTAAACTTTTCTCGTATAATATATTAAGAACAATTAGATTTACATTTTCCTAGTGGGTTGAACTTTTCAAAGTGCATCAATCTATCCAATTAAGTCTGTATATACAAAAATAGAAATCCACAACAAAATTACTCCCTCCGTCCCCCAAATGTTTTTCCCATCATCAATTTTGACATTATTCACGTTTTAAGAGAATCTTCGACATATCTTCCACTATATAAGAAAATATATATTCATATGAGATTTTGTTTGATTCGTCTCATCAAGAGCTTTAACAATATCAAAATTTTATAATTTTTATTTATGTGTATTTAAAGATATTAACGTTATAAAACGTGTTTCGGCGAATGTGTCGGAAAGAGATGGGAAGAACATTAAGGGACGGGGGAGTATTTGTCTTACAACTTAAAGCAACAAATTAACGTCGACCTCCAATCCCATGTGCCATAAGCCCAAATTATACGCCATGACCCACGTTATAAATATGCGCAGTTCACTCAAACCACTTAATTTTCTTTATTCTTCTTAGCAATTAATTTCTCTAACATATATAAAAACCATATTATACAGAAGGTCGGTCCATTTTTAAGAAATAGTAGTAATTGTAATTAGGAGGGTACCTGCATTTGATCACCAATGTTGATAATGAACGAATCCGGAGCTGGCTTAACGGTTACCCATTTTTCGTCCTTTCGAACTTGGAGACCCGCAACACCAGGATCCGGAAGCAAAACGGTAATGCCACCCGGATCCGAGTGAGAAGAGAGGCCTAGGGTTAGATCCGGCTGAGGGCATTTTGGGTAGAAATTCACCCTCAAGCAAGCCCCTATATCATCTCCACCAAAGGCATTTTGAAGGGCATTTTCGTCCAATCCGAGATTTGTAGAGAGTATCTTCATCATCCTCTCACTAAGCTTCGTCAACTCCTCCATGTACTCCTCCATAACCTCCCTGTGGATAATAACATAATGTAAGAATTGCATGGTATTTCATTACCTTAAATTATGGAGAAAAGTTCTGGTGAGACCAAAATTTAACGTAGAAAATCAAAGTTTTTTGTGTTTACTAATAACAAGCTCATGTTCATAATCTCAGCGGTATTGTTCACGATCTGGGCGATTAAAAAATTTGAGGTCATTTTGAGAAGGAAAAAAAACAAAGTTCACAGTAATCATTAATATGTCGTTGCGTCCCTCACTGAAAACGTTCAAAAAAACTTGTTCTTTTTTTCTACGTTAAGAGTTATTTATAACCAAATTTTACGACGTGACACATTATGAGTTGCATGGTTTTCAAAAACTTGTAACGCCTCGGAGTTGTCACGGTCTTGAAAAAGAAGAAATTTTGGGGTAAAGTATCACATTTTCCCAAATAAACAGTGACCCTCTAGAAAAGTCAGCCCTCCCTTTAAAAGTTGAATAATTTAAAGCATGTTAAAATAACTACCCAAGGAATATTATAAAATAAAATCTATAATAATGCCAATATAAGAAAATAAATGAAAATATGTTTCAATTTAATTATAAAATATTATCGATATATATATTTTATATTGTTAAAATCTCTAATTACATGATACTATTTAGAATTTATAAAATCCTAAATTGTTATAATACCAATGAAGTGAATAGTGTAAAAAATTCAAATGGAGCGGTAACAAATTAAATATTATAGAAACATAAAATGGGCTACTAGCCCGGTCAAAGTCTATAATAAATTGGTAAATATCATTGCCTTGATATTATACATAACGGTTGAATAAAAAAAATGCAAATTACCTATGGTTAGGAGAATGTGAGGGCCATTTGCTCGAATCACACATTGAAAGAGGACGAAAATGGAGGAAGAAATAATCACTCCAATCGAGTATAGCCTTTTTCTCAACTCCAAGCCTACTTCCATACCCTTCATAAGTTTTCGGGTCATTAGCATATTTTTGCTTAATTTCCATGGGTTCATGAAAAAACTCCCTCCAAACCGCCCGAGCCCGGTTCATCAACTCGGGTTTAATCCCATGGTTTATGATTTGGAAGAAGCCCCACTCCTCACACGCCTCCCGAACCAAGATCTCGTCCGAGCCTAGATCGATAATCGGTATGTTGACTTCGTCGTTGGAAGGTTCCTGGCTCGGACGGTCTGGTTCGGGTTTGATGTATTGAGTTGGGACGGTTCGGATGCCCGAGTCGGATAGGGATTGGACTCGTATGATTGGCTCGGGCCATTGATCCATGCTGCAACTCATTGTTTGTTTGGTTGTTTGTTTGTTTGGTGTGTTGTTTTTTGTTTGTGATTTGATTGGATCTTGGCGTGAGGTATTTATAGGGAGATGTGGGTTTTGTGGGTAGGGGTATATTTGTAATATTTTTGAAGTTTGGGTGATGATGACTTTAATGGGATGAATTTAACACGTGGTGATAGTGTTGGATTGCAAGATTGAAAGTTGTCAAAAGTCATGACACTTCTATGAATGGACCTTGACACTTGTACAAGTGTGCAAGAAATGCATGTACCTTTGATATTTGTACATGAAATTCATGTACTATAAGATCCCTCAAATCCCTCTGTCCCATTATATAAGCCTCATTTTATCTCTGCACGAATGTCGATGTACGTTTTGTTTTGTCAATATCTCTAATTACTTATTAGTAAAAATTATAAAATTTTGAAATTGTTGTAGTAAAGACGAATCAAACAAGACCCCATATGACTATGTTTTTGTTTGTAAATTGGAAGAAATCGAAAAGATTCTCTCGAATTGTGAATACTGACAGAAAATAAAATGGGGCTTATATAATGGGACGGAGGGAGTATAAGGCTATCACCAATGGTAGTTACATAAAGTGAGTTGCATAGTCCATTTTTCATTTTTCTCTCTATAACATCAGCAATGCAACTCATCTCAGTTTTTCTCCACAACAAGGGTTGCAGGAAGGGGGTTGCATATCTACATATTTATTTAGCATTCATATATTTATACTTTATAATAATATATATATATCTTAAATTTTATTTTTTAATAAATACTAGTACGGAGTATATTATAATTTTATTATGTTAGATTAATATTATTGAAAAAAATTCGTTTATAGCTTTTAAATGAAATTAGTACAAATCAATGTCATTATGCTCAAACTGCATTCAAACGAAAAAACATGAAAACACAACAAGCACATAAAATGATAACAAAGTAATCAAAATACAACGTCTACTAAACATGAAGCTTTATGTTTGTGGTTTCCGAAAGTAACAATTATGTTTCCAGTTTTCCTAAGTGAAGCTTTATGTTTGATTTTCGAAAGTAACTATTATGTTTCTAGTATTCCTAAGTGAAGAGTAGCTTATATAACAATTATATTTCTAGTTTGTATTGAGCTTGAATGTTAAATTAAATAGTATTTTTGAACGTAATTGACTCGGTTTATTTTATTACAAAAAAATAATATATATATATGTAATATGATTATCTAACTGTAAATAAAAATAAATTATAAATATTAAAATATTTTATTATTTTTATAATTTATGTAAGCCTAATATTTTGGTTCAAAGAATATATAATATTACTTAAATACAAATTTATGAGAGTCATTTGATCATTATTGATCAATGGCTAAAAAGTGGCCAACTTTGCTATGCAACCGTCATGCAACCCAAGTTTGAGTTGTATAGCAAATGCAACCAAATAATAAAATATTTCATGCAACCCCCATTGTGGGTGGTCTAAGATCCATCAAAACGTATAAGATCAAGGCATCCAGTTGGCAAACGGATCGAGCGGGTTAGGGTTGATCAAATATGAGTCAATCGGACGATAAAATTTTCAGATTGGACGGATTTAGGTTCAGTTCTAGTTGATCAATGAGTTTCAAGTGTGCGATTTTTTTTATTGTAATAAAGAAAAAAAGAAAACTTAAACAATAGTTTTTTAATAAAACAATAATAATATACTGTAACTTTAGAAAATTATGTGAAAAAATGATCTGACGAGTTTTGGTAAGTCCGGTTTTAACCCAACGGCTCGCGAGTCCTTGGGGTTTCGGATCACCGTGTTTCATGAATTTTTCAAACTAGTCGTGATCGGTATCAATGATTTAGGTTAGTTTTCGACAAGTCTAGATCTAACTCAATACAAAATAGCAAATCATTCCAATACTCGATTGATCTAGTTATGACACTTCTTGAAATGTACCTTGACACTCTACAAGTGTGCAAGAAATGCATGTACAAGATCTGGCTCAACACTAAATATTCGATCCTCTACGCTCTAGAGATTTGACTGGACCTGTCAAAACCTGATCCAACTCACTAAGTCAATCTGATCTGATTCGATTCGGAAAAACTCGACCCAATCGATCTGAAATTCGTGACCCAAGTCCAGTCTGATCAGGGACCGTGTGTAGGGGTGAAATCCTGAAATCTACGAAGGAACGCCAAAACTGAAGGCAACTCTCTGGGTCCCTACCGACGTTGGACCGACTAGACGACTCAAAACTCGTTGGGAGAACCCACCTTTCACATATTTTATTTTATTTAAATTAAAAAGTTACAATATATTTAATTAAATAATATTATTTTATTATAAAAATAATGTTTAACTTTTATTTTCTTTATTACAATAAAAAATTTGAAAATTTGAAACCCGGTGAGTCAACCCGAACCCGCTCAATCCAGAAATTTTATCGACACGCTTGACCCGAACCTACATGACCCAACTACGTACAACCCGTTTGCCAAGTCTAGGTTTGAATTATTCATGTAAAAATATTATGAGAAAGAGTACAATATAAATATATATTAAAATATGAATGTATACTAATGGTGAATCTTTAGTAGTAAATTGACGAGCATTACTAGGAATTTGGAGAACACTCATTGACAAACATAAAATATGTTTGGGCATGTGCATCATGCAAAAACGTATAAGTGCATCACTTTTCAAAGGATATGTATAAAAAAAGTTAATAAATATTTAAGTACATTTCGATGCACACTCGACGTACGTTCGCACAATAAAATAAAATATGTTCGTACCCGCAAACTGCCCTCAAATATTATTATTGTAAGATTAAAATATTAATAGTTGTATTATAAACATTATTAGAATAATTAATCAGTTTATACATATGAATTGAAGAACTAAACTTAGCCCGCCCCTTGTTTATTCTCAATTTTTTGTATATAGGTGACAATGTTGTTGGAATGTGCATGTACCAATCATAGCCTCATACGGCACAGAGATAATTAAGTTAGTCAATTGTATTTAAACTTTTAATTAATTATTTTGATGAGTTGTCGATAAACTAATGGACGTCTAATCTCAATTAGTCATTCATTAATCATAAGTTAATCTAAGAGATGCAGCAGAATAATCTATTGTCATGTACAGAGAAAGGAAACACCAAATGAATTTAGTAAATCCCCTTGCTATGTTGTTTTTGTCTACCGATCTACACTAATTTCTTGATCGATTTGTTCATTTATGAAATGTCAGTCGATTGTAAATTAATTGTATACACTATTTTCTCGCAAACTTAGATCTCTTTGAATTAGATATATACACGGAGTAACTAGTAAGCATATAGTAGAAGTGTGAAGTTAGTTGATTGATAGTAAAATACTCGGATGGGAAGAAAACAGTAGAAAAACGAAGCGTTCACGACTTCACGTATGGGATGTACGGACACAGCTTTGAAATTTGAAGGAGGGTGTCGGACACGCGGAAATGATATATAATATTAAAATGTCCTGACGTGTCCTGCCGTATCCTGATTCTTGTATATTTTAGGTTTGTCGTTTTTCGGTGTCCTGCGGTGTCCGTGTCCAAGTGTCGTGTTCGTGAAACATAGGTTCGCGTTCATTATTTAGACATTAATGTTCATATTCTGTATGTTAATGTTTATAATCTGGGCGGTCACAATTTTAAACTTTTTAAGTGAGTCACGCGATGTTTTTCAAAGAATGTTGTAATTTAAGAGAATGTTGTTTTTTCTTCAAAATGACGGAACGAACATGATCATTAGATTATAATCATCCAGAATATATACATTAGCTTAGTTATGTATGAAATGTAATTATATGTTAATTAATGTATTATTTTTGTACTATTTTGACAGGTTTTTATTCCTTCAAGTGAATTAGGTACTCCCTCCGTCCCTTAATATAAGGTCCATTTGCTTTTTCGACACTATTCACAAACCGAGAGAATCTTCTCGTTTTCTTCCAATATATAGAAATAAATATAGGCATACGAGATATCGTTTGATTCGTCTTAATGAGTACTTTGACAATATAAAAAAATTGAAATTTTTATCATTGTATATTTAAAGATATTAACGTTACAAAACGTGTCTCGACAAATGTGTCAAAAGCAAATGGGAAGATCAATAAGGGAGAGAGGGGAGTATTATTTAAAGTTAATTTGCTACGTCGACTGTGTATCTACACGACTACACCGACAGAAACATCGACGATATTGCTAACGGTGTAACGATTTTATTCTAATCTATATAATCTATTAAAGCTGAGACTTTTCAAGGCTTCTCCTTGATTCTGGCCCCACCACATTCATGTGGCAATTTGTTATTGGTTCTCTTTTAATTGTTTTTATATTTTTATTTGATTTAAAATAAAATATTATTTTCTAATCACTTTTGTAGGTAAATATATATATAAACATCACTTCTAACAAATTTGACTACAAACTATACTACTAAAATAAAATACTACTTAAACATTTGTTACATTAATGTGTCATATCTTATAATATACACATTTTTTCACTTTTTTTAAAGTCCTCACCAATTTTAGCCTTCTGACAAATCGTAAACTGAATGATTATAAATTGATTTAATAATTATTCTTTACTTAAGTTATTGTTTAGTAAATAGATATATCAATTTAAAAAATAATCTTAATCTATTTTATATATCTATCTAATATCTCTACATGTATATTAAAGCAAAGGGTGCTTAAAAAATATTAAAGAAAATGTATTTAATAGCTTCATCAATTCTATGTGCCAAGTACTCATTTTGTTATTAAACCAATATATTTTTAACATTTTCTATAAGTTTAACAAATACAACTTGGCTTCTTGATTTATTATCGATTTTTAAGTCTCTAAGATGATTTTTTAATATTTTATGTTGTGTTTTATTAACCGAGTTTTCCAACAAATAATAAACTTAACGTATGAGAACATTTCAACAAAAACTATATGAGGAATCACTGATAAAATTTGTTCTAACTAACTTCTAAACCAATATTTCTTTGGATATAAGTTTTTTGAAGTTGCATTAGAATTTATTATTTATATAACTATGAGCTTTGTTTTATCGATTTGATTAAAGAAGAGATTTTATATCATTTGATATATAATTTTTTTTCTTTAGGTTATTTTATAGAATTATTAATTAATATAAAGTTATTAGTAGTTTAATAAGTTATCATGAAAATATCAATTCTTATTTTAATAGTTTACTAAAGTAATTATAAAATAATAAGTAGTCTCGATTACCCGTGCATGGCACGGGTCTATACACTAGTTATTCTTCTAAACTTGTTTATACGATTTAATTCTAATTAGTCTTTTATTAATGTTATATTTTCATGCTGGATTTGCTAATTATACCGAAAATCCTTCTCAATAATGATGACAGTTGTATATTATACAATTATATTTATCCATCTTAAAAACTCATATGTGCATCGGTGTGCCTCATCAACCGACCTGTGTTTGATCGATCTCTCACTTGCTAGATCTTTTAAATTCCACACGTATAAATAATGAGCTACTCATAAACTAATGTTTAACAAAAAATTATTAATCCTCGGGATGAATAAGGCTTAATGTAGAAAAAATGAAAATTTTCTCGTTTATAAATAATAAGTTAATATTCATAGTTTGTGACAGTAAAGTTCATAATTTTGGAGATGAATTTTTTTTAAGATCATTTTGAAAAGAAAAAAAAATCAGAGCTCGCAATATTACAAATATGTCACTGCGTCCCTCACTTAAAATGTTCAAAAATATTGATAGCTCAGATTGTGAAAATTATCCAGAATATGAATATTAACGTGTAAAATGTGAACGCGAATTGTTTTTTTTTCCCACATTAAAAGTTGTTCGTATAATTTTTTTTATCAAATGCGCATAGAATAAGAATGTCATAATAGAAAAAATATGAAGAAAATTTAATTTTGAGTTATATTTCTTGGTGTGATGGGTTTATACAGTGGCGGAGCCAGGGGGGTGCTTGAAGGTGCTCAAGCACCCGCTTCATCGTCGAGTATCACCGAGATCACTGTTGAAATTGAAGGTTTAGGGTTACAGCACCTGCTGCGGCAACATTGTAGATCATGAAATTGGACGACGCATCGACGAATTGGACGGCGCATCGATGAATTGAACGGCGCATTGAACGACAAGGGTAGTTCGGATTTGGAAATTGGACGAATTGGACGTCCATTCGACATAGTCTTTAGGCGGTAGAGGTGGACAGGGCGGTGGTTGAAGGTGGTACGATAGATGGCTTGGCGTGTAAATTCGAACTCTTTAATCTGAGGCAGATCTGATAAGAACTTTAGCCATTGTTTTTTTCCTCCATTCTTCTTGACCTTAGAATGAACTTATACGAAACATTTGATTGACGGGAAGAGGAAGATGAACAAGGGAGTTTATTTCCTTTTTTAATAATTAGAGCTAATTTGCTTTAATTTTAAAATGGTAAAAATTTGTGCCACATGTCCTTATTTAGTCGGAGGCAGAGTAATAGTTTTAGTATCAGTCTTAGAGGATCCGAAGTGCAAGAAACGAGGACAGAGCCTCTGCGAGTTTATTAGATTAATTTAAGGGGGATTACAAAAATCATGAGCTAAAACACTCATAATGCTCTCCAATACTTTTGCTCTAGATCCGCCACTGGCTGCGGCAACATTGTTTGGAAGGGGAAGAAGACGGGTTCAATTGAACCCATCTCTTATTTAATTGCAAAGCACATTTAAAACAGAACGGCATCGTTTTGGTACAAAATTTAAACAACTTTTTGTCTTTTTAAAATAAAACAACTGAGTCCTTTTCATGTTAGTTCTAATTAGATTGATTATTTTATTTTTAAATCCTATGCCTGTGAACTTCTTCTTTATAGATGTGATGAAATATTTTAAAATCCGATTTGAGTTGATTTTTGTTTAGTTATTTATTTTATGTCTTTGAATTTGAATAGCTTTAGTTTACATTTATCACCTATATTCATTTGTTTGGTTCTCTTGTTATTTAAATTGATAATTTGATTGAAACTTGGGGAGAGATTTCAATTTGAAAATTGGTTGAAAATTTCAATGGTGAAATTGATTTGATTAAAATTATAATATAAACAATTTTTTTATTCGGACAAGGATTTCAAGTACTATCCCGTTTAATATTTTTTGAACTAACGAGTAATAAGTTATATATATTTCGTATGTAAAAAAGTTCAGCCCCTGCTTCTAAAAGTTTCTGGCTCCGCCACTGGGTTTATATTTTTGCTATGTAGGGAAATCGTTTTCATTAGAAGTAACATAATACGTGTGCTCTTGGGACATACTCCGTAGATTATAAAAAACGTATTTTTATTGTCGGTTAGAAAATTAAAAATCAACATCCGTGTAAATACCGTGTTGGTTTATTATTATAAAACACAATAATTTAAAGAAACATACTTCTTCAAGCAAGCTCAGTAAATAATGTATTTTAGTATATGATTTTGTTGTTGGCCACAGAAGTCTATGATATTTTTAGAATGTTTATTGAGAGTACGCAACACATTACACATATAGTACGTTGTTAAAATAATATTACCATGCATGCTATATATGTCACTGCTTATGTAACATGTCATGCTGAAAAAAGACATTTCAGAAGAATAACAATCATATATTTGTACATGGACTCTCTATACAATTACCATTCTATTTTATAGATGAATTATATAGATTGAGTTAGGTTTCGATCATATGTCTTAGGCAGTAACCTTGCAATCCTCAAACATTGTTATGTATAACGTGAACTTTACATTTAAATTTTATGGTTATGAATATCAATGTCCATTGTTTTAGAAAAACAAAGTTCAAGGTATATTCATATTAATAAAAATAATAAATAAATGTAATAAACACGATCAGCACTCATGTTCGGTGTCACGAACATGAATAACATAAAATGTTGATGTTCGTGACATTGAGCATGAATGTTCATAGCGATGAACTTAAATGTTCATGACTCTGAACATAAAATATTGATGACATTATAAAAACAAAAGATATTGATGCCATGATCACATCGAAAACTCAATGAACGGAAAACAAAATTAATAAAAATGCATGTTTAAATAATCTATTAACATTTTAACACGAATTAGTGAACATTTAATAAATAAAATCTAATAAATACAATCGTGAACGTTCGAAGACACCTATCATAAGCATGAAAGATTGCTTTGTTACAATACTCGTAGTATAAAAATGATTGCTATATAAGACTAGACTAATAAACTTGTAATAGTTATTCTACTAAAATAAAATAATTTGCATAAATTTTTTCTAAATAATTATTCTTTGTGTAGTTTCAAAAGATTGTTGTTCTACAAAAATAAAATAATTTGCATAAGAAAGTTCGGGTGAGAACAAATATTTATAGTTTATAATTTGGGCGATAACATTTATTGAGGTTATTTAGAGAACAAAACAATCGCAGTAATTACAAGTACCGCGTCCCTCTTTGAAAACGTTCAAAAAATTCATGGGAAAGATCATAAATATTGTTATTCAGAATATGAACACTAATATGTAAACTGTAAATACGAACTGTTTATTGTTTCTACGTTAAGAGTTGTTCGCTCAAAATTTTCCCTCTAAGTTTATATTAGAAAAAATTCATACAAAAAATAGAATAAATATAGTGCCGACATACCCACAATTTTATGGCTGCGCTTGGAATATTAGAGTCGGGCCCAGTCGACAAAAATAGTGCATTTAGCCCACGTGATTGCATGCATATGTCCACGTGTGTCTGTTCCAGCCGAAACAACAAGTAGGGGCCCAGTACACAATATGGGCCACTCGTTATTATTTGGGCCCCATTTCAAGGCCCATCTTCACTGGAAAAGTAAGCCGATTTCTGAAATCTTTTGATGGCTTGTTTTGTCTCCATCGTTGTTCTGTTTTTTTCCTTAAAGTGGGTGAGAATTGGAAATAAAAAGTGATGTGTGAGTTTGCTCACCTTCTAATTTTGAAACAAATAGTTCCAACTCCCAACTTGGCAACTTGATTGAAATTAATGGAATTGATGAATAGTTTTGCTCCAAACTGTTACCGACATGGATCGCATGATATTATAGTCATTGGTTTGAGAGTAGGTCGTCTCGATTGGCTAGAGGGCGATTAGCAGATCAGTGATGTCGTTATTGTCCCGTTTTTCGCATGATAGAGAGTCTAGAAGGCATCGGGTGAAATATGTTTCATGGACGACTGACTTAGATGCTAGAATATGACTAATCAAATATACTGACTGGAAAGTTAAGCTTCAATTAGTCTTTTAATGGAACTGAACCAAACTATTACTGACATGCATCACAAGGTATTATAGTCAATGTTTTATTAGTAGGCCGTCTAGACCGAGTGACGACATCACTTCCCGTTTTTCGCATATTAGAGTTTTTAGAAGGCATTTGGCGAAAAGCGCTTCATGGACAACCAACTAGATGATAGAATCGGACTAGTAGGATATATTGATTGGAAAGTTAAACTTCAATCAACCGTCTTCCAGCGTCTAGACGTCTACGACTAATTGGAATTCATGTATTATTTGATCATTGAGCCATTACTGAAAACTTAGAGTTTGTGTCGAGAACTTTAAATTATGTTTTTGTTGGAAACTATGTTTTCTTTTATGAATTATTACTTAATTAATGACATGTGGTTAAAATATAAGAACATACATTATATTTTTTTAATTCGTCTAGAGTACTCACGACGCGTCTGACGCTAGACGACCCTCCACCGCCCAGCTCTCGTTCAAAGTCTTTTAAAACACTAATTATAGCAAATAAAATCATAAAAAACACATGTTACGTTGTGAAGACGCTAGACAACCCTTCATCGTCCATCTCCTATCCAACGTCTTTTAAAACACTAGTAAACAAAATCATAAGAGAACACGTGTTATAATATTGCACATAAATATATGCATACCTACAAATTAATTCTGCGGCCAACATCTTGTTGAAATTGATCACATATCAAGATATGGATAGCGTTGTATGATATGATAAGATAACCCAAAAAAAAAATCAACTTGACATGGTTCGCCGCAATTACAATACTTACAAATTTGATATGAAGTCCATATGAGTTATTCTATGCTAGTTAGGTTGACGTGATATATGAGTGATAGTAGTCTATCCTTATCTTGATATTTTGTTTTATGTTGTTTTGAATGCAACAGTTTTACATACTTTCTATTCACCGCCCACTCAAATTGCTATTTACCGCCCAATTTTTGTGCGTCACGCATGGAATAAAACCATACGTCGCGCACGAATTTTTTTGAAATCATGCGTCACGCATGGATTAAAACCATACGTCACGTATAATTTTTTTTTTTTGCTTTTTTCTCATAATCTTGTAGATAATTTCAATACGATCGCGTGCATATAAAATTCGTCCAAAACGGACATCGTTTGCCCCTTCAAAAGGCTAAAAAACAAAAAACAGTGAAGTAATTATGATTAAGAGTAACAAATCTATTACTCCGTACTTATAAATTGTAGTTATTAATTTTATTTAAGTATTACCATCACTAAATAAAATCTTTGTTAAGTTATCTACCATATTATAAAAAAAATTGAAAAATGGTGTGTTGTTTTAACGGATTTGTTGATACAAGAAATTATGTGTGATAAATTTGTATTTTGGCCTTTTGAAGGGGCAAACGATGTCCGTTTTGGACAAATTTTATATGCACGCGATCGTATTGAAATTATCTACAAGATTATGGAAAAAAACAAGCAAAAAAAAAAAACAAATCCATACGTGACGTATGGTTTTAATCCATGCGTGACGCATGAAAATTCATGCGCGACGTAGGGTTTTATTCCATGCGTGACACACAAAAACTGGGCGGTAAATAGCAATTTGAGTGGGCGTCAAATAGTAAGGGCCTAGTTTTACGCACCAATCACTTTCATTTAACCAACAGCTCTTCCAAAAGCTTTCTTTACACACCAATTGACTTTTTTGTTTTTGCCTCTTTGGGCCTATGTATAAATTATATATAATTGGGCTTTCCATAAAGAATGGGCCCAAAGGGTCACTTCCAAGCTTTTCAAGGATAGAAGTTAGAATTGGAAGTTTTTCAAGGGGAGGGATGAGCCCCAAGTGTACATTTTTGTTGTGTTCTACTAAGCCACTTTACATGGTCATCTAACTAATTATTAATTAAAGTCAATTAAACACTATTTATTAGATTAATTTATAAGTTTTTTTATAAATAATCATATATACATTTACGTTAGTAAACAAATTAAGTGAGAAAAAACACACAGGTTAGTCTACAGAGTTGTTTTGGGTTAATGACAGTTTATATATAACTGTTACCGTTGATGATGGATTGTGATTTAAATTGAATTGATTTATTTAGTCCAAGTGAAAAAGGTTATAAAGTCTTACTATTGTCTCATTCAGGTTATTGTTGAGATATTTTCAATCCGACGTCAACATAAAAACATTAAAAAAAACATAAAATTATTATGTACAAAACGTTACTAGAGCTGATATTTTATTTCGGTCATAAAAAAATTCCTAAAGAAAAGATTACACAAGACAAGTAAAAAGAACCGAACCAAATCGAACGAACCGGTATTGGGTTCATTATTACATATATCATTTTTCCTCCGTTTAAACCGGATTCTCCAAATCGAACGAACGAACGAACGAACTCTGACAGTAGCTGCAACCACATCGCCGGTCGTTTCTCCGTTGCCCTCATTTCACCATCTGTATACTCAAAAATCGGGGGGTAGCTGTTCGAATTGAATTAGTATCTTTTCTTTCTTGTATTGATCTGGTTCATTTTCATGATGACTTGGGTATGTGTATTTGGGTACGAATTTAGGTCTAAAAGAAATTATTTCTGATTTGGGAATTAGGGTTATTGGCTGACTGATACGAATTTGCAGGGTAGGAGATGATAATGCAGAAGCATATGGATAATTAAAAGAGTGCATTTTTTTCAAAATACAGGTTAAAAAATGTGCTGGTGTAGTCCTTGTTGTTATAATGTTGATTAGGTTCTATTGGTTGGTTGGTACTGCTGTAGGAAAGCTGAAGTTGGAATTGAGAGTAGTTTCTTGGAAGTAAGATCATTGCATGTAACAATTGTTGCTGGTGATTAATTGTTATTTGTTATTTGTTGTTGATTAGTTTCTATTGGTTGGTTGTTGTTGATTTGTTGCTATTGGTTGGTTGGTTGTTTTTGATTAGTTGTTATCGGTTGGTTGTTGTTGATTGGTTACTAAATCAGATTCTTATTTCCAGGAATTGATCATATTTTTAATATGCATAAGAAGAATTTGTTTACTGTTTGAGTGCTTTGGTTTAAGTAAGATTTGTGTTTAGTTGCATCCCTGTGGCTCATGGTTGCATAGTGTCCTTTTTAGCATGTTTTTGGTTGTAAAATGCTTGTTGATTCTGTTTAGCCTTGGTAGCTGATTGATGTATAGTGCTCTGCTGAGCTAGATTCTTGGTATGCCTTTGTACATCCAGGACACTTGTTATAGGTTATCCCATTTTTGCAATACAAATTTACCATTTGGCGGAACTTAGATCCAATATTATTAGACTGCGATAATGGGCAACTTTTAACAAGAATAATCCTCCCCGAAAAGAGTATACTGAAGTTGTTGAGTACATTTGTAAAATACCAATTTCAAAATGTTAAAACAGTGGAGCAAAGATAGCTGAGTTGGTCTTGATTCTATCTCTTTCTGTTGAACAGATCTCTTATGATTTGTATTTGCTAGGGTTAAGCATGAGCATTCTTCACCGCCATGGATTTGTAAATATGCACCAGAGGCAGAGTATTGGTATGATGATTCTCTTATACACACATAATAAGCATGATCGTTTGTTACCTTCTTTTTTCCTGGTACTGATCACAATGTATTCAGGCATTCATGGAAAACAACAGTTTTCTTCGAGAATTCAGCTTCATTCAACCAAAATAAAAGCTTGTGTCTTATCTGAGACAACAAGCAACAATCGAACAAAAGAGAAAGCAGATGAAAAAAAGCCTCTGGTCAAAATGTGTGGAATAACATCAGCTAGAGATGCTGCAATGGCAGCAGAAGCTGGTGCCAATTTGATTGGCATGATCCTCTGGCCAAATTCAAAACGTTCAATCTCTATTTCTGTTGCAAAGGAGATTTCTAAGGTTGCTAGAGAATATGGAGCTGAACCCGTTGGAGTTTTTGTGGATGATGGAGCTGATACAATTCTTAGAGTTTCCGAGGAAGCAGATCTTGAATATGTGCAGGTGAGTTGTAAGTCAATAGAAAAAAAAAGAGTTCAATTCATGGCTTTTTAATTTTTATATATCATGCAGCTTCACGGCGATAATTCCAGGAATGCTTTTCCAATTCTTGTACAAGACAAACGGGTTATATACGTTCTTCATGCTGACAGCAATGGCTCACTTCTTAATCATATTTCTGAAGAAGAATGTTCTGTTGTCGACTGGGTTCTTGTAGATAGTGCTAAGGGAGGCAGGTAAGCTCATACATTCAAATTGTGCTTCTCTTTCTTTTATCAGTTTGGTTTACGGTAGTAAAAATAAACTGTAAATTCTATATACTGCAGTGGTGAAGGGTTCAACTGGTCTCGGTTCAAAGTTCCCTCTATGAAAAGTAAGAAGGGTTGGCTGCTGGCTGGGGGAATACACCCCGAAAATGTCAAAGAAGCATTGTCTATTCTCAAACCAAATGGTGTTGATGTTAGCAGTGGGATTTGTGGTTCAGACGGCATTGCAAAGGACCCATCACGTGTATTATCTTTCATGGATGCAGCCACCTCTGTGATATACTGATCACTTAATTTTGTAATTTTTTAGACAAGGCAGCTGTGAAGAGCCGTTCTCAAAGTTCTATGTCAAGATGCATCAAATTTGTGGTCTAATTTTATGTTGAGGACTAAATCTTTGAGAGAACATAAATGTAATGGTGAAATGTGATCAAAATGATCATATCTGCTTCAATTTCATAGTCTGCACTCTGCACTCTATAGTAATAAATAAATAAAATTGGTGTAATCAGCAAGTGCAAAAATTTTTAGACAAGGCAGCTGTGAAGAGCCGTTCTCAAAGTTCTATGTCAAGATGCATCAAATTTGTGGTCTAATTTTATGTTGAGGACTAAATCTTTGAGAGAACATAAATGTAATGGTGAAATGTGATCAAAATGATCATATCTGCTTCAATTTCATAGTCTGCACTCTGCACTCTATAGTAATAAATAAATAAAATTGGTGTAATCAGCAAGTGCAAAAATTTTTAGACAAGGCAGCTGTGAAGAGCCGTTCTCAAAGTTCTATGTCAAGATGCATCAAATTTGTGGTCTAATTTTATGTTGAGGACTAAATCTTTGAGAGAACATCAATGTAATGGTGAAATGTGATTAAAATGATCACATCTGCTTCAATTTCATAGTCTGCACTCTACAGTAATAAATAAATAAAATTGGTGTAGTTCTCTAACAGCAAGTGCAAAATTTTATCATCTTTCAGCTTCCAAATTCTCTTGCACAGTACAGACACAGACTCATTACTCTAGAGAAGCTAGACACAAATTGAATCAGTCACAATGAACACTCATTAATTTTTTAAAGCAAGCAAAGATTCTCTAGTGTAAGATGCTCCTCTTAATAATTTCCATGCTTCTGTTAGCCACCAGAAAAACCCTACTTCTTCAGATATTCCGGGTCAGTTTGATAGTAAACAATCTCTCCACTGTCACTTACATAGTGATCTTGTTGCATGCTTCTTACAAGATCACCTAGTAAATGAAAAGGAAGAGGCCCTGATTTCTTCGGTTCTCGGTAGTATTTGCCCATAACAACTTTCACCGCCTCCGTCTGCAAGTGTTCCATTGCCAAAATACATCAGTTTAAGGAACATATCATAAGAACTGGTCTAAAAAAAGGAATTTTCTACTTACTGCTTCTATCAAGTGGTAATGTGGAATTTGAGGGAATAGATGATGTATAACATGTGTCCCAATGTCGTGATGGATGTTGTTGATCCATCCATAGTCGCGGTCAATTGTAGTTAGACCTCCTCTAAGATAACTCCATTCCTGAATATTGAACTCATCCATGAGTCTCAATGATAATTGGAAAAAAAAACATGAACAATTGTTACTGTTATCAAGAAATTATGTCCTTTATACCTTCCCACGGTACCATGGAAGCTTTTCGTCATGACCATGGTGATGCAAATAAGTCACCATGTCAATCCACATTACAAACATCTACAAAAAAAAAAACACGCATTATTATCATACTCCATCCACCCAATTAAGCTTGAGAATACGATGAACATGAAGGCAAACAAAGCTAACCAAATAGGGCACTGCATAGAGTTTGAGAAGTCGAAGCGGACCCATGGAAAACGACAGACCCACGAGCAATGCAGCCATTGCACACCAGCAAGATGTTGAGGTGATGATCTGTTTTCTGTCAATTTGAGTGAATAATTCACTATTTGGATCGAAATGGGACCCCGATTTTCCAGGACTTCGATTCAACTGTCATATCAAACAAAGTAGGATTCATGAAGAGATTGAAATCTGAAGATTCAGCATTGAAGAAATGTAGCTTACCAAGTAAAGTGGGTATGCAAATAGGGGAAAAGGCAGTGTAAACCTCCACACTTTTGTTGAAAGTTCCAAGCTCTTGTATGTCTTTTCAGACAACTGAAATAAAATAATGGAGTAGTTAAATTACAACCATCATGAATCCATACAAGGGCAGAATAAAAAAACTCACTGGGTGCCAAGATTCATCTTTGTCAACATTTCCATGGTTTTGGTGATGAGTTTTGTGACTGATTCTCCTGTAAACCACCAATCTCAATTCAGAGTAATTCATTGGTGCAATGTAAGATTCACTGCTTAAAAATCAAGAAAGCATACCATCCATGATAGGGAACAAGAATTGAAGAATGAAGCAAGTGTCCCACAACACTGTTCAATGTCGGATTGTTCGAGAAACTTCCATGACCACTGCAAACACAAAAACAAAAAACCCAATTCAGTATTGTTTTTATAAGGCAGGAATTTGATGTTAAGTAATGAATCTCACCAGTCATGACCAAGAACAAAGAGTGCCCAGAACATGGTTCCTTGACAAACCCAATAAAGAGGCCAAACAACCCAATTATCAAAGTAAGAAGCAGCAGCAACCAAAGCGAAAACAACAATGAGATCTCTTAAAACGTAGCTGATAGATCTCCATGGATTCTTGACCCAGCAATGGCTAGGAATTGCGGCTCTAATGTCACCCAATTTGAAAGGAGGGGCATCTGCAGGGTCGAATGACTTATCACTATCATCAACATTATGTTGTTTTCCTCTATGGTTTAGAGAAGAAGCCTTAGCCATAGCCGCATTGCCTGAAGAACTCATGAGATGCAATGGGCTGCGTCTAAAACTAGGGTTCGATTTATGAGTGTGGGAGAGATTTATAGTGTGTTGTGGAGAGGCTTTAAAATGTTTTGTGATATAGTATAACCCATGTTGTATTCATTATAACAGGGTGTAAAATAAATTCTGCAACTTGGATTTGATGTGAGATTTGGTTTCAGGAAAAAAACAAAAGATGAATTGAGTATGAAGTTGTCAGTCGTGGGGCTCGAACTTGTGTGTGCTTTGAAAGGAGGAATCTTGTTTCGGTGCTGAAAATGCTGCATTTATGCGTTTATGATACTTTGCTTATTTTTCTATTTTTTCTAAGGACATACTGTATGATAATAAGTTTATAATATAAAGGATTTGAATGTATTTTGCTATGCAGGAAAATAGTTTTGATTAGAATCAAGATTAATCCGAGTATAGGATAGAAAAATCGTTTCCTTATAAATGGAGAAATTAACAAAATTTAGAAAAATTCAGTATTCATTAAATTATACTTCGTAACTCGTACTCGGTTTGGAAGTATACAAAATAAGTCATATTCTAAGAGTTCAAACTATGTGATCGACTGCATCATTTATTAAATGTTGCGGGTCGATGCCTTCTTCCCATTCCTTAAACTCCGATTTATAGAGAAATCTACGATTAAAGATCAAACGAGATCCAAATCCATTTACATCATCTCTAAGGGATTGGTTCGGGTCGAAGAAGGGAGGATTACACCAGAGCGTCTTCTACTACCGTACTTCTAATAGGTCATCAACTAGATCGTAATCTGTTTCAACGAGTCTATAAAAAGTTATCCATTTTTTTCAACGGTTTCATGTAAAGGCCGTCAACTAGATCGTAATCTGTTCGAAGAAACATTTATAAAAATAAGCTTCCCTTTAGTAACATGATTGCTTCTTTGTATAAATAAATATATGACTTATAATTTATAAGGAAACAATTATTTATTAGTTTATCTAAAAAGGAAGAATTTATTCTCTACTAAGAAGAATGCACCACCACAACAATTTATTTATCAGCAACGAGAATTGTAAAATTTGTGTTGCATAATTTTTTTATTTTTTATTTTTATACTATATAAAATTGAAAACATTATAAAATTAGCTACTAAAACACTGTAAAACTACCTATTAAATAAAAAATGAAATATAACTCTTATCTAAATTGCATAACAGAAATCAATTTTTTACTATCAAGCAATTATTTTAATGATCTATTCAACTCTCATTGTCATAGATATCGCCCAAAATTGAGCATCGGTTTTAATCGGCTGAAATTTATCAGAGGAATGGTGGTGGGAACCTGACAGATTCTTTTTCTTTATTTCTGACGTGAAGGTAAATGGCTGAAAAATAAGTTGAAAAATAAATAAATTTCCACTTGAAGAAAGAGGACCACCTAATCGGTCCCGGTAACTCGGCTTTTCCAGTTTTTTTTTACATTTACTGTTAGTAGTAAAATTGTGCTGTACCACGTGCGAAGGATCATGACCCTACACGTGTGGCGGGAGATCTGGTAGATAAATAACTAACATTGTCCGACGTGGACTTATAAGCAAAGAGATTATTGCAAACTAGCGTGTGTTCCCGTACATGGTACGGGGTCGCATGTAATAAATATTTTAATAATATATTTATATTTTATATTATTAATTAATTTATAGATTGTAGTTTATACTTTATGGTTTATAATTTATAGATTATAGTTTATAGTTGACGATTTATGTTTTATAGTTTAAGTTCATTAATAACTCAACTTAATTAGATTGATAACATAATAATAGAAAGATATATATTTATATATATATATAAGATAAAGATATAATATGATAAAAGATAAAAATCTATATTTCTTTTTGTTATCTACATATACTAAAACAGAACGTTGTTTTGCCACATGTCGCCCTTATATTCAATTCGCCTATGTGTCGACCTCTAAGCTATGTTACATCATCCACCATGTCATCCTCCACATCATCCGACTTTATATTTTAATATATATCTTTGAATTAAATAAGTAAAAAAATTAAAAAGATATCTGAGAGGCTATATTACAAAAACAAAAAATTAATGGATAGAAAAGGAAACAGGAAGAACTTAAGGAGACGCTCAAAACAGAAACAGGAAGAACAACTTAAAAGGACGGAGGGAGTATGAACTAAGTATAAAATATAAATATATTATTAAAATATTTATTACATGTGACCTCGTACATGGTACGAGAACACACGCTAGTATAACCTATTAGATATCTTTTTTTATTTTTTTACTTATTTAATTCAAAGATATATATCAAAATATAAAGTCAGATGATTGTGAAGAATGACATGGTAGATGATGTAACATAGCTTAGAGGTCAACACATAGACGAATTGAATATAAGGGCGACATGTGGCAAAACAATGTTCTGTTTTAGTATATGTATAGATAATCTATTCTTTTTGTATCTGTATATATATGTATATTATGGAGATTTAGAGTTATTTCTTTAATTTTAGGTTTATTAATGGGTTATTTTACTATTAATTTTCTAAATTATTATTATTATTATTATCCTTTTAAAAATCTTAGTAATCAGTAATAACTAGTATAGTCCCCGCGCCATGCGCAGTTAATTATTTAGTGTTTATATATAATATAATTTATATGAACCAATTTATAAAACTATAAAAAAAATTATTCTCACTTATATCAATTTTCTTCAACTAAAGTTCAAAAGTGATTTTTTTATATTGAAATATATTGTATATACATTTCAAAACAAAATAGAAACATGTGAAGTAAACATGTCTTATATAAACCATGAAATAAAAGATTATAATATATTTGACTTATAATTAAAATGTTTTGGCAAATTTGGAGCCTACAAAATAGTTAACAAACTACTATTTATTGAGAATGTTTTAAAAAAACAAAAATTAAGAGTGATCTATTTTTAGAGAATTAACAACAAATTGACACATAAGCAACTAAAACCTAAACTTAAGGGGAGAGCTTGAAATAACTCTCTTTTAATATATATAATATATATATATAGGGTCAGGATCTGGTGAGAACGGATTCGTAGGTGAGAACGGTGAGAACGAATCTGAGCCGTCCATCGCGGAGCGCGCGTTATCGCTGAGGAGGACAGAAAAAGGGTTCACGCGCGTCTCGGCCTTCTAAACGGGCGCGTCCAAACACGCGCGTGTCTGAAAAATTTCCTCAACCCGATAGAAATTGGGGAAGGCGATTTCGACGGCGAAATTTTATTCCTTCTACGATCAAATCACAATCAAAATTTACGACGAAGAACTCCAAATCCAGCAATGGCGCCGACATCAACTGTAACAAATCTACAACAAGAGCATAATACAAATTCAACGGTAGCTAACCTGGAAGAAACCATAGGTCCCAATTCGACTACGTCTGAGGGTTTAAACCCTATTTCGACAAATCAAGAAGAAGAAACAGGTATTAACAATGAATTTTAACTTATTTCCGATATCAAATTCTGAATAGAATTTATAGAATTCCAGATTTCAACACTATGAAAATCTGAATTGAAAATCCTAAGTTGCTTTGCTGTTGTTGAAAATCTGAATTGTAAATCTTAAGTTGCTTTGCTGCTGATAAAAATCCGAATTGAAAATCCTAAGTTGCATTCAGATTGATTTGCTGTTGATAGGATTACGATTAAATTATGCATATTAGGAAATTGGCTTCTGCATACTATGAGAATATGATTTGTATATAGAGAAATATTCATAAGAAGGAGTACTGATACTTGATATTACTGAGTTGGGTGCACTTTGTATTGCTAATGAATAATCTGAGATTCTGAATTGCATTTAGAGGAAGTTTCATTTAGAGAGAAACATGTGCTTTAGGATTTGCAGATTTACAATATATATAAATCTTGTTGCAGAAAACAATGAAATTCAGATTTCTCAAGGGGGCACAACATATTACATCCCAGTATGCAGAACTGAAATGAAACCAGTGGTTGGACAAGTATTTGACAACACAGAGCAAGCAGACGAATTCTATGATAATTATGCAAAACAGTGTGGTTTTGAAGTGAGGAAAAGCACAAACAAAAAGATAGATGGGAAAACAGTATGGAAGTACCTCCTATGTAATAGAGAAGGACAAAAAAGAGTTTCACCAGTCATGGCTGTAACACCTATTATAACCAAAGTAAAGAGACGAAGAGTGACAAATCGGGCTGGATGCAGGGCAAGGATAACTTTGAAAGGGACTGAGGAAGGGAAGTTCAAGATAAAAGGATTCGTAGAACGACACACGCACCCAATGATGACTGCAAGAGAACAACAGTTTGCCAAATCCAACCGAAATATAGGAGCTTTTGAAGCTGATTTCATTATAAATTGTGGAAATGCAAATATTGGTGCAACAAAGGGATACCGAATATACAAAGAGATAGTAGGATCATATGGCGCTATAGGAGCTAGCGTAACAGATTTTAAAAATCTGAAGAGAGATCTAAATTCATATTTGGAAGGATTTGATGGGCAAATGATAATAGATAAACTAAAGAAGAAGAAAGAAGTATGCGAGGCATTCTACTTTGACTATTTTGTGGACAAGGAAGGACAACTAGAGAGACTGTTTTGGGCAGATCCTATAAGTAGAAAAGGTTTCTCATTCTTTGGAGATGTTGTGACAGCAGACGCAACATACAACAAAAACAGGTAATATTTTTCATGTCTAAATTCAAAACTTATTAATGAGAATATGTTTGTTGTGACTTTGATAATAATAATTTGATTTGCATTTGAGTAGCTTAGGATATGAATAGAATGAGAATTACATTTGCATACAGAGGATTTGAAGAATGAGATAACATTCTGAGTTGGATCCAGGTATAATATGGTATTTATACCATTTACAGGAGTAGATAATCACAGGAAATCAGTGACATTTGCAGCTGCTTTGATGTTGAAAGAAAACACAGAATCCTATGTGTGGTTATTTGACAACTTCAAAAAGGCGATGGGCCACGAGCCATACATCATACTGACTGACCAAGATCCTGCAGTAATTCAAGCTGTTGAACAAGTATTTGAGAATGCAATGCATAGATTCTGTATGTGGCATATCATGTTCAAGCTGTCAGACAAGATAGAAAGCAGAATTTACAACACCTTAGAATTCAAACAAGCAATCAACGCTCTGGTCTGGAATAAAGACATCACAAAATTAGAGTTTGAGGATGGATGGAGGGATTTTATAGAAAAATATGAATTACAAGACAACGACTGGCTGAGGAGAATGTTTGACTTAAGGAGATACTGGATACCTGCATTCTTCAATGATATAAGGATGGGAGGCATGCTCAGAACAACATCAAGGTCAGAAAGCCAAAATAGCTTCTTTGGAAGATTCCTTGGGCAATCTTCTTCTTTAATCCAGTTCAATAGCCAGTTTGAAAGTGCATTGGATCAACAGAGACATGAACAACACAAGCTTGCTGCATCATCATCAACAAGCAAAGCCAATATGAAAACAGATTGGGTTGTTGAAAAGGCATGTTCGAAAGTCTACACAATCTCAATATTTTATGAAGTACAACAGTCTATCTACAACTCAATCTACAAGTGCATGGTAACAAGCATGATTAAGGAAGGGACAATAGCAAAATATGAGATTGAACAAGAGAACAACAAAAGGTACACAGTGACAGATTTAGATAATGTTGATTTATGTTGCACATGCAACAAATTTATGCAAGTTGGCTTGCCTTGCCAACACATGTTTGTGGTTATACGGAACAAGGGGCTTAAGGAAGTGCCAGAGAAGTATATTCAGAAGCGTTGGACAAAAGAAGCTTCATTACAACCAGTATTCAACATTGATGGTTTGTTGTATAAAGAAAGTGCTGAAACAGAGGAGAACAAAGCAACAATTGTACAACTCTTGGGAGAAATGCACAGTTGCATAAATTTGATTGAAAGCAAGCCAGAATACATGAAGGAGCTACTGAACACTATAAAACAAAAGAAGGAATATTTTGCAGAACAGATAGGTGCAAGCTCAAGTGGATCATCCTTCACTGTGGATTTTGAAAAATATGTAGGACCAACTCCAGCTGAGGTTCAAGTGTTACCACCAAAACAAGCAAAAAACAAGGGGACAAGAAGAGGACGAATGATAAGCCAAAAAGAGTTGGGCATTCAAACAGCTGCAAAGAAAAAGAGAGGCTGTGGAATATGTGGTCAGTATGGACATAACAGGGCAACATGTGGAGATAGAGAAGGTAACAAATTAATTCAATAATTTTTAATACATTAACTCACTTTCCATATACACATTTTAATGTAAGACTAAATAGTTTTACTTGATCTTTCTATGCAGATTAAATGAAATCATAGAAGAAACAACTGGATGAAGGCATGCAAGATATATAGATTCCTATGGCATATTATAGATACTGGTTCTTATTACATGGAGTGTAATCATACTGTTTGGCAACTTATTGCTTAAAAAAAGAATTCAAACTAGCTAAAATGGTTGTTTTCATATATTAATATGCCTACCATCCAGGAAAACATCAAATGCAAAACTGAAAAAATAAATATGCATTACAAAACCTCGTATACAAACCATATATAGTTGGTATGCAAACTATATATGCTTTATATGTAACTCAAAATAAACATTATATGCAAACAGGAATTTTAAAGTTTTCAATCTAGATAGGCCTTATATGCAATCAAGATGAAACCAAATATGCAATCTACATAAACTTCATATGCAAATCACAATTTAAAGAAGATTATGTAAGTATAGGCCTCATATGTAAACGACAAATCATAAAGTTTAATCTATAAATGCTACATATGCAATCAAGATAAACTGAACATGCAAATCAAATAAAACTCATATGCAAACCACAAATTTAATGTTTTCATTAAGGATATGCCTTATATGCAATCAAGATGAAACCACATATGCAATCAATATAAACTTCATATGCAACTCAAAATGAAACTCATATGCAAATCACAATTTAAAGTAGACTATCTATGTATAGGTCTCACATGTAAACCACAAATCATAAAGTTTAATCTAGATATGCTTCATATGCAATTATGATAAACTCCATATGCAAATCAAATAAAACTCATATGCAAACCACAAATTTAATGTTTCCATTAAGGATATGCCTTTTATGCAATCAAATTGAAACCACATATGCAATCTACATAAACTTCATATGCAAATAAAAAATGAAACTTCATATGCAACTCAATAACGAAGTCATATGCAAATCACAATTTAGAGTAGACTATGTAAGTATAGGCCTCACATATAAACCACAAATCATAAAGTTTAATCTAGATATGCTTCATATGCAATTAAGATAAACTCCATATGCAAATCAAATAAAACACATATGCAAACCACAAATTCAATGTTTTCATTAAGGATATGCCTTATATGCAATGAAGATGAAACCACATATGCAATCTATATAAACTTCATATGCAACTCAAAATGAAACTCATATGCAAATCACATAAAACTCGTAGGCAAACCACAAATTTAATGTTTTCATTAAGGATATGCCTTTTATGCAATCAAATTGAAACCACATATGCAATCTACATAAACTTCATATGCAAATAACAAATGAAACTTCATATGCAACTCAATATGAAAGTCACATGCAAATCGCAATTTAAAGTAGACTATGTAAGTATAGGCCTCACATATATACCACAAATCATAAAGTTTAATCTAGATATGCTTCATATGCAATTAAGATACACTCCATATGCAAATCAAATAAAACACGTATGCAAACCACAAATTTAATGTTTTCATTAAGGATATGCCTTATATGCAATGAAGATGAAACCACATATGCAATCTATATAAACTTCATATGCAACTCAAAATGAAACTCATATGCAAATCACAATTTAAAGTAGACTATGTAAGTATAGGCCTCACATGTAAACCACAAATCATAAAGTTTAATCTAGATATGCTTCATATGCAATTATGATAAACTCCATATGCAAATCAAATAAAATTCATATGCAAACCACAAATTTAATGTTTCCATTAAGAATATACCTTATATGCAATCAACTTAAAACCACATATGCAATCTACATAAACTTCATATGCAAATCAAAATGAAACTCAAATGCAAATCAAAATGAAACTCATATGCAAATCACAATTTAAAGTAGACTATATAAGTATAAAGCACCACTATTAAGTAGGAAAATTGGAGCTTTATTTCCGATTTCCCTTATACGCAATGCAGATAAAGCGCCATATTTAAAACGAGTAATAATTAAACAGAAATTACAAACCAAAATAAACTTCAATCCAGATCTCTAAATTGCAAACGAAAATAAGACAAAATAAACAACACATACAAACCAAGTTTTGTTGCAAACCTACTATTCAAAGGGAAACATAAAGGATCTAGAAACATTAATAAAGTGAAAAAAGAAGCCAGAAAAAGAAGCTGGATTCATATTCACAAGTGCAAGCATCACAAAAATCTATATCATCATCACTCTCCATGCAATAGTCATATCTCAACCATGGGTTCTTCCTTTGACATGGAACATGATCCTTCTCAAGCTTCAGCTCTTTGAATCGAGGACGTTGATGAAGCACCCAAAGATAACGAACAGATTCACGAAATTTTATTCGACAATCAACAATCTTACTTCCAAGTGAAGCCTTGACAAATTTGATGTGATCCATTCCTTTCTCTACATTTCCAGAAACACTGGACAATAAGATAACACCCAAGAGATATCTTGCTTGCATATGACCTAAATTAGCAGCCCTTTCAAGCATTTCCAATCCTAGGTCATAGTTGAAATCACGGAAGAAATGATCCTGCATACAAAAGACAATACAAGTAACAAAAAAAAAATTGTTTCATTAAATTATCAGGGTTTCGAAAGATATTTACAAAAACTTATGTAATAATAAAAGACTTACAAATCCCTTTCGATATATAGCACCACCATTATCTTTGTCAATGCATAGATGGAAGAAAACAGTAGCAACAACCTTCTGGGCTTCAGAAAGATTATCGGTATCGAAATCTTCAACATTAACTTGGGAAAGAACATGTTTCTCCTGCCCAATTTTTTCAAGCGACTTGCAACTAAAAATTAATAACCACCACAAAAAAAAAGAATATGATCAGTGTGATAGCAACAAAACTAAGAAATGAAGGCTTAATTTCAAATCCAACCAAGAATTCCAAAAGGTATGAAATCGAAAAATCACTTCGCATGCAATCTAGAAAACACTTCGAATGCAAAACACAAAAACACTAAGTGTTTACCTCATTATGCAATTAAAGTAGTTGGGAAGAGAATCAGAACCAACTCTCGAAACAATTTCAGAAATCAGATTGTTTGGAAGAGACAAAAAAAGACTCTGACAAGAAAGATCGTTAGATGAAGAACACTTCTGCCTCTTTGCCATTTTTCAGATGATGAAGATGAAGAAAACCGAAACCTTATCGGTATAAGATGTAGAAGAAGAAGAAGAAGAAGATGAGAAATCTGAAGAGTCACACGGGGAAGTGAAATGAATTGACAAGAGACATCCGGTCATTTATAAGGGATTAAAATTGTCTGATTGGTAACTGCTATAATGACGGTTGGAAAACGTGCCTGTAACACAAAAAAACAAAGAAAAAAACGAAAACTAACACGTAAGTTAAATAGCATACGGAGTACTTGTATCAAATATTATTTGACAAGACTTGACAATTAAATATATTTTAATTCACATATGCAAGCTTGATAAAATTGCTTTCTATTATAATGAACAAGTTGTATGAATGATCAACAAATAATAAACAAACTAGAAAAAAGGAAAAACGAACAGAAAACAAGCAGTACTCAAAAAAGTATGTATGCAAGAAAGAACTGATTCATAAGCAATCATGAAAACACATATCCAGTTCAAAATATGACTTCATATGCAATCCTGAACCACCATAAAATGAAATTCAAAAGTGAAGACAAGTGTCTTCATATCCAATTAGACAATTCAGACAGCAATAGCTATAGAGTTGCAGAAAGTTGATGCATAGTTTCACAGTTACAGTTTTCATTCCAAATCTAACTTCACAGAGGTGATACACTTTCCTTGTACAATGTTTGCCATCTTTTGGTCATTTGGAGGACATGTGTTGACAATCTTGTTCAGGTACCTGATCTTCAAGGTGGTAATATGGCTTGCATTGTTGTTAATCAGCCTGTACTTCCAATCCTTTAAGCCAGATCCCATGTATGTGTCCATGTTGTACATGGCAAAGAAGGCCAAATCTCTGTTTTCTATCCCTCCATAAATGGGTAGACGAGGCTTTGAAATTTCCATCTTCAGAATCATTTCAGATTCGGTAGGCAAATTTAAATGTTTGAAGTATAGAGCAAAAACAGTTTTCTGAAAGAGAATAACAAATAGATGTTAAAAAAAAACTCTGGAAAAAATAAAAAATACAATCAACATATCTTACCAGTTGTTCAGCAAAGCAGGTGTGATTGAAATTTGGATTGGTACAGGGATCCAACAATTCACACTTCTTGGACTTCATGTTAAATGTAACAACAAAGATATGTTCCCCTGTGCTAATGGGAAATACAAACTGTGTTGGGAGGAAAAACAGAAAGTTAACTTTTAGAAGGATAACATAGAAACAAGGCAAAATAAAAGGAAACAAACAGAAATAACATACATACCAAGCCAAAGTCTAGAGGGTAAACACCAAGTTTCAAATTCATAAACTCAATGCGAATTTGCTTTTCAAAAAGGACACTCATAGCATCAGGATCAGTGACTGTAACTTGTTGGATACTTGCTTCCTAAAAAATTATGCAAAATATAAAAATACATTATAGTTCAATGTTCAGACATGCAAACAACATATATAGAGGCACTTACACAAACTTTGGTGCTTGCAAAGAATCTGTAGATACTGGATTCACATCTCTTTAACTCTTCAAAGTTTAATACTCGGGCCCACACATCAACAATCTTAGTGTCAACACTGTAGAATCGAGCTTGACAGAATGTATGAAAATCACGACAAGTAAGCTTTAATTCAGCATGGCTGAATATGACTTCCCTGCAAGAACAAAACATTGCATCACAATTCAACTAGTATGCAGTTCTCAATTAAACTACTAAGCAGTCCCAAATAAACATCAAATCCAATCCAGATAATTCCCAAAAATAATACAAAACCAACTAGTATGCATGACTAGATATGACTTCCCTGCAAGAACAAAACATTACATCACAACTCAAACTAGTATGCACTTCCCAATTCAACCTAGTATGTTGTTCACAATTGAACTAGTATGCAGACCCAAGTAAACATCTAATCCAATCAAGATAACTCCCAAAAATGATACAAAACCAATATAACAAATATTTTTACTTACTTTTCATTCCTATCCTGAGAAACCCATTGAAACAGACGACGTTCTTTGGCATTAGGTTTCACATCTGGATAAATATGTCTTTCCAACCATGGAGATTTACTTGTCTCGCTAATTCTAGAAGCTCTCATTGATGCCATGTTATCACGAAACCTATCATTTAAGCTTTGTGGAGGACGCATTGTGCGCTGAGAAGGAAAATTTCCTCCAGTTGACTGAAAAATAAAATAAAATGTTAGACAACATAAAAAAATGGTAAAAATATGATAAGTGTAACTTGAATCAAATACCCTAGTAGCTCGATGATATGGTTTTGGGACAACAGGATTTACAGAATTTGATGCAGGTTGAGACACTGTATGAAAAGGAACCTGAGGCATACACTATAAAAACATTAATAAATAGAATATATAAAACCAAACATAAAACTACACAGGGTCTAATAATTAAAAGCAACTATTACCTCAACAGTAGAAGATGGTGGGATTGTGCAAAACTGGAAAGCAGAAGCGCTTAATCCCATATTAATTGGTGCAAGATCTGATTTTTCAGAATCATACACTGATTTTGCAGAAACAAATGATGAAGAAACAGTGGAAGCCGGTGCACAAATTTCTAAAGGAGGGCTGTCCAGCAATACTGTAATAGGATCATTAATGGAATTACCTTCACCATTAAGAGTAAAACGAGGACTGCGGCGAGCAACCAAACCACTGAACCTAGGCATTTTCTTCTTCTTCTCCTTATCTTTAGCTTCTGCAAATACAACAAAGAAAAATCATTAAGGTAAGCAATTCATAAATAAAGTAGGCTAAAATTAATTAACTTAACTTTGCATACCAAAAAGTAAGGTAACATTAGATGCTTCTTCTGTAGAAGGTAGAGATGCCATTGAACATTTATCAATTGTTAAATCAATAACATTTGTTTCAAGTCCACTGTTACTTGGATCAGATTGTTCACAGTCTGCCACTGAACCCACAGCTACTACAGATTGTTCAAGAGACGATGCTACTGCAGATTGTCCAAGAGTGGATGCTACTGCAGATTGTTCCACTGGAACTTCTGAATCTCCACCTTCTGAAGGAATAACTGGTACATCCGAAACTTCAGATTCTACAAGTTTGACAGAGGTTGGGGATGATAGATCTTGATCCATTGAAACATCAAAAACATTAGGTGGTTGCTCAAGTGGAACTTCAAAAGAATCATTGACAGCATCGTGAAAAACTGTATCATTAAAAGAATTACTGGGACCGGCATCTGTAAATGAAAGGAACAGAATAAAAATCAGGAATAAATACATATGAAAAAATATAAAAGACAAAAAGTAATGAAGAAGAAAGATGAAACACCAGTAGACATGGATACATGCTCTGTAACTTTCTTCTCAGCAGCAATAGCTTTCTCTACTTCTTCAATCATATCAAAGACAATGGGATCAGACCAAAAGCGCTCATCACTGTCATCTAAATTTCCAGAAGCATCAACATCATCTCCAGCGACAATTGTTGGAAGTTTTATCTTCAAAAGTCGAGTGCATTCTTCATTGACTTTCTTGAAGAAAGTATTCTGAGCATGTTCTACTGGAGCAATTTCAATGTTGTTGTAGAATTCACGAATATTGTTAGCAATTTGACGAACAACATTATATTGCTGAAGAACAAAATCCTGAAAACAAGAACAAAGATTCTTAGATTATAAAATCCAGGCAAAAAAGGGATAACAACTAAAAAAAATATAAAACAAAAACATACAGGAATGGTTCCATCACCAAGACACTCTTTAGGAATGGGGCAAGAAGATTCTGGTTGCAATGGAGGCTGAGTAATTTCTGGTTGCAAAGCAGGCTCAGAAACAGGTAGAATTTTGCCCTTCCCAAACGCACCAACAAGCATCTCATCAGCCTCTCTGGATTTCAACATTGAAGTTGTCCACACTTTGATCAGAGGAAGATCCCTTGGAACAGGTTTGTTGAGAACCATAACTCTATCAACATAACACAGCTACAAAAATGCAAATAAATTATGAAATTAATATAGGAATCATTTATAGGCAATAAGATAATATTCAAATCAGAAATCACTAAGTATGCAATTCGCGAAACCATACCAAAAGAAATAGCACTGGACCTCTAAACTCGGACTTAGAGCAAAGCGACCACTGCACCTTATGCTTAATGGCCAAATCGAAGATTAATTGGCACCAGTTATAGTCTTTGATCTTCGAAATATCATCCAACAAATCCAATGGTCTCATGCTCATGACTCCGCATCCTTGGCTTTCAATCACTAAAGTGTAAAACAGCATAACGAAGTTCCTTTTGAACATATCATCACCAGCATCACAATCCACAATTTTCTTGCATATTTCTGAGGGCTTCAAAGTTGTATTGTTGGAAGGCTCCCGATACTGAGCCCTAAACTCAGCTAATAAGTTAAAATTGTGAACTCTACTTGGAAGAACTATTGGAACACCACAGTCAGGAAGCCCAAAAACCCTTTTAACATCTGAAACTACAAGAGGTATTTCTTTACCTAAAGAACTCAATTTCAGAGAACAATCTCCAGCTTCAAAACTCTGAACAACAAAGTGAGATAGATTTCTAGGCAAAGTTTGAATGTTCCAGTCAAGGATGCTACCAAATCCAATATCAATAACAGCCTTCTTCTGATCTTCAGACAGCTTTTTAAGAGCGATAAACAAAGCTTTGGGGGAGTTCCTAGAAGAGAGGGTATCAAAATGAGACTTCATGGCGCCCATAACTTTTTTCCTAACAACAGTGCGGCCATCGTGAGATATGAGAGCTGGCTGCTGGTTATGAGCTAAATATCTGCTTATATTCAATGCTCTCTTCAACTCAGGATCTTCATCTGAATCAGAACTGTTATCAGGTGAATCTGCATATGTCACTTTAGCTTTTCCTTTACCCATAATTGCATCCTTAGCAGCTGTTTTTCTGGAAACTTTAAACCTAGGACTATTCCTAATAACAATGCCAGCCTCCTTATCCTTACATGGCTTCTGCAACTTAGGAGAAGAAACAACAGGAACTTGAGGAGGAGGTGGTATTGACTCCTGAGAAACTGATGCTTTGAGAAGGTTAAGCCTAGGACTACTCCTAATAACTATGGCATTATGCAACTTGGGAGAAGAGAGACCAGTAACAGGAGGAGGAGAAGGTACAACATTGATGTTGTTGTGTTCATCTTGAAATGCAGACTTGGCAAGTTTAGAATTCAATATACTTGCAGGAGTGCGGCTAGTCTTCCGTTTCCCTAAAATGTAACTTTTTCCTGCAAAGATAAAGACATAACATTATGAAAAGAATATACATTCCAGATAAGCATCAAAAGGAATACAGATAAACAACAAATGATAGAAAGAAACACAGAAATGCAAACGACAAAGACTTCATATGGAAAAAACAACAAAAAACTTCAAACATCAGTTAGGATGTCAATAGCATCTAATAATTAACTAACAAATGAGGAAGCCCTTCATATTCAAAACACAAGTCACTACATATGAAAACATAGGAATACAAATAAATCACAAAATCAAAGAAACCCCAAATGACTTCATATGAAAACACCAAAAAAACTTCAAACATCACTTAGACTGAAATAAAAGCATCCTAGTCATTAACTACCAATAGAGGGAAAAAAGAAAATGTTGTAATAGCATAAACAGAACAAAACTCACTTCATATGCACACAACGACTCACATTATATGAGATCACAAAACACTTACAAAAAACCACACAGAAATAGTGAATAATGTAATGACATGCATACAACAAATAGAGTAAAAAACAAATTTAGGAAGTTGCAATAAACAGAACACAAAATTAGGGTTTACAAAAGGTAAGTTCAAATTTAAAATACAAGTATTCGACAAAAATAATACAAATTACAGAAGTTTAAGAGCAAAACAAACAAATAAACTAAACTTAATAAACAAACCTGAAGGAGATTTTATCTCATCGGAAGCTTTGGAATCAGAAGACATGGTAAAGAAACTGATATGGAGTGAGAACAAACAAAAACTATCGGAATGAACAGAAAACGAAGAGAGAATGAGATATGAAGGAGGGGAGCTGGAAAAAAGGGAAAAATGAGCTTGAGAAAGATATCAACAATGGCGATTATGGAGCGAAATTGGAACGGAAGCAGAGTGAAAGAGGGAGAGCTGATGAAAAAAGAAAGGGAAGCAGGATTTATAAAGGCGCGTGGGCGCGTGTTAATGAAATCCACGTTATAACATGGACCGTTGGATGAGAAGGATCAGACGGCTGAGAATCGTTCTCACGATAAGGCCGGTTCTCTCCTAAAATCGGTTCTCACCTGAACCGGTTTCTATATATATATATATAGATTTCTTAGCTTGTTAGTTATTTTGTAGTCTCTAAATAAACTATTAATATTTTTTCATTTTTTTTCTTCAAAAAGCCTTATTAAAAATGATTAACAATAAAAAAAAAATAGTAACTGTATACAATAAAAATTGTCTCAACCACAAATTTTGTATGCAATAATTTTTTCTTATACTATATTATTTTGATTAGAATTTTGATGATATTAAAATAACTTAAAAAAATAACATAGAAAAGAAGAAATATGTACAAAAACGAATAAAAGTCATATGGTGAGTTTCTTAACTAAGTTTTTAAATTGAGAAAATACCATAAACGAATAAATTATGTAATATGAGTGTGTGAACAGAACATGAGCTATATAAACTCGCGAGAACTACTCTGGTCACAGTAGATATTTCTTGTAAGATACTGCTACGACCTTAATTCACCTTGTAATTGTTTAATGAAGTGGTCCTTGATTTTCTAATACTAGTACATTGTCTTAAAAGTTGAATCTCTAACAGATCGTGAGTTGCTAATGCAGTATTTATATGTTTAATTTGTTGTCATTAGGTTAGTTGTCGATTTACATTAATAATGATATTTGTACATCATACTATATAAGATCTACACGAAATAAAAAGTTTTGGAGATACGTTTGTGAGAAAGGTAGGGTTATAAAGAAAAGTTAATGTAGAAAATACGAAGTCTTCACGTTTACAATTTACACATTAATGTTTATATAATCATATTATAACTGCTAATGTTTATAATTTCGACGGTGATAATGTTGAACTTCTTAAGTGAGTCATGTGGTGACAATTTTGTAATTTATGTGAACAATATTTTTCTATAAAAATGACTGGAACGGACATGATAACCAAATTATGAAAATTACCATCAAAAATATAAATATTATTTGTTTTCTGTAAACACAAAATCTTCGTTTTTTTCACGCTAATTTTTTTTTCTGTCCGGATTTTTCTCTAACATTTCAATTGTTAAATTTTAATTTTAGATTGTACAAGAATATCAAGTAATTAAACTTTCGCTCGATCAATTTTACAAAAGAAACTTATCAAAAAAATTACTCCGTATAATTGATCTTTTGAGGGTAAAAAACAGGGAAAATCCCCCGCAATTATAGTAATATTAAGCAGAAAGTCTACAGATTAGTTCAGATTGGTTTATACTGCGATAGACATAACAAGCTGGAAATTACAGAGGTTGGAATCAAGCTCTTGCATTGGCTGAAGAAAATAAAATCTTTGATGACGAGTGTCCTCGGATCACGTCAAAGTTGGAGTAGTACATTTTTATACTGTATATACTCAACCTTTAATTAACTTAGGAAGTACTAATACACAATTTTTATATAGGAGACCATATTAGATACTCAAAATAGTAAAAAAACGAAGTAACAACAACATGCTTCATTTTATTCCGAAGAAACGAGATTGAAGGGATCGGAATAGGTAAATCTTTACCCCAAACAAGTTGGAAGGACGTGATCAAAATGACCCAAAACAAAAACAAAAAATATAAAGGCATATAACAATGAATCCGAATCAGGTGAGAATAATTATTATTGTGCGAATATGCGAATAAATGCACATTTAGGCGATTGACATGCACTTTCTTCAGTAATGACATGCACATTTGGGCAATTGACATGCACTCTGTCAGATTTGCATGTCATTGATAATTTGTCATTGACATGCACTTTCGGGGTGTGTGCATGTACTTTTCACATATTATCAATGACATGCAAATCTGACCGAGTGCATGTCAGTGGCCTAAATGTGCATGTCATTACTGAAGAAAATGCATGTCAATGGCCAAAATGTGCATCCATTTGCATATTCGCACAATAATAATTATTCTCACCTGAATCTTTTCCTATAACAATGTATAAAACCCCACGTTATAAAGCGTTAAACAAAAATCTGAAAGAATTGTGACAACCATTATAAATTTATAACACAGTAGCCTAAAGATTTTGTAATCTGAATCTTCTCTATCCACGGAGCTGTCCTAGAACATTTCTTCTATAAGATCCAGAATGGAGTAGTTTATATTTGAGAGTATCAAAAACTCTATAGAGTATATAGTTTCCAACAAAAAATTATCCTAACTAAAGATGTAACGATACTTCTGACTAAAAGTACTCTTTAACTGTTAGCCAAATAAGTGAAATAACTAGACTTAGGTAATGTATGTAATAATGAAGAAATACATTGCCGAAAAATGGCCACTAATTTTCCTATTCTATACCATGATCAATTGAGATTTCAGTGCATGGAATGAAGGCATACTAAACACGGCAATATATAATTATATGAACATTTTTAAATATGGATGGAAATCATGGAATATTGATACAAGTGTCCAATTAAGCAAGAATCACCCCAATATTGACCATCATATGCTATTTACTGAAGGGTGATATGATTCTACGTCCTTTTTTGTGTATAAATACTTCATCTCTAGAGATGTTGAAACACACTCACAATTGCAGAAATGTATTCACAAACCGTAGGGTTAAGCTTAGTTGCATTACTATTATGCACCAATGTAGTTGATTGTAACGGTGAAGCTTTGAATTATGGAGATGCATTGACCAAGTCTTTGATCTTTTTCGAAGGTCAAAGATCCGGTAAGCTGCCCGCTAATCAGCGCGCCACGTGGCGCGGAGATTCTGCTTTACGAGATGGCCAAGGCGATGGAGTAAGTAACGTTGGTTTTTCGTTACAGTGCGGAGTGCGGTTTGGGTATGAACAACTTTTATAGTATGAATTACACACTCGATGCTTGTCAAAATATGAATGTTCTTCAATTTACTAGTAAATGTTCACCAATAATACATCTGTATAACAAAGAATATTCTATTGTGTTTAAGGAAGGGTAGTTCGTTTTCACGAAATGTTTTGAAATCATGATACATTGATCTAAAATTTTCATTACAATGCAGTTTGTGTACGAACAATTTTTATAATATGAATGTTCAAAACGTAGTTGAATATTGATCAAAATTCTTATTAAAATTTGAATGCAGATCCATAGAATACATATTTTTACTCCTCAACATTCTCAATGAATGTTATCAAAATTACTAGTAAATGTTCATCATTCGTACATCTGTCTTGACTCTTTTCCTTTTGTACAGGTAGATTTAGTAGGAGGATACTACGACGCGGGAGACAACGTGAAGTTCAACTTTCCGATGGCGTACACGACAACGATGCTAGCGTGGGGCGCGGTGGAGTTCGAGTCGAAGTTCGAATCCCGAGACGAACTCTCCAACGTCGTCGAAGCGATCAGGTGGGGAACCGACTATCTTCTCAAGTCGCACGTGCAAGATCACGTGCTCTACGCAGGGGTCGGAGATGGAAATTCCGACCACGTATGTTGGGAGCGGCCCGAGGATATGGACACTCCTCGGACTCCGTTCAAAATCGACGAGGGTCACCCTGGCTCAGACCTCGCAGCTGTTGCCTCGGCTTCTATTGTGTTTAAGAAGTCTGATCCTAGTTACTCCTCCACTCTCCTTCAACATGCTGCCAAGGTATATATTGGTTTTTCTATCTTATGTCCTAGAAGCACATATAAAGAACACTAATAATGAAAGGGAAAAGATTCAAGTACGATTGGATTAATAATGTACGAATGGAAAAATTCACAGATGTAAATGCATGCAAATTTGGCAGATTGTGCATGTCTTTTATAATATGTAAAAATTACATGCACATACATGCGTCTGGATGTGATTACAAAGGAATGTGCAATTGCATTCAGTCGTTCATACATTCGTACATTAAGTCATTCGTACCGAAGCCATAATGAAATCATGGAATATTGATATGAGGGATCTCCATATTATTAGCTACCTAATTGGAAACTATATATCCGAAGCCATAATGAAAATCATGCGTTAAAAAAAGGAAGAGAGTATATGATTTCATTCTTATAAAACCATCATTCAAGATAGTTATATTAGGGTTGATATGAGGGATCTCCATATTATTAGCTACCTAATTAGGTTTCCTTAGTACTTTTTAAGTGTTATGTTATTTCATTATGCACTGATATATTGGGGTATATTACTATATTGAATTTAATAGTTGTTTGAGTTTGCGGAAAGTCACAAAGGCAAGTACTCCGATAGCATCCCTTCAGCGGCCGAATTCTACAGCAGCAGTGATTTTGAGGTGCTCTAAATACTTGTGACATGCATATTGAAATGCCCTAAATCAACAATAACCTTACATATCTTATTCTATATATAGGATGAGCAATTGTGGGCAGCTGCATGGCTATACCGAGCAACTAACGACAACAAGTACAAAGACATCGTCGCAAACGCTCCCAACGTCGGAGGCACTCGAACCATGTTTTCTTGGGACGATAAATATGTCGGTGCCCAACTCCTAGCTTCCAAGGTATATTATGTCACATGAATATACCTTATGTTATGTTTTGACCATATAAATGTAACATATTTTTGTGTATTAGTATGTTTTGTCAGAGAAGGATGGCAAGAGGAGTGAGTATGTAAACCATGTAGAAGAGTTCATTTGCAACTGCATCCAAAAGGGTGACAATAATGTTGTCATGACTCCTGGTGGCTTGGCTTGGTTTAATGAGTGGGCTACTTTACAATACACCACTTCTTCTTTACTCGCCATCACCGTTTATGGTGATTACTTAACCGAAACACGAAACAATCTTAACTGCCATCATGGGTCCGTTAAGCCTGACGAGATTCTCGAGTTTGCTAAATCTCAGGTGTGTATTTTGCTTGTATGCGCTTATATTGTTAATTTGTTCCAGATCGAACACTCAAGAACACTTACACGATGTCTTGATTCTAGTACAAAAGGCCTACAGAAGCTCCTAGTTGAGTTGTCATCTGTATATATTGAACATATCTGTATTGAACTGTTTATGCTTCTTATTTTGTGAAGTAGTAATCAGACTACGCAATTTTTGACGCAATCTTCATTTTGGGTCATCGTAAACAACCTCTTTGTTCTTTTTAAGGCATTGAGGGTAATGATGTTGTTGTATTAATGGTTTATGTTATATAGGTGGATTACTTGCTAGGCAAGAATCCAAAGCAAATGAGCTACATGGTTGGCTTCGGGTCCAAGTTTCCCGAAAAGGTTCATCATAGAGGAGCGTCGATCGTGTCGATCAAGGAGCACGCGGGAAAAATAGGTTGCAAAGACGGGTTTAGCTGGTTCGAGTCGTCTCAACCAAACCCGAACGTGTTGGTTGGTGCAATAGTAGGTGGGCCTGGCCGAAACGACGAGTATGGAGACGATAGGAGTAACTTTAAGGAGGGTGAACCGGCGACTGCAACTGCAGCTCCTTTTGTTGGTGTCCTTGCTCGTCTTTCTTAGCTAAATTAGATTGTGTTCCACACTTCTATAGATTATAATGAGTCTAGCTTAACTGCGTTTTTTGTTTTCTAAGTTCGTTTAGTAAGGAAATAAAGGTGTCTTTGTTTAGATGTGTAACCTACTCGAGCAAATGAAATGAGAGTAGAGTTGATATGTGGTACTTGTATTTGGAATAGGTTTTTTTTTTTTTTTTTTTTCATAAAACCATCCGTTATTTGATCGACTTTGTACAAAACCACCCGTTATATCAATAATTATAATAAACCACCCAAATTGTGTGGGTTTATTACAATTCACCATCCTTTTAACGGATTCCGTTTCCATTTCCGTTAATTTAGTAAAATGACCATTTTACTCTTATTATTTTAAAACACAAGTAAACAAGATAAGAATAAAATGGTAAAATCATGTTCTTCTTCTTCCTCATTCTTCCTAAACTGTGTCTACAACTTTTTAATTCAGAAACATGTCTACAAAACTGTGTCGTCTCTTACTCTTCTGGATTAGATGCCTTCGTCGCCTCGCCAAAGCTGCTGCCTCTGCTCTGCTTTCAACCACACTTTCCGGCATGTAGTAGTACTGCGCTGTTCCCCACCCCATCCTTCCGGCGTACTCCTCCGCCGGCGGCGCGTTCAAATTCCGGTAACTGAACCAACGGCTGAGATCGGTTGAGTAATCCTCAGGCATTACCTGATAGCAACATACCTCCAAATTTCAGGAAGACCAAAATCAGAAGTCAGAAAGCTTAGTTAATTAGTACTACCTTGAACTCGGCGTGAGCGGAGAAAGTGAGAGGAGAAGTCGGACTAGCGGAGACATAATCGAGTTTTGCGTTGACCGGAAGAGAAGATGTTTGTACAGTACTGCGAGATACTCCATCCGTCCCATTATTATCATCCGTCCCATTATTATCTTCCTGTTTCTTTTGGGCACACATGCTGATGCGCGTTTTGTATCGTCAATATCTCTAATTATAAAAAATTTATATTATTAAAGTAAATCTAACAAGACCACGTGACTATGTTTTTATTTATATATTGGCCGAAATTACAAAGATTCCCTTAAATAGTGAATAGTGTCAGGAAAGAGAAACACGAACATAAAATCGGAACGGTGGGAGTACTTAAGTTTATTATTCGTTAATTATTTGTTGGAAGAATCTCTTTGTGAGGTTTGCTGAAATATGCTGGGTAGATACTGTTTGTTGTTCATTTATTATTTTTCTCAGGTTCTTCTCAAATTGTTTGGTTTATGTATTGAGTTTTGGGTCTCAAATACATTTGCAATGAAGAAGATGATGCATTTTCAGGTAAATGAGGAAGGAGGAAGAAGAAGAACATGATTTTACCATTTTACCATTGTCTTGTTTACTTGTGCTTTAAAATGATAAGGGTAAAATCGTCATTTCACTAAACTAACAGAAATGGAAACGGAATCCGTTAAAAGGGTGGTGAATTGTAATAAACTTACACAATTTGGGTGGTTTATTAAAATTATTGATATAACGGATGGTTTTGTACAAAATCGGCCAAATAACGGGTGGTTTTATGAAAAATCCCTTTGGGATAATCTATTGCGTATTACATCACTTTTGTTGTTGTATGAGGAGCTTAATAACATTGGGCTTTCAATCTATCGTGGGCTTATTGAGAAGGTAAGTACTAATTAGGGCTTGATTAAAGACAAGGTAATTAGGGCTTAATAATATTAGTGGTATTGTGGGCTTATATATGTATTTGGGCTAGTTCAACTTTTACTCCAACGAAGGTCTCGAAACATTTGGTGGAAATTTTATATATTTGAAAACCATATAGGTTAAGTGCAATTATGAAATTATTGAGCCTAATAACCTTAATTTAACAATAAGAAGGGATTTATAACCCTCTTTTATTTGGACTAAATAAACTAACTCAAACTAAATCACAATCCGTCATCAACTGAGATTGTCATTAACACAATCCGTCTTCAACTGAAATTGAAACTGTAATCAACACAATGACATGTATAAATGGTTAGTTAACACACTAAAACAAATTATGGTTAGAAAATGAATGTAAAAAAAAGAATTACTTACCTCGAAGAGAGAGGGGTTCAATAGTCAATAAAAGTCAGTAGTATCTAAAACTTCTCTTTATATCAATGGAAACTTTAGGTTAAACATTGACTATGTTCAAATGCCATACCTTCCCCAAATTTCAACTCTTCGACGTTACTTAGCTTCGCTTTTAATTGACAATATCAGCCATCAAAGTTAATTATCAATACTCGTATGAGATTATTTTACTGAAAATTAGTTTCCAAGCTAGGTTACCATTTTAGAACTAAGACCCATTTAGTTAATTCGCCACTTGATGGGTTATTATTCTAGAACTTCAAACAGTTGATTGTTTAGTTCTACAATGAGTAGCTAGATTAACAATCCAGGCACTGAAAACATATGCAGACTTAATTGATAGGTTACCATTTTAATATAGTGAACATGCTTTCAATTTCTAAAAATAGTGGTTAGCCGTTATTTGTTGATGAGTGATGGCGGAAAAGACGCCTTCAAGCTAGTTATGCAATATTCCAAATCCAAATACGGAGACAGATTTTGACATAATTGAATAGGTATTAGGTTCCATAATATAGTATTATTACGACAATGTCAAAAATCAGTAGCTAATACACTACTCCATAGATTAAAAAGTTAACATTACCAAGGACTGTACAATTGGTTACAGTTAGCCAATTTTCATTATCAATAGATTTTCAAGTCCATAAAAGATTGAGATGAATATATCTTATATGCGACTCGCCCTTCTACTATTTTCTCACTATTCTCTTCACGCCGTATCAGACGTACATATTTTCGAAGAAATAAATATTGTGACCACAAATTTAGTCCACATAATAATTTCTTTTGATTGTACAGTCATTTTGGATCCGAATCTAACGCAAGAAATGTTCTAGAAAGTCTTGCTTCCAAGCAAGAGTCGATCCTAATTTCTTTCCTCGTAAAAAATAGTGTAAATTTACTAAAGCAGATTTGTAAGCTCAATAACAGAAGATGACGGTAGCAGAGATGAGAATGTTGTGATGGATGGTGGATAGAGTAAAAAATGAAGTATTAGAGAAAGGGTCAGTGTAGCTGACATCAGGGAAAAATTACGGAAAACTAGACTATGTTGGTATGTAGATGTGCAGAGGAGGCAGTCTGTAGGTGTGAAAGAGTAGATTTTGGCGTGCTACAAAGAGGTCAAGATCGGCCTAAGAAGAGCTGGAGAGATGTGATACAGAAAGAACATGACGTTCTTAGAATTGACAAACGATATGGCTAAGGACAAGAATACGTGGATGAAAAAAATCAAGGTGACGGAGCTAGAGACGTTTAAATATAATGATTAACATGGAGCTAGTGCTTTACATGTCTCTTGTATAGTCGTTCTGTCTATTTTCGTTTATATTTTATTGTGTTTTAGACATGTCAATCTAGTGTCAGAGTATGAATTGTCACTTCTAGCCTCTTAGACTCTGCTTCGGCAGAAACACGAGAAACACTCGTTAATTGTGTAGATTTGTAAGCTATATTGCATACAATTTGCTTAAGCACATACATTATATTTAATTATGTTATTTTAACTTTCTATACATAATACATGATGATGCATTGATCCATTTAAAAAACTTCTGAAACCAAGCTGACGTTCTAGATTCTTTTGATCTGTAATGCACACCCATATTTTAAGTTCACTTGCAAAACTTTATAGTTTATACCACGTCGTACGTAGGAGATTGAAAGAGTCATTCTCTTTCTCAATCTTTGTTACTTCTTGAATGTTTCTCATAAGTGTATATTAGCATTTATTAATTCTGTAATCAAAATTAGGTTTAACCAAATCCACTATACGCCTCATGGTATATCATATTATAGGTAGATTTTTGAATAAAAACGGCTACTGCTGGGCTAGGCCCTTTTGATGACCAAAATAAATAAATATTATAGATAGATTTATACGCGCGGTTATATTTAAAAAAGACTTGGATGTTAAAAAACAAACAAAGGTTGTAATTCAAAAAGAAAGTTGTTAATATTATGGATAATAATGTTCATAATCCGGATCATGAATTTTTTAAATGTTTCCAGTGAGGAATGAGGTGTTAATTAAGTAATTCTAAGATAAAATATTTAAACGAGAATTACCCAATTAATATATACATGACTAAAAAATCTGCACTAGATATACCAAACCGGATTAAATATTGTATTCTAGGACGAATTGTATTGGTCAAACATAGAAACATACGTCCGAAAAAAGATGAACACATCTTTTCACGTGTATAAAAAAATACAGATTGCATCTGCATGAATATTCAAAAATACTTTTCACGTACCCATGCTTGCTGAATTAGAGCATTAGCCAATTATACGCTACATTTTTTGCCGGAAAAAATAAAATTGAATTACTAAATTTGACTTTTCCTGTTAAGCATTACACATGAAAGCACTTGTAGATCGATATTAATTTTGACCAACTCTAAACCCACTTAACACTCGTATGAAAAAGTAGGACCCTCCATGCTCATTCCGCAACCAAATTTTGACCCATTTATGTTATTATGATAGCATATTACGGATCCACAAATATAATCTTCTGGATATTCTTACAACTTCCATTTCGATCACTAGATATAGTTAGTGTGAAGAACAACACTTATACACTAATATTGACCATATCCATATTGACATTCTTAGCCAAATCCTACAATGCATGTATTGTTGAAGTGAATCGGATGAATGAATATTTTAACTTATAAATCAGGTATATTTAATTCGCTAGTGAATTTCGTTTATACAAATATAAATAATTTCATTACGAGTGGTTTCTAACAATATGATCTATTATATGAGTGATTTTCGATAAAAGAACTCTTAATTTGGTAACCGAGAAGTATGAGTTCAATCAGACATATATATATATATTGGAAATTTAGAATGTATATATATAGCGCGAAACAATCTTTTTTTCATACTTGAGTTAAGAAGTCTTGAACAATTTATAAGAGCTTGATTGTAACCACCTGCAGACATATTAGTTTTCTTGATGAAAATATATACCCTCTACTATAGTTTGAAAAAGTATTATTGTAGGTATCGAGCCATCGCTCCTGACATAAGATAACAAGTTTCTCATGATCCATGACCATATCAAATATGTTAGTATATAGTATATATATATCATGTTTTTGGGGCCTTTTGGAAGGGAAAATAGGTGTGTTTTCGACGAATTTTATAGATTAGTATTTAAATTTCCCAAAAGATTATAAAAGAATAAAATCAAAATCGGTTCATAACAGATAGAATGGTTTTGTTCGTGGCAAACCTATAGCTAATACGTTTCATGAAAGACGAATTCAAAATCTGATTCATGAAGGATGACTTGCTCTCGTTCGTGACAAATGAATATGTAAAAAACTTTGTGACAAACAATTACTATATATTGAGGTTCGTGATGAATTGAAATATACTCCCTCCCTCAAAGCTTTTCTCATTCTTTTAAGAAACTTAAACATTTCTTCTAATATATAAAAAAAAACATAATAAATATGGGGTCTTGTTTAACAATATCAAAATTTTACCCTTTTTTAACATATATTTAAAAATATTAATGTACCAAATGTATATTGGCTTGTGATACTAATCCAAGTTTATAATCTCTAGTTGGATGGATCCCTCCCACCATTAGCAATCTATACATATACTAAAACAGAACGTTGTTTTGCCACATGTCGCCCTTATATTCAATTCGCCTATGTGTCGGCCTCTAAGCTATGCTACATCATCCACCATGTCATCTTCCACATCATCTAACTTTATATTTTGATATATATCTTTGAATTAAATAAGTAAAAAAAATCAAAAAGATATCTAATAGGTTATATTACAAAAAAAAATATGGATTTTTATCTTTTATCATATTATATATTTATCTTATATATATATTATCAATCTAATTAAATTGACTTATTAATGAACTTAAACTATAAAACATAAATCGTAAACTATAAACTATAATCTATAAATTATAAACATAAAGTATAAAATAAAATCTGTACACAAATTAATAGTAGAAAATATAAATATATTTTTAAATATTTCTATACATGCGACCCCGTACATGGTACGGGAACACACGTTAGTATTTCCTAAAAATTATACCATGAATTTACGTCCAAAATGCCAAATTCCTTTTGCTCAATTTGAGAAGGTCAAACCCGTCCTCGACCAAACTGCTTTGCCTTCATAAACCCGTTTTTAAATTAATTAATACAGCAAAATCTAGTTTTGACCGTTGAACCGCTCCAACCAAAGTCTCATTTCCACCGCCCTTACTATATAAACCACAACTTCCAATCTTCTTACACCAACATTCATTCATCTCTTCAACCACAAATCAAATCCTAACTTTTCAAATCATGCCTCCTTGCATTTCGATGTCTCCGATCGTCGGCCTGATGGTCGCCGACTTCTCGACCGAATCTGCTGCACTACTCAAGAGGAAGAGGCCGGCGATGATCCACATTCCGGTCGCGACTTTCGCCTCGATTTCCGTTCCCTCTTTCGCTTCGATCCAGACGAGGATGGAGGAGTTGGAGGAGGAAGGAGAGGGATACGCGGTTTTCTGTAAACGAGGCAAGAAAGGCGACTTACAAGACCGATTCTCTGCTTTCGTCGATGTCGCTTCAAAACAGGTACTCTCTCTGTCCTTTTAAGTTTCCACTACCGCATTTTCACATTTAGTAATTAAATAGTGTCAAAATTGAAAATAAACGAGCATATTGTATCGATAGGTAAGTAGTGTCAAAATTCGAAAGTGGACAATTGATGATGCCTTTGTTCCTTTAAGTTTTCCACTTAGGCATTTAGGCATTTACGCATTTACTACTAAAAAGTAAAATTTTTGAAGTTGTTATAATATTTGTCGAGACGAATCAAATAAGACCGTATATAACTATGTTTTTTTCTGATAGATTGAAATTAAACGAGCTTATTGTATCAACTTGTGAATAATTTCACAATTCGAAAGTGGACAATTGATGATGCTTCTGTCCCTATAAGTTTTCCATTAACGCATTTTCACATCTACAACTAAAAATTATAAAATTTTGATGTTATTATAGTATTCGTCGAGACCAATCAAAGAAGACCGCACATGACTATGTATTTTCTAATAAACTGAAAATAAACGAGCATATTGAATACCGATTTCAGGCGTTGTTTGGTGTATTCGACGGGCATGGAGGAGCAACCGCGGCTGAATTTGCAGCGGAGAAACTCGGTACAAAGATTCTGAAAGAAGTGGAGAACAATGCAGGAGATGTTGAAAAGGCTATTAGAGATGGATATTTGACTACAGATTCAGAGTACATGAAACAATCAGTTGGTGGTGGTGGAGCTTGTTCAGTAACCGCCTTGATTCGCCATGGAAATCTCGTGGTATCGAATGCAGGAGATTGTCGTGCGGTTTTGTGTCGTAGTGGAGTTGCCGAGGCGCTTACAGTAGACCATAAACCGTCTAGAGAAGACGAAAGGCGTAGAATCGAAGCGACTGTAAGTTGCCATCATCACCAATTATCATTATAACATCTTCATAGATGTAACTTATAGTAATATATAAGATTGATTATTTAAACAAAGTTGGATGAGAGTCAGGAAACTATCTGAGCTTCCACTCCTTTCTGAAAACAAAATCTTAATCTGTGCAAAATATATGAAGACAATAACATCCTTATCCAATTAATAGATCATAATAATAATACTAGAGTTGATTACAGGGAGGATATGTGGATTGTTGTCGTGGCGTCTGGAGAATACAAGGTTCTTTAGCTGTATCGAGAGCCATTGGCGATATGCATCTTAAGCAATGGGTTACAGCTGAACCAGAAACAAGATCTCTTAAAATTCAGAATGATTTTCAGTTCTTGATCTTGGCTTCAGATGGTGTTTGGGATAAGGTATATTTTTGCATTGTGATTTTTGTTAGGAACTTAGGTTTGAAGTTATGGTCATCTCATTTTTGGTTTGGTGTATTTTCTCTGCAGGTTGATAATCAAGAGGCAGTAGATATAGTTCTTTCATCATGTAATCTAGCTCGAGCTTGTCGAGAGATTGTCGAGCTATCGATTAAGAGAGGCTCGTACGACGATTCGAGCGCGTTGGTCGTTGATTTACACAGATTTGCAGCTTAATCTAATGTGTGAAATTAACAATAATTGTTCAAGACTGTAAATGAATTAATATACCAGATAAGATGAAGCTAATTTTCAGCAGTTTTGTTGCTTGTAGTTGTAGCCTTGTATCAATTTTTTTCCCATAACATAAAAGCCAACTGATGAACAGTTGGTATTCCCTTTGTATATTTTCTAATTATTTAGTAGTACCATTTCAAGTGTCAAGGCTTTGTATTATTGTATATCATAAGTTTGAATGAGTTTGGAAATCTGATGCATTCCTGTTGTGGCTGGAAATAAGAGTCTAGTTTACGTGGGAGGAATGATTAATTAGATAAGACCAACTATGATATATGACGAGAAAAGTTTTGGTGAAAACAATGTTGAACGTACAAAAACGAAGTTTTTCGCGTTTACAGATAACAAATTAATGTTTATAATTTGAGCGGTAATGTTCGATCATAATCTAGGCGATAAAATTTGTTGAGGTCATTTTGAGAATAAAACAAAAAAAATGAATTTCGAAGTAATTACAAATATGTCACCGCGTCTTTCGTTGAAAACGTTCAAAAATTTGTATTACCCAAATTATGAACATTATTATCCTGAATATAAACATTGACGCGTAATTCGTGAACAGTAGAGTTATTTACTATACCATATTGTGGATCTGCATTAGTGAAAGTTGTGTATATCGTTCTTACAAGTTTGTACGCCGCTATATTTGTGTACATCATCTAAACAACATGCGTCCTCATTGAAATAAAATTCTTAATTGTTTTTTCCTCTATAAACATGCAGGTTCGCTACGACTTGTTAAACGTAACTACGTATTGAATTGCCACTTAAGGAAACATGCTCATATCACACATCTTGGAAAAGATTCGTTGATCTAGTCTTATTTGTAGTGTTCTTGGATAAGATTAGGATGAACTTGATTTTCTAGACCTACAACTCATTGAAAATATAACATAAATGTGGTTTAAGTGTTTATTTTCATAGTTTCTATTCACCGCCCACTCAAATTGCTATTTACCGCCCAGTTTTTGTGCGTGACGTGGGACCAATTTTTTTTTTTCACGCAAAAAAAAATCGTGCGCGACGTATGGTTTTAATCCATGCGTGACGCACAAAAACTGGGCGGTAAATAGCAATTTGAGTGGACGGTGAATAGTAAGGGCCTTTATTTTTGGCCAATGCATCTCTCACATTCATAAACCGAAAGGACTACGAACAAGACGGGGTAGTTAGTCTCTTAAAATCATCCAAGGGGTGCAACATCCAAAACAAAACAAAAAACATAAAGAGAATTGAAAAAGCGAAAAAGGTTACTAATGAAGGTTTCGGGATTTAAAGAATCAATCGAAACGAATCTAAATAGACTTTAATTATCGAACGGACGCTCTCGTGTTTAATATTTGAATGAGGAAATACATGTCGACGAATTCAAGACCCGAAAACCAACTCACAAACCTTCAGTCGTATGCTGGTATTCCGGAGTCGGAAAGAAATCCTTCAAATAAACGCTATACATGTCTTTTTATAGAGGAAACAAACCTATTAGGCTAAGTTAAGTCGAGTTGCTTGTCAGCTACCTCGTTTCACGAGTATGTTACTTGTATCAACTACCTGCATCAACTGTATGTATCAACAACTTGCATAATCGGCTTGATTATCGTATTTTAATCAAAGTTTATGCTTTCGTTATACCCTCGAAAAATTCAACCCAAACCCGGTCTGTTAAAAAGGTTCACCTTTTCAAATATAGAAGACGGATTACGTGACCGACTCAATCTTTTGCGCGAAAATCCTCCAAATTGGACGATGTCGCTTCCCCTCTTCTCTCTTCTTCTTCTCCCCATCACAATCACCTTCCGAATCGTCGAATCTGTAATCTCTGGTAGGCGCAATAGGAGAAAAGCCGTTGGATTCTTCCATCCCTACACCAACGATGGCGGCGGAGGAGAGAGAGTGCTCTGGTGCGCTGTCAAGGCCATTCAAGACGAAATGCGGGATCTCGACTGCGTTATCTACACTGGAGATCACGATGCTTCGCCTGAGAGTCTCTCAGCTCGAGCAACTGATCGATTCGGAGTCAATTTGCTGATTCTTCCTAAGGTGAGGGATACGCTTGATCTTCTAGGTTTTTGAACCCTAGGTCCTTTGCTGTTTGGATTGCATACAATTTGTCATGATCTGTCATAAAGTATATGAAGGATGTTTTGATTCATTAAAGTGTGATGCAGCTATAGTCTATTTCGATTGCACATCATTTTGCATGATCTGTGATACTCGAGTATATGAAGGAGATTTTCGATCATTTAAGCCTGATGCAGCTATGCATGGTCTAGTATGATCTCGGTTATTAGGTCTATGATTTGCGGCTGAAGCAATTACCTGTCCTTTGCTGTTTGAACCCTAGGTTTTTGAACGGTCCTTTGCTGTTTCGATTACACACTATTTTCCGCTATCTGTCATAATGGAGTATAGGCAGGAGTTTTTGGATCATTTAAGTCTGTAGTTATGCTAGTTCATTTTGATATCAGTTATTAGGGCTATGAATTGCTGCCGAAGCAATTCTGTATTCTGGATGCAGGTTGTGCATCTAAGTAAAAAGAAATTTATTCTCTCTCTTTCGCTTCAGTTTCCTGTTTTGCACACAATTTGCCATGATCTGTCATAATGGAGTATATGAAGAAGATTTTGGATCATTTAAGTCTTATGTCGTTATGCTAGTTCAGTTTGATCTCATGTATTAGGGCTATGAATTGCTTCTGAAGCAATTCTGTGTTCTGGATGCAGGTTGTGCATCTAAGTAAAAGGAAGTGGGTTGAAGAAACCACTTATCCACGGTTCACTATGATTGGTCAAAGTCTTGGTTCAGTTTACCTTGCTTGGGAAGCCCTATCTAAGTTTACACCTTTATACTACATTGACACCAGTGGCTATGCTTTTACATATCCCCTTGCTCGTGTGTTTGGGTGCAAAGTCATCTGCTATACACATTACCCTACAATCAGTACGGATATGCTATCCCGAGTTCGTGATCGTAGTTCTATGTACAATAATGATTCGAGGATTGCTAAGAGGTTTGTACCTGCTAGTGAATCTTGATTCATTGATATGCATCTTTCTCTTGTTTCGGTCATTCTGTGATTAATTTGTCTGTATATTGAGATTTGTGCTGCTAAACTCTACCCACAAAAGCTAATGTAAATTGCTGTGAGCATTTTCTATGTTGGTTTTCATGATTTTAAGCAATTGAAACTTGGCCTGCATAGCTAATCCCACATCTGCATCTTAGGAATAATTTTCGATGCTTTTGAATATGACTTAACATGCCTGATCAATTTCCATTATCGAGTCATTAAGTCAGTTGAAAGTATTTATTTCTGCTGTTGGAGTCTCCATTATAGTTTTATTTTGTATTATTTCCAGTGAAGATTGTCAAACATTTTCTGTTTGGATTGCAGTTCTTGGTTATCTAGCTGCAAGATTATCTATTATTCCATATTTGGTTGGATGTATGGGCTAGTTGGCTCCTGCGCTCACTTGGCAATGGTGAATTCTTCTTGGACTCAAGGCCATATTGAAAAGCTTTGGAAGATCCCTGACCGTATTAGAAGAGTTTATCCTCCTTGTGACACATCAGGGTTGCAGGTAGGTAGCTAGTGGTTTTAATCAATAGATTTAAAACAAGCAAAGAAGCATTTCCTTATTTATCCACTTTGTGACACCCCAGGGTTGCCTATAGGCAGTTAGTGGTTATTTAAATGACTGTCGGCTGGTAGGGGTTGGGAGGTGGGTTGTTTAGTGGTTCTGCGGTGTGTGTCTGTGTGCTTTGTCACTTTCCCACTGTTTTAGTCGTTTGTGCTTCTTTTCCTAGTTCATATCCATTTCTAATACGAAAAAACAGTGTTCAAAATTCATCTTAGTGAAAATGTTTGAACTAGGTCCTCTATGTTCTATTAAGAAATTTATTTATACTCCATATATTTGCTATTGTTGACAACTCATGCTTCTACTTCTATTATTAATGTTTAGATTGACCAAAAACACCTATTTAAAACAGGCTCTTCCACTGGAAAGACCAAGCAAGATTCCAGCAATTATATCAGTTGCTCAATTTCGTCCTGAGAAGGTGGGCATCTTTATAAACCTTATAAAAAAAAGGTACAAGAGCTCATAGTTGTAGTAGTCATTGTTTGGTTTTAAAAAAAATCTTATGACTCGTGTCAAAAATTATGTTTGTTAGGCTCACTCCCTTCAGCTTCAAGCATTTGCAAAAGCCGTCAGTAAGTTGGATGCAGACTTGCCTATGCCCAAACTCCAGTTTGTTGGTAGCTGTAGGAATAAGGCTGATGAAGATAGATTTCAGAGCTTAGTTGAGCAAGCTGCTGAATTGAAGGTTGAAAATCATGTGGAATTCCACAAGAATATCATGTACAGGTCAGCAGTTGTGCATAATTTCCTTTGTTGAATCATTATGAGCACGTACATAAAATGTTTCCAATATTTATACTTTCAGCATATTTTTGGTTTGATCATGGTGATTTAGAAGTCAATCTTCTTTTTAGCTAACTATTGACCAAAAAAGTCTTGTGCTTCTTAAATTGCGTATATTGTTTTGACGTCTTGATTATCAGAGATATGCATAAACTTTTGGTGTGTTGTTTTGAATTCTGTGGTCGATCCCGGTTTAGTTTCTTCCTTGTTTTCAAAGATATGCATAAATTTTGGGTGTGTTGTTTCCCTCTATGCCATTCTCATTTTATATTGAATTTTGTGGTCGATCCCGGTTTGATATCTTCCTTGTTTTGAAAGATATGCATAAACTTTGGATGTGTTGTTTCCCTCTATGCCATTCTCATTGTAGATTAAATTCTGTGGTCGATCCCGGTTTGGTTTCTTCCTTGTTTTCATCTCTTTTTCCGCGGCCCGTCCCATAGAACTTTCTGGATCCGATTCTTATCTCTTACAACAAACTCCCAAAACCCTAACTTGACTTGTATATAAAAACCCTTCAACCCTTCACATCATTCCTCACCCTTACATACCCTAATACCCAAATTCAGATCAGATCTTCCTCCCCCAACCTCTACCGTGAGATAAACTGTTGCTCTTTTGCAGCTGCTTCTGCAGGGCAAGCCTATGTCGATCTGAAAAGTCGCCTTTGTCATGGCCTACTTCCCTTTTCAGGCCGAAATTCGAGCTTGCAGCCGGCGAATTCGGCTTCAGTCACTCACCGGCTTCTAGATCTATAACGTCGCCTTTGCCCAACCCTAGAGCTGCAATTTAGGGCAAAGGTGGAAGCTGGTGAGCGATTTGGGGCTGAATTCCGTGATGAACTCGAATTTCTGCGGCGAAGGTAAGTTAGTTTGTGAAAAAGGCGCATGATCGACGTAGGTTGCTCTGCAGTAGCAGCTGCCATGGAGCAATTAGAAAGGAGTGACATGAGGTATCTCGGGATTTAGGCCTTGGCTAAAATGGTAATTATTTTTTGCAGGGATTTGGTGAGGTTGTTAGGAGGTGCTACAGCCGGGATCCATTCCATGATAGATGAGCATTTCGGTATCAGTGTTGTAGAATACATGGCTGCTGGTGCCATCCCAATTGGTAACTATTCTTTCCTTCTAAGAAGCATGTTTACTTTTATTCATTTAATTGCTTATGCCTTATTTTGTGAAGTATCAGTCAAATTATGCAACTTTTGACGCAATCCTCATTTTGGGTCATCGGAAACAACCTCTCTGTTCTTTTAACACAGAGTTTGGTTGCGTACATCCGACCTCCCCTCACCCTGCTATAAGTGGGAGCCTTTTAAGGCATTATGCTAATGCTGTATAAGAAAAAACTTAGTCATCACCAAATTCTCTATTATTCTGTTTACAGCTCATAATTCAGCAGGCCCGAAAATGGACATTGTATTGGAAGAAGACGGGCAACAAACGGGGTTTCTTGCTCAGACAGACGAAGAATACGCTGATGCTATCCTGACGGTTTTAAGGATGCCCGAAAGCGAAAGAACGAAGATGGCTGGAGCCGCAAGAAAACGAGCTGCTTTGTTCTCTGAGCAAAGGTTTTATGACGATTTCAAGGCTTGTGTTTGTCCAGTTTTAACCTCCTAACTCAGTTTTTCTAAGAGTATTTACATGTCTAGGACTTTGAACTTTGTTACTGATTTGGATCATCTATACGACTATTCCTAATTATAGTAAATTTGTGAGAATTTGGTGATGAGGTTATCAATTATTTTTAGCTGTTAAAAAAGTTCAAGTGATATAAGGTAACACCCATGATTGTTGTATCTGTTACTTGCACGGAGAATCCATTTCTGGTCTTGCACATTAATCTATAAAGTGATTAATGTTTATTTTACCATATAGATTTCCCGTTTTTGAATAATGGAGTTAATGACTGGTTTATAGTGATACTCTTAGTACATAATATAATTCAATTTTAGTCTTGTTCCCGTCATATGATTCCCGGAAACTCCTAGGACCTAGCATATCCTGCGCCGGACACTTGGGACACTCAAAAACACCCGGAAACTTGCTGAAAACGTTTCCGAGCCCTCGAAAATGGTCAACGTTTCTATTGACTTATTTAAAGGAAAAATCACTCAAAAATTTGAAGGAAACACGTTTATCACAGAGTTTCCTATTTTTTTATAAAAAAGTAGAGATAAAGAGTAACTTGTAAGATCGAAAAACCCAAAATCAATTCTATTGTGTCTCCTTTCATTTCTCTTTCTTCGGTCTTTTCATTTCTCACCTCTACTTTGTGCAACACCAACCTTGTCACAACACCTCCGACTGGCGAACTCTGTCTAGTGAACAAACAAACCATGTGTCTAGTAGTCTTGACTTTGCACTCTTTCAAGTAAGTATTAGATAGTATTATTGCACATTTGGTTATGTTGTATTGGAGGATATTATGCAGATCATATCTTGTATATATATTAGTATAGTTTGATATTCTATCATTTGTAAAAGATATGATAGATAATATCTTTAGCTGTAGATTTACCTTGTTGATCAAGGCTTAGTTTCCTATATATAGGACGTACATAATCAATGAAATCCCAAGAGGAAAACTTTCATATATGCTTCTTTACATGGTATCGGAGCCAAGACAACCCTAAAACACATACCCACCTTCCTCTACACATTCGATCTCCCTCATAATTTTTTTTTTACCGATCGTTTTCGTTCGGCTTATTAATCGTTTTTTCGATTATCTGTGTTTGATCGTGTTTCGATCCACTACTCAAACATCTCATCATGGGCGATGACAAAGCGTTGGCTGCGACATCTCCTTATTATCTCCACCCGCCGGATCATCCCGGCATGAACATCAGCACCGTCACTTTCAAAGGTGATAACTTTCAAGCTTGGGAAAAAGCACTACGTAATGCTTTTCGGGCGAAGCGTAAACACGGATTTCTCGAAGGAACCATTGTTGAACCAGCGGTTACTTCTCCCGAATACGATGATTGGGCCAGTGTGAACTCCATGTTGGTTGCTTGGGTTCTTCAATCTATCGAACCCTCGCTTCGTGATTCTATCTCCTATTCTGACTCCGTCAAATCCTTATGGGACGGTATGAAACAGCGTTTTTCGATTGGAAACGCTCCTCGGGTTCATCAACTGAGGACTGAAATTGCTCGCTGCACTCAGGAGGGTCAAGCAATTGCAACCTATTACGGTCGTCTTCAAAAGCTTTGGGAAGAATTGAAGAATTATCGAGCACCGCTTCACTGCTGTTGTGGTACTTTGACATGTCAGTTTGTAACCACTCTGACAAACGAACAAGCAGAGGAGCAAGTCCACCAATTTCTGATGGGTTTGGACACTAGCACATACGGGTCTCTTCGATCCAACTTGCTGTCAATGGATCCTCTTCCTCCACTCAACCGGGTGTACTCTCTTGTTGTTCAGGAGGAGCGTCATCAATCGATGTCTATCCAAACTCCGCCGGATGCTCTTGCTCTTGTTGCGCGGAACTTACCCAGATCTCGCACTCCATCTACGAAGTCCAGTGATTCCAAACCAGTTTGTACACACTGCGGGAAGCAAGGACATGAGGTAACTTCTTGTTTCAAAGTCATTGGATTTCCAGACTGGTGGGGCGAGTTACATCAAAACCAGCCAACATCTGGTGGTCGAGGGCGTGGACGCAACTCTCCTTCTTCAGGCAGAAACAATGGTCGTGCGAATGTTGCACAAGGAAGTTCGACTGCATCGACTTCGAATGCACTAACCGAGGAGGACAGATCCGCACTCAATCCTGCTCTTACTGATGGACAATACAATCATCTTTTCAAATTGTTCAAGGAGTTTAATGCCAATGAACAACTAATGGGTAAGCCTCTTGATAAATGGATTCTTGATACGGGCGCCTCGTTTCACATGACGGGAAATAAGGCTCTTCTTACAGATCTTACTCGGACCGCCCCAACGATTATTACATTACCCGATGGCACTCAGTCGACTGCTGCTCTCTCTGGCACAACTCTCTTTGGGGATCGTTTGAAAATTTCCAACGCTTTATTTGTGCCTAAATTCACTTGCAATCTTTTGTCCCTTGCTGTTTTATCGGCTACACAAGGTCTCTTAGTGCTATTGACACCCAGAATTTGCGTTTTACAGGACCTACACACGAAGATGGTGATTGGAGCCGGTGAACAAGAGGGTGGGGTTTATTGGTTACGCGTGGTCTCGTCATCGGCACCTACATGTTCAGCTGCTCGGGTCGCGTCTCCTCAGCTTTGGCACAAGCGTTTGGGTCATGCTGCTTATCAATCTATTCAATACCTAGGAATTCAGTTTCTAAGTCTAGTTTTGACAAAGTTTGTTCAATTTGTTTACAAGCAAAACAGTCTCGGGAGTGTTTTTCCACTAGTTTAAATAAAGCATCTCGTTCTTTTGAACTTATTCATGCTGATGTTTGGGGTCCTTACAGTACCACCTCCATGTGTGGAGCTCGTTATTTTTTAACTTTGGGAGACGACTACTCTAGGTGTGTATGGGTACATCTCATGGCCTCCAAGACCGAGGTTGGGAAGCTTGTTCAAAAGTTTTGTGCCTTTGCAAAGACACAATTTGGTCACCAAGTTCAGCGTTTTCGAACAGATAATGGCACTGAATTCTTCTCAGTCCGGGACTACTTTGATGCTAATGGCATTCTCCTTGAGACATCTTGCGTCGCGACTCCTCAGCAAAATGGACGAGCGGAACGCAAGCATCGACATATTCTTAATGTGGCTAGAGCACTTCGATTTCAAGCATCCTTACCTCTCACTTTCTGGGGTGAATGTGTCCTCACTGCTGTCTATTTGATAAATCGAACTCCAACATCTGTTCTTCAAGGTAAAACTCCATTTGAGTTATTATTTGGTCATGCTCCAACATATGATCATCTCCGGATTTTTGGCTGCCTTGCACATGCCTCTGTTCAGCCACGAAGCTCAGATAAATTCGCCTCTCGTAGTCGTCGCTGCATCTTCCTTGGTTATCCATATGGGAAGAAAGGATGGAGATTGTTTGACCTTGATTCTCGCAATTTTTTAGTGTTTCGGGATGTAGTTTTCTCAGAAGATGTTTATCCATATGCTATTCCGGCAGTACCTACCCTGCATACTGATCCATCTCGTACTCCTGCAGCCACTGAAATGGCACCAGCAACCAGCTGCACACCAGCTGCACACTCAGCTGAGCCTCCTGCGCTGCTGCACACACCAGCAACACCATTTCCTGCGCAATCTGAGCTGCTGCAAACACCAGCAGCACCTTCTTCAGTGCCATCTCAGCCGCTGCACACTTCAGCAACTCCTTTCTCTGAGTCTATCGACGACAGGGAGCGTTCAGCTTCAGTTTCTGAACCAATAACTCCCGCTCCAGCTGTTGTTCGTCGCAGTACAAGACCAAAACAACCATCTGTTAAGTTACAGCAGTACATCTGTAACACCACAAGAATCATTAACCCCCCTCTTCATCGACTCCTTCATCGTCGCCATCTTCAGGTAGCATCTATCCTTTGACTAATTATGTGAATTGTGCACATTTTTCTGCTTCTCATACACAGTTTGTAGCTGTTGTTACGGCTACATCCGAGCCAACCCACTTCACAGAAGCTGTTCGCTCTCCTCAGTGGAGAGATGCCATGAAGGCAGAGCTCGATGCTCTTGCATCCAATCGAACGTGGGAAATAGCAGACCTACCCACAGACAAGCGAGTCATTGGGTTTAAATGGGTTTTCAGAATTAAGTATCGGGTAGATGGCTCAGTTGAGCGACATAAGGAACGTCTGGTTGTTCTCGGAAACCGCCACGTTGAAGGTGTGGATTACACCGAAACCTTTGCACCGGTAGCTAAGATGACTTCAGTTCGGGTGTTTCTCACTGTTGCTGCTATAAAAGGTTGGGCGCTTCATCAAATGGACGTCCATAACGCCTTTTTACACGGAGATTTGGCCGAAGAAGTCTACATGAGACCACCACCGGGATTTCAGCTACCTCCTGGCAAAGTTTGTCGCCTTCGAAAATCCCTATATGGTCTTCGTCAAGCACCACGAAATTGGTTCGCGAAATTGGCACATGCTCTCACTCAGTTCGGTTTTCAGCAATCCTACGCTGACTATTCCTTGTTTTCTCTCGAAAAATCAGGGACGGTGCTTCATGATTTAGTGTACGTCGACAATCTTATTATAGCAGGTAACTCACCTTCCGCTGTCACTCGTTTCAAAGATTATTTGCCCAAGTGTTTTCACATGAAGGATCTGGGTTTACTGAAATATTTCTTGGGCATCGAGATTGCACATGCCAAGGATGGTATTGTGCTCTGTCAGAGAAAGTATGCACTCGAAATCTTGCAAGAGGCTAGACTATTAGGCGCTCACCCATCCAATTTTCCAATGCCTCAAAACCATGAGCTAGCAAAATCACACGCTTCCTTTACACTCAGATCCAGAGAGATATCGTCGGCTAGTAGGGCGACTGATTTATTTGACAATTACCCGCCCTGAACTTTGCTACTCGGTTCACATACTCTCGCAGTTTATGCAAGCACCAACAGAGGAACATTGGCGAGCAGGTATTCGTGTTCTTCATTACATCAAACGCAATCCGAGCCAAGGTTTGCTCTTATCTCGCAGCAGCACCTTAACTTTGACCGCCTATTGCGACGCTGACTGGGCTGGTTGCTCGAAGACGCGTCGCTCTCTGACTGGATACTTTGTTCTGCTTGGTCATTCACCGGTATCTTGGAAAACCAAAAAGCAACATACAGTATCTCGTTCTTCAGCCGAATCTGAATATCGATCTATGGAGTCTGCTTGTTGTGAGCTCGTGTGGCTTAAGTCCTTACTTCGATCTCTCGGTGTCCAGCACACTCGTCCTATGCATCTTTTCTGCGACAGTCAGGCAGCTATCCACATCTCATCTAATCCGGTATTTCATGAGCGCACTAAACATATTGAAATTGACTGTTGTTCGTGATCTTCTTTTATATGGTGGAATTGCCCTACATCATGTTAGAACAAATGAACAGCTCGCAGACATATTTACGAAGGCCTTGGGGCGTCAGCAGTTCAATTATCTTCTTTGCAAGTTGGACATTATCGACTTACATGCTCCAACTTGAGGGAGCGTATTGGAGGATATTATGCAGATCATATCTTGTATATATATTAGTATAGTTTGATATTCTATCCTTTGTAAAATATATGATAGATAATATCTTTAGCTGTAGATTTACCTTGTTGATCAATGCTTAGTTTCCTATATATAGGACGTACATAATCAATGAAATCCCAAGAGGAAAACTTTCATATATGCTTCTTTACATGTTGTTTGGTACTCTATTTTCCTTAATTTGTGAGTTTTTCAAAGGTTAAACTTGTTTATGTTACTCAGATTTCATATATTTTTAAGTGACTGTATTTGGCTTTATAAGGAAATGTAGTATCATGTGTTAATCTTGTTTCCCGCCGTTTTCCTTTTTGTTAAATCCGATACTGTCGTTGTTTCCGTGTCCGAAACCTTCAGAAGTTTCCGGGTAACACAATTCCCGAAAAACGGGTGAAATGTTATATTCAATGCAAAATAGACCCTTCAAGTCACGGGTTGCATTTTTTCATACTTGAGGAAATAGCGGTAGGGACATGAAGGAAGCTATAACACGAAGCTTTTGGATAAACTCCAATTACGCTCTACTGTATAATTTGGTACTTTCGTGTTCTAGTGTAAATTGTGTCACCCTTTCTTTTTCCTGACTCACATTGAAAACAAAAGCATTTTTCTGCTATTCTCATTTTCTCTCTTTTTTGCTCCAAGAAATCAACTGATTCACGTGTTCTTTCATCTCAAATGATCGTCAAACAAATCGTTATTAGCTAAGACAAGTATGATGTTCTTATATAGTTAACATAATCAACATGGCATACATTGTCTCAAATTAAATTAAAGATTACTCCCAATTCTCATATTATCATATGAAACAAACCATCCATGTTGAGTTGCTGATTGCTACATCAGTATCTTTTCCTTGCCTAATGTTTTTGTTTCTTCTATCTTTTTGGGTTTTACGTACGTGACCATGTTTGCCACTATGCACTAATTCTTACGGCTAACCCATACCTGTAACTTTAACTAACTAAGCAATCTAACCAGATACATATATAACAGAGCATGAAATTTACCAGTTTCTGTAACTCGTTTTGTTTCAGTTTCGTCGTAGATCTTCAATATGAATATCGGATCCTGTTCATTACAAATCTGCTTGTTCTTCAATGCTCGGATGAATAATGTTGTTCTTTGATCAGGTTTTTGCATTACAGACATCTTTAAATCGGACAAAGACGTGCCAAAGTAGAAACTTTATATAGTAATACAGTCATAAAGATGGGACCAAAAAAACTGATTTGAGGAAGTAAAAAAGGGGAAGGAAATAAAGGGATCCTGAATATAAGGAGAAGAAGCGCAAGGAAGTTGAATTAAACCGTCCAACACCACTTTCTTGATCAGTCTCTTTCAAACTTTCATTAATTTCGATATTGTTCTAAAGGTCGTCCGTCTAAACCGTTTACGAAGCGATTAGTAGGTCAGTCATATATCACCGTCCTGTGAAGGTATCCGGCAAAAAACGGTTCATGAACGGCTATTTAGACGCCTAGAAATTTGTCTAGACGGTTCATGAACGGCTATTTAGACGCCTAGAAATCTGTCTAGACACCATCTAGACGCTAGAATCCGACTAAAATGATATATTGATTAGAAAGTTGAACTCCAATAAGTCGTCTTCCATCATCTAGCGATGGAGTTTATGTCTTGATTATTGAGTTTATATTGAAAACTTGAAGTTCAGATCAATTACTGTAAATCAAGTTCATGTTGGAAAGTATGATTTTTATGAATTTTTACTTAGTAAACAATATGTAATTGAAATATAAGATACCGCGTCATGTTTTTTAAACTTGACTCCAGTCTAGCATCTAAACGCTAAACAATCGTACATTGTCGAGCGTCTTTTAGAACACTAGTTTTGTTTGTTTATCCAAACATTCAAAATCATCCTTATCCGAAAAATACATTACATAAGCAATCGGCAATGCCCACAACATGATATGTTCTTTGGGAAATTTCATCGAACACATAAGATGCACCCAACGTCACCAACCCCATCACTTTCATTCATCTATTAAATTTCTCAGACAAATTAATGATCATGAGCAAAAAAACTGCTAACTGAAGCTGCATTCAATCTTATCTAGCGCAGTAAAACAGTTGGGAGCTGTGTGATTTCCAGCTGCCTCCAACTAAATAACTACCATGTATAACAGCAGTTAAAAAAGAGGGAAGAACAAACCCTAGATTAAAAAGCAATCGCGACTGGACAGAGAGGACACCTATTTTTTCATCCCGATTGAGTCCTTGTGAAGCGTTAGGCGGAGGCGTGCGAGGGATTGAGACGACGAATTGCGGGATTAAGAATGCATTAGACGCTACACGACCCTATTCTTTCAATCTCACTAGACGGGGGCGTCTAACGCTAAACGACCCTCCACCGTTCAGCTCCTGTTGAGCGTCTAGACGTTAAATGACCCTACTTTTTCAATCCAACTAGACTAGCGTCTAGATGCTGAACGATCCTCTACTGTCCCGTTCCTGTCGAGCGTCTAGACATTAAATGACCCTATTTTTTCAATCCAACTAGATTATCGTCTAGCGTCTAGAAGCAAAACGACTCTCCACCGTCCAGCTCCTTTCGAGCGTCTAGACGTTAAATGACCCTATTTTTTCAATTCGCCTACTCCCGACGCTAAACGACTAAAACGAGCCTCCACCGTTCAGCTCCTGTCGAACGTCTTTTAGAACACTAGTTTCAACTATTTATCCAAACACCCAAAATCCTCCTTATCCAAAAATACATTACATAATCACCCATAACATGATATGCTCTTTCGGACATTTCGTCGAACACTTGGACTGCATCCCTAAGATGCACCAAAAAAGGATGCATTTAATCTCAACTAGCCAGTGTGAGCAGAGAATTTCAGCTGCCTCCTAAAACACTACCACATATATTACAACAACAACAACAGTTAAAAAAGAGGGAAGAACATCACAAACCCTAGATCAAAAAACCCAATCGAAAGCAATCACAACACGACAGAGAGGGCAATTGGAATGATCCTTCAACCAAGCATCAACACACTCACAATGATAGCCATGTCCACAGCTCGGCAAAACCTTCACCTTATCCCCATCCTCGAACAATCCAAGACAAATCGCGCACTCCAAATCGCGATGAATCCTCCCATCGTGCAGATAAATCGGGATCGAGCTGACTATATCCCGATGAAGCCCGTACGAGCGCGGAGGCGGAGGAATTGAGACGAGGAGTTGCGGGATCGAGACGCCTGCGTTTGGGGGATTCGAGGGGAGGTGACGGAGACGGAAGAACCAGCGAGTGTAGAGGAGGAGGAGAGTGACGAGGAGGATGAGGGAGAAGAGGATGAGGATGTAGAGGAGCGTTTGGCCGTGGATTTGGAAGGATCTGTCGTCGTTGTCGAACTCGCCGTAGTGCCAGTGGAGAGCTTTGGCTTCGTGAGTGTGGTTCAGGGATTCGTGGAGGTGGTTCAGGTGCCGGCGAGAAGCGGCCATGGGAGTGAATTGTGAGCTTGGGGAAAGAGTAAAGTGGAAGAAGAAGAAGAAGAAGAAGATTTGTTTATGTGGATTTGAGAAAAACTGTACTGTGTGCAGAGTTTATATAGAGAGTTTCTCTAAGGAAGGAAGCCAGGTCGGATTGTGAATTAATGGCGTTTGTCAATCAAAAGGGAATGAATGTGACTAGTGTACGGACATTTCAACATTAAATTAATATTTTAAAATGATAAATAAATTTTTTATTATTGAATAACATAATTTATTCTAATTAGAAAAGCGATTATTTTAGATCAATTGTTATAAAATGAGCAATGTAGTGAAATATCTATGAAAAAATATTAACATTAATAAGATATGTATTTTAAATTATAATAATTTATTTTGATTATTCATTTAAATTGACAGAAAGTATGAGAAATAATAAAGTGTCTAATAAAAACATATTTTAAGATAAAAATAGCTAACATAATTAACAATATGATTTATTTTTGTTTTTATCAGGATTGTCAAAGCTATACTTTCTTAATTCTATTTATTTTAATTAGGAAATTTATAATATCTGATTGATTTGTGCATAGTATATAAAGATGATTTGTAATTTTGTATACTTGGTGATTTAAGACTTTAAGAAGAAAAATGAACAAATTAAACAAATAGGTGACACGTAGCATGATGAAAGAAGGAGATACATATGACAAAAATGGAGGTTTGTTTTAATATATATATTATCACTTTTACTAACGTTTGTGTACATGAACTATAAAATGTATGTGTATCATCTGTATTTCTCGTCTAAATCATTATTCTCACGAAATCGGAGTTAATATGGTATTTGATTGTGTGCATGAATTTACAACGTTAACATATTTGTATATCATCCGTATTTTTCATCTAGATTATCATCTTGGCGAGAATCCATTATAATATTTTCATCTCCTATAATGTCCATTTTAAATGGTTTTTCATGTTGATCGGAAAAAGGATAATATGTTACAAACGTGAAGCCTAAACTACGTTTCTCTCTGATATAGTACTATATCAGGAGGAAGATATTTTTTATCCTTCGTACTTTTAATTTGAGTTAGAAGAAAAATATCATACAATATTTTGATCCGGTGATAGTGATACCAAACAAAAATAAGACTAACACGTATCTATGAAATATGAATCATTAAACACGAAAACCTAAATATTTAATTGCATGCACACACTGCTATGTTTTTGATATTTTTTTCACAATTATATGCACATTGCTATGTTTTTTTAATATTTTTTAGTGAAAAGTTGTTTTTTTTCAGTTGAATTTGATGAGAATGATTTTATTCTAAGAATATAAAGATATGCACATTTTCTTATATTCACATGCACATTTATTCACATTCACATACATATGTATGCATCTCCCTTTCTGATATACTATTATAAGTGAATATTTGTCTAATATTGTCCTAATTTTACAAATAAAAATAGAGAGAAGAAAGTCTAATGTCAATTTATTTGGCGAAATGTGATTGGTGAATGGTTGGGTTGGGTGAGTAATTTGATTAGCTCGAGCAACACCATATTCAGCGTCCAATGACATATTTTGTAATGAGTTGAGTTGTACTTTATCAATGCGTGATTCGATTTATCTAAAATGTGCAAATGCGTTAATCGTCAAAAAGATTAAGACTTGCTATTTGCGTGTAACATTTCCATTCATTCGAGTTCAATATCTTCGTTGATATTTTATATATATAGCAATTTGATGGAGTTAGAACTTGTAACCTCACTCACACTTACAGAAAATACTTACCAAACACTAATCATTGAAGTTTCTCATCTTTTTACCAAATTTCTTGGGCTAACATAGCTTCTAGTTATAAAACACTAGGAGTAATTACTACTCCCATAGTCCCATATGCCTATCAAATAATTGATTGCACTAGTATTGACTAAGTATTTCGCTATCATATGGTACCTATAATTCAACTGCTATATACAAAGCTTCCTTAGATATGTTCTCTTTTATTTAAGATTGTTACTTCTTTCTGATGTACAATCTTATGATATTGATAGGTAACATATTTTCCTTAGATCAAATAAATATTGTAAAACAAAAAATTGATGTACAATATAGTTCAAACAAAATTTCCTACACGAAAATTTAAACAAGGGTAATTGGACTACGTTGACGAACGACCATTTATTATTGAAAGTTTCAACCGGTTTTTGGGTAAATACCCTAAAACTGTTATGTTTTTTAAGTTTTTGCATCACTTTTTTAAGTTATAAGAAAGTACCCCATTTGCTGTCAACAAAAATTTTAACAGAGTTGTCAACAATTTTTTTTACAGAGCTGTCAACAAATTTTTTAACAAAGTTGTCAACAATTTTTTTAACAGAGTTGTCAACAAAATTTTAACAGAGTTGTCAACAAAATTTATAACAGAGTTGCCAACAAAATTTTTAATAGAGCTGTCAACAAGAATAATAAGTTGTCAACAAGAATAATAAGTTGTCAACAAGAATAATAAGTTGTCAACGCGACTAAATAAGTTGTCAACGCGACTAAATAAGTTGTCAACGCGACTAAATAAGTTGTCAACACGACTAAATAAGTTGTCAACGCGACTAAATAAGTTGTCAACGCGACTAAATAAGTTGTCAATACGACTAAGTATGTTGTCAACACGAGTAATTAATCTGTCAGCACGAATAATAATAATTTGTCAACACGAGTAATTAAACTATCAACATAAAAAACATGTCAACTCAAAAAATAATCTGTCAAACACCACTAATAATTTGTTAACAACAATACAAAAATTTTAACACACTGTCCAGCACGAGTAATATTCTGTCACATACATATAACAACACTAGTAATTTGTTAAAATATTAATCTCACAACCACTCAAACAAATATATAATTTGTCAATAATATAGCACATGTCCTGCACATCAAAGAAAAAAGAGAATGTCAGGAAAAATCTTTACACTACACAAGCAAGCAATATACTGTCAAGAAAAAAGAGAATGTCCTGACCATATTTATCAGTAGTAATATGTCAAACACCAAAATTGAAATGCACAATACACCACACAAGCAATAAACTGTCAAACACCAAAATTGAAATGCACAATACACTACACAATACACTGTCGGACTGTCCCCTTACTGGTCAAAAACCAATGCACTGTACACAAGAAATTTAAGTACTACTAATGTCTACTAGGCCTTCCATTCCTATTCCTACAATTCAAGCAATTTAAATACTACTAATGTCTACTAGGCCTTCCATTCCTATTCCTATAATTAAATACTACTCCGTACTAATGTTCAGCACAATACACTGTACACAAGCAAGCAAGACATTACATTCTTACATTTCCAATATACTGTAGGATTCCTACCTTCTTCTCCATTCGTACAGTCTCCTCCTCCTTCAATTTCTACCAGAGCAGCCATAAACCTCTCAGACTTCGTCTTCCTCACCACTGTTCAATCTCCGGCGAGAACGCTTTTTGACGTCTGGATTTCGTCTGAGGGAAGACGGATCTGAGAAGCTTCTTAAACGATTGAAGGCGCAAGGAAGATGTGAGGTTGAGATTGAAGGCGCAAGGATGACAGATATGAGAACGAATGAAAGGCATGAAAGGCATGGGGATAGAGGCAGAAACTCACAACTTAATTTGGACAGTGTATAAACTTACCTTTTAATCCCTAATGGTGTATTGGACACAAATTATTCAAGTTTCAAACATCTACCTACGAGTAGTTCTGGAGATGTAACAAAGTATTTCAAAGAAAGAATTGGCCCAAAGAAAGTGACGAAAATCAGGCTCAACTATTAAAGCTACGAGAGGCCTCATCAACAAGCCCAGGCCCATAAAAACCGAATTTGCATGTATTGGTCACGATTTTTACTATTTATTGTAAATTTTTTTTAAAATAATTTTATTTTGAAAATTATTTGTAAAAATATTACAAAAAAATTGCTTAAGATCAAGATTTTTATGTGTTAATTTTTTTAGACTTTGACCTCTCAATATCCTATTATGTTATTTTAAAAATTTATAATTTTATTTTTATGATATGACATATCACAAAAAGATTGATTTCTTAATAAAAATTCGTTAATATTCATTGTTTGTTATATTTAAAATTTTAAAACTTAATTATATATCAATATCATTTAAGATATCAACTTATTTTCATATAAAATTATATATTACATAATACTTCGTACTACTTATTAACTATATCGAGTTATATAAACCCGAACATGGCGCGAGAACTAAGCTAGGTGATGTATAATCTAGATCCGTGTCACTTTCTGTAACCAATTGATAGATATAGAATAGAAAATAAGGGAAGGGAAGAGAATAAAAGAGGTAGAAGAACACTTTTACACTTTGTATTTTTTCTGGATAATCATTTCTGATTGAGCTTTTAGGCTTATATCGGATCATTTACATTGATTTACACAATAAAGTCCTTTGGGCTCAATCTTCCTAAGGCTCCACGGCCCACATATAACTCAGACCATGACAATCTGGAATGGTTGTTGTAGATTTATGTTTTTGTAGATTTATTATAGTGGTGTTTTTGTAGATTTATATTTGGAATGGTTGTTGATATTTTATGTCATCGTATGATACTTCATGTCGTCGTATGGCAATTCATGATGTCAGGATGACAGTTCATGTCGTCATCGGATGACAGTTCATGTTGTCTGGATGACAGTTCATGTCGCCCGATGACAGTTCATGTCGTCCCGATGACAGTTCATGTCGCCCTGATGACAGTTCATGTCGCCCCGATGACAGTTCATGTCGCTCCGATGACAGTTCACGTCGTCGATGTTCATTGATTTAATGATGACAACATTATTAATAATAGTGACAACAAAAATTATAATAAAATATGATAAATAAAAAATGGCATAATGCAACAAAATGTTAGTTAACTCACTAAAGAAATTTAGGGTTATAAAATACAATGCAAAGTCCAAAAAGGATTACTTACCCTAAATTTGGCTGAAACTACACATGTATTTTTCCATCCTCCATTACATTCTCAGGCGAGCTTATACAATTCGATTACAATATTTAATATTATTGATACATCTAAGTTCTAAGTCTAACTATAAGGATATCCAATATAGATATCCTTTTTGAGTGAGATGTAAGATGGAATTTATGTAGTGGCAACATGCATGCAATGCAATGCAATGAAAGATGAAAGAGATGAAATGGATAGGGTGAAGTATTCTCCGAGCAGACGGCGCCGCAACATTATCCAATAACACAACTTCTTCTTCTATCTTTTTGCAGTTCGACACCTAATCTACTTCTTATTTTCTTTCTTAGCCCACTGTATTAGTCTATACAGCCAATCCCAATCCGGTTCGCTTCGACTCGAAGAGAATTATAATACGATCGCGTGCATATAAAATTTGTCAAAAATAGACATCGTTTTGCTATTTAACGAGGAGTTTATTCAGTGATAAAATTTTAATATTTAAATATAATCCATAACTAGAATGTATAAGTAATAGATTCATTATACTTAAGTATAATAGCGCATATATTCTTTGTTCTTTTTCTTTTGAATGGAAAACGATGTCCATTTTAGACAGTTTATATACCGGCAATTGTATTGAAATTCTCTATGATATTATCGAAAAAATATCAAAAGAATATATACTTCACGCATGGAGGAATTTTATACGTGACGCATGAAGACGTTTTCAATTATAACCACGAAATAGTGAACGATAAATAATAATTATGATGAGCGATGAATAAAAACTATAGAACAAAGTCTTCGTAAATACAGGACAAACAAATTAAAGGCTATATATAATCGTATTTGTAACAATCTTTTTCGTTATAAACTCCTCAGCTTTGTTAGCGGTTGGGACTGGTTTGCAAAAGAATATAATAGAAAGGGTTGTAAAGTCGAATTTCATAATTTGTAAAAACAAATTCTGAAGAAGGCAAATGGGCATAGTGCTGGATCTGTTCCGCGTATCAGACATTTATTCTCAAATTTGTATACGCACATACAAATATCTATAATGCGAGATAAACAATGCAGTGTGATATATTCACGAAAGACTTAAAGTTTGCGTTGTACATGTCTGCATGAGAACTTGGTTTGTGAGCCTTTGATTTCCAAATATATTGTTATATAACACTGGATTTAGACCAATAGATTAGCTTACGTTTGAGCGAATGCAAACTATAACCAAGGATGTGGGAAAAAGTTGCGAGAGGCGAATCGGTCATCTTCTACAAATTAAGAGGGCAGACGTCACGCCCAATTACTAGACAACCATTTCATTTTCAAACAAATGGGCGTTTTTTTGAAAAATATTTCCGACGTATGCTCATTTTCAAACAAATTTCCATTATAGGCACTTCTCACAGCTTCGGAAATTTTTTATGTGTTCTCGTCCGAAGTTGATTTTTTTTTTTTGAAATTTTTATGTATAAGAGACACTCGCGTCAAATCCGAATCCGAATCCGAGAGGGCGTTAGCCACCATCGCCGGATCTGGAGAAGGGGATGCCGAGAGTGCCTGCGGGGTGTGCGGCGTTTGTAGCTCACTCGCTTACGCCGCCGTTGCTTGTCAGAACGATATTAAAGGTGTCGGAGAGGGCGACGGAGTATGCGGCCGGGGCGTTGTTGGCGGTCTGCTTGGCGTCGGAGAGGGTGCAGAAAGAGGCTGTTTTTTTTTAAAAAAAAGTAAATGCTTATTTTTTAACCCCTCGTATAAGAGACTATACGTGGGGTTAAAAAAAATTATATGTATAAGAGACGCTGGTTTTTACCAGCGTCTCTTATACATAAAAATTTCAAAAAAAAAAATTCAGCTTCGGACGAGAGACGCTGCACATAAAAAAATTCCAAAGCTGTGAGAAGTGCCTATAATCATAATGAAAATTTGTTTGAAAATGAGCCTACGTCGAGAATATTTTTCAAAAAAACGCTCCTTTCACAAAAAAAATTCATTTGACCCTAGCTAATATCATAGTCAACACGGAACATATACGGAGTATAAAAGTAGTTAATATGGTAATTATCCTAGATATTTTATCCATTTTTATCTCTCCATTGTGAACTGAAACCTCTCTCCAAGGTCGAATAATATTTTGACCTAGAATATTTAATCTTGTAAGAAAATATTGAAAATCTAAAATACTATTGTAAATATTGAAATTTTAAGGAAAATGATATCAATAGATTTAGGATACTGATTTTTGCATATATATTTTAATTAATTTATTATCAAATATGTAAATAATATCATTAGAATTAAGTTAATTATTTTAAATATATATTTCATTTTTCATTTTATCAAAAAAATGACATGTATCATATGGCGACGTGACATAGCTCATTAATAAGTAGTTGATGTAATATAGCTTATTGATAGATATAGTATTTTGCTTTAGTAATTATATGAAGATATGCTACTTCTAGTGAAAAATTTCGAGCCTAACTATGATTATTGTCGATTTTGACCTAGAAAGTTTGTAATGAATTAAATTGGCGAAGAAGATGTAACGAAAATTGACATTAGGTTAGAGCATCTACATCCATGTTATTTGGAGTAACATAATCAATTTAAAAAAATGAAAAATAAAATAATGTGTCATAATATTTGATAGAACCAATGTCATGAGTGGAGAGAAGTAACATAGAAGTGTTACTCATCCAACAAGTAACACTTACACATTTTGCCAAGTGTTTTCTACCATTGATTGGTAAATAGACCCCATTGTAAGACTAAAATAACAAACATTGATATAAGATACTCCATCCGTTTCAAAATAGATGTCATTCTAGAGTTTTTCACACATATTAAGGAAATGATTAATTATGTTTTGAAAAGTTAACTTTTCCTCAAAATAAACATTTACCTCCTTTTACGACCAATGCATGAGTGGAGAAAATCAACAATATCAAATTCCAATACACAAATTTATGATTTTCATGGTATTAATTGTCTTGAAATCCTATAATGACAAATATTTTGAAATAAAATTGAAAGTCTAGAATGACATCTATTTTGAAACGGAGAGTATTAAAAAAGTAGCTAAGTTACTCAAAATGGATAATACATTTAGATGCTCTTACAAGTTAGAACGAACTTGGAAGTTGTGATATGGACCTATACATGCATGCAGCCTATTCAACCCTACTTTTGCATGTTACCAACCACAACAAACTTAGAAGTTAATACTCGGGAGTACTCCCTCCGTTCCTCGCGTAACGCGAGAATAAAATTTTAAATTTTTAATATTTTTGTTATTCTCGCGTAACGCGGAGAAACCAGGCTGCGTTTGAATAAAGTACCGGGCTGTATATAAGAACCGTGTTTTTTTATGTTCTCATTTCCCATTTTTAGTGTCCCAATTTGATGTTCTCATTTCCATTTTTAACCACAAATCTTTATCAATATACCCTGATCAAAACCCATTAATTTCCCCTAAAACAACAACAATCCAAAATACACTTTAATTTCTCATCTCTCGCCATTCTCTCATCCCAATACACAGCCTCTTCTCTCCTCTCGTTAATTCCCGTAGAAAGAAGGAAAATAATAACATAATTAAGGTACTGGACGGAGGAGGGAGTAAAAAAGAAGAAATAAAGGAAGATGCACACCGCCATTCTTCACCAGTAAGTGTTTAGAGTCTCCACTTCTTCTTTCTCTTCCTGCATTCGCTAATGCTGCCGCCTTCTTCCACCACTAAAATGCACTCGCCCGCATCGGATCCGCTCACCCCTTCTTCTTCCTCCAAGCGCGGTCGCGGAAAAGGCGGCCCAGAAAACTCCAAGTTCCGCTACCGCGGCGTCCGGCAACGGAGCTGGGGCAAATGGGTCGCCGAAATCCGCGAACCGCGCAAACGCACCCGCAAATGGCTGGGAACTTTCTCGACCGCGGAAGAAGCTGCCCGTGCTTACGACCGGGCAGCCCTTTTTCTGTACGGATCCCGCGCGCAGCTCAACCTCCAGCCACCGCCGACCACCACGCCGCCGCCTTCCTCATCTCCCGCCGCCGCTTCACCCTCCACCAAGCCGCTCCGGCCGTTGCTGCCCAAGCCCACGCCGGGCTTCCCGTTCCCGACCCATCTCGGCCCGTCTTCTTCCTTCCCGGCCTTTTACACCGCCGGTGCGAATAGCAATTATTACTACCCACACCCGCAACTAGCGGTGCAACAACCCCACCCGGATCCGGCTGATTTCGGATCCATGATGATTAATAACAGTGCAGATGAGTCTCAAGAAACGAGTGTATTGTGTGAGGAGATGAGGTCCCTATCCGATCAGCCCATGATCAGTAACCCGGATCCGGTATCCGATTTCTTTCCGGGCTGGCCCGGATCCACTTCGCAAGATCATGTCGTTGTCGATGATGAGTATCCGCTCACGTCCGCGGCTTCCTTGTGGGATTACGGTGAACCCTTCTTGTTTGATTTCTGAATTATTACACTATTTTTCCATTGCATGCATGAAGAAGAAGAAGAAGAAGAAGAAACCGGCCAATTCAGGGAAAATAAAGATTTTTTAATATATATTTTCATTGTTATTATTAGTATTATATATAGTTAGGGTTGCACTTGCAGGAGATTTAAACCTGGATGAGAAATGGATAGATCTGGTGCAAGTTTAGTAGTATTAGGGTTTGAATCGCCGCTCAAAAGAAGGCTTCTTCGAGGGGTGCCAGATTATTGATGTTGCAGTTTGATTTTCTGTGTCGCCTTTATTTATTCTTCTGCACCTTTCCCAGATTCTTACGTTTGTTACGTTTTCCACGTCTATGTAATAAAAACTTCAGTCGGGATCGACCGACTTCGTCCTTAAGAAAAATGTTACGGGACTTATTTGCTCGAGTTTTTCTACTGTTTTTTTGGAAAGTGGTAGGTTTATCCTTCCAATGAGAAAGAAAAATATTGTGTACGTGTGTGGTAGAAAAGTGTGCATGTATGTATTCGTAGTATTTGACATGCACACCGTTTTTTAACACACCTTTCATTCACACCAAATAGAGTTCATTCATTCCGGATGAAAAACAATTTCATTCATTCCAAATTAATATAAGTTCATCCGCTCTGTACGAACTTTTAATACGAACTTTTAATACGAGTCTGTGCATATAAAATTCATTCAAAACAGACACCGTTTAGCCTCTTAAAAAGACAAAATACAAAGCATTCGTAGTTAAATATTTATGGATTATTTTTTACTACGTATTGTCACGAATCCATATCTAATGATATATATGTAATAAGTTCATTATTAATGAAATATAATACCTAGTTATATTTCATAATTATAATTTTTGTAATCCTTAATTAGATATATTGTACACGACATTGTAAAAAGTGTGGATGAATATTTCATTTTTAAGTCTTTTCGAGATGTAAATGATGTCGTTTTAGATGCGTTTTATTTGCACGGACTCGTATTGAAATTTTCTATAACATTATGAAAGAAAATTTCAGAAAAAACTTCATACGGAACGAATGAACATGTATTGGCCCGGAACAGATGAACTTTTTTCCATCCAAAACGTATAAATCTAATTTATTTCGATAGGGATGAAATGGTGCGCTAAAAAGTAAAAAAAAAGTGCGTCAAATAAAAGTAATGTAAACATATTCGGGTCTAATCCAACTCTATATATTTATTTTAAAAAAATCGGCCAATTCAGGGAAAATAAAGATTTGTGGAGTTCATTTTGCTTGCTTGACATAGGCGTGTGGACTTTTAGGCCCTAACTAACTGTATATATTGGGTTAGTCCTTGTTATATGATAAAAAGGCTTTATAGTTTTGGGCCTTGTCTCCTTATGGACGGCCCCATCTTATAATATATCAATCGGTCTTTGAATAATTTGTGTCCAATACCACTATTTGGACAATAAATTAGGTTTCTACGGTCCCTCAACTAAATATTAGCAAAATGCCCTACTTTATCTCGGGTGTATTACACGCGCCAGCATATAACATGTGCTCGGGCCTTTGCACTAGCTTTCGCCCCGTCTCCGGCCTCATCCCGTCCTCGGCCTCCGCCTGTCTCCGGCCTCCGCTCGTCTCCGGCCTCAGCCTGTCTCCGGCCTCCGCCCGTCTCCGGCATGCAGCATTTCGAGGCCATTTATGCTGATGTGAAGAAGGCATACAGTAACTGTTTAATTGATCTGTGTATCAACTTAAATTTATTGGAGAAAGCGTGCTAGCATTTGGACTTGAAGACTTTATCACATGATGCTGCTTTGACTACTTTGCATATATGGATGCATATATGAATGATTTGACTAATGAATTGGAATACGGTGAGGAGCTTCCAGAAGGGCTAGTCATCAGTACTGGACATGGGAAGCACAAGTACTCTGAGAAAGGAGTGGCTGGTGTTACTGAATCGCATTTGAGGAAACTGAAGTCTCCGTGTGTTGACAGTTTCGTGTTCATATTTTAATTAATCTCGTTGACAGTCTCGTATTAACATTTTAAATAATAGTGTTGACAGTAATTACTGGTGTAGACAGTTTAAATAGTTGTGTTGACAGCTTGTGTTGACAATTTAAATAGTTGTGTTGACAGTTTAATGGCTCATGTTTACACTTTAAATAGTTGTGTTGACAACCTCGTGTTGACAATTTAAATAGTTGTGTTGACAGTTCAATTATTCGTGTTGACAGCCTCGTGTTGACAATTTAAATAGTTGTGTCGACAATTTAAATAGTTGTGTTGACAACCTCGTGTTGACAATTTAAATAGTTATGTTGACAGTTTAATTAGTCGTATGTGATAGTGCAATTATTCATTTTGACAATATAAATAGTTGTGATGACAGTTTAATTAATCGTGTTGACAGATTAATCATGTTGACAGTTTAATTAGTCGTATGTCACAGTATAATTATTCATGTTGACAATTTAAATAGTTGTGATGACAGTTTAATTAATCGTGTTGACAAATTAATCATGTTGATAGTTTAGTTACATGTTTTGACAATTTATTTAAATGTGTTGACACTTCAACTAGACGTGTTAATTATTTTTTTTGGATAAAGTATTGACAATTAAATTAATGGTATTAGCATCTGTTGACACTTTCACTAGGTAGAGAGCTTATGACTAATTTGAGTATTTCATCAGGCAAAGAGAGTTCAGTTGACTAGTATAATAACTGATAGGAATTGTGCACTTAGATCAAGTCTTTGCTACATGGCTAAGAATTGTGCACTTAGATCATTCCAAAACAAATGCATAAATGAAGAATCCTAAAACAATATTTACAACAATAGGTATGTTATCTCAAATCTTAGCTCAACCAGGAAAGTAACAAACCATCAGCAACAAACCATCAGCAACTCCTGCATATATCTTGCAAGTATTTGTCTCTTTCCTAGGAGTAGTATTTGTCTCTTTCCTAGGGTATATTCTTATAGTTTAATTCTTTAGGTTAGAAACTTAAAATACTATAACAGTTTGGGATAGTTACCCAAAAACTGGTAGATCTATATATCTAAGTAGGAAATGGAAGCTGTAACCGAGCTAAGCTAAGCTAGTTGCATTATGACGAAGAAGGTACAAATACAGGAAAGGACATAAGTACTGGTCAGAAGTCTCCATCTAGAATGTGAATATCTGAGATCGATCATTGGCCCCAATCAATTAATTTACTGTACTACGTTCATACGGAGTATTTTAGAAAAGTTGTGGTGGGAAACAAAATAATGTTAATAATCCGAGCGTTGACAATTTTGAACATTTTAAGCGAGTCACGTTGTGCAGTGACAATTTTGTATTTCTATGAAAATGACCGAAACGGATCTGATCGTCATATTATAAACATTATCATCATGAATATGAACATCAATTTGTTATTTGTGACGCAAACGCTATACACTAGTAGAAAAAACACCTGTTGCAGCCCCCCTGTTGAGGCGGTCACCTTAAAAACCGACGCAAAAAGTCTTATTCTACTATCTGTTGAGGCGGTCAGTCGTTTAGTTCGCTGCAACAGGTACTTTAGAGGCGGGCAAATATCCGTTCGCCTCAAATAATATTTGTGTTTTTGACTTGTTGAGGCGGTCAGTAAGGCGCCCGCCTCAACAGAGCCCAAAAATTAGAGGCGGGCAGTAAGGCGCCCGCCTCAAATGATGCGACGAAGAGATTAGAGGCGGGCAGTAAGTCGCCCGCCTCAAAATAACACAAAAATTAGAGGCGGGCAGTCATGCGCCCGCCTCAACAAATGCCACTAGTGGAAAAAACACTTGTTGCGGCGCCCTTGTTGAGGCGGGCAAAACTGTGCCCGCCTCAACAACCACAAAAATTTGGACTTGTTGAGGCGGGCAGAGTTTTGCCCGCCTCAACAGGTATCGTCTCAAAACATTTAGAGGCGGGCGTTTTGTGCCCGCCTCAACAAGTCATCGTCTCAGCAAAGTATTTAGAGGCGGGCATTTATCCTACCCATATATATCCACGGATCATCATTTTGAGGCGTTGATTAGGTCTATTTTTTTTAATCCAACGGCTTAAATGATTTGTGCTTTCTCGTTCTCCTGTTATCTCCCTCGATGGTTTCCCGTTCTCCCGATTCTGTCATTCTTTACACTCATCTCCTTCCTCCTCCCATCGTTCTCCGAGTGCAGCATCCCTCGTCGCCACTTCCTCCTCACCAGATCTGCATAGATCTGCCGTCGTCTTCTTCCTCTCGCCTGTTCTAGCCGCCGGAATGAAGCTCGGAACGAAGCTCAGATCCAGATCCGAGTACCTCTCCATCTCCTCCTCCTCCGCATGCTTTCCCTTCTAGTCACAAGGCTCAAGGTTTATTCAAGGGTTTCGTTTCCAGATTCAAGGGTCTCGTTTCCAGATTCAAGGGTCTCGTTTCCAAATTCAAGGGTGACTGTTGTTAGTCATGAGGATACAGGTAGTACAGTGCTCAATTGAATCCCAATCCATCTCTCTATCAACCACCGAGTGCTCAATTGATACAGGTAGTAGTGCTCAATTGAATCCTCATAGGAATGTGGTTTTTGTGAAATTATAATGTTGTTTTTGTATGAATCAATTAGATCATCAATTCATCATGATCCTGGTAGACGATTGGTTGAATGAATGGAATTCATGTCTAATTTTGTCAGTACTTGAGCTCAATTGAAGTTTTATAGGAATGTGGTTTCTGTGAACAGTGTGAAGTTATTATGTTGTTTTTGTATGAATCAATTAGATCATCATGATCCTGGTCGATAATTGATTGAATCGCTGGACTTCATGCTTGATGATCTTTTATTAATACATATTTTATGTCTCTCTTTCTGGAGGGATTGGAGGAACATGAGTTGCTATTATTTGCTTCGATTGTGTGAATGATCGGTGGTTGAATTTTGTCTATAGTTGAATTTTCTGTTAAATGATCCATATTCAGATTACGGCTCAACTGAATCTTCATAAGAATAATTGATTTTTTAGTGGCTCCATCAGATAGATGTGATATTTTGATCACTAAGATCATTCTTGTTTGATATTGGCTGGGGGTTAATTGAATTCGAGGATAGGGGATGTGATCATTCATAACACAATCTTATATGGGTGGGTATATTGGTATATTCTTTTCACTTTCTAGTCTTGTTGAACTACTTGTCAGGTTTGTAATTCATTACATATTGACTCATGATTTTGAACTCTCTGAGATTTGATCTGATGCTTAACAAGAGTAAACTCTCTGAGATTTGAAGTATGACTACTTGAACTTGCAAATTATTATATGATTTCTAATTTTCCAGGTGATTAAGGTGCATTCTTTTTCCCTTTCTGTTAGTGTTGAATAAGTATATTATATTTATCTTCAAAGACTGAAAGTACATAGATCTGTAAGGTCCCTGTTTCAAAGCCCTTAGAATTGCATTGCTCAGGGTGAAAGATTTGTTCTCTTGCCAATCTTGAACTTGTATACCTTTACAAATTGTCTAGAACTCTAGCTACTTGATGATATGGATTGAATTAGTGATTGGCATACTTATTGTTGAAGGCAACAGTCTGTTGTCTAAGATTCTTTTCATTTGGCCTATATACGTATCATTTGTGCTGATTGATATAATACTAAATGAAGGCAAGAATGGAAGCTGTAACTGGAGAGGGATACACACCCCCAAGTGACTATCAGGAGAATACCAGGGGTTCCCTTGTTGATATTAAGATCACATGACTCAACTGAACTTTGGCTCATGCAATTTCCTACTAACCTAGTAAGTTCTTTCAAATTTTGTGTGTTTTTTGTGTCCTAATTGTTTTTTTTACTTTAGTTGTTAGTTATCTTCCTTGGATGTTCTATATGAGATTTCTCTTCATATACACTAAGGCTAGATATATCATATATGATTCTCAATGAAGCTGAATTCACAGTTCAGATGAAAAATAAGATTGTGTGATCTTTTTACTTTGTAGGAAACCGCCACCTCTCCAACAAGTCGGAGAAGGCCTAACCCAAATCTCAACCTAAATCGCTAACTACCACCTCTGCAACAGATCGGAGAAGGCCCGTGTTCTCCTTCGCCGTCACTATCTCAAGCCGCACAGTCGCACATGCCATCCAAGCAGGTTCACAGTCACTCTCTCCTTCGTTGTCACCATCTTCGCCGATGATTATTCCAGGTTCGCAGCCTTCGTTCGACCATCCCTCTGGTCCGACCATCCTTCGTTCGACCATCGTTGTCGCCATCTTCGTTCAATTTAGGGTTCTAAGTTCAATTAAGGGTTCAGCCTTCTGTCGGTTTTTTTTTATGTAAATCTAGATAAGTTTGTAAATTATAGCTTCCAGATCTGGGTTGTAAATCTCATTTGGGTTGTAAATCTCATTTGCACATTTGTAAAATTTCTACCAATAAATCTGAGTTTAAAGTCTAAGGAAATCTGAGATTTTGTCTAATTAAATCCTGTGCAAATCCTTACTGAAATTAAAGTATAATTAAGTCCTGCCGGCAAATGGGATTAAATTAGAGGCGGGCAAATGGATTGAATTAGAGGCGGGCAAATGGATTGAATTAGAGGCGGGCAATGCTGGTCCGCCTCAACAACCATCATTTCTTGAGGCGTGCAATCAAAGTTTGAGGCAAACGTTTTGCCTACTTGTTGAAGCGAACATATGTCCGCCTCAACAAATGTTCACTTGTTGCAGCCCCCTCTGTTGCAGCGACCCCTGCCCGCCTCAACAGAGGGGTTTTTGCCCGCCTCAACAAGTGTTTTTTCCACTAGTGATACTTTTTCTATGTTAAGCCCTCTTCTCACCGGAACTTTTCTCATATATAATAAGATGGAATGGGCATAGACATGTAAGTGTACGTAGAGGAGGCAATATTAGCAGAGAAAGTAGCTAGCAAGGCAGTGGAGAGTGGGGTTATGTCCAGCTGAGCTTGAGATGATCATACAACAACAACAAATCAAGTGTCAAATCCATTTCATACACACGCCCACACCACTATATGCCTCATTAATCATTACTCTTTGCTTTGATGTCCGATCGATCCTCGATCATGCTAGTTGTGATTCGAATCACAAGAATCACCGAGCAAAGAGAATAATAATCTTCAAGAAAAACTAGTTGAAAATGGAGAAGAGACCTCTATTTTAATGGATGCAAGTGTTGTATGGTGTAAGAAGTATGAAGATGAATGTTTCTCATGTTGTTTGCCCTACTTATGATTTGCATGAAAAATTGATTCTAGACAGTAGTTCCTCACCTACTTGAATAAACGCTATAAAAAGGTTATTTATTATTTGTGGACTTTTAGTCTCTTACACTTCAAATCTTTCTGTACACGAAAACCTTACACGAGATTTAGAAAACGAAGACTCTCTCTCATTTTCTAATCCCCTTCTTGTGTACACGAAGCTTATGTATAGTGGTAAGCAAAATTACCGAGGTGACATTCAACGTTATCGTGATTAACATGATCCATCCGTTGTAACGTTGTAAAATTACCGAGGGATAAATCATTGTCTCCACAGTATGAGATATTTTACAGACAACTGCAAGTGTATAATATATGGTATACACAACAGCCAGGGATTTGTGTGGGGCAGATCCAGACAGAACCAGATTCATGATCGTTATGGGAAGCTTTAGTGAGGAATTGAAAGAAAAAAAGAGAGAAGAAGATGAAGAAGAGTGGGGTCATCTGTCAAATTATATAATTGGAGGAGTCTCATAAGTGCATGCTACACAAATTTGATAGCTTTGAAAGTCGGCTTCTGCATCACATGCAACTTTATTTTATCAAAATGGCCCCTCCACTCAACTCTAAACTCTGAACCCTACACAATATATGCATGATCATAATTAGGGTTTTCATCCTAATAAAGGGATGACAGTATAATCCACTATCCTAATACATCAATCTCACCACTCAATTATTGAGGATTCAATCATCATTCTAGCTAACTCCATCTTCATACGCTAAATTCATAAACTAAACATATGTAAATCCCAATACAAGTACAAATCCGATAACATTTGCATCTTACAACTAGTGAGCTAGTCGAATATCTCATACATGGCTATATACGAGGGTTATTTTCCCTCAACTCTCATTCTTATGCACTATTATCACCGAGAAAAGTTCAGGTAAGAATAAGACTTAAAGTAAGAAAAATAAAGCGTTGACGTTCACAGATAGTAAGCTAATGTTTATAATCTAGTGATCAATTTTGTTTCAGTTATTTTCAGGAAAAAAACATTGTTCACATGAATTATAAAATTATCAAAAGTTCGAGATTGTCAACGTCTAGATTATAAACATGATCATCTAAATTATGAACATTAGCTTGTTATTTGTGAACGCAAATACTACATTTTTAGTACGTTAAACTTTGTTCTCAGACAAACTTTTCTCTGTTATGACTTGCGTACATATTATATTTTTAATTCTCAATAACGCATCGACCAAAACGTGTATAATTCAATAAAAAAACATTAAGACAACTATGGTCGACATGCCCGTATATGTGTTGCACCTAATAACGAAATTGAACATGTGTATATTATAAACAATATATTACCTATCCCACATTACATCCGAGCTAGGGCATCACCTTATTTTTTAAATAATTTTATATTTTCAATCTCATTTTCATTATCTCCACCGCCCATATGATTATAAATATATCAATTGTCAAGCTAACCAATAAGTACATTGGCCCGACTCTTGATGTTATACATGTACACATTTATTAAATAACATGCCATAAAGTCCTACTTTTCTTGGTCATACCATATAAGGTACCAATAGTATCTTAAAATTGAAATAAACAAATTTGGCATTAGACTCTTGTACGACTCTATTTATGATTCCTGCTACAGTCGACCCCCTAGGCAGAGATCGAGTACATTTTTTCAACAACTCAGAACTGATCAGCACATGGCCGGTTTATACTTACTGAAAAACTTAAATATTTATAACATGCCGGATAAGTTGACGGAATTGAGATTTCGATGAACTGGACACGTGCGAGGAGTTGTAATCGTAGCAGAGGACACCTCAGAAAAGTTGGAAAGAGGTCATTAGAACTGACCTTGTTTTATTGTCATTCACCGAGATTATGACTTATAACATGTCTTTATGAGGTAGAAGATTCGTGTTTTTGCGATTTTAATTGGTCCCCGATTGCTCTCTCATCTCGATACTTGTATTTTCGCTTTACTTATTTTGGCTTCTTCTGCCTTTCTCGTTTTGATTTTCCTCTACTTGGGTCGATCGTTTTGAGAATATGACCGCTCGAATTGTTCGGAGACTGAATGATCGAGCTCATCTTAACCACTCAGACATCACTTAAACGATATTTATGATGGTTGTTCTGGGTGTTGTTGTTGTTGTTGCTTTCAATTTCCGGCTAAGGAAAACAAATTAATCTTAACATCTAGGAATCAAGTGATCCAATCTAATCAAAAGCAAATAGTATATCTTCCCATGAGATCTCAACCGGATCGTCAAACAAACGCTACTTGGATCGGTTACAACTGCTCAACTTGTTCGGAAACTGGATGAGCTAATCTTAACCTCTTAACATCTATGAGTCAAAGGGAAGTAAATAATACAACTTCTCTTGTGATCTCAATCGGATCCTTAAACACACTGTCGTGATCCTTCTTCAAATCAAACTTAGTACAACCATGATAGCTAGCTATCTATATACTACTTCCCTATACATATATATATTTCCTCCCTTAGTTAAGAGGAAAATTAAGAGGAAGATCATGAACAAACTCACAAAAGCTCCTTCCAACATCAAGCACACTTCCACCATAAACCGGCATCCTCATAGCTCGGAAACCCGACTCCATCCTCCCATTCTCGAAAGGCGGGTTACACCACCTAAACCGGAGGGTAAGCCACAAGCCCGAGCAATAGCAAGGTCGTGTTGGAGGTCAGTCAGATTCGACGAAGAAGAGCAATGTCTCCAATACACCAAAACAAGGTCTTGAAGCCATGCGCAACTAGACAAGTATATAACTCTTGAAAGTGTTTGTGTGAAGAATTGAAAGCACAAAAGAAGAGATGAATGCTCAATTACTTCATTGATTTCAACAAGAATTACAGAAGGAGTTTATATAGAGCAAGGAGGAAGAAATAACAGACTGAAGATTCAGTTACGAGCACGTGCTTTGCACATGTTTTCTCGTCTGAATCTGTTACAACAGATCACGTGCTTTGCACGAGCACGTGATTATAACTTCCTATATCCCCCCTCAAATTGGAGGCGCTGGCAAGAGACCCAATTTGGGTAGAATGAAGCTGTGATGAGGTCCAGATAATGGCTTGGTGAAGATGTCGGCCAACTGTTGTTGAGTTGGGACATGGCTAAGTGTCACAAGTCCTTTGGTGAGCTGAGAACGCACATAATGGCAATCCACTTCTATGTGTTTTGTTCTCTCATGGAACACCGGATTCCTGGCTATGTGTATTGCAGCCTGAGAATCACAATTGATAGGAACAGGGTGGATGTCTGGAACCTCAAACTCGCTAAGCAATCTGGTGAGCCAGGCCAATTCATCTGTCAATCTTCTAAGGGATCTGTATTCTGCTTCTGCTGAGCTTAAGGAGATGGTGGTTTGTTTCTTGGATTTCCAAGATATAGGAGATGTGCCAAGGAGAATGAAATAGCCACTTACAGATTTCCTTGTGCATACACAACTAGCCCAATCTGAATCACAATAGGCTTGGAGACCAAGGCCAGGTGATGAAGATAATAAGAGAGCTGAGTTCATAGTACCTTTAAGGAATCTTAATGTGTGAAGAGCTGCTTTAAAATGAATATCAGTAGGACTATGCATGAATTGGCTAAGATGTTGGACTGCAAAACAGATGTCTGGTCTTGTGTTGGTGATGAAGTTCATCTTTCCCACCAATCTTCTGTAAGGAGTTGCATCTGGGAGAAAGACACCTTTTGAATTGGATAGCTTGATGGAAGGATCTAATGGACTGGAAGTGATAGTAGCATCCTCTGTATCAAAATCTTTTAAGATTTCCAAGATAAACTTCTTCTGTGACATCACAATTCCTCTGGATGAATGCAAGAATTCAATTCCTAAGAAGTAGCACAGGGTTCCCAAGTCTTTGATTTTGAATCTTCCATCTAGATAATCCTTGATTTTCTTCATTTCCAATACATCAGTCCCTGTTAGTAAGATGTCATCTACATATACTGCAAGGAATACTAATGAACTACCCTTCTTTTTGTAAAATAAGGAGTGGTCATTAGAAGACTGGATGTATCCTTGAGATAGTAATGCCTCTGAAAGCTTGGAGTGCCACTGCCTTGATGCTTGTCTGAGACCATATAGAGACTTGTTTAATCTGCAAGCCATTCCCGGAGTTGCATTGATGCCTTGTGGGATCTTCATATAGACCTCTTCTTCCAAATCTCCATGAAGAAAGGCATTGTTGACATCTAACTGTGCTAAGGGCCAAGAATTCTTCACAGCTACTGCAATGAGGCTTCTAATTGTTGTCATCTTCACTACTGGTGAAAATGTTTCTGTGAAGTCTATGCCAGCTTTTTGTGTGCATCCCTTGATCACAAGTCTAGCTTTGTGACGCTCCAAAGAGCCATCTGCCCTGTACTTCAACTTGTAGACCCATTTTGAACTTATTGGCTTCTTTCCTGGTGGTAGAGGAACAATATCCCATGTATGTGTTGCATCTAAAGCAGCTAATTCAGTGTCCATTGCCTTCCTCCAATCTTCAGAAGTGTTGGCACTTTCAAATGATGTAGGTTCTGTCAATAATGAAGCTTGACAAACAAAAGCTTGACTGATATCAGAGAGATCTTCAAATATAATATTGGAAGAAGGATCAAGTTCAGTAGAAAATACACTGTTGCAAGAAGCACTATGACAAATAAAGTCATTAAGATAAGAAGGTTCCTGTCTTGCTCTTGTTGACCTTCTAAGAGAAATATCTTCTTGAGTGTCTTGTGGAATAATACTGTGCTCAACAATAGGTGGATCAATACTGGGAGATTGTTGATGTTCTGAGATAATATCCTTTGTCATAGAGTTGTCATCCCACTGTGAATAATCAATGACATGAAATATGACAGAAGAGAAATCCTTGATAGAAGAGAATGGCATTATGCTCTCATGAAAAATGACATCCCTAGAATAAAAGATCTCCTTTGTATCTAGATTAAGAAGTTTATAAGCCTTCTTTGTAGATGGATAACCAATGAATAAACACCTTCTTGCTCGAGACTGAAATTTATGTCTTCCTACTGTCAATGTAGAAGCAATAGCTAAACAACCAAAAATTCTGAGATGTATAATAGAAGGTGGTTTAGAAAATAAAACCTCATAAGGTGATTTTCCATTCAATACTTTTGATGGATATCTGTTTATAAGATGAGCTGCAGTCAAAATAGATTCTCCCCAGAAAATGAGTGGCAAGTGAGCTTCAAACATAAGGGCTCTAGCTACCTCAAGTAAATGCTTGTGTTTTCTTTCAACTACTCCATTCTGTTGAGGAGCATATGCACAAGAAGTTTGATGAATAATGCCTTTGGCAATATAAAAATCAGAAGCTAACTTGCTACCACCCAACTCCATTGCATTATCAGACCTAATGATCTTTATATTGACATCAAATTGAGTACAGACTATTGCTACAAAAGACTTTATCACAGAGAAACTGCTAGCCTTATCTCTAAGAAGATGAACCCATGTAGCTCTAGAAAAATCATCAACTATAGTTAGAAAGTAACTAAAGCCATCATGAGTAGGTTCTCTAAATGGTCCCCATGTATCCACATGGATTAAAGCAAAAATAGATGTAGTTGTAATAGAACTACTTGGAAATGGCAACCTATGTTGTGTACTCTGTGCACATACAAAACAAGGTGGTATATCATCCTTTGACAAAGAAGCTCCAATGATATCTTTGAGTTTGTAATAAGGAAGATGACCAAGCCTTTTATGTGAAGTGCAATAGTCCTTTATTGAGGTTGATTTATGTTGAGTATTGACTGCAGATGCATTTGCTTCAAATGTAGCTTGAACACCAGCTTGTTCAAGCAAATATAGACTCCTGGACTTCTTACCAAGAGTTAGAGGCCTGTGTAGAGCAAGCCCCTGCAACCAACAATGAGAATCAGAAAAAACTGCTAAACAACTCATCTGAGCAACTAGCTTTGAAACAGAAAGTAAGTTGAACTTAAACTCTGGCACAAACAATACTTCTTCAAGCAAAATCTCAGGTGTGATCTGAACTGAACCAATCATCTTGACTATCAAAGAAGAACCATTAGGAAGTGTCACTGAAATAAGATTACTCAAACATCTATGATTAGCAAATAATGACAGTGAGTGACACATATGATCAGAAGCACCAGTGTCTATAATCCAGACCTTACTACTATCAATATGCTTGGATGCATGAATAAGAGAGGTTGCAAATACTTGAGAATTACCAGCAAAGTTCTCAGAACCAGATGTGCATTGAAGAAGATTCTTCAATTGAGTCAATTCTGTGGCAGATAGACCAAATGAAGAATCAGAACTAGACACAACATGTGATGAAGCTCCTGTTTTCTTGAAATCTTTTGGATAACCAATGATTTTGTAACAAGAATCAACCAGATGTCCAGGCCTATTGCAATGTGTGCAAATTTTGGGATTCTTCCCTTTGTAGTTGCTTGGCTTCTGAGTGTTGACATTGAAAGAACTTGCTTCTGTCTGGAAACTGGTTACGGAGCTAATCTCTCTTTGTTGTTCTTCTTGAATAAGAAGAGAATAAGTTTGATCTATATCTGGAATAGGAGACATAAGGAGAATGTTTCCTCTAACTGCAGAATATGAGTCATTCAATCCCATAAGGAATTGATATAACTTTTGCTCATCATCAAGAACCTTCATAGCTTGCGCAGAACCACAAGAACAACTAGGAATTGATCTTAAAGACTCAAGTTCATCCCAGAGGCATTTAATCTTGGAAAAATAACTCGAGATATTGTCAGTACCTTGAGCAAGAGATGAGATCTCCTTCTGGATTGAAAACTTCTGTGCACCATTGACTCTACCATATCTGGAATTCAACTGTGACCAAATAGCTTGAGCTGTAGTGGCAAATAGAACACTATCTGCAATTGTACGATCAAGTGAACCAACTATCCAAGATATGACCAAATTGTTGCAACAATCCCACAGTCGAAGGCGAGAAGGATCTTCAGCCTCTGTTGAACGCGGATAAGAACCATCGATGAAGGCTAGTTTGTTCTTTGCGCTTAGAGCAACTCAGACTGCTCTCTTCCATGACAAAAAACTCTTGCCGTCAAAAGCTTTGGACACCAGTAGCATTTCGGGACCATCAGATGGATAAAGATGCAGTGGATCACTAAGATCGGTGATCGGAACAAAATTCACCACCATTTTTGCAAGAATTGCAATTATAGACAAAGAACCCTAGAAATTGGGGATTTTTTGTAAACGCCAAAATTTCAATCACAAGCTGTGATCAAATACTTCGTTTAGCTCCAAGAAAATCTCAGAAACTAAAACAAACGCAAATCAATAATCTGTAATGCGAGACGAACTCGAATTCGAGAAAAAAATCTCAGAAAAAGTGCGGAAATATGCGATCGAAACGCATTGGCTGTGATACCATGTTTGTGTGAAGAATTGAAAGCACAAAAGAAGAGAAGAATGCTCAATTACTTCATTGATTTCAACAAGAATTACAGAAGGCGTTCATATAGAGCAAGGAGGAAGAAATAACAGATTGAAGATTCAGTTACGAGCACGTGCTTTGCACATGTTTTCTCGTCTGAATCTGTTACAACAGTTTGCACGTGATTATAACTTCCTATAGAAAGTACTTCATTTCAGTATAACAGATCTCAGCAACATACTATCACGATCTTTCTTCAAATTAAACTCGGTAGAGCTAGCTAGCTAGCTATATACTAGAAGCTCAAGTGATCAATGAACCACAAGTGCAAACCAAACACTACCTTAATCTTAAGGTCTAGGAACCAAAGAGATCTGATCGAATCATCAAGAAGTACATAATACATCTTCTCTTGTGAGTTGTGATCTCAACCGGATCATAAAACACACTGACGTACCCTTCTTCAAATCAAACTTAGTACAACCATGATGGCTAGCTAGCTATATACTAGTTCTCTATACATACATACACACATACATACATACATCCTTAATCAATTAAGAGGGAAATTAGGAGGCAAACCATGAACAAACTCATGAACATCAACCATACCTCCACCATAAACCGGCATTTGATAATCCCCAAACCCGGGCTCCACAACCTCCATAAGAGGATTAGCCACAACCGAAAGACGAGCTCGAGCAATAGCAAGGTCGTGTTGGAGGTCAGTCATCTGACGATGAAGAAGAGCAATGGCTCCGATGCACCCATAAACCGGGTCATGAAGACGAGCCTCAGCCTCGTACACGAGCGAGTTAACCGCGTCTTCTCTTTGCTCCTCGGACACTTCGACTAGGATCTTGCTCACGTTGCTTGCTCCGAACACTTTGTGTACTTTCGCGAATTTCTTTAGCTCGTCTCCTCGAAAGTGCGGTGCGAATATGCAATTGGACGCGCACCGACGCTTCAGAAGCTTGCATGCGGCGCATGATGAGCCTGACCGAGCGTAGTGCTTCCCGTGCCCGTTGTTCATGGTTTCGGCCATCATATATTTCCTCGAAGGATATAGGATAGAAGTAGTGATGAGTTTGATGTGTAGCTAGCTAGGCTTTATGTAGTTGTGTTGTGTAGGGTAGTTTGATGTATATTTAATTAGTTTTGGGGTAACTTGTGGGTCAATGGACAATCTAAAGACTGTTCGGGAGTGATGGACAACTATGTAGATCTATGGATATTCCAATGTGGGACTCAAAACATGGATTAACACAATAATACGTAGCTCTATAAAGTTTTATTTTAGATATATTGACAATAAAAAGAGTGATCCGAGTGATCCGTTAAACAAAGCCTCATATTAAAAACTGGGATATAAATTGTCTACTATATAAATCCATTGATTTACGTACCCCTTATGTTGTCAATTGGTTTCGGGATTAAATCTCATGAGCTTATGTGTTGGGTTCAATGTACACGTAGCGTTTATTCATGTTCTGAGTCTCACTTAATCGGCTTTTATGTCCGACTTCTTATGTGACACTCTTCTTTAACATCCGGATAATCCAAACTTTTGATGTGACACTCTTCTTTAACATCCTTTCACAAGTGAGAACTCATAACATTTGGAAAATCAAGATCACGATGACTTTGATATTATGTGAAATTTTATAGATCTATGGACTTTCAAAGGTAGAATCCAATATACTATGGCAATAGAAGGAGTAATTTGTAAAATTATATACAAAGTAACTCTTCTTTTAACAGTTTTGCTACAAGTCTCGATCACAAACGTACTCTTAAAATTGATCTCTTATTATAGATAGATAGCTTTCCATTTTATTAAATTCTTTATTGGTCACTTTCATGTAGCTACCCCTTTGTCCCTTCCTTGTATGTACAATACACATAACACATTATCACATTAACACATGACATGAACCTTCATCTCATGTGCTCATGTGCCATATATAAATGAACGTACGTACAGTTTTTTTGTAGATTTTTTTACAGGACCGGTAACTTATATCTTCATATATCAAAGACCAATTGAATTTAATTACATTAATACGTTATATATCTAACATATATACAACTCTATCCGTTTTCAAAGCTATGGTCTTTAAACTACTTACTGGAATCATGTACCACATGCAATTAAGCAGCTCCACACGCGAGTTAATTTTGATGAAATCAACGTATATGTTCCGTGAGGAAAATTCTAGTACGAATATTAGCTTGTTATGAAGTCCAAATTATAAACATTAGCTTGTTATCTGCGAACGCGAAAAACGAACAGTTCTCACCCGAACTTTTCTCACGTTTGTGTTAGTATTTGTTAGCATTTGTGGATTATGATACGGAACTATACGGATAAGCTGTCGCGACAAATAATGCTAAAAATCATAGGAAACAATGCATGCTAATGATCGCATTCACTTGAATTTGATGATGAGAAAAATGACATAACATAAAGAAAGGATAAAGTTCAACGATGAATAGCTAGTGCAGTATTTTTTGGGTTGATTAATAAAACGAATGAACAACATTATGGGCTATGGATGTCTAGACACCAAAGCCTATCGATCATAGGCACTTGTGTATGTTTGCCATATCAATCTCCATCGTCCAAGGTAGTATTATCACTTTTTAGTGCATGCAATAACAAATAACAACACTTTCATTATTAACATAACATGATTGCATAGGGAGGAGTCACGTCCTATCTACATGATTTCCATCGTACGGTCCAACTATTATAGCAATCGGGATGTAACCGAACGACGCATTAATTATATAACTACATGGAGCAGAAAAAACGAAGGGTTTGCGTTCACATATAACACACTAATGTTCATAGTCCAAATGCTACTGTTTATAATCTAGGCGTTACCAATTTTGAACTTTTTAAAGTGAGTCAGTCGTTCACAATTTTGTCATCCAAAATATTAATTTGTTATCTTTGAACGTAAACGTTTCGTTTTTTCTATGTAAAGTCTCTTCCTACCTAAACTTTTCTCTACAATAAGCCCTAATCTCGTAACATCCCTTTCATACTAAGGGCATTTTCAATGGTATGCTAAAAATGACTATAGCAAAAACACTCCTCAATAGCAAGCTAAAAATGAAGAAAGGAGGATATTCTCTTAGAGATTCTTCATTTCTCTAAGTCAAAAGCTAAATATAGCATTTCAAATAGCATTTCATATAACATTCTTGATGATGTGTCAAAAGAGTATTGAATTTATTTAATAAATAAAATAAATATAAAATGACAAGTTTAAAAATTAGGCAAACAAATAGCTAATTTTAACATTTATTGTTGGTGTAGTCTTCTCTCATAAAAAACCATTCAAATAACATAGCATTGTTTACTGTTGAAATGGAAATGAAAATATGTGTATGAAAAAGAAGGAGAAGTAGAGTTACTATGCTCGTCGTTTTGCAGGTGCAAGTAGATGAAGCGACAAGCAGAGGATGGCCCGCCCCACGTGCTTCTTCCTAGCTACTTGGCCCAACTTACAAGTTATTTTTGGAGTACACCAAGTTATTTTTAGTTCAAAAGATGTTTTAAACTTTGTTAAATAGAGTCTCACATCTAAAATTATGAGATAAATTTAGTACATAAACTCGAAAAAAACTTAGAATTCCACCAAAAACAACTTAGTACGTTTACAAAAACTATATTTTTTGTTTGTACCTTTTAGCCTCCATGCCATACTTTGTTTTATAAGTTATAATTAGTTGTTTATTTAAGCGAATCTAACAATTTGAATTCATCCGTATTTAGACTATAGAATGAAGATACATTATAGTCCAAATTTCGATAATTTATAATAAATGTTTTTAATATGTTCCATACAATAAATTTCTAAAAGTGGAAAAATTTAAATTATTTTATACAAGAGAAATGAGATGACCACAGACCATCCATCATCAAAATGGGCCGAAATAATCAGCCCAACTATTTGGGCCGTCCATCACCTAAAAAATATTTCCGTCAAAAAGAATGGAAGAGTCTTGTCTTCACGATTAAAAAAGAAAAAGGAGCCAACAAAATTCAAATTATGTCTCCACTCAAAAACCCCCATTTTCTACTTCCACAGCTTCCTCTGCTCCAACAATGGCGACGCCCCTTCAAACTGACCTCTTCTCATCAATAATCTCCGAAATCAAAGCCTACAATGGAACCGACCCCCTCCTTCCATGGCTCCGGTACTTCACTCTTCTTCCATTTCCATTTCCGCATCTTTATCTCTCTTATTACGCAATTGATCGAATATCTGTGTACAGTGGAGTTAAAAAGATGCGAGACAGCTTACCGAAGCAGCTTCTCTCCGAGAAGATGCCTCGGTTCCTCCAGAAATGCACTCAGACGTTCGAGTCCGATCGGCGTTATCGCAACGATTTGAGGTTCATTCGCATTTGGTTGGAACTGGTATGCTTCTAATTTAGGGCTTTTGTTCTAAACCTTGATGGATATTGATTGTGTGGTTTGGATTCCTAGATGGACTTTGTGGATGATCCCAAGGCGATTTTGCGAACTATGGAGAAGAAAAGTATTGGTCTTAAACGATCTTTGTTTTATGAGGCGTACGCGCTTTACTATGAAAAGATGAAGAAGTTTGATGAGGCTGAGGAAATGTACCGATTAGGGGTGCAGAAGTAAGTGCCTTTCCTTCATACTTTACCCTTCTACTGTTAATTTTGTGATATGAGCTGAAGTGATCAGCTTAAAGTAAAAGAAACCACTTAAGAGTTCAGCTCAAACATGAAACCATATCTTAGTTTTCTTGATAAACTAGAGCTTTAGAAGCATCATACTTTACCCTTTAGGGCTCGTTTGGTATGGATATTTATCGGCTATGAGTATCAAGACATGGGTATGAGATATGAGGTATGCGTAGAAGTATGGGTTTGAGTGGTATACTGGTATCTTTGATATACTCAATTTTTCAGAGATATTAAAAACAAACTCTAAAATCATTTCGATACCCATTAGCAGATATCACTGATATCGATATACTGTAGATATGGATATGAGTGATATGGACAAAGCCAAACTTGCAGGTGATGGTAATGAAAGTCAAATAGCATCATGGAGGATTTAGTATCCAGTCTGCAGGATTCTGATTAGTTTATTAATGTATTTATCTTAAGAACAAGGTATGAGGGAATAGAAAACCACCAAATTTCTGATTGAACCCACATAATAGAGTAAATAGACTATGTAGGACCTTCTTTTTTTATCAGTAGTGGCTTCAAGTAGAAAGATGCATGAAACCTGGTTTGTTTGGATTCTAACTTGTGGGGATATGGACAAAGAATATGTAAATAAAATTTAAGGCATGTAGCATTTCAAGGCTAAAGTTATGGTTACAATTTAAAATTTTAGAAGTGTATTGCTGATCCTTTGGCTATTTAGTTAAGGCTAAACTGACAAAATGGTCTTTGAACATGTAAAGCCTTGCAGAGCCTTTGGAGGATCTGCAGAAGTCATATGATAAGTATCTTCATCGCTTGGAGCACCATAAGAGCAAGATGATGCAGGTAACTTTTCTTCTTCTTCAAAAATGTGGTTCAAACTATTTTTTTGGGTATCAATTCTAAACTTTATCATTTATGTACACATCACAGCGCCTGGAAAAGAAATCTTCTAGAAGACCTCTGTCTGATAGAATCAGTGATGAACGGAGTAGTGAAGATTCATCAAAGCTAGATACAAGGTCTCCATCCGAGGAACTACCAAGTAAACATAGGAATGATTGTGAGGCATCTAAAAATAATGGAACCAATGAATGTATTAGTATGGATACTGAAAAACATTCAGGCCAACCAATAAATTTACAGAGGGAGGATACAGTAATTATTAAGTTTGTGGATACTGCAATTGTTGGAGGCTCTGAAGCAGAAGACGCGTGTCATCATGGATTAGTGGATCCAACAATAAACATGAAAGAAGCCATGAATGTCATTAATAACATGTTTAAAGAACCTATAGAACCAGCAGTTGAAACCAGGCGACGATACAAAAGCCAACCGGAGGTCTCTCAGAAATCAAGCAGTGGATTTGAGGTTTTCATTGATGATACTCCAGAAAATGGGGTCAGATCATCTGATCAGCAGCCACTGCAGCAAACATTTCAGATATTTGCTGACGATGAAACAGATTCAAGCGAGTTTCAATCATCTGCTGAAAAGTCTCCATCTTGCTCACAGGTTGTAGGCTTCCCTTTCCTAAGGCCTGATGATCAGCAATCTGAATCTTCAAATGATGCAAATGTGGAGAAAGCGCCTAAAACAAAGTTTAGAGAAGACACAATTTTTCGTAGGTTTGTAGGATCTACTATTTTGGATGACAACCCAGAAGTAGAAAATATCTGCCACCATGGATTAGTTGAACCAACTGTGAACCTGAAACAAGCTATGGATGACATCAATGGCATGTTTGGAAAACCGATAGATTTTGTGAGAATGACTCGCAAGAAAAAATTGGCAGCTACAGCTTCCCTGAAGAAGAAGAATTGTGCTGAATTTTCAATACTGCCTGATGATGATATGGGTCATAGTGGATTTTCAATACTGCCTGATGATGATATGGGTCACAGTGAATTTTCAATACTGCCTGATGATGATTTGGTCTATAATGAAGACCAAAATCCAGCTCTACTGAAGAATTGTAGTGAATTTTCAATACTACCTGATGATGATCTTCCAACTTCATCTTCAGGAAATGTTAAAGGAGGGAATGACCTGCACGAGGAAACTGTTTTCACAAAGCAGGCTATGGATGACATCAATAAAATGTTTGCAATGCCTCTAGATTTTTAATGCCTTGGAATTTTCCGCCATAATGTAAGGTGCGCAATTTTCTAATTGATTTCATCTTATTGATCTGCTGTCGAAACTGAAATCAACACACGGTTTCCTTAATGTATTATAACCTGAGTTTCAATGAAGGTTCATTTTCCTGTTGATCTTTTTTAAGTAGCAGTCACTCTTTTTCTGTTGAAACCATTCTCATATTAAGATGGCAGAGCACAAAGTACAGAGGTGAAAATCACAAAAAGGAACGAAAAAATCAACAACAATTTCACAATAAATGTGATACAATTCAGTAATCCTTTGGAGGACAGTGATCAGAGCGAAAAGCCAAAGGACCAGCTGAATAAATCACAGCCTCATATCCTTTCTCAACTGTCCTCTTATCTTCATACCTAAAAGAAGCTCCATTGATACCATAATTGACATTGGTGAAGACATTGCAGTCATCAAGTGGAGAAGACACCAATTTCACAGAACAAGCCTGAAGAGGATGATCCAAAAAAGGATGCTTCATGTCAAAGCCTTTAAGCTCACCATAGAAATAACCGTCTGCTATGGTGTCGAACGTCTTGTAGAAAGTGACTCTGTCCTTGAAATTTCTGCAGATGACTCCAACTTTAGCTCCTACAATTGGCTTGGCTTCATTCAGAGACCAGGTGCCACTATACTTGCAGCTTTGGCAGTAGATGACACCTTCGACCACCACATCGATGTCCTTTGTTGCGTATGTTTTCTTGATATGGTGGTGTTTTGGTGCAACTTTTTTTGTATCTCCATAGGAGCTTCCTAAAGAAGGAGAGATTAAACCTAGAAGAAGAAATGAGAGTATGACAAGTGATTTCTTTGCCATCTTTCTTTTGTTTTTCTTGTTTTTGGAGGCTGATTTGGTTTTGAACCTAGTGTAGCTTTGATGGGTATTTATAATATTGAGCATATTTGAATTATTAGTGTTTTTTAATGATGAATTAGTTGACGTGGGTGCTACTAATACTGCATGTCAACCATGAACCTGATTTTTACTTGGATTTAAATAATACTCCGTATGTCCTTTGAAATGCAGGCCAGAATTTTTATATTATTTTAGAGATCGGTAGTTCTGAAGAATACTTCTGCTGTATACGTGAAGGCCACCATTTTTTTTTGTTTCTTCAACATATGCAATGCATCTCACATTCTCATGTGCTCTTTTTTCTGAATAATAATCCTGCTCTAGTCCGTCTCCAAGATTTCTGCTAAATAATTAGGGAAATCAGCATAAAATTGGTCTTTAAAATAAAAATAAAAAACATTCTAAGAATTTTGTCAAGTCAAATACTGTACTCCGTATTAGATAAGATGAAAACAGTTTCAGACAACAAAGACATAATCCGACTGTTTTAATTCATTAGTTATCATCAAAATTGAATATTGAGTTGATGACTACACCATTCATATATACAGGCAAAGGCAAGGCTGAATTTGCTGCTTAATAAGCTTGTAGCTGTTTTAACTTTTAACACATGTATACATAATTCAGTGCAACTCATACACAACATCCCCATAACTCAAAATCAAATGACAGATATACCTGTTATCTCTTTACACCAAACGAAACGAAAAAACATCAGTATCTACATACGAGACACTTCATAACTTACAGCATCATCCCAACATATAATTAGGACGTATCAGAAGCCTGTGAAAGTGATGAATGCAATGCAATCTGAGGCCACCACATGCCCATTCTTGGTGCTGCTTTCTCGGGCGCTATACCAGTTATCTCTTTCAATCTTTCAACCAAATCTGTCATTGTCGGTCTTCCATTTGGATTAGCCAGAGTGCATTTTATCACTTCACCAATTGTCTCCAACTGAACGGCGTCAAAATGTCTTAACATAGGATCAACAAAGTCATTAAGGTTCTTGTCTCCTGTCAAAAAGTCTAAAGCCCATTCATCGAGTGAGGCATTATTTATAGAGTAAGGCGTCTTTCCTGTCACCATTTCAAGAAGTATTAGCCCAAAGTTGTAGACATTATCGTCTGGCTTGAGTTGTTCTGGTGAAATTGTGGTGTTGGTGAGGATTGGTATTGGTTTTGCAGCTAATGACACCTCATTCCAGATGCTGAAATCTGATAGCTTTGTTGCATAGTCTTCTGAGAGATTTACAGCGTATGCTGTGAGGTCATCGTGTGTTGCATATGGGGTTAGAGTGTGCATGTGTTCTAGGCAGTAAGCTATTCCCATCATGATCCGAAGGCGCATTGTCCAATCTAAGTGTTCTGATTCTCTTACTGCAAGGAAAAACAATATATACAAATTTAAGTGTCATCTGTGCAGTTAAACTGTGTATCAAAATCTAGAACACAGTTATTGAAGATCTGTAGTCCTATGTTGTAAAACACATACCATGTAAATGCTCGAATAAAGTGCCACATGGCGCGTACTCGAAAACCAACATCCGAGTAAATGGTTTGTCTTCTTCGCAGTAACCAAGGAGGTTGAAAAAATTCTTGTGGCTCACTTTAGACAGTTTATCAACCTATAATCATTGAAATGAATAAGGTTTTGTTGTAGGTCTTTAGTATTTTCGAATTTTTGTTGACTGTTTGTTTACCTTCTTCCTAAACAGAGTTTGCATGTCGCTGGACCACTCTGTTGTGTGCTTCAAAGCGTAGGACAATACAGCTATTTCAGTACCACTTGATAATGTGCCCTTGTACAAGGTTCCAATTGATGACAAACCAATCACATTACTGAAATCTTCACAAGCAGCTTCCAGCTCCGACCTCTTCAAAATCGGACCGCCTAAAATATTTCATTAATCAAGGATCAATCCTGACATGACATGCAAATTCTAGAAAAAAAATACGTGCAAAATTATCATAAACCAAAGATGAATCTTTGGGTTTTAACTTTTTAACATTTAATGTTAGTTCCAACATTCATAAGAAATCTGCTAATACACTTATTGCTTATAGTGTGCTAATCTAGCAAAGCTATTATCAGTGTAGAAATACAGTATCTATGTCGATAGAGAATATATGACGAGCCTGTAAAGGATATATGGAATTCTGACCTTGACTGGACCCAGTGTCTATATCACGGGTAAGGATTTGTATTTTATCATCGCCTGTCCATTTTTCAGATAAAAATAATGCCTCATATTCTCACAGAGATAAATTTGAAAATAAAGAATTTCTGATTGAATAAGTGTATTAAAAAGATTATTTACCATTTACTTGAGACCTCTGAATCCAGCCTCTCGTTCCTGTTCTCTTGCGTCTCCAGATGAATAGAAACACAATCAAAGCAACAAGTAAGAATGCACCGACTGAAGCTGTTATTGCAATGATTACTATGTTGCTTTTAGCTTTTTTTGAGGGAAGTATTGTAGTATCGGGATCAGGGGAGGTTGGGCTAGGTGGCGGAGTTTGTAAATCTGGTGGTGGTTGTCCAGCTATTATAGGTGGTGGTGGTGGTGGTGGTGGTGGTGGTGGTGGTAGTGGTGGTAGTGGTGGTGGTGCTGCATTTGGTGAGATTCCTACTTTCTTTTTGTCTGGTGGTTCTTTCTGCAGCAATCTGCGATGCATAGCATCTTTCGTTTGATGATCACACCTTGAAGAAGATAGTGTGTTAGTTTTAATTTCCAGTCAGTAAACCATAACATATATGATATATCTTACTTCTGTTCCTAAACAATACATTAGTAATAAGTAATGTCCAATAAACCCTAACAAATAAGATAACATTACCGGACTTTCAAATAACATAACTTGACTTTCAAGTTTTTGTTTAGCTCCTCAGATATACCTCATAACAGGATAAGGTAATGCCTTTGCATGTTCAGCAACACAGGATGATTTGAATTCAATGTTGTCTTCACTAATAGGACTCAAATCACTCTCTTCAGCTTGAACTTCAGAAATCATCATAAGTTGCTCAATTTCATGCGGAACATGACAGAATTGGCCATTGTTATCTAACAGACTGCAATAATAACGACAACATGAAGCTACTGAATTCAAATTTAACCAGAAACACAGCTAGACTTAAATCGACGACATACAACTTACAGAACTCCAACATTGTTTCCCCATTCATGAGGCAGAATTCCACTTAAGTTGTTGAAACCTAGATCAAGTATTTCCAGGTCTTTCAATCCTGCAAGCTCTTCAGGGACCGCACCAGACAGAGAATTGTTTCGTAATATACTGCAGCAGAGGAAGCTCTAGATTCAGAATAATGCAATGATCATGTGACCTAAACTTACATAGGTGCTTACATTAATTTGATGTGAACTAGATGGCCAAGTTCAGGTGCAAGAGTTCCAGCTATACAAAGATCTTTCAACTTCCTGCAAATTACACAGTCCGATTCCACCATCATATTACAATACTCTATTAGCATCAATGTGGAAACTAAACTCTGGATGAATAAGCTTACAGCTAGCATTTAACCGTAACGTACAAACCTCCAGATTACCATATAGTTTCACTCCATATATTGTTTATTATCCAAAAGTTAGCTCGTTCTATGCTGATTAAACTTGCTAAACATCTGCCTTATGTACAAACAGGATAGTGAAAATCCTCTTCAAATGTCTTTAGTATTCCACTTAATTTAGCTATGATAAAGATTTATCAAAAAGACAAGGGAGAAGAGAAAAACAACTTACAAGGATACAACATGGCCATCAACACAGTCTACACCATACCATGAACAAGGATGATTCTCTAAGCTACTCTCCTTCCAAGTCAACAATGCTCCAAATGGGTCATTCTCAATTCTTTCTTTGAACCTCAATAATGCCATACCTGTTCCATTTAATTTCCAACCCACAAACTTCAAGTACATAAAAAATAACCAAGAACTACTAATGATCCAAAGCAAATATTTGATTCATCACCTTCATCATTGAGAGAAACAACCACCAAACTCTGCAATAAAAAGCTGGTTATTACCAACAAGCTCCATAAACCATCAAATTCCATTCTAATTTTACTATTCTCTATACAGAAAATCAACTGTTGGAGCTTCAGCTGGGATATGAAAACAACTGAAACCGAGTCAACCCACGCAAAGACTCGTTCTCGGCGACGAGAATTCCGGCGGAAGAGCGACGAATTGGGTTGTAAGGGAGTTTAAATTGATGGGAATGTTGGAAGTTGGAAAAGGCCATAATGCGATGATACCACAAGCAATGAAGCTGATAGGAACTGGAAAATTTCAAAGTTTTTTAAATATTGGAAAAGGTATTGTAAATTGGATAGTGGCAAATCCGGAGCGGAGACGACTACTTGGAGAACAGGCGTCGCTGCCAGAGGTGGGGCCCACGACGGCGAAGTAGCGACGACCTGGTAAACCACTCCATTGTAAGGTAGGCCATTCTCAACTGCTGCTTTTTCAGCTCAATTTTAGGCATGACTTCGCCTAAAATTGATCCTTCAGTTGCTGCAAAGATGAGATTTTTATAAACCCTTTTTCGAAATTGATCAATGACTCCGTATAAACCAGTACGATAGCTGGAGGACATAATTTGCGTAAGTAAGAATTTTCTTTGCATTTGTGTCTATGTGAATGTAGGGATTCGTAAATTACACCTCAAAATAGCCAAGTGAAAAGTGAAAGCTGCTATTTACAAATTACGCCTCAATATTGTTTCGCACTAGCTAAGTACGAAGAGTGAATCGCTCATATTTACAAATTACGTGTTAATATTATTACGATGCGAAGTGTAAAACGTTCGTTTTCACAAATTACACTTGGATGTTAATATTTTGGATTTAATGTTCGAAATCTGAGTGATTAGAAGGATTAGTGTCAGATGAATTTCTGCATTTTGGATGTATTCTCCACTATTGTTAACGGACTGATTACATGAGTATATATAGTCATGGGACACAATTGTCCATTGCTAGCTGCCTATATGTAGCTAGATTGTAATGGGCCAATTCCTATTGGACATGTCATTACAATGCTAATGGGCCTATGCTCTACTAGTGATGATCATATCGGACAATTGTCCATTCAGGAAAAATATACTCCCTCCGTCCCTTAATGTTCTTCCCATCTCCAATTTTAACACTATTCACGATTTAAGACAATTTGTTAGATTATTCTCAATCTATAAGAACAAACATGGTCATGCGTGATCTTGTTTTGTTCGTCTCATTGAGTACTTTAACAATATCAAAATTTTATAATTTTTAGAAATATATAATAAGAGATATTAACGACGCAAAACGTGTCTCGGCAAATGTGTCGAAATGAAATGGGAAGAACATTAAGGGACGGAGGGAGTATATTGCTATAACTCAAATAGTGTGACACACAAGATCAAGTTCACAAGCATTCTTTTCTTTTTATTGGGTTCTAACTTCTCTTCAGTTGTATTCCAAGTTTTGGTTTTCTATCAAGAATATAGTATACGACGGAGTACTACTAGTCAATGTTTTTGTAAGAAGAAGCCTATTACCACTTCAGAGAGAAAAGTCAATGTTTGTTTTTATTTAAAAGAAGATGGATGAGGTTAGGTTGATAATTCAAATTTCTCAGTTAAAACATAAAACTATTTTATTTTTAGTACAGTTCCAAATCAAAACTAAGCATAATACAAAATCAACACCAAATCTGTTCTGCAACAAAAGCTACGTTTAGCCAAGAAAACGGGCAAACACAAGATGATACACCAGAAAATTGTTCAAAAAACGCACACAAAATACAAGCAAAAAAACTTCCTTAGCTCTCTCGAAACAAAAACCACATGTCATACATCAAGCCCCATTGAGCAAAGCTTGGTCAAAGTGCCATACACCTGAAAACATAAACCCAAAAAACTAAGGAATTTGATCCAAATAGAGTGAAATATGAATGTAGAGTTCAAGAGAGTATATAACAAAATTACCATGTCCCTTGCCCACTCTTCTGAGCTGAGCAACGTACTCGGAAATTTGCTTAATAGACTCCACCTACAGACGGAAATAAGGATAAGTTAATACCATAAAAAGCTCATAATTCAGCACTAAAGTAGTCTTCTTTGCTTACTTGCTCCCTCAGATACTCTCCTTCAACAAACTCTTGCAATTGCACATCGTTATTCTTGGCCGCTACCTGTTGTATTTTATTTCAGAAAGGAAGGAATTATCAGGAACGCTTCAGTAACAATTAAATAAGCAAATTGAGAGATGGTGAAGGGAAATCTTACACTGTGCAAGTTCAAAAGTTTCTCATTTGTTAGCTTCTCCAATGATAAAGCAAGCTCCATAGCTACATCAGGTGAAGGGAAATTAGCATTGTTCAACCAAGAATCTAAGTCATGTGTTTGAGCAGTCCATCAAAGTATAACATAGTTGTTTAAAGTTATTCAAGTTCAGTTGTGTAGCCAAGATTCAAGAATTCTTAGTTGCAAAGGAAACTTGAATGGAATTTTCAACAGAAGGGTCATGACTTCCAATACTTCTTAGAAGATGAAGATAATGAAGCAACAAAAACAAAAATATCATGGAATAAGAACAAATTAACATAAACAAAGCTGGAAAGATGCTAATCATGCTACAGTTGCTCCCAAATAGATCAAATATTACAAAAAGTGCAAGATAGATGTGCTGTAGACATGAAACATTATTATATGCACAGTGGAGGACACGTTCCAAGCACACTCAATTTAAATCTCAGGATTATTTTAATCAACATAGAAAATCCTCGTCGGCAGGTCTCTCTTTTGCACACAAAAACTAAGTAAAATATCTAAAGCAAGATACCATTTGCTGATACATAAGAACAAAAGATGAACAGAACTAAATCTTACCATACAGAGCATCTCCCTTATCAGCATGGTCAAACTCCGATAGCGGCATCAGTATGGACTGAAGCTTCACCTTCCCACCACGTTTGTTCTGTTAATCATGATATCAACAACATAATTGATGAAGACTACACAATTTCCTTCAAATCTCAAAATATTTCATAGAAGAATCATCCAAACCTGGTACTCCATCAATTTCTCAGCGTGCTCTCGTTCCTCTTCACTAGACTCCTTAAAGAATCTATCCAGAGACCAAAAACACCAATTACTCACTGAAATCAAGACAAAAATGAACTAATCTTCGAAAATAATGAACTGTATAGTAACGTACTTCGCCATTCCCTTGAGCGCAACGTTATCCCGGTCGAAGTAAGCAAACATCGCGTGGTACACATACGAGACGTTGTATTCCACACTGCAAACATCAAAAGCATTTAGATCATCCCAAACACGAGAAACCACAACAAATCCGCAGTTAAAGAGTATATGATAGATTATGTAACTTTGTATCTGTATTTTTGTTCCATTATATTTTAGCAAAAACAAATCGCTATACAGTAGAACTTTTGACTGAAAACGCCACTAGATCAAGTCATAGAGATATAGAGTAAAGGATAGCCCGATTACGACAGATAAGAAGCCAATTACCAAAGGAATCAGGGAAAAAACAAGAAAACCTACTTGATTTGCTCGTTAATGGCGGATTCCGACGAGTTCTCAAACTTCTGTCGCGCAAGAGAGTCCTGAGGAACAGTCGGCACCAAGAGAAGCTCCTTCTTCACCTCCTCGAACGGCTCAAACACGACGCCGGTCAACGAGCGATTGTTCGCTTCCTTGGATGCGCAAGCGATGAATCGACTCTTGGATGAGAGAGAGAGCAACGAATTGTGATGGTCGCTGGTGTTGGACGGGAGAGAGAAGGTGGAAATAGCTTTGAGAAGCATTTTCGATGGAGAAGCGAGAAGATTGCAGAGGAAGAAAGAGGGAGAATGAGAGGACTTGTGTTGTGGTGACTGGTGAGTGAAGAGAAGAATTTGGAGTTTGTTAAGAAGAGAAAGGAGAGCCGTTGGATGAGAGACACGTGGACGACTGTGATGAGGTAACGCGTGTCGTGCTCCTGGATGGGATATCTGAGTATGACTGCCTGACTGGCGACCTCGAGTATCGGAATAGCGGTTCCATTGGGAATGATCCATTTGAAGTGGGCCGATGTTGTGGGCCGCTATAAGACAAATGAGATGTCCATTACTGGTGGGCCATTGGCTCAAAATGATCAACTTTTTTCTTTTCCTTTTCTAGGCCTGAACTGGATATCCATCTAACAAATTATGCTTGGAGGAATGGGTTCTTTTGGTGAAAATGCATAAATCAGACTAAAATCAACCAAGGCATAGCTAATTTAGCAACGGCGAAAAACCCCGCACCCACTTTTTTATAACTGGCACCCACTCTTGGGCGCACCCGAGATGCGTCCAAACCTTTTTTTTTAAATCCGGTTCAGTTTTGGGCGCACCTAGGATTAATGGTGGCTCCCGGTCCGGTCCGGTCCGGTTCCGGTCCTCCGGAATCCGGAACCGGAACCGGAACCGGGAAAAACCGGTTCTACCGGTTCCGGTCCGGTCCGGTTCAATCCGGTTCCGGACCGGTTCCGGTTTTGAACCGGTTCCGGACCGGTTCCGGTTGGCTGGTTCAGCCCGGTTCGGGCTGAACCGGACCGGTTTTTTATTAAAAAAAATAAAAAAAAATTATTTTTAAAAAAAAATTTAAAATTTGTTTAAAAAATAACCGGCGGTTAACCGGTTAAAAAAATTTAAAAAAAAAATAAAAAACCGGCGGTTAACCGCCGGTTCGAAAATCTTTTTTTCTTGAACCGGAACCGGACCGGGTCAAAACCGGTTCGAACCGGTTCCGGTTTTGACCCGGTCCGGTCCCGGTCGAGCCATCCCTACCTAGGATGCGTCCAAAATGAGACCGGATTTTTGAGCAGTTTGAAGGCAAAAAAAAATAAAAAATAAATAAATAACTTGGGCGCATCCTAAATGACCTGAGTTTTTTGGGCGCGTTACGGATGCGCCCAAAACGGATGCGGGGTTAAACGCCCTTTAGCAAGGTTTAGCCACTTTACTAACTCTACAAGTGTATTTTAAATGGATCCCAAGCATAATTGAACAAACCAATCCTTACGAAATAGTTTTGATAAAAGGTGACAATTGGCTTTCGGTAAACAGAATTGGGCAAACCAATCCTTACGAAGTAGTCTTGCCAAAATGTGACAAGATTCATAAGGATGGTGGAGGGAGAGATGAACATTGAGAAGGCCCATCACAACCTGAGAATCTGTCTCAATGAAAAGGGAGTGTGAGACATTGATTAGGGTTTATATTATCGTCTTGGAATAGAGAGTTAGTTTCTAAAATGGTTATTTTACTAATAAAAACGAACCCATTATCAAAACTATTTCAATGGAGACGTTGAGTAGGTGGTGAACATTTTGTAAGCACTTACAGAAAAGCAGATAATGAATATTACAACACAGGAACTCCTCAATACCAGCTAATCAAAACTTTTGGCGCTATCATCACAGGCATATCATGCTGATGTTGTTACATCAGCTCCTCCGTACCAGTTAACTTAGCAAATTCAGACTCATCAATAGAGCCCTTCTTCAACTTCTTAAGAAGTCTATAATCTCGGGTCAATTCCTCGTCGTCTTCTTTAGACTGAGCAGCACGTCTCTGCTTTGCAGTTTTCTTTCGCAAGGCAGCGGTTGAAGGATTTGGGTTTACCTTGGGCTTTTTTGTTGCTGCCTTCAGCTCTTTCTCGGCTTTCCTTTCCACCAATTTCTTCTTCCTTTGCTTCTCACGAAACTTATCTCTGAACAGATAGCAGCTTATATCTCAGTCAAATATCTCATTTGTATGCAGCATTATAAGATCATCTTTGTAAAAAAAACTGAAGCATAGCTGTCATTTAAAACTCATGTGTTAAGCTGAAGCATAGCTGACATGTACATCTCATGTGTTCCAGTATTGCAGCAGTAATAAATCTAATCCTTCTAAAGATATTGGTGCACAAAAATTTGTATGGAGATGCATCATCCAAAACGTCTCTACCAAGCTTAAAATTTCAGCCGAGGGAAACTGAAGTTCTTACTTGAACTTGATCTCTTCGAAATTGATATCTGGTACTGGTGAGAAACCTTCTGCGGAGAGTGAGTGATGTCTGACTTCTGGCATGGCTGGAAGTTGCAATAAACCATATCCCGTTGCTAATTTTCCAACCTCCAAATCTTTCCATCTATAAGATATTTGCAAAGTTCAATGCTATGCAATAGTTTTCCAGATATAAACTTAATATTAGCACAAATTTTGCAACTTAAAGAAGTACTCTGAAGAACCCACCGGAAAATATAGGTATAATGGTGCTCCTTGTATGCACGGATGAATGAAACAAAGGCCCTCGCTCCTTTCTCCATAATATCACGGTCCTTTATCGCTGCAGATCTGATCTGAGACCCCAATATATATATATGATCAAGTTTTAGGCTCTTAATTTGGTCCGATAAGCAAACAAACACATATATGAAAAACCTTGCTTTTGGCAAGTAATGCTTACCTGTGGAACAATATCAAGAACATCATCTGAGTAGCCCTTCTCTTGAAGAACAACTTTTTTTAAACGCAAACATTCAATGTAATCTTCCTCCTATGTATTGGAGAGAACAATATATCATTAGTAAGAAGTAAAAAAGGATCAATTGAATAGCAGGTCTATCCGCCATATGAGTAGTAAATCACCTTTGGCAAGAGGAATACAATGGATTTTCCTTCTCTTCCCATGCGAGCAGTTCTTCCCACTCTATGTATAAACATATTTGGATCTTGTGGTGGGTCATACTGCCGAGCAAAATGAGTTAATACTAAAACTAAAACCCAGTCAAGAGAGTTCTTGTGGTGTCTCATTGCACAATCAGTTGTTAGAAAGCATCAAATTATGCAAAAAGACTACATATAATAATGTTCCCCACCCTTGCATAAGTACAACCGCCTATATTCTAGTCATGCATAACTGTACAGATTTGCTCCCCACCCTTGCCCCCTCTCAGATAACCATTTTTTAAGCACATCACATATTTTCAAGAACATAACTACAATGGTCATGGCAGCGCAAATTGAGAGAAAGAATTAGCATCACTGAAGGACTATAGCAGTCTTACTTGAATGATAAAATCAACCCCAGGTATGTCCAGTCCTCGAGCAGCAACGTCAGTGCAAAGAAGAACACCATTTGTGGAAGATGTAAAAGTAGCCAAAGCTTTATCCCTAGCAGTCTTAATGAACAAAATACTATTAGAAAACTGCATTATTTATATACCTTTTGTTTTATAATATACTTTTTGTTAGGATTTTTTTCGAACAATGACACAAAGAACATCAGCAGTTTACCTGCTTCATCTTCCCATGTAATGGTATAAGTGAGCATTCTTTAAGAACAGGAAGGCACGGAAGGACGGCTCCCCAATAATCAACGCAAGCACACGTCATAAAGTAGCTGCAGAATACAGTTAAAGACATTAAATCTTCACCGCTAATCTTATAATCATTTCACATGCCAGTTATCTTATCCATCAGAATCTTACACGATGATCTTTTTAGATTTGTTTTTAAGCAGCAAATCAACCAACTGTGACGATTTCTTATCCGCTTCACATTCCAGATACTGCAAAGAGATAAGAAGCAAACTCTAAGAATAAACATGAGTCTTTTAGGTGTCTTCAAGCATGTCTAAATCAATACTAGTATAAAAATTAAAAACCTCAAGATGAAGGCTTGAAGGCGTTTTTGAATTAGAAAAATCCGATGAACCAACAAGCATTTTCTTTTGAGCTTGAACTTCAACTCTCACAGGGTTCCTCAACCCAGCCTTAGAGAGCTCCTCAACAGCCTCAGTCTGTGTAGCTGAAAACAGACCAGTTCTACGGTTCTTCTGTAACCGAGTCAAGATTGCACTAATCTGCTTCTGGAATCCCATTTCCAAGAGCCTATCAGCCTCATCCAAAATCAAAACCTGCAAGGTTTTAAAATCCTAGAACCTTAAGCAAAAGACATAATCAACAGGAAGTAAGATTAACCCCCAAATGTACCTCAAGGCTTCTATAATCCAGCATATCCATCCGCTCCATAATATCATACAACCTCCCCGGTGTACCAATCAGTACATTCACACCATCCTCCTCAATCTTATTCATGTCCGTTTTGACATCCGCTCCTCCAACCAGAAGCATAGCTTTAACATTAGGAAGCGTTGCAATAAACGGCTGCGCAACGTTATAGATTTGCGACGACAACTCCCGAGTAGGAGAGATCACTACTCCAACAACCTTACAACCAAAAACAACAACAACAACATTACTCGAATGACTTAAAAAGAACAGAGACAGTCAAAGTATGGGTATAGGGAATGATTATGATTCATTCTCATACCAACCTATTACACTACATCTCATTACCAAAATATAAATGAAGATATGAATAATACCTAATTTTATTTTTCATCCCTTCCTCTACCAAACAATTCCTATATCGATACCAAAAGAGTCCTAAATGAGTTATTTTGTTTCAGCTCTCTTTTGGTTGATTCTCTACTTCCAGAAGTAGAACTAACACACAAAGTAGATTTTCTTATGTGTTTGGTTTAATAGAGAAACACATCAACTTACTTCCTGATTCCTCCAAATAATGGGAATTGCTCTTGCAACTAATAAAATTCATATTATTCTACCTAGTTTCGAAGCCAGATAATAAAATGTCTAGTTCAATTGGAAAATGTAAACAGCAATCAAAACGAGAGAACAGCTGAAAATCCATGAGCGTCTAGAGGAAAGAGACTGACCTGATTAGGTTTCGGATTCGGTGATGAGCGGCGGATGATCTCGACGAGTGGAACGATAAACGCTAGGGTTTTACCAGAACCAGTAGCGGCGTCGACGGAGACGTCTTTGTAGTTGATTAGCAAAGGAATGGTGGCGGCTTGGACGGGAGTACAGTACTCGAATCCGCCATTAGAGAGAGCTTCGAGGACGGGCTGAGAGAGAGGCGGCGTTAGGTCGGAGAAGCGGGTGCTTGTTAAAGCGGTGTTGGGATCGGCGGCGTCCATTTGTGTTAGGGCGCGTTTTCGTTTCCCACCGGTTTGATTCTGTATTTAATGTAGAATTAAATTACGTATATAGCCTTCTATTGATTGAACATCATCCGGTTCGAATAGGATCGGAAATTGGAACAGACCGGGTCCGGTCCAGTGTACCTGATCGCCATTTAGGGCTCGTTTCAGTCGTTTGGTATCGATATGAAATTATGAATTATGTTTTAGAATTGATGAGTTCTACCGAAATGTATTCGATAGATTTTTAGTTTAGATAAATTAACATAGTTTCTATTTGACGCCCACCCCTTTTGCTATTTACCGCCCAGGTCATCCGTGCGTCACGCATGGAATTAATCCGTGCGTGACGCACGGATTGCACATTCCAGAAAACGCATGGATTGTATCCGTGCGTCACGCATGGAATTAATCCGTGCGTCACGCATGGATACAATCCATACGTGACGCACGTATTTGCATATATGAAACTTCTAACTTTCAATGTATTCAATGTATTTCTAGTTAAGTGTGCAAAGAAACACATTTTTAGTGTCTTTTTTAAGGCGATAAAGCCCAATTCGACAAAAACGTCATCGAAACTTTATCGAAATGGAATGAAACTTTGTTTCAATCCTTATAATGTCTATTTGATCATGTGTGTAACTTGAAAATCAAATTTAGACCTTTGTAAGTGAAACATAGTTTGAAAACCGAACAAAGTCGCAATATGTATGGCGTACCATATACAATTTGAAATATAATAAGGTTGAACATTCGTCAACATAACAACAATATAAGCATTCTAAATATAAAAATAAGATTTTGCAACATAAAACCATGCGTCACGCATGGAATTAATCCACACACCACGCATGGTTTTACACCATACGTGACGCATGGATTTTCATATGTTTTTTTGTTGCTTATATGATTCATGTCAATGTATTCAATGTATTTTTAGTTATGGCACACAAAATAATTCATGTTCCGTGTTGTTTTTAAAGGCTTTAAAACCACAATTCGCCATAACGTCGTCGAAACATCATCGGAATGGAATGAAACTTGTTTACAATGCTTATTAGAGATATTTAACCATGTCCGTAACTTTGCATCAAATTATTTTGCTTTTACAGTAACACGCTCTTTGTAAAACATCAAACTACTCACCACAAGCTTAACTTGTTGCAATATATATGGTCGTAACATTGATTTTCACGTATGTTTGAAAAATTTATACAAAAATGTGTTATAAGGCATATAAAGTCCCAATAATGTCTCACACATACAAAACGGGATTCGAAACTATGCCAAAATGCTAAAACCACTAAAAACGCCTTAAATGGACTTAAGGCGGTTTTTGGCGAAACGACACACGAACGATGTCCGAATGTAATGAAACTTGTTTTCAGTGGCTATTATGGATATTTAACCATGTGGGTAACTCCCAATCACAACTTCTAACTTTTAAAGTACCGCCTCCTTTGTAAAAAACATACTAGTCGTAACTCTCTAACTTGTCGCAATATGTATATTCTACAACATTGACGGTGATTATTGTTGAAAATACTATACAACATACTCTTATTAGGGATATTCAGTAGAAAAGAGGTCTCGCTCACACGAAATGAGGCACGTAAACGCTAAAACCACTAAAAACGCCTTAAATGGACTTAAGGCGGTTTTTGGCGAAACGACACTCAAACGATGTCCGAATGTAATGAAACTTGTTTTCAATGCCTATTAGGGATATTTAACCATGTGGGTAACTCCCAATAACACCTATTAACTTGTAAAGTAGCATATCCTTTGTTTGGACTTCTTACGTGGCCTAAATGTCCAATATTTGACAATATGTAATTTTATTTTGATTGGAAATCATGCAAACATCAGTGTTACTAAGAATCAAAGGGATCATGTGCCATTTTGTGCGTCACGCATGGAATAGAACCGTGCGTCACGTATGGATTATATCCATGCGTGACGCACTGTTTTTCTTTTCAGAACTCATGTCAGCACGTATTAGTTGTATGACTAAACATGTTGATATGTGAATTTATGTTGATTTATGATATTTGAAATGTGAAACCTAGTTTGAAAGTGAAACCTAGTTTAGACATGTTTTAAAATACCTACGAAATAGACACTCTTAAGAAAAAACAAGTAGTTCTTGCAACACAAGGTTCAACACTTCAAAGGTGCAACACAATAAGGTTCAACATAATAAGGTTCAATCTTCAAAGGTGCAACACAATAAGGTTCAACATAATAAGGTTCAACATAATAAGTAGATCTAACGACGAGGGTTGAACGACTTGAAGAGGTTCCTGTATTCTCGTGCGGTCATCCTTGGTCTAGTGGATGGTTCCCCTCTCTCCCTTTGACGTTCTTGTCTCTCCCGTTCACGTCGCTCACGTTCACGTCTCTCCCGTTCACGTCTCTCCCGTTCAAGCATATCAAAGTTGTCTGCCACGCTAGACGCCGTACTAATATCGGAAATATCAGATTCTTGATCGGAATAGGACATCTGTATAATCAGAAACATAACCAAATTATAGTTACATAATCAATTAACTTCTGCATGTTGAAAATGTTGAATGTGGCAATTCCACGCGTGACGCATGGTCACTAACCATGCGTCACGCATGGTTATATTCCATGCGTCACGCATGGAATTGCCACTTCCAGAACTTCAGTACTGCTTTCTAATATATTCTCAAACCCTAATCTCAACATTTTTTTCTGAAATTCAACAGTTTGTCAATAATTTGATTAAAACCACACCATATCAAATTTCAACACCCTCATTTATAACCCTAATTCACAAAACCCAAATTCAGTATCAAAATCCTAATTACACTATCTACACATGAAAATATCAAATTCAACAAGAAACTATCAACAAAGTACACAATCCATTCATATATTACAAGTTTAATCTCTTCTAATCAAAGTATAACATACACATTGGATCTACATATGTAAATATTATCAAAACAACATCAAAACCTCATATATACATCAATACCATACCATAACAATGAAATCTTAATGTTTACATACCTTATATGTAGAAAGATGATGAAAATTGTTGAAAATGGGGTAAATCCGTGCGTGATAGAGCTTCAGCCGCCGTCAAGAGAATGAGGAAGAGAACAAAATGGTAGGGTTTCGATGTTGGGCCTTTTATAGGCAAAAAAATCCATGCGTGACGCATGGATCGTGTCCATGTGTCACGCATGGAATTGCATTTTTCCTACAGAATGCAGAAATTTCATTTCAGCTTTACTTGTCAAAAGCAACACTTCCGAATTGTTTTCTCAAAATGAGACATATGAGTTGTCTTGTCAAAAGGAGACATGTGAGTTTTCTTGTCAAAAGGAGACATATGAGTTGTCTTGTCAAAAGGAGACATATGAGTTGTCTTGTCAAAAGGAGACATATGAGTAGTCTTATGAAAAGGAGACATCAGAATTACAACATAAAACAGATATATTACAACATAAAACAGATACGTTTCAACAAAAAACCGATACATTACAAAATAAAACAGATTCATTACAGCATAAAAAAGACTCATTCTTGAAACGTAAATTAAAACGAACATAACAAAGACAAAACACCAAGACACTTCACATTACATCTTAAAAGGAACGAAATACTAAGACCACTACGCATCGTCAGAATCGGCTGGTTTCTCTTCAAAATCCTCATAGAGCTCCTTCACCCACCATTTAGCCGTTTCCAAATCTTTCTCTTCGTTAAAGATTCCCAGTTTCGCTGCCATAGTCCGGTTTTCCTCCAACAATTTCGTCATAACACGGAGATGATGACGGTCATACTCAGGATCAAGAAACACCCACCTGAAGTTACATTGGCATGTAAAAAACCTTCGGCCATACTGGTCTGGTCTCATCTTGTCATTAGCGCTGAAAACCGTGATAGACTTCCTACACCTCTTATTTGGACACTGAATGGTGCTGCCTTCTTGTGGTATTGAAGATGATGATGAGGATGATGCCATGTTGGTTTCCAATCTGTAATACAATGTAAGAAAACAAGTGAGAAAGTAAGGAATAAGATGTGGAATATGGAGCTTCAAAGAAGAACTTCAAGAATCAACTTACAGGCTGAGGGAGTGAAAAGGAGAGATTAATGAGTGGAAATGGTATGCTGAGGGAGTCAATTTATAGGCGTAGGTTAACAATTCCATGCGTCACGCATGGAACCCATCCGTGCGTGACGCATGGAATGCATCTGTGCGTGACGCATGGTTCGACATTTGACTAACAGAATGCAGATTTATGTCTTGTGCACCCTAAACAAATAATCCAACAAATTCAACAACGCTAATCAGAATTGAAAAGTTCAAACACAAAACAACCTTAACAAACAATCCAACAACATCAATCCAACAACGTGATAAGCGGTGTTTTACATACCGCAACTATGGATTATTAGCTAGTTTTGTATAGGATTATGTTATTTGTTTCTATGTAATCTGTATCATGGAGCTGTTCGAAAGAAGATTTACATACGAGATTCCAAGAGATGATACAAGCATTGGAAGCATTGAAGCATAAGGAAGAAGCTGCTGAAGACGAAGACGAAGACGAAGACTTGAAGAAATCAGCAATTCTGCCTCAGACAACAAGCCGCACCCGCGGGTCTCAAGCCGCACCCGCGGGTTTCACCTTCAGCCAAGGCTCTCGAAGAAGCTCAAGCCGCGCCCGCGGGTCTCAAGCCGCGCCCGCGGCTCTCACCTTCAGCCAAAGGTTTCGAAGAAGCTTAAGCCGCGGCCGCGGGTCTCAAGCCGCGCCCGCGGCCCTCTGCCATCCAGAAATGTCTGAAGAATCCCAAGCCGCACCCGCGGCTCTCAACCCGCGGGTGCGGTTCCTCGACAGAAGAATCAAATTGAAGTCTTTGCCATTTGAAGTAATTTGTGTTTAATTTTGTAACTTTCCATACGTTTTTTAGACCTTAATTAGGCTGTTACATCAGCTAAGACTATTTAGGTAGTGGATGATCATCCTTGATCATCTTAACCTTTGTTTTTGCTTAAGTTTTTGGAAGAGTTTTCACAAACTTATGAGTTGCTAAAGTTCCTTTGTTTCACTTGGCGTTTGAAGCTTTTGGATTCAACAAGTTGTGAGTTTATCCTTTCCCTTTGTCTAACTCTTTGATTGTCTCAACTCTCTTGTTTGTATTGTCAATGAACTAGATTTACTACTTTAGATTGATCACCTAAGTTAGTTGTGTCTTGTTCATATTGCTAGAGTTTGATACTTCTAGTTGAATTATCATACTTGTTGTGTAGCACAATCTATTTGCATGAACTAGTTGTGATTGTTAATAGAGAAGAGAGTTGAGTACATGTCGAGTATCCGACTAGTTGTCCATGATATTGCATGTATCTATCTATTCCTGAATGCATTGCTACTTTGTTATTGAACTTTGATAGTTTCGAGGTTATAATCGAGTAAGGGTTATTAGGACTAGTTGGACTAATAACTATTCAAGAACAGGAATTAGAACGATCACTTGAGAACTTGACATAGGGGTAAAAAGGATTCTAAGATCAACTTGTTAATCTAATTGTGGATAATCGCTAAGTGAAACACTTCGCTTAATCTTATTATAATCAAGTTGACTTTCGATACTTCGTATCAAAACCACAAAAACCCCCCCTTTGGTTACGTTTATTGATTAGTCATTGTGATAACTTAAGAATTTGATAAACTGATTCTCTTGGGATTCGACCCTTACTTGCGTACTATATTACTTAGTTTGCATGTTAGGATTACTTGACTTGGCACACGACAAATTCGCCTCGTCAAATTTGGCGCCGTTGCCGGGGAATCAAATTTTCTTATTTTTAAGTTCTTATCTTGACTAACTTTAGTGTTGACTAGTGAATGGTCAACACCCGTCCTACTAATCAGCCTCTTTCTAGTCTTGATTCAGAGATCGAGAGAACTTTTCATCGGAATCGAAGAGAGAACAGAGACGGGACTGAGATAGTAGAAATGGCCGATCGAGAAGCTCTTGCTGAAGTGCAACGTCAGTTGGCTGACATGCAGTTGGTCGTTAATGCTCAACGAGAGCTAATTGAGACAAGGCTGCCAGGAGGTGGTGTTACTCGCACTTTGAGAGAGCGGCAAACACCGAACCTGACACAGCAACCTCAAGCTGTGGTTATTCCACCCCTTGCTCATGGGGTGACTTTCGAGCTCAAGTCGGGGGTGATCAATTTGCTCCCAAGTTTCCATGGTTTGGCTGGTGAGGATCCAATCATGCATCTGAACCAATTTCATGACATTTGCATGACAACCAAACCGCCAAACGTCACGGAAGAGCAGATTAAGATGAGAGCCTTCGGGTTCACTTTGAAGGATGGCGCTCGTTCTTGGTATTACCATTTGCCAACCGGTTCGGTTGATAATTGGGAAAAGTTGCACAAGGTGTTCTTGAGCAAGTATTTTCCAGTGAAGAAGGCAAATGCTCTCAAGAAGGAGATAGCCCATGTCGAGCAAAGTGAAGACGAAACGCTCTATGACTACCTTGAACGCTTCAAGGGGTTGTGTGCTTCGTGCCCTTTTCATGGGTATGATACCGAGGATCTTGTGCTCTACATTTGCAATGGTCTCCTTAACCAAGAAAGGAGGATGGTTGATGCTGCGTGTGGTGGGAATATTCTCAACATGACGCCGGAGGATGCCATGGAGAAATTGCAAGATATGGCTGAGAGCACAAGGAGTTTTGGTAGGATATATACCAAAAAGGGAGTGCATGCAGCAAGTTCAGGGGATCCCGCTCTTGTAGCTGAGCTTGTAGAGTTGAAGAAGATGGTCTCTCAGCTGCAAAAAGGACAACAACAACAAGTAAAGGTATGTGGTATTTGTTCTGACCCTGCTCATTTTACAGATAAATGCCCTGAGCTTGAAAGTGAAGATATTGCTGATGTCAATGCTGCTGCTGGTGGGTATGGACCCCCACGACCTCGAGGTGATCAACAAAATAACTACAACCCGAGGTATAGAGATCATCCCAATTTTCGGTGGCGTGATCCAAATGAGCCCCAACAACAAGCCCAAGGCCCTCGACCCAATGCTGGACCATCTACTGCGGAGCTGCTGAGGTCCTTGACTCAACACTTCACAACTCATGTTCAAACGACTGAGTCGAGCATCAAGAACATGGAGAAGCAAATTGGGCAGTTGGCTGAAGCTGTTACCACCATTGCACAACAAAATTCCAATTCTCTACCGTCCCAAACGGTGGTGAATCCAACCAGAAATGTGAGTGCAGTGACAACAAGAAGTGGTAAGATTTTGGGGGAAACAAAAAAACTTGTCGAGGCTTCAGCAGAAAAAGAAGATTCTGAGGACAGCCAAGAACCGCGCCCGCGGTTCCCCCACTGCGCCAGAAGCCAGTTATCCTGAGGAGCCGCGCCCGCGGGTTGAAAGCCGCACCCGCGGCTCTGCCACTTCGCCAGAAGACAAGTGCACTGACGAGCCGCGCCCGCGGGTTGAAAACCGCACCCGCGGCTCATCCACCGAGGTAAAAATTTCTGGTTTTCCTTCACAAAATGCTGAACTCGAAGTGGAGGATCGGGGGGATTTCCAGTTGAGACAGGACAACTACGTTCGCCCCAACTTTCCACCTCTCCACTCCACCAAACCTCCCGCCCCGTTTCCCGATGCCCTTAGGAACACCAAAAGGCCGGAAAACGACAAGGAGTTGTTTGAGACGTTCAGCAAATGTGAGGTAAACATCCCCTTGCTCAAGTTAATTAAAAGCATTCCTCGATATGCAAAGTTTTTAAAAGAACTTTGCACAATCAAGAGGAATCAAAAGTTGAAAGGGCGACAAAAGGTGACGGTAAGCGAGCGTGTCTCCGCTGTATTTCAAAGGCGAATGCCTAAGAAGTGCAGCGATCCGGGCATGGTCAGCATACCTTGCCGTATAGGCGACACACATTTTGAACGAGCCATGCTCGATTTGGGTGCATCGATAAATGTGTTGCCTTACTCTCTCTATAAGATTCTCGGGTTAGGTCCACTTCATGAAACCGGAATTGTTATTCAACTAGCCGATAGGTCCACCGTGTGTCCTAAAGGCGTAGTTGAAAACGTTTTGGTTATGGTAGATAATTTGTTCTTTCCCGTTGATTTCTTTGTGTTAGACATGGAACATGATGGGCAAGCTGCTCCTATTTTGCTTGGGAGACCCTTCATGCGAACCGCTAACACAAAGATTGATTTGGCTAGTGGATCTCTTACTTTAGAGTTCGATGGGGAAATAGTTCAATTTAACATTTTTGATGCTATGAAACACCCCGTCGAAGATGCTGCGTCTATTTGTTCAATTGATGTAATTGATCCTATAGTATTCAAACACAGCATCGTTCACTCACCGACAATTGATTTGTCTCTTCCACCTGAGAATCAAAGTGTTCTAGCTCGTCTAGACGCTTCGGGTAAAATTTTGGCCGGTCGGCCCATGCTACTAACTTTGGAGAGCGAAAAGCTTCTTCCTTCTATTGTGCAGGCACCGGTTGAAGAGCTTGAAGAGATACGCCGGGATGCGTATGAAAATGCGGTGATCTACAAGGAAAAGACGAAGGCTTGGCATGACAAGAACATCTTGAAGAAAGATTTCAAGGTGGAAGACAAGGTCTTGCTCTACCAATCTCGTCTTCAACTTTTTCCAGGTAAGTTGCGATCCCGGTGGAATGGCCCGTATGTTGTTGCTCGCGTCTTTCCTCATGGCGCCGTTGAGTTGTTTGACAAAGACAACCACAACGTCTTCAAGGTGAATGGTCAAAGGTTAAAACCTTACCATGAGGGATTCACCAAAGTGTCTTTCGATGAAATGGCTCTAGAAGAGCCAACTTTGGAAAATTGAAGACGGGAAACCAAGTCGAGCCACGACTCTAACCAAGGCGCTGCTTGGGAGGCAACCCAGGGTATTCTTCTTTTTCCCTTAAATTTCATTTTCTTTTTAATTGTTTTGTTTTCTATGTTCTAGGAAGTCAAGACGAGAAGACGATGGTCGTTTGCTACTAAAGGAATTGACGGTTCTTCTTTTCGTTTATAAAAAAAAAAAAAAAAAAAAAAAAAAAGAAAAAAAAAAAGGAATTGACGGTTCATCTTCTACCCTTCTCCATATCAAAATTCATTTTCTACCCCCTACCACATCAAACTCCCACCACATAAAAGCCTCTCTTCCCACTTCCCACCACATACCCTACCTCTAAAAAATCAAAAACCTCCCACCAAACCCCTCTCTCCCAACACCAACACACCCCCACCAAATCCTCCTCACCAACCGCACCCGCACCCGCACCCGCGCCGGCATCCAACCGCAACCGCGGCTCAAACGCTCCCACCCGCACCCGCACCTTCACCTTGCGCAGAAATTTTGTCCAGACGAAACCGCACCCGCGGCTACAAACCCGCACCCGCGGCCTCGCCCTGTCAAAAAAATCTCCAGCTAGCAAAAACCGCACCCGCGGCCCACAACCCGCGCCCGCGGTTCCCTCCTCGCCAGAAATCGGACAAAGGCTAAAACCGCACCCGCGGCCCCCAACCCGCGCCCGCGGTTTCCACCTCTGCGTCCATTTTACTGATTTCAGTAAGTTTTCTCCCAACCGCACTAATCATTGTTGATTTGCTTACGCCTCGGGGAGGGCTTTTTGCTATTGTGCTGCTGCTGCTGTGTGGTATATTTGTTGTGTGCGGATTTGTGGTGGCATTTGTTTTGCGTATACAATCTGATGGCTGCAGCAGGAACATCCCGAGGCCACAAAAATGATCTGTGGCAACAACAGGTTCAGACCAACTTAGCTTATTTAAGGGCTAAGCAGTGTGTAGCCACGAGATTTCTTCATCCACGTACCCTCGATGATTTGGGTATGTCTGCATGCACTGAAGCCATGCTTGAGCACGCAGGGCTGCAGAGTTTCTTGTACAGGTCAGCCCCCACTCATGCCGAGGCTACCTATCAGTTTCTGGCAAGCCTCAAGTCCAAGAACATCTCGGAGACCACTTTCATCTCGGCCATCCAGTTCATATACAATGGACGGTCCTTTACAGTTCAGGCCGAACAGCTGCGCCACATCTTGGGAATCTCTCAGGTTCCCTCTGCAGATTTTGACATTACAGTTGGCGAGAGCCCGACACAGGTCTGGTACACATGGACGGGACAAGTTCGGGACACCCATGGTAATGACTACAATGCTAAGATGTCCCATCCATGTCTCCGCCTGACACATCGGGCCCTGTCTATGGCCTTCTTTGGGCTCTCTGAGGTGAACAAGGTGCCTGCATACCAGCTGAAGTATCTGTATGCTCTGATGCCGGAATGTCAGGTAATTCCGGATTGGCTCTCACTTTTTGTTCACTCATGTAAGGTAGCCCGCTCAAAACCAAGGGGGCAGATTGCTTTGGGTGGCATGATCACCCTCATCCTAGAGGCTGTCGTCCCCGACTGGGAGACGCTTGACTGCGTGGGTAGTCCGGACCCCTCACTGGGTCCCTATTTGCTGGATACCACGTTTCTGCAAACCCGACTTAGGTGGCTCAAGCTGGTTACAGTAACTGAAGACGAGCAGATGTGGGTTTGGCTCGGTCCTCCCGAGATTGCTCTCACCGAGGATTTTGCTTATGGGCCAGCCCATACCTTTAGGCTCAACCCAGCACCCGCTCCCCCTCGTGCAGCTGCTAGACGACGAGCTCGCGGTGGGATCAGCATACAGGAGCCGGTTCCGCAGCTGGATCAGCAGCCAGCTGACCTTGAGGATGATGATGATGACGACTTCCAGGAGCCTGCCCCTCATTTTCAGCCTCAGAGGCAATGGGGCGAAGGCTCGTCTTCTGCAGCTCCTGCTGACATACCTTGGGAGCAGCGCCTTTTCGAGCGGATTGAGTATGTCTACCAGTCGGTTCAGACGGTGAACCAGAATGTTGAGAGGCTGCAGCAGACGGTGAACCACAATTTTGAGAGGCTGCAGCAGTCGGTGGATGACTTACGGCTCGACATGCAGGCTCGTTGGCCCGAATATCCAAACCGGGATGACCCGGATCAGTGAGCTTCTTTCTCTCTTCCTCATTATTTTTCTATGTCTTACACACTGAGGGCATTGTGCACTACAAGTATGGGGGAGGGAAATTAGTTCATTGCTTATCCTAGAGTAGTTTCATTTTCTTGTTATTTCCCTTCGGTTTTTATTTTGTTGTACTTTGCATGGAATTAAAAACAGAAAAAGCCACAAAAATACGAAAAAAGGCAAATGAAAATCCTGGGATGGAAAAATCCATGCAATAAGCAGGTAGTTCGGCTTGCATTAGGCTTGGCAAAAAAGGACTTGAGGGCGGTAAGGAATGGTGAGATTGAAAATGAAATGAGTGGCTAGGTGAAAACCTTTTCGAGGCGCCTAGGCAAAATGAGTGACATGAGTGTCTTAGGACAAAATTTTTTGCATGATAACCACTCTGGAAGACCAAAATTGATAGATTTCTTTCTCATCATATTGTTTGTATACTAAATGTGTTAGTAATTTGTAGTTTCTTTCTTTTTCATACTTCCTGAGATCTTTGAGTGATTATTGTAAAGAGTAAGTTTCTTTTAGCTTACTCGGGGACGAGCAAGGTCTAAGTATGGGGGAGTTTGATAAGCGGTGTTTTACATACCGCAACTATGGATTATTAGCTAGTTTTGTATAGGATTATGTTATTTGTTTCTATGTAATCTGTATCATGGAGCTGTTCGAAAGAAGATTTACATACGAGATTCCAAGAGATGATACAAGCATTGGAAGCATTGAAGCATAAGGAAGAAGCTGCTGAAGACGAAGACGAAGACGAAGACTTGAAGAAATCAGCAATTCTGCCTCAGACAACAAGCCGCACCCGCGGGTCTCAAGCCGCACCCGCGGGTTTCACCTTCAGCCAAGGCTCTCGAAGAAGCTCAAGCCGCGCCCGCGGGTCTCAAGCCGCGCCCGCGGCTCTCACCTTCAGCCAAAGGTTTCGAAGAAGCTTAAGCCGCGGCCGCGGGTCTCAAGCCGCGCCCGCGGCCCTCTGCCATCCAGAAATGTCTGAAGAATCCCAAGCCGCACCCGCGGCTCTCAACCCGCGGGTGCGGTTCCTCGACAGAAGAATCAAATTGAAGTCTTTGCCATTTGAAGTAATTTGTGTTTAATTTTGTAACTTTCCATACGTTTTTTAGACCTTAATTAGGCTGTTACATCAGCTAAGACTATTTAGGTAGTGGATGATCATCCTTGATCATCTTAACCTTTGTTTTTGCTTAAGTTTTTGGAAGAGTTTTCACAAACTTATGAGTTGCTAAAGTTCCTTTGTTTCACTTGGCGTTTGAAGCTTTTGGATTCAACAAGTTGTGAGTTTATCCTTTCCCTTTGTCTAACTCTTTGATTGTCTCAACTCTCTTGTTTGTATTGTCAATGAACTAGATTTACTACTTTAGATTGATCACCTAAGTTAGTTGTGTCTTGTTCATATTGCTAGAGTTTGATACTTCTAGTTGAATTATCATACTTGTTGTGTAGCACAATCTATTTGCATGAACTAGTTGTGATTGTTAATAGAGAAGAGAGTTGAGTACATGTCGAGTATCCGACTAGTTGTCCATGATATTGCATGTATCTATCTATTCCTGAATGCATTGCTACTTTGTTATTGAACTTTGATAGTTTCGAGGTTATAATCGAGTAAGGGTTATTAGGACTAGTTGGACTAATAACTATTCAAGAACAGGAATTAGAACGATCACTTGAGAACTTGACATAGGGGTAAAAAGGATTCTAAGATCAACTTGTTAATCTAATTGTGGATAATCGCTAAGTGAAACACTTCGCTTAATCTTATTATAATCAAGTTGACTTTCGATACTTCGTATCAAAACCACAAAAACCCCCCCTTTGGTTACGTTTATTGATTAGTCATTGTGATAACTTAAGAATTTGATAAACTGATTCTCTTGGGATTCGACCCTTACTTGCGTACTATATTACTTAGTTTGCATGTTAGGATTACTTGACTTGGCACACGACAAATTCGCCTCGTCACAACGTCATAGTTTCCTTACGAAAAAAAGACAATCTTGAAAATCTGAAAACAAACAGTTCATAAAAAACAATCGAACCCAATCCAACAAGATCACCACCGATGTTGTTGATACATAGTTGTCCACGGCTCAATATCTTGAAGGACCTCGGTTATGGCTCCATGCATTGCAGAAACATCATAGGGATCAGGCAAGGTTGCATATGGTGACAAGTGATCGTAGACCCTGTCAAAAACCTACAAATAAAAATAAATATTGAAATAAGCTATTTGCATAATGTTTACCTTAAATCAAACTTAAAGAAAAATGAAGATCTCAAGTTACATGAGATAAATGTATTACCTGCTGTGCTTCCAAGCTAGCGTGTCTGCCGGGTATCAGAAATCGATGAGTGCGGGGGATGTACCACATAAGATACTCCGGAGCTTCTTCAAAACCTGTCTGCGCAGGTGGTCCCATCTGCTCCAGGGTCGCCCTGTGGATATCCATCCCCTCCCAACTCCACGCCATTCTATCATAATTCACCACATATGACCTAGGGCTGATGAGCCTATGGGCTCTAAGGGGTGAAATTGGAGGCCTGGGAATCATCTGCACCCTACCAAACTGCCTAGGCGACCTATCGGGATGGTGGGGCTCGGTTATGTCCATGCAGCTCAGCACCCCGAAAAAAAGAGCAGGAGCATAGGCAGGATCACTGAAGTCGATTTCACCATACGGGTTCCAATTAACCTAAAAACATTATCAACGTCTTCCATTACTCAAACAGTAATTTCATTAAAGGTCCAAGCAAAGATGATGAAAAAAAGTCCTCAGTTTTTTTTGCAATTCCATGCGTGACGCATGACACAGATCCATGCGTGACGCATGGAATTGCAAAAAAACTGAGGCTTAAAAATGTAAACAAAATGCAACACAAATACCTGATCCGCCCTCATTGCATCTAGTTCAGCTCTGTAGTTTCGTGCTTCAGGGTCGTAGTTCGGCAACGCTTCCTCTGGTAGAAACCGAAACGCATAAGGATGATCAACTGACCAACCAGGATTACGCCGAACACCAGCTGCTAAGGATGGGAAGTATGTGTATATCCAACCCTACCATTTAAAAAATATAGTTAGCATTAAAACCATAGAAATAAGTTATGATTGCTAAAAAATGTAGTTCCTAAATAATTAAAAACTTACTTGAAGGAGAGTGAAACAAAATGAGATCAAACCACAATTTTCGCGTGTAGCGATGCCCATTTGGCGATAGAAATATGCTAGCGCCGCAGATCCCCAAGAAATACTTCTTGCCTCTTCAACACTCCCTAGAAATGCACCAAATCTCATCGGGAGCTTATGTTGTGACTTGTCAGTGAAGATTGTGGAAGCCAGCAAGTGGAATATATATCCCATTCCATGAACTACGGGATCATTTAGGCCCTCAATGTGCGCCTTAAACTTTTTCGCGCTCATCCAATAACTATCGAGCTGTTCAATTTGAAGATGAAAATTTTGCCGTCCCTTTTCACCAAAAAAGTTCTTGTTCGTAGTTCTCCCGACTGAAGCGGTGGGGTCGGTCACCATAGCTTTCCCGTGAATAGGAAGCAACAGCAGCTTCTTGATGTCGAGCAACGTCACTGTCATCTCACCAAATGGCATGTGGAAGCTATTTGTTTCAGGATGCCACCTTTCTATAAAGGCGCAGATGAGCGGATAATCAATCACATCGTACATCAATACCCTGAGATGAGTCAGCTCCGTTGCAATTGCGTGATTACCCCATGACAAGTCAGAATTAAGTTCCCAATCTTTCAGCTGGGATTGTCTTGTCTGGTAAGGGAGTACGCCTCTATCCTGTAAATTGATTACGTAACACAAATAATTTTAATAACGCATAAATTTTTTCCAGAAACTGCATAAATTTGGTTAAGGTGCAATGTACAGAATGCAGTTTCTGCATTCTGTGTAATGCAAATCCATGCGTCACGCATGGACATGAACCATGCGTGACGCATGGACATGAACCATGCGTCACGCATGGATGTGCATTACACAGAATGCAGAAAGCAGTTTATGCATTCTGTACAGCACACCTTAACCAAATTTTCAACAAAACTACAAATATTTCAACAAATAATCCATTTGGTTAATCAAATCAATTCATACATTAACAAATTTATTATCACAAATTCTATAAACCAAATTAGTTATGATAAGTATTGAATCTATAAACCAAATTCTAATTACATACCTTTCCTCTTTGCACAAAAAAGGCTGTATGAGCTTCAAAGCTTATGAGCAGCTCCGGAATTTGTGGACCTCCAGGAGTACCCCCCTCTAACTGAGGGACGTATATGTTTTTGACCGGAGGTTGTCGTCGTCGTCGTCTTCTGGGTTGTTCCTCCTGCTCCTCTTGCTCTTCCGCTTCTTCATGTTCTTCATGAACATTCCCATAGGTCCGATCCTCTTCCTGACCCTGTTCCTCATGCTCCTGCTCATAATCAGAATCAGAATCACCATTGGCACCCCCAGCTGATGGCCCTGCACTGCTACAAGCAACCAGTGCGTACTGGTCATCACCCGTCTGAGGGTTCTGAAAGTGATGAGAACCAGTAGCTTGCCTCATCATCTCCACAAATGATTGGTCATGTTGTGGATAGCCCGGATAGCCTGAAAACTGTGTTTGTTGTGGAAACATAGTTTGATGTGGGATCAGAATGGGGTGCCAGGAAAGTAATGAGGGGAACCCTGGGGATCGAAACCTGCAGCAGACAAAGCTAGCTGTTGCTGTTGTTGTTGTTGTTGGTGTTGTTGTTGTTGTTGTTGTTGTTGTTGTTGTTGTTGTTGTTGTTGTTGCTGTTGTATCTCATCATAAAACTCTAAACGACGAGGAGGCGATTCTTGTCTATTCTTCTTCTTCCTTTGTTTTGGAACTACGGGATCTTTTTTCTTCAGATCTCTGTTTCTTTGACGAGTATCCCGTCCAGGTCGACGACCACCATCCATATCTACATCATAAAATGTGCAATTCCACAAAATTAATCAGTTTACTGAATTTAATCAGCATATCATCAAAAACTCAATCAGCATATCATCAAATACAATCTGAAACTGCAGAACACAGTTTCTGGAATGTGCAATTCCATGCGTCACGCATGGCTTCCATCCATGCGTCACGCATGGTTGCAATCCATGCGTGACGCATGAAATTGCACATTCCAGGGTTGTGTTCTGCAGTTTTTCCATGGCTTTCAAACCCTAATCTCAACACTTTTTTCAAAATTATAACAGTTTTTCAATAATTTCATTAAAACCATACCCAATTTCAACAACCTAATTCATAACCCTAATTCACAAAACCCTAATTCAATATCAAAACCCTAATAAACTATATACACATGAAAATATCAAATTTGTCAATAAATTATCAACAAAGTACACAATCCATTCATATATTACAAGTTTAATCATTTCTAATCAACTAATTAACATACACATTGGATTTTGAAGTAAATATCATCAAAACAACATGAAAACCTCATATATACATCAATACCATACCATAACAATGAAATCTTAATGTTTACATACCTTATATGTAGAAAGATGATGAAAAATGTTGAAAATTGGGTAAAACCGTGCGTGATATAGCTTCAGCCGCCGTGAGGTATGTTGGGGAAGATAACAAAATGGTAGGGTTTGATGTTTTTGGGCTTTTATAGGAAAAAAATCCATGCGTGACGCATGGTTTGTGTCCATGCGTCACGCATGGTTTTGTTCTGTGCGTGGCGTATGGATTAAAACCATGCGTCACGCACGGATATAATCCATGCGTGACGCACGGCGCCTGGGCGGTAAATAGCAAAAGGGGTGGGCGTTAAATAGTAAGGGCCTAAATTAAAATGAGAGAATTTAAGATTTTATAGCTAAAATGGATGAAATTGAACTTACCGAGGAGGAGGAGCTAATTCATATCCTTCGTTATGGAGAAAATGAAAATCTACAAGAAATTTATTCTCATTATTTTCTGGAAAAAAAAATTACAACCAATCATTACTTTTGGAAATTTTGTAAATCATGAAAATTAAATTATTAACGAAACAAACACATCACAAGCACATCCATTTATAATGGCCACACCAAAAAAAAAAACAAACAAGCACATCCATTTATAATGGCATTGTCATTTATTCATAATGACACTTTTTTATCAAAAAAAATTACGAGACTTTATAAAATGTGTATAAAATATGAGTTATTTTTCATGATAAAGTCTTTATAAATGTGTTAAGTCAAACAACTTCATTTGAGTTAAGTTCTTTATAGTTTTTAAAATCATTATAAACGATATGCCAAACTCACCCTAATATCTGGTATGGTTATGATATATCGGGTATGGCACCCTTATGGGTATTGTATGAGTAATATCGTTGATATACTCAATTTTGTAGAGATATCAAAAACACACTTTAAAATTATTTCAATGCTCATGCGGTCATGCTTGTTATACTTGATTCATTTCAAACAATATATCATTTTGATATCTATAAACTGTTTTTACATCATTTTGATATTGATATAGTTGATATAGTGATCATACGTCATTTTGATATTGATATACTAATTATACCAAATGTAGATATAGATATTAATATGAGCATCACTCATGCACTGATGTCTCAACATTCCTTTTCAATATATCAGTTATAAGTAGTTCCAACTAATTATTAGTACATATTAAAATTATTTGATATTTTTATTAAAAGTATTATTATATTATTATAACTATTTATTTCTTAGTGTATAGGGAATTTTTATTTTTTACCATTTGACAAAAATAGCAATTAAAATCTATCTATATATAAAAATTCATGGGTTTGAGAAAGTAATGGCAATTGGTACTCATTAATGTTTAAACTTAATTTTTTATATTTCTCATTATCCAATGATAATTGAAACTTATTAAATGTCTAATAAAACCAAAATTATGTGCTTAATTGGTTAGTATTTCCACCAATTTAATTTATTTATTTTTCACTCTTCACCTTTAATCTGTATGACGATGAAAAACAATCCGAACAACGTAAACGACTATGTGATTTTGGTACATATATAAGAGATATTCAATTCATTTTATTATAATTTACTAAAAAATACATATATGAAAAAATATATTAAGTATATGAATATAGACAAAAATAAAAAGTGTTTGGCTCGCGCAAAGCGCGGGTAATGATCTAGAAAGTTGTCATTAAGTCGTCATTGCTATGTGGCCTCTTGAATTTCTCTTCTAATTTCAACTTTTGATTTCTTCGACTTCTCCGAATGAGATTTCGTATTGAATTTTCCCATCAAGTCGTCGTTAATGTTCTGCATATTGTTGCAGCCATCAATTCTCGTATTACTTGGTCGACATCACTTTTCAGGAATCATCTCCATCGAACTAGATCTCTTCCGGATACTCCAATTATGAGCGGAAGTGATTCTCTAACCACTTCCGCTCTCATCTTCTCCACCATTTTGCTCCTCCTTACCGGATTCAGCTCGGCCGCCGACACTACTACCTGCCAGTACAACACTACCTATGGTACCAATCTCTACAGTTACAGCTTAGATTCTTCCTTACGCCGTTTTCCCCATGGCGTACTTAGCGAAGACGGGTACTCTTCCAGTCTCTTACTGTTAGGCATTTTTACATAAATGGTTTCTGATAAGGTTTTTTTGTACAGATTCTACAAGGTAGCTTCGAATGATACCGTTCTCTGGTTTCAGGTTGGCTTCATCAGGTCACACTTTACTTCTTTCTGTCTTAAGTTCTTTATGAGTTTTCAATTAGGGTAAACCATGAACAACAATGTAAAGGAAATTGGTGTAAGAATGAGTCATTCTTTGTCCTAATTGGTGTTTGGATGAACTTTTACCTGACAGCTTAAGCTACTTTGCTTGTGAATGCGACTAATTCAGTAAGTAAAAATGCGTTAGGTATAGGGTCGCTTAGGAGATGAATGAGAGAATGAGAGATCATAAGATTTAGGGAAGAATAAAGGAAAAAATTTCATTACATCACTTAGAAAAGCAAACATGATACTTATTAGACATTATCTTTTGAATTAACTGTTAAAAAATAAAAAAAAATATAGTGAAATTGGTTAAGTGGTCGCCTAACATTGAGGCATTTTCTGCGCCCAGTGTCGCCTAGGTCGACTTGGGATTGCCCATCCCTAGGCGATGTCATGGCTGAGGTTCGCTTAGGCGTCACTTTTTTATTCACTGGACTGAGCTATTATTAAATTAAAAGGGCTGGAAATCTTGTGTTTCAATTATTAAAACTGTACAGCACTCTTGTTTCCTCAGTTTTGTTACTATTGTTGATTATGTATTGACTTTCTCTTCATTTTTCATTTAAACCTGATTGTGGTGTAGCTTTGTGATGGGATGATCTTCAACCATGACACTCCTAAATGTTTTGACTGTTCGGTAAGCATTAGCTGCAGCATTGCTATTTGATGCAGATTAAGCTTAATGTGATAGGTGTACAATATAAAATATAATTTCTGATCTACAATGTTTTTAGGGTTGTGGTGGTACATCACATTGTGGCATGGGCTGTAGTGCACTTGTTTCTAACAATATTGGAGGTTGAACATTCTTCATAATCCCTTTTTCGTTTCAATATAAACGCGTGACTTAGACTTATGAGGTTGTTGCAGGTTATCATGTTTGCACCACTATTGGGGATAGCTCAAGATTTGATATCAACCTTGTGGGTGAGATACTTTGTCATCCTAACACCACTTTCATTTGGCATTCACTACTTGTACAGAGAACATTTCCTTTGCTGCACTATAACATCTTTCTTGGCTTGAATCACATTACTTTTTGAATTTTTCTGTGAGGAAGCATCTATCTGACAAAATGACATTTTCTCTGCCTCAGGTGCGCATAGTCCTGATATGGGTGTGACCATTAAGATGACAAGCAGAAGTACTCTAACTAACTGCTCACTTACTGTGTCTGTTTTGTGCATCCATGATGATGTTATAGTAAGAGTTCGTTTCTGAATGCTATAAAAGAATTTGTTTAATTGATGTTTCCTCTAATTTAGTTTGACAATTTTTAAGGTTATTTTTCTTCTTCATTGTCTTCTGGTTATGTAGGGGCCAGAATCATTGCACATGTCAGGATCTTGTGATTATGTAAGTATATAGACTGAAAATTGTGCAATCATTATTTGTACTCAACTCTATCTACTCAGTCCTAGAATTTTCTTATATGAAAATATTATATTCAACTCTAGGTGTGACTGATCACTGATTTAGGACTGAGCTTCAACCTCATACATTCAATTCTGACAGGAAACCGTGATGTGGCATCCCACGGGCTGTGCCACAGTAGTGCCTTTGCAAAAGGGAGGATGGGGCTGGTTTGGCATTTTTTTTACCATGTGAGATATTCTAATAAGTATTAACATTTACTGTGCAGTTTATCTTCTAAAACAGTTCTACTAACTTCTATGCCCTTATCTTCTTTGTTTGGCTCTTGTTCCAGATTGTTATGCTTTGCAGGATTCTACCTGCTCGTTGGGGTCTTTTACCGTTTTTACTTCCTCGAAATTCGCGGTGTAGATGTATGTTTCCATACTGTGCTTGTTTTGTTTTGTTTTTACGGGATTCATTTAGCTGGATCGAAACTGTATGATCATTTAAATCTGATAAAGGTTATAAACATCATTTCCTCTGTTTGTCTTAAACCAAATCTCCATTTTCCCTCAGGTTATTCCCAACTTAGAGTTTTGGACTGACGTTCCACACAAAACACAGGTAAGGCTACCTTCTTTTTCTTCTGCACCTGCACCGGCAATTACTGATGTTATGCTATAAAACATCATTTTCTCTGGTGCATGTTTTATGTTTCTGAACAAATCCGCATGTTTCAAATTCTGCAGAGTTGGTTTAGGTCTGTAAATCACAAGTTCAGAGGACCGACTTCTAGGGAAACAAGCTCATACTCGCAAGCAAACTTTTGAAGGCGACATCACTCTATGAAACAAGCTCATTCTTGCTGTGTGAATCTTTTCACTAAGGCCTTCATTCTTCCTGAAATGCATATTCTTGCTTCATTAAAAGGAGAAAAAATGGCATATGATCCTAAATTCAGTTGCAGATCCTGATACCAGGTATCCTTTTTTTCTTGACAAAACTCAACTCCATCAAACCAAGGTTTTGTGGCTAGTTTTGGTTGGGTTTGTTAAATGTGCTTATAGGCAAAATGATGGTGATGTAATGGGGTCAACAACCAGTGGTAACTTGATAAGGCACCAACTACATGTATTATATTCAAATTTTTCATAAGAGTTGTTCATTGGCATCATTACTTAGGATATAGATATACATACAACACATTATTTAAAATGCATTATGAACCACAGCACATGGGAATGAGTGGGCTATGTAAATGAACTAATGAAGGGGTGGTGGACAAGCTTCACAATACCACCTACTAGGAAATCAAAATTATTCTATTGTTCATAGATTCATATGCAGGCATGATAGTATTAGAAAAAAAAAAAAACATTATAACAATTTTCAAGACATTCCTTCGTAAAATATTGGAAAAATAATTTACGTCCCTCTCATACAGACAAGTCCCTACTAGCCAATTTTTCTGTTATGAATGTTTTTCCAAAAAATATGCATCACAAATCACAATCACTTTCATTACTGCTGGCAGATACATTATCCATTGTTGAAAACCCTGACCCTGGCATCCATATTTCAATTATTATAAGATATTATTATTTCTAAATTATAGTCTTTAATATACTAAGCTATAGGCAATATCATCATCGATCTGATTAGACCAAAAAAAAAATCATCATCAATCTGGTTTAATGGGTTTACCCTAGCTATATGTATTATTTTTCCCACTTGCGCAATCCGCCTAAATAATCCTTTTGTTTCAGTTAAAAACGTGATATATTTTCATAAACACTAATGTGCTAATACTTGAAACAATCTAAAGTGAATGAAATGAAAGACCATTACACCAAGATGTTCAGACTGTATATGCACTTTGTCAAGAATTAAAATTCAAGCAATGGTTGGTAGCTCTTTAAACACTTGCACCAACAACCATGAAAGTGCCCTTCCACCAAATTGAAACATTAGTCCATTTGTATGTAAAATGTGCAAGTTAATTCTATATAATATGGATCACTAAATACGCTCTATATAGTATGAGGGAAAAAATACAAATAAAACTTATAACAATGTTATAATCAATCAAGTGTTTTTCCGCCGAAACACGGTCTGAGAGGCTAGATGCGGACAATTCATATTCTGATACCTATCGAGAGGATGTGAACGACAAGCCTAATACGAAATAAGAACAAAGACTCTACAAGAGACACGTATAAGAATCTGGGCCTATTGCCCTAATATACTCCATGAACCAAGCGCTCTGGAATCATTCTTTTTAAACCATATTGTTTGTCGTTGCTAAGTGTGTCGGGTTCTTCATTATCACGTATCTAACTCTTCTCCGGACGGCCTCGACCTCTCCCGACTCTGTGTATCACGCTGAAATCTAACATTTCACACCTACGGACTAGCGCGTCTGCTTTGTCTCCTTTGCACATGTTCATACCATCATATTCTAGTCTCCCGTAGTTTGTCCTTGATGTCGGACCTTTTTTCTAATAACTTCATTTCTGATTCTGTTTGTTCTTATATGATCGCAAATCCAATACAACATCCTCTCTGCTACCACATCTTTTATTCTTAAGTCTTCCTCCCGGACTAACATTGTGCCTCGTATATAACAAGGCTGAACTAACATGACCGAAAATATAAAGGGAAGAAAAACTATAGAAATAACGAACGTACAAATTTAATGCTCCATAGTACGAGTATTAATTAACGGAAAAGGAGGAAAAATGTGGGAGTTGAGGAAGGGTACATTTCACACGGTAGTAGTCGTTCAACAACTCTGCACCTCGAACGAAGACGAAGGTTGACGCTTCTTCTTCATCTTCATCCCTTCTCTCTGAAATCAGACGCGCAATTCTAACTCGAGAACAAGAATTCCGGAAATGAAATCTCTAAAGGCGCCTCTGAAAAAATCTCGAACAGTCTCCCCCTACCTCATCACCTTCATCGCCTTCGTCTTGTTCGTCGTCCTCTTCTACAGCCGCAATTACTCCTCATCACCTGTTTCCGAAGAATTCCAAGCTGTAAACACTCTCACCGTCGATCAACGATTCTCTTCTTCCGCCTCGGTTCCTGATTCCGTCACTACATCTCCCATAGCAGGTAACTGAACGATTCTGTCTTCTTCTATTTTGATTTTCATCGAAGTTCAAATCTCTAGAAATTATGCATTGAAGCAGGAAATACTCCGCATCTGTCTCCGGAGATTTTAGAACTATTTTGTGTGTATCTGTCTGGTGACTCGTTCGTTTCGAACATTCAAGATTAGCTTGATGAAAGATTATTATCGACTCGTTTGATTGATGTTTGCTAGGTTCGTTTTAGATCAGTTGCGAACTTACAACCATTACATGAGTGGATTATTTTCTTTGTGCCTGAAGCTCAAATCTCTAGAAATTATAGAATGAAGCAGACAAAACAAATCTAGAGGAATCGTAGGAATTACTCCGCATCTGTCTCCGAAGAATTTAGAACTAAGTTTTGTGTATCTGTCTGGTTACTCGTTCGTTTCAGTAATTTAGTCGCAATTGATCTTCGAATATTCTAGAGGAATCGCAGGTTGAGGCGGTGTTTCTCGCCGATTATGTTGATTTTACTTGAATCTGAACTAATTTATCTCTGTTGCATCCAATTGCGTGGGATTACTCCGCATTACAGCTATTTTTGTATATCTGTGTGGTTACTGGTTCGTTTCAGTAATTTAATCGCAATTGTTGAAGCAGGAAAACAAATCTAGAGGAATCGCAGTTTGATTTTGTTGAAATTGAGCTAATTTGTCTCTGTTGTATTCCAATTACAGAGGAGGAGAGGGAGAAGAAGTTAGCGGCGTTTGCGAAGGGAAGAGCGCCGGAGGGATGCGACGTGTTCAAAGGGCGGTGGGTGTGGGACGAGTCGACTCGGCCGCTTTACAAGGAATCGGAGTGTCCGTACATACAGCCTCAGCTAACGTGTCAAGAACACGGCCGCCCTGATAGGGGCTATCAAAATTGGCGCTGGCAACCACATGACTGCAACCTTCCCAGGTTTGACTATCTTCTTTTTCTACTGGAAAAGTTTAATCAATTTGCACCGAATTGAATATTGAACTGTGTCTGAACATTATTAATGGCTAGAGAATTATGCTTAGTTATGCTCCATACTACTACTCCTATTGGATCTTCTCGTTTGCTATTTTGACGATATAAAATGTGTGTCGACGAATGTACTTGTTAGAAACATGAAGATCAAATAGGGACAGAGGGGAGTAAACACATTTGTCAACTTTTTGAAGCATAATGATCATTCTCATTAAAATAATCTACACGAATCTTTGCTTATTTCTTAATCTATTTATTCCCCGGGACTTGTTATAGTGCTGTATTATGGATGGCAGGATGGGTAATGTGAGCGCTTTTGAACGTTTGGGTATAGATTAGCTATAAGCTAGGGTACTTTGGAAGGGCAATATAGGCATGTATTTTGTCTAATTTTAGATGAGAAAAAGTGGATATGGAAGTTCTAGTGAATCTAGTGCATGAGTTTTAGGTGGAGAAATGTCTGGATGATGATTCCTATAAACTGTGAAAGAGTCATTTATGAACATTTAGTTCTAGTTAGCAGTCGCCATCACTGAAGCACCAAGAATGCACCAAGAATTCTGGCCCCAATGAAATGCATGTATGCATTTATGCTAAACACATGTCCTGAAAAAATCATCTGTATTTTGTTTAATATGACGATTATAACATTGAGCTTATAGTAGCTACATCCGAAGGATAGACTCATGGACTTAACAAAAAAACTAATGCATTAAGATCACCTGAAGAAGATCCACATGCTGTAGTTCTTTCCAGAAGATTTGTCCAAGAAACATAACTTCCCGAAAAGAGGCTACAAATCTAAAAGTTATCTGTGCCGAAGAGTTTGGTCATAACGTTTTCTCATACTTTAATTAAATCTTTGTATACATTTTCTGTGATGTCTACAACTTCATTACGGTTGATGATGATATTACGAGGTTATGAAGGAGATAGAAAACGTTGTCAACTTCTTGCAGTGTTGTAGCAACTTTTATTCTCCATATTTTAGCAGAGTCCTTAACTTTTTTCGCCAACTATATGCAGTTTCAATGCAACTGTGATGCTTGAGGCTCTTCGTGGCAAGAGAATGATGTTTGTGGGTGACTCCTTGAACCGAGGTCAATATGTTTCCCTGATCTGCCTTCTCCAATCCGTCATCCCTGAAGGCTCGAAATCCATGGATTCTTCCTATGATTCCTTGACAGTCTTCAGAGCGAAGGTGTATCGTCATTCTAATGCTTAGTCTTGTTATTCCAACAAAAACAAACTCGGCTTTTTCACTAAATCTCACATTGGCTCCTTGCGTGCAGGATTACAACGCTACCATCGAATTTTACTGGGCACCGTTTCTTCTAGAGTCAAATTCAGACAATGCAGTTATACACAGAATAACAGACCGAATTATCCGGAAAGGCTCTATTAACAAGCACGGGAAGTATTGGAAAGGCGCCGACGTAGTTGTGTTCAACACCTATCTATGGTGGATCACTGGCCGTAAAATGAAGGTCTTGTAAGTAACCCGAATTCCCATTTTTCTCATTCTAATCACAAATCTGATCAGCTAAACTGACCTGTTCTTGCTCAATTCCATCACTCAGAAAAGGCTCATTCAGTGATGAAAAGAAGGAGATCATGGAGCTCGAAACAGAGGACGCTTACCGAATGGCAATGAAAAGCATGGTGAGCTGGGTGCAAAGGAACATGGATCTTGAAAAAACAAGAGTCTTCTTCACTAGCATGTCTCCTACCCACACAAAGTAAGAGTTTGTTTGTCTACATCATTATAATGCCTTCTATTTATGGATAAACGAATATGCTTAATGTACAAACGTACGAATACATGCACATTCCTAGAAAAAACGATTATTTGAAGAGAAGTAATACTTAGTTTGAAAGAAACTTCCCATTAAATCACTGTTAGGGTTTGCTCATGGGCACACACTAGAAAAAGACTAAATGAATTTGTCAATATAATGGTTTTGCCAAAGAAGCCCTAAGTCTTACTACTACATTTTGTATGAATACTATCTTATACAGATTATAACATATATTTCAAAATGGATTCATTTGCATTAATGCAGGAGCCAAGAGTGGGGAGGAAAGAAAGACGGAAACTGCTACAACGAAACGACATTGATAGACGACCCAACATATTGGGGATCAGATTCAAGCAGAAGCATAATGCAAGTGATTAGTGAGGTCTTTAGCAAAACTAAGGCTCCTATTTCTTTTCTAAACATCACACAACTATCTAGCTACCGAAAGGATGCGCACACGTCCATTTATAAGAAGCAATGGAATCCGTTGACACCGGAGCAGGAAGCGAATCCCGCTAGCTACTCGGATTGCACACATTGGTGCTTGCCTGGACTTCAAGATACATGGAATGAGCTACTTTATGCTAAGCTATTCTATCCTTAGTAGCTAATGCTAACAAGAAGAGGTACATAATTTTGCATATGAGTTCTTGATTTACATTCACTTGATGTAAAGAACACATGATATAATTACACTTTCATTCATTCTTTAGATAAGCCTCTGGGCTGGATGTGTTGTGGGATTGGGCCTTGGCCCAATCTGCATTCACCCAATGGCCCATGCTATTGTTTTTCGAAAAGTGATTAGTATAATTGATTGTCCTAGACCTTTGTAAGCCTTAGCTTAGATTATGCATCCTAAATCATTCAATAGTTTAATTAGTATACAATGTTACAAGGGACTTCATTGAACCCTTTTTATGGATATGCATCTATTAGGAGAAAGGTTTCAGACCTTCTGGTAAGAATGATATAAGTTACCGACTTACGGTACGAGGTGCGAAGTGCGAAGCGCTCGTGTTCACAAATTGCACTGTTTATATATTCTTGATGGTAGTGTTCATAATCCGAGTGGTGACAATTTTAAACTTTTTAAGTGAGTTACGTGAGAACAATTTTGTAATTTTTGTGAACTACTTAAACGGACATGATCGTCAGATTATGAACATCATCGTCCAAATTATGAACATTAATCCCGCCTCGCAGGCACTTCGTACCGTAAATTTTGTTCTCACGGAACATTTATCGTCTATTAGTAATTAGTGTCACCTTATTGACATCAATAGTAAAATGAAAATATGCTGATAAAGATTGTAAGTTAACTGCCAAACATCTCATGGGATATTTGCCAAACAAAACTTAACTTCGGTAGTCAAATCTAGATAATTTCTTATGAATAACTACATAAAACATTCCTTTCCCGGATAAAATAATATTTTGAGCATTAGTAGAAAAAATCAAAATTGAAAGCACCCAACATTATACTCCTAATATTTTAATTAATTTTGGCTGAACTATTTTGAAATTCGAACAACCTAACACCATTAACTTTGATATTAAATAATATATTGAAACCAGCTATATCAAGTTGATCATGTCTTGGGATACAAAGTCATGAATGTACTCCCAAGTTGGAAATTTTATTGCATAACCAATGCCATGAGTACTTAAACTAATACTAGTATCAATGCTTAATCTTTCAGTTTTGTAGCTAAGTAATGATGATTTTAGGGGGGCAATGCATTACATATGTATACACACTTTCGGCAGGATTCCAGAAATTTCAAGTCAAAAGACTCAAAATTATCTTGTGATATTATATTTATAAATGAATATGTGAACAACATTGACCCATTCAAGAAACATAATATTTAATAAATATACTGACGATACAAGGTCGGATTAAGATCGTGGATCTGCTAGGATTTTGATGGACGATGGGGATTGAAGTCGACGGTGGCGGCGATTGTGGTCGACGGCGGCGGACGGTTGGGTGAAGCTGATGTCGAGGCGGCTTCGAGAGATCGTTGTGACAGACGATCGAACGAATCTTGGTCTTCGACAAGTGTTATCTTCCTTGACTCAGTCGTCGATCTAGGAAGACTAGCTTGACTCGGACACAATAAGCAAGTGACGTATTTCTTGACTCAGTCGTCGATCTAGAAAGACTCACTTGACTCGAACTAACCCAAGGAATCCACCTAGGATTCTTTCAAGGTTTGAAGGTCGAACTATGTATAAACAACAGATCGATCTCACAGGCCAATATCAAACCAAGCGTTGACTTCTTGCAATTCAATATCAAAACCCAGGTCAATATCAAACCAAACGTTGACTTCTTGCAATTCAATATCAAACCAAAAACTACAGCTAAACAACGTCAAAACCTAAAAGGAAGAGTAATTCTCAATTTGTCAAAGTCTGCCTAAAACCCTAGAAAAACACACATTAAATAGTCTTCTCGAATTGCTTGATTCCCAAAAAAGGAAACCCTAGAAAAGCCCTAAAATCTCAAATCTCATGGCAGCCTCGTCCAATCTCGAATGGACCTCAAATTTGGACACAATGAAGATAAGCCCAAGTACTAAAACATATCGAACGGAGAGCTTAATCCGATCATTCGTTTGCCCAAACGAACAGAAACAAGTTTGGATCTTGCAACAGTCATATCTTCCTCATTGGATCTCTGCTGGGCTTCAACTTTGGACACAATCAAGATAGGCCCAAGAAGTATACACTGACCAAATATCTTCTCAATTCGATGCCCGAGCCGTCCAGTCCACTCTGTCCTAGTTTCAGCCCATCTTTGACAGCATCGCCTCTTATCATCTTCCCGGCCTTCAGCTCGGCTATGGGATCGCATCACGGGTTGCTTGGGAGACGCTCCAGCGTACGTACATCATATACTATTCAGTAAATCTTACTGTTATCCAAACTCTTTCAAAGTGCTAAACGATCTCAACTTGAAAAAAACTGAGCAAATTGAATTATAAACAACACAATTTGGACAAAAAAGGAAGCATTTCTGAATCTTTAAAATCTAAACAATTAACATGACGTTAATTCAACCGGAGGTTTAGTTTGAATAGGTTGGTTGTTGGTACAGTTGGCATATTGTACTATTACTCACATTACCACGAATTTCTGCAACTTGCAAGTTGCAACCATATTAGTTTTGTAAATTTCTGCAACTTACAAAGTTCAACTAGCTTATCTTAAAGTTCAATACTTCAACTAGCTCCCAATATCAAATCAGATTATACAGTTCTTCAAGTTAAAACAATTTTGTTACCAGGTGATGCATGCATGATGCATGTATGCAGAACTAACCAAATTATACATAAGGAAAATGTATTAACATAGAGAGCTAGAGAAGAGTCAAGCAGACACGTCACTTCGTAGGTGTTAGAAGGTAGATTTTAGCGTACTACAAACAGATTGAGGTCGTCATAAAAGGAGTTGGAGAGGGCTGAGGGGGTGATATAAAAGGACCTGAGTCGCTTAGAAATGACAAACGATATGGCTTAGGACATGAACTCTTGGAGGGAAAAAAGATCAAGATGATGGAGTTGTGTAGAGGTTTAGATTGAATGATTAACAATGACCTAGTTCTTTACGTGTCTCGTGTAGAGACGTTATGTCTATTTTCGTTTATATTTTGTTATGCCTTAGACTTGTCGGTTCACATCCTTTCGGCAAGTGTCAGGGTATGGATCACTACAAGAAAAACAGTTTATTGCAACGACTTTTGGCAACGACAAAAATTTGTTGTTGCAAAACATTTCATTAGCAACGACTTATATATTGCGTTGCAATAGTTGTTGCAATACATGGAATTTTATTTTCCCTCCCTCCGAAAAATGGACGGCTAAATTGCAAAAGTTGATACATATTTTTTGCATCGGAAAAGTCGTTGCAATAAAAATTATACAAGTAAGGTAACGAATTAGTTGTTGCAATATAACATTTATATGTAAAGCAACGACTGTTGTCGTTGCAATATAATTCCTCTAATTACTGTCGTTGCGAAATCTAGAGCCAAATCTGATTTATCTTTAGAAGAAACCCTCGCAAGCCGCAATTCCTCTTCCCACATTCCTTTGCCTCCATCAACCCCCGCCGCTGCATCTCCCACCTCGAGTCTATCTCCTCTATCAAACCCGTAAACTCTCGTCTTCTCAACAACCCATTTTCTCTACCTCTCAATCTCTAACTCCTCTTCAGCCGCCTCATGGGCCAGAGCGAGATTGGGGCGTCAGAGCTCCAAACGGGGGAACCGGGTAAGTACAGCGGTGGATGGAGACTACTCGTCGAAGAGGAGCAACAACTATGAGAAGAGGGAGACGATAAGGTTAATTCTACTCCTTGTTTATATCCTTTGATTCGCATTTGGTGTTTTTATTGCCCCAGAAGCATGGATGAGAAAAATTTGATGGAGGATATCTTCTGACCAGGAGCACACCATGGATGAGCTTCAGGTCGAAGCGGCTTGTTTACTGCCCCGGAAGCATGCAACTTCCAGTTCAATAAGGTCGGTTGCCACTCGTGTATATCAGAACATACGCTGCCTATTTCGCTTTTAACCAACGAAATCTATTTCGGGTCTCCACCCATTTCTTCAAAAACCACCATCAGATTTCCTTCTGGTTTTAGCCAGGAGCGCGGTACATGGTACCTGAAAAGTTTATCTTGCACTTAGGTAGACATAAATTACTGATGCTAAGAAGAGGTAGAATCTTATATTTTACTCACCATCTTTGTGAAGGATCACCGCAGTAAACTGGGCATTTCTTTTCAGTATAATACCATGCATAGTTGCATTCACCACAAGTGCCTGATGCCTTGTAAGCAGGCCAATTGACTCATGTATATAAACTGGGGCTGATTCATCAAACAAAATGAGGGAGTCCATTCTAATTTTGTCTTGGTGCTCTTCTGGAGTGATGTATGTCTCTATTGTGAGTCATGGAGTTTGGTTGATTTGATTCTATTCTGTTAGTTTTACAGGTTTTCTTTAGTTGAACTTTGTAACCAATGTGGTTTATGTTGTGCATCTTCCTGGCAAGTAAAGATCTTTTGTACTTTGTGCATAAGCACTACAGAGAGCTGCAGAATTATGATACATATTGATGCTTCTTGTTGTCGTACTACTTAGGTGTAAGGATTAGTTTTAAAGTAAATATGTTTGATAAGTGCGTGTTTTTCCAGGTCGGCTTAGATATTGAAGCAAGACTCTTTATCTCCATCTTACAAGTTATTTCTCAATAAACATGGTGAGAAAAATTTGCTGATCCTGCAAGGTGTTAAAGAGATTGCAACAGGCATGTCTTTCTCTAATCTAGAAGGGATAGAGAAGTACTATAAAGCTTTGGGTGTTAATACCAAATTGGATCTGCACATGAAAGTCCCATGCTCCGTATGAATCCTTGCTCAATTCTTTTTAATTTTCTCACTTTACCTTTTAACAGTATGAATACTCATTCTTGATCTGGTTATGAACTTCATTTGTCTTCCTTCACTATACACCAAATCACTATAATGTTAATGATGTCTAACATACAACCACATTATATTTGATAAGTGTCAAGTGATCAAGTTTGTGGAGTATCTAGCTTCTTTTCTTGTAATGTTAATTTTCATGAATTGCATAGCTGCTAATTTTGTTGATCCCACTGTAAGTTGTAACCAACAAGTATGGTCAGCTTGCTTAGGAGATAATATATGGAAATTAATTATCATTAATTCCTTTTATATAGTTTGGGATCTGTATTTCTGATAGAGTGAGATTGACAGCTGTAATGCATCAATGGTATCCTGAATCTGGGAAAATCTCTTCTACCCTATTGCACCAAATTTTTGGTGAAAGACTAGTATGTTCTCTTTGCACTATTAGACATTGCTTTTTGCTTGTGGAAATTAATTAGAATTTAATAAGCTTCTATCTGGTAAAAACAGAAACTCTTTCTCCAAGACTTCTCTTCTCTTTCTCATGATGCCAAGTCGGTCCTCTCTACTACATATATGCTAGACCAACATTGATTTCTATTTAATGTATAAGTGGGCAATTTGTCAAATCCTGCTAGTTGGTTGTCTTTTTAATCTATCTTTCGATCTAAATGTTAACTTCACTTTAAACCTAATCTAGCATGATTATTTCAGGGAAATCATTAGTGACAAAGGTATTCTTTGCTTGCAGGTCTGCAAGTTTTTGGAAGCTTCTAAATTATCCTTTGCCCTAGAATATGGCCCAAAACTCATAGAAGATTATGTTATGGTGAAGCATTTGCCTAATTCTCCGAAAGATGATCATCATAAACGATGTTTTTATTGTTCTTTGTTTGGTTGGTGCAGTTATAACTGGTGTGATGACAATTGACAAAAGGTATCGCTATTACTTATTATATCACTAATCATCTTTAAGTTAAATACTATATTTGGAGTTGATTCTACGACATTGAATAATTATTTTTTGGGCTAAGCCACCCTGTTGTCTATTTTTAATTCGATGTTATAGAATGCTCTCTATTTTTTTTGTTTATTCTAAGATAGAAAAACTTAATCAATCTATGTTTTTTATATAGATGTGGAACACTTCATCATAATCTCATTGTTTTAAAACCTCAACATGAGATTTTCATTATTCATTTTTAGCTGGGGACCAGTTTCTTTTACTGTTTCTTTACTATTTCTTTTGGTACATTTTTTTGCAGTAGGATTGATCAAGTCCCATAATAGCAACTAAGAATTCTATGCACATGTTTCTTGACTATTATTGTTGGATGAAAAATCTTTCCATAAACCTGTGTACTGCTTTTATCTTCTTTTTAAAGTTTTATCTTTATTCTGAAGTTATTAAAATTTCTATTTTGTACTGATTGCAGTTGAGAAATGAATTTTACATAAGCAAGGTGTCTTCTTTTCAGGTGTTGAAGCATTGAAGGTTGATTTTGGGATATTGTGGAAGGGATTATTATGAAATGATTTTGGATAGAGTTTGTATGATTTTGGATGCATGTTGGGAAATGAAAACTTGGATGTTGGACATCTTTTTTATACAAATTGTAATTTAAACAAGTTTTTGTACAGTTGAAGTTATTATTGTTATGATCTTGGATACAAGCTATGAATGTGAATCATAAGAATTGTGGGAAGAGGTCGTTGCAAAATAAAAATGTGTTACTGGTTGAAATTATGTATTGCAACGACAAAGTTTGTTGCATAAAATATTCTATTGCAACGGCATCAGTAGTTGTGAAAATTATCAATGTATTGCAACGACATCAGTAGTTGTGAAAATTATCAATGTATTGCAACGACAATACTTGTTGCCAATTTTTGCAAATGTATTGCAACGACATTAGTTGTTGCAAAAATCTTACTAGTTGATACTTTGAATTGCAACGACAAATCTTTGCAACGAGAAATGTCGTTGTGAAGAAAGCTATTTTTAGCAACGAAAAATGTCGTTGCAATAGTCTTTTACTACGGGCTTACGGGCAACGACCCCGCAACGACAAAAGTCGTTGCTAAAAACATTTTTCGCAACGACTTTGCTTTTTTTGCAACGATTTTGGTCGTTGCAAAAAATAAGTTTTCTTGTAGTGGATTCCCCACATCTAGCCTCTCAGACCCTGCTTCGGCGGAAAAACACTGGGTTGATTTGATTTAGATAGAATGATTAACATGGACATTCTTTTACGAGTCTCGTGTAGAGTCGTTCTGTCTATTGTCGTTTATAATTTGTTGTACCTTAGGCATGTCGGTTCACATCCTTTCGGCAAGTTTTGTTGTATGGATTCCCCCACATCTAGTCTCTCAAACCCTGCTTCGACAGGAAAACATTGAGTTGATTGTTGTCTTATTAAAATTAAGAGATGAAAAAATTTAAAATCAAAGCACCAAACAAACCCTATGTGACAAATACTCCCTCAAATTACGGTAGTACTCCATTTTATTATGCATCTAAAGACTAAAATTGGGTTGGAAATTTCCATAGATCAAAGGAAAACAGGAAACTTTGGATATCCACTTGCACCTCAACTTGCAATAAGGTGCATATAGTACACAAAACTTTACTACAGCAGTTACAGAAATTTAAGTAAACAACACACAACTTGCATATTATCATCAATATTACGTATAGATTTTGTCGCTTTTAATTAAGAAGATGGGAGAGGAGAGGAAAAGAAAAATAGGAGAAAGTGTGTATTGGGATGAAAAAATAAGGAAAGACGAAAATTAAAGGGTTAAGATGTGGATATGGTAATGATAAGAGAGATAAAAGTGAAAAAGTAATTTGGATTGTTATTGGTTTTGTAGTAATTGAAAGTTTTTATGAGGGTAATGTGGTAAATATTTATGATCAAAAGTAGAATGTTTTGATAAGAGGAAACAAATAAGGGGACAACTTAAAAGGGAAGAGGAAATAAAAAGAGGGACGGAGGGAGTATTGTCCTTTTAATATAAATATAAGATTTAATATAGCTGGTTGTCCTTTTGCAAAGAAGAAGAAATAATTCAAACTGAGTATAGTATACTATATACGATAGCAAGTTGTGCTGTTTAAATCGCCCAAGTTGCATATAATTTGTCGGACCAAATTCAAAATGCTGGCTAACTAACCTATACTTTGTGGCTGTAATATTATTATTCCTATGCATGTCCACACTTTGATCAAAGTTTCCCGTGTACTTACTCCACTACAGTATCTGTATATTGATTCATATAGCCACAACTTATCATGATCAAAGTTTCTCGGATTTCGTTTAATTGGTATATACTATATATGAAGTAATCCGAGAGAAATTAGGTGCGGCTAGTAATCATGATAAGTTGTGAGAATCTAGACTTCGGTGGTTTGGGCACGTTCAGATAAAACCAGCTTGTTGGGAGACTACCAATGGGGAAGAGGTCGTCCAAGAAAAAGTTGGATAGAAATAATTCATAATGTCTAGTTTGTCGCTTTAAGAAGATTTGACTCAAAACAGAACTTTGTGGAAGGAGAAAATTCAAATTACAGAAGTCTAAACATTTGTTTCTTTAGAGCGGATTTTCTTTGATTTTCGTGATATGGTCTTTGTTTTGTTTTGGTCTCTGTATTTTTCTTAGAGATTTGTCTTTTTGTGTGGGTTTTGTTCTCTTATGTTCGAGGGTTTGAGATCGTGTGTTAGTTCTTTTACTTTTGGGTCATTTAAGTAATTTCTCTCAACTTCTTGGGGTAAAAGATTATCTAATCCCGACCACCCAGATTCCGTTATCAGGGATATAATGGGACTTATTGTTGTTGTATATGTCTTAATTTAGTTGGTATGTATACCTTGTTAGCTTATCATATATTCGACCAAACCAAAAGTCAACAATTTGTTTCTTTGATCGACCTCGATCATGGAGAAGTAGTTAAGACGTAAGTGATGTATATTACGTGCAAAGCTCAGCTCCGATGTTTCTTCGGTCTCAAGGAACCAACGGATCTTTTGAGTTTAAAATAAAATAAAATAAAATCAAGGGATTCTCTTAGTTGAATACTGCACCTAACTGATCACATGAAATCAGATAGATGGATAATTATCAAGCAGATTAAACTGCAATGTAAACTTTATATTGATATGATCAGTTTCCTAACAAATCAAATGAAAAAACCGAATACAGAAGGGTTTTCACCTTACAACAACAACAAAAGAGAAAAACAAGAAGTTAACCATTACACTTTCATATAATGCTAATCCACTAACTAAAAACAGACTAGTCATGATTTACATCACGTAAAAAGCACTATACAAATCTGTCGAGTTTCATCCTAAAATCAATTAATAATAACAGAACTAACTCATTTGTGTTGACGATGACGTTGATCTACAATCAACTCATTCTTGAATATTGCTACCGACCTGAAATGATGCTATTAGATAGTGAGTTATTATTCTCTCAACTTCAGATCTGTTGAGACGATTTCTTTGTTACTTTTTGCAGACGATCTCAGCTAGCGAGTTGAGATTGCACCTGACAATAGTGTCAGCGAACGTGCACGTGTCCTCGCACGTGCTCCCCACCGGGACGTCCACCACATAAGATTCCACCACCACCGTACCGCGACGGCCGTCGTCATGAAGCGTCATAACCGACCGGTAATTTCTCAACCGGTGCACCCCACCGACGACACTGAACCCGATGACATGCCTTTCGTCGTCGATAACGTCGAGCCTCTCGGTGCTCCAGGAGGCCGGGAGGCCGGAGATGACGCGGACCTCTCGTATCGTGCCAACTCCCCCGTCTCCACTAATAATTCGGCTGCTTCTCAAGAAGCGCTTGTAAATTAGAGGGTTGTCGAACTGGCGCACCACCGACCATACCGAGGAAATGGGTGCGTCGATGCGGCGGACGAGAGTGGAGGTGGCTTGGCCGGGGAGGCGCTTGGTGATTGATCTAGGGGTTAATGCAGAAGGCATGTTTTTTGGAGTAGGGTTTGTTTGAGATGAAAGATTGGTGATTGATGAAGTTATAAATGAGGGATGCAAATTGATGGAAATGAAATTAAGAGTGGTGAGATTTGATTAAGGGAGCCCCTTCCGATCTCCATCTCTCCATGCAAGTGGGTGATCAAGTTGCAAATATTTGTTTTTTTGAAATACCAATCAATCACATGACACATGTTTAACTTAATTGCATTTGCCGCTCCAACCTTCTTTTAGGTGAAAATAGAATTTAGATGAGAACAATACAGGTGATTTGTATGTATTATCCACGACGTTTGTATTGTATAGATGAATGTGTCGTATTATGCGTATCGTCTTCAATCCTTATTTAAAGTCTTTAATCGGATATTATATTTTTTAATTTTATTTAGGGTTTTAAATGTACTATCTTTATTGTAACATTATACTCCCTCTGTCTCATTTTATTAGTCTCATTTCAATCAGGCACATATGTCAAGACATGTTTTGCATCGTTAATATCTTTAGTTATATGTTAATAAAAATTATAATTTTTTAATATTGTTAAAGTACTCATTAAGACGAATCAAACAAGACCCCACATGGCTATGTTTTTTTTTTATATATTAGGAGAAATCTACAAGATTCTCTCGGTTTGTGAATAGTGTCACGAAAAGAAATGGGACTAACATTATGGGACGGACCTTAGCTTACAATTTGTGCTTAAAAAAAGGATTGGTACAATATTTAAGTCGATTGATCTTTTGGCATAGACCTAAAAGAAATTGATATATTAACAATTGTTTTAAATGAGGTGAGCTAAGTATAAAAAGATTCATATTCTAAACCAAATGTTATCTAATCCAGACTAGTTGTCACTTGAATACATGTGTTGGTCAGAGCCCCACACACCAGAATGGCAAAGGATGATGATACAAATTTTTGTATGCTTCTTTGTAAATCAGTAGTTAGAACTATATATAATTAGGATAAACAATTAACAGTTATATTTTTCTGAAATAATATTAATTATCAAATACTTTTTATTTAAAGTATCTAGAATGAAAATTATTGATTAGCCAGAATTTAAACCCAAGACAAGGTCATAGATTCATAGTGCATTCCTCATCAGCTCGTTGAATCTCACATAACTTGTGACTTAATTAAGACATAGATTAGGGCACAATATATAAGTTATTGGGTCAAGTCGGTATTTACGTTGTTGGAGCCCAGAAATTGAGATCACGCGATACAACACTTCGCGTGACACAGGGCGTCTGGACAATCAACTTATATAATATTCTTCGTCGTCTTCTTCCTCGAGATCAACCTTACTCTCAACACCTCTGACACTTGCGTAACTTAACCGAGAAGGAAACCGGCTCCGATAAAAAGGATTAACGTAAAACCAGATACACCGAAACAACACAAGTATACACAAAGGTAAGAAAAAACAACGTGAAGGAAGAAGAGTGTATTATCAAAAACGTTTCACGTTCCAAACTTATAAGAAACCAAACAACTCAGAAAACGTACACAACAACGCTAAAAGCTTAACAACAAGACTATGAGTGGTAAAACGAGAGTTAAATGTCTAAACTCTTCTAGGTAGTGAGCGTTTCGGAAGATTGAAGCTAGGGTTTGCACTGTGTTTTTCTTACTGCTAAGAGGGAGGTGAAGCGTTTTTCTCTTCTGACTGGGATCCCCTTCCTTATCCATTGGGTTGCGTTTTTATACTATCAGCTGGGACCCACGCGAGTCTATTACCGTTTTGCCCCTCGATACTTAGTCTCGTTGTATCCTCTTATTGGGCTTCACCTGTTTATGGGCCGCTTTATTCTTCTGGGCTGACTTCTTGGACCGACCCGGCTCGCGTTCCATGGGCCTGACCCAATTCCCTATGGGCCTCGCGAGCCCATCGAGAACCGGCTCCAACATCCAGCCCCCCAAGCTTTCATGCTGAATAGCTGAAGGCTTGGGCCTGTCTTCTTGAAGTCGCGTTCTCGATATGAGGTTGGCTCTTAGACCTTGCTCGATCTTATCGCGTGATAGGGTCGCGTGTTTCTCTGCTTCGTTTTCTCTGGGCGACGTTTTGAATTCAAAAAACTTTACGAATTCCCGCGCTGAGCGCATGTCGTCCACGTGTTGACTCATTATTGCACCCTCTTTCCCCCGATTTTTTCTTATATATATTCGCCTTCGTCTTCCTCTTTCCCTTTCCGCCGTAACCTCCATTTTCTCTGCAACTCTCAAACCCGCCGTAACCTCCATTTTCTCTGCAACACTCTTCGCCGGTGCTTTCCTTCCTTCTCCATCGTCATCTTCGCCGTCGTTCTCAGTCGATTCTTCATGGCAGGTTAGTCTTCCGCTCTCCTTTCCCTTTTCTACTTCGTTTTCTTGATTTTTTAGGGCTTCCATTGTTGCTCAATTTCTTCCCGCTCACAGAAATTTCGCTCGGACCTTTTGGAATCGAGAGGCTTTTGAAGGTCATTTTTCGTTCATGGGGTGTTTTCTGCGTTGTATTCCCTTTCGACCCTTATTTCTTAATGCGCTTGTTTGAGAAAAAACGTGTTTTGGTCAATTTCTGCCATCTTCGACCTTCGTGATGTTCTTCGTGTTCTTGGGCTTGGTCCATTCTGATGTCGTTTTGGCTTCCCTTTTGATTCTTGAGTTTCAGCTTTTCCAGGGATTTCTTGTTTGTTTACTTTCTATAGCCTCGCGTTAGTTTCCTTAGACACGCGTTGCTCCTAATTTTGATGTTCTTTTTTCCCTCTTTCCATCCCTGGAAAACTGAAACTTACATTGCCCATGCTTTCAGGTAGCGATGATTTTTATGAACGCTCAGCTCGGGCTGAGTATTCGGGGCGCACCACGTCCGGATCTGAAGGGGGTTCTGGTGATCGCGAGCCAGACTCACGTAGACGATCTCGCGTTTCTAGGAAATCTAAGAGGAGCAAAGCGAAGACGCCCAAAAGATCTAAAACCAGACTCCCATCTCGCGTCATTCAAGAGCGAGCCGAGACCAATTATGGTCAATTTGCCAGTTTTTTCTCTCACAAGGGGTCTTTGCCCCATATAGTTATAGAGAAACCCTTTCTCTCGGGCCCCGGCCGCGTCAGTATTCTTACAAAGAGAATTACACATTCTCGCACCCTAATTCCCAACACCGCCCAACGTAGCAGTCTTACCTTTGACGATCTTCGTCGCCTCGCTACGCGATATCCTTTTCCTGAGGGGACCGTCTTTGCCCTCCCCGATCTTGAAGGCACTTCCCTCGACCAGTATGGGTCTTTCTTCGCCTTGAGTAGGCAGTCTTTAGAAGCCGGCTTCCGCCTTCCTTGGACGTCCTTCCAGACTGAAGTAATGGCGGATTTAGGCTTCAGCCCTTCCCAGATGCATCCAAACTTCTGGAGCTCTCTGATCGTTTACATCATGCGATGTCAGGACATTGGGATAGTTCCTAATACTCCTCACTACGCTCTCATCAATTCGTACAAGAAGAACTCCCGCGAGGATGGGTTTTACACCGCTCAAGCCAAGACTCCTAGCGCCTTCCGATTGCCTTCGAAGATCGAGGGGTGGAAAACTTGTTGGTTTTTGGTCTGTCCCCCTCCTGGTTCTGAAATTTCCGTCCAGGTACGCGAGCCTACTGCGAGAAGGGCCCCATGCTTTTTCCCCAAGGAGACTCGCGATAGATTCATTCGTGATTACAAGGATTATCCCGACAAAGCAGTTCAAAAACGTTTTGAGCTGGCTATCTCGGACTCTTTACTGGTCGCCAGGGGACTTAGTCTCAAGGCTCATGCCCTAGGTTTTTGTTCGTTTTTGTTTCAGCGCTCGCGTTTATTATGATTATTTACACTATGCTCACTTGTGGTGGCTTTTGTAGATGCTGATATGTTCGCCGATCTTCCGGATCTGGGGGGGTTGGTTCTCGACGAGTCGGGCGCGCTAACAACCATCGAGGCGCCTACCCGCATTGTTTCATCCGTTCCTGGCTCGACTCCTACTCCCCCAGCCGCTGTTTCGGAAACACCAATGGAGCTTGCGACGACAGTTTCTGAGGATGCTCCTCCGGTCAAGAGGACGACGGAAGTGGAGTTTGTCTCCTCTCCAGAGCCTACTGACACCCCGGTCGCGAACCCGACCTTCATTCATAGTTTATCCGCGACGCGTGCATTCGTTGAAACGATACCGACTGTTTTCCCTCCCGAACCTAGCCTCTACGAGGAAGTTTCGGATAGGCCTGGCGGCTTGGCCAAACTTCTCTTTGCTGTAAGTCTCCTGTTTACCTATTTCTTGTTTTCTTGGGGTATTTCTAACTTCATTTTGCAGGGGATGAATATCATCGCGAGCGCAACTCGGAAGGTGCTTGCTGCTGAAGATGAACTTAAGGAGCTGAGGGCAGAGGATCAGTCCACCCGCGATGCCCACAGAGCGGCCAAGTCTAGGCTTATGGGAGAAAAGAAAGCTTTGGAGGAGGAGCTTTCGAGAGCTAAGACGACGATGAAGGAGATGGAGGGCGAGCTCGCGTGCCTGTCAGTCAAAGACGCGAGGATAAAGGAGCTGGAAGCTCAGCTTGCGTATGAGAGGTCCACCCATGTCAACATCGTTACTGAGTACAATACGCAAGTGAGCGACCTCAAACAGGAAAACGAGAAGCTCCACGCGACGATGTCTGAGAGAATCGCTTATGAGAGGAACATGGCGGTGGAGGAGTATTGTGGGGGTTATCGCCAGCGTGCTCGCGTCGATTTTTACAAAAATGCTGCCAACACGCTTCTCCTTTGCATGGTAAAGATGCAGATGCTAAAGTTCAAAGTTAAAGACTTCCCCTTCAACGCTCAGGACCTATGCGGGCTTTCCACTGACCTTCCTGAGTACCAGCCCCCGTTGCCCGGAACTTTCATTGACGACGGGGAGACTCCACTCGAGGCTTGGGGGATTACGCGTCTCGCGCCTGAGAGAGGTATTGTTAAGGGCAAAGAGAATCAGGTTCTCAGGCCTCCTCTCCCGAAGTTGGTCGCTCCTCCTCCGCTTTAGAGGTCAGAGCCTGTTCCTCGCATGCTTCCGAGCCCTCCTTCTCCATCCCTCTCGCCTCGCAAGAGAAAGGTGTTCGCGTCTGATGCCCTTCTCGACACCGTTCAGCCTTCGAAGCGTTCTAGTTTAGATCAAGAGGGGGGCTCAGGTTCGCGAGTGTCTGGTGTTCGAGACGTCGTGGATCTGGAGGCGGATAGTGTAGAGGACGCGGGGACTGCTGCTGAGACTGTTTCTAAGTAATGTCTTTGTCTTTGAACAATGTTTTCTGTATTAGGAATTGTGACTTTTTGTAATCAACTTTTGTACATAACGTGGGTATGATGGTCGCGACCTTTATGCTGTTTCTATATTATTGTTTTTGCTTTTGTTTGCTTGTTTCGTACATACTTATCTCGCCTCGTTCCCCCCGTTTTGCGTTTCGGAAAAATGAGTAAGTTTGCGAAAAAGGAAAACGCAAAGAGATAAGTGTCACAATTACGGTTCATCCTGCATAGTAAGGCAAAACTAACTTGTTACATAATTTTGTGAGAGTAAGCATTGCAAACTATTCTTCTGCTAACTATTGCATGATCTTTACACGCGAGCTTTAACTGACGGTTGATACTCGCGAGGTTCGTCTTTAGCCTTTGTTAGCCGCGGCGCAGTAGGATAGCTTTTCCTTGGTGTGGTTGTCACGGAGTATTTCTGGTCTTTGTAAAGCATTTAGTCATGGTGCTGCTCTCGCGTGGGATACCAAGCACTGCACATGTAGAGGAGCATTTAGTTTTCGGTTTTTATCCTTAGGTAGTAGGAACTTTTGAAAGGCGGGGGTCATGATGCAAACCCGTCCATACTTTCGCGACCAAGGGGAGTTTTCTAGCTCAGCCCTGGAAGCTGGAAGCAGGACACGCGACCGGGGGGGTTTTTTAGCCCAGCCCAGCCGTCTACGCTTTCGCGACCAGGGGGAGTTTTCTAGCTCAGCCCTGGAAGCTGGAAGCACGAGCCGTCCACACTTTCGCGACCAAGGGGAGTTTTCTAGCTCAGCCTTGGAAGCTGGAAGTAGGACACGCGACTGGGGAGGTTTTTTAGCCCAGCCCAGCCGTCTACGCTTTCGCGACCAGGGGGAGTTTTCTAGCTCAGCCCTGGAAGCTGGAAGCACGAGCCGTCCACACTTTCGCGACCAAGGGGAGTTTTCTAGCTCAGCCTTGGAAGCTGGAAGCAGGACACGCGACCGGGGTTTTTTTTAGCCCAGCCCAGCCGTCTACGCTTTCGCGACCAGGGGGAGTTTTCTAGCTCAGCCCTGGAAGCTGGAAGCAGGACACGCGATCTGACAGCTCTTCCTGTGCTTATCATGCTATAATAATCATGCTTTTCGTGTAACGTAATAAATATTGTGACCAAGGATGAGGGAAAGTTTTGTGGTACGCACCTGATTTTTACGGGAAGATTAGGCATAGAAACGACGAAGTCGCATCACGTTCCAGGAGTTGGCAATGTGATTTCCAGAGTGGTCCTTGAGGCGATATGCCCCGGGCGCGACTTCGCGATCTATAATGTAAGGTCCTTCCCAGTTGGGGTCGAGCTTTCCCCCTTCTGTTCTACGGAGCACGAGGTCTCCTCTGGCAAATCCCCTCAACTTTACGTGCTTGTTATAATATTTTGCGACGCCGGCTTTATGATTGGCTGCTCTTATAGTGGCCAAGTCGCGAGTCTCTTCTCGCATCTGCAACTCTAGCTGCATTTTTTCGTCATTGTCGTCCGGACTATACTGAATCACGCGGTCCGTGGGCACAATGAACTCGACTGGTACTGTGGCCTCTATTCCATAAGCGAGAGCAAATGGCGTTTCTCCAGTTGCCTTCTTTACCGTGGTCCTGTTTGCCCAGAGTACTAGGGGTAATACTTCGGCCCACATGCCTTTGGAGCCTTCTAGCCGTCTTTTTAAGTCCATGACAATACTCTTGTTCACTGCCTCTACCTGGCCATTGCAATGCGGGTGAGCGACTGAAGCAATCCTCAAAGTGATCCCTATGTCTCTGCACCATGTAAACAATTGCGGCGAATTGAATTGTGGTCCCCTGTCGGTTACGATCTCGTGAGGGAGGCCATACCTGCAAATGATGTTTCTCCAAAGGAACTTTTTAACTGCCGGGACGGTAGTGCTCGCGAGAGCTTCGGCTTCGATCCATTTGGTGAAATAATCAACTGCTACAATGATGTACTCTAGTTGACCAGGCGCTTTTGGTTTGAAAGGTCCTAATAGATCTAGCCCCCACATCGCGAAGGGGCAAGGGCTTGACATTATCTGCAACTCCACGCCTGGTTGATGAGATGCCGGGGCAAAGTACTGGCACGGCTTACAGCTCTGAGACTCGCGTTGTGCGTCTTGCTTCATGGTGGGCCAGAAACTTCCCTGCCTTAATGCTTTATAGACCATTGGTCTCCAACCCGTGTGAGTTCCGCATAATCCTGCGTGAAGTTCCCTTATCAGCACGTCACTTTCTATCTTAGTCAAGCACTTGAGCTCGCGTGGTCCATATCCCCTTTTGTAAAGTTCTCCACGACACATGTAAAAGCGTGCAGCCATAGAGACAAGTTTTCTCATTTCTTTCGGATCCGAAGGCCCTGTTCCGCTAGCAAGATATTGAATTATAGGGGTGCGCCAGTCGCTGACTGACTCGCTTATCTCCATCAGTTCCACCTGATTGCTTATGGCGTTCTCAGACTTCACGAACCAAAAGTATGGGGCCTTTCCTTCTTTGATAATGGCAGTGGGACCTTCGCTAGTACATTCTATATTTGCATACTGAGTTTGGGAACCTCGCTTCGCGAGTTCATCAGCTCGCGTGTTTTCCTCTCTTGATACCGCTTCAATTTCAAAATGCCCGAGCAACGAAATCAGGGCTATGGCCCTCGCATGATATCTGGGGAGATTACCTGTCCTGGCTTCGTAGGTCCCATTGATATGATTCACGACGATCTGGGAATCGCTCATGCATTTTACCACATGAACACCTGCGTGAACGGCAATTTCCAGCCCTGCGATGAGTGCTTCATATTCTGCTTCATTGTTCGTGGCTTTGAACCTTAGCGCAATCGCGTGATCTATCTTATCCCCAGCCGGGGAAGTCAGGACGACTCCCGCCCCGCAACCATCTACGTTCGCCGATCCATCAATGTGCATCACCCACGCGGGGTGTTCGGGAGCTATAATATCTTTTTCTAGCTCTCTGAAACTTGTTTCAACTATGAAATCTGCCAAAGCTTGTGCCTTGATGGCGGGTCGTGGTCTATAGACTACGTCAAACTCTGTCATTTCAATGACCCACTTAGCGAGCCTTCCAGAGGTTGTTGGTTTACTCATAAAAGACGGTAGTGGTAAATCTGTCAGTACTTCGATGGGATGAGCATGGAAATAAGGTCGGAGTTTACGAGCGGCTGTTATCAACGCGAGCACTGCTTTCTCAATGGGTGAATATCTGGTCTCGGCCGACAGAAGTGCTTTACTGACGAAATAGACGGGGACCCGTTGTTCTTTTACTAACACAGCGCTAACTGCACGCGTGCCTGCCGCGAGGTACAACTGCAAGCCTTCACCCGGTATTGGGGACGCAAGGGTCGGGAGTTTAGCCAGATGCTCTTTAAGACTCATAAACGCCCTTTCACACTCTTCAGACCATTCGAAGCTTTTTGGCTTCCTTAGTATGTCGAAGAAGGGAAGGTTTCGCTCCGCGAGCTTTGCGCAAAACCTTCCTAAATAGTTGACCTTTCCCACGAACTGTTGGACGTCGTGAATGGACCTTGGCGGTTGCAGATCTATCACGGCCTGGACCTTGTCTGGATTGACTTCGATACCGCGTGCACTGATCTGAAAACCTAGGAATTTGCCCTCGGTGACTCCGAAGACACATTTCTCTGGATTGAGGCTCATACCGTACTTTCTCAGGGTTTCAAAGACTTCTGCCAGGTCGCGAGTATGATCCGCTTGCTTTTTGCTCTTAACCACTATATCGTCAACATAGGCCTCTACAGTGTCACCTCTTTGGTCGCTAAAGATCATATCCACCAGTCTCTGGAATGTAGCCCCTGCGTTTTTCAAACCGAACGGCATTACTTTATAGCAGAAGGTTCCTTTGTCTGTGATAAAAGCAGTGTGCCCCGAGTCGGCTGGGTTCATCATAACCTGATTATATCCAGAGTACGCGTCCAGGAAGCTCAAAGCTTCATGAACCGCGGTGGAGTCTACCAACTGGTCGATCGAAGGTAATGGGTAACTGTCTTTGGGACATGCTTTATTGAGACCAGTGAAATCTACGCACATGCGCCACTTCCCCGTCCCTTTGGGATTTTTCTCTACCATTACAACGTTTGACAGCCACGTTGGGTATTGCACTGGTCTTACAAACCCTGCTTTAATCAGCTTCGCGAGCTCTACCGCAGCTGCCGCGTTCTTTGGCCCTGCTTGTTTTCGTTTTTTCTGTCTACGCGGCTTGACCTCTGGACTAATGTTCAGGGAGTGGGTCATGACACTTGCTGGGATCCCTCTCAAATCCTTTGGCGTCCACGCGAACACATCCCGGGAGCGGGTGAGTAAGGTCTCGATCTCTTGTACGACTTTTTGATTCAGTCTCCCCCCTACGTAAAGTTTCTCCTCTTTGTTGGGGAAAGGAGTGATTACCTGCTTCTCAAACCCATCAAAATGCGGTTTATGCCCTTCTTCCTTTCCCTCAGTATCTCGCGGTCTGGGTGAGGCACGAACTTCTAACTCAGCTTCTTCCAGGACGCGTGGCAACCCTGGAATAAATAACTGGTTGGCAAGCAAGGTCTTGGTACTGCCCTTTTCGGACGAGACGTAGCAGATACGGCTCTCCTCTTGGTTTCCTCTCGCGACCCCTACTCCTGTCAATGTTGGAAATTTTAAACAAAAATGGCAGATTGATACGACCGCCTCAAACCTGCACAGTGTCTCGCGTCCCAGTATCGCATTGTAGGAGGATATTATTGGGATTACCACAAAATCTATCTTTTCTGACCTTCTTGACCCTTTCTCTTCACCCAAGATGAGATCTAGGGTGACGACGCCCAGGGCCCTCACTCTGTCACCCGCGAAACCTACCAGCGTGGTTTTAGTGGGCCTGAGTGTAGACTGATCAATCCCCATTTTCTCGAACGCGTCCCAGTACAGTATATCGGCTGAGCTCCCAGTGTCCACGAGGATCCTTTTTACTAGCTTGGTTCCTATCTGAGCATGGATGACCAGTGGATCAGCGGCCTCTACAGCCCAGGTATCTACTTCTTTGTCACTGAAGGCAAGCGTGTAAGGTTCGGACTTCGATCTCGTGACACTATAGATCGGCTTTCCCTGAGGCTTAGGTGCGTTGTTAATGAGCCTTTGCTCTCGTTTGCCCAGGGGCATGGGTTCATGGCGGCCCGCGATCGTGCCTACATGGCCGTCCATGCGAGGGAAGTTCTGGGATGGGTGGTGATTAGGCCCCTGATTCTGGTTATTTCTCGCGGGGGTTTGCTGCTTCGTCTCATACTGCGCTCTACTGCCTCTCCCTCCTCTACTCCATGCTCCTCTGTGTGTGACGCCGTGACCTGCATCAACGCTTCCCCTTCGAGCAGTCAGGACCTCCTGCTCTCTTGGGTGACGCTGTCGCGACCAACACTCCAATGTAGAGTGAGTATTCACTCCGTGGTATTCGCACCAGGTGGTAGGCCCATGGCGGTTATGACCGCGATCCCCTCTCCCCTCAACATCGCGTCGGTTGTCTTGTTCGGCTACAAAATTTTGCGATTGGAATTGATTCTGATCGTGATTTTGTCCCCTGAACTGTCTTTGACCCTGATTTCGGTCTTGAATCTGTAAACCGGGTACTCGCGAATCGATCTGTTCCTTCCCCTGACTACCCTGATGACGTTTACTCCCCCAGTTCGGGTTTTCTCTCTTATGACCCTGAGCGGGCTTGTTCTGATTACTCCCCTTCAAAGCGATACCTGAGTGTGCTTCCACATTAATCTCTGTGTATGCTCTCTCGAGCATGCCTTGGTAGTCTAAATCTTTCTTGCGGTATAGGTATTGCTTGAAGGAGCTTCCATCAGTGAGTCCGTCTAGGAACGCGACCCGAGCGGTTTTATCATGAAAATCTTCGGCTTCCAAGATCTTTTCCGCGAACCTCTTAACGTAATCCTCTAGTGATTCATGTGGCCCTTGTTTGACTCCTACTACTTCTTGCATTGTCACTTTTCTTTTCCTCGAGGAGCCGAAATGCAACAAGAAACTCTTCTCTAGATCGGCGAAACAATGGATGCTTTCTGACGGCTGGTTAAGCATCCAGGTCATGGCGGGTCCCGCGAGCGTGCCTGGGAAACCTTTGCACATTGTGGCTTCATCAGGGCACCTCGCGAGCATAGCATACTTGTAGCGTGCTAGGTGCTCGCTGGGATCTTCTTTACCATTGTACTCTTTTATGATAGGAAATCTGAAATTAGGCAAAGGGACTGACCTGACTAAATGCCCCGCGAAAGCAGTCGGGCCGAACAAGAGTGTCGGGTTGACGGACGGGTAGGCCTCAAAGGCCTGTCGCGGGTGGGTGGCCTGGTTGCAAAAAGGCTCCCCCTCATACAGGCGGCGGGAAGGTCTTTGCTCGGCGCGTACTCCCTGTCCTCTTCCTTCGGTTCTTCCCCTGCAAGATTGATCTTCCGCATAGCTCACAGGGGGTTGATTCAAATCAAATCTACCAGGGTGACAAGGCCTTTCGCGTCCCTCGACCCTCGTTCTATGTGACACTGAGACTCTGTCGTCAGGCACATGTTCAGCACTCCCTTCCGCGACCGATTGTTCTCGTCCGCTCTGATTCTGTTCGTGCTCGCGTGATCGAGTCCTTGGTTGCCGCTGGCTTCGGCTTCCGCCCGCGTTTTGTCCCATCGTCTGCAGGAAAGCACGATACTGAACCAGCGCGGGTCCTACCAGAACAATTTCCTCCTCATGTACGTGTGAAAGCCGTGCTCGCGTGCTATTTATGTCTCGAGTTCTCGTCTGGGGAGGGGTGTTGTCGCTTCTTTCGTCACTAGTATTCATCTTCTCAGGTTGTTGTATTAGAAATACGCGGGTATATATAGTAAGCCTTACTTGTGCGAGGAGGTCCCCACGGTCGGCGCCAGTGTTGGAGCCCAGAAATTGAGATCACGCGACACAACACTTCGCGTGACACAGGGCGTCTGGACAATCAACTTATATAATATTGATAAGCGGTGTTTTACATACCGCAACTATGGATTATTAGCTAGTTTTGTATAGGATTATGTTATTTGTTTCTATGTAATCTGTATCATGGAGCTGTTCGAAAGAAGATTTACATACGAGATTCCAAGAGATGATACAAGCATTGGAAGCATTGAAGCATAAGGAAGAAGCTGCTGAAGACGAAGACGAAGACGAAGACTTGAAGAAATCAGCAATTCTGCCTCAGACAACAAGCCGCACCCGCGGGCCTCAAGCCGCACCCGCGGGTTTCACCTTCAGCCAAGGCTCTCGAAGAAGCTCAAGCCGCGCCCGCGGGTCTCAAGCCGCGGCCGCGGGTCTCAAGCCGCGCCCGCGGGTCTCAAGCCGCGGCCGCGGGTCTCAAGCCGCGCCCGCGGCCCTCTGCCATCCAGAACATCTGAAGAATCCCAAGCCGCACCCGCGGCTCTCAACCCGCGGGTGCGGTTCCTCGACAGAAGAATCAAATTGAAGTCTTTGCCATTTGAAGTAATTTGTGTTTAATTTTGTAACTTTCCATACGTTTTTTAGACCTTAATTAGGCTGTTACATCAGCTAAGACTATTTAGGTAGTGGATGATCATCCTTGATCATCTAACCTTTGTTTTTGCTTAAGTTTTTGGAAGAGTTTTCACAAACTTATGAGTTGCTAAAGTTCCTTTGTTTCACTTGGCGTTTGAAGCTTTTGGATTCAACAAGTTGTGAGTTTATCCTTTCCTTTTGTCTACTCTTTGATTGTCTCAACTCTCTTGTTTGTATTGTCGATGAACTAGATTTACTACTTTAGATTGATCACCTAAGTTAGTTGCGTCTTGTTCATATTGCTAGAGTTTGATACTTCTAGTTGAATTATCATACTTGTTGTGTAGCACAATCTACTTGCATGAACTAGTTGTGATTGTTATTAGAAAAGAGAGTTGAGTACATGTCGAGTATCCGACTAGTTGTCCATGATATTGCATGTATCTATCTATTCCTGAATGCATTGCTACTTTGTTATTGAACTCCGATAGTTTCGAGGTTATAATCGAGTAAGGGTTATTAGGACTAGTTGGACTAATAACTATTCAAGAACAGGAATTAGAACGATCACTTGAGAACTTGACATAAGGATAAAAAGGATTTTATGATCAACTTGTTAATCTAATTGTGGATAATAGCTAAGTGGAACACTTCGCTTAATCTTGTTAAAACCAAGTTGACATTCGATACTTCGTATCAAAACCCCAAAAAAAACCCCCCCTTTGGTTACGTTTATTGGTTAGTCATTGTGATAACTTAAGAGTTTGATAAACTGATTCTCTTGGGATTCGACCCTTACTTGCGCACTATATTACTTAGTTTGCATGTTAGGATTACTTGACTTGGCACACGACAAATTCGCCTCGTCAAATTTGGCGCCGTTGCCGGGGAATCAAATTTTCTTATTTTTAAGTTCTTATTTTGACTAACTTTAGTGTTGACTAGTGAATGGTCAACACCCGTCCTACTAATCAGCCTCTTTCTAGTCTTGATTCAGAGATCGAGAGAACTTTTCATCGGAATCGAAGAGAGAACAGAGTCGGGACTGAGACAGTAGAAATGGCCGATCGAGAAGCTCTTGCTGAAGTGCAACGTCAGTTGGCTGACATGCAGTTGGTCGTTAATGCTCAACGAGAGCTAATTGAGACAAGGCTGCCAGGAGGTGGTGTTACTCGCACTTTGAGAGAGCGGCAAACACCGAACCTGACACAGCAACCTCAAGCTGTGGTTATTCCACCCCTTGCTCATGGGGTGACTTTCGAGCTCAAGTCAGGGGTGATCAATTTGCTCCCAAGTTTCCATGGTTTGGCTGGTGAGGATCCAATCATGCATCTGAACCAATTTCATGACATTTGCTTGACAACCAAACCGCCAAACGTCACGGAAGAGCAGATTAAGATGAGAGCCTTCGGGTTCACTTTGAAGGATGGTGCTCGTTCTTGGTATTACCATTTGCCAACCGGTTCGGTTGATAATTGGGAAAAGTTGCACAAGTTGTTCTTGAGCAAGTATTTTCCAGTGAAGAAGGCAAATGCTCTCAAGAAGGAGATAGCCCATGTCGAGCAAAGTGAAGACGAAACGCTCTATGACTACCTTGAACGCTTCAAGGGGTTGTGTGCTTCGTGCCCTTTTCATGGGTATGATACCGAGGATCTTGTGCTTTACATTTGCAATGGTCTCCTTAACCAAGAAAGGAGGATGGTTGATGCTGCGTGTGGTGGGAATATTCTCAACATGACGCCGGAGGATGCCATGGAGAAATTGCAAGATATGGCTGAGAGCACAAGGAGTTTTGGTAGGATATATACCAAAAAGGGAGTGCATGCAGCAAGTTCAGGGGATCCCGCTCTTGTAGCTGAGCTTGTAGAGTTGAAGAAGATGGTCTCTCAGTTGCAAAAAAGACAACAACAACAAGTAAAGGTATGTGGTATTTGTAATGACCCTTCTCATTTTACAGATAAATGCCCTGAGCTTGAAAGTGAAGACGTTGCTGAAGTCAATGCTGCTGCTGGTGGGTATGGACCCCCACGACCTCGTGATGATCAACAAAATAACTACAACCCGAGGTATAGAGATCATCCCAATTTTCGGTGGCGTGATCCAAATGAGCCCCAACAACAAGCTCAAGGCCCTCGACCCAATGCTGGACCATCTACTGCGGAGCTGCTGAGATCCTTGACTCAACACTTCACAACTCATGTTCAAACGACCGAGTCGAGCATCAAGAACATGGAGAAGCAAATTGGGCAGTTGGCTGAAGCTGTTACCACCATTGCACAACAAAAGTCCAAATCTCTACCGTCCCAAACGGTGGTGAATCCAACCAGAAATGTAAGTGCAGTGACAACAAGAAGTGGTAAGATTTTGGGGGAAACCAAAAACCTTGTCGAGGCTTCGGCAGAAAAATTGGATTCTGAGGACAGCCAAGAACCGCGCCCGCGGGTTGAAAACCGCGCCCGCGGTTTTTCCACTGCGCCAGAAGACAATTGCTCTGACGAGCCGCGCCCGCGGGTTGAAAACCGCGCCCGCGGCTCATCCACCGAGGTAAATATTCCAGATTTTCCTTTACAAAATGCTGAACTCGAAGTGGAGGATCGGGGGGATTTCCAGTTGAGACAGGACAACTACGTTCGCCCCAACTTTCCACCTCTCCACTCCACCAAACCTCCCGCCCCGTTTCCCGAAGCCCTTAGGAACACCAAAAGGCCGGAAAACGACAAGGAGTTGTTTGAGACGTTCAGCAAATGTGAGGTAAACATCCCCTTGCTCAAGTTAATTAAAAGCATTCCTCGATATGCAAAGTTTTTAAAAGAACTTTGCACAATCAAGAGGAATCAAAAGTTGAAAGGGCGACAAAAGGTGACGGTAAGTGAGCGTGTCTCCGCTGTATTTCAAAGGCGAATGCCTAAGAAGTGCAGCGATCCGGGCATGGTCAGCATACCTTGCCGTATAGGCGACACACATTTTGAACGAGCCATGCTCGATTTGGGTGCATCGATAAATGTGTTGCCTTACTCTCTCTATAAGATTCTCGGGTTAGGTCCACTTCATGAAACCGGAATTGTTATTCAACTAGCCGATAGGTCCACCGTGTGTCCTAAAGGCGTAGTTGAAAACGTTTTGGTTATGGTGGATAATTTGTTCTTTCCCGTTGATTTCTTTGTGTTAGACATGGAACATGATGGGCAAGCTGCTCCTATTTTGCTTGGGAGACCCTTCATGCGAACCGCTAACACAAAGATTGATTTGGCTAGTGGATCTCTTACTTTAGAGTTCGATGGGGAAATAGTTCAATTTAACATTTTTGATGCTATGAAACACCCCGTCGAAGATGCTGCGTCTATTTGTTCAATTGATGTAATTGATCCTATAGTATTAAAACACAGCATCGTTCACTCACCAACAATTGATTTGTCTCTTCCACCTGAGATTCAAAGTGTTCTAGCTCGTCTAGACGCTTCGGGTAAAATTTTGGCCGGTCGGCCCATGCTACTAACTTTGGAGAGCGAAAAGCTTCTTCCTTCTATTGTGCAGGCACCGGTTGAAGAGCTTGAAGAGATACGCCGGGATGCGTATGAAAATGCGGTGATCTACAAGGAAAAGACGAAGGCTTGGCATGACAAGAACATCTTGAGGAAAGATTTCAAGGTGGGAGACAAGGTCTTGCTCTACCAATCTCGTCTTCAACTTTTTCCAGGTAAGATGCGATCCCGGTGGAATGGCCCGTATGTTGTCGCTCGCGTCTTTCCTCATGGCGCCGTGGAGTTGTTTGACAAAGACAACCACAACGTCTTCAAGGTGAATGGTCAAAGGTTAAAACCTTACCATGAGGGATTCACCAAAGTGTCTTTCGATGAAATGGCTCTAGAAGAGCCAACTTTGGAAAATTGAAGACGGGAAACCAAGTCGAGCCACGACTCTAACCAAGGCGCTGCTTGGGAGGCAACCCAGGGTATTCTTCTTTTTCCCTTGAATTTCATTTTCTTTTTAATTGTTTTGTTTTCTATTTTCTAGGAAGTCAAGACGAGAAGACGATGGTCGTTTGCTACTAAAGGAATTGACGGTTCTTCTTTTCGTTTATAAAAAGAAAAAAAAAAGAAAAAGAAAAGAAAAGGAATTGACGGTTCATCTTCTACCCTTCTCCATATCAAAATTCATCTTCTAACCTTCTCCACATCAAATTTCATTTTCTACCCCCTACCACATCAAACTCCCACCACATAAAAGCCTCTTTTCCCACCACATACCCTACCTCTCAAAAATCAAAAACCTCCCACCAAACCCCTCTCTCCCAACACCAACACACCCCCACCAAATCTTCCTCACCAACCGCACCCGCACCCGCGCCGGCATCCAACCGCAACCGCGGCTCAAAGGTTACCACCCGCACCCGCAAAAGCACCTTGCCCAGACGATTCTGTCTCGACGAAACCGCACCCGCGGCTACACACCCGCACCCGCGGCCTCGCCCTGCCAAGAAGTCTCCAGCTCGCACAAAACCGCACCCGCGGTTCTACAACCGCACCCGCGGCTCCCTCCTCGCCAGAAATCAGACGAAGTAACAACCGCGCCCGCGGCTACTCACCCGCACCCGCGGCTTTCACTTCTGTCGTCCATACTGATTTCAGTAAGTTCTTCTCCCAACCGCACTAATCGTTGTTGATTTGCTTACGCCTCGGGGAGGGCTTTTTGCTATTGTGCTGCTGCTGTGTGGTATATTTGTTGTGTGCGGATTTGTGGTAGCATTTGTTTTGCGTATACACTCTGATGGCTGCAGCAGGAACATCCCGAGGCCACAAAAATGATCTGTGGCAACAACAGGTTCAGACCAACTTAGCTTATTTAAGGGCTAAGCAGTGTGTAGCCACGAGATTTTTTCATCCACGTACCCTCGATGATTTGGGTATGTCTGCATGCACTGAAGCCATGCTTGAGCATGCAGGGCTGCAGGGTTTCGTGTACAGGTCAGCTCCTACTCATGCCGAGGCTACCTATCAGTTTCTGGCAAGCCTCAAATCCAAGAACGTCTCGGAGACCACCTCCATCTCGGCTATCCAGTTCATTTACAATGGACGGTCCTTTACAGTTCAGGCTGAACAGCTGCGCCACATCTTGGGAATCTCTCAGGTTCCCTCTGCAGATTATGATACTATAGTTGGTGCCAGCCCTACACAGGTCTGGTACACATGGACGGGACAAGTTCGGGATACACATGGTAATGATTATAATGCAAAGATGTCCCATCCATGTCTCCGCCTGACACAGCGGGCTCTCTCTATGGCCTTCTTTGGGCTTTCTGAGGTGAACAAGGTGCCTGCCTACCAGCTGAAGTATCTGTATGCTCTCATGCCGGAATGTCAGGTAATTCCGGATTGGCTCTCACTTTTTGTTCACTCTTGTAAGACAGCCCGCTCAAAACCGAGGGGACAGATTACTTTGGGTGGCATGATCACCCTCATCCTGGAGGCTGTCGTCCCCGACTGGGAGACGCTTGACTGCGTAGGTAGTCCGGACCCCTCACTGGGTCCCTATTTGCTGGATACCACGTTTCTGCAAACCCGACTTAGGTGGCTCAAGCTGGTTACAGTAACTGAAGACGAGCGGATGTGGGTTTGGCTCGGTCCTCCCGAGATTGCTCTCACCGAGGATTTTGCTTATGGGCCAGCCCATACCTTTAGGCTCAACCCAGCACCCGCTCCCCCTCGTGCAGCTGCTAGACGACGAGCTCGCGGTGGGATCAGCATCCAGGAGCCGATTCCGCAGCTGGATCAGCAGCCAGCTGACCTTGAGGATGATGAGGATGACGACTTCCAGGAGCCTGCCCCTCATTTTCAGCCTCAGAGGCAATGGGGCGAAGGCTCGTCTTCTGCAGCTCCTGCTGACATACCATGGGAGCAGCGTCTTTTCGAGCGGATTGAGTATGTCTACCAGTCGGTTCAGACGGTGAACCAGAATGTTGAGAGGCTGCAGCAGACGGTGAACCACAATTTTGAGAGGCTGCAGCAGTCGGTGGATGACTTACGGCTCGACATGCATGCTCGTTGGCCCGAATATCCAAACCGGGATGACCCGGATCAGTGAGCTTCTTTCTCTCTTCCTCATTATTCTTCTATGTCTTACACACTGAGGGCATTGTGCACTACAAGTATGGGGGAGGGAAATTAGTTCATTGCTTATCCTAGAGTAGTTTCATTTTCTTGTTATTTCCCTTCGGTTTTTATTTTGTTGTACTTTGCATGGAATTAAAAACAGAAAAAGCCACAAAAATACGAAAAAAGGCAAATGAAAATCCTGGGATGGAAAAATCCATGCAATAAGCGGGTAGTTCGGCTTGCATTAGGCTTGGCAAAAAAGGACTTGAGGGCGGTAAGGAATGGTGAGATTGAAAATGAAATGAGTGGCTAGGTGAAAACCTTTTCGAGGCGCCTAGGCAAAATGAGTGACATGAGTGTCTTAGGACAAAATTTTTTGCATGATAACCACTCTGGAAGACCAAAATTGATAGATTTCTTTCTCATCATATTGTTTGTATACTAAATGTGTTAGTAATTTGTAGTTTCTTTCTTTTTCATACTTCCTGAGATCTTTGAGTGATTATTGTAAAGAGTAAGTTTCTTTTAGTTTACTCGGGGACGAGCAAGGTCTAAGTATGGGGGAGTTTGATAAGCGGTGTTTTACATACCGCAACTATGGATTATTAGCTAGTTTTGTATAGGATTATGTTATTTGTTTCTATGTAATCTGTATCATGGAGCTGTTCGAAAGAAGATTTACATACGAGATTCCAAGAGATGATACAAGCATTGGAAGCATTGAAGCATAAGGAAGAAGCTGCTGAAGACGAAGACGAAGACGAAGACTTGAAGAAATCAGCAATTCTGCCTCAGACAACAAGCCGCACCCGCGGGCCTCAAGCCGCACCCGCGGGTTTCACCTTCAGCCAAGGCTCTCGAAGAAGCTCAAGCCGCGCCCGCGGGTCTCAAGCCGCGCCCGCGGGTCTCAAGCCGCGCCCGCGGCTCTCACCTTCAGCCAAAGGTTTCGAAGAAGCTCAAGCCGCGGCCGCGGGTCTCAAGCCGCGCCCGCGGCCCTCTGCCATCCAGAACATCTGAAGAATCCCAAGCCGCACCCGCGGCTCTCAACCCGCGGGTGCGGTTCCTCGACAGAAGAATCAAATTGAAGTCTTTGCCATTTGAAGTAATTTGTGTTTAATTTTGTAACTTTCCATACGTTTTTTAGACCTTAATTAGGCTGTTACATCAGCTAAGACTATTTAGGTAGTGGATGATCATCCTTGATCATCTAACCTTTGTTTTTGCTTAAGTTTTTGGAAGAGTTTTCACAAACTTATGAGTTGCTAAAGTTCCTTTGTTTCACTTGGCGTTTGAAGCTTTTGGATTCAACAAGTTGTGAGTTTATCCTTTCCTTTTGTCTACTCTTTGATTGTCTCAACTCTCTTGTTTGTATTGTCGATGAACTAGATTTACTACTTTAGATTGATCACCTAAGTTAGTTGCGTCTTGTTCATATTGCTAGAGTTTGATACTTCTAGTTGAATTATCATACTTGTTGTGTAGCACAATCTACTTGCATGAACTAGTTGTGATTGTTATTAGAAAAGAGAGTTGAGTACATGTCGAGTATCCGACTAGTTGTCCATGATATTGCATGTATCTATCTATTCCTGAATGCATTGCTACTTTGTTATTGAACTCCGATAGTTTCGAGGTTATAATCGAGTAAGGGTTATTAGGACTAGTTGGACTAATAACTATTCAAGAACAGGAATTAGAACGATCACTTGAGAACTTGACATAAGGATAAAAAGGATTTTATGATCAACTTGTTAATCTAATTGTGGATAATAGCTAAGTGGAACACTTCGCTTAATCTTGTTAAAACCAAGTTGACATTCGATACTTCGTATCAAAACCCCAACCCCCCCCCCCCCCCCCCCTTTGGTTACGTTTATTGGTTAGTCATTGTGATAACTTAAGAGTTTGATAAACTGATTCTCTTGGGATTCGACCCTTACTTGCGCACTATATTACTTAGTTTGCATGTTAGGATTACTTGACTTGGCACACGACAAATTCGCCTCGTCAAATATTCTTCGTCGTCTTCTTCCTCGAGATCAACCTTACTCTCAACACCTCTGACACTTGCGTAACTTAACCGAGAAGGAAACCGGCTCCGATAAAAAGGATTAACGTAAAACCAGATACACCGAAACAACACAAGTATACACAAAGGTAAGAAAAAACAACGTGAAGGAAGAAGAGTGTATTATCAAAAACGTTTCACGTTCCAAACTTATAAGAAACCAAACAACTCAGAAAACGTACACAACAACGCTAAAAGCTTAACAACAAGACTATGAGTGGTAAAACGAGAGTTAAATGTCTAAACTCTTCTAGGTAGTGAGCGTTTCGGAAGATTGAAGCTAGGGTTTGCACTGTGTTTTTCTTACTGCTAAGAGGGAGGTGAAGCGTTTTTCTCTTCTGACTGGGATCCCCTTCCTTATCCATTGGGTTGCGTTTTTATACTATCAGCTGGGACCCACGCGAGTCTATTACCGTTTTGCCCCTCGATACTTAGTCTCGTTGTATTCTCTTATTGGGCTTCACCTGTTTATGGGCCGCTTTATTCTTCTGGGCTGACTTCTTGGACCGACCCGGCTCGCGTTCCATGGGCCTGACCCAATTCCCTATGGGCCTCGCGAGCCCATCGAGAACCGGCTCCAACATACGTGCCGTTGACATGCATATTATAGATCTGTGTGTTATGTTAGACATTTGAGGTCTTTTTATGTCAACTTCGAAATGTAGAAATTTATGAGTTTGGTTCCGGACATGCATGAGTTATAACGTGTGTGCATTAATTATAGAGTTTGTGTGCATCATCATTAGTCCTTATCTAAAGATTTATCCTTAAGAGATCTTTTCCCGAAATTTATGGTGGATCAGACTCAGGCTGGGTTGAATTTTTTTGGTTTATATTGACATTCTTCTTATTTTCTAGAATGACAATTTTGTGGTTTATATGACAATATCTCATCAGAATATTGTTATTGAAGGAGATAATTTAACCATTATCAATTATATTGAAATATTTGAAAAATATTTTGGGAAATTAGATATATTATTGGTGATATTCATAACATTATTAAAAATTTCGATAATATCAAAATATTTTATAATATCAGAGAAGCCAATAAGGCTGCAGACTTTTTAGCCAACCGGGGGATTATCACTCATTTTATCAAAATTATCCTCCATGTAATCCAGATGATACAATATCTGATGACTATATCAAAATTATCCTCCACGGTCCATGCCGTTTGTATGCACAATGAGTGAAGAGAGTTTAACTTTGTACTCATTTTTTTTATATCTCGCACCCGTTTTGGGCACATTCTTAACACGCCCAGACGATCTGGGTTATTCCTGGACGCACCCTGAGTGCGCAAAAAAAAAAAAGGTCTAGTTTTGACCCATCCGAAATGCGTACACTATTGAACCGAATGGACGCATCGTTACTGCGCCCAATGATAGATACGAGTTATAATTTTTCGGGTACGGATTCTCGTGGTGAGTGACTCACAATTTATACTCATCGTTCAGAGTCTACAAAGTCTAAATTACACGCTAAACAATTTGGACTTTAATCCTCTTTTTCGTGTCAGTTTGGAAAAAGTGCATAGGCCTTCTCTTATTTTCTCTAGCTAACTTTACTTTGATCATAAAGTAATTTGTTATATGCTTTTTAACTTTTTTTAAGTGTTACTTCTAAAACAATGTGTGTAGTATAGTACTAGTCGTCGGACGTTGATAGCAATTGTTGCGTACGTAACTGTATCTAATCTAAACTTGTTACTGCTAATTGCCCATGCAACTTGCACTATCTTAACATTTTTATGCTGGAATTGCGCCGTTTTAGTTCAACGTATATTCCTGCATTGCTAGAGAACAAATAACTCTATTCCAAAGCAACCAAACGTACATTAACAAATTCAATTGAGGTTGCTCTAGTGAAAAATAACACAAATCATACGGACAGCAATTTTATTTTATTTTCCAAATCTCACTATGTTAAAGTTTATGTAATTTCCTAAGTCATTTAGGTGTTATGGAAACATTTGAACTGATGTTAGGATGGACTAATGGATATAGGGCCTGTGATGGTTGTCTGAGGCATGACTTCTCTTTTCTTTTGGGCTTGTTTGTGTTGGACTGTACGGTTGCAGATAAAAGCTTGATCCACTTCATGTTGAACTTTATGAGTTGGTACTTATATGTTTCAACCTTAAATGTGTGGTTAAACTTCTCCTTTCTAATTTTGTCGTTCTCCTCTTTCTGGTTGAGGATCTTCTGTGTGAGCTCCACAAACTCCATTGATGACTCTCTAAGCTTTGACACTGAGAAAAGGTACGAGAAGAGGAGCCTAGAAGAAGAGTTGTAAGAGCAACATCACTGACTCGAGTGGTTATGGACTGAACCTTCATCGTTGACATTCAGGGGATATCTATCTTTCTTCCCTTCGCTTGCATGCATCTTCTCCTTGCTTTGTATATGTCGGAGAGCATGATTTCCCCTTTGTATATGGGTTTCGTATAGTGGATTTGGTTCTCATTCTTGAGGCCCTGAGGATGTATGACTTTAGTTCCGAACCTTGTAATTCATGTGTCTCTTTACTTCCTGCATTCTATATGTTTCTCGTTTATACTTTGCGAAGTCTATCTTAATAACTCTATACTAAAGAGCTTTTAGTAGATTATTGCAGTTTTGCAAAAATCTTACTAATATGATGATCATGGTTGAAAACAACTACATAGTTGAAATAATAACATGGATAAACCCAACTCTAGTTCCAATATAAACTCCAAAGTACAAGTCTAATGATATCCAACACAACATTTATCAGATCGATTTATCCGATCAATACATATTTCCGCATTCAGTTTACTACATAATCCTGAAATCCAGCAACAAAGTCTTCTTACAAAATTTAACCACCTCCTTCATCCATTAACCCTAAGAGGATTCTCATAAGAAGTCTTCTCATTCTTCATGATACTATGAAAGAGATTAGCATGATCCTCCTCAATAATCTCCCTAAGCAAATCATCTTCAATCTTTGCAGCCTGCCATCTCGAAGGATCCTCCACCAACTCCTCACTAAATATCATGCATGAAACCCATTCCTTCCATGTTGTTCTTCCATATTTGTCCTCCTCTAATGTCCCTTTAACCAAAAGCTGATACACATACACCATCTTCTCTTGCCCGGGTCTAAATGCCCGAGCTATCGCCTGCTTTTGCTTACTCGGGTTCCACTCCGAATCCAGCAATATCACTCGTGATGCCGCCGTTAGGCTTATACCCTCCGCACATGCGTTTATCGAGGCCAACATCACCTGGAAATAAGGTGATTAGGGTTTGTTCGGTAAAAGAGAGAAGTCAAGTCTTCTAAAACAATTACTTCACCTCTGTGTCACCTCACTATTTTCTTCCTTATCCTTATATTATACTATGGTGATCATGTATATACTAAATTTATATTCGGTTTTTTGGGCACTTCGCATGTGAATATACAAAATTTATATAGTAATGCGAAATGTCAAGGAAGAAAAAAAGACTTAAGAGGAAGTTCGTCCAATGAAGTCCATCCATATATATCTACATGTTATTTGCTAATATAATTTTTGTAACAACTAAAAAAATATTTCTTTCTTATTGATTCTATTTATGTTTCCGTACAAAATATGAAATTTAGATGTAAAATGTGTAAAAAATATCTTATGCGGATCCAAGACTATCTGATTATGTTTTGATTGAGTATACGATAGGTTGGTGTATAAAGAATGCCTTAGTTTTTCTAAGCGAGTTATTAAAAGTGCAAAATGCAAATAAAGAATGCCTTGGCTTTTCTAAGGCGACACTTCTTAGCATGTCTTGCACTTTTTTTGGTAGCTTCTAATACGAATCACTTATTTAAGCGGATCTATATCATAAGACATCTATATTATAAGACATTTTTATACTAAACTTTTTATCTAGGAAATCAATTATTTCTTATTCTTCTGCATATAAGTCCTAATGAAAGAAGCAATGTATTGATATAGTAGAATTTTGATTACCTTGGAACGGCTACCTCGCTCCTCGAACTTGTCCATGACTCGTCCTCTCTCGAAGAGCTCAAGCTCACCCGAGAGGACGAGTACTTCCTCTCCTTTAGTCCATCCATAAATCCTCCTAAATAGCTCAAGAAACAAGTTGATGGGTGCAATGTTGTGGCAAAAGATGAGCACTTTCTCCTTCCTAATCAAGCACCTATGGACCAAATTCAACACAAATTTCACCTTAGATCCTTTTGTTGGATCTAGCTTGTACTCGTCCAGATCCGCAAGCTCCTTATCAGTCATGAACTTATTAGCACAAACCGCGGTCTTGATCAACCAAGGATGGATTGATCCCAAGGTGATCATAAGCTCCAACTCCAGAGGAAATCCCTTTGACTTACTCATAAAACTATGGAGCTTCACCAAGATGTTGTGCTGCATTGGTGTCGGTTTCATCATCATAGTATAGGCTTGAAGACCCGGTAAATTCTCAGACGCGCCACCTTCATACACATCAATGAAGCTATTGGTTAAGTTCTTGAGCTCATTCAATCCCTCTGCTCTCTCCTCTGGATCTCCTGAATTAATCTTGCTAGCAATTATGTCCATGAAAACCTTCCTTGCTCTGTTCTCGATTGTAAGCCTATTCTTGATCACATTATTCACCTTCCTCTTGTACTTAGGATCAAGAACTTTCAAAACCTCGTCTACAAACATGGGCCTCGCGAGTGTAAGGGTGTTGAAATACTCTCCAAAGTTGTTTTGGAAGAGTGTACCGGACAACAAGATCCTCACCGGGGAATCGATCTTCATTAGCGCCTTTCTGAGACGGGACTTGGTACTTCTCGGGTTATGTCCCTCGTCTAGGATAAGAATCCCGGGACTATCCCTTAGAAGTTGGCCCATATACTTTCTGTACTCATACTTTGAATCATCTCTCATCATGGTCATGAAGGAAGTGTATCCCATCAAGAGAACACTAGGATGAGCATGCCATTTTTGTAGCTTCTCTAGGCAATCAAGAACATGCATCACATCTCCACTCGGAACAATGTTAGCTGACCCGTTATTTCTCTCGATCTTTCGCATATAGATTCGGTCGCGATACGTTCGTCTTCCATGGATTTGGTAAACCGGGACCGGGAATTGCCACTTGATGATCTCCTTGTACCAAGTGTATAGGGTTGTTTTAGGGGCCAAAACAAGAGGTCTTTTGCCCGGGAAAAGTTTAAGGTAGCTGACCAAAAAGGCGATAATGAGGAACGTTTTTCCAGCTCCCGGGGTGTGGGAGATGACACAACCGCCTATCTTGTCCTTTTTGGACTCCATCTCAGACGGGATCAACGAGCCAGCTATGTTTCGCCAAAGAAACTCGTACGCCTTTCTTTGATGCGGGTGTAGCTTCAGGCTCATGTTTGGTATTAGTGACCAAACATTCTCATCAGCTGATGTTGCAGGAGTGTCCGAATGTGATGGTTTGCAGATAAACTCAACACCAACTTCATCAATTAGCTTGTGCTCTATATCATCCTTCTCTTGCCCTTTTTGTGCTGGGCGATTGTTGTTTCTAGGAGCGTACCCTGATGAGTGCAACTGCACACAAGTATGCAAAAATGTCAAAAACCCGCACTCTAAGAAAATGACAGTAACAATGATTGTTACTTACAAATTCAGGGGAGATGTCTCTGACTTCAGTGATCACATGACCACAAATAGTACAAAGCAGCCCGATTTCATCGTCCATTTCGAACGTGTGTAGACACGGTTTAATCCCGTCTTCACTCGTCTTCCCTTGCGCCTCTGCTTCCTTTTTCTGCAAAATCCATAAGATCAAACAAACATCAGGCACAAAAACAACATTAAGCTAAAGAAATGAGCTCTAAATTAATATAGACGAATACCGCTTTCTCTTCGAGATATAACGAAGTAAGAGTATGATCCACTTCTTTCCACAACATAGCAACCTCAGAGTTATCTTCCTCTTCTTCACTTTCCTCCTCATCAGAGTCCTCATTGTTATCATTTAGCTCCTTTTCTCCAAGAAGTTGCTTCAAAGGATCAGTAATTTCAGGAAGCTTATTTTCAATTGTCAACTGTATGTTCTTCATATAAGCACTGATCAGCTCCTTATAAGCCCCTGCATCAAGCGTTTTCTTCTTCGGTGCGCTGCTGGTTGATGCTTGATCAGTATACGAGTCCTTACGATACGAAGGGAAGAAAGGTCGATATTTCTTATCATGAGATTTTCTGTTATTGATTACAGGAGCCTTGTCGTCGTCCCAATACTTATAATTCTCCCTTGAAACCTTGGTTTCCATCCCACCATCGTCCTCCTCGGGTTCTAAATCCGGGAGATTCTTAGCTCGAGCTGCTCCTCTGCCCTTTATTCCTCTTCTCTTGTAGAACTTTAAGGGGATATCATCTGCTAGATCATCATCATTGTTCATCTCAGCTTGAAGATCCTTGGGATTCTTTTCGTGTTGGACAGGAACAATGGCCAAGTGCTGCTCATCCTGCTCCTTCCTTTGTTCTTTCGAGTTTTTAGTAGCTCGTTTATTCTTCGTCTCTATGGAGTTGAGTTTGGCCAAACTAGCTGTCTTCGTCTTCGCCTTCGTCTTCTTCTTCTTCTGTTTGCTCTCCATTTTAAAATCTTCATCATCATGGACACTCTTTTTCTTGCTCTTTTTTGAAAAAGCTTCTCGGGATCGTATCTCATACCGTAAACTCTGTTTATCTCCGTCTTCTTCGCTGCTACTCTCGTCCGAGCTGGTCTCGTTCGAAAGCAAAAGAGGCGGCATCTCCTCCACTTCGTCTATATCCGGTTTCATACTCTTCCATCCTATACGGAGGGCGGTAATATCCTGCTCTTCAAGGCCAATCACTCCAAGGTACCTATTAGAAATTGAGAAAAATCAAGGATCACTATTAAACAGAGTACCACATCGGAAGTTAAGAGATAAGTTGCCTACTAATACGCACGTGTGGATTGACCATGGCCCACGAAGTTTCACAATTACAACTTTTTGTAAAATCTAACTTAGCTTAAAGCATTTGAAATTCTGTTATCATTCTCACCTGTCAGGCTTCACATGTCTCCTCTTTGATCTCCTCACTTCATGAAGTGGAGTCTCCTCCTCTTCCTCTTCTTCCTCCTCAACAACTATATTCAACGGCTCGTACAGATTGAACGGGACGAACGGGACAACAACTGGAACAACGAGCTCTCCATCCATTTTAAAATTTATGGCACTCAAGTGCACATCAGAAGAACCACTATCATAGTCAGCATCCAAAACCTGATAAACTATTCTGTTTTGTATGGACCGAATGTCGAAAACAAACTTCTTATGAACCGAGGTAACCACCATCCACGCGACATCAGCTTGGAATTTCCCAAGAAAGACGCGGGTTTTTTGGACCGAAGTGCAGTCCTCTGATGCACCCCATCTGAAGTGCTTGTTGTGGTCAGCCGGTTTTAGATCAAACTTCTGAAAGATCGATATTTGGTCAATCCCGACTTCTTTGACTTCTTTGCTTAGCTTTCCCTTGAGTCCTGCTCTATGATCTTGGATGTCATTTATCTTGATGAAGAACTTGCAAGCACATTGAGTATCATGTGGTTTCCTCTCTACTGAGGTTATTCTAGCCTCCACCCAGACCTGTTTTAACAAATACATTGCTCATTTTTCATTCACTAAACAAGAGAGAAGTTCGGGTGCAAATAACTATTAACGTATGAAAAACGAACAGATCGCGTTCACAGATTACACGTCAATGTTCATATTTTGGACGGTAATGTTCATAGTCTGAGAAATAATTTAAAAAACCCCCACAAGGTTATGAATTAACTTGTTATCTGTGAACGCGAAAAACTTCGTTTTTCCTACGTAAACTTTGTTCTCACCAGAACTTTTCTCCACTACACAATTCTCTTAGAATTGACACATATTTGATTTGTGAATATGAAAACTTACAGGAGGTGCAACTTCACAGGAATTCTCGGTTTCTTCGGGTGGTGACAGCACACAAATGTCGACTCCTGGTCTCAAGAAGCAGCTGCAATCAGACAAGCTTGCCCGTCTAGTACGAAGTCTAAGAGTGGACAGGAAATTCTTCTCCTCAAATATGTATCCAACCTCAACAAGATGCAAAACTAGAGTCCCTAAACTGACTCTGATTCTCTCCACTGCTTGCCATGAATCTCGATAGAACACCTCAAAAGCTAGAGATCAAGTATAAAAAAGGATCATAATTCTAAATCAACCATTGTTAAAAATATGAACATGTATTGCATCAAAAGAGGTGCTTAAGACTTACGATATTCGTCGAAAGGGTGGAGAGGCTGATAAAAACCTCTCTTTTGCGCCATTTTAATCCCGTTCCTCAATCAGATCTACCATTAGTAGACAAGAAGATGAAATAAACAGAACAGGTTATGACATTGTTATTGTCTTTTGTGAGGCAGGGGAAAAATTATCAGGAAATATATGTGATCTTATGATGCAGTTGCTCCTCTAACACTTCATCCAAGTGGTATGCTACAATGTCTAAGAATGCAGCTGTCATATAAACTATGCTAAGAAACATATTAAGCTGAATAACTGATAAAGAGCATTTCTATAACTAGCATCAGATTGTCGTTACTCGCTTTACGTTCAATTAATCCGAAACAGGAAGTAAATTTGTCGTTTTCGGGTTAAGACGGGTCGCTTTTAGTGCTATCATTAACAATGATTCTACTTATAGACAGCAAGACAGTACTCATAATCTATTGCATTACAACATCATACCATAAAACCATAATGATGGCCAAAATTTATCATTCCCTACTGAACAAATTTCGCCTTTACAATGATTCTACTTATAAACATTAGGAAGCAAAATGGGAAAAACATACTTTACCCCAAAATTATATACTAATCCAGTAAGATCAACTTGTTTTTCAAGATGCCAAGCAACTCAAAGTGATGAACAATCTGGAAGAACATGTCTAATCTAAATCAAGATTTAAAACCCATAAAAACAGAAAAAATAACTAAAACTGCTACAAGTTCTCAGATCCCTCAGAAATAGAGAAAGCATAGTATACAAAATTCGAACCTGTTTAGATCTCAATTGCAGAAAACCATGCCCTGAAAATACTTCACCTACTTCGCCCTCTTGACAGATTTTAGATTGACTGAATCATCATGCATGCACTCATGGTTATATTTAGTCTGTAACAATTAATGACATGATGTAACAAACTCAGTAATGTATTAAAGGCGTATTTCTATTTTATCAAAAAAAGTGAAAGTCTGACATTTTCTAGGTGTCATCAATGACAGTATGATCTGTGAAAAATTTACCGTTCATTTCTGATCACTATTACTTACTGCCTACCACACAATCTAGGAAAGATCAAGCAATTGGCGTTACTCGACAAACTTATAGATCGTTGTTACGCCAGATCCTCATGTTCTTAGGGAAGCAAACGAAATTGCTAACGGTATCGCTTCTTTTGTTTTTTCTTTTCTTGTTAGATGTTATGTTACTCGGACATGGATATTGACACTAGACACTCCGTTGACCAAAATCATGAATTTTTTTCATAGAATACCCAAGTAACATAGGTTAGATGTTCCGACCGATCAGGTGATCGATGTAATTTTGGACGATGTAAGGGTAGTAGTCCATGCATTTGTATATTTTCACTCAAGAAAAAAAGAGGAGTTTCCATATTGGATGAAGCCAAGTGAAGAGGAGTGAAAATTGACAGTAGAGTCATTCCAAATTGAGAACCCAAGAGGGAAATTCAGTGAATTATGCAACAGAATCCAGTAGTTCCAAATTGAGAGAGATTTTTTCACAGATAAACTAAAAAAAAAGAGCCACACGTCCTGTAATCAACAAAAAATGTTTTTACCTGAATTAGGAACAAAGAGTTGAGGTTGAAGTGAGGAATTCCATGGAGATGATGATCACTTCAGTTGTTCCCATTCTGGGTAGAGATTAAAGGCGAAGATGGAAATTGTTGGAGAGCTTTTAGACCAAAAACTAGCGTATGAGGCAGTGTCCATAAAACAGAGTGGCGAAAATGGATTCCGAGATTCTTGTCTTTTGCCTTCAGCTTTTTCTGTTTCCTCTTTTTTTTTTTCTGTGATGGGATTCTATTTCTGCATGAAAACACGGGAAAAAGAGTTGGGCTTTGCGCTGCACAAAAACTCAGGGAAAATGGAAATTAAATTATGATGGAGAAAAAGACGAAAAGGACGTTTACAGAGTAGGGGTTAGAGTGGCATATTTGGTAAATTAGAGAGTGAATTGAGGGTATTTTCGGGAGAGAAGGAAATGAAGTGGTGTAGGGTAAGATTCTGAAGGGTGGTTGATTGAAAATAGTTGTAGTTGGCGTTGAATAATAGACGCTCACCTCCATTATTCACCTGGTGTAGTCATTTTCATTTTTTAGAATGTAACAAAAATGTGAATGTAACATAAATTCAACTAATATTAGGGGCTACATGTGAATTGTGTTTGTTGTAAGATAGTGGTATTTCGGTTTTTAGTATAGAATTTCGGTTGGGGGTTCGGCTCATGAACTGGATACAAAACATTACTACATTATATATGTAAGTCGGAAAAAAATGAAAGTATTTTGTTTTAATTCAGTATAGTTTGAGATTCTTTGTAGTTTCAATGGGTGGGTATGATCTTTGTCAAACTATAATGAATTCGTATAGTACATTATACATTAGTGCATTCAATCTTGTCCGACTTTATACATGTAATGTACTAATATTGTGTATTCTGAAAATAATCAGGAACCCGAATTATTTTTAGTTCGGGAAATTTCGGTTCTTGTTGAAGAAACTCAGGAACCGAACCCGATAAAAAAACTTACCCTAGGGATAAGCTAGATTCTTTTACAATAACCGGAAGTTCTCAACCTCATTCAAGTTATGTTCCTATCATACCCATTATTTGGATACATCAAGAAAGATGTACAACCTAATGAGGCTACTACGAAGTATTTACTCATGGGTGGGTCAAGTTTCTCTATTCCGGTTTATTGTTTCTCTTACCTATATGGTTCATCCAGGAAAAGAAGTTTGATCAAGCTTCAAGAAATAATGAATGGTCTTATTAATACACAAATGCATAATTCCCCGGGAATTTCAATTGCGCTTACATTCATCACTGTGGAAATTAGGTTCAAGTTTTCCCCAACCCCTTATCGTCAATGGACTTCTGACGTATACGAAAGAGAGCGGTTCGGTCGAAAAATTCTTGACGTAATTATTAGTGCTTTGGTGACTCTTTTTCCGGGTGATGTACAATGAAGTTGGTGAAGTTATTCTACCTAAAGTTGATAAAATCATAACCATTTAAATAAAATAAGAAAGTCATTTTTTTAAAAAATAAGTTAAGAACGAACCATTTCATCAAAACAGATCTCACACGCCCCTATATAGAAGGAGAATGTCAATACTAAGAGTTAGAACTCTCGATGTGTATAAAGAGTCTTGAGTAGAGAGTAGAGAGTAGAGGTTTGACTTCCCACCATTTTTTTTTTTTGCTTTATATACATTTGATTTTTCTTTCTTCTATACTTCTTGCAATTATCGAAAGAAATAGAACAAGTTGTTCAATCAATGTCATTTTCTGATATGTTCTTGTTTCGCTTGAGTTTATATAATATTTTAAAAAAAATGATATAAATATTATGAAAACAACTGTAAAAAAAATAAACTTTAATCTTTATCATTGAGTTTCTTTATAATACCAACTCCTTACATAATACAAAATAATTGATAAATATTAGATAATTTAGTTAGAAATTATACTCCGTATTACATAGGGTTTGTTAGGTTAGAGAGTTTATAAATAGGTTTTGGTTTATAAATAGATGAAAAATGGGTTTTGATAAATAAGTATGTTTGGTAAAAAGGTGGTTTTTATAGGAAAATGTGTAGTTTTTAAGAAAAGTGTGAGAAGAGAAAAAAAATTAAAATAAAATTTATTGCACACATTTCAAAATCAATAAAATCATTTATTTTCAATAAAGTGTTTATAAACCAAAACCTAAAATTGCCAAACAAAGCCATAGTGAATGGCACTTGTGATTTCAAAGTTCACGCATGCGAGCTTGTTTACGGAGTACTCCCTAGTTCCTATTCTAATTCCATAATATACGTATTCAATACATATGTATCGTTAATATATCTAGTTGTATGATATTAAAAATCGCAAAATTTTGATATTTTTAAAGTATTAAGTGAGACGAATTAAACGGTTTGGTTCCGGTGAGAATGAGTTCTTATATGAGAACTGAGTATAATGGACACAAACATTATAACTCATGTACACAAGTTATAACTCTTGCACACAGTGTGTACATGAGTCACAGATGGTGTGTATCACCAAATACTGTGTGCATTAGTTATAATGTGTATGCGTTTTAATTATAGCGTTTTTGTGAATCATCTTTAGTCCTTATTTAAGGATCCATCCTCACGAGATCTTTTCCTGAATTAAACACGTTATGTTTCTCTTATATATTGAAATATATTTTAAAAAAATTACTCGGATTGTAAATTAGTGTTAAAATTTCAAACGTGAAGATACTTTAGGACGTAGGGAATATGAATTTGGTAGGTTAGTTTATAGTCCTATGCAACTTTAATTACACATCTCAAGAAGTATTCGTATCGATATAAACTATGCATTTTCATACACTAATGTTATGATATTTGATACGGTTTGAACCGATAAATTATTGCTAAACCGTGTTGAAAAGTTCGAGAGAGAATATATCAAGGTATCGACCATGGCGGCGGGAACTGTTCTGGACTTAGTAAAGAGAGATTTCGTTGATCAAATTGCAAGCCAAGTGGCGATTCAAGGAGAACATTTGTTGATAATTCAAAGAGAAATGTTCATGTCCTTCATCATTGATGTATTATAATATACAGATTATAGGACTATGGGTTATGTTGATATCGAAGAAATCTTATTTGTAGTGTAAACATATATCTTATTTGTAGTGTAAAGAAATGGTCCCATCAAATTGAGCAAACATAAAATATTCATATATGATAATTATTTGTTAAGATTTAAGCAAGCAAGAAAAGATTACCTAAAAAATTTCTATTACTGTATGAATATAAAAATAGATTATTCATATTGATATGTGCATACAAGCGAGAATATGCATGTATGTAAGTATGTGATACTATATGAAATAATATATAAAGAGTCTTACTATTTGACACACCATAAAAGTTTATTTAACACACTCATACATTCGTCACGAAGGTATTTGGTCAGACATTCGTCACAAAGGTATATGGTCAGACATTCGTCACGAAGGTTCGAAGGACATCCGTCACGAAGGTATTGGAGAGATCCGTGAAAAAAAATAAAAAAATTCAGAATCTTGTAGAGAATTTCAATACGAGTCCGTGCATATAAAATACTTACAAAACGGACATCGTTTGCCCTTCCAAAAGCCTCCAAAACAAAATAGTCGCATGCGTTAAGTTCGTAAAAACAAAAACTTATATAAATTTAGTATTTGTATAATATAATTATTAATTATAGTTAAAAATCATGCAATTAAATTTATATACTATAATTGTATATTATCATTTAATATCACTAGTTTATTACTTATAAAGTATAATTATGCATTATGTTTAAATATTACGAACTTAACAAAAACGACTGTTTTGTTTTTAGGGCTTTTGGAAGGGCAAACGATGTCCGTTTTGGACGTATTTTATATGCACGGACTCGTATTGAAATTCTCTACAAGATTATGAATTTTTTATTTTGTTTAAAAAAAATATTCATCACGGATCTCCCCAATACCTTCGTGACGGATCTCCTCAATACCTTCGTGACGGATCTCCCAATACCTTCGTGACGGATGTCCTTCGAACCTTCGTGACGGATGTCTGGCCATATACCTTCGTGACGAATGTCTGACCAAATACCTTTGTGACGAATGTATGAGTGTGTTAAATAAACTTTTAGGGTGTGTCAAATAAAGACTTTGTATATATATAAGATGTGAATTTATTCTTACATTGATTTTTTTTTGGTGAAAATATTCTTACATTGATATGATAAAGGAAAGTTCTAATGTGAATAACTCTTAATGTAGTAAAAACGAATAGTTTGCGTTTACATATTACACGTCAATGTATATTCTAAACAGGAGTGCTCATAATTTGGGCCATGAATTTTTTTGAACGTTTTCAGTGGGAGACGCGGTGGCATACTCGTAATTACTGCGAACTTTAATTATTATTTTTTCTTTTTAAAATGACCTCAAAAAATTTCATTGCAGAGATTATGAACTTTATCGCCTACATTATGAACTTTACCGCCCAAATTATGTACATAATTAGCTTGCTGTATGTGAACGCGAAAAACTTCATTTGTCTATTTTTCGTCTGGTTGATTGTTGATATTGATAATGTAGTTAATCATGCTTTCGCATTCCTGTGTGTTTCAAACCTCGTCTTATTATCAGGTCTATCTTCATGATTCATAGAGATTCAACATTTTTCTGTAGCTATTGTTTGAAATTAGCTATTTGATTTCAACGAGCTTATTATCTCTTTTACCAAAAAAAATTCTCTAGCTGGTTCTTCATATCACTCTGCTCTTGTCTCTCTTGTATTCCAGATCCCACACTAACCAATAATTTCAAGCAAGCAGAGCTCCTCTCAATATTTTCCGCCCCCCACACTAACTTATAATTCAAGCAAGTAGAGAGCGAAAACATAAGTGACGGGGTCTATTTATCAATCAATGGTAGAAAATCACTTGGCAAAATGTGTCTCAATATTTTCCGGCCCCCCACACTAACTTATAATTCAAGCAAGTAGAGAGCGAAAACATAAGTGACGGGGTCTATTTATCAATCAATGGTAGAAAATCACTTGGCAAAATGTGTCTCAATATTTTCCGGCCCCTCACACTAACTTATAATTCAAGCAAGTAGAGAGTGAAAACATAAGTGATGGGGTCTATTTATCAATCAATGGTAGAAAATCACTTGGCAAAATGTGTAAGTGTTATTTGTTAATTTTCCAAAAAAAAAAAAAAAATCAAGAACAAAGTAAGTTCAAATTTCTGGAACACTACAGGCCATGTGTATGTAGAAACAATAAATGAATTATACACCAGATAAATTGGAAGTATGAACACCATAGTAGCTAAGATCCAACTGAAAAACCACTGGTTTCAACAGCATCAACTACCAAGATAAACTATATTGTAGATGGAAGTAAACTGTAGTAACTGTATTTATAAGGGCTTATTTCTGCAGAAACCAAAACCAGCAGAGTATAAGCTGTTGCTCAAGTCCTATAAAATCCAGACCAACATAAAAAAGGAACAAAACAAATATTTCTCCTATACAATAGCTATATCATATTCTAAGTTTCCAACTACTACACATTTGATCATCACTTACAGATCCACTTCATCAAGATCATGGAGACCATGATCATCATCTTCAGAAATCTGCACAAAACAAACTCATCATCCGCACATGTTCCACTCCCCCAAATCAAAGAAACCTTCATTATGCAGTCCCAGACTGGAGTCTTCCTGCCTCCCTGGATTCAAGAAATCGAAACTGTAGTCAAACCCAGATGGACCTTGATCCATATCTTCAAGGGACCCGAGCAACTTTGCGTCTGGATTTTGCATTTGGTATGATAAATCAGTTGGCATATTATAGATCATGTCTGGTTGCTGTTCGACTGGTCCTTGATTATCAATTTCTCCCAGAAACTCTTCGACGTCGAACATCTCATCGTGGGTGAAGTTCTGCAAGTACTCCTGGAAATTGAGTTGATCACTCGCTTCAGGAACAACTTCTTTCTGCTTGGGCGCTTTATCAGAAGGGTCTGTATCTGGTTCTACCTTCACGATAGCTTTGCTTAAATCAGGCTTAGACTCGCCTTCACCATCTTCAAGCTTCAATTGAAAATCGTTAATCTCCATCTTTGGATCATCACCCACACACACTTCGGAATGGCCGGACGTTGTAGTTCTAGAGGCTGAACATGATGTCACTGTTGTAGATGTCGTGGTAGCACAAGAAGAAGAATCCTTCTCTGAATTGCACGTCTGGAAAACGTTTTCTGCGGTGTAGTCCGGGAAATTAAGGCGAGCAGTGGAGCCATACATTGCTCTAGCAGCAGTATCATAGGCCAGAGCAGCATCAACGGCAGTTGGAAAAGTCCCAAGCCAAAGCCTGCTTCCTCTATTCGGTTCCCTTATCTCAGCAACCCATTTTCCCCATGTTCTCTGCCTTACGCCTCTGTAAATACACCTGGAGTTCTCGGGTCCGCCTTTCCCTTTCATACACCCTTTCTTGGACCCTTTAGCTGGTGCTTTTCTTGTGAGTTTACCCTCTCCTTTGGCAGTCTCAAGCTTGGAGTTGTATTCCTTCCACTTTGCTAGAATCTCAGCCAAAGAATTCGGTCCACCTTTCCGACTTCGTACTTTCCTCTTCCTCTTGAAATCAGAGGACAAAGCAAAAGTTTCATCCTCACATCCTTCCATCCTGCCACAAGATAACCAGAAGAATTAAGAAGCAGAACTAAAGCCGAGCACCATCCGATCAACAAAGACCAACATAAATATACAGCTACACACGAATCATGCCAGTCTGCACACTAAAGATCAACCTAAAACAGCTACTGGATGAAAAGCCTAAACTACAAGAACCTCACAACTTCCTATCATACATCATACTCCAAATTCATGTACAGCTATACAAATCTGCACACTAAAGATCAACCTAAAACAGCTATATAACTGGACGAAAAGCCGAAACTACAAGATCCTCACAGCTCTGAAGTTCACAACTTCCTATCATACATCACACTCCAAATTCCTATACAGCAACACACAAATCATGCCAGTCTGCACACTAAAGATCAATCTAAAACAGCTATATAACTGGCTGAAAAGCCCAAACTACAAGATCCTCACAGCTCCAAGGTTCACAACTTCCTATCATACATCATACTCCAAACTCCTATGCAGCTATACTCAAGACATGCCAGTCTACAATGACTACATACATCATACTTCAAATTTCAGAACTTCTTATCATACATCATACTCCAAATTTCAGAAGTTCAGTGAATCTCGTAGAAGAACCAAGATCTTCACAACTTAGTTCACAACTTCCTATCATACATCATACTCCAAATTTCAACAGTTCAGTGTAAACATCCAGAATCTCGAAGAAGAGCCAAGATCCCCACAAGAAAGCCACAGCACAAACCCTAACCTTACCGAAACATCCAAAATCTCAAATCAACGAAGAAAAAAGAGCAATCGAACCTAAATCTTCCACAATCAGACACACTACAACACTAAATACTACACATCAAGCTCATTCCACAGCATTATTAACACAACAGCAAATAGAGTATCAAATTAGCAACAAACCTTTCTATAATCTGTGAAGACATGAGCAAAACTCGCTCAATCGACTCGCCTCGGACCTTCAAATCTTCTCCTTGAAGCTGTTGCGTTCGCCAAAAACTCGTCTTTGTCTTTCCTTTTTTTGCTTTGCTTTGCTTTTCTTCGTTTGCAGGTAGCAAGAAAGAGTAAGCTGGAGGAAGTATACTTAGCAGAAGAGAGTTCTAAAGAAATCAGGAAAAATTCTTTAAAGGGATAAGAGGAGACGCCTATTTATAGACATCTCCAGATTTTTTTCTTGGGCCCGAAGGATATTTTAACAAGATTATTTAATCTCGTTTTTTATTATTTTCGAAGCATGACGTGGCGGATTTGGTGTTTGAACCGTGGCTCAATGGTGACTCACGTTTGGCCACGTGGCGTCTTAACTTCCCTAGAACCTTCATGGGTCGCTTGCTTTTTTATTTTCTACCGAGTTCAATTTTTTGTGTCTCGCGTCAATATTATAAAATAAAAGATTTAATTTAAATAAATAATTTAGGTCAAAATTTTATAATTTTTTTCATAATTCATTTATCTCATATAAATTTAGTTTAATTTGAATTATTATCTAAATAACTAAAATCAAAAGATGATAATTCTTTAACATAAAGTTTTTGAATTAGTATGATATATATTTTTAATAAAAAAATACTAATAAAAATTGTTTAAATATTTAAATAAATTTAATTTAAAGTATTTAAAAATTAAAAATTATGAGATTAAATCTTTTTATATAATTATTAAATAAGTTTTTGTATATATTAAAGTACATAAAATATGATTTGGAGTTGGAGAACCGTAAAAATACATATAAATAAGCATAGTATCTTGCAAATCTTAATTATCCTAAAATAAACATGTATATATATTTATAATTTTCTTATTATATATTTTTTTTATCAAGGAAAATGATTGAATAATGACATATGGTAAAATGAATATTAAAATGACGAGTAAGGTTCCAGTGAGAACAAGGCTTAATGTAGGAAAAACGAAGTTTTTTCGCGTTCACAAACAACAAACTAATATTCACAACTTGAGCGGTAATGTTCATAATCTGGGCGGTAATAAATTTTGTGGTGATTTTGAGAAAAAACAAAACAAAAATAAAAGTTTGCAGTAATTACAAGTATGTCACCGCGTCCCTCACTGAAAACGTTCAAAAAATTTTAGGGCCCGGATTATGAACATTACAATCCAGAATTTGAACGTTGACGTGTAATCTGTGAACGCAATCTGTTTGTTTTTCTTACGTTAATTTATACAAATAACAAGTTAACGTTTTTCTCTATATTTAGTTATTTTTTATGTTTATGATTTTGTGATTGATTAAATTATATATTTAAGATATAGATTACGAAGACCATTATGTATTTGTGTGAGATGTTAAATAATCAACTTTTACATCTTTGTTGAGAGCGTTTGGTGATTATCAAAATTATATTTGAAAAAGCTAGAACTTAAGGTTGAGGTTTCCTTCCTTACGTACGAAGAATGGTTGTTTGAACGAGCACATGTCCTCTTCCAACTAATTAATCCCCGTACAAAATGAGACAACTTCTCTACCTAATCCGCAGTGACAACGTCGTACAGATTTATACGTGGATATTGTGCGTACAGATTCGTGTGCATTTAGGCAAAAAACGCGTATATATAGGCGTTCTGACCAATGACTATATACACACGCTTTGGGTAATATATGCACGCGAATCTGTGCGCATAACTTGTGCGCACAAGGTTTTACGTCGGACAGATTTGTACGCGAATATTGTGCAAATGCGTATATATAGACATTTCGTACGAGTTATTATGCTGATGCCCAACCATATATTATATAACAAATATGGAGGCTCCAAAATCCGTGGAAAGAGGTGGCCATTAGAACTAATACTTGCCAATTGTCATGTGCATGCTTGCCAATTGTCGCCATCTTCTTCCCCTCCATATATAAATATCTTATCAGGTCTGAGTTACATAAATTATTCAGAAGAGGAATGGAAGATGAGGATGGTTTCAGAAGATAAGAATATATAATATGGTTCAGAAGTGATGACACAGCTTCCTAGTTTAGAAACTTTCCATATTCGACGGCCGTTTGATCTTATCATAACATGCGGTTGTTGCAAAGTATGTTCATTAAACTTATGTGTGACAGTCTGAACATACTATATCCTCCTTTGTACAATCGAGAACGACAGAAAACGACGATATATAATATATAACAAATTCGTAATTGTCTATCATTCAAAGACATAACCTGTATCCATGCGCTTGGTTAAGGGAACCCACCGAAGCTGTAGCGAAAGGTCGATGGATCCCGGCACACGTGTTTTGGACAGGCGTAAGTATGGTGATTGTTCATTGGACAAGCTCTATCCGTACGTTTGAGTTTCGCTTCTAGAGAGAAGATGAAAGGCTAAAAATGAAAGTGTTAGCAAGGCATAGCCGATTGACCAATTTGTTAAATTTACTAATAAACTGGCTTTAATAAGAGCACAAAAACGATAATTTAATTGAATAGAAATGATTGATTGTCATATAAAAGACATTTAACTGAAGACTTTGTCTCTTTTGTGAACTAAGAAGAAGCATTGGAGGCTTAGATTAGGATTCTAATTGACTATTTTACTAATTTATTCAAGTATCATAGATTTTCTCCCGTTTTCGATGTGTTTCTGTTTCTGTTTCATTGACCGTTTCTGACACGTGATTTGACATTTTATATAATTTTCAAAATTTGCGTGTCAAAACACTTCAGAAACTAAAACGCTCTATTGCTAAAGGTTACAATACTACATAGACAATGAATGGTACATCAAATACCTTAAAAATTGACCAAAATAATAATAATAATATGTAGTTTGATAGTGGACCGCGGCTGAGTAAATAGATGGGCCTGGAAAGTGGGCTAGTAAAAAGATATAGTGGACTGAGTCTTCAAATGGGCGCCCATCAGAAGCTGCATACGTACTCCCTGACATCTTCAATTCTCGTGTTCTCCTTCCACATGGAGCAAATTCGGAGAGATTTTGCGAATGACTTAACGTACGAATGTACCAATAGAGTCATTTATATGCACATGTATTTTTCACATATTACCAAAGACATGCACAATCTGTCAAATGTGCATGTCAATTGCATTAAATGTACATGTCAATTTTTTCATTCGTACATTCGTACGTGAATCTTTTTCTTTTTCTTTTCCTTTTTCAAAGAGATTTTTTTAGTAAGATTTCATAATTCTTAAGCTATATATATAATCATAGATCTAGTGTAGGCTAACTGTCTGGAAGACGATTAACAGGTCAGAGACACACCAACGTTCCGTATTTCGCATATATATTAGGTTTTGAGAAGGTATCCAACAAAAAAAGCTTTATAGAAGGCAATCCAGACGGCTAGAAGGTCGCCTAGATGCTTGGGTCCGACTAATAAGATATACTGACTGGAAAGTTAAATTTCAATTAGTCGTCTTCCAACCTCTAAACGGTTGTCTATTCATCTACCCTGATAGACGGCGACTATTTGATTTTATGTCGAGAATTGTAAAGTAAGTTTATTTTAGTTATTATAATTTTTATGGATTATGACATGTGGTTTGAATATAAGAAATTTTATAAACAAAATTTAATCTGTCTAAGCACCCGTATTCTAAATACTAAAACACCCTTCACCGTACTTTTACAACACTGCATGTTTATCTTACCGACTGAGAACTTTTAGGGTCCGTTTGGATTCTTCAATACTCATAATCTTAATCTAATATAAAGTTAAATAATCAGAAATAAATTCCAAACAATAAATACTACAACCTAAATTTAATGTTTGAAATCAGCACAACTTGAATGGGCTACATTAACATTCTTAACCTAAATAAACAATTATCCAGCCCACCTCTAATATTCCCCTTTCTTTGCAATTCTCCCCCTTTTCATCTCCCCGTTCAATTAGCTCTGCCTTCAACCTGTTCTCCATCCTACCCGTTACTCTGCCTTCATTCAATTCGACCTCTGTCGGTCGTCTTTTGTCCTTCCGTAATTTGCCATACGCCGTTACACCCCTACAGTAATGGGACCTGCAACTCCTTCTTCTACCCCGAATTTCCCCTACAAATGTTGGGTGGTGTTACAAATCAAACACCTAGCTGGCTTATCCCCACCGCGCAAGGTCGCCACAATAGAGGTCGGCTACAGTGACGACGAGCAATCCAAGGTGGGGAGGCAAGTGAGGATATGCGCCGAGGGAAGTGAATCCAACGAAGAGGACGGACGTATTTCAGTGGAGCGAGATCCATGGCGAAAAAGGAGGTCGGACTGAGAAGGACGAGAAGCTCACCAAGACGGCCGAGAAGGTCTCTCTTTCCTAACCTTTTTTTATTTCACTCTCTCTCTTTCGATTTCAAGGTGTTAATATATGGATTCACATTCAGTATAATCAAATTCTTCCTATTTGTTTTGAATCGTTTCTCTGATTGTGTTATCAAATTGACATTATCGCAACAAACAAAGAAGTAATATATTATTCTCTGGATCTGATCTCATCGACCATACTCTCATCCAGTCCAAATTCAGGTTTCTCTGATTGAGTCGCATTAAGGTTCCTCTGATTGAGTCGAATTTTAATTCAAGACATCCAAATCCAAAGACAATATATTAATATTTGCAGCTGGTTTCATCGAGCATACAAGTTTGTATATTCAATTTCTTTAAACATATGCTTAATTAGTCTAAACCATGCATTCAAGATCTAGATTAAAATAACGGTTACTTGATTTTTTGTGGTCCTAATATGTGTGTAGCTGATTGTTCTACTTTTCGTGGATTAGGAAAATCAAATAGATTTTCTTATGAATTCTAACCAAGCCAATTCAAATCCCCTGATGGAAAATATCGCTCATGCTTGCGTAATGTTACTTGATCTTTTGTTTGATTTGTATCACTCTACATCAATCAAATGAAACTAATTTAACGCTATGATTTTTCTCTTGCAAAACGAAATTTTATTTTCAGTGCATAAACCAATCAAAGTATTCCATGAGTTGGTGATGGCAAGACCACTAATTCCGGTGGTGGTGGATGTGCTCATTAATAAGAGAAAATCAAAGTATGATCGTCTATTCTATTCACTTTGTTGCTGAAACTCTCAACATGATTAATTTCACCGATGATGTGATCAAAACTGCAATTTACCTTTGATAAAAGGTTCAACTATTCTCTTTGCACCTCATATGACTCGGCAATGACAAGACCGCTTATTTATGTTCCTTTATTAGTTTCTCTATTGAATTTTTGTGGTTGATTGTTTTGTTTGGTGTTTTTAGAATATCCATTTGGAGGAATTTTATAGGGAGGCACGTTTTACTTACTGAACTACTTCCTCTGTTTGGGTGCTGGAGTTGTACCCTTTTAAGTCCGTGGTGTTTTTTTATAATGAGGCAAAGGCGTATTGAGAGAGGAGCTTTGACTCTTGCATCCGCAGAGGTTAACTTTCAAATTGATACCGAGACTCTTGACCCTCTAGATATAGTTATGCAACTTCTAATTTTTAATAAATTCTCTTTTTCTATTGAATGATCAAATTCAAATTAGATGGGGAGAAGTCTTCATATCTGAAGACCCTCTTAGAAACTTATTCTGTTTTTGATGGTGGATTAGTCTTTAAAGATATCCTGGCTCTACCTGTAGTGTGTGTGTGTTGTATTATGTCTGTACTTGGAGCATATCCACAGATGTCGCTTAATGTTGTTGCCGACATCTTAAGGTTATCATTTGTAACAGAATGGCCTTTTTTATACAGGAATGTATCAAATTCGAGAAGCAAATCAGATGGCTAAAGAGTTTATGCTTGCAGCCAATGTCTCTGTTGCAGAGAAAATATTGAAGCATTTTCCATTATGTTCATTGTTGAGGTTTGTTTGCTCTCACAACTGCTTTGGTTCTAGACGTCACTCCTGAAGCATAAACTACTAAACCTTTGTTATTTCTTTTTTGCTTTGTAATACAAGGTCATAAATTATTTCCATACTGCACTATAGTTTTAGTATATTGTTGAAAATAACATATGGAATCCTATTAATTTGATAAAGCAGAGTGTTAGTGATAAGAGGTATTTTACATAGCGCTACTATAGGTTATTAGCTCATTTTGTATAGGATTATGCTAGATGTTATGATGTATTCCGTAATCATGGAGTTTTGGAGAGTTGAGTTACACATGAGATTACAGAAGATGATGCAGAGCATTGAAGCATAAGAAGAGGAGTCGAAGCTGAAGAAGACCACAGGTAGCATTGGAAGCAACTGAAGACGAAGCCAAGGAAGCCACAGAGGCCAAATCCGCGATCGCGGAAAACCTACTGGACCAGCCAAGATCACAGAAGAAATTCCGCGACCGCGGGTCCCAAACCGCGATCGCGGAAATGCCACCTGAAGAAGCCTGATCACAGAAGAAAATCCGCGATCGCGGGTCCCAAACCGCGATCGCGGAAACCCGCCAGAGAAGACTTTCTTCATTTGCCCGATTTAGTATGTTGTGTTAAGTTTTGTAACGTTTTTATAACGTTTTTAGCTTCAATTTGTCAGTTTAATTCTGCAGATACATATAGGTTTTAGGTGTTGATGATCTTGAATCATCTTACACATTCCATTTCCAAGTTTTGAGAGTTTTCCTCAAGAACTTCATGAGTTGCTAAGTTTCCATTGTTTTTGCTTGACATTTGAAGTTTTCGGATTGATTAAGTTGTGAGATTCCTTTCCTTTGTTCTATTCATATTGATTGTCTCTATTCTCTTGTGTGTATTGTTATTGAATTAGATTTGCTCATTTAGATTGGCCATCTAAGTAGTTTCATCTTATTCATATTGCTATTGTTTGATTATTTCTAGTTGAAATATCATACTTGTTTGTAGCACACACAATTTGCATGAACTAGTTGTGAATGTCAATTGTGAAGAGAATTGAGTACATGTCGAGTATCTGACTAGTTGTCTATGGTATTGCATGTATCTATCCATTCCTGAACTTAAAGTTGCTTTATTATTGAATCTTGATAGTTTCAAGGTTATAGTTGAGTAAGGGTTATTAGGACTAGTTGGACTAATAACTACATTAGAACAGGGATTAGAACGATCATATGAGTAATTCGACATAGGATTAAAAGGAGTTTATGATCAACTGGTTAATCTGTTAGTGGATAATTGTCAAGTGAAACACCTTCCATTGATATATTTACAATCCAAATCAACCTTCGTTACTTTGTTCTTAAAACATACAAACCCCCCCCCCCTTTGGTTACTTACACTTGTTAATCATTATTATAACTTTAAGAATCGATAACCTGATTCCCTTGGGATTCGACCCTTGCTTGCCTACTATACTTGTTAGTGAGCTTGTTAGGATTACTTGACTTGGCATACGACAAATTCGCCTCGTCAGTTAGGCAAGTTTGATTTGGCATTAGATGACTTTGAAAATAACATACAACATCTTTCAAGTCACACATTAAATTTGGATTTAAAAATTAACTACATAGTTGTTCATTTGATTACCCAGGGGAATTATCATTTCCAATCTATAAGGATTTCTTACAATAAATGAAATTATGTGCATGATTGTTGGAAATCATTGCAGGCGCCATCCAAGTCCAACCCGAGAAATGCTTGAACCTTTGCTCCGCACCACTGCAGCTGTTGGTCTAGACTTGGATATTTCATCATCTAAAGCATTGGCTGATTCAATTGACCGTGCAGTGGTATGCTTATCATTATCTAAGTGCATTGAATTCTATCCAAGAGACCTATAAAATTGACGTCCGCTTGAGTTTTTCTCCATAATTTGTTTGATTATTTATTCGTACTTCTTCATTCATGCCTTACAAACTACAGTTTCTATTTCCATTGGGTATAAGTTTGTTGCTTCAAATTGTTTACCTTCTATTTGACATGTTGAAAATATGCTTTCAGGGTAATGATCCATACTTCAATAAGTTGATACGTATACTGGCAACAAGATGCATGACCCAGGTAAAAGGATCGTTGCAGATTGGTGTAGATTTCTGTTTAGGAGCAGAGCGCAACCTTTTGATTTTTCTATATATTGCAAATGCAGGCTGTATACTTCTGTAGTGGAGATCTCAGTCCCCCAGAATTCCTCCATTATGGACTCACATCTCCACTTTACACCCACTTCACTTCTCCTATTAGACGATATGCAGGTATAATACTTAATGTGACTTGAAAGATATGGATTCGACTTTCCGCATTATTATATGACAGTGTTTGTTTCAAACTTTCAATCCAATTAATGGATTTGGTTTTTGGTTGTAGATGTTTTTGTACATAGGTTGCTTGTTGCGTCTTTAGGAATATCCAAGCTTCCGATACTTTTCCAAGAAGAAGAGGACGATGTGAGTGCAAAGAAGGTTGGAGACAACACTCATCTGAGATTCAAGTGCAAAGAATGTTGTTTCTTTGAGTTAGGTTTTGTGAGTAAACATGATGGAATTTGTGGTTGATGTTAAGAAAATTGACTTGGAAAGAATGACAAATGATGTAATTCAGTCAAGATCAATATTGACGGAAATTTTGACCAAAAAAAAAATTGACGGAAATTCTAATTACATCATTCAGCTGTGGTGTGTCCCTAATGGTTTACTTGCACTTCTCTACCTTTTTCTCTCAGTGTTGCTGTCCATTTGCTTGAAAGTAGTGACTAAAATGTTTCATGATAATGTTATGATCATCGAATCTATCATTAATGAGGTACACTTGTTGATTTTCTATAGATGTAATATTTTGTTTTGTAATGTTTTTATCTTTGCTATAAAAGTATACAAGTTGTCGTTGTACTTGGGGCTTTTCTAGGTGGGTCATTGTGAATTTTTTCACTAACTAAATATTTTAGTCTACAAACTTGGAATGTTGTTGTAAATTGGTTAGGTGATTATTCAATTAAAAGATATAGTTTAGGTTAGAAATAAAACACTGATCAATTATTATTTGATGCAGATTAATAAGGGTGTTTCGAAGTTAGTATATTTAGAGGGAAATAGTGCCAAAAACTGTTGAGCCATTTGGTCGTGGTTTCTTTTCCTTTGGTTAATTTGTCAGTTTCTCAAATATTTATTTATTTATTATTTACATGCAAGGACATGTTTCTAAAACCATGTCCATGTGTTTGAGGTGTTGTCCTATGATGCAAAGAATGTCAAAGCTCCGTATTACAGAGGTCAAGCATACAAAGAATTGAGACTCTTAAACCAGTACTCTCTCTGTTTATAAATTAACAAGTCATTTTAGAAATCGATGCCACTTTAAAAAAATGGCAATCATTAAACAAAAATTATACAACTTTTTCAAAACTTTTAGCAAGATGCGTTAATAAAGACCAACTCTTTTTTGCACCAGCTTTAGATATATGAACATAAACAGACGATTTTGCATCAAACTTCAGATATATGAACATAAAATAAGATTTCAGTTATTTCAGTCCTATTACCCCCAAGCGCGAGACTCGTATATGGTGAGCTATATAGGTGGACTGTGTTGCTGTAGATATTGCACCCACATAATCATGAGTTGGTGATGTGGTCCTCTTCTACATCCTTCTACTGACTTTGCAGGCCACCACGTGTGGATCTTTTTGCTGCAATTATGGGCCATGGCCCATTGGGCCACAAATCTTTTCACCCCCTTTTATTGGGTGCTCCTCACCACAACTAGTATAATCATTGCTAAAGTGTTACAAATAGATGTTAACCATTTCACATACAAAGTGTTATAATGATACAAACTATAGATTTAGTGTTATAATGATACAAACTATGAAATCTATGTATTGAAAATATCGATATCGCTCGTACTCATAAATCGCGCAGTAACAACGAAAGTCGAGTTTAAGGCCCCGTTCGGCAAAAATGAAGAAAATGGGGGTTGAAGGCGGTTAAAGTTAAAAAATGGGTTAAAGTTGGTTGAAGCTGTATGTAATTGAGCAATTTGCTTAATGTTGGGGGATATCTTATGAAAAATGGGGTTGAAGTTGAAGTGGGGAGAATGCTTAATACATGACAAACGGGGCCTAAGTATCGACATTATGATACCGAAAAAAGAGAATTATAAGTCCATGAAAAAGCTACTACTCCCTCCGTCCCGGTATATAATTCTTGTTTCATTTTTGACACTATTCACCTTTTAATACATTTTGTCGTATAACTTTTAATATGTAAGAACAAACATAGTTATATAGGGTCTTGTTTGATTCGTCTTGATGAGTACTTTAACATATCAATATTTTAAATTTTTTTATTAACATATAGTTAGAGATATTAACGATACAAAACGTGTTTCGACAAATGTGAAAAGTGAAAGAGGAATTATATTATGGGACGGAGGAATTACTAGCTTGCATGAATAGCTGCAGTGTTAAGTCACTTTCACATATTTGATCAACCTTTATTACTGCATATGCTTTATAAAGCATTAGGGTAGATCAAATCTTGCACGCAAGTCAAAGAAAATAGATAAAAAAGTCAAAAAAACCTAATTAATTAAGAGGTGAAACAGTTATTGGCAGTTTCCTCTTCATTTTCACAGTAGGAAAGTACACTATTTCATCCTCCTTAGCCACCCAACTGCAATACATAATTGGACAAGGTTAATAAGGATTTACTTCTGTTAAAATTAATCAAACTATTAATTCAAAATTATACCTGTATGTGGTGACCAAATGATGAAGAAAGATTGAGATCTCCAGCCTAGCCAATTCTGCACCTGGACATAGCCTTTGTCCTCCACCAAAAGGGGTGAAAGCATGACTGCAATTGCTATGTGGCCCTTTTTTCTAGTATTGAAAAACATATCATATGTATATATTAAATAAATCATTTATGACATTGTATAATAGTGTAAAAAGTTAGTGAGATATACTTAGACGAGTACTGAGAATGAGAATGATGCACACAAATATTATAACTCATGTACAGAAGATGATGTTTGTGTGCATCATCATCATCGTCGATCAGTACTCCTCATCTAAGAATTTGTCTCAAGAGATTTTTTTCCCTATGATGGCTGACCTGCCATCTCCATGGGTCAAATTCATAAGGGTTCTCATAGTTTTGTTCATCCATGTGAACTGATGAGAAAGATGCCATGATACTGGTCCCTTTAGGGATTAAATAACCTGCAAAATGTTGAATTAGGCTCAATAGATCATGATGTTATATAGATAGTTTTACAGACTAATTTTTTTTTATCATACCTTTAATTTCAACATCTTTTGTGGCTTTTCTCCAAATCGCGTTAACGATATTCGCCATTCGTAGGGTTTCACTAATCACCTGATTAAATACATACACAAGCTTCATTTAGTTGAGTAAAAAATCCTAGATGATAATTTTAATCTAGCTCAAATTTGAGACTTCCAACTTAAGGCTTAAAAAATAGTGTTAAAGTCTTTTGGACCAATGAATCATAATGACATATAGTTATATCGGTTTTCAAATCTATGCCCTAATGACACATTTTAAGTTACTTGTAAGAGAAATTTTTCCCTATATGAAAGAATATGAACTCATCACAACATAAAATATAACTCATTATTAAAATAGTTGCATTTATTTTCATTAAAAGTTGGCATAGTTTAGAAAAATCGTAGTTATATAATAAAGAGTAGACTCACATGTTGGGTGAAATCCAAAGACATGTAATCAGTCCAATGATAAGAGGCACTAGGAGATCCCATCTTTTGTTTCTTCAGTTCCATGTTCTCCTCCTAATAACATTATAACAAATATTCAACATATATATCAACATTTGATTATATATTTAGTTATATAATACAGTATTAAACTTACCACAAGTCTGCTCAAAGCAAGAGGACAATGAGTAAGATATTTGATAGCAAGGGTGATGACCATGGGAACAGACTCATCTCCTGGTATCATCATCTCTACAATGTTGGAACAGATCAAATCCAAAGGCAGACGTTGACTGTCACCAACTAGTTGGTCACCACCATATCCAGCTTCACGAAGCAGCATTTCTATGGCGTCTTTGGGGGGCGCACGTCTCTCGTCTTCACTCTGACGCATCATCGAATCTTTCTTCTCGTGCACCCACTTACGAGTCACATTAAGTAGCCTCTTCTTTGCCTAATCCAACAAAAGTAGTGCATGAATAAGTAAAACCTAAGTTTGCTAACATTTATTGTCGTAATGCTTTGAATCTGAATCACAGAAAGCAGATGTCTTGGGGATCAAGTTTGTTAAGGACTTGAGGTAGATTAGAGCATTATATATAATCGTTTAGGTTTAACCTTAATGTAATATGAAATCTGCCATTCTGCCTCCTAATAAAATCTTATCTACATCTGCATGTGGAGATAACCAACACAACATTGGTAGTAAACTGCGTAAATCAGTGTCCATTCCTTCTCACATTTATGACAAGTAGACACACAAGCCGATATCTTGGAAATCAAGTCTGCTAGGGTAGATCAGAACACTATTATTGTTTATGTTTAAGCTAAATGTAAGCACAACGTTAGAGTCACGTGAATCTGTGTTCGTTTGTTCTCATTTTCTGTTGTTTCATCCATCTTGATCGACACAGCATTTATATGTATGTAATACAGAGTATATGATGTAATGTACCTTCAAGGACTTGTACAACTGGGTCCCAGGAAACTCGATAGGCACACAAATTATGCCTTTGATGAACTCCTTGTACTCTCTTTTGATCAAATCCAAATCCTCACCAGGGCTAATGTTCATCAACAACTTCACCAGTATTTCAAAAGTCACCTAATCAATGAAAATAAACAAACACCATCATTTAACATTGGTCAATTGAGTTTTCCTCTGTAAGAAATAAGCGGTAAACATACTTGACTTGTTTCGTCTTGGACATAAATGAGTCGAGGAGGATCTATCCAAGACGCTAAGGAGGCTTTTACCGACGATTCAATGTGAGTTGCGAGCATTTCTTTGAGTTCAGACGACTTAAAGTATCGAGCAATCGAGGAATGAAGTCGTTTATGGAGAGGGCCGTCCATGTTTAAGATTGAAGTGTCGCCAAAAAGTTTGGCTACGGATTTTGGGTAGGAGGGAACAAATAAGTTACCGTTGTTCATAAGTATGAATTTGTTAACTTCTATGTCAGTTGAAACTATCACTTGCTTTCCTAGTAAATGAGTCTTGAACACCTCTCCGTACCTGCATGAAGATGCAAATGGACGTCATATACTATGTTGGTCTGTACGTTACCCATAAACCCATGCATGCACGTAAATGGATCGAAGGGACATAATATTAGGTATAGATATTAAATATAACACATGGATGGAGTTGTCAATCAGGTCACTCAAGTCGGGTTCAGTCATTTCAAGTTCGGGTTGAGAATCAGTTCGGTTAATTCGGATAACAAGTCAAGGCGGAGTCATTACAGGTTAGCGGACGGTCTGGGTTAACCAACGTGTTGATGACGCTATCTTTAAGTATTTTATTTATTATTTGAAAAAATACATTAAAAACTAAAATAACTAATTACAATAATATTATATTTAGTAATTTAGTAATAGTATTGCACTAAAATAACGTAACTACAACCATATTCATTTTTGAAGATACTTGAGCATGTTAACGTTATTTATATGTCTTTTATCATGTATATTTTATGTAATACCTAACTAATATTAAAAAAAGAAGTTATCAATCGATCAGGTTCAGTGAATCTTTTTTCCAGTTAGCTTGGGGTTCAGTTAATTCGGATTTTCGATCAGGACGGATCGGGTTTAAATACAGGGGGTCTTGATTTTGAGGGTAGTTTAATTACTGATTTTCATTCAATATACATCTTAAGTTGGTATATACTGTACACTATAAATCTTAAGGTCACATATTTCCTCTATGAAAAAAAGTTCTCTCACGATATGATAAAGACATGAGTTATGATGGCCCTGCTTTATGTTGAAATTATGTATATACTCATCGCTATCTAATTTTTTGAAGGCACAGATATAGAAATTGCCTTATTCATAAGTGAGACTAAGTGCAAGCAACATATGCATGTATATTTGTTTCGTAACGTTTTACAACGTTCTCCTCTTTTCTGATAATTCCAAAAAGATAAAATTAAATTAAATGAATTGAGTAAAGAAGATAAGAAGTTGGGAAGAGTTGACAGAGAGGCAATGAATTAAGCTGCATGCATGGGATTGGGATTTCATTTCAGACATTGGGAAAAGCTTTCACTTTAATTAATTAACACCTACACTAATTATTACTCTCTCCGTCCCTTAATGTTCTTTCCATCTCTTTCCAGCACATTCGCCGAGACACGTTTTGTAACGTTAATATCTTTAAATACACATTAATAAAAATTATAAAATTTTGATATTGTTAAAGCTCTTGATGAGACGAATCAAACAAGATCCCGTATTACTATATTTTTTCCTATATATTAGAAGATATGTCGAAGATTCTCTTAAAACGTAAATAGTGTCAAAATTAAGGATGAAAAGAACTTTTGAGGACGGAAGGAGTACTATTTACTACTCCTATTCCTATAGGTACACTATTAGGTGTTAATTACTACTATTTACTACTCCTATTCCTATAGATACACTATTAACGGGGCGATACTAACTACACTCAATTAGATAAATTAACTAGTTGAATGATCAGTTCGATTTTTCGACGGATTTTATCTGTGCGCGGATGTTGCGAAGTTAGTATCCGCCAGTTCTGACAGATTTATAATATGCTAACTTAATCCGTCAGCTATTCAGTTCTTGCTGCATAATTTACATGTTGTTTGATTAAAGTATAACTAGACAAATACTGTACTATCATTTAATGATGCATGTAAAATGAATATGAATCTTGATTATATATAGGGGCAGAGCCTAGAAGCTATATAGGTTACATGCAAACATTGGAAATATCGATCGGTCATAAGATAAATTCAAAATGTATGCATGCGGACTTGATTACATTAATTACATGCCTTAGCTTACAATTAAATTAAGGCAAGTGGAAATGGTACGTTCCCTTTTGAACTACACTTTTTAGAACATGGATTAGATGGTGATGAATTAATATATGATGATAGTGGAGATGATGATGACATGACAGTCACCATTCACCAACTCAATCTTCAAATTTAGTGATCTTACAACTTTACTATTCTATTAAAGTTAAAGGGTACGTTTAGTCATCATAATTCGTTACAGGGAAACGTTTCGACAAGCGAAAGTTTTTGAAAACTTCCGAAAACTTCGCAAAATGGTCAATCACGTATCAGAATCGATCAATGAATCAGAAACTCGGGAAAACCTATAATACTTGATTAAATTAGTATCTTATTCTAAGCCTCTAAATGCTTAACAAAAGAAACAAAGTCTTCCAAAATTGTCTTTTCTATGACAATTAATCATCATTTCTATTCAATTAAATTATCGTTTATGTGCTCTTATTAAGACCAATTTGTAAGTGTATTCAAGTGTTTCCTACCGTACCGTTTTCTGCTTTCTAGTGTCGTGTCGTTTCCCGTTTGAGTGCAACATAGTTCTAAACCATAAAATAACACAAAACCAACGATGATAGAAGATTGAGAGAGATACATACAAAGATTTGCGTTTATCCATGAAGGAAACCGGACGAGAAGAGTAACCGGATGCGATGAAGTGAAGGGTTTCTCCAATGAAGGGCCAACCGTTGCTTCCCTTAATCGAAACTCTTCCTTGATTTGAAGTTTTATTGTTGTTTTTGGTGAATAACAAGTGTTTAGAGAGCCATAAACAAGCGAGAAAAACCAACACAACCCACCACTCCATTTTGATCTCTCGATCGATCTCAAACTCTCTCTAAGATTGATCGATGATCGGTGTATATATGTGAATATATTTGGGGAATTGATTGAAGGATGATAAAGGGGTATTAATGGATTGAGTTTTCTTGGAAGGTGCAGATGAATACTTCGTAGTAAACAAGAAGAATGTGGTGGTGGAAGTGGTACAACTTACATTAAATGGAAATGGAGTAAACAAGAAGAATGTGAAGAGTAGTCAAATTAAAACCGTCTCGTCGCCTGCAATTTTGGCCTCTATATGTATGTATAAAGCACCAATATTATTAAAAGTATCATAATCCAAAACCTAGTACTCTATCCGTCCCTAAATATAAGGCTCGTTTGCTTTTTTAACACTATTCACGATCGAAGAAAATCTTTCAATTTCTGACTAGTGTATAAGGTAAAATATAGTCATGAGTGGTCTTGTTTGATTCATATCAATGAGTATTTTAATAATATCAAAATTTTACAATTTTAACTAACTTGTAACGAGAAATATTGACGAAACAAAACGTGCATCGACAAATGTGCCCATTTGAAATGAGAAGATCAAAAGGGGACTGAGGGAGTAGTATATTGTTAAACAAAGTCACGTATCGAAAGTTTAAGAGATAAATTACCTATTATATAAATTCATGAATTTTACTCTTTTTTTTTTTTTTTTGTTAATTGGTTTTAAAATGAAACTTTATGGACTTATATGTTGGGTTCAATGCGTAAGTTACACTTATCCATTTTTCGAGTCTCACTTAACTATATTTTAGCCCCAGACAAACTGACAAACTATGGATTGTCATCTGAGACGATCAAAAAGACATTTATTGAGGCGAAGATTGCTCTCTTTAACTAAGGAGATGCAACAAGTCAATACTTTTTAAGGCTTACAAATGTTCATCGTGGTCAATTTTCTACCCGTCTCAACAAGTAGGTGAAAAAATGCGACTCACCATTTCATGCCCGCCGCAACTACTTGAGTCAAAATCTTTGTCCGCCTCAACATAACATGCGAGCAGGCCCGAATATTAGCATGTTAAGGGTGGGTGCAAGAACAGGGCCCATAAATTAATGAGGCCCACATATACATGTTTTTGGGGCCCAAATTCTTATTTACGATATCCGGCTATCAGCCCTCCTCCCTCCTTCAATATTTCCATCCCACTCTCACCTTTTCTATATTCTAAATTTAATTTTCACCTTAATTATTTTTTATTTCCTATTTTTCTGCAACTAAATCATTTCCCTTTCCATTCCCCTTCCAAATTTGAACTGACCACTGACCAGTTTCCCCCCTTGGTTCAAACTGCTGCCATGAAACACTCGGCCTCTCTGGTGCCGACTGTTGCTGCAAAGATCCAGGTAGACCCACTACCACCAGTGCAATCGAGACCCTTGTCATTTAAGGATACTGTTGCATCTGGCACTCTGCAAAATACGGCCTCTACATCTCCAACGATTTGGGAGGAGAGACCAGACCTTTATGACACTGAGGATGATGAGGATACAGATGAACCAGACCCTAGCTGTCCATAGGTGACGTTATCGGCTGCGGAGAAACGTGAGTTACGTAAGCCCTGGGCTAAGTCCCTCATTGTTCACATGTTTGACAAGGGACCAGGGTATATGCAACTCAAGAAGCGCCTAGAACAGCGGTGGTCTCTGAAAGGCACCCTCACCCTTGTGGACATCGGAAATGCTTACTACGTGGCCAAGTTCACCAATGAGGCTGATTACCACCATGTGTTAACGCAGGGTCCTTGGATGTTCGGTGATAATTACTTGATGATCCGTCGTTGGACACCGAACTTCGATCCTTACAATGATGTTGCTAAAGTCTTAACGGCATGGATTCGAATACCAGGACTAAGCATGGAATACTTCAATGCCCGCTTCCTTAACTGGATTGGCCAGCTTGTGGGCACTGTGGTTTGTATTGATAAGACGACTATTGTTGCGGATCGTGGTCAGTTTGTTCGTCTTGGAGTTGAAATTGACCTTGCCAAGACTTTGCTATGTCGTTTCCGGTTCTATAGTCGCTCTTGGCTGATACAGTACGAGGGTATTCACAACTTGTGCTATGAATGTGGAAGAATAGGATACAAGCAGGAGAAATGTCCTCTGTTGCAGCCCTCGCAAGATCCGGAAACCATTGATGACGGTGACCCTAAGCATCCGACTCCGCACGAGGCGCATGATACTCTTGGGCCTTGGAACCTAGTTGTCAAACAGAGTAGGCGGCGGGTGCAGGCTCTTAAGTCTTCGACTGCATTACAACAACGAGATAATCCTAAGACCAATACTCAGCCTACCCGCTCACCTCCGCAAGCACAAACTACAAGCCCAAGCCAAGGTTCGAAGTTTCAGTATCTCATGAATAATGACGCTGGTGAAGGTACGTCATCGGGTGAGAATGGGGGGGTCTGAGGAACATGAGGTGGCTCCAGCTCCGGCACCGACGGCGACGAACTCGGTCCAGGCTGGCCTTTCGCTGGGGAAATCTGTCAATGCCGTAATTTCTGCAGAGGCCGTTACTTCTGTTGGAATGAATCCCGAGAACTTCGGAGGACGGGTCATGGGCCCCACGACATCTTTGACTTGAAATATGGAAAAGAAAAAAGATATCCCAGTTGCCAAAAATAATAAGAAAAAAGATAGGAAGATCTCTAAGGATCCTGCGCTATCTGTTGTTAGGAAACCCTTGGGTAAAATATCTTCTATGCCATCTCTTATTTCCAAAGAAGCTGAAATTAAGCGGTCCCAACTTATTTCTGATTTGGTCCTCACTAAGCAACACCAAGGCGCCAACTCTGCTGCTGAGATTCCGTCTTTTTTACAGCAACCGACGCTCTTACGGCAGACTGGTACGACTAAGTGTGCTACCCCATCAGTAACTGCTATCCATGGACCACCCGCCAAACCTCCGGATACCGCTAGTGCAATCGGTGGTTGTACGGAACTCTCAAAGCATGCTGCTTTCGACCCGCCGGACGGGGCCATACAAAGCCTCAGTATCACGTCTGTCCAACAAAATGATAATGGAATTCCTCCCATTAGTAACAGATACCCAACCCCTGCTTTGTTGGGTCTCAATTCCCGCTCGAATTGTTGAAGCGCTCCAGCGCTTCTACAGCTCGGCCGAAGAAATCGTGCATTCGCCGCAGCGAACAGGTGTCCCTGTGTTCGATCCCTTATATAGTTTTATGTTATCAATAAAACCTCTGAGCATGCTTTTTTGGAATCCAAGAGGAGCGGGTAGTAACAATTTTCTGGAATCTATTCGCGAGTTAATCAGGCAACACTCTCCGTCTGTTTTGGTGATTGTTGAGCCACGTATCAGTGGGTTTCGCGCCGACCAAGTTTGCCGCCAAATCCGTTTTGATGGAATCTTACGAGTCGAAGCAGTTGGTTTCTCCCAGGGAATCTGGCTTCTTTGGCAGACTAGTGAAGTGACTGTTAGACCTCTTTCGCTCAACACTCAACATATTTTTGTGGAAGTGGTTCGTCGGGGTGAAGAACCGTGGCTACTGTCGGCTGTCTATGCGTCGCCTAACCACTCCACTCGCCTTCAGCTTTGGAATGATCTGAGCGACTTTGCACGTCTGAATCATCTTCCCTGGGTCCTGATTGGCGACTTCAATGCCACTGTTTCAGCCCAAGAAAGAACTAGCTCCTGTGAAAGCACTAACAGGGCCTCTGCAGACTTTAGCAATTTTATTGATGATCTTCAGTTGATTGATTTGGGTTTTCAGGGACCGAAGTATACATGGTCTACTGGCCGGTCCATGGATATCTATAAGGCTGTTCGTCTGGACCGGGGGATTTGTAATGACTCGTGGCGTTTCCGCTTTCCTGAAGCGGTCGTCACTCATCTCACCGCCCCACGATCGGACCACTCACCCATTTTGTTGCAACTTGCAACTTGAGACATGGTTTAAGGCGCTCCTTTTACGGGTACTGAGGTGTGGGATGCGCTGCGTATGATGGCCCCTTTTAAGGCTCCGAGTCCTGATGGATTCCATGCGGTCTTCTATCAGCGGAACTGGAATATTATTGGAACTCAAGTTACTGAGACAGTGTTGCGGGTTGTTAATGAGGGTGTTCTCCCAGAGGGTTTAGGTAATGCACTTATGACCCTAATTCCTAAGGTGGATAGCCCTTCGACTGCAGCCCACTTTCGCCCAATCTCCTTGTTGAATGTGATTTTCAAGCTTGCCACCAAGATGATTGTGAACCGCCTTAAACCATGTCTCCCTCTTCTTGTCTCACCGACGCAAGCTAGCTTTATCCCGGGGCGTCAAATAATTGACAACGTGGTAATTGTTCAGGAAGTGTTGCACTCCATGCTTGCGCCTAGGGCCACTAATAGTTGGATGATCCTCAAAATCGATCTTGCCAAAGCATGACACTTTGGTTAGAGCTCATATTCCTGAGCACCTGGTTGATATTATTATGAAGTGTCAGAATGGGGGTTCGATGGAACTCCTCTGGAATGGTGAGCGGGTTGGTTCGTTCACACCGACTCGGGGGGTTCGTCAAGGCGACCCTCTTTCGCCCTATCTCTTTGTTCTCTGCATGGAAGTCTTAGCACATATCATTCAGGAAGCAGTGGGCTTGGGTCGTTGGAGACCAATCGAATTAGGTGGTGTCCAGTTATCACACCTATTCTTTGCAGACGACCTAATCTTGTTTGCCGAGGCAACCTCGGAGCAGGCTTCGGTTATTAAGCAGTGCCTAGACCGATTATGTAATCTTTCTGGGGAGCAAGTGAACTTCAGTAAAAGCAGTATTCTTTTCGCATCCAGAGTTGAGGCTGCCACTCAGCAGTCCATTAGTTCCAGGCTTGCCATTCCTATCTTCACAGATTTTGAAAACTATCTCGGAGTCTCGATGGCTTGTGGTCGTATGACGGTTGACTGGTACTCGTTCCTGGTTGATAAGGTGTCATCGCGTCTGAGAGGCTGGCAAGCAAAATCCCTCTCGGTAGTTGGCTGACTCACTCTGGCTAATTCGGTCTTGACAAGCCTACCACTGTAAGTAATGCAGTCCACCCTTGTGCCGCGTACGGTTTGTGATGCTGTTGATAGACAAGTTCGGAACTTCGTATGGGGCTCCACCGAAGACAAACGCCGCTTTCATCTGCTTCATCGGGATGTCATCCAAAGACCCAAGTCGGAAGGAGGGATGGGTATTAGATCAATGAGACTCTCCAACTCAGCTCTTCTTGCTAAGTTAGGATGGCACATGATTCATGAACCTCACTCTCTTTGGAGCAGATTATTGCGTGGAAAATACTGCAACAACCGCCTCGATATTGATATTTTTCAACGGTGGGATCGACAATCTCATATGTGGAGTGGTATTGTTGAAGGTGTTGCAGTTCTCTCTAAAGGCATTCGGATGACAGTAGGAAACGGTCAACGCACCCTCTTTTTGTTGCACCATTGGCTTCTACAAGAACCGCTCACTAACTTTGCTCTGTCGGACATCTCGGATGCACAATTGGGAGCCACTGTTGCTGAATGATGGGAGGATAATTCATGGAACTGGGGCTTGTTATCTCCACTGCTTCCTGGTCACATCCTTCACCGTTTAGCTGCAGTCCAGCTAGACCACTCTCCATCGACACATGATCGCTTCCTTTGGAGCATGACGTCTTCCGGCTCATATTTTGCAAAGTAGGGAATGACAACAATTCGGCCTAGCTCTATGGGACCTCAGCACCCTGTTTGGTCTAAAATCTGGAGGGTTCCGGCACAACAACGAGCCCGCCATTTTCTGTTCTTAGTGGCACACGAGATTTTCCTTTGCAATGAAACTCGTTTCAAAAGACATCTGACTACCTCGCCTGCTTGCTCTAGGTGTGGACAGATTGAATCTGGGATGCATCTTCTGCGTGACTGCCCGACTATTCGGGACATTTGGCTTGCACTCACTGGAAACTCAGTACCCCATGGGTTCTTTACTGAACCCTCTCTGCCCAACTGGATCCTACAGAACATCTGGAGCTGGACCTCTGGAGCTCGACTTTTGCCACAATGATCTGGCACACCTGGAAAATCGGAATATTCTGGTATTCAACCAGGTGGATACATCATCCTTTTTGTCACGCACTGTTGTATCTTCGTTGGAGGCATATTCGGATGCAGATCTGATCTTAGGACGGGTCTTATCCTGCCTGATACAGGCCACTGCCGTCGACGCTTCTCCGAACCGCTGGGAACTTCCTCCTCCTGGATGGATTTCAATTTGTACCGATGGAGCATCAAAGGGTAATCCCGGTCGTGCTTCGGGTGGGGGTGTGTTTAGAGATTCACATGGGACCTTCGTATCTGCTTTCTCAGTTAAAGTGGGGTCTTGTGGGGCTTTTGCTGCAGAAATGTGGGCGATTTACCACGGCTTACGGATTGCTACTCAAGCCACTACCCGCAGGTGGTGATCCAAACGGACTCTGCACAGGCACACCGTTTTCTTTGCGCTTCCTCCCATGACATTGCACCCGAATTTCACCTGGTGAACCGTTGTAGGCAGCTAATACCAAGGAATGGCTGGAGCGTCCGTGTTCAGCATATCAGAAGAAGCGCCAATTCCGTGGCTGATACCCTGGCCAATTTGGCTTTTGAACTTGCTGAAAATTTAACAGTTTTTCATGCCCCACCTGATGTCATTTTAAATTTCCTGCATAATGATGTTGTGAGCCCGCAGGGGCCTATTTCTAATTCCCATTAATAAAATTACGCAAAGGCTGAGCCTTATTTCATGACCAAAAAAAATTTGAACTGATTTCACAAACCCCCAAAATTACAAGTGATTCTCCTTTCTAGTATTTTCATCTTTCACTAAACTTAATTTTTCCTTTTTCCTTTTCAGTTGATTATGAAGAACTGATTCTCCTTTCTAGTATTTTCATCTTTCACTAAACTTAATTTTTCCTTTTCAGTTGATTATGAAGAACTGATTGAAGACTTTGTTTTAAAAGAATGTTAAGAGGATTCTCCATTTTAAGTGATTTTAAGTTCTGTAATTTTACATTTAAGGGATCTTTAAAACAAAATTTATTGTACTTGCAATTCTTTATCATAGAGTATTGTGCTTGTTATATATATACATATACTCCCTCTGTCCCTTTTTGATAGTCCCTTTGTGTAGTTTACACATTAATTAAGGCAAAATCAGATTGAGAAAGAAGTGATGATTACATTTGTAAATGTGTCCAAACCCATTTTTAAACCAATGAAAAGCATTCTTACATTTTTAAGAGCCAATCAGATGGCTTTATTACTAATACACGGATTGCCAACAAAACTGCAAAATCTGGGGACTAAAATACCCCTTAAGCAAACCAGATACAATTTTCAGTCTATAAATACATCAACCCACAATTTAATGGAGCATTTACTGCTAAACTGAAAACACATAAAGAAAAACAGGGAAGAGAGCATCACTGTCTGAGGAGAATGGCTTCAGCATTCAATTTGAATGATCTTCCACCTCTTGATGATAATGGTTTAAATACTGAGGGGCTAGGGGACATAGGAGAGGAACCTGGATTTCTTTTTGATCTGAACCAGACGCCACCATCATCAGAAGCAGAAGATCATGGAGAGGCATCACAACATCATCAACCAACTCCCAGACTCAGCAGTTCGAAGAAGTTGCATATTCTCAGTCATCTTCTAACCAAACTGGACAAGGGGAGACTTCCATATGGAGCAGTGAAGGAAGCTGCAGAGCTGTTCAAGGTAACAAGAAAAACAATTAGTAGAATCTGGAGAGCAGCCAAGCAACAACTACAAGAAAATCAAACCTTCAATGTCAGCACAAGATATCATAATGCTGGTAGGAAGAGAACTGAAGTTGATCAAGTAGCAATAACAACACTTAGCATGGGGGACAGAACATGCCTCAGAGACTTAGCAAGCAAGCTCAACATTCCCAAGTCAGTATGTCATAGAATGATCAAGCAAAAGATAATAAAGCCACACTCAAATGCATTACATCCTGGATTGACTGAAGCACACAAGATCAAAAGGATGGACTGGATTCTCAATCTAATATCAGGGGACACAGTGCTGGAAAAGACAGGTTATCATCCAATGTATGATTTTGTGCATATTGATGAAAAATGGTTCTTCCTTACAAAGAAGACACAAAGAGTATATCTAGCACAAAATGAAAGAGGCATGTACATAGCTGCTAGTTCAAGTAAGTTCATTCCTAAGGTCATGTTTATGGCAGCAGTTGCAAGGCCTAGATTCAATTCAGATGGAGAATGTACTTTTGATGGAAAGATTGGTATATTTCCATTCACATATCAAGAAACAGCTAAAAGAAAATCAGTAAAGAGACCAAAGGGGACAATGGTAACAAAGCTTGTTGAGACAATTAACAAGCAAGTTACACGCAGAATGCTTATTGATCAACTAATACCAGCAATCAAAGCTAAATGGCCAGAAGGAGCACAAAGAGTCATATACATCCAACAAGACAATGCAAGACCTCACATCAATCAACAAGATCCAGAATGGCAAGAGGTACACAAACAAGATGGTTTCACATTTATTCTAATTCAGCAACCAGCTAATAGTCCTGATTTAAACATCTTAGACCTAGGATTTTTTAGGAGCATACAGTCACTGATGCACAAAAAAATGCCAAAAAATGTTGATGAAATGTTACAAGCAGTTTACAATGCTTTTTATGAGTTGGATGCCACTACCCTAAGAGATGTTTGGATTACTCTTCAATATGTTATGAACCAAGTTTTAGGAGTCAAAGGGGGTAATGATTATGATATGCCTCATGTTAACAAGAAGAAGTTAAGGGCACAAGGTCAGTTACCAGAAATTATTAAGACACCTACTTGGGCTGTTATGGAAGCATGGGACATTGTTCATGGGGATTCAGATGAGTCAGAGAGCCAAGCAAATGATGAAACAAAGACTCAAGCAAATGATGAAACAGAGACTCAAGCAAATGATGAAACAGAGACCCAAGAAAATTTAGGGGACAGTCAAGAAGATTTAGATAATTTCATAGTAATGTAAGGTAAGGTATCATAGCCTAACTGGTTTTTGGGTTTAGCCAAGACTATATGACAAGTGTAAGCATGTATAGACTAGCTGTTTTTTGTAAGCATGCTTACACTAGTCATATTTTTGTAACCAAACAGATTATGTGATGATGAATATTGGTGGTTAAGGCAACATACATAAGATCCAACTATACATTTATTAAGGCAACATAATGGTCTCAGGTGTCCCCATGGTCGTCATTGATTCTGTTCTAAGTTAATCCTATACCTTAAACATTCCAGATAGGCATCAATCAGTTTTCACATCTAATGTTCCTATGGCACATCCAGGTAGTGATACTAAGGGCTTACATCTCAGCATAGACATTTTCATCATTAATAACTTATAACAGATGTCCCCATTCCCTCATTGATGTGAAGCCCCTAAACACTAACCTAAACATTTCAGATAGGCATCAATCTAGACATTATATACTGTGTTCCTATGGCACATAAAAGACATAGAATTGAACTTAATCTCAGACCATGAGGGCACAAATTTCATCATTGACACTTTCAGAGATAAGGCAACTAGGATCAATATGCACAATGCTTAACTCAACAGAGAGCCAATATGCATCAACACATAAGACAGGGTCACAATTCATCATCAACAGAAGGTAGTCCCAATGTGCATCAATACATAATCAGTTCATCATCAACAGATGAACCAACCAAACAGTTTGTCAAAGTTCAACACCAACAGTTGAACCAATCTAGACCCAAGCAAATATACAGATACCATAATATACCAAAATATACAGATACCATAATATACCAAAATATACAGATACCATAATATACCAAAATATACAGATACCATAATATACCAAAATATACATCCAGCAAAATATACAGATTCCATAATCTGTTAAAATCCATCAGCAAAAAACAGATTCTATAATCTGTCAATCCACCAGCAAAAACCAAGTACCAAGTTCAAGTCCATAACAATCCAAGTTCATCACAGTTGATAAGTTAAGAGAGAGAGAGAGAGAGAGAGAGAGAGAGAGAGAGAGAGAGAGAGAGATAACAGAGCCGCCCAGGGGACTTAGCTAGATTTCGAGGGAATTGGAGTCACAGACAGAGGACTCGTCGGGGATGATGATCAACTCTGGGGAGAGAGGAGCAGCTATCTCCGGTGTTGGCATATCTACAGCGTCGGACGTCTCCGGGGACTGCATCTCCAGTTCTATCGTCGGGGTGTTCGGGATCACAATGATCTCTCTGGGATGGGACAAGGCTTCATTCTCCGAGAGCTCAGGGGCTTCACAGGCCATCTCCACCGATTCCTTCTTCTGCTCTGGTGACCACTTCAGGTGCTCCGGGGTCTCCTCCGGCAGGACAAAACTCCAAGTGTGCTCGCCGACACATTCCAGCCCCCAGTTACAAGGCGGGGACCGCGAGCACCCCTCCCTAGGGGTTACAGTGGCCGACGGATCCGAATCTTTGAAGATTTCATCAAGATCGGCATCGGTATCTCCATGTTCAGAGAGAAGTGGGGAAGTGGGATCCAGGGAACTCGGATCAGAGACAGCAATGGACCTCCGACCACTAGCCATGGAAGGGGTGCCGCTTTTAGTGAAGCTTTGCGATGGGCGGGTGTTGGTGGAGCTATCCATCGGAGGAGACGAGAGGAAGCAGTGAGGTTAGGGTTAGGGTTTCGGGAGAGAGAGGTAGGAGGAGGCAGATAGGGTTCGGTGGAAATGAGAGAAAATGAGGGCAGATGAGATTATATACTGTGGATTTGGGCTTGATTTGGGCTCCGTTTTTGGGCTGTGTTTTTGGGCTAGATTAGTTCGGTTTTGGGTTTAATTAGGTAGCAGATGGGTTTAATTAGGTTTAATTAAACCGGATTATAGAGAAAAAAATGGGTTTATTACAAATTTTAGAGGTTAATAAGAAAATGGGTTATGTGATAATGGAAGAAATTTAATGGAGTTTTGGGTGGTTGATGAAGTTAATGGTGAAATATTATATGGAGAAGATGATGTAGACGGTTGATTTGATTGATAAAGTGATATTAGAATATGAATAAAATAAATTGAATAAGGGTATAATGGGAAGGAATTTATGGATATAAATGGAAATGAGACTAACAAAAAGGGACGCCCGAAACGGAAACGGGACTATCATTTAGGGACGGAGGGAGTAGCTTTCTTCTATTTCATATATGAATCATCTAAATTCTAACCCATTTATAAGTTTAGTAAATAATATGGAGTACAAGTAAGAAACGTAACAGGGCCTCTAATTTCATTGGCATGGCCCTGTATGCGAGGCAAGCAACTAACCGCCTCAACAAAGCAGTAAACCTAAAATTAAATATGTAGCAATTACTAAAACAGATTTGTTGAGACTCTTTTGTTGAGGCGTATATTATAATGTACGTTTCAACAAGGGGCTGCAACAGGATGCATGACCCACATAATGATCACGGACTCATAATTTCACATGCTATCAGGTTCACCTACGATCATGATTATCTATGTTTCGGGTTCCGAGCTTTAATCCCGCACAGTGTGTGAATTGTCAATGCGTCACACAGTTTGGATTGACCATAGACCTAATAACTTTATAAACAATATTTTGTTAAAAAGTAAATGAAATTAATTAATATGAGTCTATATAAAAGACGATGTAACTAAAATTCTTCTTGAATTCAAGACCGATTCGACTTTCATTGCGTCTGGTTCAAAACTATGATGAAGGCCAATACTATGATGAGGTTGTGGTTTGTTTGGTCAAAAGTAAATCTCATTTATTCTAAACTAACTCAACCCCTTTATATGAGTGGGCTTATATAGCTCAACCGGAATATCATATATACAAGCGGGCCCTTGTTGGAGCCCAGAAATTGATACCTCGCGATGAACACCTCGCGAGATAATGGGGGAACAGATCTTCAATTAAGTGCCGATGACCTCTTCCGCAATCCTGGACAAACAACTTGGAGATAACGATTCACTCGATCAAACTCCGCTTTTCTCCATCTTCTCCTTGAGCGAATCCCTTGTTCTTGAGCTTCAAACACCTGCGCGACCAAACCAGGAGGGGGAGGCTCCGGATTTGGCTCTCCGACGCCCAAATCAGCAAATGTGCAAAAGAGTGAAAGGAAGAGCGAAACGAAATGACACAAATGAATAGAGAATAAGGCAAAGGGAGGAAAAACTAGCAACCAAACTCCATTAGTAAGCTCAAAAGCTCATTCTTACACTTTACTCAAATCACTTCGGAACTCACTCATTCCTATCACAAAAGCTTGATCTTAGCACCGAGAGTCGGAATCCAAGTGCCGATCGTCCAAACGCCTCGGGAACAAGGTCGATTAGGAGGATTGAAGCAATGGAGAACTTCGGTGTTTTTCGCTCTCGAGAGGAAGAAGGAAGAAGGATATTTTCTGGTAAATGATGCCCCTTTTTCCTCTCTCTCTCCTTTCGGTTAGGATTTTATACTTTCACTCGGGTCCCACGCGAGTCATTTACGATATTACCCCTCCTAAGCCCGATCTTACCGGATTTTCTCCTTTGGGCCTTGCATACTCATGGGCTGCTTGAACTCACGTGGGCCGATCTTGGGCTTGATCCGGGTCGCGTGCCATAACTGGGCTTGATTCTTCTGGGCTTCGCGAGGCCCTCGAGAACCGGCTCCAACATCCAGCCCCCCAAGCTCTTACACTGTATAGTTTAAGGCTTGGGTTTGTCTTATTGAAGTCGAGTTCTCACTTTGGTTTCCTCTTGTCGGCCTAGCGAGGTGTTCTTGCGTGAATATTTATTCGGACTCTTTTTGAACGACGTTTCGAATTCGAAATCTTCTCATTTTTCCCGCGCCTTACGCATGTTTTCCACGTGACTTGCTCTGGTTGTTTCTTCTTTCCCCTGCCTTTTCCTATATATATGTCTCCGTCTTCTTCCTCCTAACTCTCTTCAACTCTTTCCGACTTCTCTTCCTTCTCCCTGTAAATTTCTTTGAATAAAGCTTTTCGCCGACAATCTTCATCTTCTTCACTGCTCCCTCCGACGCCGTTCTTCCCCAAATCTTCGATGGCAGGTTAGTTCATTACTCTTCTTTTCTTTTGTCTTCTCGGTTTCTTGCTTCATTTTGATTTTAGGGTTTTCGTCGAATTTTCTCTGTGAGGTGTTCTTCATCATTTTGGCAACTGTCGTCAAATTCTATGTTCGGGTTTTGTGTTCAGATTCGTATTCTATAGAAATCGTTGTTGATTAGGTGTTGGTTAGGTCGATTTCCCTTCTGTTTCTAATATCTTTTCTTTTGCTTCTAATTTTCTTGGCTGAAGATTCATCCTTTCTATCCAATTTTGCCATTTCTGATCCTTTGAGGTTCACCGTGTTCTTGGCTTGGCTCTCTCCGAAAACGTTTCAACTTCCCTTTTGATCCTCCAGGTTTCAGTTTTTCCAGGGATTCCTCGTTCTTTTTGTTCCTTCCTCCTCGCGTTGTCTTACCTCGCGATGGTCTTTTTTCGACATATTTTCCTTCCCTGGAAAACTGACTCTTTCTCTTACATACTTTCAGGTAGCGATGATTTCTCTGATCGCTCGGCGCGAGCTGAGTACTCGGGACGCACTACTTCTGGTTCTGAGCAAGGTTCTGACGGGTGTGAGCCTAGCTCTTACTCGCGTAAACGACCCCGCGTCTCTAGGAAACCAAAGAAGAGTAAGACTAAGAAGTCAAAGAAGTCTAAAGTTAGGCTTCCGTCTCGCTTAGTTCAAGAGCGAGCAGAAACACAATATGGCAAGTTCGCACGTTTCTTTTCTCATAAAGGGTCGCTACCTCACATAATAATAGAGAAACCTTTTCTCGCGAACCCGGGTAAAATAAGTATTTTGACAAAAAGAATAAAACATACTCCTTTATCTTTCCCCAACTCAGCCCAGCGTAGTAACCTTAGTTTTGATGACCTTCGTTTCCTGGCCAGCCGGTACCCGTTCCCAGAGGGTACTATTTTTGCCCTTCCGGATTACGAGGGGACTTCTCTCGATCAATACGGCCCCTTCTTTCCCCTTAGCAAACGATCTTTGGAAGTCGGGTTCCGTCCCCCTTGGACCTCCTTCCAAACTGAAGTGGTGGAGGAGTTAGGCCTCAGTCCCTCGCAAATGCATCCCAATTTCTGGAGTTCGCTAATTGTTTATACCATGAGGTTCCAGGACATCAGAGTGATCCCCAACACGCCTCACCACGCTCTTATCAATTCCTACAAGAAGAATGCTCGCGAGCCGGGATTCTACACCGCTCAGACTAAAGTGACTAGTGCTTACCGTCTTCCGGGGAAGATCGAGGGGTGGAAAACCGGTTGGTTTTTGGTCCGTCCTCCCCCGAGTTCTAATATTTCTGTCCAAGTACGCGAGCCAAGTGGGAATAGGTCGCCTTGTTTCTTTCCGACTGAGACTCGCGACAAGTTTATCCGGGATTATCAGGATTATCCTGATAAAACCGCTCAACAGAGGTTTGAGCTTGTCATTACCGATGCGATATTGGTCGCTAGGGGGCTTAGCCTTAAAGCGCACGCTAAAGGTTCTAACTCGTGTGGTTGTTTTTGATGTTTATGGTTGACTCACTGCTCACCCTTTACGTTTTTGTGATTATGCCGACATGTTCTCCGACCTGCCTGACTTGGACGGGTTGGTTTTTGATGAAACCGGGTCCCTTACTCTCGCGGCACCGACTCGCGAAGCTCCCGCCACTCCTGTTGCTCCTACAACTTCCACCGCTCCTGTTGTCCAAGAATCACCGGCTAGGGTGGTTGCTTCTACACCTGAGGATGTTTCTAGGCCTAAGAAAGTTCACACTCTTGTCTTGGACAAGGTAAAGGAGAAACCCACCGGGAAAGAGTCACACCGTGAATTTCCTCCTCGCGACAAATGGAAGCGGAAGATCCCGGAGGGGCCTCTCAAGAGGACAAGGGAGGTGGAAATTTCCTCATCTCCTGAACCTACTGGAGACGTTGATGCGCCTCCTACCTTCATTCATGGTCCGAACGCTACGCGTGCCTTCTTCGCTTCTACCGAGACCATTTTTCCTCCTGAGCCTTGGCTCTACGAGGAAGTTTTGGAGAAACCTGGTGGCATGGCTAAGCTGCTTTACATGGTGGGTCTCGCGTCCTTACTTATTGTTTTTGGATTTTGCCTCATGATTTCTGAGTTGTTTGCTTTGCAGGCGATGATGATTATTGCGAGCACTGGTCGGAGAACTCTCGAGGCTGACGACAAGATCAAGGAGCTGAAATCTGACGATAAGGCCGTTCGCGATGCTAATCGGGAGTTTAAAACTCGTCTTCTGGGGGAGAAGAAAACTTTGGAGACGGAACTCTCGCAAGCTCATGTGCAACTGGAGTCGAAAATGCGGATAAAAGAACTCGAGGCGCAACTCGCGAGTGAGAGGGCCACCCATGTCAACATAGTCTCTAAATACAGTCAGCAAGTGAACGACGTTGTCTGTGAGAACGAGAACATCCATGCTAAGATGTCAGAAAGGATTGCTTACGAGAAGAATATGGCGGTAGTGGAGTATTGTGCCGGCTATCGTCATCGTGCTCGCGTGGACTTTTATAGTAATGCTGTTAACACACTACTCCTTTGTATGGTGAAGGTTCAGATGCGAAAATACAACGTTAAGGACTTCCCTTTTAGTGCCAAAGACTTATGCGGCTTTTCTACCGAGCTTCCCGAGTACGAACCTCCTGTGTCGGGGACTTTTATTGATGATGGGGATACTCCTCTCGAAGCTTGGAGCGTCACCAACCTTGCGCCTAAGAAAGGAATTGTTGAGGGTAAGGAACATCAGGTACGCAAGCCTCCTCTTCCCAAGATGGTGCCTCCACCTGTGCCTGAAACGCTAGAGCATGTTCCTCTCGCGTTGCCGAGTCCCTCGTCCCTATCTGCTTCTCCTCGTGATAAGAAAAGGAAGGTGTTCGCGCCTGATGCCCTTCTTGACACTATTGGATGTTCTCCAAAATGTCAATGCCTGGATCAAGCGGAGGGGTCCGCGTCGAAGGTCGTTGTTGCCCATGACGATGTGGTGGACCTGGAGGCGGGTCGCGAAGACGACGCTGATCTGGAGACAACTCGTGGAGCTGCTGGGGAGTGATTCTATCAACTTTTTGTAAATGACGATTATTGCAGACAATGGTTTTTTTGTGGTTTTTTCTTAAACAATGTTTTGATGCGACGTGTGTAGGTCGCGAGCCTTGGGCTCCTTGTAATGTTTTACAATTTTTTGATGCGGATGCGGTAGTCGCGAGCCTGGGGCTCTAATTTGCTTATTTTGATTTCGCTTCTACTTATCTCGCCCTATCCCCCTTTTTTGTTTTTTGGGGGGGGGGGGGGGGTAACATCTCGCGAAAAATAAAAACATAAGAGAGAAGTATTTTGCAACTACGATCCCTCATATATATATTAAATGAGAAACGAATCCCCATGATCCTTACACTAGTCTTTGCGAAATAGCAAAAATAGAGAAAATCATCTTCAAGCTTGCGACCGACTGAGCCTTCCGAGAAAACCATGTACGATAGTTGTGGAATTGCACACGCGTGATTAATCATGGGATATTAACTTGTTGGAAACATAAAGTGTTTTTTTACTTGGTCCATCCGTTTACCTGGTCACTGCGGGTGTGCTAGCCAGTGATAGGGTTTCTCGCTTTGGCTGTTTGTTCTGCCTGTTCACTCGCGAGGATTATCCTGCATATGATGAATCCACTTTACGGGTCGTTCCATGCTTATGAACGTTTTTGGCATTTTTCAAAGCGAGATTTCTTACCTGAGCTCTCACAGTTACAAAGCCTCAGGACGTCACACAAATTTTTGTCGTTGGAGTGGCCTTCCGAGCAATGTTTTGTTAACTTTCGCGAGGTACTCTGCATTAGTCACATCACTCTCAGAATCACGCGTGGTGTACGATGCTTTATGGGATTTCTATGAGGATCTTACCTGGATACGAAGTGTGTATTAGCTTCAGACTACCCTCGCGACGGGGCTTTCATTCAGGTTCTTTATTCTTAGGAGACTTCTTAGCACTGCAACATAAAGTGAGACGTTCAACACTTTCTGTATTTTTAGACGCTTTAATGCTAAAGGGCGAGCGAGTCATGAGGCGAATGAAGCCTGTTAGGTGGGAGTCTTTAGCTCTCAGCCCAGCGTGCTTTATTCGTGACGTGGGTGGCGTTTACGCACTAGCCCAGCGTTTTTGCTCACGACGTGGGTGGCGCTTACGCACTAGCCCATCGTTTTTGCTCACGACGTGGGTGGTGCTTACGCACCAGCCCGACGTTTTTTGTCGTAGGTAAAGGGGCGCGGATATCACGGCAGGTGAGCTCGTTGGCGTGAACCCGTCCGTGCTTTCGCGACCAAAGAAGGTTTTTTTTTTAGCCCAACTTTGGAAGCTGCATCTCAACCTAGGAGTGTTTTTTAGCCCAGCCCAGTTTGGCGGAATCATGGCGGGTGAGCTCGTTGGCGTAAACCCGTCCATGCTTTCGCGACCAAGGAGAGTTTTTTAGCTCAAGTTTGAAAGCTGAACATGCGACCTAGGAGGGTTTTTTAGTCCGGCCCATTGAAGCGGAATCATGGCGGGTGAGCTCGTTGGCGTAAACCCGTCCATGCTTTCGCGACCAAGGAGAGTTTTTTAGCTCAAACTTGGAAGCTGAACACGCGACCTAGGAGGGTGTTTTAGCCCAGTCTAGTGAAGCGGGATCATGGCAGGTGAGCACGTTGGCATAAACCCGTTCATGCTTTCGCGACCAAGGAGAGTTTTTTAGCTCAAGCTTGGAAGCTGAACACGCGACCTAGGAGGGTTTTTTAGCCCAGCCTAGGGAAGCGGGATCATGGCGTTTGACTTTTCAGTTACGAGGCGCTACCTTTTTTGGGTAGGCGAGCTTTGAGTAGACCAGGTCGTGGCATTTATTCTTTGGTAACCCAGACTCGCGTGCTAACGAATTGCTGGTTCCACAACCTGTACTTATCATTTCATGGTGATCACCTGCTTTTAGTCTCTTGCGAGTCAAGGGTTATAATTAGGAAAGAAAAATTTTCGCAGTATATATGGACCATACCTGGGGTTTTTTGGGAGGATTAGGCGTAGAAGCGACGAAGTCGCATCACGTTCCAAGAGTTGGCAACGTGGTTCCCGGAGTGATCTTTGAGGCGGTATGCTCCAGGCGCGACTTCGCGATCTATGATATAAGGTCCTTCCCAATTGGGGTCAAGCTTTCCCCCTTCTGTCTTGCGGAGCACGAGGTATCCCTTGACAAATCCCCTCACTTCGACATGTTTGTTATAGTACTTTGCGACACTGACTTTGTGATTGGCCGCTCTGATTGTAGCCAGGTCGCGAGTCTCGTCTCTCATCTGCAACTCCAGTTGCATTTTTTCATCGTTGTCAGTCGGGTCATACTGGATGACGCGATCTGAGGGGACAATGAACTCGACTGGTACCGTGGCTTCTACACCATAGGCGAGAGCAAAAGGTGTTTCCCCGGTGGCTTTTTTCACAGTAGTTCTGTTAGCCCAAAGCACAAGAGGTAGCACCTCAGCCCATTTCCCCTTAGAACCCTCTAGCCGTCTCTTCAGGTCCATGACAATGCTTTTGTGCACAACCTCCACTTGGCCATTACAATGCGGATGCGCCACCGACACGATCTTTAGTGCGATCCCCATGTCATTACACCACGCGAGCAACTGAGGCGAATTAAATTGTGGACCCCTGTCTGTTACTATCTCGTGTGGGAGTCCATATCTGTAGATGATGTTTCTCCATAGGAACTTTTTAACGGCAGGAACCGTCGTGCTCGCGAGAGCTTCCGCTTCGATCCACATAGTGAAGTAATCGACTGCCACAATTATGTACTCGAGTTGCCCCGGTGCCTTTGGCTTGAAGGGCCCCAGTAGATCTAGTCCCCACATCGCGAAGGGACAAGGGCTAGACATTATCTGAAGTTCGACCCCGGGTTGATGGGAAGCCGGAGCAAAGTACTGGCAAGGTTTGCAGCTCTGGGACTCGCGTTGCGCGTCTTGTTTCATGGTGGGCCAGAAGCTACCTTGTCTGAGTGCTTTATAGACCATAGGTCTCCAACCCGCGTGGGTTCCACACAACCCCGCGTGCAATTCTCTTATCAACACCTGACTGTCTATCTCTGACAAACATCTGAGCTCGCGTGGCCCATAACCTCTTTTATACAGTCTCCCGCGACTCATGTAGAAACGCGCAGCTTGAGAGACGCGTTTCCTCGTTTCTTTGGGGTCTGACGACCCTCTCCGTTTACCAAGTACTGAATGATTGGAGTGCGCCAAATCGTTTGTTGGTTCATCTATCTCCATTAGCTCAACTTGATTGCTAACGGCGCTTTCTGATCTCACCAGCCAAAAATACTGACTCTTTCCGTCTTTGAATACGACGGTCGAATTTCCATCCAGATGTTCCGTGTTAGCATACTGAGCTTGCGAGCCACGCCTCGCGAGCTCATCTGCCCTCGTGTTTTCGTCCCTCGGGATTGCTTCTATCTCAAAGTGCATGAACAAGGAAATCAGTGTAGATGCTCTCGCGTGATATTTGGGGAGATTGCCCGTCCGGGCCACGTAAGTCCCTTTAATCTGATTCACGACAATCTGTGAGTCACAACAGCACTTCACGACGTGGATGTTTGCGTTGATCGCGATATCTAACCCCGCGATCAAGGCTTCATACTCTGCCTCATTGTTGGTGACTTTGAATTTCAGCGCTATGGCGTGATTGACTTTGTCTCCCGCCGGGGAGGTTAAGACGACCCCCGCACCACAACCGTCTACATTCACTGCTCCATCAATGTGCATTACCCACGCGGGGTCCTCTAGAGCTACATCATTTCTTTCTAACTCTCGGTAGCTTGTTTCTACAATGAAATCGGCCAGAGCTTGTGCTTTGATGGTCGGACGATGTCTGTATACTACATCAAACTCTGTCATTTCGATTACCCACCTCGCAAGCCTTCCGGAAGTTGTCGGTTTACTCATGAAGGACGGGAGGGGTAAGTCTGTCAACACTTCAATGGGATGAGCGTGAAAGTATGGACAGAGCTTGCGTGCGGCGGTTACTAACGCGAGTACGGCTTTCTCGATAGGTGAATACCAGGTTTCTGCCGACAGTAGTGCCTTGCTACCAAAATAGACGGGGACCTGCTGCTCTCTGACTAAAACTGCACTAACGGCTCGCGTTCCGGCTGAGAGATATAATTGTAGATTCTCTCCAGGTATAGGTGACACGAGAGTGGGGAGTTTGGTTAGGTGCTCCTTGAGGCTCATGAACGCTTTCTCACATTCTTCAGTCCACTCGAAGCTCTTGGGCTTCCTCAGTATATCGAAGAAAGGGAGATTTCTCTCTGCGGGTTTTGCACAGAACCTTCCGAGGTAATTAACCCTTCCTACGAATCTTTGAACGTCGTGAGTGGACCTTGGTGGTTGCAAATCTATCACCGCTTGGACTTTGTCTGGGTTAACCTTAACCCCGCTAGCGCTGATATGAAATCCCAGAAACTTACCCTCTGTGACGCCGAAGACACACTTCTCGCGATTGAGACTCATGCCGTACTTTCTCAAAGTCTCAAAAACCTCTGCAAGGTCATGAGCGTGATTTGTCTGCTTCTTACTCTTAACCACTATATCATCGACATAAGCTTCCACTGTATCACCCCTCTGGTCACTGAAAATCATGTCAACCAACCTTTGGAACGTGGCTCCCGCGTTCTTTAGACCGAATGAAATTACCTTATAGCAGAAGGTCCCCCTGTCTGTGATAAAAGTTGTGTGCCCTGAGTCAGCCGGATTCATCATGACCTGATTGTACCCAGAGTACGCGTCTAAAAAGCTCAATGCTCCGCGACCTGCGGTTGAATCAACTAACTGATCGATGGAAGGGAGCGGATAGCTGTCTTTGGGGGCACACCTTGTTGAGGCCGGTGAAGTCTACACACATGCGCCACTTTCCCGTTCCCTTTGGATTTTTCTCTACCATCACGACATTCGAGAGCCAAGTCGGGTACTGCACTGGTTTCACAAAGCCGGCCTTTAATAGCTTCGCGAGCTCAACTGCTGCAGCCGCGTTCTTCGGACCTGCTTGTTTCCGCTTTTTCTGTCTGCATGGTTTGATGTCTGAGCTGATATTCAAAGAGTGGGTCATCACGCTCGCGGGTATCCCTTTCAAATCTTTGGGGGTCCACGCGAATACATCTCGCGAGCGTGTGAGTAAAGCTTTGATATCTTGCGTGACTTTCTGATCTAGCCTTCCGCCTACGTACAGCTTTTCGTCTTTGTTAAGGAAAGGAGTGATTGTTTGTTTTTCAAACCCATCAAAATGTGGCTTGTGTCCCTCTTCTTCTTCATCTGTATCTCGTGATCTAGGCGAGGCACGTACCTCTAACTCTGCTTCTCCAATTACATGGGGTAACCCCGGGATGAACAATTGGTTAGCGAATAAAGCCTTGGTACTACCCTTCTCATACGACACGTAACAGATGCGGCTTTCCTCCCTATTCCCCCTCGCGACTCCTACTCCTGACTGCGTCGAGAACTTAAGGAAGAAATGGCAGATTGATACCACTGCTTCAAACTTGCACAGAGTCTCGCGTCCAAGGATCGGGTTGTAGGAGGATGAGATTGGGATCACCACGAAATCTATTTTTTCTGACTTTCTCAATCCGGCCTCTTCACCCAGGATGAGATCCAAGGTCACGACTCCCAGAGCCTTCACCCTATCTCCTGCGAAACCCACCAGAGTAGTTTTTGTAGGCCTGAGGGTTGCTTGATCAATACCCATCTTCTCAAATGCGTCCCAGTAGAGTATATCGGTTGAGCTCCCAGTGTCAACAAGAATTCTTTTTACTAGCTTCGTCCCGATCTGAGCATGAATGACAAGCGGGTCCGCAGCCTCGACAACTCAACTATCTACCTCTTTGTTGTTGAAAACAAGTATGTAAGGCTCTCGATACTATATACGGGGGTGCCTTGAGGCAAAGGTGCGTTGTTTATAAGCCTCTGTTCTCGCTTACTTGGGGGAATGGGTGCATGCCTGCCCGCGATAGTGCCCACATGGTCGTATAACCGAGGAAAACTTTGCCTTTGGTCGCGATTGGGACCTTGATTCTGGTCATTTCGCGCTGGGGTTTGTTGCCTCGTGTCGGCTTGGTTTCTGCCTCTGCCCCTTCCCCTAGCACCTCCTCTCGGATTGCCTCGGCCTGCATTGTCATTCCTCCTCTGGGCCATTAATATTTCTTGCTCCCGCGGGTGGTGTGGTCGCGACCGACACTCTTCCGTAGGGTGAGTGTCTACTCTGTGGTACTCGCACCACATTGTCGGCGTATTGCGGCCTTGACCGCGACCACCTCCTCTATGTCCCTCGCGTCTGTTATCTTGCTCAGCTACAAAGTTCTGTGAGTGAAACTGATTCTGTTCGTGATTCTGACCTCTGAACTGCTTCTGACCCTGGCTCTGATCCTTAATCTGCAAACCCGGCGCACGCGAGTCGTTCTGATCCTTGCCCTGGTTGTTCTGGCGTCGTTTGTTGCCCCAATTCTGATTATCTTTTTTCTGACTCTGAGCGGATTTATTCTGACTTTTGCCTTTTAATGCGAGACCTGTATGTGCCTCCACGTTTATTTCTGAATACGCTCTCTCGAGCATGCCCTTGTAATCCAACTCCTTCTTGCGGTATAAATACTGCTTGAAAGAACTCCCGTCAGTAAGACCATCTAAGAACGCGACCCTGGCGGTCTTATCGTGGAAATCCTCAGCCCCCAGGATCTTTTCAGAAAATCTCTTGACATAGCTCTCGAGTGACTCATTAGGGCCCTGCTTGACGCCTACTACCTCTTGCATGGTAACCTTTCTTTTCTTAGAGGAACCAAAGTGCAAGAGAAAACTCCTTTCTAAATCAGTGAATGAAGCGATGCTCCCTGAGGGTTGATTAAGCATCCATGTCATAGCCGGACCCGCGAGGGTGCCTGGGAAGCCTTTACACATTGTGGCCCCGTCCAGGCACCTCGCGAGCATGGCGTATTTATAACGTGCTAGATGTTCGCTAGGGTCTTCTTTACCATTATACTCTTTGATCACTGGGAATCTGAAGTCGGGTAGAGGAACTGACCTGACAATGTGATCAGCAAAGGTAGTCAGGCCAAAAAGAGCTGAAGGGTTGAGAGGTGGGTAGGCCTCGTAAGCCTGGTGCGGATAGGTTGCCTGAGGGTAGTAAGGTTCTCCTTCATACTGGCAGCGGGAAGGCTCGCGTTCAACGCGAGTCCCATACCCCCTTGCGTCAGTCCTTCCTCTGTTTGATTGGTTCTCTTGATAGCTCGCGGGAGCCTGATTCAGATCGAATCTACTGAGATGACCAGCTCTCTCGTGCCTTTCGACCTCGGGTCTACACGACACTGAGACTCTGTCATCGGGCACATGTTCGGCACTCTCTTCTGCAACCAGGAGGCCTCGCCACCAGTGTGCATTTTCGCCTTATCTGTATTATAGCAAATCTCACGAGAGTCTGTTGAATGCGTTACTTGCGTGAGGAGGTCCTCACGGTCGGCGCCAGTGTTGGAGCCCGGAAATTGATACCTCGCGAGATAATGGGGAACAGATCTTCAATTAAGTGTCGAGGACCTCTTTCGCAATCCTGGACAAACAACTTGGAGATAACGATTCACTCGATTAAACTCCGCTTTTCTCCATCTTCTCCTTGAGCGAATCCCTTGTTCTTGATATTCAAACACATGCGCGACCGAACCAGGAGGGGGGAGGCTCCGGATTTGGCTCTCTGACGCCCAAGTCAGCAAATGTGCAAAAGAGTGAAAGGAAGAGCGAAACGAAATGACACAAATGAATAGAGAATAAGGCAAAGGGAGGAAAAACTAGCAACCAAACTCCATTAGTAAGCTCAAAAGCTCATTCTTACACTTTACTCAAATCACTTCGGAACTCACTCATTCCTATCACAAAAGCTTGATCTTAGCACCGAGAGTCGGAATCCAAGTGTCGATCGTCCAAACGCCTCGGGAACAAGGTCGATTGGGAGGATTGAAGCAATGGAGAACTTCAGTGTTTTTCGCTCTCAAGAGGAAGAAGGATATTTTCTCGTAAATGATGCCCCTTTTTCCTCTCTCTCCTTTCGGTTAGGATTTTATACTTTCACTCGGGTCCCACACGAGTCATTTACGATATTACCCCTCCTAAGCCTGATCTTACCGGATTTTCTCCTTTGGGCCTTGCATGCTCGTGGGCTGCTTGAACTCACGTGGGCTGATCTTGGGCTTGATCCGGGTCACGTGCCATAACTGAGCTTGATTCTTTTGGGCTTCGCGAGGCCCTCGAGAACCGGCTCCAACACCCCTAATGTATAATCATGTTGTTTAATACATAAAAGTAAAATTGCAGTCACAAAAGTATCCAACTAATCAACATATCGTTCTATACATTTCTTCCTCATAGGTGAGCCTAATCAAGGAAAGATATATAGCCAAACACACGTTTCCTCATAGGTTTATTTCGCACACACTATAATCTGCAAAAACATTATCTTAATCTTATAACCCAGCTTTTCACTATCAAAATTACACACTGAAACAACAAAATTGAGCCCTATTATGATCTATACTTAACTAATCATTCATGTCATAAGATAAACCCTCATTTTTATTTCTTGCATTGTAATAATATGGATGAACCCTAGCATACTGGAAGATCTAACGGCGGCTCCTGCAACGACTCGAACTCTCCATCGCCATCTTCAACGATAAACGCCATAGCCAACCCCCACGTTATATGCATGTCCAAATGACAATGCATTATCCAAACCCCTACACACAATTGTCAAACAATCAATGCATGCATGCTTCAAACTGTGAACTTTGAACAATACTACATTATATGTGAACCTTAACTGTGAACAATTAAGCCGTTAAGGTTTGTTCACATATAAGACAGTAATATAGTAATTTTCACAATTAAGGTGTATTCACACAATCATAATATTCACCTGGATTGTCAGCGACGAATCTAATAACCGCCCACCCATTAACGGGCACACCAACGGTATTCCTAGTAGGCGGGTCCACTAGGTTAAACCCCGCGACATCCTTATTCGGGTCGAAATTTCCAAACCCGGATCCGATCACATAAAAGTCATATCCATGAAGATGTATAGGGTGATTTTCTGCTCCAAAAATACTCGTCCCTTGTAACACAATCTGCACGGTTGCTCCATACTTCAACCGGTAAAGCTTAGTAGCCGCCACCGGCTGCCATAACGACTGACTCACATTTCCGGTGTAGTTGAACATCACCGGCGGCTTCCCCGGGAAGTCGTCGGTGAAAACCCCGGGAATGTTCATCTTATGTGCCTGAAGAAGTGACCATGTTGAGGGAAGTACAAATGAAAAGTTATTCATACTAGCGGTTAACCGGGTTCCATTTGGGCCTTGACATTGGGCCGGGCTGAAGCCCAATGGACATGTGTTAAGGCCCAGGCCCACTGTGAAAAAGAGGCTTTCGTCGATGTGGGCCGGGACTGGGACTTCCTTTGGGCTTTTGAACTTGTCGGTGAATGAGGTGGCGGTGGCGGTGTCGTTGGGGGGCGGGAGGGGGGGCAGGAGGGGTGCTGACGAGGCGGTGGAAGAGCACGGGGCGGAGATGTAACGGAGGATCGCGGTCGTTGTGGTGTTGTCGAAAGGCGCGTTTTGGGCACTTTGGTATGGGCCCGCGGCGAGGTAGTATTGGGCCGGGGTTTGCTGGCCCGAGATGAGGACGTCGGTGGTTTGGCCCGGCCCGAGCATTATTACGTCGGTTGGGAAGGGGTCGAGGTACGAGGCATCAGCGCCGACGACTGTCATGAGGTGGTTGGCGACCGAGAAGAAGAGCTCTTGGTTTAGGGCGGCGTTTATTACTCGTAGGAGGTGGGTCTTCCCGAAGTCTATGGGGACGATCACCGTCTCTGCATGCAGGAGTGATAAAATAGTTTCTCACATCTGAAGTTGGAACTAAACAAAGCTAGTTAAATACTGAAAGTGGAAATAACCTAGCCTGGAGCATTTGTAAAGGTCTCCGGGCTGGCCATTTATGGTGTATGCATCGGATACGCTTGGAGCTGCTCCGGTTCGTGTCGCTTGCCTAACGACTTGAACTGGATCAGCCTTCCACCATTCGCCTGTTTTTAAGTCAAATTTAGGACACCAACATATATTGCATCCCTTAAGTTCTAGGTTGGAAGGAAAATAAGTGAAATTATATATTACTTTACATTTTTAACCCATGTTTAAGTGATCATAGGCATTTGTAGGTTGATTACCTAGAAGTATAGGAGTTTCGCGTGTGGGCTCGGGGAAAGGGTATGAGGATCCTTCTGTGGGACGAATGATGAGGGCTCCATATACGGTGGCTCGAAGCCAAGAGCTATGAGCATGCCACCAAAGTGTACCCTCTTGTCCTTGGATGGTGAACCTATACGTGTAGCTCGATCCAGGCCGAATAGGGCACTGAGTAACGAACTCAGGCCCATCGGCCCACCCTGTTCTTATTTGTCGAACTCCATGCCTATGAAGATAAATTTGAGTCTAATATATGATATGATATAATATGATATAAGACGACTCAACAACTAGTACCAGTGAATGGTGACGTTGTATTTAGCTCTATTGACAACGTTGATCACAAGACTATCTCCATTGTTCACCTCCAAGGTCGGCCCTGGAAGCTGCCCGTTCACTGTGATCGCGTAGCTAGTTCTGCACAATTTCTTCACCGGTGTCGCTTGGACCTAGATTAAGACAATGCCAATAGATTATACATTGAAGCTAGTAACCGGACATAACGCGGCACAAAAGATAGAGACGTACGACGAAGTCATGGAAGTGAGTTTTGGCAAAGGCCAAGGATGAGAATATTGCAGCCAAAAGAAGGAAACATCCAAGCTTTTGCAACAAGGAAGTCATGTTATAAATTGGTGAAATTAATTGAGTTATTGAGATGGAGTGTAGGAGTTTAAATAGAGAGTTGTTCTGCGGTTGGTACATTAGGTTTTGATTCAACCATAAAAAGGAGATTCTTTACATTTTCCCCCCTCCTTTTTTCCTAGATGAATTTGGCAAGAGTAATGCAAACTTTAGTTTGACAAACAAAGGAAGGCTGAATTATAATAACAATTGGCTGAATACATGAAAGATGAAATTCATGGAATAAAATTGGTTGGAGTTGACATGACCAGAGTCGATGTGAAGTTCACAAGGAATTAGACTATTCAAAATACTATAGTAAATCGAAATCAAGAAATTTAATAGTTGGAACAACTAAAATCGAGAAGGAAAATTAATTAGTTGCCTTGTGAGTTGTGACGAGAAGAACTCCTTCACAAGTTTTCTCACAAGAAAATTAATCAAAACTTATTTTATATTACGTACGAGAAATATTCGGATAAGAAAGAAAGCTTAACGTAAGAAAAATGAAGCATTTACGTTAACAATTTATACATCAATGTTCATATTCAGGAGGTTAATGCTCATAATTTGGGCGGTGATAATTTTGTAATTTCTGTAAACAGTATGATTATGAACATTATCATTCAAAATATGAGCATTAGCTAGTTATTTGTGAGCACAAACGCTTTATTTTTTATACGTTAAACTTTTTTCTTATCCGAACTATTCTGTATTCTGTATTCCTATTACGAGGAAGTTGAAAATAATGGTCGACGGTAAAACACGTTGCATGTAAAAAAAGAAGGGTGAATTCAACACATAAAAAGTGATAAAAAGATGTTTGGTGTAACCACTACTTAGCCTGAAGATGGATTAGTACGTGCATTTTACTAATAATGCTTCTTAAGTCTTTCATTTGTTTTCTATTTCAATTTCTTCAACCCCTTAAGCTGATGGATACTTGCATTACACGACTTCTCTCTTGCAGAAAAACATTCAAATAGTAAGTTACAAACAAACACATTGACTCTTACACTAATTTTATCTTGGTGCTTATTTTGTACCAACTATAAGCAAAACAATACGGATAATAAACATATGAGAATGAAGACATAAATTATGACTTCAAATGATTTAAATGCGTGTATATTATCCTGGTGCTTATTTCATATTAACCCGTTAAAACCGGTTCAAAGTCTGAACTTTATATAATACGTCTCGATCATGCCATAAAAATACAGAAAAACGTATTCTTTTGAAGTTAAATACTCCGTAGCATTTTGATTATGGTAATATAGTATATCATTAATCAACTAAACCAATATACAGAAAAACGTATGTGCTTAGTCTGCATATATCAGACCATGTAGATGCCATAGATTATTACGACCCTTATTATGTTTTAAGTCTATAAAACATTCTTATATATAAACACATTATAATTAGGTTATCCTATAATATTTCGGTATATAGGCATATAAGTGTCGGCAAAACCACCTCTTTGTAATGTTTAAACATGGCCCAATCCTTATATGATACAAAAAGCAATGCTTAACCACATTTAGTAAAACCTAAACTTAAGAGTGGACGTTTTTATTCGAAACGAAAACTTACCATATATATATATATATATATACGGGCTCACTATTTGGAACACCCTAAAAGTTTATTTAACACACTCATACATTCGTCAAGAAGATAATTGGTCAGACATTCGTCATGAAGGTTCGAAGGACATCCGTCACGAAGGTATTGGGGAGATCCGTCACGAATCGTTTTTTTTTAAAAAAAAAAATTCAGAATCTTGTAGAGAATTTCAATACGAGTCCGTGCATATAAAATACGTCCAAAACGGACATCGTTTGCCCTTCCAAAAGCCCTAAAAACAAAACAGTCATTTTTGTTAAGTTCGTAATATTTAAACATAATACATAATTATACTTTATAAGTAATAAACTAGTGATATTAAATGATAATATACAATTATAGTATATAAATTTAATTGCATGATTTTTAACTATAATTAATAATTATATTATACAAATGGTCCAAATCTCATGAGAAATGCCCTTAAGATCAGAAATAAGAAGCAAGGCCATGAGAAATGCTCCTTCCTCCTTCCTCCTTCCTCCTCCCTCCTTGGAGTTGACCGCCCGTTGACCACCATTGACCACCCGTTAACCGCCCGTTGACCGGCGTTGGCTTTTTTTAAAAAAATGTCGTTTTTTTTTCGGACTTTTCCGTTTCAATTTTTGTGTGCTATGATTTGTAAGTAAAAGTGTTATTCTTTGTAAGGAAAAATGCTTTTTTTTTTTTTTGCTACCAAATATTTTTTGCTACGATTTATAAGCAAAATTGTTACTCCCTCCGTTAATAATTACTTGTCCCTGGAGCAATTTTAGGGAGAATTTATTGATTAAAATTTTAGACAAGTATACCCTTCATAATTTAAGTAATGGCATAAAGAATAAAGGAAAGAATAGTGAGAGAATAAGGTACATTTGAAAAAAAAGGTGTAAAATTATGTTAAAAGACAAGTAATTTTTAACAAATGATTTAGACTCCAGGGACAAGTAATTATTAACGGAGGGAGTATGTTTTTTCTACCAATTTTGTGTGCTATTGTTTGTAAGAAAAAGTGTTATGCTTTGTAAGTAAAAGTGCTATATTTTTCGAGGCAAAAGCGTAACACATTTCACCTAGTATAGAGAAGCACATATAGGCAAAAAGTGTAGCACACTTCAGCTAGCTATAGAGAAGCACGTATAGGTGAGAAGTGTAGCACATTTCAGCCATAACGAAGCACATATAGGTGAAAAGTGTAGCACATTTCAGCCATAGAGAAACATATGTATGCGAAAAGTGTAGCACATTTCAACAATAGAGAAGCACATCCTGGAAAAAGCGTAGCACCTTTCACCTAGCCATAAAGAAGAACATATGGGCGAAAAAGTGTAGCACATTGAAGCAAAAGCGTAGCACCTTTCACCTAACATAGAGAAGAACATATAGACAAAAGCGTAGCACACTTCAACTTGCCATAGACAAGCATATATAGTTAAAAGTGTAGCACAATTCAGCTAGCGATAAAGAAACACATATAAGCGAAAAGCGTAGCATATTTTAACAATAAAGAAGCACATCTAGACAAAAACGTAGCACATTTCACCTAGCATAGAGAAACATATATAGAAAAAACCGTAGCACCTTTCACCTAGCATAGAGAAGCACATATAGGAAAAACCGTAGCACACTTCAGCTAGCCTAGAAAATCACATATAGGTGAAAAATGTAGCACATTTAGGCAAAAAGTGTAGCACTTTTTTTTTTTTGGAAGTTATCCGGTTACGAATATATTGAAAGGAAGAATTTACAACTGAGGACTAGCAAGACAAGTTCAACTACACCATCAAAAACGTATGATATGGACAAAATGGCTCAAAACAGAGAGAGCCGAGCAACCTAATTACCATGCTAGCTAATTTTCTTACTTACAAAATGAATACCTAGAGTTGTTGCCCAGAAGACACTTTCATGACTATCCTTTTGCCATTTTCTAGAGGCAAATTCTTTGGTGTTGAGCATGATCTCCTTGACGCAGTGGGACACACAAGGCTTGATGTTGTTGAAGATAAGGTCATTGCGGGTGCGGCAAATATGATACACAAAGGCTGTAAATGTAGCGCACCTGATTTGGCCAATGAACTCCTTTAAATGCTTGTTGTTGCCGAGCCAAGAAAGCCAATCCTGCAGGGAAGAGAACCAACGCTGGAGACGCAGCCATGAGAGAATCTGCTTGAGGACTGCGACCGAGAAGCTGCATTGGACCCAAAGGTGGTCTTCAGTTTCCAGGGAGGCGCAGCAGAGAACACAAGTTGGTGAAGTGGAGATACCCCATTGGTGGAGGCGGTGACGGGTCAGGAGCCTTTTGTGGCCAGCCAACCAGGTGGTGAAGCTGCATTTGGGGATATTGAGCTTTCCCCAAATGCCTCGACACCACAGAAGATCGGGACAAGGAGTGATGAGGGAGTCGTAGACGTTTCTAGTGGAGTATTTACCGTTGGGGAGAGTCATGAGGAGCAGAGCATCAGCGGGCTGCCTGCCAAGGAGGATGGTGTTCTTGAATGAGATGATTGATTTCCATAAAAAACTGTCACTCTTCTTAGCCGTGCAGCCCCAGATATTATTACCCCGGGCACCTCGAAGAATGTAAGCGTTCAACCATGATGTCCAAATATTCTGATGGTTCCAAGCAAGCTCAAAGACTGTGCGACCTACGTTTGCTTTGTTCCAAGAAAGGAGTTCTTTGAAGCCAACGCCTCCATTTTTCTTTGGCTTACAGATTTCTTCCCAAGCGACGAGAGCCCGACGACTATTGGAGTTTCCGGACCATAGAAAGCTTCGGAGGATGGAGGTTATTTTTGAGATAACCGAGGCCGGGAGGGGGAAAATAGAGCTCCAATAAGCTTGAATACCAAAGAGAACCGAGTTGAGGATCTGTAAGCGACCCGCGTAGGAGAGGGCACGAGCAGTCCACGATTGAACCCGGCTAGTAATCTTGCTTATCAGAGGGGTGAACTCCCTGACCTCGAGCCTTTTGGAGCCGATGGGAACGCCGAGGTAGGTGAAGGGAAGCTCGCCAATATCAAATTGGAGAGAGGAGACCGGATCCTGCCTATCTTGACCATAGACACCGCCAATGTAGATTGTTGACTTGTCAAGGTTAGCCTTCAGCCCGGACAAAGTGCCAAAGTCATCCAAGGCAGACTTCAAAGTAAGCACAGAAACAACGTCGCCTCTGCAGAAAAGCATGAGATCATCGGCAAAAGAGATGTGAGTGAGATTGATCCTGGTGCACATGGGATGGAATTTGAAATTCCCATTTTGAACTTTCAGCTGAACAATCCTGGAGAAAAAATCCATAGCAATCACAAAAAGAGAGGGGGGGAGCGGGCACCCTTGGCGCAGACCCCGTTTACCGTCAAAGAATCCTTGCATTGAACCATTAATGTTGACTGAGAACCGGACAGAAGTGATGCAGAGCGCCACCCATTTGATGAAAGTGGGAGGGAAGCCGAACTCGTGGAGAACTGAGAGGATGAAGGAGTGGTCGATGGAGTCGAATGCTTTTTGGAGGTCAATTTTGAGGGCGCATCTAGAGGAAGTATTTGAGTTGGGGTATTTACGGAAAAGCTGTTGACAGAGGAGAATATTGTGTTTAATGGAGCGGTGAGGGACGAAGGCGGATTGTTGAGGGCCAATGAGGAGGTCGAGGATTGGTTTGAGTCGGGTGGCCAGAATTTTTGCAATGGATTTGTAGAAGACAGTACAACAGGAGATGGGTCTGAAATCAGACATGGTGGTGGGGTTGTCTTTCTTTTGGATGAGGGAGATGAGGGTGTGGTTGAATTGTTTAAGAAGTGTACCTGAGGTGAAGAAATCAGAAGCCGCTTCGCAGAAGTCGGGTCCAGTGATGCTCCAAGTTGACTTGAAGAAGAGCGAGTTGTATCCATCCGGCCTCGGGGTCTTATTGTCGCCGATGGAGAAGACTGCATTCTTGATTTCAGAGTTAGTGACAGGGGCAAGCAGGGAGGGGTAGAGGTCGGGGGTGACGGTAGGTCCAGAGGTTTTTGGGTAGGAAGGGAGGGGATAGTGTGTTCAGAGGAGCCCAAGAGGGTGTAGCACATTTCACCAAGCATAGAGAAGCACATATATGCAATATCGTAGCACAGTTCAGCTAGCCATATAGAAACACATATGGGCAAATAGCGTAGCATATTTCAGTAATATAGAAGCACATAACACTTGTGGTAATGCATACTTTGCAAGTTCAAATTTTGGCTTAATATATCATAGCACATTTCAACAATATAGTAGCACATTTAGGCATCCTCTTGCTAGGATTACTTCTCATTTCTCATTTGATCTTTCTCCTTATACAAATACTAAATTTATATAAGTTTTTGCTTTTACGAACTTAACGCATGCGACTATTTTATTTTGGAGGCTTTTGGAAGGGAAAACGAATGAAATGATGTCCGTTTTGGACGTATTTTATATGCACGGACTCGTATTGAAATTCTCTACAAGATTCTGAATTTTTTTTAAAAATAAATAAAAAAGATTCGTGACGGATCTCCCCAATACCTTCGTGATGGATCTCCCCAATACCTTCGTGACGAATGTCTGACAATATACCTTCGTGACGAATGTCTGACCAAATACCTTCATGACGAATGTATGAATGTGTTAAATAAACTTTTAGGGTGTGTCAAATAAAGACTTTATATATATAATACAACACGAATAATATATGTCCTTTAGTGGTGTATCCACATCAGGAAAAAGAATGAAATAAAACCAGTATACGAATCTATGATTCTACTACATTTTTTGTCGTTTTTGAATAGGTTATACTCCCTTCATCCCTAAATTTGAGTCACATTTGATACTTTGCACAAATATTAAGAGAAGTCTAATCAAGGTAAAAGTGTAAATAATGGCACAAAAAACCATAAAATTCAACCAATAGAAAACTTATTACAATGTAAAGACAACTTTACTCCTAAAAAGTATTGTTGGGTGTGAATAAAGTAAATTGAATAAGGGTATTATGGGAATAAATTAATGGTTAGAAATAAAAATGTGACTCAAAGTAAGGCTAAATCTATACGCACTATATTTTGCAACTTTCCACACTACATTCTCGTACGCCCATAATGGGCGTACGCTCGTTTTAAGCGTACAGTGCAAAATTCCAACATCGATTGTGAGGCAAAATACAGAATACGGGCGTATGTATACGCCCAAAACCGGCGTACAGTATAAATTTTAATAATATAGCCGTTTGAAAATAGCCGTTGTGAAATACAATTTTTAACTCGTACGCCCATAATGGGCGTACGAGTTAAAAATTGGGTGTAACGGCTATTTGTCCAAATTCAGAAGTGACCGTTGGGGTATATTTTGTTTGTACGCCCATTATGAGCGTACGCCCATAATGGGTGTACGATTGTTTTTATCCCAACGGCTATTTTTTCAGAATATGACCGTTTGGGATGTAGTATGTGTATAAATGTAGGAACTTCGGATGGATGTTGAAGTCAAAAATGTCAAATAGGATAGTTACAAATTTGAGTGATGGTGAGGAGTTTGAATATGTGACGGAGATCGAGTATGGGAGCGGTGAAGAGAACGAGTATGTTGAAGAGAACGAGCATGGGAGTGACGAAGACGATGCGATCGTGGATGAGAAAGAGTATTTTAGTGAACCCGACGACGGGATGTGGGACGACGATACCGACGAAGAAGGAGGAGACTTCGACGCCGAAGATTTTTCGGTTAGTAATTAATTAGAATCGTTTCGTATTTATTTACGTTATTTAGCTGCAAATAATTTGTAGAAGTGATAGTTTAGATTGATGTGGACTCGTAGTTTTAAGTTTTAGTTGTGATAAATATGGTAGTTTTTATTAATTATAGGGTATGGATTACTATGATTCGTTTGATACCGAAGAAACGTTTCCTACTAAGGAACACTTGAGGCGTTGGGTTCAAAGTATTGGTAGAGAACTTATGATGGTATTAGTGATTCGCCATAGCAATGAGCGTCAAATGAATATAATGTGCTCGCATGCTGGAGTGTATAGATCAGGGAAAAAGAAAATAGAGGATGGCGAAACAGAGGAGGTTGTTAATACAGAGCGGGATAGTAGGGATAAGAAGTCGGATTGCAAGTTTGAGATCCGAGGATATAGGTTCAGGGCGAGGGATGCGAGAGATGGATGGTATGTGAAGGTAAAATACGGACAACACAATCATAAGCTTTCCACTAGCTTCATTGGCCATCCGTACATGGGTCGAATGACGCCGAATGAGGTGAAATTTGTGACGGTATGTGCGAACAACTTGACTACGCCGTCTGTTATTGCTACTCAGTTGAGTGCGGCCTTTCCAGGGAATACAACATCCACAAAACAAATCGCCAACTTTATTCAGAAGATGCATTTTGAGGATCGTGGAGATTTGACTGTTACACAATGGACCTTGAAGTTTTTGAAGGAGCGCAGCTATGTAGTGCATCCCCTCTGCAAGAAGAAATCAAACGAGGTGGAAATCTTGTTTTTTGCCCATCAAGACTCGTTGCACTTGTTGAAGATGTTTCCGTACGTCGTGGTTATTGACGCCACATACAAGACGAATAGGTACATAATAGTTGTATATCAAATTTTTTTTGTTTAAATATATTGCATATGCCTCTTCCTTCATTATTTAAATATATTATGCAGGTATAAAATGCCTCTTGTGGAGATTGTCGGTTTCACTTGCACGCATAAGACATTCAACATTGCATATGCATTCACGGGTAAGGAGGAAACAATGCACTACTTGTGGATAATTCAGAGGCTTAGAAAGTTGTTTGAGGATGCCGGAGTAATGCCGACTGCAATAATGACCGATCGAGAACTAGCTCTCATCACTGCAATCAAATATGTGTTCAAAGATCTTCCGGTTCAACACCTCTTGTGTTGGGTGCATATCAAGCACAACATCGAGGTAAACGCTACCAGAATTTTGAAAAATAAGGAATCGGTGAAAAGGTTGTGCTCGCAAGTATGAAGACTTTTTCTATCAAGAACGGAGGAACAATACGAGGAAAGACTGCTAGGATTGAGAACATCTTGGAGAAGCGGCGTCGTCGGATACATTGAAAAGGTGTGGCTTATCCCTTACAAGACAAACATTGTTTGCGCATGGACGGAACACAATCTTCACTTCTTCACGAGGACCTCAAACAGGTAAATTTTTTTTAACTTACTTAAACGTTTCCGATTTATTTATTAGTTTATTATGTAATAGTTGTTTTACTTAAACGCGACATTGAATGAATAAAACATAGGGTTGAGGGAATGCATAAGGTGTTGAAGAAAATAGTCGGTTCAAGTATAGGCGGTTTTAATCGAATGGTTGTGAGGATCCATGCAGCCATCGAGGGCCAGATTGTGAAGGTGAGGGCCACCATGGAAGAGGATCGGATCAAGACACCCGGGGTTTTCAGACGAATGAATCCACAAGTGAAATTGATATTTCGGCATCTATTCCATAATGTGTCTGATAGAGAGTTGCATAAGTTGTGGGATATATGGGAGGATATAAAGGCGAAGAATTATGAGGAACATTGCGAAGATTACTGGATGCGAGAATGTCAAGGCCTACCGTGCATCCACGAGATGGTGCAACATATTATTCAGAAGAAGCCATTCAAGCTCAATCAGATTCACAGATTCTGGAGGCAACTACAATGGGATAGGATTGAACTTGATAACGGGGAGGTAGAGATTGGTGTACCTCAGACCATGCGGGAGTTGAGATTCATTGAGCTCAACGATAGATGGCAAAAGGGGGAACTTCCTGAAAGTCAGTGGTCTCAGATAGCGGACTTGTACACAATGTTGGAGTATCCACATCAAAGTCTTGCGTTGGAGCCGACGAGAATCAAGGATCCTGGCAGACCAAGAGGAGCGGTAGGAAAGAAGTGGGGAACCGAGAGAGAGATGAGCGCGTTTGAGTACGCAAGGGAAGAATTAGAGAAAAATGATGTTGCGAAGGTGAAGAATAAGACGGTTAGAGGAAAGGGAAAGGGAAAAGCAACGGCGGCACAACCTACTTTCAACGAGCCTACTATAATGAGGGAGTTTGAAGTTGCTGGGTGCACTGCGGCAGAGGCGTTTGGTCATTCAAGTGGCACTGGTGGAGAGGGGTTCGGATTATCAGGTTGCACTCTTACAGATGAGTTCCCTCAGCCAGCAATGACGAAATGTGGGGTAGACTTCGGGGTTGACAATGTTGATCTCTTCATGTTTCCATACATTGTAGATGCACAAGACGTAAGGGCGGATGGACACTATGGATATCGGTCACTAGCCATGTTGTTGGGGCATCACCAACAAGAATATCCTCGCATTCGCATGGAACTGACTACGGAGCTGTTAGAGAACAGTGATATCTACAGACGAGTCATGACCAGACTACGCCCGGATTTGGTAAACAACTTCGACGCTCTTGTTCAAGAGGTCAACTATAGCAGATCACCATGTCCTGAAAGATACTGGATGAGTATGCCCATGATTGGATTAGCATTTGCCACTAAGTTTCAGGTTGGTTTGATATACTTATCCAAAGTCCGATCATATTTGTGCTTACCGATGAAGGTGTATCAACAAAGCTCCAGTCATGGTTTGAAAATTTATGCAATGGCTCGTGTGGGCTTAGCAAACCACTACATACCGGTATGATTTTCACTAAAGTATTTGTGATTTTCACTCAATTTTCTTAATGCTTAACATGGTATTTATGTTTTGTAATTTAGGTGTGCCTTAGAGAAGACTGTCTCGTACCATCTGTACCTGGAGTTTGGCGCATGTTCAAGGATCCTAGTGCGAATGGATTGGATCGCGAGTTTGCGCTGAGGATGCAGCAATGGAAGGACTATCGCATTAATTATGGTAGTATAGATGTTGATCTGTAGTGAATTCGGATGTGTTTAATGTTTTAGATGGGTTAAATGAAACAAGGTCTGAATTCACTACAAGGGTTTAAAACGAAAAACGGCGCGAAAATCGAGTAAAACGGGTTTAAAACGAAAAACGGCGCGAAAATCGAGTAAAACGGGTTTAAAACAAAAAAACGGCGCGAAAATCGAGTAAACCGGGATTGAAACGAAAAACGGCGCGAGAATCGAGTAAAACAAGATTGAAACGAAAAACGGCGCGAAAATCGAGTAAAACGGGATTGAAACGAAAAACGACGCGAAAATCAAGTTTATGGAGGGACGTACAACGAAAAAAGACAAGAAAAGGGTATTTAGCAAAAAGAAATAGTTTTCATGATGCAAGGGGTATTTAACCAAAAAATAATTGAAAAAATTGAAAAGGAAGGGGTATATAGTAAAAACTTGAGATATGATGTTTGAAATGGATAGTTTGGGCCCAATTCGTTTAAACGCCTTATAACGCTGAAACTCAAAATTTCAAAATTGTAACATGATAGAAAATGAAGTCTTTATTCGTTATCAATTCTCGGAATCGAAAAAAAATCAACGAAAATGTCAACGGGCCTAATAAGGCCAAATTGAGATTTGGTGAGGCCCATTACCTAAAAACGACATAAAACGGGTTAATAAGACCTTAAACATTGAAAAACTTGAAATGTAAAAGTTGTATTTGAGCATTACCAATATGACGGTTTCGTTTTTATAATAAAATAACAAAATGAACACTTCGAAATATCTAAACAGTCACTTTCACCTAGTTACGAGTTAATCTCAAGTATATAAGTCGTATAGTTTTACTAATATATGTGTGATATCAATTCGTTACTCAAATAAACTTTACATAAAACTTTCATTAAATGTTATGAAACACTCAAATACTCCAAAATAATGACATTTCACATCTTCGTGTTGATATCACACATATATTAGTAAAACTATACGACTTATATACTTGAGATTAACTCGTAACTAGGTGAAAGTGACTGTTTAGATATTTCGAAGTGTTCATTTTGTTATTTTATTATAAAAACGAAACCGTCATATTGGTAATGCTCAAATACAACTTTTACATTTCAAGTTTTTCAATGTTTAAGGTCTTATTAACCCGTTTTATGTCGTTTTTAGGTAATGGGCCTCACCAAATCTCAATTTGGCCTTATTAGGCCCGTTGACGTTTTCGTTGATTTTTTTTCGATTCCGAGAATTGATAACGAATAAAGACTTCATTTTCTATCATGTTACAATTTTGAAATTTTGAGTTTCAGCGTTATAAGGCGTTTAAACGAACTGGGCCCAAACTATCCATTTCAAACACAACTATCCATATTCACTATCCACTATCCACTAACCACTCTCCAAACCCTATACCCTAAACCCTATACCCTAGTTAGGTTTTCCTCGGTTTCCGTGTCATTTCTCGTCTTGGCCCGTTTTAAGTCATTTTTCCTCGATTTCCGTGTCATTTCTCGTCTTGGCCCGATTTAAGTCGGTTTTCCTCGATTTCCGTGTCATTTCCCGTCTTGGCCCGTTTTAAATCGGTTTTCGCACGAATTCTCGTCTTAGCCCGTTTTAAGTTCGAAAATCCTAATACTATATAAATCCATGAAAACTACGACATCCAAAATATAATACCGACAACAAAATATACATCACACAAACATCCAAAATATAATACTGAACACAATCATTGCACAGGCCCATCCTCCTCTGGTACTACATCACCAGTCCATATGCTGATCCACCCCCTCATCATCCTCGCTTGTCCTACAGGCAGAGTGTCACCATATGCACGTAGGAAACTAGATATCTCAGAGGCGAGTATGTTGCCCCGCTACATTTTCAAAATGTAAATATAAGTAGAATAAAATAGATTATAATTATAACTTGAGCGATATTGACTAAAATACGTACCACAACTACAGAGGCTGTCGCAGGTATCTGTATGTGCTCCGCACGGTGCACGTGGGTCCTGCCTGGGTGATCTGGAATCAACATAAGGATGTGACATGGCATTAAACCATGTCAGATATCCATCCTTGCAATCCCATGCATACTCTCGAAGTCCTCTTCGATCCTGCTCGTCTAAGGTGATCAATCGATCCGGCAGGGTCTCTGGGGCCCAAGTGCAGTCCTCATCCCCGAATGTGACAGTGTACCCCGATGCAGAATCATTTCTAATCGCAGTAGGTGGTGTAATCGGGGGTTCGGGTATGCCTTACACATACCCGAACTGTCGCATACATCGGTCAGGATGGTGCGACTCCCTGACCTCAAACGACTCTACAGGCCCCCGAAATAGACCTAACCTATACTGGGGGTCGTTGAGATCCAACTTGCCGCAGGGGTTCCACTGAACCTATGTTTTTTTAAAATGACAAACGTATTTAAAAAAATAATAATTGCATAACATATGATGAAATTACTCATTAAATAGTACTTACCTCTGCATATGTGATCTGGTCAAGGACCAGTCTGAGGGAAACTAGTCGAGCAGGATCCTTATGGTACTTGACTTTGTTGTTTTCCCGGATAGCCGTCGCCGAGGCATTCATGGATGCCAAGTCCTGCGTAGCATGACCGCGAAGACCATGGAAATACGCCCATATCCAAGCCTACAAATACCAGAATTTCATAATGTTTTATACATAAGCAAAATATACACCAAAAAAAAAAACATTAAACGAATACTACCTTCAGCAGGAGCGGACAGCCAGCAAACCCCTTGGATTGAGCACGGGAGGCCTGACCCAACTGTCTGTACAGTTCAGCCAAGACGGCTGTCCCCCAAGCATAGGACCCTGTCTCATTGTGATCTACGAGGATGCTAAGGTATTTGTGCTTCACCTTCATCCGAGACTTGTCTACAAATGTCGTACTGCCTAACAGGGACAGCAAGTACAACGAAGCAATATCACTCTCTTGCTGAGGAGTCCTGCAATTAATAACAAAAAATGAATTAGTAACGTTACTCGAGAAATTATGAGAAATTCTTATAATATACGATAATTTACCTGTCCCGTATATCAAACATCTGTAATAGTCGGGTGTGGATCGTGGTGATGCCTCTCTTGCCGTGGATGTTCAAACCCCCATCTGATAATTTATCACAGATTATAAATATTTAATTGAATCAACTAAAAAATGGAATCAAATATAAATAATAAAATAAACTCTACGTACGTAAGCATAGCGCAGCAGCCTCCTCGATCGTAGCAAACCCGAACATCCGTTGCACATGAGGATGCACAAACCCATCTATGTCTGCCTCAGCAGATCTGACAGCTCGTCCATGGATCGGAAGCTCCAGAATCTTCAGCACGTCTAACAAGGTAGGAGCAATCTCACCAAATGCAAAGTGAAACGTGTTGGTTTCTGGATACCAACGCTCCACAAATGCAGAAATCAGAATCGGATCGATGTTGTTGTACTCGAGCCGGGGATCTGTAAGGACATGTAAGTGGCTCCGCTCAACGAGCTGCCACCATGACCCAGGCACATTAGATTTATGCCTATCATACTCCCTGAAGAAGTCCTTGCGGGTGTATATATCCAACACCCTCTTCAGCTGATGTACGAAAGAGAAATTAATGAATTAGAATAGCGTGTGGATCGTTTTACCTCACAAATTCATTTAGGAAACAACGCATACCTTCGATGAGGGCGGTATCACATAAGTCGGGTCATGCTCAATACGCTCTGCAAGAGACGACGTCTCAGTCCATATCACCGGAGCAATGTGGGTGCTGTAATCCACCAAAAGCCGTGAACTAAGAGGACCTCCAGGATGCCCCACATAATCTGCATCCCCTGGAACCGGTACAACTAAGCCCGGATCAATGTGCTGAACAGGGTCCTGAATGGGCTCCTGGAGGTCTGGCTGATCCTGATCGAAATCATGAACAAGCTCCTCAATCTCCTGCTGATGATCCTCTGCAGAAGGAGACAATGATCCAACTGGAGATGGCTCACGCACAGGTGGTCCCTCATAGTAATCAGCATGCATCTGCGCCTCCAAATCTCCTAGATCTACATCTGGCTGATCTGCAACCTCTGACTGATCATGAACCTCACTTGCCTCCGTCAACTCCTCTGAAAACTCCTCCACCTCACTAACATCCAAATCATCCATCAGAGCTTTCCCTGTATCTCCTATATGCACTCCTAGAATGTCTGGAGGAGATCCACGACGTCGGGAAGCTGTGATCCCGCGTGCGCTAGGGTGACGAGGGCCCTTCTTCTTCTTTCTAACAGAACAACCCGCCGGAGTAATAGCCCTCTCTAAAGCCTATTTTCATATTTACGAATTATTATTTTATATTATTTGACGTTTTTCTTTTAAATATTTAATAATGTATTAACGTACCTCGTGGATCGAGAGCGTCTTCTCCGGCGATTTCGAACGGGCCCGTTTTTCCGCACCGCCCCGACCACGACCACCACGAGCCCGACCACCACGACCACCACCCCGACCACCACCTGCTCCACCTGCTTCACCTTCAGCCACCTCGACGGCGCCACCAACCTCCTCCCCTCCACCTCCAGACCCCTCGCCAGCGCCACCGACCACCTCAGCCACCGCAGCTCCACCACCCCCCCTTTTCTTTTTCGCCGGATTCGTCTTCCGCCCAACTCCTCCACCTCGGACTGTTGCGCCACCAGCACAAATACGGACGGGAGGGAGAACAGACGAAGCCGCAGCCTCCACCATCGCCGGAGTTGATTTCGAGTTTTTCCCCATTTCTTCGGATTGCATGATTCCGAGTGAAATTGAAGAAATTGATTGAGGGATTTGGATTATATGAGAAAAACGAGTCGAATGGGATAGATTTGGGGAAGAAAACGAGTGAAATGGGAGAAGATTGGACGGCGGCGAGTTTTAGGTTACGGTATGAACAGTAATTCACTGATACGACGAGAGGAGGAAGAAGAAAGCGAGGCGGATTTTTATATCCGCAACGTACGCCCATTTTGGGCGTACAGACCAATTTTCAATTTTTCCACCGTATACGTATGCATACGTATACTCGAGAAAATTGCACGGTACGCCCAAAATGGGCGTACGAGAATGTAGTTCAAAAAGTTTCAGAATGTAGTGCGTATAGACCCCGCGCAAATTAAGGGACACCCGAAAAGGAAATGTGACTGAAATTTAGGGACGGAGGGAGTATGTTAACGAGGCGCGATTCAGGTGAAGATTAGAGTTTTGATAAACAATATGGATAATATGCATAAACGTTATACATCACATATTGTTACATCGATTACTATAATATTTGTGTACGTACAAGAATTAAGAATGTTTGTGTGTATCAATCTTCTCCGCCCAACTTTCAGGTGTATACAGGGAAATTCGATTGAGCTATGTTAAAAAAGAAACCCTACGACCCATTTCACAAGGCCTCAAATTAACTACGAGCCCGTGTCTGAGCAGAACCGATACATATTTTATCTCTCATTTTCCAACACGAGATACAATTTTATACCAAAAACTCAATTTTGTTACATCATATACAACCATCTTTGAGCTCTCATTTCTCATTCAAACGAAATCTGAATTTGACGTATGAGCATACTACGAAATAGTGCTTGCAGAGACGAAGACAACGCTCTCATAATCCGGTGTCAACAGTGGCAGGAGTCCACCAGAACATCTATTAGATATCTTTTTTATTTTTTTTACTTATTTAATTCATAGATATATATCGAAATATGAAGTCGGATGATGTGGAGGATGACATGGTGGATGATGTAGCATAGCTTAGAAATCGACACATAGGCGAATTGAATATAAAAGCGACATGTGACAAAACAACGTTCTGTTTTAGTATATGTATAGATACGATAACATATTTATAATTATTACTATTTTTTAACCTCACAAAAATTCATCCCCATATTAACGAGCCCTTTTCTCACGAATATTATGGCTGATCATCTTCTTTTGGTAAAAACAGGCCCCAAATTTCTATTAATGGGCCAACGCACAACCCAATCCGGCCCAACTAGAACGAGAGTAGAAAAAAAGAAAAAGAAAAGACAGTCCGGTAGAAACTAAGAAAACCAGTCCCAAATTCCCAGCACTACGATCTCAATCTGTGAATTGAATTGATCCTGTGAATTCGATGCGCGCCATACCTGCTCAGCTCTTTAGTGTAAGCTTCTTCTACTCTGATTTCGTCATTTTTATATGCCCTTTTTGTTTGTCAAATAGCTATGAACCCTAGGCTTAGGCATTTGAATTGGGTATTTTTCTCTTAGTTGTAATAATGTTGAACTATTCGTATGCCATTTTTGTGTCACGCAATCGAGTTCTTGAGAAAATGTAATAAAGCTCATGACTTCATCTGATTATTTTCTCATGTAATGAAGCATCTGTGCAGAAGAAAACCCATCAATCTGCAGTCTCGTAATTTCTCGATTGCAAAACCTAAAGGTCAAATATCTTTCACTCATCGGCTCAGTTCACTTATGAATTTGGATTCAATATATCGATATGAAAATGATATCAGCTCTTTGGTATAAGCCAAGTATATCACGTATGGGTATCAAAATGATTTTTAGAGTGTGTTTTTGATATGTATATCAAAGATATCACTCATAACCATACTCATACCCGATATCTTACACTCATACCCGTTATTTAGATATCGATACCAAACGAGCTTTCTGTTTTGAGATTTGGATTCCTTTATCTTCTGAAAGTGGTTTCATTATGATTTATGACTGTTTTGGAGTACAGATGAGTTGTCGCTGGAGGAAGATGCCGAGAGGAAGATAGGATGGGTCTTGAAGCTAATATTTGCTGGAACAGCTGGAGCTGTTGCTTATTCAATTTTTCCTTACATGGGTAGTCAAGTTAAAGATCCTTATGAAGCTGTTTTATATTATTGGTTTGGTATAACATGGAGATGCTTATGTCACTCTTGATATACTCTTCAGGGGATAATTTGATACAGCAATCTGTGTCGCTTCTGCAAGTCAAAGATCCTCTGTTCAAAAGGGTGGGAGCATCCAGGTTGACGCGATTTGCAGTGGATGGTAAATTCATTTCAAAGTCATCAATTCATTGATATGCTCTCTGTGGGTAAGAGACAAACATGTAAAACTTCAATCTGTGTAGACTCCCCTCGCCGCAGGCTAATAGTGCTACAGAAATCTACTTTACTACCTTGGCAGTGATGAATTCATATTTGATATGCCTCTTAGTTTTGAAAATTTGTGACATATACAACTGAAATACCTCATCACGATTAAATTGCCTTTTGGAGGTGAAATATTCATCATATTTCTTCAGTTATACTGAATCTTGGTTATGAAATAATGGATACACTTCAATGGGAAAAATATGTAGTTACAATCAGGCAATATGTTTGCATTTGTTAGCATGATATTGAATATTCAGACGTAGCATAAAAGAGTGATAGTGGCCATCCATGCACTTCTATGTGTTATGTCCTCACCATGTACAGATGAAAGAAGAAAGAAAATAGTGGAGATGGGGGGAGTTCCAGAACTAGTTAACATGTTGATGGCTGCCAAAGATGACAAGACAAGGATGGAAGCCTTGAAGGCTATCAATGCCTTATCTTACTCAGGTTCGATTTCTCTGTTGTCTGTTTCAAAATGGATAAAACTGGAGTTGTAGATATTAGATGAAAAAGTAAGCTGTGTCTAGTTAATATTTTTTGGCAAAACTACCAGATTCAACTAGCTTGGTTTTATTTATATATTTTCCTAATCTGTATATAAAGATAGCTATACACTGTATGATTCTCAGTCTGCTCAGGTAATTGTCTTTTGTTAGGCTTTGAAAAGTTCTCAAAAAACTTTTGAGGAAAAATGATACCGAGTACGAAGATATAGTTTTGAATTCAAACAATATGTTTGAGGCTTTTCAAAATCTGAACCAACCCATTTATAACTTATTCTGTTCATCTAATGGTTCCTAATCTGTTTTGTAGTTGCCTAAAATCTAACTCTAACAATTACGGAGTAGGAATCAGGAAGGACTGATCGATACTCTGGTCTCTGAAATTGTCATATTAAGCCATGGCATTATTGTCCTAGTCATTTTAGCTACAGCATGCTAGCATACATCTTGTCAAATAAATCATGAGTCATGACTTTTGAAATTTTCCCATTGCTTGAGTTAGTATATGCTTTAGATTATTCAAAAAAAGGAAAGGGGAAAAAAGTACATGATCATGGCATGTTAGCAGTTCATATTATCAGGCTTCCAACAGTTGTCATATCTGCAGATATTCATTATTAACACAAAAGATAAAACAAAGTTGCCATTTTGTAGCTCCCCCATGGCATGAACTCTTGTTGTGATTATTAATTCCAGATGAAGTTCTGGGTGAACTGTACAACGTGGGAGCCTTATCAGCAATCGAATCTTCCACCAAGTCTGACGACGTCGACATAGTAATATTCAAGACAAAGTTGCTGAAAAGATTCCAGGACATGAGATATGATGTATCGTCATCTAGAAGCCATGAGCAGATGGAAGAATCAAATCCATAGAACCAAGAAACTTTGATTCTCCTGCAGCTGGAATCAGAATATGCTCTGGTGGACAAGCTTATGCTTGGAATAATAGTACGTGTCACTATTTGACATTTTGTACTGATCCAGATTATGTTATTATGTGCACTGATTGATTTTTTTATCAAAATGAGAAAGCAGGTGAGGCTCTTAGGCTGGTTACTAGTGTTTGTTTTTTTCATTGAGTTGGTTCTCAGTTGTTTTCTACAGAAATTACATTGAATGCAAGTAATTTAAGAATTATATTGGATTACGCGGAGGATGTGTTCTTAGACGAAGACTGAGGAGGATGCACACAAACTTTATAATTCATGCGCACACGAGTAATAATTCACGCACATGTGTCACAGATGGTGTGCATCACCAAATACTATGTGTATGAGTTATAACGCGTGTGCATCAATTATAGCGTTTGTGTGCATCTTCCACACGAGATTTGTCCCCTAAACTTTCATTCCATAATATCACTAAAAAGAGGCAGGGCAAATCTCACTCCAGGGATTGATTAAAATGGCAATAGTTTTTTATCATGATTAGCCATTAATTTAATCTTTTTTTCTTGGATTGTAGTCCCTTGATGTTTGATGTTTAGTGGCATTATCGTTCTTTAATAAGCTAAAGCTATACATTTTGGAGTTATTTGGAGCAAGCTTATATGTGGATGATTTTAGGGTTCAGCACTTTAGGAGAAGAGTCATGTTTCTTGCCTGCATGACCATGTAGCGGAATGAGAAGGGTCATTCATGCAGGAGTTATTTGAACTTTTGAAGCTTTGAAATAGTTTTTTTTTTTGTTTATTAATTACTCCCTCCGTCCTATAATGTTAGTCCCATTTCTTTTCGTGACAATATTCACAAACCGAGAGAATCTTGTAGATTTCTCCTAATATATAAGAAAAAACATAGCCATGTGGGGTCTTGTTTAATTCGTCTTAATGAGTACTTTAACAATATTAAAAAATTATAATTTTTATTAACATATAACTAGAAATATTAACGATGCAAAATATGTCTCGGCATATGTGTCTGATTGAAATGAGACTAACAAAATGGGACAGAGGGAGTAAATGAATAGTGTAGTGTAGGTTGTAGTTTAGTTACCGATTTTTGTCCATGATGAGTAATTCACACATCTTCACTTCTAGTTTTCTACTGTTTTATAATTTTATTAGACTTGTGTAATGGGAGGTTTTGTTAAACTTATGGGGTTTTAGAAATTCACCAGGTAGTACGATTGTTTCATCTACATTTGCTGATTTGTTATGCAAATTTGTTATGTTTCAATATTTATTTACTTGCTTAGTGTTTTGATTTTTAGCAATCACAGGTACTACAACCTAGTCAATTTATTTTATTTTAAATTAAAAATTCGGCCTAATCCGGTCCGGTCTTCGGTCCTCACTTTTAAAAAAATCCGGTCCATTGGACCGGACCGGACCGACAGTACCGGATGTACAGCCCTAGATTAAAGTTATTTGGAAATATCTTTCACTCACAAAAGTTATGACCCAGGATAACCGTAGTCTTAACGGGCTACGAACTCCGGGTGGTTTGATGTTGTTTGGTTTTGGCTTTGTAATTATGTTTGCATCTTGTTTTATGTTTTTCTGTTAAATTCCATGTGACTATTTGTTAATTTGTAGGACTTTGGGACATTTCGGTTACTTTTCTCTCAACTTGTTTGACATAAGAATTTAACTATTCCGACCCATACATCTTTCTCGAGATATAATGAGGTTTGATCTTGTTGTTGTCGAAGAAGTGGAAATCTAACTAATATATGTTTTAGATATTTATTTGACTTGCTGTAATAGTGTATAAGACGAAGTATTTTACATAGAACCTTTTGTCATTATAATTTTGGATTATTTTAGTCATGATTATTATAATCTGTTGTGGATTATAGTATTTTGTCATTAGCATATGTATATATATATGACAGCTTAAATACTTATAGTTATATTTGGCTCCTTCTATTACATAAATAATGAAAATAATGGAATGCTTTTCTGACTTAGAGATCTATGTAAAATAGCTAATGGTTCAGTTCACTCGGTCGGTTCTCAAAGTAGCTAGAGTTGATTAGAATATTAACCTTAAGTGATGACTATATTTAGGGGCTTACTATTTGGGACACCCTTACTTTCGTCACGAATGTATTTGGTCAGACTTTCGTCACGAAGGTATTTCACAAGAGATTCGTCACAGAGAAAAGGAGGACTTCCGTCACGAAGGTATTGGAGAGTTCCGTCACGAAAAAAATTTTGAAAAAAAATTAAAAATTCAGAATGTTGTAGAGAATTTCAATACGAGTCCGTGCATATAAAATACGTCCAAAACGGACATCGTTTGCCCTTCCAAAAGCCCTAAAAACAAAACAGTCGCATGCGTTAAGTTCGTAAAAACAAAAACTTATATAATTATTAATTATAGTTAAAAATCATGCAATTAAATTTATATACTATAATTATATATTATCATTTAATATCACTAGTTTATTACTTATAAAGTACAATTATGCATTATGTTTAAATATTACGAACTTAACGAAAACGATTGTTTTGTTTTTAGGGCTTTTGGAAGGGCAAACGATGTCCGTTTTGGACGTATTTTATATGCACGGACTCGTATTGAAATTCTATACAACATTTTGAATTTTTTATTTTTTTTCAAAAAAAGGTTCGTGACAGATCTTCCCAATACCTTCGTGACGGAACTCCTGGCAACCTTCGTGACGAGAGTCCTTCGTTTCTCCGTGAAGAATCTCTTTTGAAATACCTTCGTGACGAAAGTCTGACCAAATACCTTCGTGACGAAAGTAAGGGTGTGCCAAATAGAATTTTAGGGTGTGCCAAATAAAGACTTTGTATATTTATGATTGTATATGTTATTTTTACACGGTTCTTATATACAGCCCGGTGCTTTATTCAAACAACGCCGGGTCACTCGCGTTCTGCGAGGACACGTACACTCGCGTTCTGCGAGATTAGCAAAAAATTAGGTTAATTACCTGCATACTAATCTCGCAGAACGCGAGTGTACGTGTCCTAGCAGAACGCGAGTGTCACGTCCCTCGCAGAACGCGAGATTAGCATGTCAGATGGACGTTGTTGTGCGCCATTACTACATGTCTTGTCCCCACCTAACTATAATAACTACCCCTTATTTTAAGTAATCCGTAACACCTATTAACCCTACCCTAACACCTCTTTTTATCATCTTTCACCTCTTTCACCCTCCATTAAAACCTTAAAACTTCAAAACACTCTAAAAACACCTAAAATAATGGAAGATGAAGAGGAATTCAACAAAGGAGGGAATGAAGATGGTGGTTCATCAAGTTACCATTCAAATGAGGTAATGTTCTTACTTAATTTTTGAATTTTAATTTGTTTTGCACCATTAAGAGCTAAAATGAACTTATTATGTTGTATTTCATGTTAAATCTAGTAGTAGTAGTAAGTGTTGAAGAGATGACTTTTGCATATAATGTCAAAAACTTAGATGTGTTCATGTTTTTAGGGTTTTTATGGTTTTTATGGTTTTTAATGTAGAAACTCATGTTATGTTAAAATATCCCGTTGAATGACTAGTTTCAGGAAATAGCAAGTTCTCGCGTTCTGCGAGAGGAAGCCCCTCGCGTTACGCGAGAAGTGCCTCCCTCGCAGAACGCGAGAAGTGCCTCCCTCGCAGTACGCGAGAAGTGCCTCCCTCGCAGAACGCGAGAAGTGCCTCCCTCGCAGAACGCGAGAAGTTGCACATTACAGAGTATTAACAGAAGCATTGTGTATAGGTGAATTTTTCTTTGTTCACTGGATTGAATGCAATCCAGTTGAATGACTACACCTACCCCTCGTGGAATACGGTGCCCGTTTCGCCACCGTCATTTGATTTAGGGATTGACGACTTTGGATATTATCATCAACCATCTTTATATGAACAACATGTGCCATCTACATATGAATTGCATGTGCCATCTACTTATGAGTTGCCCGTGCCATCTACTTATGAATTGCCCGTGCCATCTACTTATTCCATGCCATGTACATATGAGGTGCCATCAAGCTATGATGCGTTTGATTCACAATTTGCTAATCCACCAACAAACGTAGGAGAGGAGATGTGTTTTCTTCCCTCTTTACGCACTGCACCAAAGTTTGATAGTCCCGTATGTGAGGAAGAGGTTGTTTCTAGGGATTATTCGGAATATTTCACTACGGAGCAAGTGTTTGCCTCTAAGGAGATCGGTCATTTGTGGGCTTTGAATGTTGCAAAGCAACACAAGTTTATGATCTCTATTGGAAGGAGTGTACCATCTAAACCGGGGCAAAGTGGTAAGATTCAAATCATTTGTGAGAAAGGGGGAAGCCATAGGCCTAAAGGTGTCGGTGTTAGATCAAACACAAAGAGCAAGAAAACGGGGTGTAAATTTCAGTTGAAGCTCATGGAGAACCGGGTTCAAGAGAATTGGAGATTAGTGGTTGTTTGTGGTTTGCACAACCATCCTATTGGAGATAGTTTGGTCGGGAATGCATTTGTCGGGAGGCCAACCCCGGATCAAAAGAAAAAGGTTCGTGAGATGGTACTTTCACATTGTTCTCCAAATCAGATTTACACTGAGATAAACAAGGATCCCGGAAGTTGCACAAAGAAGAACCAAGTGTACAATTTGGTAAGACATATAAGGGAAGAGGAAATGGAAGGTAGAACCGTAGTTCAAGAATTCTTTCACCAATGCAAAGAGAGCAACTACTTCATGGAGTATAGGCCAAGTGCAACGAACCCTTCGATAATAGGCGACTTGTTCTTTGCTAGCCCCGAATCAATGAAACTCTTAAAGGCGTTTCCATATGTCCTTTTGATGGACTCGACTTATAGCACGAACAGGTAAGTATTTATCATTCTGTTTTTATGTTGTATTTATCTTACTGTATTTTGGTTCCAGGTACAATGTTCCCTTCCTGGAGATAGTCGGTTTGACTTCTACATGGAAGAATTTTGTTGTGTGCGGGGTATGGTTAGAGGCTGAGAGCGAGGATAGTTATTTATGGGCGTTGCAGCAACTGCAGACGATGTATTTGAGAATAGGAGCATCGCCTACTTGCTTCGTCACTGACCGTGAGATGGCTCTTATGAATGCAACAGACAAGTTATGGCCAAATGCAAAGTTTCTCTTATGTAGGCGACATGTAAGGAAGAACATAGAGGCGAGAGCGAAGATAGCTATGGGCACACAAGCATTGGGGGTTCATATTTCAAATGATTATTATAACGTGTTCGAACAAACCACTGAAGAAGATTACAAGAGTACTTTGAAGAAACTTGAGGACGAATGGCGAGCTTATCCAACCGTATTGAAGTACGTGAGAACGAATTGGCTAAACCGTTACAAAGAAAGACTTGTTTCAGCATGGACGGATAATGTCTTCACTCTCGGGAATAACACGACAAACAGGTATGTTCTGTTATTTATGTCTACCTTCTACATATGATAAAAAGAGCTTCTGTAATGCACACCTCGCAGAACGCGAGGGCATACCATTGTTGTTTTCTTGTAGTTGCGTCTTGAAGAAAACTGCCCATTACCTCATGTGTTTACTCCTTGGTGGTGAAACGCTGAAAGAGATGCTTTTTCTTTGCACGATCTTGTGTCACATCGATGTGCCGCCTTTGAAATGTAATGTTGAAGTTATGTTTTATTCGCTGAATTTGTAATGTAATGTTGAACTGGAGATGGTTTTTTAAATTCTTAAACAGGAACTCATGTCATGGACATTTTCCAGAAAATGTAATTCCTCGCGTTCTGCGAGGAATGTACACCTCGCGTTCTGCGAGGAGGGTACACCTCGCGTTCTGCGAGGTTATGCAAAAAATGAACAGAATTGAAGCAACACCAACATATCCCTAAACATAATCCAACAAAATTATCCACGCAACAAAACACCTAAGAAAGCAATCCAAAACACAATCCAAAACACAAAACGAAAGGCTACTCGTCTTCTCGTGGTCGGAAGGGAGCGAGATTTGACATACATAGTAGCATTTGGGCGTGATATGAATCAAAATCCTCTGGAGTGGCAAACCGATACCGGTCCATGTCATTGTACACCCGGCCAATCACCTGTCTCTCAGTAATCATCCCAGGGATTGCAGGACGGATATACCTATGGGTCCTCTTGATGTACCAATCTATGTAATCATGGGAGCATTCATGTGGTGCATAGGCAACTGGCCCCATATCATCGAGAGACAAAGAGTGAACATCTCTTGACTCCCAAAGCCATTGGTTGGCGTCATAAAAAACACTATAACACCTAATGTTTTTCAACCTATGAGCTTTGAGCGGTTCGATGACTGGCCTAGGAATACGCTGCACTCTCCCAAATTGTCTCGGACACCTATCAGGCATGTGTGGTTCGGTGATGTCACAGCAAGATAGCACCCAGTGAAATAGAGCGGGAGCAAGCTCGGGATCGGTGAAGTCTTGTGCTCCATACGGGTTCCAACATACCTAACAAAATGACAGAAAAACGCATGGTGAAGTCTGTAAAACACCATAAAATGCGGAAACTAGGACAAAATGCAGAAACTTGCATTTTCCCGCGTTCTGCGAGTGTGTGCATCCTCGCGTTCTGCGAGGAGCCACAAACTCGCGTTCTGCGAGAAAATGTTGCATAATCAAACAAATTACTGCTGTGTACTAAAAAATGCAGAAATCCCAGAAAATGCAGAAACTTACCATCTCCGGCATAAGAATATCGAGCGCTCCCCTATAGTCCCTTCCGACTTGCCCCTTCTTCAGCTTTACATTCTTAGGCATCCACCGGTATGCCCATGGTTGCTCCGCTCTCCACCGAGGACGTTCAGTAGGTCGGAAGTGTGGGGAGTAGTTGTAGATCCATGCCTAAGAAATACAAAGTACGTTAAATATGAAAATATATATAAGTATGTAAATTAAACGCTTAGAAAGTATAATACCTGCAACAAGGTGTAACAGAAAGACATCTGGGCACAACCCTATCGTGTGCATACCCCCAGCTGCCTATACAGATGGGCCAAAGCAGCTGAACCCCACGATATGCCCGTAGCATGGGCATAGGTTTCCAAATAAGGCCCATATCTAAGCCGAATCAAGTTCTGTGACTTGTCCGGAAATAAGAGCGAGGAAGCAGTATACAACACTCATCCTAAACCCTTTCACTCTGGACCTAGGTTTTCACAATGCCTTCTAAACCAATCAGCTTTCACCCTCCCAGAATCTAAAGTGTGAGGATCTACTCCAAAAATTTCCGCCCCCTTCCTACCATAGTATTTTATAATCTCATCATGACTAAACTTGGCACCCAGTTTCTTACAAGTAGTCATTGCTTTCCCTTCTATAGGTAGGCCTAAAATCATATGTACATCAAGAAGGCCAATAGTGATCTCACCACAAGGGAGGTGGAATGAGTTAGTCTCCGGTTGCCATCGTTCGATGAACGCTTCAATCAACGGATAGTCGATTGCTTCGTACATCATGTCAGGTAGATCTGACAGTCCAACAACACCGGGAATCTCTGACCAGTCATCGTTGTCCAATGGCCAATCACTGCTTTGCTTTGTCCGTTGTTGTGGCTTCATCGGACCTTTCAACTGCAAAAAAATACAAAATTACACACTGCAGGCCAAATTTACAAAAAATACAGTTTCTGCAGAATTATCAGCTTCTGCAGAATTGTGCATTTTCTCGCGTTCTGCGAGTATGCCACTCCTCGCGTTCTGCGAGAAAATGCACAGAAATTGCATTTTCTGATAATTCTGCAGAATTTCTGTTAATGTATTACAAATGCAGAAAATCAATAAATTAGTAAATTACCTCCCCTTTCTGGATGTGGAACGCCACATGTGCTTCAAATCCCTTAAGCAACTCGGGATCTTCTGGACCGCCAAGTGTGGCATGAGTGAGCTCAGGATCATACTTTGGCTCATTCTTCTTGGACTTCCTCTTTCTTTTTGGTTTCTGGACCACTTCTTCTTCTTCTTCTTCTTCTTCTTCTTCATCATCATCATCATCACCTTCTTCTTCGTGTTCTTCCCCAACACCTTGGTACTCTTGTTCCATCGGTTCTGGTTGAGGATTGTAAGAAGAAGAACAAGCTTGTCCACTTCCTTGACCCATGTCTTCAGGAACACTTCCCTCACCAAATCCACCTCCCCAACATTGTCCACCGACCCAACTTTGTCCACCCCACCCTTGTCCAACTTCCACTACAGCATACTGAGGAATGAAATTGTCCCAGCCACCAATAGTGCTACCCGATTGTTCATATGGAGTTGATTGTGGTGCCCATTGAGTTGACGGTTGTGCACATGAAACTGACTCTTGAGAATAAAGGTCCCAATCATCATTTCGATACCCTTGATATGTATCTGCTCGTTCTATCCCACTAGGCACAGAACAGTCTTCCCCGGCATAACTATGGACACCACTGTACCGCTCTATGGCGCGATAATCAACGTCGGGGAGCCCCTCGGGGAAGAGCTCTACCGGTGTTGTATTCTTTGCTTTCCTTTTCCCTTTTGCATTTTCAACCGGTGGATTTTCTCTCACAGCGTTCCAATTTCTTCGACGGGTTGAACGTCCAGGACGATCCATTACCTAAAAAAATGTAAAGTAGAATCAGTATATAAATATCACAGTATATAAAGTAAAATCAGTATATAAATATGTATCTGCAGAAGAGGAAAGAATTTCCTCTTATGTCAATTCCTCGCGTTCTGCGAGTAGCATGACACTCGCGTTCTGCGAGTACCATGACCCTCGCGTTCTGCGAGTATACTACACCCCTCGCGTTCTGCGTCAATTTGCACTATCATGAGTTTCCGGCAACAGTTTCCGACGAGATTTTCCGACGAAAATTCAATATTTTAGCTAAAATACCTATCAATTTAAGTAAATTACCAAATAAACATCAAAACCCTAAATAAAATCAACAACCCTAATCAAAAACCCTAACCCTAATGAATTTCAACATAAAACAACATCCACTCATCCACCATAATTCAAAATCATCATCTTTCATCCATTATACAACCATTTCTAAATCAACATTCAATATCAAAACATCATATAATATGCAATTTCCTATACTAACAACATATATTCATCTAGAAACAACATTAGAAAGCATAAGAGTATAAGAAACATACCTTATATGGAGATTTGTAGTGAAAAGAGGAAGAAGAAGTAGGTTGAAACGAGAGAGATGGTGAGAGGCGGCGGTAGAAAATTGTGTGTGATGTAAAAAATGGGCCGAGTAGGGTTTTTCCCCTTTTATAGGGAAAAAACACCCTCGCGTTCTGCGAGGTGACGCACCCTCGCGTTCTGCGAGGATGCGCTCCCTCGCAGAACGCGACGGCCCGGGCGTTATTCAGAAAACGCCCGGGCTTTATTTAGCAAGGGCCTATTTTTAGTGGTCAAAGAATGTGATTGTCCTTTCACGAACCCACCACTTGCAACTTTGTTGGAAGAAAAACTAAAAATAACGATATGGATTAAAAGAATAGAGGCTAGCACATATACAAAATCTGCCTTCACATATTAATCCTTAGTTAAATGGTAAGTGACCCTTGGTGACCTAATTAGGCAAATTTGATAGTGTGGCCTTTGGTTCTCGATGTAGAATTTGAAGGCTACAATGTCCTCTCCTCTCTTTTACGGAGTATAATCTACGTAGTAACTATGGAACCAACATGCACAAATGGATGCATATATGAAAGAGACGACTCCACAACAATCAATCCAGTTTATTCTAACTAAGTTAAATGTGTGCATTCATGAGTCATAGTTTTTGTCAGTGTCAGATGCGCCATGCGCGAGGTCGATCATGCTGATCATCTCTATTTAGCTCTTTTTCGGATGGATTCTACCTCAACGAAAAATATTCCTAAATCTAGTTTTCCACACTTACGAATTGGTATGCATGGCACTTCAGGTTGTCTCCTTTACACATCCTAAAAAATGGATGCATGTATAAGCAACGACAACCTAAAAATGATGTTAACCGAGAGAAGTGACAACAAGTGAACGAAAGACGAAAACAAAACTCTATTTATCATATTACTGAGGCTAGTTCCACAACATCTACGGAGTATACCTTAGTCTTATCTAGGTAAATGCACGTGAATGTATACATTTGAACGATTGAACAAACATACAAACCCATACAAGTAAAAACCCTAATATGTAAGTTTTTTTATTTATATGTGTATGAGTTTTCACTTGCGCACAATTATACATATATAGTTAAAAATATATGTAAATGCATACACTTTCACTTAATAAATAATACCATGCACATACATAAAAAAAACTTAATATTAAACTTTCACAGTTCATGTTTAGATGAGGACTGAGCATGATGCACACTAACACTACAGTTAATGCATACGATATTTGATAATACACATCATATATGACACATGCATACAATGTTTGCATAAGTTATATCCTTTGTGTGCATCATCCTCAATCCTAGCCTCGATCGTCTAAGGACCCTCCTCACCAAAACCAAATCCATTTTCAAGTGAGATTTTTTTGTTAAGATGTATGTAATATGTACGTAGTGGAATATCGATGGAACACATCAACATTGATGGAACTGTAGATCGACTTGTAAGTTGTAGTTATTTTTTAATTTGCTCAATATGAGAGACAATCTGAAGTTATTGCATGTCATGTAGACTATGCATAATGCATGACACACACACTGTATCGGGCAAAGTACGTTATAAATTATACTGGGTACAATAACACATTACATTCTCGAAAATTAGGTTAAAAACAGTCTTAAACGGATTTTTAAAAATAAAGTTACAACATAGCTTGGCAATGAGTCACCTGACTAGAAAAATTTGTATGATCTGAAAAACTGGTAAACACTTGCGACAAAATCACTGGATTCATTTGTCAATATTTCCGATTTAAAAAAGAGTTTTGTGTTGTTGTTTACTCCCTCCGTATCATATTATAGATCTCGTTTGTTGTTATCGAGGTAAATTAAAGAAGAGAGAAAGAAAAGTGGAGAGGAGAGAGATTGTGAGTGAGTGAGAATTTTTATGTAGGAAAGAGAAGATAAAAAAGTAAATTGGTGTGAGTTTTAATGTAAAAAGGAGGAAAGAGAGTGTAGATTGTGATATTGATAATAAGACAAAAGATAAAAAAAGAAATTAAGATCTATATTTTAGGACGCACAAAATAAAAAACGTGATCTATAATATGAGACGGAGGGAGTAAAAAAAAAACAAAAATCTGTCGGAGTGAAATCCACAAATTAACCCAAAAGTCAAATATGTAAAAGGTGAAAACCAAAATAATAACAAGGATTTAATTAGGGTTTGAATCTCTGAGATCAATAATGCATTAAATTAACACTATCATTTAATTTAATATCTTAATCTTATCTATATAAAAATTGGTTGTCCATTGTCAAAATTGAATGAAATTGGTACCAATTTAATGCATTACTCATTTCTTAATCACCTCCTATTGGACTTTTGGGCATGTATTTAAATATCTTTCTTATATCCCTATGTTATATTTATTTATAGTCTATTTGATTAAGTCACAAATTAAATTAATGTGTGAGCTTTTCTTATGACAATGCAAACTTATTCTAATATTATGTTTTAAAACTACTTCAAACATAAATATAAGGAAATAAAAAATACTTATATTTACAAATATTAATAAATTTGATAACAACAAAAACATATTAACAAATAATGTATAACTATATTAAATCACATACGAAAATCTGTAATTTTCTCGCGCGGAGCGCGAGGCCCGTATCTACTATACTATAAAATTAGGGGTTCCTCAAATTAAACACACCGCATTTAATGTTTTGCTTTTAATTTATCATTTTTTTGATATTTTTCTTTTCTCATTTCTTTCCTACGTTTGCGAATATATCGCCTAAATGGAGATTTTGACCCATCAACACATGTCTATAATGGATTCATATAGAACATATCATTTAATTTAATATCTTAATATACTATAAAATTAGGGGTTTCTTCAAATTAAACACACCGCATTTAATGCTTTGTTTTTAATTTATCATTTTTTTGATATTTTTCTTTTCTCATTTCTTTTCTACGTTTGCGACTATATCGCCTAAGATTTTGACCCATCAACACATGTCTATATGAATCCATTATAGACATGTATTGATGGGTCAAAATCTCCATTTAGGCGATATATTCGCAAACGTAGGAAAGAAATGAGAAAAGAAAAATATCAAAAAAATTAAAAATTAAAAGCAAAACATTAAATGCGGTGTGTTTAATTTGAGGAACATCTTAGTTTTTATTATTGATATGCTTACATTAACTTATAGAAAAAACGATAATGTATTAGAGTTAACATTGTTAGAATAAACAAAAGTTGTCATATTGCTTTTAATATATGGGAATTATTTTGTAATGTGGGAAGTGGGATTGGTAGGCGGCTAACTGCAATCGTATGAGTGATTATTTTTTGGTTAAAGTATAATTAAATTGATTTTAGTTTAATTTGTTTGAGGCTGCCGCTTGCGCCCTCGCAACTCGCAAGGCCACTTATTTCCTATACGAGGTAAACAAGTTATAAAAACATTAAAAAACGAATTTCTAACGATAAGGAAATTATATTTGTAAGACATCGGTCAGAAATATATACTCCGTATGATATTATACTTGGAAAAGTGTCCGGTGATAATAGTTGTTACGGTAATAAATGAGAATGATTGTGGGCCGTTTGATTTCGCCAGATCGGACGGATGTGGATAATTCACTTTTGGGCGCGTGTACAAGCGCGTTCAACAGATCTCGTAAATTTCCTTCTTCTTCTCGCCTTCGTTTTCTTTTCCCCCAAGTTTTTTCAACAAATCTTCTTCGGATCTTGTCTTCTCTTCTCTGCTGCGTAATTCCTTCTTCTTCTTCTCGCATTCGTATTTAATTTTGTTTTCCTCATCTTGTTTACGTTTCTATATCCTTTGTTTTTGCGTGAGCTGATTTTGTTGATTTTTTGTATTCAGGTGTCCTTGTTCTCTTGATTGCTCTGTTCGCTAATCCAACACATCGATTATCATTCGTTAGCTTGTTTCTTCTTCATTCTACCTATGGATCTAGGTTTTGCTTCTATTTTCTTTGTTTCACCAGTTCATCCCCCTGTTTCTCTCCAATTTGAGCTTATTTGTCAAAGTATTACGATGATTCGTGTATAGTGAAGCAATTTTTATCTCAAATTTGATCAACATCATCGATGAACTATTGTTGATTATGTTTAAGCTTTGAAAAAGCTTAATATCATACTTCTGAGGTAATTAATGAACATGTACAAGACATATGATGAACGTTAATAAGACTGTTAGTGAACATATATTGGACATTTAAAAAACTGAAGATGAATCTTTAGTGATGTGATGAACATTTAGAAGAATTGTGATGAACATTTATAACGGATTTGATGAACAACAGTAATAGAAGTGATGAACATTCTATTGGACATATAATGAACATAGACAATATTTGTGATGAACTTTTATAAAACATGTGATCAACGTTGAATGCAGTCTTAATGAACTTTTAATACTGATTTGATGAACTTTGTTCTAGATGTGATGATCATTCACAACATTTTAATGTGTAATGAACATTTACAGGATTTGTCATGAACATTGATAAGTAGTTTGATGAACATTGATAAGTAGTTTGATGAACAAATGTTTAATATCTGATTAACATATTTCTAGGTGTTGATCAATCCAATGTCAATGGTTTAGTTTCTATTTCTGCTGGAAATACGAAATACTTTTTACCATTATGTGATGTTTCTTACAAGTCATATGTTGGTCAAGTGTTTGCTTCAATTGAAGATGGTATCGAATTCTATAAAAAATATGCCATCAGGGCAGGCTTTAGTGTACGTATCATGTCAGGGACTAGCACTAAAGATGTGAACAAAGTTCCAATTTGGAAGTATCTTTGTTGCAGTAGGCAGGGATATATGAAAGTAGATGGAAATACTGCAGATGACTCCACTTCATCAAAAAGGAAGAGGAATTCAGATAGATGTGGTTGTGTTGCTAAATTAGCACTTCGCTGTCTTAGTCATGATGGCTATTCTGTTAAGATTTTTGAGGAGCGTCATACACATTATATGGTTGATGAATCACAACGACATCTTGTCAGGAGTAACCGGAAATTGACTCCATTCCATGAAGACTTTATTATGAATTGTATCAAGTCCAATATTGGGACTAGCAAAGCATTTAAGATGTTCAAGAATTCTGTTGGATCTTACGCAAATGTTGGTGCCTCGCTGGTTGACTTCAAGAATTTTAACCGAGATCTCAATGCGTATATGGTTGGTTGTGATGCTCAAATGGTAATTGATAGCCTTTTTCGCAAGAAAGAGAGATGTGAGGCTCTCTATTTTGAATACTATGTCAATGAGCATAATCAACTAACTCGTTTATTCTGGGCTGATCCGATTGCACGCAAGAGTTTTTCATTCTTTGGTGATGTAGTGACTGCTGATGCAATATACAAATCAAATAGGTATGTTGATGAACATTCCCACATGTTTAGGTGAATTTTTCTAAGTAGTTATGATGAGCAATGTTAAATTTATTGATGAACATTCCTATTTGTTTTGGTGAACAATCATTGTAGTTGTGATGAACTATGTTTTATTTATAGATGAACATATAAAAATTTGTTGATGAACATTGCTAGATTTATTGATGAACATTCATACAAGTTTTGATGAACACTGTTAGATTTATTGATGAACATTCATACCAGTTGATGAACATTCTTATCCCAGCTTTGATGAACATTGTTATCAGTAATGATGAACATTGTAAAATCATTTGATGAACAAATAATACAGTTTTTGATGAACATTATGAGTTTTTGCTTTTTGTTTTCAGGTATGATATGGTGTTTGTTCCTTTCACTGGAGTTGACAACTACAAGTGCTCAATCACCTTTGCATTTGGCTTATTGTTGAACAAAGATACTCCATCTTATGTGTGGTTGTTTGATCATTTCAAAAAGGCAATGGGACATGAACCTTTTGTTATTTTGACTGATCAAGATGCTGCTGTCAAGGCTGCTGTTGAGGAGGTTTTTAGCTCAAGTGTTCATCGTTTTTGCATGTGGCACATAATGTTCAAAGTGCCCGGTAAGATTAAGGTTGAACCAGAGCAAAATAAAGATTTCAGGGATAGATTCAATGCTATTGTTTGGAGTGATGAGATTACTCCTGTGGATTTTGAGGAGCTTTGGCATGGTATTATAGATGATTTCAATCTTCAAGACAATGTTTGGCTCAAGACAATGTTTGATCTACGACACTTATGGATTCCCGCTTTCTTTCAAAATGTCCATATGGGTGGCCTGCTTAGAACAACTTCGAGGTCTGAATCTCAGAACTTCTTCTTCTCACATTTCATTGGCTCATCATCATCCCTTGTAGTGTTCATGTTGCAATTTGAAAATGCAATTGATTCTCAAAGACATACTCATCGTAAGCATGACTTTGAATCTTCCACTCGCCATCCTACTCTCAAGACACCGACCCAAATGGAAGTTCAGCTTTGTGATGTCTATACACTGCCTATTTTTTATGATTTGCAAACTCAGCTTCTCTCATCTGCCTATGATTGTGCCTTGGTTAATTCTCTCACAGAGGGTGATGTCCATTACTACCGTGTTCGTGGACATTTTGAGAAATCATTTGTGGTTCAGCACTTACCATCCACAAATGAATATAAGTGCTCTTGTAATAGGTTCTTGCAGATAGGTCTTCCATGCTGTCACATGATATTGGTAATCAGATGTGTTGGTCCACCTTTGGATGTGAAAATGCCTGACCAATATATATTACCACGATGGAGTAAGATCACAACATTGAAGCCAACTTTTGAGATTGATGGTTTAGTATTTAAAGAATCTGTTGAGATGGATGAGAAGAAGCTTTTAGTGTATGATGTTATGTCTGATATACATAGTATTATCAATGAAATTGAGCATGATTCTGATCAATTGAAAGACTTGTTGATTGTTCTAAAGGAGAAGCGTGAGTTGTACAGTTCATCCATTCAGGCTGAGTCGTCTTCTATGAGTAACAACAAGACTCCTACAAAAAGCAGAGAGGCAAGATTTGAGAAGTTTGTTGGTCCTTTACCAAATACAATATCTGTCCTTCCACCTCCACAATCAAAGAACAAAGGAAGGCCAAAAACATCACGTTTGAAAAGTACAATTGAGAAAGTTAGATTGAATTCTAACAAGGTGAAGAAGTGTTGTTCAATATGTTTGAAATCCGGACACAATCGCTCTACATGTCCTGAGAATACTTCAACAAGTGTTTGAAGTTAGATAATTCTAAAACTATCATTTAAGTCTTTTTGTGTAAATCTAGTTCTTGTGAACATTTGTAATCTACTTGGTGAACAATTATATATAATCTGGTGAACAACATGAGAAAAATTGATGAACATCGATATCAAATTAGATGAACTCTCTCTGTTAATGTGACGAACTTGTTGTGTTAATTTGATGAACTTTGTATCTAAGCTCGATGAACATTCATTATTAATATGATGAATATTTGTGAAAAAGACAAGTAAAATTACTTATCATATTGATGAACTTTTGAGATTAACGTCAATGAACATTCAGTGTTAATATGATGAACTTTGGCTAAATATTCAATGAACATTCACAGTTAAGCTGATGAACATTGTTCAATGATTTGATGAACATTCTGTAATATATAGATGAACAAAAGAATTCTTGTACTCATTGTCAAACTTCTACATTGTTCATTTTCCATTTACCCACTCTATAAGTTGTGGGTAAGCATTGTTGAATCTGTTGGTTAACAACTCTGAAATGTACTTGACCCTTATCATGTCCATTTGCTTATTGTCACCTTTCTTCAAAGAAGTTGTAAAATTTGTTAGCCCCTCCCCAAAGTACGTTTCCATGTGTCGCATGGTATATATACCACAATCCCGCTTGTTCTTGTCATCTCCCCAGTACATTGAAAGACGTTCAGCTTTGACCTTTTTCTCGTCTTCGAATAGAGCTGCTTTGGCTTCCATGCCATGCTTCCTTAGAAATTCCACAAACATTGCTCTCTGTAAAATAAAAACACAATAATATCAAACATATTGAAAAACAATGATGAACATATTTAAAACATACAGTTATATGATGATGAACATACAGTTATATGATGATGAACATACTGAAATATAATGATGAACATTACCAAATAAACTGAAGAACAATATCCAGTATTAAAACTTACCATCACTTTAGGAACGTTGTTATATTTCACAAGCTTCTTGCCTTGAAAACTGGAGTTATCAATGAAATCTATTCTTGGGTTCTTGAGATTGAAAACAATGCAGTAAATTCAGTAATAGTGTTCACTCTGGTATATTGGGAAGACAAACTGCACAGTGAACTTCCTTTGTTAGTTTGATGAACAAGTTTAAAAAATATAGTGAACATGTATAGATAGTCTTATGAACAAGTTTAAGCAACACAGTGAACATTTGTCTATAGAGTGGTGAACCTTTATAGATAAGTTTAATAGAATACTTACCAACTGAATATCATTCAATTTGTGAAGTGGCAGTCTTGCTAACTGAGTTTCCATTTCACCATTGAAGAATGTGATTGAATCTTTTAGTTCAAAACCCACCATAGTCGGGACAGACTATTATATAATATCAAAAGATTCCGTTAGTTATGTTTCCACATGTTAATGACAAAATTGTTCATATAAAAAATTCCTACCGTTGTCTCAATTGAAGCAAAGAATCTAAGAGGTTTTGCTTCATCTCTTTCTTCCTCTTTGAGATTCAGCAAGTGTGCCCATGCGTCAATCACATTGCTTTCAACATATAGATTGTTTTTCATGCTCAGAAAGTCATTCTTCTTGAAATTTAAATGCCCCACGCTGAAAACAATGTCCCTGAAACAAAAAATGATAATATGAAAGCATTGATGAACAAATATAAAAACAATGAAGATCATCTAGAACAGAATTGATGAACAAAATGTGACAAGGTGATGAACATTTATAAAACCAGTGATGAACTTTAGACAAAAACTAATTAAACTTTTCTTACTCTAGGTGTGTTAAATCTTCCAACATCCAACTGCTGAGTTTCATTTCTAGAGCAGTTGGTTTCTCTTTGATGTCCACAATCCTTTGCTTGTATGGAGATTTGTTTGCCCAAGAAATTAGTCTCTTTCTTTTGATTACTTCTGGGTCATTCTCACTCCCCGTCTTCCAAACAAACATTGTTTTCTCAGTTAGTGCCTGAATATGATTGATGAACATATGTGAGAAGTTTGATGAACATAAGTGAGAAGTTTGATGAACATGTATAAGAAAGTTGATGAACAAATGATGATAAAGATCACCTTCTCAACCTGCTCCTCTATCTGTTTTCCTTCACTCTCCACCTTGTCCTTTCCCTTTTCTTTCCTCTTCTCCTCTTCATTTTGCCTAACATCTTGAACTTCTATTTCTTCCTCTTGAACAGAAACCACCTCTTGAACTTGTACACTTTCCTTTTCTTTTAGTTGTGGTTCAGGAACCACCTCTTCAGATTGTATTTCAATCCCTTGTACTTGTTCCTCAACTCCCTCTTTCCCGCCCCTGTCCTCAGATTGTGTTTCCATTTCCTTCCCTTGTTCCATCCTTTCCACCTCCACTCATCCTGGTTCCTTTCCTTGTTCTTTCTCTATCTGTAATTAGAAATAATGATGAACATAACTCAATTATTTGATGAACATTGATAGAACAATTGATGAACATTTATAAGCAAAATATGTACCTCATTCTCTTTCTCAATTCTTTGTTCTTCCACCCTCACCTCATCACCTATAGGATCAATTTCCTCAACTGTCTCGTCAACATTGTTGTTAACAACAGGAGTACTTTCAACGATATCTTCAGAGTGCGTGGTAGCTGCATCCAACCTCTTTTGTCTTTCAACCACAGATTTAGGAATCTACAATTGAAATAAAGCACAACAAGTTATTACACATAAAAGCATAGATAGTAATAAGAGTTAAGAAGCCTTGTATATTACCTTGAATGAAATTTTCCTCTTGTACTGTCTTGTGGTTTCTGTTGTCACATCAACTACCACTGGAGGCATCTCAGGTGATCTTGTAGTTTCTTCTGGCGGATCAACTACCACTGTAGGCCTCTCAGGTGATTGGGAGAATATTCCCAAAGAGAAGGATGGAATATCTGAAATGTAATCTCTAGCAATGCTTCGACAAGTCTCACCAATGACTTCATCTGGTGTCTTCTCTGGAACTTCATCTTCAACTTTCACAACATAACTCTTCTTGGCCTTCATAGTTCTCTCCACTTCTTCCAAACATTTAGATGCCTCGCGCCAAAACTGTTGCTGGGTCAATGTCTCTTCCTCTTCCTCTGTTTGATGTGGTTGCTCTGCATTTTCTTCATCATCCCTCACATTTAGCATTCTTTCAATAGCTTCATTTACCTTCTTGAACAAGCTATTACTTGCTATACGTGAGGGAGCCTGCTCAATTCTTCCCAAGAAGTTTCTAATCTTGGTAGCAAGTTCTTGTCCCTCTTTTATATGGTCCTCTAAGAAACCATGTTTCAATATTAAACAATGAAACATTAATGAACAAGAAAATAAATTATAGTGAACCAATAGAGCAAAATTGATGAACATTGTTCAGAAATTTGATGAACATTGTTTAAAAACTTGATGAACATTGTTCAGAAATTTGATGAACGTTGTTCAGAAATTTGATGAACATTTTTCAGAAGTTTGATGAACATTGTTCACAGATGTGATGAACATTATTACAAAATTTGATGAACCTTGTTCACAGATGTGATTAACATTATTATAAAATTTGATGAACAGATAGAGACAATCTGATGAACATATAAAACAATGTTGATGAACATTCATAAGGAATTTGATGAACACACATTAGAAAACTTACCAGTAAACTTGCATCTTCAGTTGCTTCTTCTTGTGAATGATATAAGGCGGATGGACTGTCTCTTATGTTTGCAGCATTGTTCACATCATCATCTGTAAAAATTGGAGGATCTCTGACATAACCCTTTCCAAATCCACCAATCTTGATCTCTTCTGCCTCTCTAGCCCTCAACATGGCTGCATCCCAATTAACAATTATTGAAAACTCTCTCTCATGTTCAACATTCTTGAGAATAACACGATCAAAATATATCAACTGCAAGCAAATAAAGTAAATGAGTAAATATTAGTTTGATGAACATATAATGATATGATAATGAACAAAATGATTAAAATTGGTGAACACTAACTTGTAGTAGAAGGATTGGTCCTCTGAAAAAACTAGCATTTGTTGTCCTATCAAAAGACTCCTTTGTCTTTATCAAAAGGTCAACTAGCAATTTTGACCAGTCGTAGTGATTAATCATCTCGGTGCACTCAAGGTAATGAAGAATATTATAATTCAATCCACCATTTGGCTGACTGTCCATAATGGTTGCAACAAGCAACATCATGAAATTTCTCTTGAACCACTCTCCAGGTACTACAGTTTTTATCAAAAGCTCTGCGACATGTGATGCATGAATCTTTGAGGCGTCACGCAACTTGGGTTCATCCAATTCAGTGTCGATTTCCAGTGGAAATTGATTCCTGAACCTTCGGTGAAGATCTTGATATTGCAAATCCTCATGTTCAGTAAATGTTCTCTTCAATTCTATTTGCATCCCACCAACAGGAATTCCAAGCTAGTAATGAACATCCTGCGTTGTAATTTTGTGCCTCACTGACTTGGCAAGCTTCATTATGCAGGATACGACATCAAAGTTCTTCAACAACCAGTGACTGATTTTAGCTGGAAGTTTGTCCACTTTCCATTTAAGCAAGCATCCAAATCCCATCTCTACTATGCAACTTCTCTGAATTGGACTCATTCTAACCAAAGTTGCAACAAGAAGCGCTGGAGAACTTCTACATTTTTAAGCAGGGAACTGCTTATTGTTTCTTTCAATCACTATTTCCTTTCCTTGACTGCACAATTTCAGACTTGTTTGTCCTGGATTCTTGTTCTGGTTGTTCTTCAACATCTCTTATCACAATTCCCCCCTAGGCCTTTTCAAGTTTTTCATTATTTGTGTTACAGGAATTTCTGGGCTGTACAACTGAATCTCTTTTCCCTTGGTCTGAGGACAGTGTATCCTTTGGCTACTTCTTTTTCCCTTGCTTGTTGTAGCAACTACTTTTCTGGATTTTGCCTTCTTATGTTTAGGGGATGCTATAACATTAAAAGTAACTTATTAGTATAAAGACATGTAAAAAGTTGATGAACAAAATTAAGGATCATGATGAACAATATCAAACTGAACATATTGAAATACAATGATGAACATTATTAAACATACATATGAACTATATATGAGAGGAATGATGAACATTATTAAACATTCTGATGAACATTATGAAGAATTGTGATGAACAAAGAAAAAAGAGTTGATGAACATTAGTTACCATCAACTGTTTCTTCCTCCTGTTGTTGTTGTTCTTGGGATGACACATTTCTTTGTGATCTGTCATTTGTTTTTTTTGCTTCTTATCTCTGTAATATTGAACATACAAGTTATATATTGTGCAAAAATACAAAGTTTATAAAGAGGATAATACAAGATGTAAGAAATGTGATGAACAATCACAAGATTTATGATGAACAGATAAGAGAAATCTGATGAACAATCTTAAGACATATGATGAACTTATATAGGCAATGAGATGAACAATCACAAAAAATTTGGTGAACATTGAAAAGAAATCTGGTGAACGTATATACAAGATCTGATGAACAAATACAAGATATTTGATGAACATTTAGATGTAGTGTGATGAACATGTATTTTGATGAACTTTGTTAGGAACTTTGATGAACATATATACAAGATCTGGTGAACATAGAGTAAAAACACAGTCATGATCAAATAATGACCACTCAGTACATACGAATGAACATTTCACACTGAATATAGTAGATCTACTCATACAAATATACTTTTCACACTCAGTACATTAAAATCAAACATGCATGTAGCGAAATCTAACATGTCGAAGCAAAAACCTAACTCCAAATACCAGTTGGTAAAAATCTAACAGGAAAAAGCATCGTATACGCTAAAATTAGGGATTAAACACCATACCTCTTCCTTCGTTGTTCTTCTGTGAGCTAGTCATCGCGAAATTTGTAGGAGTATGTTGTTTTTTGATGATCGGCGAGAGAAAACGAAGTGATTTCGTTGAGAAATCGAAGAAAAAGCAAGCGAGTAGGAGGTTAGGGTTTGATCGCCTTTTGCGAGAGATGTTTTCTGTGGAAGTTTTGAGAAGAATGGGAAGAGACGGTTTTCGCTCCAATTTTGAATCACGTTGGAACGATGTAGCGCGTGTGTTTCACACAAAGAGCTAGCGAGTAGGAAGTTGCCAGTGTGGAAAGTGAGAGAGATCTGGGCCGTTAGATTAATTCGAATGAACGGTCTCCGTTCATTCTCATTTATCACTTAAGGGTTGTTTATTATGGGATTCTCACCCATTATACTTTTAGCGATTAGTTTTATGTCATGAATCAGTTGTTGCTGTTGTTTATGGTATTGTGCATAACGTGCGTGCATGTCTTTGTTATTATTGGCATGTCAAAATACTAGGTCAAGCAAATGTTGATTCGATGCTAGCCATAACATACGTAAAAAGCTCAACTGCATGAAGCCTGCCTCGAACATAATATTATGGGAAGTTCTTCAAAATGAGCTAGGCTAGTTTGTAGTTTTGCATGGAATTTTAAGCGAACAGCCAAAACTATTTGCATAAATAATGCAGAAAAAGTCAAAATTGCTTACTTTCCTTATTGACATTTCCACTCAGCATTTGTTTACTAATTCAAATAATTAATTATGTCCTCCCTAATTCCTTTCGGAAATAATGGAAACCGATTGACGTAGCCCTCGTTATCGCTGGGCCGTCCTAGCAAAAATAATTTCAAAACGAAACGGTGAGGCAAATTATGTCTCAAAATACGGAAAAAAATTGTATGTTTTTTTAGAGTTAAAACACTATTGTTTAGAATTTAGGGTAGGATTCAGTGTTTTGAAAAAATACATCCACATGTGAATTCACGATGTATGCATATAATTAAGACGGTATGAAAAAATACATTTATATATAAATACATATAAAAATACATAAATTCACAGATATATGCATGTATTTAAGACTAAAAAAACACATTCACATGTTTTCGTATGAATGCGAATAATAAAAAAAGGAGCATACATCCGTACGTAATGTAAGTACGATTGCGGAGTTCCTCGTGCGAAGTTATAGGGCACTCTTCATGATTTTCAACTTGCTTGGGAGAAAGGGTTCTCTAAGGTTATTCTGGAAACATATTCTCTTCTTTTGTGCCATGCTTATTCAACACCCGATTTAGACTCATCATCCTCTTTTCAGCCTCGTGCTTCAATGCCAAGACTTTAGAGAAGCAAATTCAACCGTCAACTCCTTTGTATCACTTGCTTTTTCTTTTCATGTTGTTTTTCATCTTGTTGACACCCTAGTTAGGGATGTTATTTCTTTATTATCGAACGATGTTATGGGTGACGCTACCCTGTTTTGTTCCCCAATAGTTATTTCTTATACTTCATTCGTCTCATAATTTAAGCAACATTTGAAATTCTGATACTATTCACAAATCAATAATATAATGATGTTGGATCTTGTTTGATTCGTCTCGATAAAGACTTATACTCCCTCCGTCCCTAAATATAAGGCTCGTTTGCTTTTTTAACACTATTCACGATTAAAGAGAATCTTTCAATTTCTAGCTATTGTATAAGGTAAAATGTAGTCATTAGTGGTCTTGTTTGATTCATATCAATGAGTACTTTAACTTGTAACGAGAGATATTGATGAAACAAAACGTGCATCGACATATGTGCACTACTAGAAAAGGCGTCGATTTTCGACGCTTTTTGGGTGGGTTTTCGACGGCTAAAAGCGTCGGTAATAATCTTCCTGACGCTTCGAAAAAGCGTCGAGATTTTCAACGTCAGTAATTGCAACCTCGACGCTTTTCTTCGACGACAAGGTCGACGCTTTTTAGTGTCGCTAAATTGTTTTCGACGCATTGTGTTATATTTTTTATTGACGCTTTTTGACATTTTAAAGCGCCGAGAAACTTTTAAATGCCGACGCTATACATTGTCGAGATATCTTCTCGACGCTTTTAGTGAAACAATTCATCTACATTGAGTCGTCGACAATTTAAAGCGTCGAAAGATCTCAACGCTTTATTCTGACGCAGATGATGTTGCCCGCAACTAGAAAACTGAGTTCTGACGCAAAAAAGTGTCGGGAAATTTAACAATGTCGACGCTTTCATAATAAAGCGTCGGCGGTTGATCTTGTATTTAACAACGACCTACACATCCATGTATTTCACCTATATTTCACCAAAAATCACCTGTATACAATACATCAAGCTCTTGAACCAAAAACAGTCATATATTAACCAATATCATCGTGCAATACAAAAATTCCAAAACAACAACCTATTCAAAGGCTAAATAATTCTAACAAGTAACTAATTAATGTTCTAAACCCATTGATCAAACCATAGCGTGTTCAAAGGCGAAATAGTCAAAGAAGTACTAATATTCGAACTTGCATCCAGTTAATGTTCTAAACCCATAGAATCAAAACATTCAGATTCATGATTTACTTGAAGAGATCATCTAATCCATGCGAGTACTATTACCACGTGTTGCTCAAGCGACCTGCACATCCATGTAAATGAAAAAAAAAAACAAAGGGTAATAAACATAATTGCTAAGAAACATAGTCAAGCAATAGAGTCTTAGTTCAATGATTCTGCCGTGAACAATGAGATTTTAAGCTTTGCCTCATTAAATGAATCTGCAGTGAACAATGAGATTTTAAGCTTTGTCTCATTAAGTTCAGAGTTACTATGATGATGATATTGGTAACACTAGAAATACAATTGGATGTTGTCAAGTTCATGCCTTTGTTTAGGGCAATTCAAGACATCACTCGCACATCAAAATCTTGTCCCCAACACTAAATTGTCTTCCATAGTAAAACATATAAGACAAATAAGAAGATAAGAATATGGGCAGCCAGATCTTGCTATAACAAGTTAAGATCCAATCATAGCTTAATACTTGAGAAGATTCAAATTCAGATAAAAGAAATACATACCCCACAATCAGGTTGTCCGGGTCTTTGTGGAAGTTCTCCTTCATTCTGAACACTCGAAAAAACTCAATTATGATCAGCAAAAAAAAAAAAGAATCAATGGCTTATGAACAGAAGTTACCTTGGCATCATGGGAAGGGTGATTGAAGCAGCATTTACTTCCATATCCACACAAACCAGTTCTTAAATAGTGAATGCAATCCAGTTCACCAGGCCGATTAGGGTATGGAGATGGAGGTGAAGAATCACCACCACAACCACCCTTTTCATCACAACTACCATTTTCATTCTCAATCTTTTATCCCCAAAATCCCCTCTGCAAAATTTCCAAAACCCAGAAAGGAGAGGTAAATAAATTTGCTGAATATAAACCAGAGAAATATCTAACCTAACTTCCTCAATTTAACATCACAGATTTAATTGATGAGGAAACGAGATTGAAAATTTTACGGAGATCAATAGGAAAAAAATTACAATTACCATGGAGAATATTAGAGATATTTCTAGAGTGAAAAATCGAAAAACACAAGTAAACAGAGTACCTTCAAGATTATGAACCAAAGTGAATTTCGTGTTCTCCTGTCTTTGTACATGATAGCTTTCAACAAAAGCAGAAGACACTGAACTGAATAAAAGGAAAGAGGGCGAAAAACTAATGGAAAAGAAGAAACCAACTAGTGCAATCCCGCATGGCTACACAAAGGAGGGAATCAAAATATTGAACAAACCAACATGGCTACACAAGGGTTCACCATCATCTAAGCAATCAATCAACAACATATATCTGTTTACATTACTTAGCTCATGAAACCAACTGCACAAATGATTGATGCACATGACTGGCAAATATTTAAAAGTTCCACCGCTAATCATATTTGGAAGAAAAAAAAGAATACATGGAAAAGGATGACATACCTTTAAGTTGTATGACACATATGGTCTTCAATTTGCAGGTCAGGGAGCACAACTAGTGAATTAGTATCTAAAATAAATAAATGGAGCAATCGTGTTACAAAGAGAAAATTGGACTACAATAAAACAAGTGCAACACACCTTTGCCCAACTCGTGTTCAAGAAATCACCTGAACAATCACTCTCTTGGATAGAAGAGAAAATGTATACAGAAATGCAATAAAACAGTCAAGCAGTGCAACAAAGAACTGGAGTACAATTTATTGAATAGGATCTTTGAATTGGAGTACAAATTAAAAAATACTGCAAGATCAAGCCCTTTATAAAATAAATTTAAACACGTATGATGCTTTCATATTCAAAGAACACATAATACAAGAATAACTTATTAACTTGTTTAACATCTCATATGCAACTCGAAGAAAGGAACTCTTGTTAGTAGACAATAACAGCGTGCAGAAAACAGAATTGCACAGCTTGAATTACCAACTTGACACCCACTTCTTCCCTAGTTTGTATATTATATTGAGTCTCAAATCAACCAAAACCAATAACAAATTAAGAACTTGGAACAAATTATAAAGACAATGAGGATTCTGAAGGCTATGCTTCAGATAAGAGTACATACCTAGTTAAATTTCCCAAAAAGATACAAAGTGGGGAAACTTTGATAAATTATTAAACTTTCAAATACATACTTTAATCCATCAACGTCAACATATATTATATATATATCAACATCATATCCACATAGGACTTGCAAACATAATTTAACATCATCCAATTTTCCCAACTTGGCCTAAGATGTGATATAGAAACCAAAAAAATTGTAAAATGTAAATTGTGAGCTCAAATATGTAGAGTCTCCCATTTAAATACTATATATATGTGTGTGTGGTATATCTGATCATTCATTTACCAACCACCTAGGAGATCCGGTATGAAAAATAAACCAAATTGTCAAAGCCGTACACTGTAGAATTTCTAGAATCATAAAATTGTTCTTCAAAAATGAGAAGAAACAGACAATCAACATATTATAAGAGACAAACTTAGTCACTATCACAGCAAGAACCTGTTTGCACTCAATTGGACAAGTTAACATCACAAGAGCTAAATGTAAATTTATTTGCAGCAAGCAAGCAAACAAACAAAAACCAGATTAAGAAGAAAACAACCTTAAAGAAGTTTTACTGTGTATGAAATGATGCCGACTCCAAATCCTGCTAATAACCTTCCCATGAAGAGAAAGCCTGAACATGATCAAAAAGCCACATTGACAGAAAATGTGCTTTAATGAGCTATTAGAGTAATTAGGTCTTGCTATCTATGTACTAACCTTGGCAAATGATATAAACCACACAATATTAGAGTAATCAGATTCGCAACTAAGCAATCCCGCATCAACCAGTGCTAAACAGCACAATAGTACTTAACATTCATGAGCAGATATATCATTTTACAGCTCATCAACCAGTGCTAAATAGCACAATGAAGCAACACTATAAACTGCAATGAAGCAAATGCGGGCAATTCCACACCACCGCTTTACACACCATTGTATTTATCATTCACCATTCGAAATAAAGATGAAACTTTTCATGTTATGATTGAAATGACGACACAAGAATTAGAAGACATCGAAGGACGAAAAACAATTTAGGTCAAGTAAGCAGCGGAGGAGCTACCTCAACAAAATTGGTAAGCTTAGGGTCTCTGTTCACCACCAGCCGATGGATCTGCAAAGATCAGTTTGATATGGAACAGAGGAGACTAAGATTCAGCGACTGAGGGATGATAGAAGCCGAACCTCGTATTCGACCTTGTGCTTCTCGGAATTCGGCCAACCTCGTGAGAACGAACTGAGAATGTCGAACAAGGAACCCTACTTCGTCATAAAACACTTCAATCAAACTGAGAAGGTCGAACAAGGAGGGAAGCCCTAAAATTCGTTTTGAGAAGCCCTAAAATTCGACGTCGAGGAGATGAACAAGGAGCCCTGAAATTCGACTTCGAGGAGATGAACAAAGAGGGAGCTCAGCAATTAAAATTAATACATATTAAAGGTTTCGACGCTTTTTTATTCCTATCGACATATTTAAGCGTCGTTAGGGTCGACGGTAAAAAGCGTCGAGAACAAGTGTCGAAAATAGAGACGTGGAACTAGAATTTCCCGACGCTGTAAAAGCGTCGAGCCTAAAGCGTCGGCAAACGACGCCTTTTCTAGTAGTGGTGCCCATTTAAAATGGGAAGATGAAAAGGGGACGGAGGGAGTAATTTTTATCAAGTAGAGATATAAAATAAAATTAAACATAGATGATTTTATGTCGTTTGGCTCCGTCTCTATAAAAACCAACCCCAGTTGAACTTCCTCATCTTCATCTTCATCTTCATCCTTTAGTTTTCTTCACAAGCAAACTCATTTCAGACTCAAATCCCAGAGCTGGCGAACCAGGCAACTCTCGCCGTGGATGACTCCGCAAGCAACAACAACAAAGGGCTCGTAATCGCCCTCTACTCCGCCTTACGTCACCGTGACGTCACCTCCGTCCACCGTCTCCTCGCCGCCGACCTCGAGTGGTGGTTCCACGGCCCTCCCTCCGACCAGTTTCTGATGCGCCTCCTCACCGGAGAAGACGAGCCTCGCCCTTTTATCTTCAAGCCTCTTTCGATCACCTCAATCGGACCGTTGATCCTCGCGGAAGGCTGCGATTCTAGCCGCTCGATCGCGTGGGTGCACGCGTGGACCGTCACGGATGGGATTATTACCCACGTGAGGGAGTATTTTAATACTTCTGTTACGGTTACTCGGCTTGGAAACGACGTCGTTTCGTCCCCTTCGGATTCGGAGATAACAACTGACGTGGGCCATTTGGGCCATTGTAGGCCCGTTTGGGAGAGCCGGGTCTCGAATCGGGTCGGGAAGTCGGTTCCGGGTTTGGTTCTTGCTTTGTAACACGGTGAAAAGGGGAGGCGCGTTAACTTTGCTTATTTTACCGTGGTGTCTGTTATTTACTGTTGTTACCGTGTTTGTTAAGTTTTATTTGGCGGTGTTTGGTTTGAGTTCGAGTATGGTCGTTGTTTCCGTGTGGTAATGTAATGTTAATAATGTTATGGTTGCCCCGTTTTCCTATAAAACTAGAATCACATTTAATATATGCGATTTGGTTTGATTAGAATAAGATAATTATTTAGTAATAACTAGATATGGGTTTCGCGCTCCGCGCAAAAAAATTACGTATTTTCGTATGTGATTTAATATAGTTATACATTATTTGTTACTATTTTTTTTGTTCTCGAATTTATTTATTTTTTTAATTATAAGTATTTTTTATTTCCTTATATTTATATTTTAAGTAGTTTTAAAACATAATGTTAGAATAGGGTTGCATTATCATAAGAGAAGCTCACACATTAATTTAATTTGTGACTTAATTAAGTTTCTAACATAACAAAGAAGCCTTATAAAGTAGCTAATATGTCATGTTTCTATTTTTAAAATATGCATTTATTTAAGTTTGTGACTTAATTAAGTTTCTAAATAACACGGAGACCTTATAAAGGAGTTAATACTATAATTTATTTATTTTTACTATAATTCTAAGATATATTAGATTAGGTTAGAATTAGAATAAGATAACTAATTAAGAAAAACAAAAAGACTTAAATGGATTTAGAATTAAATAGATACCGATTTCATTTAATTCGTTCAACCATCAGTCAACCTTTATATAGATAAGATAGATATGAAAAAATTTAGAATTGGTTAAAATTAATAAATTAGTATTAATTAAGTCTTAATGTAAATCAAGCTTAAAAAGACCGGCTGGCAGTTGATCGGTTTAAACCGATACAAATAGACATTACTTTTTCAAGATATTTTTTTTAATTATATATAGATATATTTGATGCACTCGGAATCACGAAAGATTAGCAGTGCTAAGTTTACAACGATAAATTGGAATCGAGTTAGGAAGTAAGTTCGCGGGCTTAAAGGGGAGGCGAGTTAACTTTGCTTATTTACCGTCGTGTTTGTAATTTACTGTCTTTGTTTTGAGAGTGATGATGATGATTAAGTTGTTGTGGTCGGTGTTTCCGTGTAGTAATAATGTAATGTTGAAAATGTTATGGTTGCCTCCGTTTGAGATTATAAAATACCGGTTTAAAAAACTGGTGTCATTTTGTGTTCGTTTTTATGTGATTTTAGCTTATGTAGTTGGATTTTAAATCAGCGGCCATAACTTGACCCTTTACCAATGAGAGTTGGAATTAGCACAAGATTATTGGTAATGAAGAATATAAATTATGGACGAATAGTCGACCTAGCTACTATACTTTTCAATGGTCATCTCTACTTTCCGCCTGAGACTATTCTAACTACTAAAACAATCATGGATACTAGATATTGTATAATTTTATCAACGGTCGTTTGATGAATGATCCAATCGAGTGAGTAGAGTCAGGCCGTCCTGACGTTTTGGAGGTCCTGTTACAACTCTTATCTATATATTTTATATATAGGGTTTTTGGATGATTCATAATGGAAAAAGGGGGAAATTCTAAGTAACCATGCATAATACGGAGTAGTATGAAAGCTATCGAAGGTGTGATTAAGAATATAAAATATTAAAAATCCGTGATTAAGAATATAAAATATTAAAAGGGTTTTGGTTGATTTTTAGATGAGATTTGAAAGAGACTGTAATGAATTGTAGGTTGTACGGCTCCTCTAATCTCCTACAGTATATTCCAAGTTTCTACTGGACACTTTTCTTTTTTGAAAGTACATGATGAGCCTATATAATCTACACTACTCCCTTCGTCCCTGAATTTCGTTCTTGATTCTGTTTTTGACACTATTCACACATCAAGAGAATCTTCGTAATTTCGACCAATATATAGATAAAAACATAGTCATGTGTGGTCTTGTTTTATTCGTCTTATCGAGTACTTTAATAATATTCAAATTTTATAATTTTTACTAATGTATAATTAGAGATATCGATAAAACAAAACGCACATCGGCATACGTGCCCGAGTGAAACAGGAAGGAAATTCAGGGACGGAGGGAGTACATTTTATGGGCTGAGCCTATATACTCTACATATATGGGGCCCAAAATTTAGAGGGTCCTGTTCAATCGTTCACTTTATTTTCATCCCTTTCTCTCCTCTCCTTAATTCTCGTGCAAAGAAGAGAAATGAGAACATAATTAAGAGACGGAGAGAGTATGTTAACAAGTAAGTCAAGACGGTGTAATTTTGTTACGTTTAAATTAAACGTACCAAAGTGCACGCTTACAATAAACGCATCACACACTCATGTTAAGCATATTAAATTCAACCTTTTTCACCTTTCGATTTTAACTATCGTGCCGTTTTTGTACTAATTTATGCACTAATTTTTCAATGGTACCGGCTTCATAGAAATTTAGTACTCCCTCCGTCCCGGTATATAATTCTTGTTTCATTTTTGACACTATTTATCTTTTAATACATTTTGTCGTATAACTTTTAATATGTAAGAACAAATATAGTTATATGGGATGATTACTTTAACATATCAAAATTTTAGAATTTTTTTATTAACATATAGTTAGAGATATTAACGATACAAAACGTGTCTCGGCAAATGTGAAAAGTGAAAGAGGAATTATATTATGGGACAGAGGGAGTAATAACGTTATACGTACTCAAGGGTACAAAAATATCATATATATATATATATACGTGAAAGTTTTAACTTAACGGTCTTTCTAGCCTATGTCCTAAGGGCATAGATTAAGGCTTTGTTTGCTAAACTAGTTAGTAAACTAGTTTGGGTTATAGTTTAAGTTTAAGTTGCTCAACTAGTTATAAAAAGAGTTTATTTTACTAAAAAAAATTAAACAGCGTTTAGAATGCTTTAACTAGTTACTAGTTACCACAACAGTGTAATTTATTAACTAGTTACGTAAATTGTTGTAGAAACTAGGGTTATTTTTGTCAAGTAATTATAGATAACTACTAGAAACTAGTTTGACCCCTTGTTTTTTCTAGTTTATCATTTAAACTAGTTTAGTAACTAGTAACTAGTTAAAATTAGTCTACCAAACCATGTTTAAATGAATTTGTAACTAGTAACTAGTTAGATAACTAGTTAAAATGACTTTGCAAACACAACCTAAGCTTACTCGAAAAGGAAATTGTAACCCTAAGAAAGAAAATATAAACTCATCACAATAAAACATTTAATTACAATGCATGTCACCGCGTCCTCACTGAAAACGTACAAAAAAAATTGATGGCTCAGATTATAAACATTACCATTCATAATATGAACATTGACATGTAATCTGTAAATGCGAATTGTTCATTTTCCCTACGTTAAGAGTTGTTAACCTCAAAATTTTTATAGTGATCAATTTAGTCCAAAAGAATACGGGCTACTTCTATTGAACCGTGTAAGTTGTTACTACGGAGTACTAGCTAATTACGTCAATCTTAATTTATTTTTCTTGCACATTAATTCATACTCCGTATATGATTTGTTCTATTATCATTGGCCCATGCATAATCAGATTTTTCACGTACCATTGACTACTTGAGATTGTTATATTTGTTCTAGTTAAATGGTCTCACCCCTCCTCATAGATTATAAGCGTTTTGTTTAATTATTTCATAGTTTTGTGATTTGAATAGTTTAGACTTTAGAGTAGTTGGTTTGATTGGTGCCCGTCTTTATTGTTGCTTCAAGTTACATGCAAGCTAAGAGTTTTCTTAGCTTTGGATTTATTTATTAAATTAAATCGAGGGGTTGATTAACGTAAAATTTGCCCCTGTCACCGGAAGGATTTCATAATTCCAAAACTATTATATTGATTGTATGACTAACAAGTGTTTAATTAACTGATTTTTTATATTAGTAACAAAGATTGTCCAAAAATTTAACTGGTTAACCTTCTTCTGAGAGGTGCTCTTTTGGCTAATTTACATTACACTTTGGGTGAATTACATAATACATCCCAAAATATAGCCCAATTTTCATAAAATCACTTTTTATATGAAAAACTACATTTCATGCCTCATTGCTCTTCTTCTTTTTTGGATAAACCGATCATGTTTTTATAAAAAAAGAAATTCGATGACCAGACAAAAGTGGTAGATCGAGAGGTAAAAAACATTTGAGAGACGGATTAAGAAAAAAACAAAGCAAAATAATGCCAAAATAATCCTCGAAAAGAATAAGTGAGCACAAACGAATAAAAAAATAATTCAAATATGCATCCAAAGATTTTGAACCCATTTCAACATTAGTACTTGAAACATCTATCTATATATAAAAATTGATGGGTCTTGACAAAGTAATAGTAATCGGTACCGAGTTAATGCACCGAGTTAATGATATTTGATGTATTCATATCCCCTATTTACATAGTGTCTTTTTCTTTTGTTGAAAAAATCATTTATCATTTTCTTGATTGATTCTATTTACAAGTTTAACTTTGTTGAGGTTAAATTGTAGCATTGAAAGTAAGCCTCAATTCAATTTTCGACGTCTATTTAACAACATTAAGCTGCATATAAAACTATTAGCCCTTGAGAAAGTTATGGCAACCGATACCTATTCAATGCATGAACTAATTCATTCTCATCAATTCCTTCTCATCTTATTCATGAATTTTTATCAAAAACCTTTGTCTTCTCTTAGTTGCAACCAATACAATTAATATCTATATTTCTTCATATTCTTAACCTTCATAATATCAAATTTAGTTAATGAATGCATTAAATTAATAAATTTTTAACACTAAAAAATTGTTAGTATTTATTAATAAAAATTAGTGTAACAAAATATATCTATATCGAATTGGTGAGAATGTCAGGTGAGAAGTTTTAATTTAGCAATATACATAATTGTTGTTTCGTATACGTGTCATATTTTTTATTAAAATAAATGAAACGAAAAAAAAATAAAGAAAAAAGATAGCTCATCGTCGCCCTCCTTCGATCTCCATCTTCTCTTCATATCTAGTGTCATCTGCCGCCTATCAATACCTTAAAACGTCTATTTGCAACAGTATACCATATATGAAAATTCCTAATTGACCCGCGCGTAGCGCGTGGGTCCGAATCTAGTTTAAAACATAAAAAATTCATATTCACCTCCCATTCATCCATATTTGTTTTAAGGGAATGGTGCCTTACCGATCTAGTTCGTGAGCAACAAAATTAGACTTTCTAGACTTATACAATCATCAAATTTCACTACAAAAATCAGCAAGTATACAAATGTCAAAAAGAATAATAGCTTTCTCTTCACCTACCAGTGTATCAAATTTAGGCCATTCACAAAGGAGAAACTCAATTCAAGTTTCTAATTTTTTTTTTCTCTTTCCTCCACATAAACATAAGAAATTTTATATGATTTATTCTCACAACCCAGATCTCAAATTTCAGCCAATTAGTAAAAGGTGGTGGGCCCATATTTAAAGCTTTTACAACAAAATTTAATTCATAATTGGTTGGCATTTGTTTTTTGACACATAAATGAGTTTCTCTATTAAGAAACTAGCACATATTCAAGATGTGTTTCTCTTACACAATTCTGACAATTAATTTAATTTTCATTTTTTAAATTGTTTAAGAAACTCTAAAGTTCTGCATTGTGGATGGCCTTAGGACGGAGAAGTTCAGAACATCCCTCTAATACGCCCCCCATAAGTGTCTCTAAACATTCGATTTCCGTTAAGCGTATGGATTAAGCGTCTGTAATCTTGGGTGTTAGGAACATCCATTCATTCACAAATGTTACATTGTATAATGTTTGTTAACATCCCATGTACTTCTCTATTAGTCTACAAAGATTAAATAAAAAGTTTTGGTAGCTATAATGCAAATTGATCTAGAGTAAGGGCCATTTTGTGAAATTTACTTTTTCGATCATACTCTTCCTATCTTCCATCACATTTCCTTCATCTCTCCCCGCACTTCGATGACTTTCTGCAATCAACAATCATGATCGGCGCTGCAAATCAATCCAACGGAGACGACCATCCTCTTTCTCATCCCCTCGAATTCCCCTCCATCTCCACCGACGAATTCGACCCCTCCGATCTCCTCTCCCCCAACCCCGATTCTCCAACATCATTCCACACCATCAATCACTCAGACTCTACTTCTCACGATTCGTCAACAGATCCGGCCGACTACATTCGCATTTCCGTCTCGAACCCTCAGAAGGTCCCGGAGCCTTCGAATTCGACCGTCCCGGGCAGCAATTCATACTACACTTACCGAATCACGACAACAACGAATGTCTCCGCATTCGGCGGATCCGAATTTAGGGTTCGGAGGCGGTTTAGGGATGTCGTCGCGTTAGCAGATCGGCTTTCGGAGCGTTATAAAGGACTCTTCGTGCCATTGCGGCCGGATAAGGGCGTGATTGAGGGCCAGGTGATGGAGAAGACGGAGTTCGTCGAGCAAAGGAGAGGTGCAATTGAAAAGTATTTGAGGAAATTGGCTGATCATCCGATTATTCGGAAGGGGAAGGAGCTTAGGGAGTTTCTTGTTGATGAAAATGGAGGTTTCTCTGCTGCAAGCTCCAGTACTTCGTTTTCCAATGCATCAGGGCCTGTGATTGATTCGCCGAGGGAGGCGGTCGGAAAGGGAGGAAGAGATTGGTGGAGAGTGTTCAGAGAGGTGAAACAGTCCGTTGTAAATGAGTGGGGAGGATCAAAGGTGCATGTGACTGAAGAGGATAAGGAATTTCTTGTGAGGAAGAAGAGGTTGGAGGAGATTGGAGAACATCTTAGCAATGTCACTCAACAGGTATTGATTAGGTTTTGGTATGGAATTTGAATCATCTTGTTTGGCTAATTCAGGAATCGGTATGGAATTAGAAACATAGAGAATTGGTTGCATGTAATGATAGTATCTCATGTTTGGTTATAATTAGGTTTTGGTATGAAATTGGAAATCTCCTTGAGTATCTTGTATGGCTAATTCAGGAATTGGTATGGAATTAGAAACATAACCTGACATTGGGATTGAAGGAACAAAAGTTATGAGCTGTGGTGTATCATCTAGCAGGGACAGTGTTCTAAAAGTTGCCATCTACGGCCCGTCTAGAATCGTCTAAGAAATAAGAGGTATCTGATGTGATGAAGGGACAACATTTTAGAAGATGACTAGATGATATAAAATGAGGCTTATAATAAAGCATAAACTCTATCTCGACATAGCTTTGTAAAAAATCAATGGATTTTAAAGAATATAATCAAATAATAACATGAACAAGGCATTAACTTAAAGCGTCTAGGCGTTTAGAACACTGACCATGGAGAATTGGTTGCATGTAATGACAATATTTTCAGCATTGTCTTTCTGTAGGCGGAGGGGCTTATTACTGCACAGCAAGAGCTAGGACAAACCATGGGTGAGCTTGGACTGATGTTCATGAAGTTGGTGAAATTTGAGAACCAAGAAGCTGTTTTGGAGTCTCAAAGAAGGAGAGCCACTGACATGAAGAATGTGGCAACTTCAACGATCAAAGCAAGCCGTCTTTATCGGGGTTTAAACGACAAAACAGCTTCCCATCTGGTAATTTTCTGCTTTGCAGTGTTTTTTCCCCTGCAATTTGTTGGTTGTAAACTTGTTTGTCGGTGCAGGACGTGCTTCATGATTATTTAGGGATGATGTTAGCAGCTGATCATGCCTTTGCAGAAAGATCAAGTGCATTGTTGAATGTTCAAACGCTTGCATCTGAGCTAACATCGTTGCAATTCAAAATAGAAAAGCTTGAGATTTCATCTTCTAAGATTTTTGGGGGAGACAGGTCAACGCTGCATAAAATTGAGGAATTGAAGGAAAATGCTAAGACAACTGAGGATGCTAAATATTCGGCAATTAAGGAGTATGATCAAATTAAGGTAATATCAAACTAATATGTTTTTGTTGTTATGTAAGTATGTAAAACTTATCGTTTGAACTTTGAACTGGTGCAGGAAAACAACAAGGCTGAACTTGATCGGCTGGACAAAGATCGGCGTTCAGACTTCAAGAATATGATGAGAGGCTTTGTAATCAGTCAGGTAAACTCTTTTTTAATTGCTGTTTAGCAATCTTGCTATAAAAAGATTTTACACTAAGCTCATTAAATTTGTGTTACGACAGGCAGAGTATGCTGAAAGCATGGCTTCTGTTTGGGAAAAGCTTGCAGAAGATACCAGCAATTACACAAACTCGAGCTGTCTTACACGGGAAGATGTTGACACGAGCTCATAAACCAGGATCATACGATGGACAGCAAACACTGATCTCTTTTTTTCTGGAATTTGGAGTTTCATATCATTGTTCAGATTACAATGTGAGTTCTTTTGATTTATACAGGAAAATGAAATGTTTCTCCGTTTTTCTTACTTGCAATATGTGGTGGAAATGGCTTGTTTGAACTGCTATTTAACCATTGAGATCAAGCATTTAAGCACATATACTGATATACATGATTATACATACACACTTGACACTCCTATAGTTCACCAATATATGTAGAGGCTCGTCTGGTGCCACAATACTGCTCGAACGCGTCTCACTATGATACGTCGGTCTCTCGTGCTTCTTCACAAAAATAAGAACCGACGATGTGGACAAAAATAAAACGCGTTTGTCCCGCGCGGAATGCGGGCAATAACATAGTTAGACAATAAGAACTGACGATGCTAAACATTCTGCAATTACAGAATATGATCAATTAATGTAATATCAAAGTAATATGGTATTGTTGTTAACTTGTTATGGAAGTATGCAAGACGTGTCGTTTGAACTGGTGCAGGAAAACAACAAGGCTGAACTTGACCTTTGTAATCAATCAGGTAACATAGAATATAAGTTTCAAAAAATCTTTGAATAAAATAAAGTAACACACATTGAAATTCAATCAATAGATAAGTTAGAGTGTGACAATGACCTGAAATGGATATTCATCATAATAATTTTGATTTTTCTGAGAGATATATGACAAATTATGAAAATTTCAGTATTTCTTTAATATATTTGATTTTCTTGAAAAAACCCTTAAAAAATAGAGCAATATCCAGAACCTCGTGTCACTTGTCAAAATATTTGGGGATTTTTAAAGTTTTCGCCTGAGGCTTAGGTGAGCTGCAATGGAGTGCAGTATCAGAAGCTCTTCTTCCTCTTTGGTTCCACTCAGGCCTTCTCCTCTTCGTTTCCTCGAGTCCTCCTTCCCTACTACCGTTAACCTCTCGGTATAGCTTCTTCTTCGATTTCTTATTTTTAGGTAATTTCTTGTTTTATATCATTACATGTTGCTGAAATTTGACGCAAAAACTAGAAATCAAAGCGGCCGAACGTAGCGAAGCAGCGGCTGATTATACGAAATGCTTTCGAGTTTGATCAAGGCGGTTCTGGTGAAGGCTCTACTTCCCTTCCCGGCAAAATTTTCATGGAAGAGGTTGGTATTTTCGATTGGTTCTTTATGTGTTGCTTAATCTGTATGGCTTCCGTGTTAGGGTTTTATAGGTATTAGAATCGGGTTTATGCGCTACGCGCTGGGCTGAAAATTAACGTAGAGTATTATAACGAAGAGGTTGATAACATAGTCCTCAAAATTAATATCAAACAGTCCAAAATCAACCGCATTCGGTTATTGTGTAGCTTGAGACGAAGAGAACATGAGGTTTTCGGATTAGAGATTGATGAACGGGGAAAGGTTTTGCTCATTATTTTGATTAGCATTAGATAGGTATTGTTTACATCTACTTTGGCAAAGGACTGCCATTCTTTTACGCGCGGAGCTGAAAATCAACGTGGAAGATTAAGGGATAACTAACGGAGAGGCTGATCAAAAGGTCAAAATAAAAAACTGAAATTGAAGAAAGAATTGGAAGTTGCATTCGGTTATTGTGTAGCTTGAAACGAAGAGGTTTTTGGATTAGATATTATGAACGGGGTGGGAAAGGTTTTGCTCATTATTTTGATTAGCATTAAATAGGTACCGCTTACATTTACATTCTTTTATTAGAAGAAGATATAGATGTTCGATTTTGATTTGTTTTTTTTTATTGAAAGTTTGATCATGTAGTGCTGTGATTCAGGCAATTGGGGCTGAATATGGTGAAGGTTTTGAGACTTTTCGTAAGGATGGACTCTTTAAGGTTGATGTGGTAAGATGCAATCCAATTTTTTCCTTTGTTGGTTTGTTTGAAAAGTTTCTTCTTGCTTACGTGTTTGGTTGTTATTTTAATAGGATTTTCTGAATGAGAGCCTGCAAGAGGGTTTTCTACAACGGATTCGATATGCTATGAAACCTGATGAAGCTTTTGGTCTTATATTCTCTTGGGATAATGTGGTGGTAATGTTCATTCACTTTGCCCTTTGTTCCTTTCAGTTTACAGTTTTCAGCATAATCTTGAATAGTTATGGATAAGAATTCCGGGGTCATTCATGAAAGTCTATGGTTCACTGCAGTAAGTTGAAGTGATGGATAAAGTATACTGCATTATAATTCCCTTTCTGTTGATGCTAGAGCCAGCCTTAATATCCCCAAAAAAAATTCAGCTGACCTCTTGCTCAGGGTTGAGTTTATCTATGAATTGATGGGCAGAGTACTTATTTGACCTTTAGAGTACGAGTACTGTCTGAAAGAAGATCTGCACATTTCCTAAGCTGACTTGAACTTCACATGCTTAGTTAAAAAATGACGAGTACAAGAAATTCTTGGGATTTTGGCAATAATAGGCTCATCTAGGTTGAACATTAAAATTTCTTCTTTTATAAAGCCAGATGCTATCTGCACTATGCATAGTTAAAAATTATCTCCTGTTTAGGAATGTACTTGGAGGAACAAAACTATCTTAACACTTATTAAAGTTGCCAGTTCTGCCTTCTCCTAAATGTTTGGCTATAGAAATCTTTACCGCTTCTAAATTAATATGGAGAATATGCAGAACATGGGGAACAACCCATCGTGAAAATGTAGTATTATTTGGAAAGTCAGATTTAGGAGTACAAGTCCTGTTATATGAATGGATGTGAACAAGTCGAATTCAAGAATTTCATGCGGCGGAATCGGGTTTGGATTGATTTGATAATTGTAAGAATCAAAGTTGTGGTAGAAGGTGGTAGCCTGGAAGAGTAGTTTAAGAAGATGAGAAAGAGAGTAATTGGTCTGCAGACAAATTCCATTGATGAAATAAGCTTCATCTTTCATAACTGCCAGAGAAATAGACAATTTCATGTTTCAGATGTTATTAAGAAATCATGTTTCTAAGTCTGTACAGTATTCTGTAATTCTCATTGTCGTTGATAATGGCTGTTATACATATTCCAGGCGGATACTCGTGCCTTAAAGTGGAATGCCTGGCAACAGCTTGCCTCCGAAGAGGGTTTGTACCTCTCTCTACTGGAAATGTTAATTTTAAATGAATTGTAAGGCTCAGTGAAGCTATGAATGTGATAAATTAAGTTAATCTGCACATTTCCTTAGCTGATTCCCCCTTTCCTTAGATCTTGTCAGTTGGTTATATTACTTTATTTGTGGCAGTCTGGCAGATCCTTTTGGTAATTTCGAAAGTGTTTTTATTCAGTGATTTTTTTCTCTGGAAGTCGATTCATGTTTCCTTGTTGATTTTCCTTGAAAAACAACAACGAAAATGAACAATGTGTTAGGCACTTTGCCGAGTGCATTGTTTCGTGTTCCACATCTGGTACTTGTGTGGTCTTGATCTTTGTTAGAAATTGCAATGAACTAAAGGACCTTTACCCTCTCATAGAACTTACCCTGTTTTACTTTCCAGGGAAGGAACTTCCTGACACTGGTGTTACCAAAAAACAAATGCTTTGCTCCAGTGCCGATCACGTGCTAAATAAGGTTTGGATTTTTTTTTCTTCAATATTTCCTGGTTATTTCATTTTCAGTAAGCGTAGAATCATAAATGATTCATATCCTTGTACCGTCTGAAGATTTCAAAAAGATCGAGCCATGAGCTCTTCTTTATGTTAAATTATCATAGTTGGAGGAGTCTCTCTGCTTATAGATATACTGTTGTTTAGTCTCTGTAGCTTAATTAAATGGATAGATCACCGTCCATCAACTTATCTTCATTCCTTTCCTAGAAGCTCATGTTATTCTTGGATGAAGCAAGATCATACTAAAAAGACATCGGAGAACCTCTGATTTCTTATGTTTGCTTTTCCTCTTACTAAACTTGGAAAGTGATTTAACAATGCTGTTTTAATCCCACAACGCTATCTAGTATGACTGATACATTCTGGTGTCTTCCATTCTTTTAATTCTTTCTGTTTTACTATGATATGTTTTACTATGATATGTTTTACCAGTGTATTACTTTGGATACTCATCATCTTTAGAGTTTAACGTCTATTTCAACTTCCAGGTTCTGCAGTGGAAGAAGACAGAAAGTGAAGTGGATGCATTGAAGCTACGTCTTACGCAGTTATACTATGATAGTCTTCTCCAGGTGACTAAACTTGGCTGAGATTTGCTCTTTTTATGACTTTCATATAGTGGGTATATGGTTTAAAATGCTTTCTCTTTTAGCTTGATAAACCCTTGGATGGGCTTCAAGAATGGTTGGAAGCAGTGTCGACAGCTCGCATCCCATGTGCCATTGTTTCAAGTCTTGATAGGAGAAACATGTTTGAAACTCTAGAAAGAATGGGAATAAAGAAATACTTTCAGGTACCTGCTTTTGTTCTTTGCAAAATCTATCTTTTGAAAGTCATAAAAAGAACTGTATTTTTTTCTTAAAATTCATTGTGGGTGAGATCTCACACTAGTTGATGGTAACAAATGGAATGTCTTGATAAACTCACATTACATGCCAGGATATATCAAGTCCTATCAGTCGTTACAGACAACCACATTTTAATATCTTGTTTCATTTTTCTTTTGCATTGCAGGCTTTTGTAAACGAGGAGGATGATATGGATTCTATGGCACATCGGTTTCTGTCAGCTGCTGTGAAGGTATAATCAATTTTAGTATGCCATAAACTATATTCACAAAAACGTCAAAATTGGTGTTAACTGCATTTGATTTGTTGCAGCTGGACAGAAAACCGTCAAAATGCGTTGTGTTTGAGGATGATCCGAGAGGGGTGACTGCTGCTCACAACTGCACAATGATGGCAATAGCATTGATTGGCTCTCACCCTGCGTATGCCTTCATTTCCATATATTTCTTTAAATTTATTCATGCTCTCAATTTCTGCATTCAGTTTCTTGTCTATAGCATTTGAAGCCGTTATATGTTTGTATTCCAGGTATGACTTGAGACAGGCTGATCTTGCAGTCGGAAACTTCAACGAGCTGTCAGTGATCAATCTTCGGAGGTTATTCGCTGATGGAGGTTCAAATTTCATGGATTTGCAGAAGCAGGTTGTAGAAAAAAGTCCTCCTAAGAGGAAGCTCTTCATTGACACCATCTTTTAATTGCTATATTCTAGACTAGAGCAAATAGAGGTATGTTTGTACATGGTATCCTTCTACAGTACATACATGGTACATGCATATAAATAAATCAAACATATTCACCACCATCATCATCATCCTTCTACTCATGTGCAGTTCATTATTTTTGACACAGGCAATTTTTCACATTTTTCATAGTCAGGATCTTATGAGCTGAGTTGAATCATAAGCTGAGGTTCGTTTGGACTACACGGATAATGTCATTATAATGCCAAACTGGACAGTGAATATGACATTATAATATCAATTTTGGCATAAAACAGGTTAGACACATATTTAACTGAATTTTTGTTTTTTTTTGTTCTTACAAAAGCCTAGCTATATATATCAGCTCTAAAAAAGGAAGGGGTTACTCTCAATTAGTGGATACTACAAGTTAACTATATAAGAGACAATTCCATAGTAACCCTAACCTATCTAAAACCTATACACAACTATACAACATCAATTGGTTTGACACCATTTCCATTACCATTCACCATCACAAGACTTCCCTCACCACTCCCTTCAACTTGACCTTTTTGCCCCTCCACAACCCCAATCTTCACCAAGATCTCCACCGTCCAATCCCAAGCATGCAACACGACATACGTCCCGATCCCTCCGATCAACCCGTACGCGATCGAGTACGTCAACGGCGTCAGTATCAGAGTCACGAAAGCCGGGATCGCCTCCCGCATGTCGCCCCACTTGATCTCGGCCACTGACCTCATCATCAAAACCCCGACCAGTATCAGAGGCGGGCCCACCGCCCAACTGGGAATGGAGGCGAGTAGCGGGGTGAAGAAGAGGGACAAGAAGAAGTAGAAGGCAGTCGTTAGGGCGGTTATTCCCGTCCGCCCGCCTTCTCGTATCCCAGTCGACGACTCGATGAAGACCGTCACTGGAGACGTCCCGAGAAGAGACCCTACCACGATCGAGAAGGCGTCCGACATGAACGCAAAGTATTGGCCTTCGAAGTCGCCTGTGGTGTCGTCCACGAATCCCGCGAACCGAGCCATGGAGTATAGGGTTCCGGTTGTGTCTAGGATGTCTACGTACAAAAATGTCACCACTGCTACCCAAAATTGACTTGTCCCTGCATGTGTTACAAAGTTAAAAGTTAGAATAATTGGCTATTTGATGGTAATATATTCGAGCTAGATTCATATTTGGTGCATGTTCCACTTGCTATACATGCCACTCATTCAAATGTTAGATACCTTTACATTTTAAGACTTTTTGTCCGAGTATATCCTATCATGTACAGTTCTTAAAACATGTAAATAATATTCTTAAAAATGTTTAATCATTGATACTTTAAATAAGAAGATGCTTAGGATTTAAGAACAAGCATGATTGCAGTTCAAGTGCTTTCATGTTTCGACTTTGGATAAATGCTTGTTTAGACACAAATTCCCCTCAAAAAACAAAAAGAAGCACCTTAATTTGAAAGCAAGCAAACCTTTTTTTGTTATTCCCCTTGTTCAATTCTTTCATTAGCCAACTAATTCTGACTGTTTTCAAAAGGTTCTATCCATCATTAAATGACTTTTTTAAAGATATAAACTATGCTTTTAAAAATTACAAACAATGATATCTTACCAATTCCCTTAAAGCTCAATGCTCCGGCGGTGTTCTTGATCACATGCACATCAACCACCTTCTTAAAATAGTGAAACGCCGCGTTTCCCGCCTCCGTCGAAGGAAAAGCGGTCACCGCTGTCCCTCGGAACCACGAAACCGCGGTAACAAACACGATCCCGTAAATCATCGCCCCCTTCACGCGCTTCACCATGCAATACGCTATTATCACGAATCCGAGCATGCCTAGCCACATCGTCGCGCTCTCCATTCTCCCGTTAAGGCACTCTATCGTTGTCGCTGACGCGGTGGCTCCAGGTAGTATTGACAGTGTCCCGTTTGCCAGTTCCACCACTGGTCCTACTGCCACGCGTGCTGAGTCTGGGCACGCGCCCAGAGTCACCAGCGTGGAACTGCTGAAACCCACTAGCCCGATCCCCTGGTGATAAGATATAATTCAAGTATTGTAACCATTATATGTGATAATAAAGTTTCTCACATCGGAAGTTGAGAAAATAATAGTTCGTCGGTCCTATTATATTAACGCGGAAATTAAGACAAATGAATGAATGATTGAGGGAGTGAGAAGATAAAGTATAAATAGGTTTGAGTTTTGATGTTAAAAAGAGAGAGAAGGCGGATGAGTGTGGATTTTTAGAGAAAAGTAAGATGTAAATGAAAAGTGGGAAGCACATCTTGATACGTTCGAAATGGAAAGCGGGAAGAACAATTCGAGACGGACGGAGTACCGTTGGATAGTCCTATTATTGTCAATTGATTTTATGATGGAATCTCATGAGCTTGTATGGTGGACCTAATGCACATGTGTATTCGTGTGCACAACACCCTTATGTTTGTCGAACTCCGGAGATATCTTAGCGTGGTGTCGATAAACATGAGAATCATACACACAAGCGCATTAAGCTTTGCTATACAAGTTCATGTGATTCCATTATAAAACCAATTGGAAATTGACAACGAGAAAGTAATCATGACACTGACTATTATTATCTCGTGAAAAATGATTGTGTACCTGGTTGTTCTGAAGCCCGATGAAGGCGAGGAAGAGCCCGATTCCCGCAGAAGACGAGACTCGTACCGGAGGGGGTACGAGTTTCGCTAGCCGTGTGCGAAACCCAAGAGCAGAGACGACGAGAAACACCAAACCCTCGACAAACACCGCAGCGAGCGCCTCAGAATAAGGCACCGAACCGGAGCCATGAAAACCGACAATCGAGTAAGCGAAGTAAGCGTTACTCCCCATCCCGGGCGCCAACGCCAACGGTAAGTTGGCGAAGGCGCCCATGATAACACACCCGACAACAGAGGCGACAGCTGTCGCCACAATCAAATCGCGCCTCATGAGGTCAACGCAGGATTCGTATCCCGCGTTGACCGGGTCAAACTTACACGTGGCGCCCGAGTCGGCGAGTATGGAGGCGTTGACAGCGAGGATGTAAGCCATGGTGAGGAACGTGGCGGTCCCGGCTCGGAGCTCGGTGGTGAACGTGGTGTTCCGGTCGGCGAGCTTAAAGTAGGCTCCGAACCGGGTCGAGGCCATGTATGAATTGAGTGTTGTGATCATTTTTAAGATGATGATTAGTGATGATTTGTTGTGAGGAGAGTGATGATCGACATGGGGAAGTAAGAAGTGGGTGGGAATGGGATAGATTCCTTGGATGAGAGGGATCAAAGGAAAAGGAAATTAGTGAGTTATAATATGGTTGGAAAAGAAGGGAAATATGTATGTCCAAACACGTGCCATGTGGAAGCTAATTGGTTCCATGTTGATGCTTCATTTATAGCTCTAATTACTTGATTTTATAATCGGTGATAGTTAAATAAAGACTTGTGGAATGACTCGTAATCTCAACGAGCCCTTAGCTTTAACTTTTTATAATGTGTTTATCAGTTTATGCATGTAGACATGTAGTACATTAAGCAATCTTATAAATCCTAATTGTTCTTAGATGTTCTATTCAGAGGTCTCCAGTTCGATTTCTGATGGAGTCATATATGGAGAAATTGATGCTGAAAGAGGTCAATCTTTTTGTGGGTTAAAGGCCAACCGTACCTTGTCTTATAGTAGACTTTTAATCCTCGAAGAAATAGTGATTTTCATTCAAAGATAATCAAAGATTTCCAACTTAAGTGATTATATTGATAAACTTGTCTTATAGTTTCTGTTGTTCCTAGGAACCAGTTCCCTTCGTATCAAGAAATTACTAAGCTTAATAACCTAAATTGGACAATGGGAAAGGTTTATAACTCTATTTTATTTGGGCTAAATAAAGTAATCCAATCTACATCAACTAAAACTGTCATCAACTAAAACTGTCATCAATACAATTCGTCGTCAACTGAAACTATCGTCCAATAACTTCCCCAATTTAATAAACACGTATTTTTCATTATAATATTCATTAAAATACATAAGGTTCCACGAATTATATACAACTAGCTCTAGGATAGAATAATTAACTAATATCCAAACTTATCACCGAAATGAGAAGTTGAGAACCACTAGACTACTTTTGTTCGCCTTATCAATTGGCTCTATCTCATCTTCTTTTTTAGTCCCGGGCTCTATCTCTTGACACCTCGCCATGATATGAAACCACATTTTTTTCACTATGGATGTCCTACTTATACATATCTAGTTCCGATTGGTTAACATGCATTTTTATTGTTCTTGATGTTTGCATTAAGTTTATTTGGTGAACAATTGTTGGGTCTCTTTTTGAAAGTACGTGTTTGATCAAAGAATAAAAGCCAATAACTATATATTACTCCGTATATTTGAATGTAGGAGTTGGTTCCGATGACAAATGTCTCACAAAGCAATCTAACAACTCATGAACATGAACATAACAATATTTATGATATGTCCACATCAATGAACATGTTAAAAAAAACAAATGTAATGAACAGGACGTGACATTGAGCATAAATGTTCACGACTCGAAACAAGAAATGTTCACACCGAAAATTCAATAGCGAAACAAAAAGATGAAATGCATGCTTAAAATATTAAGATGTTTTTACCAAAAACCACCCGTAAAATACGATATTTTGCGCTAAACCACCTCTTTAATTGAATATTACCGGAAACCACCCGTATTTTACATTCCGTTAGCCAAACGCCACTCATTCCCATCTTCCGTTTAAAATTCTGTGAAGTATAAAAATTTACCATTTTAACCCTTATATATTTAATCTTATAAAATAGATTAAGTGACTTTTAATTATAAAATTAATCAAATAACGTTAATTGACCAAAATCTCCCTGTATGTCTATTAAATTTTCAAGAACTTATATTTTCAACAAAAATTACGTCTGAAACTCAATCAAACATGGTGAAACTTTAAACAGTCCAATTTTAATGATCTTATTCAAATCATCCATCCCCATTGAACATATCCTAAGCATGACCACTTCTTTTCTCCCGAAAAATATCAAATTGAAAAATCCCCAGTTTGTAATTTATGGATTCTAGGGTTTATAAATTGGGGATTCTCAATTTCTTAACCTTTCGAACTTGTCTCCCAGATGAATAAGAGAATGAAGGCCACGCAGACGTGAAGGAAGCAAAATCGGAAACGCAAGCTGAGCGGCGGATACGAGCGGAATCGCACAAATGCGACATGATCTCGAAGGAGGCGTTGTGCTGCAAATACGAGCTTAGGGAGGTGGAGGGAGATATCACTCATGTATGCTAACGAGAATACGAGATGGAGGAGGGAGTCGGCACGAATAAGACTTGTCGGCGATGGAGTATTTTGGCCCGAAGAAGAAGATGAACAATATTTTTATTTTTTAATTTAATTCTTCTTTTCTTTATTTTCTTAATTTCTATTTATTTAAATATAAAAACAATAATTTTGACACGTGTAATGTATATTAACGGAGTTAGCCGGAGGGTGGCGTTTGGCTAACGGAATGTAAAATACCGGTGATTTCCGATAATATTCAATTAAAGAGGTGGTTTAGCGCAATGTAGCGTATTTTACGGGTGATTTTCGGTAAAAATCTCAAATATTAATGTACATTTTGACATAAGAGATTACCATAAGACTTTCGTGAAGGTTCGAAGACAAAGGCCATTACCATTATCATAAGAGATTACTAAATTACTTCCTAAAAATTATTGCTATATGATTATTCCTGATCCATCTACACTACACATATGTATCTAGATGATGAGATTTTTTTAAAAAAAATGTTAGCTTGTCTTGTTTGTTCGAACTTCGAAGTATAACATTAATATATAAGCTAATAAAAAAGGGTTAAAATTGATCCTAACATGGAGATTCGAGGGGATGATCCGATCGATGGAGGTTGCTTGCCACTTCTCCAATGCGGAAGTTGAATCTTGAGAGAGACGTACAAATAACAAAATCTGCTTAATTACTCAAGAAATTAATAGATCGATGGTTGTTGGGATTCATCTCAACTTTGATTACGTAGCTTGCAGATCATGTTACTTACTTGTATTAAAAATCATGGCGACCTATACATATGAGAAAAGTTCTGGTAATAACAAGATTAAACGTAGGAAAAAAAAAATCTTGTGTTCTAAGATAACAAGTTAATGAAAAATTTTGAGGGAAAAATAATAATAATCAAAGTTCGCAAATATTACAAGTATGTCATCGCGTCTCTTACTGAAAAAGTTCAAAAACTTTTATGATCGGATTATGAACATTACCATGCAGAATATGAACATTGGCGATAAAGAGTGAACGCAATTTGTTTATTTTTCCTACGTGAAGACTTATTCACACTAGACATTTCCTCTATATATTTTGAGCAAAAGAACTTAAAAATGAATTTTAGAAGTATCTAAATTTAATATAAATTTAGTTAGTTTTTATAAAAGAAAATTTAAAGGCATATAACTATTTCCTTCTTCCGATGAACTTCAGCTCCAACGACCTGAATAGTGGTACTTTATTAAATTCATTTAAATCTTCCACATTATCTTCTAGATTGGTTTCATATATATCAAATTCATAGTCATTAAGTCCGATTAAGAATACCCGTTTAGGTGCGTATATCCGGATATTCATATAGCCATGCACTCAAAAATTTTTGACAAGGATAAAAGACCGTTAAAAGGTCCAAATAACTTTAATACGATATATATAAATCGTTAAACAATGATACACCAACAATACAACATGTCTCGATTAAATTAACGTGTCTCATAATATATATATCATTATCTTAACGTTTCCGTCAAAGTTTTTCGCGTAATACAAGACTCAAATTCTCGAAAATATTAATTAATTGGTGGCCAAAGAAATCTGCTTAGCACATAAACATGCATGTTTAATCATTAGTGGGATTACATTTTGATAAGAAGATCCAGGACTACTTGCTAATAAAACAATAAAAAATTGAGGAGAAAAGGATTAGCTTGTATAGTAACGCTAAATTAAGTTAAACAGTTAGCAAACTAAAATTAGCATGCTTAATTTGTCAACATCTCAGATTCAGATACGCGATGATATATTTATAATTACTGCAAATTAAATTAAACCATCTTCTCACCCTAATTTTGGAGCGAAGGACAAATTAGAAAATTTTACTAGTTGTCTTTTTGGTGTTAGGAACCGACCCACACTTAATTTTTGAAATACTATTTCTTTGGGCCAACTAATGATAATAAAGCTATCTTTAAAACTTCTAATCATCATCGGGTTACAATTACCCTTTGATTTTTCATGCATGAATTTGACCTAACACAAACTTAATTCCTGGAATTTAACTTGCAACTGTCATTTTCCGGTTAAAGAAAAATGTCTCATCCGGTCGATCATGCCGGACAAATGAATTACTCCCTCCGTCCCTTAAAGTTCTTCTCATTTCAAATAATGACACTATTCACGTATTAATCGAATTTGTTAGATATCTTCCAATATATAAGAACAAACATAATAATGTGAGGTCTTGTTTGATTCGTTTCAACGAGAACTTTAAGAATATCAATTTTTATAACTTTTATTAACCAATATTTAGAGATATTAACGATACAAAACGCGCATCGACATACGTGTTTAAAGGAGATGGGAATAACATTTGGGGACGGAAGGAGTAGATATAAATCCATAACCTTGGTTTTAAGTTTAAGATGCTTAAAACTGACCGGATTTTATTATTTGTGGGGTTAGATCTGTGTTTGGACAAAGTTTATTCACCTCAACTTCGGATTAGTTGTAAATAAAATTTAAACTGAAAGTTAATGCTCCGTAACTCCGTAAGTATAATTATTAGACTATATTCAGATTTTTGTACGTATACGGTATAATGTTGTAAATAGACGATTTAGGGCGTAGATAGACGACAATGGAGATGAACAGAAGACAGACGAAGATCATCAGACGGAGGAGGGTGACGATGAGCTGCTTTTTTCTTTATTTTTTTCATTTATTTTAATAAAGTAATGACACGTATATGAAACAACAATTATGTATATGGCTAAATTACAACTTCTCAGCTCAGCTTCTCCCCAATTTGATATAAATATATTTTTATTACACTAATTTTTATGAACTACCTTTTTTCTTTTTATGCATTAAATAGGTATTGAATGACATTATTTCATCAAGTTCTCATAATTTTATACGAAATACTAGGGAGAAGGCGCCCGCGCATTGCGCGGGCTTAATTGTGTCGACGAAACATATATAATTAATAAAAATGAAGAATCGATTATAATTGTTTCTTTCAACGGGTGATATAATCGCAAACGTTAAAGAGTTGAACCGTCGTAGACGACCTTCAAGTCTTCTACTATGTGGAAATAAGTTATAGATTACGATGACAATGACAATTTGATTTATGATGTGATTGCATGTATTTGTTACATATTAGACTTATATATTAATGGGGTATAAATTGATCCATAGATTAGGTCTCACATCCTCACAAACACAAAAAAGAGACAATAAATGAGATGAATATTGACCAATCAAAACAAAGGTAATAAATGCATTGAGTGGATTTTGAAAGAAACTATAATTTTATATTAGATTAGATAATTAGATAAATTGTGTGTTTTTTATATGAGATATAGATTGATGGTGTGTTCGAATCTACTCGTATACGAGTAGTTTTTAGAGGTTTTTGCATAAAAACACCCTTTATATGGGCCATATTGAGTTTAAACACCCCTTATATCAATATTTATTTTGTCCCACCCCTTATTTCCCCTCCGTTAACAAAGTCCCACCCCCTCCTCATTTCCGTTTGTTTTTCTGTTAAATACGTGGAAATTACTCTTTTGCCCCTCTTTCACTTGAACTGTAGAGCCGTTGTGTTGAATTGCTCAGAAATAAACAACCCCACCCATAATCGATCAATCTGTTGCAATTGAACATGATCGAGATCGAAATCCTCCAAATTGGTAAGCATCTGACCCATAATCGATCAATCCCTCTCCTTTTCCCCAATTTAAACCCTAAACCCTAAATTCTCGCAGTAGTGGAAGTCGAAATCTGAGGAGGAAAAAATCACAGAAATCGCCATTGTTGGAGCTTCCATTGTTGTAGTTCCGAGGTCTGAAGGTAAGCATTCTATGAACTAAGTTAATTTTGTTTGTAAAAGGGAGATTTCGGATTAAATTGGGTGTACAGTGGGCTGACAGAAGCTCCCTCTTTCATCCGATTTTTTTAGTTAATGAAATTAAGTATTTGCAGCAATAAATTGGGTGTGCAGATGGTTGTTGTTGTTTTCAATTGCAAATGTGGGAAGAGATGTGTATTGTATGTGTAAAAATGGGTCGGATGGATTGATGTGGGGCCAATTAGGGAATCTTTCAACACTTGCATTATGTATGCTCATGTGCTTTGGATTCCATTTATCTCAACTTTAATATGATGTTTTTTGGATGTATGCAAAACTGATGACATAGACATGTGAGAAAAGAATAGTCATTTGCTGTTTTTTATATGTTTTTGACAGATGATTAGTATAATATTTCAACTCAGTGGGAAATTTTGCTTGGAAAATTATGTGCTTTGCTACAAGAAGAAGCATGAATACGCTGTCACTGACATTGATCCAGATAAGCTATCAAGGATAGAGTTAGTTAGTTTTTTGGGAGAAAAAAGCATAATAGGAGTGAAGGAGCTCTGGTTTTGCAAGGAACAATGCACACTGAACGAAGGGCTGCAAGAAATAGTGTGTGACAGAGGCATATTGGACCTGTGTGCCAATGTTGGAGAGAAAAGACAAATTGATGTTTATGTGGTGAGAGGAAAACAACAGAGCCCAAGGGCATTGATGTTGGGCCAGACCAAAGTATTGGATAATGCAAAAGCCAGATCCTCTTTACCTTGTTCAAGTTTGGAGAACAAAGGCCAGAAAAAACCACAAAAGCCCAGGGAAAAAAGTGAGAGTGATGACTCTAGTGAATTTGGTGAAGAAATTGGTGGATCTGATTCTTCAGATCTAGGAGAAGACAAGTTGCCAGATCCATTTGCTGAGTCCTCAGAGGATGATGATCCAGTGAAAGAGGATGGTAGAAAAGGTGAGATCCAGATTAGTCATGGTAGCAAGGCTGGTAGCAAATCTGTGAGAGTGAATTTGGAGACAAGTAAAGCTCAGGAGGATGCACTGAAACAGGATGGTAGCAAAGCTGATTTGGAGGATGATACATTCAACATAAGGGTTGATGACAGCTATGGAAGCCAAGACACAGGTGATGAAAGTACTGGCAAACCAAGGTATCCTCAGTTCAATCCCTTGCTTGATTTCAATGGAAAAGTTAAGTTATCTCCTGGCATGAAATTTGGCTCAAACACTATCTTTAGAAAGGCATTGAGACAGTTTGCTATAGAGAATGGGTTTGATTTTTATTTCCTGCACAATGATGCTACAAGAGTTTCAATTTATTGTACAAACAAGTGTGACTGTTCTTTGAAGAAAGGGAGAAAAAAGTGCAAGACAGGGTGCAGCCAGAACTTGTGTGGATATAGGGCAAAGGGTAAGAAGATGGATAAGGATGGAACTTTTCAGATGAAATCCTTTGTGCCAAAGCATGATTGTGGATGGCAACACAACAACAGAAAGATTACATCAAAGTGGTTAGCAGAGAAATACCTAGAACACTATAGAGATGATCCACAATGGAGGATTAAGGGCTTCATTTCAGCAGTAAGGAGAGATTACAATGTTCATATTAGCTACCACAAGGCATGGAGGGCTAGAGTTAGGGCTTTTCTGGAGACTCAAGGGTATGCCCCAAAGCAATATGCTAAAGTCTATGATTATGCAGCTGAGGTGATGAAGAGGAACCCAGGTAGCTCATTGTTTGTAAGACCAGAACAAGGGCCAGAGAAGCCAATTTTTCAAAGGTTCTATGTGTGTTTAGATGCATGCAAGAGAGGGTTTCTTGCAGGGATTAGACCTGTGGTTGGTCTAGATGGATGTCATTTGAAGGGAGCTTATAGTGGTCAAGTGTTCACAGCAGTAGCAATGGATGGTAACCATCACATATTCCCCATAGCTTATGCAGTAGTGGAAGCAGAGAGAAAGGAAACTTGGGTGTGGTTCCTTGAGATTCTGATGCAAGATATTGGAGGTAAACCCATCACATTTATGTCTGACAGACAAAAGGTTAGTTGTTCATATTTCTTATTCATCATAATTTTCAAGATATTGGAGGTAAAATTTGGTGTGATTGAAGTAATGTCAATGAAATCTTGTAGGGGTTGATGGAAGCTATAAGCACTGTGGCTCCTCAGGCAGACACCAGGGTTTGTGTTAGACACCTCCACAACAACTTCAAAGTCAAGTGGTGTGGGAGTACATACAAAGATGCAGTTTGGGCTGCAGCCAGATCAGCTACTAGGCCAGAGTTTGAGGCAAATATGGCTTTGATCAAGGATATGGATCCTGCAGCAGAAGCTTGGCTAAGGAGGAGCAATCCAGAAACCTGGTCTCTACATGGCTTCAAGCACTATGCTAAGTCAGACATGCTACTCAACAATGCATGTGAATCATTCAACAACTGCATACTTGAAGCTAGAGAACTACCAATCCTTTCAATGTGTGAATGGATAAGGAGGAAGTTAATGAAGTTTTTCATAAACAAGAGGAAAAAAATGGGTGCTCATCAAGGTGTACTCACTCCAGAAGTTGCAACCATTGTCAATGATAGGAAGATTGCAAGTGTTGGTAGTTGCAATTGCCTTGGGGAAGGACTGCAGTATGAGGTAGACTGTAGAGGGAAGACTTATGTAGTGGATCTTCAAGCAAGGACTTGTGGCTGCAACATATGGGCTATAACTGGGATCCCATGTGTTCATGCCATGAGCTGTCTATTGCAGAATAGGTTAGATGTTAATGCATATGTTGACCCCTACTACTACACAGCTACATTCATGAAAGTCTATGCATTGAGTGTCAACCCCATGCCTGGAGAGGATCAGTGGGAGAAGACTGCTTTCCCTCCTCTTGAGCCACCAAAGCTTGTGGTGCAACCAGGGAGGCCAAGGAAGTCAAGGAAGAAGGACAAAGGAGAGAAAGATGATCCTAACAAGGTAAGGAGGAATAGACATGGGAAGAATAAATGCTCCAATTGTCATGAGGAAGGGCACACAATGAAGTCTTGTAAGAATCCATCAAGACCTCCACCTCCAAAGCCAGCTCCAGGAAAGAGAGGGAGGCCAGCAAGTACTAGTACTGTGAAGTTTACACAAAAGAAGAGGAAGTATACCAGGAAGGATGTAAGATTCAATTTTCCATTGGTATTCATGTTGCACCTCTAACTGCACACATTCACTAATATCATGTTTTTTGGTATCACTAGGTTAGGGGATGCAATGAGAATGCTCAAGCTATGCCAAGTGGAGCTCAACTGCCAACTTCAAATCAAGACCAGGCCATGCCAAGTGGAGCTCAAGTGCCAACTCCAGTTCAAGATGCAGCTATGCCCATAGCATCTCAGGGCCTGGATGAAATTAGTGATGCAGATTTGCTTGCACATGTGGTGGAGCTGGAAGATAACAATGAAGTTGGAACCCAAGCCTCTCAGGTGACTGGCAATCCTTCACAATTTAGGACTGCATCTTCAATGGTTATCCCCTACTCTGCTCCTACACAATCTCAAGCATCATCTTCAATGCCAGCAAGGAAGTTTACAAGATCTAAGCTCAACAAGTAGTTTAAGAAGAACTCGTCCACCAAGACTCTTTTTTATTGCACTTTTGAAGTAGTTTAATTGCACTTTATGTTGTTGTTGAATCAATCAAACAAGTCTGGAGTGGTTTAGTCTCACTTTTGAAGTTTATTTTGATGTTAAGCTATGATGTTTTTTGGTATCACTAGGTTAGGGGATGCAATGAGAATGCTCAAGCTATGCCAAGTGGAGCTCAACTGCCAACTTCAAATCAAGACCAGGCCATGCCAAGTGGAGCTCAAGTGCCAACTCCAGTTCAAGATGCAGCTATGCCCAATCCAAAACCTTTTAAGTCACCTAGGATGAAGATTCCTGCTTCCAAGACAAAACTGGTGAAGGAGGTTCCTAGGCGTTCACCAAGGAAGAAGACAAAGAAGTAGTCTGCTATTTATGTTTGTAATGTTTGGATCAGTTTCAATGTTTGTTGAATGTTACTGTGTTGAACAGATGTTGCAAGTGGTTTTTGCACTGTTTTAGTTGGTAATCTATGGTTTTATTTTGAAAAGGCTTTGCACTGTTTTTTGCCCTGGTTTGGTCACTGGTTTGGTAACAGTTTTGGTCACAGATTGGTCACAGGTTTTTGCACAGTGAAGACTGTCATTGATGCAGGCTTTGCACGGTTTTTCAGCCTCATTACTGTAGTGTTTTACCATTGACCATGACCACATTTAATTTTGGTCAATTGTTACCTACCCCATGTCATCAATTCTTCACCTAAACCCTGCACATTTCAAGCATAAATAGCTCTATTTCTCAGCACATTTGCCATCACAGCCGAGCTTCCTTTCCTTGCAGCTCTTCATTTCCTTGCATTTCTTCCATGGCAAATCATGTCATTGATCTAACAGACATCTCGGACAGTGAAGACATCAGCCACTGCAAATGCGAGGAGTGTGAGGAATGGAACCAGGAAACACCCTTGGAGAAAGCTGAAAACTACCCTCACAAAACCAAATTAAGCTTTTATGTGCAAATGAAAGCATCATTTGTTCAAAAAGATTGCAGAATGGTAAGTAATGTTTTATTCTTGTGTTTTGGGCATGTTATTCTAATGACTAATATACATAAATTTTTTTATTAACAGCTTATTCCTTTCGAGTATGCAAACAACAATTTGAGGCCTTTCATAGATGAAGAGATTACACTTTTCATTGGTGAAACAACTTGGAAAGTAGTACTCAAATTCAGTGGGAACAAATTCAAGTTTGGCAAAGGATGGAGAGACTTTGTCCAAGACAATGACATAGAAATAGAAGATGTTTGCCTCTTTCAAATGGAGGAGATAGTTGGAAAACCCACCTACGAAGTCATCCTCTTCAAAGCTCAATTAACTGTCTATTTTGTTTGAACTGGTGTGTCTCATTTCCTGGTGTCTCATGTCTCATTTCCTGGTGTCTCATGTCATTTTCTGGTGTCTCATTTCTGTTTTTGTTGAATTTGTGTTTTATTTCCTAATGTCAATGTTAGTTTCCTGATGTCAATGTTAGTTTCCTGATGTCAATGTTAGTTTCCTGATGTCAATGCACTGTCTTCTCACTTTTGAAGTTTATTTTGATGTTAAGCTATGTTATTTTACTAGTCTTGATGCTCAACTGTTTTGACAGGAAAGGAACTGTGGAGAATGGATTTGATAGCTCAACTCATTTGCTGTCTATTGCAGAATATGTGGAATAAATTGGGGTTTTTTTGCTATTATGACAGTGAAGGGATAAATTTAGGCTTGCTGCAAGGTTTTCTTCAAGAGGGTTTACCTGCCTGATAACATTGCACAATTAAAATACTGAAAATTGAAAATGCCATCAAAATGGATCAAAATATAACTTCTTCATTGACCAACTTAAACTCCATTACATCAACTGTCATAAGACTCCAAGAACAACCAGATAATTCAACAAAAAATTTCACAACAAACCCTACATGTTGGAGATCACATAAGTACCCAAGAGAACCACAACAAATCCTAATCCTAATCCTAGAAATAATTCAAGCCTATTTCCTTGGCCTTTTTTGCACATCTGAAATTCTTTAGCCTTCAAGGACTCCTCAAGTACTTTCACAGTTTCCTGCAAATCCATTTTTTGCTTCACCGATCTTTGAATAACACTAGATGCTTGAGGCTGGAATGGTGCATCAACCCAAGCAAAAAAATTGCACCTGTTTCTTGACTTGAAATTTGCACACCCTAGAAACCTTCTTCCATAATTTGCACTTGTGTGTGCAGTACTCATTCTGGCATCTTGATTACAGAAGCAAAGGGTTTTTATTGCACTTTGATAACAATTCGATGAACCTGAATTGTAAGACATAACCTGCATTTCGATTTGAAATCATATTATTCTTCAACCTCAAATATCCACAGAAATGGTCTAATAACAACCCCCAACAATTACAACCCCCAATTCGATTTAGGGTTCATAAGAAATAACATACCTTCGATTCCGGCGTTCAATGTCCACAGAGATCACCTCTTCTACTTCGAAATCGCAAGAACCCTACACAATAGCAACCACCAAATTCGATTAAAACCTCAATTAGAACACCAATTGAAAGCGAAATTGTGTAATATAACCAACCCCTATACTAATTCCTAGAACTATTGTGCCAGATTATACAAATTTCGAAAAAATCGTATGAACCCTAAACCTCTTTCACCCCCAATTCTAACCTCTTTCACCTATTTTTCGAAGAGTATCCTCCACCTCTTTCACCCCCAGTTCAAGTGAAAGAGGGGCAAAAGAGTAATTTCCACGTATTTAACAGAAAAACAAACAGAAATGAGGAGGGGGTGAGACTTTGTTAACGGAGGGGAAATAAGGGGTGAGACAAAATAAATATTGATATAAGGGGTGTTTAAACTCAATATGGCCCATATAAAGGGTGTTTTTATGCAAAAACCTCTAGTTTTTAACCGGAATTAAGTTATCACTTAGTGATTATTAGACTGTGGGTTCGAATCCCCTTCTCAGTGAATTAGGGTAGCTAGGTTAGATCAATTGACAATTTGACAAAAATTTGATGGAAGTGGTAATAATTTGGCATTAAAAAGTTCTAAGACAAATGTACGTAGTTGGTGCATGCTTGTGAGTATTAGGCTATTAGCTAGCTACTAAGACAGGACATCACGATTGACTTTCGTTTGATGCATGAAATAGTATCTCTCAAATTATTGGCTTCCAATTCAACACACCATACGTTAAAAGAGATACTTTGCATTACATTACACTAGTTCAGTTACTCGTACATCGCACGGGTTTTATAAAATATAAGTTTAATTTAAATATAAAAATAGCTTCGATTAAAATATTTTACGAAATTTATATACCTTATAAAAATTTAGTATAACTTTTAAACATAATTGTCTAATTTATATTACTCCGTATTATCTAAATAGATAAAGTAAAAAGATATCAATTCTTTAATATAATTTTTTTTTAATTAGTAATATTTTTAATAAAGAGAGTGTTAATCAAACAATTTTTAAATATTTAAATATATTTCAGTTTAAAGTATTCAAAATTTATAAATTATAAGAAATTTTTTCTATATAATTATTAAATAACAGTTTTAAAGGAAACTTGCGGTTTGTAGCAAGGCAATACAGAGATTAGGAAATATCGTGTGATTTAAAATATAAAAAAGGCAATACAGAGATTGAGATTAAGGCTTGCCACGTGTCGATTTAAGAAATTAGGAAAAAAAAATTAGAAAGCTTGTTGAAAGAGGGAATGCCATGTGGCAAAAAAGGAGGATTACTTTAATAGTTTAATAGTAGATTAATTTTACACTAATTTTATTTGACTTGACACATTGTTGCTGATATAGTAGTGATATACTCCCTCCGTTAAAAATTACTTGTCCTTGAAGTCCAAATCATTTGTTAAAAATTATTTGTCTTTTAACATAATTTTACACCATTTTTTCCAAATTTTCCCAACTGTTATTGATTCTTTCCTTTATTCTCTCACTATTTTTTCATTTATTCTCTATGTCATTACTTAAATTATGAAGGATATAATTGTCTAAAATTTTGATAAATAAATTTTCCCTAAACTTGCTCCGGGGGCAAATAATTTTTAACGGAGGGAGTATATATACAAATCCCTCTCTCTCTCTCTATTTGATTGTCTCATTTGATCTCATTTACAAATCGAGAGAATCGTCCAGATTTCTTTCAATATATAAGAAAAAACATAGTTGTGTGAATTTTTTTATTCGTTTAAATGAGTACCTCGACGATATTAAAAAATTATAATTTATATTAACATATTATTAAAGATAGTAACGATAAAAAAATGTGTCTCAACATATATTTTTCAAGTTGAAATGAGACAATCAAACTGGGACGTGTAACGTGGAGTTACTCTACCTAGAATTGAAGAGATCTTAGTCATTTAAATAAAAAAGAACGATCAAAATTAGATTTTTTTCATGCATATCCAAACCTTGAAATAGACTGTACGTACAATAAACCAACAATTGATGATAAACAATATGACATGGATTAAATATGTTATCATGTTCTTATGACATAGATTAAATATGAAGACTAGTAAAATTTAACGCTGCTCTAATCTATATCCTAAAAATCGATACGTATACGTACTATATAAAATTCAGTCATCAGAACTTCGAAGAGTTATAGGTGGTCGATATATGTGTAAATCTATGTATTGAATATATATGAATAGGTTGGATAATGAGAGATTTTTTCTATAATGGGCTTTTTTTCAAAAATTCCGTTCTAGGCTCGATTTGAAACATATTCTCAACATAGACACAATTTTTTGGTTCGGAAAATATACATGTTGGAGAGACGTTAGTTTTAACAGCGTACGTCTCCCAAACCGAGCCAGATTTTTTTTAATTCTCACGTGTAAGAGACGCTTACACATAAAAATTTCAATTTTTTTTTCTATTTTTTGTTTCAAATGTTTATATATATATATATATATTATTGCATTAGACTTACGCGTGTTCGGATGGCTCGTTCGAAATCGGAATCGATCACGACCAATTTCGTTGGGTCGGTATAGATCCCAACTTTCACCAGATATGTCTCTCGCTCGATTTTGATTCCGAACGACCCCATACAAGCCACCCGAACACGCGTAAGTCTCGTGCGTACCTTCTACTATAAATGGAGATTTACAAATTCGTTCCTCCATATCAGACGATGAGAGACATATCTTGTGAAAACTGGGATAAATACAGACCCAACGAAACTGGTCTCGCTCAGTTCCGCTTCCGAACTGGTTAAAGAAGGTATGCACGAGACTTACGCATGTTCGGTTGGCTCGTATGGGCTCGTTCAGAATCGGAATAGATCAAGACCAGTTTCGTTGGGTCCGTATTGATCTCATCTTTCACCAGATATGTCTCTCATCGTTTGATATGGGAGAACAAATTTGTAAATCTCCATTTTTAGTAGAAGGTAGGCACGAGACTTACGCGTGTTCGGGTGGCTCGTATGGGGTCGTTCGGAATCAGAATCGAGCGAGAGACATATCTGGTGAAAGATGGGATAAATACCGACCCAACGAAATTGGCCGTGATCGATTCCGATTTCGAACGAGCCCATACGAGGCAGCCAAACACGTGTAAGTCTAATGCAATAATATATATATAACATTTGAAAAAAAAATAGAAAAAACAATTCTTGTTCGCTTGGGAGACGCTGTCAAAACCAGCGTCTCTCCAACATGTATATTTTTCGAACAAAAAAATTATGCCTATGTTGGAAATATTTTTCAAATCTAGCATATAACGGAATTGTTTTGAAAAAAAAGGTCATTTCAGAAGGAAAAAAATTCGGATAATGAAGCATAATTTATCAAGAAGATTTCCCTTTGCACGTATGGACAAAAACGAAGAATATTGAGTGCAAATTAATATTCTATTGAAATTAATTTTATTATCGTTATCTTCACAATATACTCCATTGAAATGGTCCAGAGAAGAATGTTTTCAATTACTTGTCATAATAATAATACTTTAGCACAAAGCCAAGCCACAGGAATAATTGAGTCGGTACGTACGTCGATCTCATTACTAAATGTTTCATTTTTTATTTCGAAAATATTTACTTGCAAATTATTATTAACGTGATGCATATTTAAGTCAGCGATATGCACATTTGACAGATTTGCTTATCATTGATAATATGTGAAAAATACATGTACATGTCATTACCGAAAAATGTACATACGAATGAGATATTATACAATATTCATTCGCATCTGATACAGATTCTTTTTTATAAGACCATATGATTTTGCTTTCCCCGCATTATTTTTCGAATGGATCGAAAAAGAACTAATAATGATTACACTCGATCAGCCAATGCAACATATATACATAGATGGATTACATGTTGTGAGTTATCAATACTAATAAGTAGATTACTAGTTGTTAGATTAGTAGTTGACTAGTTATAGAGCTATTAAAAAATGACCGAATTCGAAAGACTGACCTGACCCGATAGACCTGTATTTAAACCCGATCTGATCGGATCGAAAATCTAGACTAATCGAACCCAAAGCAAAACTGAAAATTGATTCAACGAACCCGACCGATCCGTAATCTGACCGAATTAGCTACCCGAAAAAAATATAAAGTATTATTTTAGTGTAATACTACCAATTGCATTAAAGTAATTAAATAGAATATTATTTCAATAAGTTATTTTAGTTTTTAATGTATTATTTAATTTACTTTTAATAATAAATATAATATTTATAAATGATGTTATTAACCCGTTGTTTAATCTGAACAACCCGTTAACCTGTAATGACCTAACTCGACTTGACATGTTATCCGAATCAACCGAATCCGTACTCAACCCGAATTTGAAATTAACGAACTTAAACCCGACTTGACCGATCCGATTGACACCTGATTGACACATAGTAAGGGAAGGATCAAACATCAATATCAGCTTTCTTTAGGTCAATTATTGGAATTTTTTTCCTATGTGGGCATTTTTTTTGAAAAAAAATCTCAACATATGCTCGTTTCAAAAATAATTCCCATAATAGACATTTTTACTAGCTTTGGAAAATGTCTAAGTGGAAGAGACGCTGGCTAAGACAGCGTCTCTTCCCGAACCTAAATTATTAAAAAAAAGATAATAATACAAGAGACGCTGGCTAATCCAGCGTCTCTTGTTCGTTATTTTAAAAAAAAAATTCAAAAGGCATAAGACGCTGATACCCTGATTTTTTTATCTTACAATTTTTTTTTCAAAGTGTGGGTCCCACTCTACCTTAATTTGTTCTTCTTTCTCGCTTTCTTCAATGGAAGCTCCCCGCACCAATTCAGATTGTGCCTCAGAAGCTCCCCCGACGAGGTGGTTGTTGGGATGCTCTGTATCGCATTTCCGAAAAACAGAGGGTGGAGGGGAGGCTCGTTTCGGTGCCTACAGTTCACCGCCATCCGGAACGTCGTCGTTTTCGAGCGATTAAGGTGTCTCGCGCGGGCTACGCACCGCCATATCAGCGCGCAGAGGGACTAGAACGAGGAGATCAAAACAAGGTCGTTGCTCTGTTTTCCGATCATCTCCTGATTTTGGGTTTCCGCGAGTCCGTTGGCTTTTGATTTGAGACGGAGAAGGGCGGAGCGGGAGAACGTGAAGATCTGCTCGCGGGCGGGCTCGTCGGCAGTGAAGGTGACTGCCGGGAGGGATTTTCAGGACGGCGGTGGGGGAGACGAGAACCGAGTCGACTCGGTTGAACTCGGGCTGAATCGTGAGCTTCTTTTCTCCTCTGCAGAGTGGGACCCACGCTTTTGAAAAAAAAATGCAAGATAATTTTGAATTTTTTTTAAAAAATAACGAACAAGAGACCTTGGATTAGCCAGCGTCTCTTGTATTTTTACCCTTTTTTTTTAATAATTTAGGTTTGGGAAGAGACGCTGTCTTAGCCAGCGTATCTTCCACTTAGACATTTTCCAAAACTAATAAAAATGCCTATTATGAGAATTATTTTTGAAACAAGCCTAGAATGTTTTTCAAAAAAATGCCCACATAGGAAAAAAAAATTCCAATTATTGTACGTGATTCATTTTGTGGCCATTCCTCCATCTCTACAAAAAGTGAATGTGCATTCATTCATGCAATTTGATGGTTTATAAGTTTGCATATACCTTTTTTGTATGTGTAATGTGTGCATGTGTTTTGAAGGGTATGTACATACGTAAACATTAATAATAGGCAACGTGCATATTATTTCTTGTCAGTATAACGTGAGCATTTTCACTTGTAGGCAATTAATTATATTATTCCTTGTCAACCCACAATTCTAGTTCTTATTTTTAGGTTAAAACCTATGCATACACATGCATAATTATATTCATTTTCACATATACATATATGATATTTTTGTACCTTTGAGTACGTATAACGTACGTGCATTATTTCTTGTCAACCCGCAATTGTAGTTCATATTATTAAGTTAAAACCGTCACGTACGTAAAAGTTTATAGCAATGGAAACATTTGTACAGAAAATTGGCCCTTAGCTTTTAAAAATAAATTTGTGGGATTAGAGTTTCATCCATATCAATTGGGACAATTTGCAATCTTTTTAAGGGACAAAAAGGAATAAGAAGGTGGGGGAAAAGAAATTGTTCAAAGGAAGATTGACAATGATGCCTCAATATGTTTTTGGTATATATATGATGATAACCAGCTCATACTTTCAAAATCTTTATTTTTTTTATTTGATTTCATCCCAATAAACGTTAGTGAAAGTTGACATGAAGGTAAAGTACATTGCTAAAACACGCTTAAGATAACAATTAGTTAAACAAATCTCTCTTTAATTTCCACCGTAATGATCAAACCATTAACCACTCAATTGATAACTTTATACTATAGTCAATAATACGAGGAAAATTTTGGTTCAAACAAATCTTAACGTAGGAAAATCGAACAATTCACGTTCATATATTACACGTCAATATTCATATTGTGAATAGTTATGTTCATAATTTGGGTCATGAATTTTTTTGAACCTTTTCCGTAAGGAACGCGGTGACATATTTATAATTACTGCGAACTTTGATTTATTTTTTATTTCTCAAAATGACCTCAAAAAATTTCTATCGCTCAGATTGTAAACATTAACGCGCAAATTATAAACATTAACTTGTTGTTTGTGAACGCGAAAAACTTTGTTTTTCCTACGTTAAACCTTGTTCTCACCCGAACTTATTAATATCCATTATAACGCGGCAAAATTTAAAAAAAACAAAATCACAATAATTAAGTTACATCAAGTAAAATAACCCAAAAACAAAGTGAAACTTGAACAACAACAAAATTCCTGCAATTACAAAGGCTTACAAAATCAATTGAGGCTTATAGATTAGATTCCCTTGCCAAGCCCAAACAATATCCTTTAACGCTGGTTTCATCATATCTATCACCAGCTTCCGATACTCTAAAGAATCACCACTTAACTTCTTCACTTCAACCAAATGAAACGACTCTGTAAACTCCAAAACTTGCACGTCGAGCAACACCGAATCGTCCTCCCGTTCGCCTGACTTCAAAAGCCGAACAAATCCTTCGTCTTCCTCCAACGCTCTCATCCCGAGCCCGAGTGCAACCTCTTCCACTTTCGACATGATATCGGACGTCTTTTTATGAGACAAAAACCGAACGTCTTCCCTTTGATCATCGTTGACAAACAGACCAGACAAATCAAACCCGGACGACAATGAGATGATGTCGAAAGCATTCATCTCTCTTTGTTTTCTTGATTCTTGATCGCTCTCTGCTGTACTCGACTGACTACTAACGCTCATAAAAGGCTTGACTCCCAACCCTTTCTTGAACCATGGATTCTCCATAATCTTTGCAATCGAGATCCTCGTTTTCTGGTCGGTATCGAATATCTTAGCCAGCAATTTGTGTACTTCAGGCGGGAACCAATTGGGGCATTTGTACTGAGCCTTCCTTATCTTCTTGTACAACTCGGGTAAATTCGAATCCCGAAAAGGTAAATACCCAGCCAACATAGCATATAAGATCACCCCACATGACCAAATGTCGGCTTTCGCCCCATCATATCCTCTCCGAGTGATCACCTCAGGCGCCACGTAAGTCGGGGTCCCACAAACGGTTCTTAGTAGAGGCGCATTGGGCTCAGAAAATATACTCAACCCGAAATCCGACACCTTCAGATTCCCACACTCGTCCAAAAGGAGATTTTCAAGCTTCAAATCTCGGTGGTATACGCCTCTGCTATGACAGAAATCAACAGCACAGATTAGCTGTTGGAAAACCCATCTGGCTACCTCCTCTTTGAGTCTTCCTCTAGCAACTTTCTTGAATAACTCGCCGCCTTTTGCATACTCCAAAACTATGTAAACCTTGCTTCTGCTCGCCATTACCTCGTACACTTGCAGGATATTTCTGTGTTTAAGCTTCCCCATTAGAGATATCTCTCGTTTGGTCTGTAAATCTAACCCGGCTTTTAAAACCTTTTCTTTGTCAATAATCTTGATCGCCACAGCCTGGTCAGTGTGAATATTTCGTGCATAGTAAACCTTTGCAAAACTTCCCTGTCCTAGTAACTTTCCTAGCTCATATTTCTCCATCAGCATCTTAACCTTCTCCATTACTCTACTTTAAGAAGACAGCACACGGATTATTTATATACAAGACGAGTAATACGGGTTGGAGAGTTCAGCCGTCTTCAACAAGGTCGTCCTTCCACACGAAAGAGATTGCGTTGCACATCGTTTTGTAAGAAATTTGTGTAGGCAACACTGCAAAATATTCTGTGCAGAAAACCTCATCCCAGTTAAGAAATAGAGGTGTGAAGGAATGCAGCACTGCAGAGTGATTGCAGAATGAGTTAACACTGTGCAAGCACATGCTTCTGCATTCCCGTGATACCTTTCTTTCGGTGGTGAACCCTGAAGAACTCGGCTGATTCTGATATAACCTGATGAGAACAAATAAGAGCACAGGAAATGGTCAAAATGGATGACCCAAGAATCATGACAAAAGAACATGGCAGCAATTGCAGTAATGGGAAAACTGGAACATGTCTAACTCTTTTTTTCCCGGCAGTAAAAACTTCATTAAATCAAGCAAAAAAAACCTTACAAAGTTATTAATCGGGGTGAAGCCCTACCCAAGTTATCAACAAAAATAATGGGAACCTAGCAAGGGAGGCCATCAGCAACCGTATTCGCTTCTCAGAACACATGACGGTACTAGATAGACTTTGCATTTAGACAGCTCTTTAGTAACCCCATGTTTTGATATAACTAACTCAATAAACAGATGTGAGGATGGCATCATGCCTATGCATTTATAGTATATTCCTAGATTGTATTCACATTTTAGAACATCTTCAACCATGAAACCATGGGTAATATGGTTTGAGTTTCAAAACAATATAAATAAATCAAAAGTGAGAATTTTCTTGTCTCCCCATAAAATGAGTTTCAGTGAAATTCATATTGGGACAATAAAATTCTGACATTTTATTTTGATTTCTTTTTTAAAAAAGGCCCATGAAACCCATGAAATGCACAAAACTTTCAGAATTGCATATCAGAATTCAGAACTCCAAAAACCAATCAATTCACTCACATGCATGAAACATATCTCTCATTACCAAGAATCGATTAATACCCAAAACAAATTTGAACAAGGTACAAATAGTCAACCAGAATCAGATTAGAGAAACAACATGATAAAGTCAGAATTACTCAGAAAATATCAAACAGCATGATCTAAACATAAAAGAACTGATTTTGATGAATACTGAACCAGCAAATCAAGCACCAAGACTGAAATTTTGAAAACATTATATTCTGCTTGCGATCATATCATCTGAAATTAGTTTTAGGGTTGATGATGACGATCGGAACAGTGAAGTCAAACCCAACATGGATGAGGCAAAACAATGAGAGGTAGGGGGAGATGATCATTACCTTGTGAGGGAAGTGAAGGAATCAAAGATGAGTTTGGAAGAGCTTTAATCGGGTGACAGACAGGATGTGAAGAACAGTTCAGAGATGCGTCGGAATTGAAGGCGACAGATTGGAGATAAATTTATAGATGTGGGAGAAGAGATGGCAAGATTAAGGCTGAATCGTCTCCAGAGAGTGGAGTTATACCAGAGAATCCTTCAACAGAGCACAGAAATTTGTTGGTCAGTTGTGTTCATCAATTTCGGAATTATTCTAAAAATCGCCCGATATTTATGGGCTGTTTCAAAATTACCCAATGATATGATTTGATTAGACTAAAAATATCTTTAATATGTGATTTAATTACTAATCACTTAAGGGGTCGTTTGGTATCAATATCCAAATATCGGATGTGAGTATCAAGATATAAAACTCCAAAAATCAGTTTGATATTGATATGTGTATGAGTGATATCTCATACTCATACGTGTAATCTAGATATCAATAACAAATGAGTCACATGGCACAACGATTATAAAGGCACATGGCACAACGATTGATGATGGCGGAGATGAGTATATTGCGTTGGATGGGCACACACTACTCGATAAGATAATAAATGAAACTATTTGGGTAAATGTCGGTTTGCTAATATTCAGGATATATAAGTTGCGAGAATCGAGACTTCAGTAGCTCAAACATGTGCAAGGGAGGTCTCCTAGCGCGCCAGTGTGCATGTCTGAGGAGTTGTCTTATGTAGAGTTTCGTCGGGGGTGAGAAAGTTTTAAAAAGAGTTGGAAATAGGTTATCATAAACGACCTTGCTTTATTGTCGCTCATGGAGATTATGACTCATGACAAGTCTATGTAGAGGGAATATATCCACGCTTCTACGATTTAGTCTCATTTTCAGTTTTTATTGCTCTCTCCCCTCGCTACATCCTGTGTTTTCAGTTTACTTCTTTTGTCTTTTTTGTTTTTCTTGCTTGGTGTTCCTCTCTTCTTGGTCGTTTTTAGATAGGTTCACTCAACTTTTCAGGGATAGAAAGAGCTCATATTGACCGTCCAGACATCGCTTATGTGATATTTGTACTGTATGTTGTTGTTGTTGTTGTTGTTGTTGGGCTCTAAATTCAAATTGTAAAAGTTAGGATAGAAAGAAAACTTATAGTAGGAAATAAGAAGCGTCTATGTTCACAATTTACAAATCAATGTTCATATGTTAGATGATAATGTTTTATGTGATTTCTTTGAACAATATTTTTTTTATAAATGAGCAGAACCACCAAATTATAAACATTAACATCCAAATATGAATATTAGAACGCTTTATATTTTCTACCAAAATGTTTTTTCCTATCCCAACTTTTCTATGCATATTATTAGTCCGGATTTGTGGGAAAAGTTCCGGTGAGAACAAGGCTTAACATACGAAAAACGAAGTTTTCGCGTTCATAGATAACAAGTTAATGTTCATAGTTTGAGCGGTAATGTTCATAATCAGTCGACAAAAATTTATGAGGTCATTTTAAGAAAAACACAAAATCAAAACCCAAAGTTTATAGTAATTACACGTATGTCACCGCGTTCTCACCGAAAACATTTAAAAAAGTTATGGCCCGAATTATGAATATTACCATCTAAAATATTAACATTTCCCGATATGTTAATTTGGACAAGAACTTTCCTCCAGATTTGTAAACACCTTTTTGTGTTGTCTTTGCACAAATATCTAGATGAACCGGTACCAAACCACAAATTTCATTTAAAAAAGATCCGAACCCACAAACCCGACCCGTCTTCAATTTCATCTCCAAAAATCAGAATCGTGTTCGCCTCTTTACGCAATTCATCGAAGAAGCCTGCTTCGAATCTTTCGATCACCCAAAACCCTACTCCCCCCTTGCAAATTCATACGCCAATATGCCGGACGGCCAAGCTCTCGTTAACGACTTCGTTAACAAGCTGCGCAAAAGGTATTTTTCCCTAATCCGTTAAATTTAGGTTTTTGTGGTATGATTGCGAATTGGAAGATAATTTGCGTCTTATGTTGCGGTTGATTGATTTGAATAGGCAAATTGAGGGTTCGCAAGCTACGGCGAAGTACACAGCAGAGTTTCTTCGGTCAGTGATTTCTCAGCAAAGAATCCCTCATACTCATCAGGCTGCGGCACTCATTGAAGCTGTCAAGGCTGTTGGTGCTCAGTTGGTTGAAGCAAACCCTGTGGGTAATGCTCTATTTTTATCCACCTTTAGGTTTAGTTTGCAAGAATTATGAAGTAGGACAGTCAGAGATATGGTGGTTATGTAATTAGACTATTGCCAATGCTGTTTTGGCTGATTGAGCTCATAGGCACTAATGTTAGCAATACAAGGAAAATTCTTGTGTTTGATGTTTGGATGCTTTCATAATCTTCTATTTTTTAAGCTCAAGTGAATTCTGATTTTGATGTTTGTGGAAATATTGGATGCATGCCTGAAACCTGATTAGCAGAATATCTTTTCCATTATACTTATAGCTCCTCTGAATTCTTAAGAAGGACAGTGGGAGATATGGTGTTTATGAATTAGACTGTTGCTAATGCTGTTTGGCTAATTGAACTGATAGGAGGACAGGACAGTAGGGAGTTAGTCTAACTGCAGTAGAGTAATAGTAACAATAATCTTTTCTCTTTTGGAGTTTGGTGCAAGTGTATCATGAATCAAATGCGTTAGGCGACCCTGGGCAATGAGGGACCCTATGCGCGCCTAGGTAGTCCTAGGCTAGGGATGGCAATGGGGCGGGGATTCCCCATCCCCAACAGGGAATCCCCGCTACGGGGACGGGGATGGGGAATTTATACGGGGACGGGGATGGGGAAAATTATTTCCCCATTGTGGGGACGGGGATGGGGATGGGGATGCTCTTATCCCCATCGGGGATCCCCGCAAACTTCCCTATTGGGGAATCCCAAAAGAAAAATTTATATGTAATTTTTTAAAAATACTTCTATATTATTTAGCAATTATTTGTACTTTACACCAAAATTATGTTCTAAATAAAAAAATTCTTAGACTTCGGTTTTATTTTTAGGTCACGTACTTCTTTTTTACATACATTTGAATGATAAAATTTAACGGGGATGAAAAATCCCCATTGGAGAATTTAAATGGGGAAAATTAACGGGGATGGGGATTCCCCAATGGGGACGGGGCAAAATTTTAGAATAAAACGGGGATGGGGATCATAATATTAAACAGGGATGGGGATGGTACTCCCCGCCCCATACCCGCCCCATTGCCATCCCTATCCTAGGCGATGAATGAGAGAATGAGAGATCAGTAGGATTTAGGGAAAAATAAAGGAAGATATTTCATTACATCACTTAGAAAAGAAAAGAGGATACTTATTAGACATATTATCTTTTGAATTAACAGTTGGAAAATTATAAAATATAGTGAAATTGATTAAGCGGTCGCTTAACATTGAGGCGTTTTCTGCGCCTAGTGTCACCTAGGTCGACTAGGGCTTGGCATCGCTCAGCCATACATGGCTCGCCTAGGTCTACCTAGGCAATGCCTTGGCTGAGGCGCGCCTCGACGTCGCTTTTTCATCCACTGTCATAAATTCTGATTATAATGTTTGTGGAAACATTAGATTCATGCCTGAAACCTTTTTATCTATTGGGCCTAAATGTATAATTTTCTCAAATTGAATGCAGAGCTTGCTGTTGGTAATATTGTGAGGCGTGTGCTGCATATCATTAGAGTGGAGGATCTATCACTCACGGCAGCTGCCATTGGTGGTTTGAGTTTGACAGCTGGGAGTGACGAAGATGATGATAATGATAAAATTGACACTCCCGTTCTTTCTGCTGCTGTAGTAGCTGCCGCCTCAAGGAGCTCCTTGCGTCCTCCATCTTTGCAGACCCTTCTTGAGGGTGTACCTGATGCTACTGCAGTTCATCATACTTCTTCCTCAGGGGGTGATTCTGATGGGAAAAGCAGATGTATGTTCTTCAATTTTCATTTTAGGGTCCTGGTTTCATAATTTTCTAGGATTTTCATTATTATACTTAGATATATGTGGGGAAGACTTATCTTTATTTGAAATTTTATAAATAGCTCTGCTCTTCACTGAGTTCACTCATAATCAAACTTCCTTGCAGCGGCCGATAAAAGTACACAGACCCGAAAACTGAAGCATGATGTTATTGAAGCAGTAAATGAACTCATCCAGGACATAAATAGTTGCCATGAACAAATTGCTGAACAAGCAGTTGAGCACATTCATCAGAAGTAAGCTGTACTTCTAGTTTGTTACCTTCTATATTCTATAACTAGGAACGAATCGGAAGCCATTGCAGTATTTAGTTTATTAAAGAAGTGTACTTGGTGTATTAAAGAAGTATTATTGTACGACATTCATGCTTACATTATGAAAAATAGGGAAACCTCTGAGTGGCTTTATTTCTTGTGTTAACGATCTGAAGGATGTCCAACTTATGATCGGAGAAAAGTTCACCTTTTATCTTTAAATACATGTTTTCAATTCTGATATGGACTTTTTGTTGTCTTGTTCATCTTGATCCTGTTTAGTACCATTGAGATATCATGCCTTATTCACCAACCAAATTATTATTTCAGTGAGGTCATATTGACATTAGGCCGCTCAAGGACAGTTATGGAGTTTCTTTGTGCTGCTAAAGAGAAGAGAAGATCATATCGGGTTTTTGTTGCAGAAGGTGCTCCAAGGTATTCATCACTTGTTTTCCTTTGTGTAGAAACATTTTACCAACTTCTCTTCTATTTATCATCATCCCCAAGGGACTAAAAAGAGAAAAAAAAAGGGTGCATCTCACTTTGTTCTAAGGCAGTAATTATTTTCATCACTAGTTTCACGGGATAAACTATCTAAATTCTATATATGAGTATACAACCAACAACTGAAGTATCATGTGCTTCAAAATTAAAAGCGTCTATGATTTATGAATTAGCTTTCCTCTATGTGAATATTATTTCACTTCAATTTTACCAAAAAATAATATTATTTCATTTTTGTGGAATGGTAGCACTTTCTTTAATATGCTTAAATCTCTTGTGAATGATCTTTTCTTGGTAACCTTCATTCCATTAGGTATCAAGGGCATGTTCTTGCAAAAGAATTAGCAGCACGAGGCCTGCAAACCACAGTAATTACAGATTCTGCAGTATTTGCAATGATCTCTAGAGTGAACATGGTATTTGACCTACTGTTGTGTATATGCTAGCGGTTCTTTTAATATGATAAATACCATATGCTTACTGTTACATGTATAGATCTCAATGTTAAACTAAACTAAAATCATTGTAAAGGTCATTGTTGGAGCTCATGCAGTAATGGCTAATGGTGGGCTAATAGCTCCTGTGGGCCTGAATATGGTCGCACTTGCAGCTCAGAGGCATGCTGTTCCTTTTGTTGTGGTTGCTGGCAGTCACAAGGTACATTATACTGTTTGTTGTGTAGTTTAATAACTTTTACTTTGTTTATTGTAGATGCAAAAGACGTGTATAAAGTTTTTTCTTTTTTTCTTTGACAGCTGTGTCCCTTGTATCCACACAATCCAGAAGTTTTGTTGAACGAGCTGAAATCTCCATCTGATTTACTGGATTTTGGGCAGTTCTCAGATTGTATGGATTTTGGAAGTGGCAGTGGTAGTCCACTCCTCCATGTTGTCAACCCTACATTTGATTATGTGCCACCTAAGCTTGTCAGCCTTTTCATTACTGACTCGTAAGTTTCCCTCTGTAATTATAATGTGATTATATTTTCCTGTAATGTTGGTTTCACATTGTGATTCTTTCTAGATTGTCAAAAACTATATTTGTTTGTTCTACACTGCTCTGCAAGAAATGGATGTCTCATATGATTTTTTATATGTCATGGTTTTTTATGTGCACTTTTCTTAATCATGTTTAAACTACTAAACTCTCATTGTACTGGATGTTCATGCTCTGAAAATTTTCTCTTGCTTGCTTAGTTTCTATGGTTCCCTTAACTTATACTACTGTCTTAATGTTTTTTCATCGCAGTGGAGGGCACAACCCTTCATACATGTACCGGCTCATTGGAGAATATTACTCGGCTGATGATATGGATTTACAGCGACAACCAGCTTCTCGTAATTGAGTTACTATGATCTGTTTAAATTTTCCAAGTAAGTCAGAGCTGATCAAGTAATAAGAATGAAGCTTCTTGCTGAAACGCTGACTATTTTAGTACTTGTATCTTGATTTTCCAATGCAAAGAAATATAGACATAAGAGCAGTGATAATCCTCAAACACTGCTAAACTATATCCCTAAAAAGTATAACATGCACTGTATATGCAGGTTTGACATTTTTGAAGGTTGGCGGGTATCCAAAGACCCATTGCGGGAAAATCAATTGCTATGACTGCATTTAGGCATTCTTTCCCAAGAATCCTAAAAATGTCACTGCAGAGATGTAATGAGGTAAATGGAGAAAACATAACAAGATCGCATTCGGAGTCACTGCCCTGTCATTTGCACTTATACATGGCGTGTCAAAATTGGAAAAAGTCTGCCTTTTGAATTGGTTTGTTTTAGTAATTACCAGTTTTGCCTCTTGAAATAGGTTTTAGTGATTTCTTGCCCTTTTGACTGTTATTACAAATGTACGGTGCAAAGTCTTGGCCATGTTTCACATTATATTTTGCCCCAACCGCTTTTCCCCCTTTCATAATATGATTCATATACTGCAGATTTTGGTGGAGACTGGAGAGATTAGCTATATGTAATAGAACTCATCTTCTTGCTCAATGTAAAATTTATCATTTGCTGGTCTTAACAACTGTGTATCTTCATACATTATTAACAACTGAATTTGAATATTTCATAACAAGTTAATAAACTGTTTTCCTACTCTTTTTATTTACTAAAACAACCAAGTAAGATATAGAATTATTTACTATGGGAGTCGGAAAACCGAATGAGCTTCCACTCCTTCCCACTCCTTTCTGAATACAAAATATTCAGAAATTCTAATCTGTGAAAAATATATGAATAAAATGAATCGTTATAAACTCAAGGTAAAGATTGCAGATGGAAATACATTTGTGTCATCTGAAATTATTAAAAAGCAAGTACATATGAAAGCTGAGGTTGATGGAAGCAATAGCTCCAACATACAAGAAGTACAACAAATAACAATGGGATAAATTAAAAAGCCTTGAAAACCTAACTAATAAATACAACATTTTCATCTGAAATATAAGCTTCTAAGCTTCTAATGATACAGAAAACATGAAGGGAATCAATGGATCAAGCATCACTGTGTTCCAAATCAAACCAGAAGAGGACCGATGCACGTGCATAAATGACTCGAACCCTCTGCAGTACGAGGTTTCCACTTGTCAGGGCAGCCTTGGCCCCACCTTCAATGCGTGTACAAGAAACCGTTACACTGTCGCCTCGGGCCTTCAATGGTAGGGTTGTAAGCAGCTTCGGGGTAATTGCTGTGGTCACAATTGGACATGAAAGGTAATCTAGAGGACTGGATTCACATTGAAGCAGGCAGTTATCAATGATCAGCCTTCCTTTTCTGTGAAGCAAGCAGCAACCGAGCTCTGCTCTCACCGTCAAGTTTGAAATCTTACAGGTTGAGAGAAACTCCAAAGCACTGTGAAGAAAAAAGAAAAGACCATACACTTTTGGATTATAGGAATAGGAGCAATTGGATAAAAATGGAGCCAAATCTGCCTTCAAAATGCAGTACCGATCCAAATTTGCAGGATAAAGGATCTAAGCAAACCTGTCAGAGCCACGAGAACAAACAAGAGTGGTTTCTTCAGGATCATCACCTCCTCCAATCTGAGCAAAACATAGAAAAGGACAAGGAACAACCAATAATATTCCACACCATGAAACCATACTTTTTCAACCAAATATCTCCTAGCACTACGAATCTTAGAATTTTTCTATCTCGCAATATATAGCATAAATGATGCTCAAGTTCAGGGATGACAAATCTAATGTCAGATATGCAAGCTAATAAATCTATAGATGGCAAAGGTGTGTGTGAGACTATGATGGGGACTTGGAGGTAAATACAGAGAAGTTTGAATTTGTGTTAGGTATTTTTTGTACAAACCAGCATACCAACAAGACTGCACATTGATGTAAATGAAGCAACCACGATTTGACTCGACTAAGTTGAGTTAAATACTAGAAAATATGTCAGCAGATCTAAATAATTACCAGGCAGATGGGCTTGTCAATCTGAATATTAGAGGTAAGATGCACACCTCCAGCTGCAATCAAGATTGTGTCTCCAGGCCTACATAACAATAAAAAACAGTCACTTCTATTTAACACAGAAAGCAAGACCGAAGGAAAACAACACACGAAACTAGTAACAACCTTGCAGAAGATACTGCAGCTTCAATGTTGGGGAATACATTCGGCTCAGATATGTCTTTAATTGACCTATCAACTCGTAGCCATAGACGAGGATGGCACGCTAGGAAACACCATCTGTGGCAAACGAGGGCTGTGTTATACCGATCTGCAAAAAACTCGCGGGTAGCTTGTGAAATAAACTGAATTTGCATGAACAAAAAAAGCTTTAATATTCAGTTTACTCTCCCCTTCTTAGACAATTATTCACATTTTTCAAGAACAACAAACTTGTAATGTAAGCACTACGAGCCTACAACAACTATCAAAATGATAGAACAAGAGTTGATTGGATCAACTATTATCGATATCTAGATATCGGGTACGGGTATTAAGATATGGGTATGAGATATCGGGTATGAGTGATACCAAGCAGAAGATATCATTTTGATACCAATATACTGATTATACAAAACACAAATATAGGTATGAGTGATAGCTTTGATATATCCTATACACAAACGGGACCTTAAATATTGATCAGGCACACACAACAACTATCAAAACCAATCAAAGACTATACATTTCAATACCATTAGCAGGAATTATTAATTCACACCCGGAAACAAACCCCCTGAATTCTCAAACACAAACCCTAATTGAAGAAACAACATACAAAACAATCACCAAAAACCAATTGATTGTTGGAGAGTGCAAAATTCGCCAAACCTAGCTCCTTCCAATCCGAAATCAGAATAATTTCAGGCCAATTTCTGTCAGCCTTCAAAATCCACAAATTGACTTTACCCATCTCACAAAACCTATCGAATTGAAGCATACCTGGGATAGGATCGAGGAAGCTGAAGATATGCATGAGACAACCATCATCAAGTGCGTTGATTGGCGAATGGGAAACCCCCGAACCAGCGCCCTGGTTGGATAATTTCCTCATTTTTTTATGTGGCTCTTCGTCGTTCGCCATTGATAAGACAATTACAAGCTTCGTAGGAATCGCAAGTTAATCTAGGGAGAAAGATTTGATGATCAAGGATGAAATTCTAACCCTAGCTGCGATTGCAATTCAGATTTTTTTCCCCATCTCTACGAAGGAAGGAGATGAGTTGGGACACCGACACGAACTCGCTGATTGCTGTACACTAAAACTGATATACGGATACCCACTTGTTTTTTTTGGTGAAATGGATACCCACTTGGTTTTAAGACATTAATCTACAATATAATATTTCAAATAAGGAAAAGATTAAAGTGAGAATAATTATTATTGTGCCAATATGCGAATGTATGCACATTTAGGTCATTTACATGCACTTTCTTCAGTAATGACATGCACATTTAGGTCATTGACATGCACTCAGTCAGATTTGCATGTCATTGATAATATGTGAAAAGTACATGCACACACCCCGAAAGTGCATGTCAATGACAAATTATCAATGACATGCAAATCTGACAGAGTGCATGTCAATGACCTAAATGTGCATGTAATTACTGAAGAAAGTGCATGTCAATCGCCTAAATGTGCATTTATTCGCATATTCGCACAATAATAATTATTCTCACCTGATCCGGATTCTTAAAATAAACCTTATTTTTTCCCACATGTTCATCTCTCTTTCAATTTGTCACTTGTCATATTATCTTTCAATGTATGTCACATAACATTTTAGTAAAATTTCCTTCATTTTAATATTAACTAGTGATTTATTTAGTTCATGTTGTGTTCGTACATTTATATTATAAAATTATTCATACTTACATTTTCTCGATGTTAGAACCCGACCTTTATTTGTTTGTATTTTGGTTAATTGATATTTCTTCTTCTTTATTATTTTTAGGATGATATAAGATGAGTTCACATCACACACCGTTAAACCCCTCTAAGAAACAAATTATTGTATACAATTGTTGCATTTATAGGGCTTTAAAAAAAGATGGAAAATATTAATTTATTTTGAAACTACACATAGCTAACAAACTAACCAATCATTAATTATTTAAAAAACTATAAACATTACTAATAATTTAAATTGTTAGAATTCTAATCCTTACAGCAGGGTGCAAGGATAAATTGTTAGACCTAAATTTTCATAGTTTCTATTTACCGTTCACTCAAATTGTTATTTATCGTCCAGTCTCGTGCGTTACGCATGAATTAAAATCATACGTCGCGTATCGATTCCATTTTTTCAAAAACCATTTCGTACGTCGCGTATGAAATGGTTCCATACGTCACGTATGGAATTTTTAATTATTTTGTTTGTTTTTTTCCCATAATTTTGTAGATAATTTCAATACGATCGCGTGCATATAAAATTCGTCCAAAACGGACATCGTTTGCCCCTTCAAAAAACTAAATGACATATTCTGGTTTTTAGAAATTTTTATGAGGTTCATATATTTATTGTTGATATTTCGCTCCATTCTAAATATCTAGAGATCATGTACTTTAAAGAAGAAATTTTGCATTTTGCATTTACAAGAAAAGAGTTCTCCACAAAATCCTCATCATCTATTCTTCTGTTGAAAAGAGAAACAACAAATGACATTGATAACCCAGATAGGAATCTGTTGACAAACATCATTCCCATATGCCCAATTAATCAAACACTTTCTACTGTGTCAGAGGCACACAACCGAGCTCTAAATCTATTACACCTCTCTCCACATTCTGAAGTTTGATAGACATTTCCTGCTTTACCTTTCCATCAACTACTGTAATCGTTCCTTCTTCAACCGTCTGTTTTTCTGTCGATTCATCGAGTTTCAATCTCTCAAAAGCCTTTGCTGCATTAACCACAGGCAGTATGTCAATCTCAGCATCCCCCATGAAGTCGTCCGTTGAGAATTTGTCCTTGTCATACACGTACTGTAATCCAAATTCAAGTTTCCATAAAAAACTTCCATTAAAACAGAAAAAAAAACAAGTTTGCCCTTTTTATATACATACCAACTTGAGAGGAGGGATGCCGTTCGGTATTGACAACACTAGCTCTTCGTTCCAAACCGGGTTTAGGTTGCTCTTTATGACGTGCGTCTTCATAGACTGCAAGAATCATGGAACTTGGATGATAAAAAAAAAGACTTACAAGACTATTTTTCCTTGCCCTGAAAATGAAAAGAGGCGGTGACTTACTTGGTGTCCAAGCGAGATGATAACATACGGATCACTGCTGACCATGTCCCGGATAGCTAAATTGGTTCCTCTCAAGACTTTGACATTAATTAACCCAACAAATTCAACCATGCCTGCCTGCAAACAAACAGAATCATCAAGGAAGAATAAGTAGAAACATAAAAATATTATTTGAAATCTAAAAGTGTAGCATAACTTACATTTTCTACCATTTGTCTCTTCTTTGAGGATCTACATTCACTATTTTTTTTCCAGCTGGTGTAGAAAGCATGCCCGGGTCCAGAAACATCAAAATTGGCCATATGCTTCTCACTGTTCTTCTTATCAAAAGTTGGATGCGAACCAACATTTGATGAGCTATGTAGTAGTGATGGTGACAAGTTTGAAAGTCGTGGAAACATACAGAAGATATCATTCTCATTTTCATTTTCGCCTTTGGCGTACAGAAATTGCTTCAGCTCATACTTTCTCCTAAGAACAATACATGATAAGGTATCAGAAATCTAGACACGGATGAAAGCTACCAAAATACGTAGAATGGTGTTGTTACATACTTGATGAAATTGGAACGCTCATCGTTAGGGGCATCTGGTCTTGGTTTCCGGATGTTCTTGGGGATACAAGCTTCGTATTTTTTGTTCACTTCAATGTTTCCACCCATTTCTGCCAAAGCCTCTACTTGGTCCTCTGTCCATTCATCCAGGTTCACTGATAAGACCTGCAAACATAAAATAATTTTTTTTTTTATGAAAATCAAGTGTATCTATCAACTTTAACTAAGCGTCATTGATGTAAAATTACACAAACCTTTGTTATATGTACTCCAAGACTTCTGTGCACACCTGAGCACTTGATACAGATAAACACTCCCGGGCTTAGAGACCTGAATTTCACAAAATATTTGGAAAATTTAACCAAGTATCATCCATGTAAAACGGTAAAAGTATTATAGCACCTTCATTGCAGAGGTGGAAAAAGAAGCTACATAAAACCATGAAAAAAACTTACACCCATTTTGGTTCAAGTGATCCACAATCAGCACAACTTTTATTGACAGATTGAGACAACAATCTTTCTAGTATTGCTTGAGGACCTGATACATGTATTAATATAGAAAGTTCTCATTAGACATCCTGGTCAAACAACAGATTATAAGAGCCAAAAATGAACAGCAACTACAAATTCAATTGTCCAAATACACATAAACAAGTTCCTAGATCTGATATCATGTGCTCATGATCAAAGCACAAAACCATCTAAGCAACAGTTCTTTAGGATATCCTTTCTTGCAAAACATTGACAGAAAGAGAAGAGCTATAAAATCAATACCATAATGCCTAAAGTCTGTAACAAATGAAATTTTTTCTAAACAAAGAAGAAATGCTAAGGTAATAATCTCATGATGAATTTAACTCTCAAAAATATATATCAGGCAAAAAACAAAGAAAGATCAACATTCTTTATCCCTCTTACAGTTCCTGTTGTCCTTATTATGACTATTATCAGTTTCATGATTGAATATGGTGGCAAATGGTATTTTTCTGTTGACCCAATTGCATTTGAAGGATATATACTACTTTACCATTTGTTAAGTTCGACTCCTCATTGTTTTGACTAGAAGACATCCCGGGCTCTGCTGATCAAGGAAATCATGAAAAGTTTTGCCAAGATCAAAGATTCCTCAATATTCAGATCTGCAAACATGAAATACAAACGTTAGAAATTTTAAATACTTATTCTGCCGCATAAATTGAGATCATATGGAGACTTTGCCAGAAATCTTACCTGCTATGAAATTTTCTCGTAGAACTCGAAGGATAAATACAAAACTACGTCTCAATCACAAAAGCAATTGCCTAGTTTTCTTGATCGATATTATGAATAGTCTTTGTTGTGTTAGGTTTGACAGAGGACAAAATTGACGTCAATGGCAAGAGGGAAAAGGGTTGAAATTTTTTGAGAAGGATTTGATTAACAGGAAAATTGCATTTTGGGTTGCATAGTTAGGTGAAAGAATCGATTGGCAATGAAAATTCCACGTATCCTCGTCGGTGGTCTGTATTTCTAGGAAAAAAATAGGTCTGATTTTTTTGTATGTTCCAAATTAGGATATAAATCTCAACAAAGAAATGATCTTTTGACCACCAAAAGAAAAAGAAATTACCTATATAAATCTCAGCTAAAATGCTTCTGCATTCTCTTAGATACAAACTCCACTTCTTTAGTTCTTCCTTCAGCTATCAATGCATTCTTCAGAGTCTCAATACATTTCAGCTGATGATCAGCTCCTTTCTCAACCAGTTCATAGTAAAGACTGAATGCTTTGAAAACCTTTCGAGCTTGACAGAGGCCTGTAATCACGACGTCACACAATTCGACGTCGACCTTTCCATGCTTCTCTAGACCGAAAAGCAGCAAATCACACATATCCGGAAACTTCTTGTTCTTGGCAAGAAAAGTGATCAACTCTTCTAGTTTGACCATGAATCCATTTTGGTACAGCAAAGTTAGCATCGTGAATGCCTTGTCTCTTTGCCCAGTTTCGAAAAGGAGGATCATTGTTTGCGTAGAGAAGTTGACGTTCTGTCTCACTTTTTTCTCCAGCATTAGCTCTATTAGTGCAGCAGACTCACTAGCATTGCTCATTTTCACAAGCTCTGAGAGTGTAAGATGGAAAATGGAAGCTGATGGTAGATAGGAGCTTTTAAGCGTCATATTTAAGGTTTTGTAGGCAAGTATAGGCTCTGCGTTCTGTGAAAGACCTTCGATGAGAAGCCGGTAAGTATCAAATTCTGGTAATAAGTCTCTTCTTAACATGACGACCAAGATATCATAACCCGAGACATAAGATCCTTCTCTACAATGACCCTTGATTAACGTCTCGTATGAAAGTGGATCCTGCACTCCCCTTCTCATTAGCTGCCTAAAAACTTTTTCAGCTTTTCGAGCCTTGCCATTTGTACAGAGGTACTCAAAGATTGGATTATAGGATGCAGCCAGTGGCTCTGAACCGTCATCAGACAACAAGACCTCGTTTTCTGCTAGCTGATCAAATAATTCCTCGGCTTGTACAAAATCTCCTCTTTCACACAAACCACGGATCAAAATACTATAAGACGCTGAATCAGGATCAATTTGCATATCCAAGAATTTAGTGAACAATTGCAAAGCACCATCCAACTTGCCTGCCTTACAATGAGCATTCATCAGAGTATTCATTGTACATGTATCCGGGACAAACTCTTCACCATCAACTCTCCCTTCTAGAAGCTCTTTTATTTTATCCAGCCTCTCGGCTTCAGAAAAACCCTGAATCAGAGTGTTGTAAGTGATCTTAGTAGGCTTAACCCCTTGACTAATCATCTCATCGAACACGTCAAGGGCTTCATCAATATGTTTCTTCTTACAGAATCCCCTGATCAACGTCGTATAAGTAACAACAGTAGGGCTCAAATCTGCACCTTTTTTACGCATCCCCTTCACCAGATTCCTTGCAACATCAACCTTTCCATCCTTGCACAACCCATCAACAAGAGTGTTATACGTCACCACAACCGGTTCACATCGATACCGCGACATATCATTGAAAACACGAAATCCCTCATCCACCATAGAGTTCATACAGAACCCCCTGATCAAGACGTTGAAAGTAAACACATCAGGACTGACACCATACGTGCCGAGCATTTCATCGAACAGTTGGCGTGCCATAACAGTTTTCCCTCTCTTAAACAAAACAGACAAGAGGGTATTGAATGTTACAGTATTAGGCGCCACACCCATTGATTTCATGACATTGAAGAGCTTAACTGACTCCTTGAACAGCCCTGCACGGCCATAGCTGCTGATCAAGCTATTAAAGAACTTTGCCTCCAGCTTCAGCGAGGAGCTATCGAGTGAAAACAGTAGGTGTTTAGCAGCGTTGAGGCAGCGAGCATTGCCGAGGATGGAGAGGATTGAGAGGAAAGACTGAGAGTCGAGATGTAAGGCATTGGATTTAACAACCCAGTTGAAGAATTGGAGAGATTTAAGAGGGTTTTTAATCAGGCGGAGAGTCTGGAGGAAGGTGGTTTTGGAGAAGGAAGGAAGAGAAGGTGTGAGTGAGGATTGAAGCTCTTGACACCATGGATTCCGGTCGATGAAGAGAGCCAATTCCCGGGCTTTTTTGGTTTTTGGGTTTTTGGGTTTTCTGTGCAAAGGTTGAGACGGAGGAGGGGTTGTGGTGGTGTGTTTAGAGGGAGGAGAAGAAGGTTTCAGGCGAGTGAAGAGTCTTGAGAGGACTGCCATGGCAGATTCAATTAGGCACTACTGTCTTCTAGTTGCAATTTTGGCGGGTTATATAGACCTTCAAAGTTGGGCTAATAATTACACAAAAACCACTTGATTTAGGTTTATTTGCTAAATCCTACCTTATAGTACAAAATTATCCCATTTTCACAACCTCTCACAAATATATAAATGAAAAGTGTGGATTACTTAGGAATAAGACGGGTGTAATTCGACCCCTTTTGAGAATTAAACCCAAGTTTTAAATTTTGTTGTCTAACTACTTAGGAGTTGGGAACAAAACGGGGTGTAATTTGACACCATTAGAAGATTGAACCCATGTTTTTCACCAAGTTGGGAACACAAGTCTTATCCCCATTTTCATTGAAAAATGCTATTATAGTTCACTTCAACAAGGTTATGCTCTTAATGTAGGTTAATTTGCCAGATATCATATCTTTCTGCACACTTTGCTATAGGGATAATTTTTCCAAGGTTATGTTCTATTGACTCAAATGGGGATTTTCAGGCAGTTTGAGTAATTATAGTACTTTTTTACTTGATCAAACAACTAGAAGATTGAACATAAGCTTTTCACTGCAAGTTGAATCAGGGACCAAAGAGAGGAGATATCTTAGAAGTAACACTACAGTTAATTCCATCATTCCAACTTCCAAGTTTTCTTACTTCTGTATTCCTTGCACAAAGCAACAAGAGCTTGCCCTTCTAAAGCAATGAAATACACAAAAAGAAGACTTTTCAACCCAGTCGTCACATACAGAATAACCAAGCTACACAGACTAATCTTAACATAGCATTAACACACACATTCACTGCTCTTTCCATATCCTGCCAGTCACCCTCAGCTTCAACTCCTTTCGGTCCTGACCCGAGAAAAATAAGGCCATATTCCTTTGGATGATGAGCCCGTCAAAGCTGTCACGGACTTTTCTGTGGCTATCACGAATACTCCTCGGCACCCCTTGCCACGTCATCTTCCTCCCGTTGCCTCCCACCTCTAGGCTGTAGCTGAAGTTCTTTGCTTCATTGTCGTCTCCCATGAATCTCAAGAATGCAATGTAGACAGGCGACAACCCGAGCTGGAATGCCTCAAAGTGAAGACAGAAGTAATGTCCAAAGCAGCTGAAAACCTAGAATCCGAATCATGACATGAGCAAAAACCGATAAGAGAAAGGATCGTTATGTGAGACAGATGGTATAATTTCTTACCGTGAGCATCCAGGTGGCGTTTTCAACCTCGTGTGGATTTGACTTGACATAGCGGTGGTTGAAAGTACTTCCGCTGTGCATGTCGACTTTATGGTCGTCTTTTAGATGGGAAACAAGAGAGAGGATGTCACCCACGACTGTACACTCTGAGCCAGCATAAGGGCAGTTGTAGGGTCTAAACGAGCATTGATTTTCGTGTTTCAGCTTGCTGTAGTAAGGATATATGCCCGTGCAACCGAAACTTCCATATTTACAAGGAAGTTCCAACGAAGCAGCCACCTTTTCGAGTGCAAGGCAACGGATGTTACCTAGTTCTTGTCTACAAGTTGGGCATCGGTTATGCACCCTGGTTTTGCAAGTTGAACATAAGGTATGACCATTTGGACACTGCAGTGTTAACAGTAATCATTTTAGATAATGTCAAAATTATGAAAGAAACGCACATTAATGACCATTTTAGTGATCCTATAATTCCTATTATATTGAAGTATTATCAGCACTGAATGTTACTTCCCATGGACAAGTGTAAGCAAAACAAATTGCAGGAAGGAAATATAGTACCTGATGAATTGGTGGGTACATAGCATTTAAGCAAACCGGGCACTCTAACAGTTCATGAACACTGCTCGAAACAGTTAAACAAGATTTACCCGAATTTTGAGGAGATTCACTGACATGTTCATCAATATCCATCATGCCGTCATCTCCTGGAGGGTCAAGAACCTCGGGTTTGTTTCTTATATTATCGAAATACGGACTGCTCATCGCTTGAATCAACAACCTGACCACATCATAAATTGGAAAGAGATGAATACAACAACAAACTCCAAAATTAAGCTCTTAACTACATCAAGAACAGAAAAGATGAGAGCTTTATCATAGCAATCAAAGCCATCTGAGCATTGAAATAAACCACAAGACGAATGATTAGTTGGGCACTTACCGAAGATGAAAAGTCTCAATTTTTATCTTCTTGTTTGGGTCTTTAAATAAAAGAGTAACAGCAACTTACAATATGTTGCCTGCAAAGGAAATTCGCCAGAATAAATAAATACTTGTTCAGCATTATAGGCTACATTTCATAATGTATCCTTCAAGCTTAAAGCTCTTTAGACTCAAAGCATCAAAATCTCCTATAGCCTTAATTTAGACTTTAAGAAATGAAATAGTAACTGTAAACCATCAATAACAAGCACCTTAGAGAGCCAATTATGGAAAATTGGAAATCATACCAATTTATTCTAGTTCATACAGAAAGATATAGCCATGAACTATACAGGAAACAGCTAGGTTAAATGATTGATAAGCTCTACTTCTGCAAGCACAACTAAAAAGGAAAGTAATAGACTTTCACTATCACAAACACAAAAAACAAGAACATACATGAAGAGATCAGTCCATGAACATTAAAGTAAGCAGTAGATCAGTTAAGCTATAGACCATTCAAAAGAGGCAAAATCCACTCTCATCATAATAACCCCAACAAACACCAAAGCAACCAGTTAACTACAGAAAATCGGAGTCAAAACAGCCATAAAGGCACAGTCTTTCTTCTCTAATAAGCTGTGAAATAAACAACAAGAAAACCTAAAAATGTAGGGTAAGCTACAAAAATGGAAGGCAGATTGTTACCTGGGTACCAAAAATTGATGAAAAGTTCAACAATCAACGGAGAAGAAGAGGATCAAGAAACCCTAGAGAAGGAAGTGAAGAGTGACAGATATTCAACAACAGCTCTCTTTCTGCAGCTTGTGTTGCCGTCCTAAATTATCGTCTCATCTTGACACACACAATAAATACGCGAACAGACGCCGTAAAAAAATACGCAAACGGACGCCCAAGAAATTACTCCGTATAAAATACTCCAGAAAGAGACGACTTGTGTCGGACTGACCTGCGTGCACGAGTTTGAAAATGAAATTTCAAATTAAAGGCCGTTTAATCCGAGAGAGAGAATTGAAAGGGGTATTGTTCCCTTGTTGGGAATTTGACAGAAAAGCTCCAAAGAAAACAAGAAAGTCTCGAGATAATACAAGAAACAAAGACGTCTGCAGAGTGTGGGGCCCGAGTTCCATTCATGGACCTCCATGTTTTATTTTGTATCGAAATTTACTGTGCTCATAAAGATTTGAGCTTTGAATGGGCATGGAGAAATTGAAGTAACAGTAAATGGCGCCAAACAAACAAACAAAAGGGGTCATTGATGGATATCTGTACATCAACAAGTTGTCAACAAGGCTAAGTTCCAATGCTAAAGTGCAACTCGGTTGATCAATAACAAGACGATGATCAAACACAACATTTGCTTAGCATGACGAGTCAGAAGAGGATAATGCCCACGAAATTATTTACTCAACTCACCGACGAACCTTCGTTCCAATAAAATCCAACAAAAGTCTTAGACTTTATCAAGATATCTTAAAAAACGGAAAAACCAATGAATCAATAACAAGACGATAACCGAATGCAACAATCGCTTAGCACGGCCAATCAGAAGAGGACATCACAAGACGCCATGAATCACAAGCAACTCTATAAATAGACCCTTACTAAATACAACCCGCCTCTTTTACCAAATACCGTACGGTTTCTCGCGTTACGTGAGGGAGAGACACCTCGCGTAACGCGAGATTAGCAAAAAATAGCATAATTTTAAAATGCTAATCTCGCGTTACGCGATGTGCTTCTCGCGTAACGCGAGATTAACATTTTAAAATTATGCTATTTTTTACCCCTCTCTTTCCACCAAGAAAAGAAGTCTTTTTCGAAAACTAGAGAACTTAACTCTCATTGTACCATTAAACTCTATGGTTGGTTTTCGTTTGTTAGAATATTGAAACCGTAAAGTTCATAAGACGATGACCGAACGTAGCAACTGTGCACGACGAATCAGAAGAGGACACCGCCGACAAGATGACACGAATGCCAAGCAACTCAACCTTCCTACACATAACCTTCCTTTCCCTCCAAGAAAAGGGTCTTTTTCGGAAAAAAGAAAGTTCAATTCTCATTGTACACTTAGAATTTATGGTTGGTTCTCGAGTATTAAATTCCCGTAACTGTAAAGTTCATAAGTCTTTGATCTTACCGCATCGCAATCTTCGCAACGCGTTGTCAACATGACCAAGTTCCAAAGCAAAAGCGCAACTCCATGGACCAATAACATGACAACGACCGAACGCATCGGCTACTTAGCTCGACCAACGATAACAAAGACGCCAAGAATCTCAAACAACTCAACCTTCCAAGCAAAAGCGCAACTCCTTTAATCATAAAAATGGTCTTTTATGGAATCAAAGAGTTGAATTCTCATTATACCGAATTCGTGGTTGGTTCTCGAATGTTAAAATCTTGATAGTATCAGACCTCATCGAATCCCGATCTCTTAGAAAACCAAGAACCAATCAGTTATTTAAACACTTATTATTATATACTATGGTACAACAAGTTCAACATTCTGGAGTAACACACAAAAAACCAAAATCAACTGCTAGACATATCAATTTCCCTGAATGAAATCACCCAGAAGGAGACGATAGAAGAGAAGTAGCAGAGTTAACATCATCAGACAAAGCAGCAACCATATCCGCCATCTGATTAGCAACCGGCGTCCGCTTCTGCAGCTCCTGCCACCCACAATCATAGCTAATATCCGACTCCGCAGTATCAATATTAGACACCACGTCTTCTCTATCCTCCGGGTTCTTTAACTGATTCTTCTTCAGCTTCATCCCCTTTCCAACTTGCTGATAAGCCTGCAGACACCCTTTCATCTGCTCTTTAACATCAGCTTCTTGCACCGTATTCATCTGGCTCTTGATGAAATTGATCGTTTCCTTGACGTTCTTTTTCGCGTCGTCCATCAGGATTATTGCAGCGCCTTCGGGCGTCTTTTTTAGGTCGGTTCTTGGATCTGCTGCGATTATTGCTATGCATTTTTGGGGGTTCGGTGCGTTTGCGCACATGGATTGGATCGGATCGGGATTCGCTGCCTGGGGATAGGTCCATGTGGAGGCAACAATGAGGAAGGTGAGGAGGATTGTTGCCTTCATTGTTGGGTGCTTCTTCTGGTTTGGCGAAGAATCGATGGGTTTGTGTTGGCGATTGAGTATTTATGGCTCCGCATTTCGGCTAATTTTGGGGGTTGGGGCTAAAATTAGGTTAGTTGGAATTGGGGATTTTTTTTGTCTCTCCGTGAAATTAGGGCAGCTTGGAGTTTCTGATGGCTGACGATCCGTTATATTTCGATCTGATAATTTGCGGTGATAGTTTGGGCCGCCTTGAAAATGGGCCTTCGATGGATAAGCTGGATGGCCCATGGACTTTGACAGCTCCGCTCCATCATTAAGGAAAATTTGGCCCATAAAAGTATTGTTAACTTGTGCCTCATCTGACGGGCCACTAAAGCCCATAATCAATTTGTGACAATTTTATTTAGGCAAATACGCAGGTTTATTAAAGGTAATTCATTAATGAGCCGGTTACTTTGATTTTTGCATCGAAAGTTTTAAACGCTAGGAAGCAGCGTTTTAGAAAAAATGGGTAAAATAAAAAACGCAATTCTATGGCGTTGTAATATATCGGCTCTTTAATGAAAAATGTTGATGTACAAAGACACCCGTTATTAAAATAGGCAAGAAATAATAATAATAGTAATTCTATTTTTCTATCATATGCCTCAATGAAATAAATTAAGGTGTTTATAATGAAAATATTTGTTATATTTACTAATTTATGCGATTATGATTTTATTATGACGAGTTTATAGATTTCAATTTAGATAGCAGTTTCCAAACATAGTTACATTTTGATGACATTAGGTTGATGAACTTTATAAAGATACAATACTTTCAACAAGCAAAAGAAGCCAACTTGATGGTGTTTATACATACACCATCAATATCAATGACGATTTATTTGAAAATCGAACAAAGCACATAAATATTTTGGAATCTTACGTTATTCAAGAAATAAAATACTTAGAAGAGATTGAAGCCAAAAGCGTGTTATTTTTCTTTAACAAGATTGTCGATCCTCATGCTCATCTTTGGGGTAAGATAATTAACCGAGTCCCCAACCTCCCCGCGTCGAAAGCGCACCCAAGAAACTTCGCAAGTCTCATCAAGAACGAGGACGTGTCCACTTTCACGTCCTCGTACTTGATAAACAACACCTTCTCTTGCATCTCAACACACTTCTCCCATCACCCTAAAACATGGTCCCAATACGGCCCAAAAGCAGTAGGGTCCTTACAGAAGTTTTCAAACGCCGCCTCCAAAGGCAGGTCTCCGTCTTCTAGATCCCTTTTCATGTTGCAGAAATGCCAGAAGGACACGAGCATGTCACGTGGGTCCCGACACAAGTAAACTATCTTACACCCAGACTCCTAGACCATGTCTGGCAGGGCCTGGGAAGGCATGTGGGTGGAGAATATCCTTGAGGAAGGGATGGTGGAGAGATTGACCTCATCTAAGAGTTTTAACTCCAAGAACGAGACGAGATCGTGAGGGTTTTGGATGGTCAATGTGTTGAGATGTAATGGATTTTGATTAAATGACAAACATCCACTAATGATCTACTTGAGTGCATATGTATTGTTACTAGTGATTGCAGGAACGAAAGATGTCTTGCTGGATTTCATGAGACGTAAGGTTACGTTGAATGGAAGCTAGCTGTGAGGTATAGGTCCATCTGAGGAAGAATATTGGTCGAGATATCTTGGAGGATGGACTTGGAGAAATAAGGAAGAGTTGTCTCGCAAATAAGAAAAGAAGATTTCTCAAAGAAGGAAAGAAGCAACTCGGTGAAGAATTAAGTCTTGAGAAGCGTGCGTGTTCAAGCGGTTGAAGAAATAAGGAAATAATATCTAGAAGGAATATTTCCTTATAGATAATGTTTCCTTATATGCACAAGACGGCGCACGCCTATTGAAGACCTAATGTTGAAGACTTGGAGATCAAGTTGGAAGATCACGCGGAAGGAAATATATTTTAGGAAGAGATTTCCTTAAGAAAGATATTGTGAGATTTATGGAAAATAGGAAACGGCTAGATATTGTATTAGGTTAGAGCTATTTAGTTTGCTATATATTGTAAGGGATTTACATAGCTTAGCAAGACTTTGAAAAACGAAACCCTAGTGCATTGTTTAGAGTTGTTCTACGAGTGTTAGAGATTGAGATTCAATTTAGAAAAGTGATCCGAGATCTAGGTGCGAAATCTAGAAGAGTGATTCAAGTCTTATTGTAATCAAGATATCAATACACAAGTAGACTCGTTCAACTCTTTATAGTGAAAGCTAGAGAATAGTGGTTTTTCACTTCAAAGTACTTATTGGTATTTGAGGTGTTTTCACTATGATGATGTCAAGGTTTGATTCTCTAAGTTGTTTTACTTTCTTTTTGTATTACGTACCAAGGAACGAAGTCTTCTTCTGAGGTATTTGTTACTAATCGATCTAACACAATGGATCAAGAGTGTTGACCGGACGGTTGGCTAGGGTGATGAGGAGGGCTTTGAGCCAGGAGGTGACGAGGAGGACGTCAGAGTCGAGGGCGGAGAAATGAGATTGACATTTGAGGAGGCCTTGGAGAAAGGTAGGTGAATACCAAAAGCCATGAAATTGTTAGAGATTGATGGAAGAAAAGCCTTTGTGTTTGGGGAGGGAGGATATGAGTTGCTTGAATTCGCCATCGCATGTCTCTTCGACCAGATTGCTTATTGTAGAGAAGCTCATTTCGGACTTCGTCATGCTTACCATGCAAGTGTATTATGGTACACGATGACTTGAGTTAAATAATACTGTATGGTTCACATCTAGGGAAAATAATTAGGCCATGTTCACATCATGACTTGGTATAGTATATTCTTCTTATATACTCCCTCCGTCCCGGTATATAATTCATGTTTTATTTTTGACATTATTCACATTTTAATACATTTTGTCGTATAACTTTTAATATATAAGAACAAACATAGTTATATGGTGTCTTGTTTGATTCGTCTTGATGAGTAATTTAACATATCAAAATTTTAGAATTTTTTATTAACATATAGTTAGAGATATTAACGATACAAAACGTGTCTCGGCAAATGTGAAAAGTGAAAGAGAAATTATATTATGGGACGGAGGAAGTAAGAAAATGCAGAGATTACTAACTCTCACGTTTTTATAAACAAACAATTCCGAGCCAATCATTTCCAAAAAATTAATGGATTGTTATAATCCCTACTCCTTCAAAAAAAAAAAAAGATAAAACCCTTAACTATAAAATACGTACATGATCATTCAAACCTAATACACCTCATGAGGGTATATACCCACAAGGTAACTCAATCATTTTCCCATTTATATAGCTCATGTTGGGTTCGTACATTCATATTATAATGTTTTTTTATCCGATATTTTATAAATGTTAGAACCCTAGCTAGTTAGGTCACTTAGGTGAACTTATCATATGAGTTTTATTCATTTGTGTTTTGCTTTCTAGAAATTTTTTGTTGTATGTTGTTTTGATGATGATATTAACAAAATTCTAATCAATTATTAACAATACTAAAACTAGAGCAATGTCGGCCACATATTCCTCAACTATTGGTGTCACATCACCATTATAGTAAAAGCATTTATTAAAAAAGCATCATTTTGATCCCACAGTAATAATACAATCAATTATCTTAAAAATAATTTGTTAAAACTAAAAAATTCAGAAAAATCTCAACAAAACTGATCCTCATCCTGGTCCACATATTTAATAACTTTATTAATTATTCTACAATCGATTATCTTAAAGAGGAGGGTATTACATTTCAATGTAATACTCCCTCCGTTAAAAATTACTTGTCTCTGGAGTCCAAATCATTTGTTAAAAATTACTTGTCTTTTAACATAATCTTACACCTTTTTCCAAATTTACCCTATTGTTATTAATTCTTTTCTTTATTCTCTCACTCTTTGGGGGACTTTACCAGTATGGAGCCAGGTGTTATTAATTCTTTTCTTTATTCTCTCACTGTTCTTTCATTTATTCTCTCACTGTTCTTTCATTTATTCTCTATGTCATTACTTAAACTATGAAGGGTATATTTGTCTAAAATTTTAATCAATAAATTCTCCCTAAAATTGATACAGGGACAAGTATTTTTTAACGGATGGAGTACCTTTTTTGTTGTGATGAGTTTATCCCATTTCTCTAGGGGGGTAGGGCCTAATTTTTTTACCTCTTTTTATTATTTTATTGTGTGCACATGGGCACATATCAGACAAACCCTTATTAAAATATTATTAACTAATTTCATAAAGATATCCCTATGTCCGCGCACTACGCTAGTTAGTATCACTCCAAAACTGAATACATCCCTCTCGTTGCGAATTTATTTGACAAACCCCTAAATCTCCAAGAACCAAACCCTAAACCTAAATCCTCAATTTGATAAGAGATGGTAAGTAAATTTGAAAATCTCGTGAGCATATGGCGATGAATTGTTTCTTCTCGCGAGAAATTCAAAATCTCATCAAATTATCCGCCTATTAACAAAGTATATTTTTGCCCTTAATTTATTTTTATTAAAAACATGGACACAAAAGGGTAATTTCACCATTCTTAACGGAGAATCTAACAGAAATTTGGGGTAGGTGACTCGCTCCCTGTTAACGGAGTTGAAAATGTGGGTGATTTTAAAATAATTATGGATATTACAGGTGATTCCTTGCAAATTTCGACAAATAACGAGTGGTGTTCTGTAGATTCCTCTAGAATGTAATACGATATACGAAGTATAAACAACCGGAATGAAGAAAAAAATTGTAAGAATTGCAAAACCATAAAAAATAAATATTCAAGGATTAACCTTCTATAAAAACTGATTAAGCAAAACTGAAACTCAACAAAAATTAACTATAAACTCACCGACACAACATTCAATCAAAATATCTCTTGCCTCGGGCCTTTGGCTTGGGGGTTTTGTGCACAATACTGAAGTTGTTCGGTTTCAATGGCGGAGCATTGGGGCATCGTCATTGACGAGTCTTTATTTGGCTTGGGATAGAGGTTACATGAGGGTTTGCTTAGAAACAGATTCGCAGTTGGCGATTTTGTTGCTACGCAAACCCGGGGATCGCTGCCACCCGCTCTCTAGCCTTCTTGTTTCGGCAAAGGGCTCCATTGGTAGGGATTGGTCTTGCCAACTCCGTCACATTTTCCGCGAAGCAAACGCGGTCGCCGATTGCCTAGCTTCACTTGCTTTTAATTTTCCGCTAGGGATCCATTTGTTAGATGTTCCGCCCGATGGGCTTTCCTCTGTTCTTTTGTACGATGTTGGGGGTAACTCTACGCCCCGGTTGTGCGCTTTATAGTCTTTTTCTATGAAATTTGCGAGAGTTCTGTCTCTCCTTTATCAAAAAAAAAATCAAAAGATCTCTTGCACCCGAACTGACCTGGCTCACTCTCAATTTGAATATGAAATGACCGAATTCGAACTCGACTTTACAGACCGATTTACAACTCTATTTGTAGATCATGCAATTCATATACACATATAAGGTTAGGGTTTTAAGGAAACGCTAATTAACAGAGTCATCAACGCACACAAAATAAGAAGAAATGTATACTCTCCAAAGATAAACACGATGATATTATCAGAAAACGATTAATTTACTCCAACATACTGATTGGAGGTCCAACAGATACATATTTTGGTGTTTATATATTAGTAGAACATAAATATTGTATAGGCTAATATCTTTGTAATTCCAGAACCTTCTTGGTTATCTGGACTATAGTGCAGGGCTCCCCTATATATGCTGTAACTATTGCCTCAACATCAATCAAGGAAATACTTCATTAACCTATCTTTTCCACTATGGCATCAGAGCCAATCCTGGACAAACGTCCTTTCTTTTTGATCCCTCTCTGACATCTCACAAATATCTTCTTTCCAAAACCTCTCCCTCTCAAATTTCTTCCCGTTGCCCACCATGGTTAACAGTGACCTTCGTCTCACACACACCACAACTCTTCTTTCCTCAAACACCTCTCTACCAAGCTTCTCCTCGTTCATTACCGTCAAGCTCACTCAAAATAACTTCCCTCTATGGAAAGCCCAAGTCTCCCCCTACCTCCGGGCTCACAGCCTATTCTGCTACGCCGACGACTCTCTTCCCTGCCCACCGGCGACCTCAGATGGCCCAACCAACACCGCTCATCGGGACTGGATACTCATGGACCAGCTCGTTGTTGCTGTACTGACTTCCTCCCTCACTAAGGGTGTCCTAGCGCAGGTTTTGGACTGTCTCACCTCTGCTGAGATTTGGTCCACCCTGCACAGCCTCTTCGCCGCCCGCTCCAGTGCACAGGTGGTGCACGTTCGACTCCAGCTCGCCTCTCTTCGGAAAGGTGCCGAATCCGTCTCGGAATTTTTCAACAAGGCCAAGGCGCTCTCGACAACCCTCGCCGCCGCCGGACAGCCCCTGTCTGAAACAAAGTTCTCCACCTACCTCCTTGCCGGACTGCAAGCCGACTACGACTCCTTGGTGAGGGCTCTCTCCACGCAACCAATCTTGCCCTCACCAAGCTAGATTATGTCTCATCTGCTTACTCATGAGAGCAGGCTTGCTCTTCAATCTCAGAACCTCCAAAACTTCATGTCTGCAAACAACACTGAACATCGAGCAGAGGCAAATGCCACTTCCTATGGCAGAGGCAGGGGACAGACAGGGCGCAGCAGCAACTTCCAGAGAGGACGAGGCAGGCATCCCTGGAATCGAGGTGGTGGACGCAACAACTCTCTCAGTACCTTCACTGGGGCGCCAGACCATAGGCCCACATGTCAACTCTGCTGGGGCCCCGTTAACGCAGGAATGTATGAGTTGACGGCGTCTCCATCCTTGTCTCCGGCGAACTCTCCGCACGCCTTCATCACCTCTGCTTCCAACAACCTCCTGCATAACAGGCTAGGTCATCCCTCGATTAGGGTTACAAATCTTGTTCGTAGCTCCCTCCAGTTCACACACTCTCTCGGTCCATCAAGCTCACTCCAGTTTACTTCTTCTCACGGCCCAGCAAGCTCCAACCCAAATAAATGTCAGTCATGCTCCTCAGCAAAAGCCCACGCACTCCCTCACTATCCAAGTCCAAGTCAATCTCCCAGCCCACTTTTTCTTTTATTTATGGATGTATGGGGCCCAACCCACACCACTTCTCTAAATGGAAATCTCTACTATTTATCTATTATTGATGATTTCTCAAAATTCTTGTGGATTTTTCCTATACCTTCCAAATCTCTCGTCACTCAAATTGTCACAACGTTTCTCCCGTTCATCACAAAATTCTTTTCCTCCCAAATTCGCCACATTCAAACGGACGGGAGAACCGAATTCAAACCCCTCAAATCTCTCTTTCACTCAATGGGAATCAATCATAGACTCACTTGTCCATATTCCCATCAACAAAATGGCTCCATTGAAACCCGACATCGACGCATAGTCGACATCGGTCTCACTCTCCTCAAACATGCTTCTCTTCCGCTCACATTTTGGGATTATGCTTTCGAGACGGCCACCTACCTTATGAACCGCCTCCCTACACCCACACTCCAAAATCAAAGTCCATATCAAACACTTTTCAAAACTCAACCCGATTACCACTTTCTTCGGGTCTTCGGATGCCTTTGCTTTCTCAACCTTCGTCCTTACAACCGCCACAAACTCTCTTTCCGCTCCACTCCCACAATCTTTCTCAGGTATAGCTCCAACCACAAAGGTTACATTTGTCTAGATTGGGTTAATAACCGCACCTATATCTCCCGTGATGTAATCGTAATATGCTCATACGTCTAATTCGAGTTCCGTTTGAATGAGAAATGAGGACTCAAAAGTAGTTGCACTAAATGTACGTAACTAAGTTGAGTTTAAGGGGGTTAAATGTATCTCACACTTATTAGGAGAAGATAAATTTAAATAGGAATGAATGTGATTGAGCTAGAAGAGACTATTCTGATGAGCTTGGGCCTTCGAATACCACACACTCGTGGACAATCCTCTTCTCCTTATTCTGTTTTATTTATATTACACGATTTGTTAGTTCTGGAAATATAAGTTCCTACGTAAATAACGAAAGCTTTTATAGAACAATGTTATTTACCTATATTATGGACACCTACCTTATGAAAAGAGATCACAAACCATTGAATTAGGAATGTAGTATAGATTTGTACATCCATATATATGTTTTATGCATGTAAGGCCACCTCTGTACAGCAAAAATCTTTGCAATTCATATTTAGGTGATTCTACTATGCAATTCATATATGGATTACATTGATATAGATGTAATTTAAATGAGAGTTGGGTCTCACCCTTTTTTTAGCTAGCTTTAAGATAATTTTTAATCTTATTTAATATAAAAATATAAATAAAATAAAAAATATAAATTCCATTACTACGATCGCATTAATAATAGCCACATTGGTAGCTAGATTTTCGTCCTCATAAATGTACGTCCAACTATTACGTTAATATTTGCCTATAAATCAAAACAATATTTTTTGTGCTTCTCATTCATACAAAACTATAAAAAATTGAGATAATGAAGGGTATTTTGCTAGTGTGCCTCCTCTTGAGTGTGGCTATTCTTGTGTCTTCTCGTCAGCTAATTGTAGCTGATCATCATACTCAAACCACGGGTGATCACTTATTTATTAATAAATGTTGTTAATTAACATTGCTTGGCATTAACTGTACTAATTAATACAGTAATTCGTTATTATATGTGTACAGAAGATTCAGTGGTGGAAGAGTCGAAATGGTTCAATCGAGGGCATAACCAACATCACGAAGGTTCTTCCCACGAACATCACCACGGCGGCCATGGCGGGCAGAGGAAAACCATGGAGAATCATCAGGATGATGATCATGATGATGTTATCTTTTAATTAATGTGTGGAAAACTAATGAATCAAATGCCATAAGTCATACGTTTGATATCCTTCAAATTGAATAAAGTTGGTGTACTTTGTTATATGTAGTATCAAATCAAGTGTTATCTTTGGGATCTGAGGTTTGGTGTAGTTCCCTCGGCGAAAAACTAGCGACTTTACAATGTATTATAAGATTTAGGTCATCCATAACGAAGAAATTCATAGTTTTTTTATCTTTTAAAATGAATAAAGGACAAGAATTAGGAAATAGAGTTTTTGAAAAAGAGTTTTTTTTGGCCGAGTATTAAATTCAAGGACAATTTCTACTGAAATTTCCGACACAAACCTACATTAAATTTTATTTATCTTTTCCGATTTTTTAAGATAAAAAACTCAAAGTTTCTCTTATAGCTTTACTTAATTCCGGTGTGGTCAGAGCACGATTTACATCACTTCAATATTAATGAAGTGTCATAGGTTAGAAAATCCCATTAACGAAAACTAAACTCACAATTAACCTTCTAATTAGGGAAAGTGAAATCCTCACCAACTTGGTTTCTTATAATTGTGTTAGCTAAATGGATACAAAATCACTTGAGGATATGATTGAAGCTTCATCAGGGACCCATTTTCGGTATTCTGAATGGATAGTTTTCAGTGGAAAGAGGGTGCCCGTTTGATGCAAATCAACCAACTTAGTCTCAAGATCTTTGCATTGCATATTCTGGACATGAAAGTGTTGTAAGTCCTGAGTGGCGAGTGCAAACAACACATAATTAAAAGGAATCGACAGTGACTTTGGGGTGCGGATTGGGCTGCACCAAGGATCAGTTTTAAGTACTTTCCTTTTCACGGTTCTGATGGACGTGCTTACAGGTGACTTGCAAGGGGAGGTCTCATGGTGCATGTTGTTCGCAGATGATATTGTGTTGGTTGACGAGTCCAAGGAGGGTGTCAGTAACAGATTGGAAGAGTGGAGAGCAGCTTTAGAACCAAAGGGCCTCAGCTGAGTCGAGCCAAGACCGAGTATGTGGAATTTGATTTTGGAGTTTCGTCAGACAGGGATGTGGGGCTGTTGCTTGGAGAGTCTTCTGTGTGCGTGAGAGACTCCTTTAAGTACTTAGGCTCTATCTTTCAGAGAGATGGAGGAGTGGATGAGGACATCAAGTCTAGGATTCAGATAGGTTGACATCATTGGAGACAGGCTTCTGGAGTTTTGTGTGACAAAAAAGTCCCTCTTAGGCTGAAAGGTAAATTCTATAGGGTGATAGTTAGACCAGCGATGATCTATGGGGGCGAATGTTGGCCAGTTACCGTGGCTCAGGAGCAACAGATTATGGTAGCTGAGATGCGGATGCTACGCTGGATGTGTGGTCATACTAGATTGGATAGAGTTCGGAATGAAGTTATTCGAGGAAAAGTCGGAGTGCCTAGTATTAAAGATAAGTTGCGAGAATTTAGACTTCGATGGTTTGGCCACGTTCAGAGGAGGCCACTTGATGCACCAGTTCGCAGTTGTGAAGTTTTGGCGTTGGGGAACTACCGCCGGGGTAGAGGGCGACCAAAGAAGAGTTGGATGGAGGTCATCTGCAAGGACCTCGCCACTCTGGAGCTTTCAGTTGACGTGGCTCAAGACAGAGCTTTGTGGAGGGAAAGGATTCGAGTTACAGAAGCTTGATCTGAGATTCTTGGAGTGGTGTATCCTTTTACTCGGACTTGGAGCCGTATTATCTTTTTCTCTGTTTTGATCTTTCTATTTTCGATTTTTAGATCTTGTGGTATTCCCATGTATTGTTAGGTCATATCGGTTACTTCCTCCCAACCTGTTAGGGTAAGGAAATACCAATCCCGACCACCCCATAGCCCGTTTTTCGGGATAAATGGGGATTGATGCTGTTGTAGTATGATTGGTGGAGTATGGTTTGCAGAAGAAACGAAAGGGAACGTAATTCGCCCAAGAATCACACAAGTATTGGATCGTTGATTTTTAGAACGTGATTCATTAATTTTGAATCGTCAATGGTTTGTTTGATGATTCATTAATTTTTGGAATGTGATTCGTAAGAAAGACAGCAACCAAAGACAACAAACTCTCTTACCAAACTTTGGTAAATTTTATCAATGTTTAGGAAGAAAAATCATGTATTCAGTTCAACAAAACTTTGTCACAAACCTAATCATTTTGCAAATTCAACAAACTCACTGGAACTAAAGATTGATCAGACAAACTCAAAGAGAATGAACTAAAATCTTCTCTATAAATTTATTAGGCAGCACCTGCTCCCTTTCCCTTCTTCTTCTGGAGTTTCTTCATGTAGAATTCCAACTCTTTTCCCTCCAAGATGTATCTGAAGACACACATATTAGCACATTAGAATGAGTAATTTTGTTAGTGTTAAACAGAAAATTAGCTTGACTAACCCGTCTGCACGACCACATTGTCCAGGACGAGAAGAGATGGCGGCCAATAAACGTCCACCACCAAACTGTTCTTCAATATGTGGATCTAGAGTACGTCCCTGCTGACGCTTCTCCAACTTTCTCTGGACATGGTTGCTCTTAGTTGCTTCTTCAGTCGGCTCAGCTTCCTGTTAAAAAGGTTCAAATTTGATCAACCAATGCAAACCGGTAATTCATTTTACAAGAGAAACTTCCATTTACCTCTCCTTCCTTTTTGGCAGAAGCTGCAGTCTTCTTCTTGCGTCCAATGTCAACTCCATAATGCTGGAGATACCATTGCTTAAACGGCGCAGCATCAACCTGAACAATGGCACTCTTCACTAAGGTTTGAGTCCTGACAAGCTCATTGTTGGACGCGTTGTACACGACATCCAAGACACGGGTTTTTCTGGTGACAGCCTCACTACCCCATGAGTAGTTTCCGGTATCCAATCTCAAAGCACGCCACTTCACGTTTCCACCTCTAACTCTAACCCTTCTGACTGTCTTGTTGCTTGAGAGCTTTGTGTTTGCTGGCTGTCTACCGAGCTCGTACCTTCATATTTCAAGGAAGTAAAACAGTCATTAGCTCTCAGCAAAACCAGAAGAGGTTACATAAAAGATCATAAACATATACGTATCTCATGGAATGTTACAAATTATCATACGAATGATCAAGCTAATATAAAAATCAGGCTCATCAAATTCAATGACATTCTAAAATGCTTTCTAAAATGAGAAAATGAAAGGAATTGAGTGATCTGAAATCAATATGAAACAATTTCATTGTAAAACCAACTAGCAAATCCAATCAATACTAGGCTGAAACTATCACACAGCCACCACTGATTCAGCAGAATCGATCATTGGCATCGTCACTGATAAATTACAAAGTGCAGAGTGCCAGAAAACTCATTTAGCGAAAATTCTTGAATTCGCGTAATAAATTTACAAATTCAAACTAAATCGGAAAAGTATAAAATTGTGATTGCTACCAAAAGGAATAAAGGTTATGGGATTCTGTAATGACATATAAGTACATACAAATTCCTACATATAACAGCAAATCCAATCCACAATAGATGTAAATTATAAACGGGAATATGAACAAGTTCTATCATACAACCACAACTGATTTAGCCACAGAACTCTTGAATTCCCATAATAAATCTACAATTTCAAACTAAAGCTCTACGTATATCATATGAATAGAATCTAAAAAGGATAAAATTATCGATATAGGATTCAGTAAAACAGCAAATCCAATCCACACTAGCTGGAATTTTTACAGTGGAATATGAACAAGTTCTATCATACAAAAATAACTGATTCTATCATACAACAATCCACACTGGCTGTCCACCGAGCTCGTACCTTCATATTTCAATGAAGAATATTTTTAAATGAACCACCAAGCTATTATGAAAATCAGGCTCATGTAATTCAATGACAGGCTAACATGATCTCCATGAGGAAATGTGAAGGGGTTAAATTACCTGATAGCAATATGAAAAAATTCAATCCACAGCAAATAAAATGCTCGAATCTAGCTCGGAGTCAAAAGATAAATGAAGCTAATTCTATCACACAAACACCAATAGTTCAACACAGCCGATCATCAGATTTCCCTAATCAATCTACCAAATCCAACTAAAGATCTAAATGTCGAATACGAATAAAGAAGAACTCGGATTGGGAACATACTTTCGCTTCTTCCTCCACGCCTTCTTCTTGCCTCCAGTGGCGCGCCTCTTGTGCATAGAATCACGAGAGATACCTGCGAACCAAAAAAGAAAACAGAGAATTAGTACATTGATCTAGAATCGAAAGACGATGAGGTTAATTGACTCAGATTGATGGATGAATTACCCATGGTTGCTGTGTTTGTGTTCAGGCACCGATGGATTGGGGAATAAGAGGCGAGGAGCTAGGGTTTTCCGTTTTAACACTTCGCACTTCAAACCCCTCGATCAGTTCAATTACGATTATGCCCTTATGGGCCGCAATGAGAAGGCCCAATAACACTCTACTCTACCGGCCCACTTTCTTCTTTTCATTTTTCTTCTGTTGCAGGCAAATACCTCTTTTTTTTTAGCACTATTAGACCCGGGATAATCATATTAGCAATCTTCTAATATTGCATGTAATATCAACAAAGTTAATTAAGGATTTCTTATACGGTTCAACGTTGTTAAATATATGTCCCAAAATTATATTGAGACTAATCATATTTGCAATCTTCTAATATTGCATGTAATATCAACAAAGTTAGATTTATAAACGTAATCAATCAAGAAAATGACAAAATACATAATGATTTTAGGGGTAAGAAATAAAAGAAATGAGACTTACATCATTAATTAGTACTAATTAGTAATTACCATTACTTTCTGCTAAAACCAACCAACTTTTATATATATAGATCATATTATATCATTAATAGAGGTGTCAATCGGGTCATGTCGGTTTCGGGTTGTTCCGATAACAGGTCAAGTCTGGTCGGATCATTACAGGTCAGCGAGCGGTTCGGGTTAACCAACAGATGAATAACATCATTTGTAAATACTATATTTATTATTAAAAATAAATTAAATAATATTCCGTAATACATTCAAAACTAAAATAACTTATTAAAATAATATTATATTTAATTATTTTAATTCACTTGGTAGTTGGTAGTATTACACTAAAATAATATTTTTATATTATTTTTCGGGTTGGTTCGGCCAGGTTACGGGTCGATCGAGTTTGGTGAATCTATTTTCCGGATAGCTTTGGGTTCGGTTAATTCAGATTTTCGATCCGATCGAAACGGGTTTACATAAAGATCGATCGGTTTTTAGGGTTTGGTCATTTTTTAACGGCTTTACATATCATCCATTCAGATAATTCTATAAAAATATATTAAATCAACGATTTAACAATTAGAATTTATTTAATACATACAAAATACAATTGTCATCTTTATTTTTTAACGGCTTTACATACCAAGGGTATATGTATATAGTTTTTACTTATCATTTGAGTATCATATACTATTTGACACTATTTACAGTCGAAAAGAATCTTTCGATTTTAATCGATTTATAAAAAATTAGAGTTATGAGTGGTCGATCTTGTTTGATTCGTTTCAATGAGTTTTTTTTTTAAATAATTTTTTTACTACCTTATAATTAGATATATTGACGATTCAAACGTACATCGATAAATGGAGAAAGGTTCGGGTAGGAAGAGAGTTTAACGTAGGAAAAATGAAGCGTTCACGTTCACAGATAACAAGTTAATGCTCACATTGTGGGCGTTGACAATTTTGAACTTTTTAAGTGATTCGAACAGTGTATTTTTTTTTGAAAATGACCGAAATGGAATTAATCGTCAGATTATGAACATTACCATCCAGAATATGAACATTAGCAGGAACGCTTTGTTTTTCCTAACGTTAAGCCTTCTTCTTATCCGAACTTTTCGTTTAGGGAAGGAGGGAATATATAGTTCTTATATGTGAAAATATATATGCATGATATATGTATCGTTTTACAGCATGTGGTGTATGCCACTGGAGAAGTGGTAGAACATAGCCCATTAAGTCATACAAGAATTGTTGAAAGGTATTTCAATTGCATGGTTATGCTATATTTCACGAGGAAAGTCCAGGTGCAAATAACTCTTAATGTAGGAAAAACGAATAGATCATGTTTACATGCAGGTTTCTCATATTTGATGTTGAAATTACATACGAGGTATAAGTTATGATCATCCTACGTTGGTTTACGTGCAGGTTTCCTATAGGATCTCGTGTTGTTGGAGCTTTTCTGATGCCTTGTGGTAGTTGTAACTTATGTTCAAATGTTGATAAGTGTGTATCATGTATATCTCCATTCAGCATGAATGTTAGTACTAATGCTTTTTTATTTAATGTGGATCAGGGTCAAGATAATCGATGTGAGGATTTCTTTGCTTATAATCGAGCTAAAGGAACACTTTATGATGGCGAAACACCACTTTTCCTTAGGAAGAACGGTACATTTTCTGTATGCCGTATGTTTAATGACCATACTTCTTAATTGCCTTGAACAATGTACTCTAATATAAGCATACACGCCAACAAACTTACATAACATTAGTACTTCTTTTAATAAAAATATTCTTCAGTACAATGTTGTTCGTACTTTATCTGATGAACATATCAGAAGATCACACTTCCAGTCGTCTCAAATGTATGTCGGACACTCTGTGTTCTTCAGTTTGGATGTTCAGAAATTGTCGTCTTCCTTGCAAGTAATTTCGTTCTTTGCCTAGTTAAAAAAACCATTTTGCATCATAGACTCGAGCTCACGTACATCTTCTCGATAGCTCTATGCTACAAAACCACCCAACAAATACTATTTATGTTTATACAAGGGAGAAAAGTCCCGGGGAGAACAAGACTTAACGTAGAAAAAACAGAGTTTTTCGCGCTCACGGATAACAAGCTAATGTTCATAATTTGAGTAATAATGTTCATAATCTGGGCGATAAAAAATTTTGAGGTCATTTTGAGGAAAAAAAAACAATGTTCACAATAATTACAAATAAGCGACCACGTCCCTCACTGAAAACGTTCACAAATTTTTGTGACCCAGATTATGAACATTGACGTATAATATGTGAACACGATCTGTTCATTTTTCTTATGTTAAGAGTTATTTGCACCGAAACTTTACAAAAACTCTTTACACAATTTTATTAAATACATGACTACCATCCATCATAATTTAGATCATTCTGTCATGCTAATCAGTCCACAATTATCATTGTAATATATTGTACTAGCTTCTTTAACTTGTGCTCATTGTTATGCAGACAAGCCTGTGTATACGTACTGCATGGGAGGCTTATCCGAATACTGAATCTGCAATTCTAGGTTGTGCAGTTTTTACTGCATATGGTGCCATGGTTCATGCAGCTGACTTGCATGGTGGTGACTCTCTTGCTGTTTTTGGTATTGGAGGTGTTGGCTCAAGGTTTGAATCAAATCTTCAACTTTCCATGCCTAAATTTTTATGAAATTAAAATAGGTTGGTGCGTCGCGTATGGGTGCATTCTATACGTGACGCATCGAGTACATTTTTCAAAACGTATCCATATGTCGCGTATGAAGAGTCCTCATACGTTGCGTATGGATTTCCCCCCCTCATAATATTGTAGAGAATTCCAGTACGGATATCGTTTACCCCTTTAAAAAACAAATCGTTCATGCCTAATTTCCCGCGGCAACAAGTGCGTTAAAACTTAACATCAACGTTTTTTATAGTATGATATAGAACTTAACGAGAGTCTATTTAGTAACAAATTTGTAATACTTAAATATAATTCATAACTATGATATATAAGTAATAGAGATATATAAGTAATAGATGCACTTAAGCATAATTGCACATATATTTTTTCTCGATTGTCTTGAACGACAGTCCGTCTCCTCCATTTCCGGCGCAAGCGATTGGAGAACCAAACATGATACACTTTGATTGGGTTCACAATCTCCTCTATCTAATCCCTTCATCTTCTTCCTCCTCTTTCTGTGATTTCTACTTCATCTCACTTTGTATTTGCAGCTCTAGCCACACGTTTGTGAAATTCAATACTTTGTTCGTTGATTTCATTGATTTCGCCTTCACAACCCCCGAATTAAGGCATCAAATCTCTGATTCGCCTATCGTCTTCATAAATGAGTCTCGAAAACTTAGATCGCCCACTCTGAGGGATTTGATTGAGACAAAGACTGAAAACACCATATTGAAGGATTCTGCTTCGCACAACCACAGACCCAAGATAGGTGTACAATCTTGTAAAGTTAGCAGAGCTTCACTATGCAGGAAGCCATGGCATTGATTCGAGAAATTTATATGACGGAGACGCATAAATGCACCAACTTCTTAATCATTTCCCAATTATGTGCTCTTGGCATTGGTGTTTGGAACTATTATTATGTACAGAAGGAAGACTCTCAAGTCTTCAAAGGGTGGCACAAGCAATGGCAAAACTGGGTGGTAGTTAGATCAGCGATGATCTATGGGGGCGAATGTTGGTCAGTTACTGTGGCTCAGGAGCAACAAATTATGGTAGCTGAGATGCGGATGCTACGCTGGATGTGTGGTCATACTAGATTGGATAGATTTTGGAATGAAGTTATTCGAGGAAAAGTCGGAGTGTCTAGTATTAAAGATAAGTTGCGAGAATCTAGACTTCGATGGTTTGGCCACGTTCAGAGGAGGCCACTTGGTGCACCAGTTCGCAGTTGTGAAGTTCTGGCGTTGGGGGACTACCGTCGGGGTAGAGGGCGGCCAAAGAAGAGTTGGATGGAGGTCATCCGCAAGGACCTCGTCACTCTGGAGCTTTCAGTTGACGTGGCTCAAGACAGAGCTTTGTGGAGGGAAAGGATTCGAGTTACAGAAGCTTGATCTGGGATTCTTGGAGCGGTGTATCCTTTTAATCGGGCTTGGAGCCGTATAATCATTTTCTCTGTTTTGACCTTTCTGTTTTCGGTTTTTAGCTCTTGTGGTATTTCCATGTATTGTTAGGTCATATCGGTTACTTCCTCCCAACCTGTTGGGGTAAGGAAATACCAATCCCGACCACCCCATACCCCGTTTTTCGGGATAAATGGGGATTGATGTTGTTGTTGTTGTTGTTGCCTTTTGAAGGGGCGAACGATGCCCGTTTTGGACGAATTGTAATGCCCTCGATGTGTCGCGTAAGGAATGCACCCGTATACGAGGCACCGAGAATGGACGATGAATAAAAACAGAGATGGAAACCATGTTGAAATAGAAGATGGACTTTTACTTATTCTGCAATTCTTGGTGTTCCAGTTGTTTGCAGATAGCAAAAGCCTTTGGCGCCTCTACTATTATTGCAATCGACATCAATGATGAAAAGCTTCAAAACGCGAAGGCGAGAGGTGCGACTCATACTATAAACGCGTTGCAAGAAGACGCGGTAGAGAAGATAAAAGTAAACATATATACTAATCATTTTCCGTAGGAAAATATACGGGAAAAAAACCAACATCCGAAAAATTATAACATGCACCTACTCTTGAGCGCATCTTTATTGCGTCCAAACCTCTCTTTTTTAACCCGATTCTAGACCGAATGTTTGAGCATTTTGAAAGCAAAAAAACCCGATTTGTTTGGGCGCGTTAAAGATACACCCAAAACGGGTGTAAGATATAAAAAAGTGGGTGCGGGGTTAAACGCTTATTTTGTACCAAAAACCTGATTTTCTAACTAAATCTTAATAGGAGATAACTGGAGGAGAGGGTGTTGACATTGCTGTTGAAGCTCTAGGTAAGCCAAAAACATTCTTACAATGCACACAAAGCGTGCGCGACGGAGGAAAAGCTGTAATTATTGGAATTGTTGATGCTAATGTAAGAGGAGAAGTGGATATAAACCATCTAGTTCGTCGACAGGTGCATATCTATCTTATATTATATGTTAAAGCTTAAGTTTTTGAGCTTAAGAGTGGTTTTAGCATAGATTGTTAGATTGTTACTTATTAGCTATCTATTTTTTTTAAAAATATTAATTTTAAAAATTAATAATTGAAGCATGATATTGCATGCACGGAACACTACGCTAGTAGAAGCATAATATCTGCATTGTTTGGTGCCTTTTGAACTAAACTAAGATTAAAACTTTGGGTTGATTAATAGGTGAAAATCATTGGTTCTTATGGAGCAAGGACGAGGCAAGATCTTCCTAAGATAATCAAACTGGCCGAGTCTGGCACGTTCGATCTGAGTGCAGCGGTTTCGAGAAAGTATGATTTCGAGGAGGCGAACAAAGCGTACGAGGATCTTAGCGAAGGAAAGATTGTCGGTCGTGCTGTTATTAACATATCATAGGTTAAAGAGCTCTCTTCATGTGATGAGGCATTGCATGTGTAGAATCTAGTAATCAACTCAAGTAAACATATTTGAAAGCTTGGTTTCTCTAATAAGAGACACAAGAAATTAAATGTTCATGCAGTTTGATTTCTCTAATGTAAAGTGTCAGTGGAGAGAGACTCTTCCCGAATAATACACTAGCAACTGGGGATACTTAACAAGGTTACAAGCACAATGTCATGCCAAATAAACAAGCAAAGGAGAAGCTACAAAGAACTCAAAAAAGAAAACACTAAAGATTTTCTCAACTTTAATGGTCAAGTTTTAACTTGAAAATGAAAATATTGAAACAACAATTCAATATGCCTAAAGTTGGAAATGAATGTCGCGACGTGTTCGTAGGTTCAACGCATCGAAGTAGATGTGAAGTACGTCATGGAGAGGTTGTTATTAAAGTTGTATCTTTTCCTTTTACCACAGAGGCATATTAAACTAAGTACTTGTTTGATTAATAGTTCAATTCCATGATTTACAAAATCTCAAGAAGTAGGATTAGTGTTTGGTTGAATATTTTTCTCGAAAAACCATGAAAATTCATTTTCTGCAGATCTTCAATTCCTTTAAAACGCAGTAAATAACTTATCTACTCTCTAGCTAAGTTCAATTTCCCCCATTTTTAGCTATAAAATCTTAAATTCCTTTATTTTGATTTATGCTAAGATTCTACCAAATATATTTTCTTCAATTCATATGAAATGCAATTCCTCTATTTAACCAAACATGCACTAAATTGTTTTTTGTTGCAAAGCACTAAGTATTGTTAAGATTAAGATAATTGTTAAATTATCAAAATTAGGTGATATTGCCAGTTATTAGCCCAATTTTTTCTTGCACTTTCCCTTCTATCTCCTCGTTCAAAATTGCGTGGAGCTTGAAATCAGCTCAACTATCTGTGTTTCTTGCTCTTTCATCAATGGCAGCACAAACTTCTCTTTACATGGCTTCTTCTTCTTCCTCCTCGACCCTCTTTGAATCCAGAAAACCCCAATTTGGTACATTAAAGCTTCAATCTTCAATGCCGAAAGAAACCCATTTCAATCTGGTGAAGTTGAGATCTTCAAACACATTACCCATCAGCTGCAAAAGGGAGTTGATTGATTTCGAAGAAAGAACAAGCTCAAATGAGGTAAATCGAATTTCTTTAAATCAGTTTTGAGCTTCAATTCCTCTGAAAATTTTAATGCTTTGAAGGTCAGGAAAGAGATCGAGAAATGCTATGAGCTTATCCATCGTTTAGGAAGAGGAGTTGTTTACTTGGGCTCATCTAGAATGGGATGTAATCATCCTCATTACCTGCAAACATTTGAGTTAGGGAAGCAGGTAAAATTACTCAAGTCTCAAAATGTAATCTTATTTAGTTCTTGACTATCTACTATGTAGCACGGAAACCTCTAGCAAGAGAGCGTTTCGACACGCGTAAGCTCCCGGAAACTTCATAAAACGGCCAATAAAACTGAAACACATCATATGATACTCGATTAAATTAGTCAATTTGTGAGTTAGAATCCTAATCTAAGCCTCCATATGATCATTCCTAGTTCACAAAAAGTCTTCAGTTAATTGTCTTTTGTATGACAATCAATCGTTTTTATTCCATTAGATTATCGTTTATGTGATCTTATTAAGATCAATCTATTAGTTTATTCAAGAGATTTAAAATGATATATATTATCATTTCTGATTTTTGTATATTTTAGGATTGCATCTTCCCGTTTCCATTTCCGTGCTACATAGGTTCTTGATTCATTAAAATTGCTGCAGATTGCTGAGCTGTTGGAGTGCACTTCATGGACAGGAGCCGGTCCAGGACTAATGGATGCAGCAACCAAAGGCGCGCTCGAATCCGGGATGCCAGTTGGCGGATTTAAGATCGGGAAAGAGGCGGGCGAATGGACGACGACAAACTACCATTCCTATCTTCCTGCACAAACATACCTTACTTGCAGATTCTTCTCATCAAGAAAGCATGGATTAGTTGATGCTGCAATGAGGAAAGGTAAGTCTGATCGAACGGCTGTCATTGCGCTTCCTGGCGGGATTGGGACTCTTGATGAGATCTTTGAGATCCTAACACTGATTCAGCTGGAAAGGGTTGGGTCAGACTTTCCTGTCCCGTTCGTGTTGATGAACTATGATTCGTTCTATTCCAAGCTGCTCGGGTTTCTTGATGATTGTGAGGAGTGGGGAACTGTTGCTAAGGGGGAGGTTGATTCTCTATGGAAGGTTTGTGACAGCAACTCTGAAGCTTTGGGTTACTTGGCAAAGTTCTATGATATGGAATAGGCATCTGCATTCTTGAATTGGTTGGTTATTTATTTGTTGTACTGTATTCAAGAAATACAGATATTGTAGTTTGGTGTTTGAGAATTAGGTACATTTGAGTTCAAGCAAAGGGCAAGATATTGATTATGTATTGTCCTTAGTATTGATCTATTAACTTCTCACTACAAACAAAGGGCAAAATACATACTGAACTTAAGCTCCATACTGCACACTAAACTCAACGAGGAAATGTAACTAAACTTCATGATGAAAAGCACACAAATGATGGAGTAATACTGATATAGGAAAGAAGACAAAGCCAGCCAAAAACTCAACGAGGAAATGTAACTAAACTTCTTGATGAAAAGCACACAAATGATGGAGTAGTACTGATGTTATAGGAAAGAAGACAAAGCCAGCCAAAAACAAAGACTGGATCTTATATAACAAGGAGTAGAAATTCAATAGTACTAGTAAAAATCTATTCCTTTTAGACCTTTTGTTTTCCTTTATGTAGTTTGTCTAGTTCTTCTTCGGCTTCTTTCAACTGTTCTCGAAGTGTTGATATCCTCCTTTCCAAATGCTCTACAGGGTTTTTGGAGGCCAAAGCTTGGTATGGTGTGATGAAGCGTTGAGAGAATGATTTTAATGCCGCCACTCCACAAACCTGTAAAAAACAATATCCACTCCAATGAGGATGAATATGCTTAACCTGTGTTACAAAATATGGTAGATGCCTCATGCCCTACCTCTTCAGGCAGCAATGGCAGCTTTGTAATGTGGAAGTCGTCGTATAGTACGTAAAATTGATCAACGTACTTCTGTTGCATCCTCATTCTTGCCTTGAGCAGCTTAGAGTCAACATCTAGGTGTAGGTAGTAGTTTATAGGTATTAGATTACCTTTGTCTTGATTGGTCACAAGGATATATGAACATGAGAGGAAATATTATGGAGTACCTTCATCTTCGAATAATACTTGATTAATGATGATATTGCGAGTATCAATCTCGAACTTTGTTAGCTCCTGCACCAATCTTTCTGTTTCGTAGAGGGAGAGAAACTCTGGGATGCAGACACAGACGAAAGTTGTCATGTCCTGCAACATAACACTAGTCAACTCACCAGAAATATCAAATATATTCAGATTGGTAGAAAAATAAACAGAACAAGAAGGAAAAAGGGATTATTACCGGATCCTTAAACTGCTTATTTACTTTCTCAATCACATCCTTCATGCCCTCAAGCCTCCCCAAGATTGCATCCTCGCCAAATTCATCCTCTACGCCAAAAAGACGTGTCATCTGGCAAATTGAACACAAGAAAGCTTATTAGTCAGGTTTAACAAGTCCACAATAAGCAGAAATTATAGACATAACAAAGACATGGAGAATTCTTGAAGGGGAAACAGATTATACCTGACTCAGGAGACCCCCAAATTTGTTCTTCACAGACATCAATTTGGCAAGGCCTTTCTCCAAAGTCGATGGGAACTGCAAGAGTCGAAGTGTATGGCCAGTTGGAGCAGTGTCAAATACTATCACGGAATAATCCATTGACTGCACTAGCCTGCAAGAGAAAGGAAGTGTGTGACAACCCCTAATTAACTATGAACTACACCGGCTTCCCTGATACACCTACAATTTATAGCTCATTCTTATCAAAACTTACTACAGAGTCCCAAAGCAACTCCCTTACATGCTTAATCCTACATGGAAATTTCCTAGGTCATATCTTTGAAATTGCCGAGTTGGGTAAGACAGGTATGTCCTCTTTTATACTTCAAAGTTCAAAGTACAGATGGATGATTTCACATATACTATCTTAAGATCTCATAGTGCACTATATAACATATTAAGTGATCTCGATAAAGGCAATACTTATGCACACTAACTGATGACACATTCCACTTAAAATTTTGAAAAACCTCCGTTGCCAAGAAAATGCATCATTGAATCATGGCATCACATGGTCCATTGAATAATATCAGCAAGATAACGACTCATTGTGTATAGCATAATTCAGAAAATGGAATCCTGCCGTTGAGTTTTGCTTAAGCATGTATCTTTATATAACTTGAAGTACCTCATCAAGATGAAATCTGATAATATGTCATCTTATCCAGAGAAAAAAATGAACTCACTTCAGCATTTCTGCAAAGCTCATGGCTTCATCAATTCCAGGAATTGCATTGGCCAACTCCGAAACAAAACTATCTGAGCCATCTGCACCAGGCAAGTCATCATTCTCCAGCGAAGGATCTACCTCCTATAAGAGAACAAAAAAAATAGAAAAAATTTAGAACTTCCTTTCAGAACAACTATCAGCATACATAGCTAGCACATCTAAATTCTATACTGGATTCAATTTGCTATTCAGTAACTGCAAGAATTCAGAACTCTTTGAGAAGCTGGATTCAATTTTGCTCAAATGCTTTTTTACTAAAGAGCACAATCACACCATGCAAGCTACACAGTTAATGATAGTTTTGCATCAAAATCCAAGGAACAATTATTACAATTTCAATATATAAGATAAATTTGCATGTGGTAACCTGTTGAAACTTTCAAACGTAAATCAGCGACCAAGAAGAGTCATATTCTTTGAGGACAAATATCAGCATACATAGCTAGCAGTAGCACAATTAGATACTATATTGGATTCAATTAGTTGTCTTATAGTAACAGAAGGAATTCAACCCTCTTTAAGAAGCTGGATTCAATTTTGCTCAAGTGCTTATATACTAAATACCACACCATGCAAGCTACACAGTTAATGATGGCTTTGCATCAATATACCAGGAACAACTATTACAATTTCAATATATGTGATAAATTTGCATGAGGTAACCTGTTGAAACTTTCAAACGTAAATCAGAGACCAAGAAGAGTCATATTCTTTTCGGACAATTATCAGCATACATAGCTAGCACAATTAAATGCTATACTGGACTCAATTTGCTATGTAGCCACTTAGTTGTCTTACAGACTTTACAGTAACTGCAAAAATTCAACACTTTGAGAAGCTGGATTCAATTTTTCTCAAGAGCTCATTTACTAAAGAGCACAACCACACCATGCAAGCTACACAGTCAATGATGGTTTTGCATCAATATCCAAGGAACAACTATTATAATTTCAATATATAAGATAGATTTGCATGTGGTAACCTGTTGAAACTTTCAAAGTTAAATCAGTGACCAAGAAGAGTCATATTCAAGATATCTCACCTTAATCATCATCAATCCAAATAACAAACAATGAAATTACTTAACAACTAACTATTCCATATTTACGTTGCAAAATGCTAAATATCCGAAATCCTAAAATTCACAATTCATACCAAACCGAATCCAATTCAAATTCGAAACAGAAATTGAAGAGACAGGAAGCAAACACCAACAGGTTACCACCCATTTAGCACAATTATCGCCATACACATCTAAATGCTATACTAGATTCAATATGCTATATAGCCACTTAGTTGTCTTACAGTAACTGCAAGAATTCAACACTCTCTGAGAAGTTGGATTCAATTTTGCTCAAATGTTTATTTACTAAAGAACACAGCCACACCATGCAAGCTTTGCATCAAAATCCAAGGAACAACTATTATAATTTCTATGTATAAGATAAATTTGCATGTGGTAACCTGTTGAAACTTTCAAACGTAAATCAGTGATGCACTAAATGCTAAATATCCGAAACCCTAAAATTCACAATTCATACCAAACCGAAACCAATTCAAATTCGAAACAGAAATTGAAGAAACGGGAAGCGAAGCACAAACCATGGCAAAGAGATTAGTGAAGCCATTAACCAAAGTAGGCGCTTTGGTGAACCTTTGTTGAAATGCGTCGCTGAGATTGTGTGCAGGATCGGTAGAAATGATAAGAACAGAGGCTCGAACCCTAGCTAGAAGAATAGCGAGAATGGAGCTACATGTCGTCTTCCCCACGCCTCCTTTCCCGCCGACGAACACCCATTTGATAGTCTCTTGATCGAGAATATTCTGCACTGAACCTTCCGGAAAATCCTGATCTGAAGCCATTTCAATCGCTCTCTCTAATTGCAAATGCCAAGAGAGAATTCTTGAAAGTTTTTTGGGGAATTCGAGATTAAAATCTGTCGGAGTTTGAGTTGATGCCTTTCTTCATGTTTCAAACTAACTTTTCGAATGTAATTTGAATTTGGATTATGGGTTAATGTTGCTTGCTACAAGGGACATATTCAACAATGATCGATACTTAGGATTGTGATTCTCGATACCTCACGTTTGGTTGAGATTCGTCATTTCACTGTTTTATTGGTTTGGTTCATAAGGCTTTTATGGTTTAGAAGTGGATTTTGATCGTTTCCTTCTTCTCTTTGGTTATAATTTGGTGGGTTCGTTACTCTTATTTGCTTGTGATCATTACTGACTTGGGCGTCGGAGAGCCAAATCTGGGAGTTCATCCTTCCGGTTTGGTTGTGCAGGTGTTTCGGGAGCTCAAGAACACAAAGAACAGTGAAGAAAACAAGAAGATGAAATCCAAGTTGTTGTATCAGTTGGCGTGAAGGAGGTCTCCGGTGCTTGAAGATTATTGACTGATCAGATCTCACGAGGGGTTGATTGCGAGATCGCGAACACCTGAGCTCCAACATATAATTCACATTTTTAGGGTTTTAATCATGTTATCCGAAGTTTCACGAGATCGAGATGATGCAAAGTTTGAATACGCATGATAAACGAATACGTCGAATAAGCGAGAAATATTGTTTACTGAAACTTTGAACGTTATAACTTCGAGACGTCAAACGTTACAAAAAGAAACCGCTTTTTTGTTTCCGATACATAGAACTAACAAGCCAAATACACAATCTAACACAAACCAAGACTAGTAAAGTGAGTTATAAGTGGAGAAAGTGGCTATGATTGACATAACACAAATACACAAACATGGAAGAAGAGTAGTATTAAGAAGCCTACTCTGTCCCCAATACCCAGCCAAAGTAATCATACCATCAGCTATAACTCGAGCCAACGTCCCCGCCTCAGTCGACAATAACCCGCCATTGTAGGTCCCACGCGAAAGCCGTGATGACATCACTCGTGACAACAACGAAAGGTTCACGCCTTCGAGTACTTCAGCAGCCACGAACGTGATCAATGCAGAGGAGACGTATTGTGCGACCGAGTAAGGGATTATTGTGTGAAAGCTTAGGAGTATGCCAAAACATAACATGATCTCTGATGCCAGTAAAACTTGCCTGTAATCAAGAATGAGGTTAATAATAGCAAGAACAGACTGAAACTGATGTGAAAATGGTTTAATTACCTTTCTTCAAACATGTTACTGATGTAGTTTCCAACTATCACATTTACTGGAAGAACTGTTAGCCCCAAACATGCAAGAAAAACCGCTACGCTTTGAGTCGACCATAGGAAATAGTATGTCGTGATGACACTAGATTCGGCTAGTACTATCTCCAATGCGTATTTCAGCATGAAGTATATCAGCAGCTGAACCTGGAAGATGAACATGATTTTAGCTGAATATTGGCATAACAATGTCAATAAGGAAGAATAGATGAGATTTTTTACCTTTATGGAAGGGGTCAGTAGCTTATATGCAGCAAGAATAGATGTGGCGGGTCTGTGGATTTCTTGATCCTCGTCTGTTGGGTGTAAAATCAAGGGCTTCTTCATGCCATTCTCCATACCGGAGTTAGATTCCCGAGCTTCTGAATTTCGTTGAAAGTGAGCCGGTTCTTTGAAGGAAAACCATAGGCAGACGAGATAAATAAGCCAAGAAAACGCCATAAACCAGCCCGGTAAAGTATTTTGGTTAAATGTCAGCTTGTAAATCTTGAACTTAGTCTGAAACAAGCAAGCCAAAGCCGGACCACACGCCATTCCAAGCGCACTTGCACTGACAAAACCAGCAGAGGCCTTTAATCTCATTTTTAATGGCACACAATCGCTTATATAGCGTCTGTTAACAGCTCTTGCAGATCCCAGCCTGAAAATTGTCAATTTTACATTCTGTCAGATTCTTAAGAAAAAATATGACAGAGTATGAAAAAACAAGACTTACCCACAAAAAAGGCGGCCAATCAGAAGAACTGAAATGGAGTTGAGATCATAAGCACACGCGTACAACACGTTTCCTATGAAAAGAACGACACTGCTGAAAACGAGAGGTCTGAAGTAGGATTTATTAGACCATGAGCTAAAATAAACAGAGGAGAAAATCTGAGCTACTGCCATTGATCCAATGACAGCGCCACAAACGGTTGCTGCAGCTCCAAGGCTGAGGGAATAGTTATCAGCAGTTGGAACTATAATGTAAGTGTTGACCATGTACAAGAACGTATTTGTCAGATTCAGAACAAGGGACGGAAAATGGAATTCTTGGTCAAGAACGTCGTCTTGATCAGATGTGAGGGCGTCTTCTTGCAGGATTAACGCGTGTTGTCCCATGAAGTGGAGGACGTTTGTTGTATGTGTTAGTCTGTCTATAGCTGCTTTGATTGAAACCACATCTGAATCCTCAATAGGAAGAACATGAAGATCATAGATTGAAAAAGAACTGCCATGATTATCTTGTAGATCATTGAGATTGCGTGATATGGCTCCTAAAACAGCTCCAAAACCCTGATCAGAAAATCACTCATAATCATTTTCATTGTTTTCATTCTCATTAAAAGTAACTGATGTAAATTACCACATGCTTGAAAACTTGTTGGAGCTGAGAGTAAGGATGATTAGCGCGAGTTTTGACATAATAATTGGTGAACTTATATCCAAAACGCTTATCGAATTTCTTCAGGATCTTCCTTAGACCAGTAGCATTCATTTCCACAAAGAACAGAAGCTTCAAAAGATCTCTCCCAACAACTCTATAAGCTTCTTGCATCTCAGCCAAGTTAGGAACCAATTCACGCTGTAAAAGAGTGTATTGTTCTTCCCTAAGACGCGAAAGCCGACTTGCAAGAAGCCCTTGTTGTTCCATGATGAACAACACAGTCTTCTCAATCTGCAAAAATTAAAGAACAGAGAGGTTGTTTTTTATGAACCAAAATGAAGATTGCGTCAAAAATTGCATAGTCTGACTACTACTTCACAAAACAAGAAGCATAGACACATAAATGAGTCATTTTGCTTTATTCCACATAAAACTTGAAGCCATAGAATAGTTGTTGTACTACAAAATCAATATAAAAAGATTACAGAAGTTGTTTCCCATAGCTCAAAATGAAGATTGCGTCAAAAATTACATAGTAACTATAACTTCACAAAATAAGAAGCATAAACAGTTAAATGAATCATTTTGATTTATTCCATATAATTCTGAAGCCAAATTCGTACCTGAATGTCAAGCATCCAAGAAAATTCCTTGAGAAAATCAGGATGATCTCCTGCACCATCCTCGATTTGTCGAGCGTAATGGTTGAGTTTCTTCTTCAACAGCTTGTAATTTATGTAATAGCTGCGGTTCCAAAACAGTAAAAACATGCTTCAGAAACTGTAATATATGATTACCAGCTAAGACTTTCTTGATCAAACTTACCCTTGCCATTCTTCAACTTGTGATGCTTTCAACTTTTTCCCAAAAGCAACCATCTTTTTTTTACCTTACAAGATTCAACAAGACATTGCAATCTGAATAAACTCTAACCCATATATCCAAAATAAAATCTAGGGTTATGAACGTTGCAAAAATTCATACAAATCAGAAATGAAATAACAGATTCAATGTATATATCTACATATGCATATCGAATTACCGATCAATTAGGGTTTGCCGATGTGTGATTAATCCGAATTACACCATTGTTACGCCCTTCTCACGAAGCGATACAGAGTGGAGGTTTGTGGGGAACTATTTGAAGCCAAAGCACTATTTGAATCATTTTGGTTGAAAAATAATTTGAAAAACAAGTGTGACAATAATGTGTCCTTTGTTTTATGCGGATCTAGTTAGTTATGATAATGATTGTTAAGATTGCTATATTAGAAAACATGATAATTGAAGAACTTTTTCGAAACTGCATTTTGTGCCTATTGTAAAAATCAAGTTAAAAATCGAACATTTATTAGATATATTTTTCAAAAACGTGTCTATATAGGGAAAAAATTCAATAATTCAGTAATTTAAAGTATTTGATAAATTACTAATCATTTTCTGACCACTCAAGGAAATCTTTTGGATGTTTTTATGATGGTGACTTTTAGTTTTAGATATATGGATGACTTCTTTTCTCACTCTTGGACTTGGAAAATAAAAAATATAATACTAAAACCATGTATCTAATGTATTAAACTTCTCCATAGTTATGAAAGTGTTTCTAACTTAATAGTTAAGAAATTCAATTACCTATTTTTAAATTTATCTATTTATCTAATAATTTGAAATAGAAATTCCCATATTTTATTTTATTATTTTTAAATAGAATGCAAGTAAGTGTCACCTCTCTTTTTTATAAAAAAATATATTAATCACTTTCTTCATTCTTTTACATCAAACAATAACGTTATTATTATAAATAATACTTTTTCAATAGAATATTTACAAATACTTGGAATTATTTTTTCAAAACTTCAAACTTTTATAATACGCCAACACTACGCTAGTAGCCTTTAACTAATCTCGGTTATATTTGAAAGTTTGATGAGAACTAAAATTAAAATACGTAAACTAAGGTTTTATATTCAATATTCATGCATCCAAGTTAGAGAAATGACAATTTAGCTCGAGAAAAAATGTTGGATGCATGAAAATGTTGAATACCATGCATAATATTTTCAGGAAATATAGTTAACAAGTAATTAAACAAAATCTAAGTTAGATCAATCGAATAAGACATGCATAGGAAATGGATATCGGGGGACCAAAAACGGGATCTCTTGGAATATTCCGAATATTCCATGATTCCATTTATATAATAATCGGACACGTGGCTGGCTATCAGAGCATGATTCCACTATTCATGAAATATCTGTTTACGTGGAGCTAATCATCTCGACTTCAATGAACAAAACGACACCGTTTCAAAGTCAATTAATGGGTCGTTTATAGTGTACTCCCTCCGTCCCAACGCTATTCACGTTTTAAGATAATCTTCGACATATCTTCTAATATAGGAAAAAATATAGTAATATGAGGTCTTATTTGATTCGTCTCATCAAGAACTTTAACAATATCAAAATTTTATAATTTTTATTAATGTATATTTAAAGATATTAACGTTACAAAACGTATCTCGGCGAATGTGCCGGAAAGAGATGGGAAAAACATTAAGGGACGGAGGGAGTACGCACGTACGTATGCCTTCGAATTTCATACATGACAGTTTGTAACAAGTTTAAGATTGAAAATCATCAAGTTATAAATAGGTAAACAAAAAGAGATTAATATGCACATAATATGGTATGTATTAAGAACGGAAAAATGAAATACATTACCTTGTGATAAAAGCTAGAGTGATCATGTAAAATGACAAGATAAGTTGAAAGAAGAATTTAAAGGGAGGATAAGAGAGATTAGGAGAGGGTTAATATGGCTCTTGAGAAGCTTGAAGGGTCAATCTACTTATGTGTTAGGGCATTACAATAAAATAAAATGTGGTCTGATCTTTTATTTGTTTGGATCTGATATTTCTTATGAGTTAACTTCTATGAGGATGAATCTTGAGGTAAAGAATAAGGACGATGAACACAAACATTGTTATGCCTGAACACATGCGTTATAATGTATGAACACATTTTTGCAAATGAACACACAATGTGTCACACTATGACATGCACATACTCTGACGTATGAACACCGACGTTATGACTGATGAACCCACACATTTTAACGCATGAATGTACATAAAAGTGTACTGAGTCTTAACCTAATAATTTATCGTGAGGATCTTTTTCCATTTCTTATACCTATTCTCTTAACTAATTTGTATTATTTCAACTATCTTTTATCTTAATTAATTTGCGGTAGATATTTATTTTGTTAATACTTAATAGCATAGCAACGAAGATGAGATGGGAATGATGCACCATTTATGTGGCCTACCATGGGCTCTAGGAGATCTAATTTGGCCACCATCTAGATATTCTTTTGTTAATTTAGATGTAATAAATGTTGGATCCGGAGGCTCAAAGCCCATTAAGAGGAGGCCCAATATTATTCTCTTAGGTCATCGATGGTGTATATATAGCAAGCAACCGTGTTTGTAAAAGGGGAGAAATGAACCAACAAGCATGTGCATGGTTGGGTGGTAAGGGACCACAACAACCCAACATGAGGTCTCGAGTTCGAGACTTGGTGGAGGTTAAAAATTGTTTGTTGGGAGAGTCACTCACGCCGCTCGAACTCTAGATGTAAGGGTAGTAGGGGAGTTTCCTAACCGCTGAACTAGAGTGAAAAAAAAAAAAAAAAAAAAAGTTCAGAAATGAGGATTATGAGCTATTCGGAAGAGAGAAAAAGGGAGCAAATGAAGAAAGAATATAGAGAAGAGCATGAGATCAGGGATAGATCGAGGGATGGAGGTCTGAGTGCAAAGATCAAGCTAAATACCTCCACAACCTAGTGTATTGACCTTCATTCTCATCCGCCATTAACGATGGAAGCAGAGCTAGTCCTTTGAGGTAACCGGGTCGGTTCTATCCTCCTGACTCACTCATCCGACTGCCCAATGATGGAATGTAGTCGACTTCCCTCCAATCTTATTCGGTCTAAGCTCGCGACTCCGACTGTGTTCCGTCTGAGCTCGTGAAGTTCATCATGGTCTTCCATGCGAGCTCGCGACGCTCTACCATATCTAGCGGTCGACCTTAGCTCGCAATGACAGTATCTAACGATAGAAGTCAACTTCCGACTACATGACTGCTCGCAAGGTGGCCTATATAATGCATGTATATTGTTGAACATGTAGTTGCTCGTAAGATGTGGACATATGGTTGGGAGTGCAGTTGATCACGAGGTACAACTGTAGTTATTTAGTGTGGTAACGTTATGAGCACGCAAACATTACTAATATTATGAGTATATAGCTTCTCGCGTGGGATATATGAAACAAGGTGTTAAGCATGACTCGTGTGGCTCGCGAGCTCACCCGAAGAGCTGAGTGTCGTGCATAACTAAATAAATATATACTGATCGACTCTTAAGTTAATCAAGCATCTCCGGGAACGTTACATCTCTCTTGGCATCGCACAGTAAAAGTTGACACGAACGATTTGACTCTCGCGACTCTTTATACTTGCTCTTTCGCTTAAAATATATAGTTTTACGTAATTACTGACTTGAGCGTCGGAGTGCCCTTTCCGGGGAGTCCCATCTCCGGGTTTGGCTTTTGCAGGAACTTAGAGACATTTCCTTTGAAAGCAAGAGAGCCTTGGAGGCTTGCGAGGCTGATTGCAAGAGTGCCTTGGGTACTTGTGGAAAGAAGAGGAGATAAAGACTCGAGAATCCGGAGTGTTGCCGGTTATTCTACCGTTGGAATGAGGTTCCAACAAATCCGAGTTCCAACAATAAACACGCCAAAAAGCTTGCAAGTTAAACAAATAGTTCGATAACTGGTAACATGTGATATCCAAGACTATTATTCAATCACAAAAAACTTCATATACCAACAGCTAATAAGGTTTGTGTATGGATCTCACAACACAATGCACGTACTAGTACACAAGAGACGTATGTGTTAGATTGTCGACTATTGCATTTGTAATTATAAATTTGTTAGTTCATTCTTTAACAAAAATTAACAAAAAACAATAACAACAAGTACAAAGGCGTGGCCGCCATACAAGATCGGTTATGCACATATATGAGATTCAGATTAACAAGATAAGTTTCGTTCTATAATTGTAATATAGTTATGTATAGTATAGCATATACCTTGATGAAAGCAACAAGTCCATAACCAAAGTCTTTCTTTATCCATTAGTTTAAGCCATTAAATTTTGCTAAGTTGTCTTGTTCTTCTTCATGGCTGTCTTTTTCCCCTTCTTTATTTGTTGTTTGTGCCATTATATTACTCAATCGGTGCTCCCTTCTCGATCCACCTTTTCCCCTAATTCTTATTTTATTTGTAAAGGAAATCATAGATTTTTTCATCTGATCTTTCAAGATTGATCAACTACAGTAGTGAAACTAAAGTGGTATAGGTGGGACATTGAGAAAAAAGTATATGGAGCAATGGATCGAGTGTCTAAATGCATGCAAAAATGTATAAAATAACAAGATCAAACATCAAAGATAGGTTTCACAACATTTAGATAAGAGTAAGAGACACATTCATAAACCAGATACACTACTATAAAGGCCATAGCATCCAACAAAATTTCGTGTCAATCCCCATGAGTCGACGCTTGATAAACTCGAGAGAGACCCACGACAAGCTATGACATATAGATCGATATATAGTCATACAACACAACTAGCTATTTTAAGGCTCAACATCATCAAGACCCGCCACATTTCTAAGTGTCCATCCCACAGCATAAGCAACAGAAGCCGCAATGGCTCCATTCGAAACCGTCATAAGCATCGAAAGCACGTGATTCTCCCCTGCTATCTTCGCCTTTGCAAAACCGAGCAAAGCAAGCGCAAGCATGGAGAGGATGCACGCACCTAAAAACTTAACTGACTCGTTGTTAGTGAACGGCATTAGCACGATGAACGAGAGAAGTGGTGCGCACCCGAATGTGATGAAGGCTCCGAATGTTACGAGCCCATTCTTCCAAGGCTTCTCGGTCTCGTCTGGAGGGCATATTCCCTTTCGTAATGCTAGGGTTTCTTCCACTATCACGTCGTTGTACTTGGAAAATATGTTCACCACCTGACCAACATAAACCTATTAGTAGAGATGCAGTAAGCTTTGTCTTTAACCAGTTCACATGCTCACTAAATGTATGTAAACTGAAAAAAAAACAATGCAAAAACATATATAACGGCTCATTTGGAACAATTATACTCTGATATCGTTTTGATATTCAGACATGATATCGTTATCTAATACCAAAGAACAAATATACGAAACGTAGTTTGATATCGATATCTTGATCACGGGTAAGTTTTTTTTATGAGAAGCGGGTCCTAAGCTTAATATATAGACGTATGTAATGCAAAAACAACTTACTAACAGAGACAAAAGCATAGTTTGCTTACTGATCGAATCCAAAAGTGTACATATATGATATAACATGAGGAAATGCATGTAATACAAAAATAAGCTGTCTTTGACCACTCAATGTCCAATAACCTATCAACATATAGAGTTCACATGACTATGCCAATGCATGTGATATAGAAACCAAGCTAAGAACATGCAATATTTTACCGTACGAGCGTGTTTGATATCGATCAAGATCAAGCCGACATTGGAGAGGGTTCGATCTCGAGACCAAGCCGACATTAGAGCGAGTTTGATCTCAAGACGAAGCCAGCATTAGAGCGAGTTTGATCTCGAGACCAAGCCGACTAATGAGCGTGTTCGATATCGAGATCAAGCCGACGTTTGATATCGAGATGAAGCCGACATTAGAGCGTGTTCGATATCGAGATCAAGCCGACATTAGAGCGTGTTCAATATCGAGACCACATCGAGCTTGATCCCGAGAACAAGCCGACACTACATCGAGCTTGATCCCGAGACCAAGCCGACACTACATCGAGCTTGATCCCGAGACCAAGCCGACACTACATCGAGCTTGATCCCGAGACCAAGCCGACACTACATCGAGCTTGATCCCGAGACCAAGCCGACACTACATCGAGCTTGATCCCGAGACCGACCCGACACTACATCGAGCTTGATCCCGACACTACAACGAGCTTGATCCCGACACTACAACGAGCTTGATCCCGAGACCGACCCGACACTACAACGAGCTTGATCTCGAGACTGACCCGACACTACAGCGAGCTTGATCTCGAGACCAACCCGACACCACAGCGAGTTCAATCTCGAGACCAACCCGACACTACACCGAGTTCAATCCCGAGACCAACCCGACACTACACCGAGTTCAATCCCGAGATCAACCCCGACACCACAGCGAGTTCGATCTCGAGATCAACCCCGACACCACAACGAGTTCGATCTCGAGATCAACCCCGACACCACAACGAGTTCGATCTCGAGATCAACCCCTACACCACAACGAGTCTGATCTCGAGATCAACCCCGACACCACAACGAGTCTGATCTCGAGATCAACCCCGACACCACAACGAGTCTGATCTCGAGATCAACCCCGGCACCACAACGAGTCTTATCTCGAGATCAACCCCGAGACACCACAACGAGTCTGATCTCGAGATCAACCCCGAGACACCACAACGAGTCTGATCTCGAGATCAACCCGACACTACAACGATTTAGAGCGTATTTTCGATATCGATCAAACCCGATATCTCATACCTATATCTATAGGTACCACACGAGACCTAAGAGGAATAGACACACATAAACACTGCTAACAACATGCAATGCAACAGAGTAAGAGAACATGCACTAAGTAGTAATTAATTACCGTAGAAGCATCTTGAAAATCCATGCCAAGATCCACATACCGTTTCACCAATCCCCTACACATTCCATCCTTATTATCATCTCCATTAGCTTCCCACACAGTATTCTCCCTCTCTTTAATCGCCATATCCTTCTCCGTAACAGTCGAAACATAATCTCCAAACCCCATCGAAATCCCATCCGCAACCAGATTCGCAAAACCCAGAACCAGTACGTCTCCAGACGACATTCTTCCGCCGGAAATGGAGGAGATTAGAGAAAAGCATGTGACTATGGCGTCCATTCCGCCATAGACTATGCTCTTCGTGTACTCGCCTAAGCTCCATGTAGACGAAGGCTTGCTCTGGCTCTTCTTCTTGTTCATTAGTGATGTTTCTTCGTCGATTTCTTGCGTGGAGATGAAGTTGTTCGTTGGCATTTTCTGTGATTTGGTGGGATTCAGATTTGGAGTTTCGCTTCTCGGTTGGAAATTAGGGACTTGGGGATTTTTTACGTGGCGTTTTGCATGTCTAAGGAGCTGACACGTGCTTATTCACTCCTACATCAAATTGACTCGTCTTTTTTCTGAAATAAGCATTTTACCCGAAAAAATTCCCGACGTAGGCTCTTTTCAAAACAATTTCCCAAAATAGGCACTTATTTCAGCTTCGGAATTTTTTTACGTGTGAGAGACGCTGGTTGAACCAGCGTCTCTCCTCCGAAGCTGAAGCTATTTTTTTTTGATTTTTTTATGTATAAGAGACGCTGGCCGAACCAGCGTCTCTTATACATATTTTTTTTTTAATTCCCCGTGTTCTTACACGTAAAAAGTAAAAAAAAAGGCTCATTTACGTGAATTAGATTTAGGAATTGTTAAATTTTTTTTTTCCAAAGTTTATATATATATATATATATATATATATATATATTATTATACATGACTTACTCGTGTTTGGATGGCTCGTATGGGCTCGTTTGAAATCGGAATCGATCACGACCGATTTCGTTGGGTCCGTATTGATCCCAGCTTTCACCAGATATGTCTCTCATCGCGTGATATGGAGGAACGAATTGTAAATATCCATTTACAGTAGAAGGTACGCACGAGACTTACGCTTGTTCGGGTGGCTCGTATGGGCTCGTTTGAAATCGGAATCGATCACGACCGATTTCGTTGGGTCCGTATTGATCCCAGCTTTCACCTGATATGTCTCTCATCGCGTGATATGGAGGAACGAATTGTAAATATCCATTTACAGTAGAAGGTACGCACGAGACTTACGCTTGTTCGGGTGGCTCGTATGGGCTCGTTTGAAATCGGAATCGATCACGACCGATTTCGTTGGGTCCGTATTGATCCCAGCTTTCACCAGATATGTCTCTCGCTCGATTCTGATTTCGAACGAGCCCATACGAGCCACCTGAACAAGCGTAAGTCTCGTGCGTACCTTCTACTGTAAATGGATATTTACAATTTGTTCCTCCATATCACGCGATGAGAGACATATCTGGTGAAAGTTGGGATCAATACGGACCCAACGAAACTGGTCGTGGTCAATTCCGATTCCGAACTGGTGAAAGAAGGTATGCACGAGATTTACGCTTGTTCGGATGGCTCGTATGGGCTTGTTCGGAATCGGAATTGACCACGACCAGTTTCGTTGGGTCCGTATTGATCCAAGCTTTCACCAGATATGTCTCTCATCGCGTGATATGGAGGAACGAATTTGTAAATATCCATTTACAGTAGAAGGTACGCACGAGACTTACGCTTGTTCGGGTGGCTCGTATGGGGTCGTTCAAAATCAGAATCGAGCGAGAGACATATCTGGTGAAAGCTGGGATCAATACGGACCCAACGAAATCGGTCGTGATCGATTCCGATTTCAAACGAGCCCATACGAGCCATCCAAACACGAGTAAGTCATGTATAATAATATATATATATATATATATATATAAACTTTGAAATTTTTTTTTTTTTAACAATTCCTAAATCTAATTCACGTATTTTTTTTTTTTACTTTTTACGTCTTACACGGGGAATTAAAAAAAAAATATGTATAAGAGACGCTGGTTCGGCCAGCGTCTCTTATACATAAAAAAATCAAAAAAAAATAGCTTCAGCTTCGGAGGAGAGACGCTGGTTCAACCAGCGTCTCTCACACGTAAAAAAATTCCGAAGCTGAAATAAGTGCCTATTTTGGGAAATTGTTTTGAAAAGAGCCTACGTCGGGAATTTTTTCGGGTAAAATGCTTATTTCAGAAAAAAAATTCCTTCAACTTAGCTTCTTTGATTATGAATTTACATTGAACTAGTGTAAATTGTTTTAAATGAAAAGTTGAGTTTTTCTATTAAGTTGGATATAAAATCTAGAAAATGGAAGTGTACAACATTTAGAGTATTAAATCGAATAATTAATATATTAATCATTGTTCGACAAAAAAGATGATAATTGTATTATATTAATTGAAAGATTTAAATTTTGTTAAGTTGAGTACATGTCTAAATTTGTTACAATCTTAACAAGTAAAAAGATTAATTAGAATTTATTAGAGATTAGTGTAATTAAATCTTTAAATATCATTTATAATAATTTTAGTTACTAAAATTCATAAATAAAAAAGCTATAAATTTATATATAAGCAAAATAAAGCTAATAGAGCTAATAGATTGTGTTTTTCGAATTAACACGGAAAATATTTTGACGAGAATAAATTTTATGGTATAAAATGTGAAGTTTGCTATTATTTATGATTTCGACGATCACGTTTAGAAACTGGTGATTATGTACGTTTAAATCATTTATTTAAAAACAAAAAAATTATAAAATTATAAAATTATCATCGTATAAATTACTTAAATATTTAAAATTATCACGTCTAAATTACGAGGATTATGAACATCACAATTTAATATATAAAAATTAACGTATAATTTATAAAGACCCTAACTTATTTATTACCAAAATCTTTTTATCACATATATGTTCACGTTTTGAATATTCCTATTTTTTCAACTATAAAATTCTTTCCCTCTCTTCCCTCTTGTTTTCTCCCACTTCCCGGTCATTTCTCAAACTAAACAGTGTTAGGGCTGTGTAGAAAATGGCGAAAAGAGGCAAAATCTCGGTGCCCACTCCCGAGAATCTCCCACACATGAGCATCAATGAAGCCTTATCTTGTATTAACCAGAAAGTTCGTGTCTCCGGCGTTATTCTCGACATGAGCCCCGGTAAACGTACCTCCGGCACAGGTACACTTTCTATTCTTCCTCCGACACAGGTACAATTCAAATTTCATGGAAGAATTCAATAGTTAAGTGAGTCAAAGTTCGACTTTCCAACATAGGGTTCATGTTCTGTTTTGGATTTATTTACGATGCAGACTATCATTGCTCAATCAAAATTCTCGATGGAGTTGATGCTTTTAGCTGCGATCTTTTGGTTAACTTTTTTGGGGAAACTATGGATAAGCTTCCACAAATCGAGACTAAAGGTGATATAATCACACTCTCTTGCATTCAGGTTGGCACTCTCTTGCATCAAAATATTGAATTTGAGGAAGTAGTTCATCATGTAAGGCACATTTTGTAATGTAGTGAATTGGATTCTTTTTTCTCTAGAACCAGTAGCAATATTGCTGAAATGTTGTGAATTGCTATAGAAGATTACATCACACAGAGTAGTTTTTGTAAATCCTGTGTTTTGTAAGACAGATTTCTATCTTCTGTAGTCTTCTTATCCATGCTTTGTGAATGCCGTCTGATGAAGTCTATCATCTTAACTGTTATGGTTAAATGACTTCTTGATCTTGGAAAAAAGCAATCTATCCAAGACATTGTTGATTTCAGTCTTTTGCTACCGGTTTCCAGCCTGTTCCTCACTAATTTGTGGTTAATAGCTAGTGTTTAGGATTTTTAAATACATTTATTCCCACCATTGAAGACATTGATTAATGTAATAAAACTAAAGTTCTTCTTCTTGGCAGATCAAAACATATAATAAGAAAATTAATGCTGTTTTCCGCAAAGGAAATTCTACGTTTGCCCTTTATGAAGGGAAATATGGTCAAGGTTCTGCACCATACCATTGTTCTCCCAACTATCATACACTAGAGGAGGATAAACAAGTTGTTGTTAACCTCAGGAATTTATTTGAGGATGTCCTGCCTTATTCAGGTCTGACATCATTCCATTTTTAATCAAAAGCTTCCAGAATGCTTATGATATGCCTGACTGAAAATAGTATATGGCTTTAAGATATGCTTTATTGGCAATTGGCATTATAGAACATTAGCACCCATTCTAATGTACTTCCATGCCGTACTTTTCTATTTTTGCAATAACTATAACTGAAATCTGAAAACTATTGTGATTGAGGTGCCTTGTTAGAGTGTCTACTTCCTCTTACACGAGTCTAGGTCCGCATTGAGTGTACATTTTAGACGATTTAGAGGCTTAGAATTCGTCATTTGCTGACATATATGGCTACAGAATTGTCCTATGATAATAAGCTAACCTCATAAGTAGTTGCATACAAGCATGTTTTGCAACCTGGTGTGTGGTCTCATATTGCAGGAGCTTTTTTCGTCATTTCTTGCTTTTGGCTATTGTGTTACAAGTCTTTATCATGATACAATATTCTGTAAGATTGGGGATATGCTACATTTTTTTGAAAGTAATATTGTTTTGTTCTTAGTGTCAAACAAAGCCACATTGAGAGAAATTCAGAAAGGAGAATTTGATCTGGTTTGTAAGGTAAGTCGCTCTGGTATTTGCATGATGTCCTGTTATTTACATTATGATGTTATTAATAATTTACTTTTGATTGTTTGAAAGGTTCTGCACATGAGTGAAGTTAATCAAGATGAGTTGATGCTGTTTGTTTGGAATGGGACAGATGCACCTCCATGTATAATCGAGGAAAAGTAAGGGTTTCTCTCTATTCAGTGATGCATAATTTCTTTTGACAAGAAAGTAGTTAAATTTATATTGTAAAAATTGGTACATGCAAACTGATTAGTAGAATTTAACTATTTAAGATGTCCATCAAGTTATTGATGTATTGCCTTATACCAAATTATGATATGGGTAGGTAGCTGTGTTCTCTCAGTGGATCGTTTTTAAAATATTTTACCAGGTTTTTCATTGTTTTTGGCAATTCATATACTTATAAGTTATATTTTGAATCTTCTATATTATTTCTAGTAGGATCAAGATTTTCTATCAAAAATATAAACTGGGAAATAGATATCTAACGACATGATGTCAGAGGAGAACTATGCAGGCAAAGAATTATATGGTATGGAAGAATTGAGTACTGAAAGAATAGAAATAATCTATGAACTGCCAAATAAATTTTTCTTGAAATAGTGCTGCAGATATCAATCTATATTCTGCCTCGTAAAACAACAACATAAGAAGTCAATAGATCAATAACTTGCCTTGAAGATGTAGAATTACTAAAGTACTAACTCAAACAACATAAGAAGTCAAGACGCAGCTCATGCAGTTCACTTGATTTAGTTTACTTTGATCTCCATCCCCAACTGACATGCTGATACTGACACTAAAATATTTTTTGGGTTAAACATGTTTAGTATGATAGAAATAAGCAAATTTATTTTGCTTTTTTATGCTCCCAATCTATCAGCATGGAAGCTACAACTGTTTTCTCCTATGGAATCCATACACATGACTTGTTGATGTAACTCTACTCGTTTAGTGATTCTTCTTTGCATATTATTTTTTAGGCTTGATCATGAAAAAGAATGCCCACTGCCGTTACAGCTAGAGGGTGAGAGATTGCCAAAGGAGACTTTATCTAAATTTCGAACTGTCGGGACTGTCTTAAGAGTAAAAGTTGACGGAAGAAAAGGGAAACTCGATTTTTCCTCTTCCATTGTCGGTAGATGGGTATATCTTATCCGTATAGCTGTTGAAGTGCATGCTGGTCTTTGGCATGGTATCCTTGCACCATGCACAAGAATGAGATATGTCCCAGATGAAGACAGTCTCATAATAAATTGTGAACGGTATGTGTGCTATCCTTTTCCTCATCATTTTGTGTTTTAGAATTTCTTTAGCAGATATGCATGTATATTTAAAACTGAACTTCTACCAAGAACAATTTAAACCAGAAGTAAAATTTAGGTCATGTTACGCAAATTTTCCATGTTTCTATCCCCATACCCATGCTACTTTTTACCTCCTTAAACCCAAATAATGGTATCTTATCTTGTACTGTTGTTGAACACTATGGCGGGGCTAAATTCTCTCATTTCATTAGGGACTTTAAGAAGCGATATTGCTCAGCATGGGATCGGGTGCCATTTACAAGCTTTGGTCCACCTTCTGCTACAGGTACGAAATGCTGTCTATGTTTCACAGTGCAAAAACAGTCTACTTGTAACTTCTCAAATACTAATACTTTCCACTGATTGAACATTTTATAATACAGAGGTTGTAAAAGATGCTCCTATAGTCACATTGATGGATATCATGAATTACTCTGAGGTATGATAACTCCAATTTTCCCTTGAAATTGTATGGAGATTGAGATGTTTGATTTTCTTAAGATTGTGTTTGCTAAATCAGAAGTGAATGCGATAACATAAAGAACTTGCTCTTCACAAACTTGTGAGCTGTACGTGCTGTTTTTTTCATAAAGAAATTAGGAACTTGTATTAGTATCAATTAACTTCTGCCTAGTTACCAAGTGTGCAGCCATGGATTGATTTTTGTTACACTAGAGAGCATCTTTTTATATTTTATCCTCTAGGTACCAAGATAAATTCAAAGTTGCATCTGTGAAGTTTAATGTTTCATGTTACAGACAATAGCTAAATTCAAGTGTACAGTACGTGTGGTGGCAATGCTACCTTCCAATCCCAACGATTTTCGTTGTCTAAAAGGGATCTACAGGATACGTCTTACACTAGAGGATCCTACTGCAAGAATCCATGTTTTTCTGTTCAATGAAGATGCGGTATGTGCGCTATGTTTCGAAGTCCCCTTTGATTTGGATAACTTTAGTTGGCATGGATTGATATTGAATGATTGATGGCAGGAAGAGTTCTTTGATGGGTACCCTGACATCGATGAACTGACTCGGAAGAGAAACAAGCTTCTAGGCATATGCAGCGAAGGAGCTGAAGATGCTCCTAGACAACCTCCGTGGATGGATTGTTGCATCAAATCTTATCATCTTGATGAGGAAAGACAATGGGAGACGAGGCGGTATCGGGTTTTTGGAACCGTGCTGAAATGAAATGAAATACGAAGTAAGATGCATGGTGCATTGGTGCCTAACTTTGAAGATTTTCTAGACGTTTTTTGTGTATAACATTAACATCACTACATCAGTAGTTAGGCTTATCCAGGACCAACATGTTACTTTAGGCCAACCAAGCCATATGTAGATAATTTTGTAAAAGTGCGAGGTTCAACCAACTTGAGTATGAAGTAATTAGAGAGAAAGTTAGATTGAGCATCGTGAGCAAGTTGCATGAAACTAGATTCTGTTCATGTGTTTTTTTTACTACGTAGTAAAGATAATATGTGTACGTTTCTTATAAAGAAATTCCATTATTTATGCATCTAGTATATACTCCCTCTCTCGGTTCGATTGTCTTAGCATGACTTTTTGGAGTATTGATTGATATATAGAAGTTAATAACTTCTAATTCCACCCAAGCAATTCTGGCAAGTATATTAGCTTTATTTTTGCTCTATAAGAAATAATCATTTTAAAGGAAATAATCTTTTTAATTGGTATGTGTTCAAATATAGAAATGATATCAATAGATTTAAGGTATAGTAATCTTTCTATGTATATATATTTTAATTGATTTGCGTTTGAATAATGAAATGATATCAATATGGTTAAAACTTGGTGAGCATGAGATTTTATTTTCGGAATTATATATAATTATTCATAGATAGAAACTTGCTCATACTAAAACTCCACCCCTAGGAAGCAAAAGCTTCAACATATCAGCACTAATACAACTCTTGGCATGAACAATAATGATTCTGACGCAAATCTGAGCACTAGGCGTACAACTGTTGAAAATAATGTTGTTACGAAGTCTCCAGATATAGTAGACGAAGGATGAGAAAACAACACCCACAAATTCATAGAAGATACGATTCTTACGACGGCTATGCAAAATCCATTCGCACCAATTGTGAAGGGTGGGCTCCCGGTGGGAAATCTGAAGCCAGTCGAGAATATCGCCCAAGACGGAACTAGAGAAGACGCATGAGTTCAAAAGATGATGGCAAGTGGCATCTTCCAAGTTACAAAGGCTGTATAAGGAGCTAGGAAGATCAATCCATCTTGCAATGCGGGATTTGGTAGGAAACAAGTTTCCAAGCAACCGGGCACTTACGAGAGCCAGCTTCACCAGACCAAAGGTAAGAACGCATGATAGACTGAACTTTAGCAATAATATTAGGAGGAATGAGCAAAGCATTGCGCCAAAAATTGCAAATACCAAAGAGAACCGCACAGACTAATTCAATGCGCCCGACGTAAGAAAGCTTACGAGCAGTCCATGAGAGAATCCTGGAAGTCATTTTATGAACAAGGTCCAAGTAATCAACATTCTTAAGCTTGCGAGATCCGATGGGAACACCAAGGTAGAGCATAGGCAGACTGCCCTCCACAAAGCTCGTGGAAGCCAAGATATTCTGCTTAGGATTATCTTCCACACCCGCAAAGAAGATTGAAGTTTTCAAAGGGTTAGCGAACAACCCTGAGAGAGACCCGAAGTCGTTCACAACGTCAAGAACAACCTCAACGGAATCTTCATCCCCACGACAGAAAATAATCAAGTCATCGGCAAAAGCCAGATGGTTGAGTCTAGTGGATTCACACCGAGGATGCCAACCAAACGTAGGAACAAGCGCAAGAGTGGCAAGCATCCGACTCAAATACTCCATAATAAGCACAAAAATATACGAGGATAACGGATCACCTTGACGAATACCACGTTTGCCCGGGAAGAACCCATAAAGCTCACCATTGAAGGACACAAAATAAGAGGCAGTAGTGATGCAGGTCATGATCCAACAAACAAAGCTCCATTCAACCATGTCAAAAGCTTTTCTAAAATCAATATTTACACCGCAACTAGGGGTGCATGTTTCTACAACCATAGTGCTTAAAAAGTTCTCGGCACATGAGAATGTTGTGACTAATGGACCGATGAGTAACAAAAACACCTTGGCCATCTTCACGCAAAGTTTATATACTCCGGATTATAAAAGTATGTTTACTTTCTTACATAATTAACAATCAACTTCAATAAAATCTTCGCTCTTGGTTCGAGTTCACCATCACTCTGTGCTCGACGCTCTTGTATGTCGCGTTGCTCACCACCTTGTAAATTAAACCATCAAGATTTGATAAACATCATGGAGAAGTGTATGCACATGTATATTTCTTTGTATATGCAAGATACATGGTGAATATATGCAAGTAACTATTTTTACCTTTAGAACTTTTAGAGACTGAGAGACTTTTTTTATCTTTAAAATTGATTTTTTTAACTCTAATCTTATACTTTAAAATATAAATCCTCAACCTTAAAATATGACCTATAAATTCTAAATTTATAAGGCGAAAGACAGAAGAGAGCCGAAGGAATAAGAGATTTTAATTGGTAATTCGAAGGGAACCTGCATTTAATCGATCACCAATGTTGATAATGAATGAATCCGAAGCCGGTTTAACGGTTACCCATTTTCCGTCTTTTCGGACTTGGAGACCCCCAACACCAGGATCCGGAAGCAAAACGGTTATGCCACCTGGATCCGAATGAGAAGAGAGGCCTAGGGTTAGATCCGACTGAGGGCATTTTGGGTAGAAATTCACCCTAAGAAATTCTGTGAACGTAATTATGGATTAAAAACAATATGATTATTTATAAGATTCCATATTATCAATCGAAGACGATAGCAAATTAATTAAACGTAATTATGAATTTAAAATTATGATTATGGACGCAAATAATGATACGAATTAAATATATCCGAAAATACTATATCTACTAATTCAATTTCAAAAGATACTATATATCGTAAACATCATACAATATATATATATATATATTTGGGAAAAAGATCCGGTGAGGATAAGTTATTAGGTTAAGACTCAAGACACTTTTGTGTTCATGAGTTATAATGTGTGTGTTCATCAGTCATAACGTATGTGTTCATATGCCAGAGTATGTGCATGTCATAGTGTGTGTTCATATGTCACATTGTGTGTTCATTGGCGAAAATGTGTTCATACATTATAACGTGTGTGTTCATGCGTAACAATGTTTGTGTTCATCGTCTTTATTCCTCGCCTTAAGATTAATCCTCACCGGAACTTAACCCATAGATTTGTGGGAGACAATTTAATTACCTTAAAATTAGATTTTTGGTTAAAAAGTGTAAAAGACGTTTAAAAGGCCCACATAAAATAAAATCCACCAAGGTAAATAATATCAAAGATATGTATAAATATAACTTTTGTTAGATCGAATGTATTATAAAAAAAATAAACCAACATAAATCATATCAAATTTATAAAATTATGGGTTAAGGTAAAAAAAAACGATTTATAAATTTATAATTAACATGTTTTCTCAATAAATAATTGAAAGAAAGATATATATATCAAACACTTTTTAAATCTTAACCCTGTCAAATTATTTTTAATTCTTTTAAAGATATAACAAAATAGTTGAACGAAATAAAAGATTACAAAATTAATATCAAAGATATGTATAAATATAATTTGTGTTAGATCAAATGTATTATAAAATAATAAACCAACATAAATCATATCAAATTAATAAAATTATGGGTTAAGGTAAAAAAAAAGATTTATAAATTTATAATTAACATGTTTTCTCAATAAATTATTGAAAAGAAGATATATATACCAAACACTTTTTAAATCTTAACCATGTCAAATTATTTTTAATTCTTTTAAAGATATAACAAAATAGTTGAATGCAATAATAGATTAAAAAATTATAATGAGGATTCAAAGTAAAATATAAGTTAAACATACAGAATAATATTACACCAAATAAAATATAAGTTAAATTATAATGAGGATTCAAATGACCAAAAATAGTCTCAATTTTCAATTATGAACCAAAAATATATCAAATTTCATATCAACCAAAAATAATCTCAACTTTCAATCTATGAACCAAAAATGGTCCAAATGACTTTTTCGATTGAAATCTTGCTTAACTTGATGATGTTTACTAAAGATTTTTTCATAATTGGTCATAATAATTGTTGTCTATGTGTGTAATATTTACGGAGAAAAACCCCGCACCCACTTTTTTATAACTGGCACCCGCCTTGGGCGCAACCCGGATGCGTCCAAAATATTTAAAAAAAAACTCGGTTCAGTTTTGGGCGCATCCAGGTTGCGCCCAACTTAAACCGGATTTTTTAAACTTTTGACGGCAAAAATAAAAAATAAAAAAAAATTCTTAGGCACAGTCAGGGTGCGCCCAAGAATGACCCGGTTCAAAAAAAAAAAATTGGACGCACCCGGGATGCGCCCAAGACGGATGTCAGTTATAAAAAAATGGATGCAGGGTTAAACGGCCAATATTTATTATAAGATGTCGTTTTATTATAAAATTATCTTAAACTTTAAGAGAAAAAATCGTTTGGACCATTTTGGGTTGATAAATTGAAAATTGAGATTATTTTTGGTTGATATAAAAGTTGAGACTATATATAAGAGAAAAGATTATTTTTTTAATAAATAAGAGAAAATATTATATTTTTGTGTTATGGTAGTGTTTTAAATATATAGTCTATATTACCCTTGTCAGATTTTCTTATTAATAAATTTATCAGTTAAATGATACGATACGAAAATTTATCAAGTCGAGACTAAAACTGAAAAGGCATGTAAACTACACCAAACTTAAATCCCAAGAACTCCAAAAGTTGTTACTTCTACAAGTCAAGTTAAATGTAAAAAATCCACCAGATAACAAGTCTCAAAAAACAATCCTACAGACATCCATAAACTCGAAGCCACCTTTTCTTCCTTCTCTAGTCTCAACAACAGATCGTCTGCAAACAACAAAACGCAATGTCATTACAGTAAAACGACAATGAAAACCTTCAATGTTAATCAACACTAGTACCATTTTTTAAGATCGAGACCTCTCACGCGGAGGCGGAGAACGACTGCACACAACACACGAAAACGAGCGGTATTGAGAAGAAGAAAAAACGACAAAATCCACAGGAAACGAAAGACGGGATTCGATCTTACCTGTCATATCTCCCATTAGCAGGGCTTCGGGTTCGGCTTCTGCCTCTAGGCTCGGGTTTTGAGCTTGTGTGCCCATAATCCGGGCTCTCTCTTTCTTTGTGGTATCCATAATCCGGGCTTCGGCGTTCATATCCTCTTCTGGGAGAGGCGTCCCGACCTCCTCTTCTTTCGGGGCTAAATCCGTCTCCTCTGTCATCGTCATCCCGGATCGCGTACTCGACTGTTATAACTCGGTCAACGAGCTTGCTGCAAACAAAAAAAAAGAGTAAAATGTAATGCATTGAGTAAATTAGAATAAGAAGAGCATATCTTCACAAACGTCATGTTTGTTGCTTCCAGTGCTTTGCTGGCTTCCTCCTCGGTTTCAAATTGGATGAATGCAAAGTTTCTTCGGATTCTAATGTTGATGATTTTGCCATAGGGTTCAAAGTGCCTCTCCAGATCCCGAGTCCTAGTGTATATCGGGTCGAAATTGATCACAAACAAGGTCTTTGAAGGTTTCACATTAGCTGAAGATCTGCCTACAGCTGCCCTTCTATTATCACGTTCATTCTGCAATGTTAACATCAAATATGTAAGCAAAACTGCATTCAGAAAGGGCGTTTTTTTATAAGATTCAGAAATGAAGTTAAACCTTTGTCCATTCAACACGCAGACGGCGCCCCTTCCTTCCAAATTCGATGCGATCAAGTCTTCTTACAGCATCTTCAGCATCTCTCTCATCCTCCATGTAAACAAAAGCAAACCCTACAAAATCATCACGGTAAGGAACAAGAAAAAAACAATAACTCTTGTATACAAATTCCCAGAAGACTGTAGACATTTATCCTAAGCAAGACATCACATGCTGAGAATAAACTATTCAGAAGTGTACCATAACACGTCTGTCATTGAATGCGAGATCATCATGCATTTATTGTTGTAACATGTCAGGAAGCGAGGACGGTTCAAAATTCATGAGAAATGTAAAAGCAATGAGTAGTGTCTGAGGGGAATATGTGGTGCCATGTTGGTTCAGATTGGTTCTTCAGGAAAACATATGAACATGATGCGTTGGCACAAGTCAGGAAGTAATGGAGGGAAGCCATCCATCTAAGAAAGGCACTGATGTTCCATATATTCCTGCGCCAAAGAAATCATTGAGTACATGGGTCTATACCTGAAAAAGATTCACTTGCTTATCCTTCAGGAGAACAGCAAATGCATCCATCGAAATAATAGTTTCAAGATGCAAGTGACCTTTTTAATTTTTGTTCCTTATCAGTTGTTGATAATCAAGACCTTACAAGTTTTGTCTATTAAAAGAATTATAAAGAATTAATATTAGCTTTATTATCAAACTCAACAGCTAAAAATTAAAAAAAAGAACAACTCCTAGCATGTGCTCTAGCTCTACTGCTCATGATGGAAATGGAAGCTGCCAGTGTAGTACAGCCCGAATGTGGTGATCCCAAAACCTCATAGATTTCACTTGTTGTACACAGATACATCAGCGGACCGAGGAGGAAAGAATGTTGGTAAACACGTGAATCCAAAATAAAAGCACGAGTTGTCACAGCTTCTTGACACTCAAAAACTTCCCCCAGATTCGTTTGGATACATTTTGTTTAATAAATGTAACGATGGATTATGCTGGTAGTTTCCACTAACCAGGTAATCACCTATTCATCTGCTTTCAGAATACAGATGGGAACTCGTGACGGAAGATGTAAAGAAACAATTAATGCTGAAGTTTGTGTTCTTTTCCATCGAAACCGACTGCTCTATCCAGCACTCTAAATTAATAGGAGTACAAACTCATGTATCTATCTCCTACTGGTTACACAGCTGCTCGATTTAACTGACTAGAAAAAGCATGCCACTCAACTTGATGAAAAATATCACAAACATGTAATTAACCAAATATATATGTCAAACCAAACCAAATTGATGGATAGAGTTATATAATTGAATGAATTCATTATTGCAGTCACATAGGCAGCCATGCACAAACAAAACAACACTAGATTATACTCACCAGACTTCATGTCTACCCTTTCAATCCTCCCATATTTTCTGAAGAGCCGCTCAATCTCAGATTGGCGTACATCAAAGTCCAGGTTGCCGCAAAAGAGAGGCCTCATTGTACTTTCTAGTGAAAGGAAAGGATTATTATGACACTTTCACACCTGCAGTAGACATAATACTTGGGATTAATTCACAGCAGAGGAGAATCAACATTCAGAAAACAGGAGCATCAAATAAAACACAACCCAATAACCAAAACTCAACATCACTGCAAACAACAAATTCTCTACAGTGTGCCTTACCAATTATATAAAATTAGGGAATCGACCTACGCGTCTCGTTCATGCAACTCAACCAGTTTTCGAAACAAACCCTAATACTAAACCCTCAATCGTGACAGGACCCAATTACATTTCCTTCAAGAAAACAGTTCTTTGAAGCTAAAAAAAGTTTCAGATCAAAGAGTTCGGACTTTACGACAAAAATCAAAAGCGAAACAAAGTAATCAAATAACTGAACTGATAAACAAAAACAATACTTTGTAATGAATCAACACCTGCAGTAGACATAATACTTAGGATTAATTCACAGCAGGGGAGAATCAACATTCAAAAAACAGGAGCATCAAATAAAACTCAACCCGATAACAGATTAAAATCTAGGACAGATACAAAACTTGAATAGGAAATTTACCAACATTAAATGAAAATCTCACTGCAAACAAGAACTTTTCTCATCCATGCAACTCAACCAGTTTCGAAACAAACCCTAAAACTAAACCCTCAATCGTGACAGGACCAATTCCTTTTCCTTCAAGAAAACAGTTCTTTGAAGCTAAAAAAAGTTTCAGATCAAAGAGTTCAGAATTTACTACAAAAATCAAAAGCGAAACAAGGTAATCAAATAACTGAATTGGTAAACAAAAACAATACTTTGTAAAGAAAAGAAAGGATTATTATGACACTTTTGACACCTGCAGAATACATAATACTTGGGATTAATTCATAGCAGAGGAGAATCAAATAAAACTTGACCCAAAAACCAGATTATAATCTAGGGACAGATACAAAACTTGAATAGCAAATTTACCAACATTAGATGGAAATCTCACTGCAAACAACAACTTCTCTCATCCATGCAACTCAACCAGTTTTCGAAACAAAGCCTAATACTAAACTCTCAATCGTGACAGGACCCAATTCCTTTTCCTTCAAGAAAACAGTTCTTTGAAGCTAAAAAAAGTTTCAGACCAAAGAGTTCAGAATTTACTACAAAAATCAAAAGCGAAACAAGGTAATCAAATAACTGAATTGGTAAACAAAAACAATACTTTGTAATGAAAAGAAAGGATTATTATGACACTTTTGACACCTGCAGTATACATAATACTTGGGATTAATTCACAGCAGAGGAGCATCAAATAAAACTTGACCAATAACCAGATTAAAATCTAGGACAGATACAAAACTTGAATAGCAAATTTACCAACATTCTATGAAAATCTCACTGCAAACAACAACTTTTCTCATCCATGCAACTCAACCAGTTTTCGAAACAAACCCTAATACTAAACCCTCAATCGTGACAGAACCCAATTACTATTCCTTCAAGAAAAAAGTTCTTTGAAGCTAAAAAAAGCTTCAGACGAAAGAGTTCAGAATTTATTACAAAAATCAAAAGCGAAACAAGGTGATCAAATAACTGAATTGGTAAACAAAAACAATACTTTGTAATGAAAAGAAAGGATTATTATGACACTTTTGACACCTGCAGTATACATAATACTTGGGATTAATTCACAGCAGAGGAGAATCAAATAAAACTTGACCCAATAACCAGATTATAATCTAGGGACAGATACAAAACTTGAATAGCAAATTTACCAACATTCTATGAAAATCTCACTGCAAACAACAACTTCTCTCATCCATGCAACTCAACCAGTTTTCGAAACAAAGCCTAATACTAAACTCTCAATCGTGACAGGACCCAATTCCTTTTCCTTCAAGAAAACAGTTCTTTGAAGCTAAAAAAAGTTTCAGACCAAAGAGTTCAGAATTTTACACACAAAAATCAAAAGCGAAACAAGGTAATCAAATAACTGAAATGGTAAACAAAAACAATACTTTGTAATGAAAAGAAAGGATTATTATGACACTTTTGACACCTGCAGAATACATAATACTTGGGATTAATTCATAGCAGAGGAGAATCAAATAAAACTTGACCCAAAAACCAGATTATAATCTAGGGACAGATACAAAACTTGAATAGCAAATTTACCAACATTAGATGAAAATCTCACTGCAAACAACAACTTCTCCCATCCATGCAACTCAACCAGATTTCGAAACAAACCCTAACACTAAACCCTCAATCGTGACAGGACCCAATTCCTTTTCCTTCAAGAAAACAGTTCTTTGAAGCTATAAAAGCTTCAGACCAAAGAGTTCAGAATTTTACACACAAAAATCAAAAGCGAAACAAGGTAATCAAATAACTGAACTGGTAAACAAAAACAAAACTTTGTAGTGAAAAGAATAATTTTGACACTTGCAGTATACATAATACTTAGGATTAATTCAAAGCAGAGGAGAATCAAATAAAACTTGACCCAAAAACCAGATTATAATCTAGAGACAGATACAAAACTTGAATAGCAAATTTACCAACATTCTATGAAAATCTCACTGCAAACAACAACTTCTCTCATCCATGCAACTCAACCAGTTTTCGAAACAAACCCTAATACTAAACCCTCAATCGTGACAGGACCCAATTACTATTTCTTCAAGAAAACAGTTCTTTGAAACTAAAAAAAGCTTCAGACCAAAGAGTTCAGAATTTCACACACAAAAATCAAAAGCGAAAAGTTTGGGATGTAAAGAGTACCTTTGCTTCACAACGGCTGCCGGAGTTAGGGTTTATGTCTTCGCAACTTGAAAGACAGAGGAGAAACTCGGGTTGGGTAACTTTGTTCTGTACTTCTGCAGTTCTATACTCAGTCTCCGATAGATGGAACGACGCCGTTTATATGGTGATTTTTCATTCCTTTCTATGCAAGTTTTATTAGCGTTTAACTTACGCGTTTTATTCGCGTTGTTATGACGCACTACGATAGTTTAAATTATACAAAGTAATTTTTTTATGATTTTTTTTCGATTAAATGCATAAAAACTTGTAAAGATTAAAACATTAAATTTTAATCTCATCCTTGACATTAATATTATATTATTTTACTTCCAAATAACTGTTTAAATTAAAAAAATATGACTAAATGTCATAATATTTTTAAAAGAAAGTTAACAAACAAAGTATAAATTATTGTATTTTAAAAGACTATCTCCATTTATCTTATCTGACGTAGAGAACGTGTGCGAACATTGTCAAAAATAGACCGATAATACGCGACAATTGATAAATATTTAATTGTTGATTCACAAAAATGTGTCTCAAGAATAGTGAATACGCTAGTCTCGCATAATTCATTATTAACATTTCACCATACCAATAATCTTGTACAAATTAGATTCAAATATTAAAATAAAATGTATATTTGAAGTATCATGACTCTCAAAATTATTATCATAGAAAATTAACTTACATATGTTCATACAAACTAAAACCTCTTACATTGTAATCTTTTGATATATTTCCACCATAAAAATGAATATTTTACTTCTCAAAAATCCTCAAAAATCCTAAAATATGGTGTTGTTATTGTATTTTTTTAATTATAAAAAAAATAAACAACAGCATATCTTGTTATATTCGAGAAAACTAGGGTTAAGAATTTGATATTGTATCCTTACTCAAACAAATTGGAAAAACAAGTTCCAGATGTGCATATGAATTTTTTATTCGTTCGTATATTAGTAAAAAAAAAATCTATTTTTTTTTAGGGAAAGTGTCGGGTAAGAATAATTTTTAAAATACGAACGTGATAATGGTGCACATTAGTAGTAAATTGGTGCACATTTTGTACTAATTTGGTGCACATTCATTGACAAACTTAAAAACATCCAAAATTTGAAAGGCAAAAGATCGAATGAGAAGTTAATCTTAATGTGAGAAATGAGAAAATAACATAGACCGTCGAATCTAGGGCAGATCTATGGACCTCTTTCCCCCTTCCCAGGCGCGTGCATAGGCGCGTTCTTTTTCCTTTCTCCCACTCAAAAACTCTTCCGCTCGATCTCGGCTCCTCACCTACTCGATCTCTTCCTCGATCCAACTGGATCCCCACGTACTCGATCTCTTCCTCTCTGGTTCCGCTTTTGTTTCTCCTCGATTCTCCTTCATTGATTTGTTAGTTTTTCCTGATATTGTAGCCTTCGATTTCTAGGTTTTCGAGGTTTTTACTTGAATTTGCTTTCTTCTTTAGTTGTTGTCCCGGTTTCTAGGTTTCGCCATGGATTTATCTTTAACTCCGACGATTGGAGGTTCGTCCTTTTTTATTTTCAAGTTTCGTCGTTGATTTTAGTTTTTCGATTGAATTTTCATCATTAATTTGTAGGTTTAGATTTAGCTTTCTGTTTGATTTTGCTTGAGTTAGCAATATGTATGAATCTGTGTTTATGTATCCCTATTTGGCTTCGATTTTTTGGTGGAAACCTTGAACTTCTTTGTTTTTAGTTGTTGTTATCCAGATTATTTCGAATTCGGCATGGATCTATGTTTATCTCATTCCACCGGAGGTTTGTCCTCTTAATTATTAGTTTTCGACAAAGATTAACCAAGTTCTATAAGGGGATTGCAGCCAAGCGTTGGAGGATTACATTTAGATGTGGTTGTCTTGCTAAAATCATTTTTTGTTATGTAGGACTAGATGGATATCGTGTATTACTTTGATAGTTATCACTTGTAAACAAGTTGCATCCCACCAACAACTACAATTGATACTTGATAGTCATCACTTTAGATTATTACTTTGAAGCACATTTTTTATGTATTTGAAGCACATTTACTAGCAACTACTGGGCACAATGAAGTTTTTTCCTGATAGCTTTATGTTGAAATTGTTTAGCACATCCTTGTTAAATCAAAGCACAAATATACTAAGTCCAAACACTTTTGTTTCTAAAACAAAGCACAAAAAGAATAGCACATCCCAATGATAGAGTAACACATTTCACTAATATAATAGCACTTTCGATTATAGTAGCACTTTCAATTAGAGTAAATCAAAGCACATTCCACTAATAGAATATAATATCAAAAGTAGCAAATTCCAGTAATAGAATAGCAGCTTCAACATTAAAAATAGTAGCACTTTCATTAGTAAAACAAAGCACAAAAGGATCATATACTAGCACATTCCAATAATAGAGTAGCACTTTCATTACTAAATAAAAGTTTGTGTAATTTTTTCTCAAGCCCCTTATACAATGTTATAGAACATAGGCTTTTACTGTTATTTTTCTTGAGTTAGTAGTGCAACACATCATTCATAAACTGAAGCACAAATGTACAATGTTATAGCACAATTAAGTTTATTCATAAAATCATTCATTTTGCTTACAAGTGTTAAAACTGTTTCAAAACTACATTATACGTGACGCTAAGCAGTACCAAAATTACAACATTACAACAAGTTCAACATTCAATTTTTGGACTTCTTCGACATCATCTCTGTGATATTCTTTATCTCATTGTATGTTCTATCAAGCATGGAAGAACAATACTTCAATATCATGTTCGACACTTTTCAGTTGAGCTATCCTTTGGTGCATTTGACACGTCTGTGTTTGAGCCCTTCTCTCCTTCTTTTGTGACCTTCTATGCTTCATATGTGCTCTTCTGTTCTGGAGTTGAGCCCTTCTCTGTTGTATAAAAATAATTAGTAAATCAAAGCACAAAAGTGATTTTGCTGCTTCTTCTTGTAGTGATTTACCTTTTGTTGTTTCTTCCTGTAGTGATTTTGTTGGCTGAATCCCAATGACTAATGGATGTTTAGTACGAATCTTTTGGCGACGATAATGTTGTGTATCATGTTCTGCATAAATCAAAGCACAACATTGTTAAAGCTTCTCCATTCACAAAGATCTGGAACTTCTAAAGCAAAAATCTAGAAGAAAGCAAAGCACAATCTTTAGAAAATGAAGCACGATCATAACAAGGTAAAATGAGTAAACTAAAGCACAAATATTTACAAACTGAAGCACAACCATGAAAAATAGAAGCACAACATTAGCATATGGCAACACACAGATCTGAAGCTTCTGGAGCAAAATTTTAGAAGAAAGCAAACAACAATCATAAGAAAGTGAAGTACAATCATAACAAGGTAAACTGAAGCACAAATATTACAAACTGAAGCACAGCCGTGAAAAATAGAAGCACTACAATATCATATGGCAGCACACAGATCTGAAGCTTCTAGAGCAAAATTATAGAAGAAAGCAAACCACAATAATGAGAAAGTGAAGCACAATCATAACAAGGTAAACGGAAGCCCAAGTGTTACAAACTGAAGGCACAACCATGAAAACTATAAGCACAACAATAACATATGGCATCACACTCTAATAACTGAGTAAATCATAGCACGTCAGAAGTTTCTAAAGATCAAATGCTTCTAAAGCAAAAATATAGGAGAAAGCAAAGCACAATCATAAGAAAATGAAACACAACCATAATAAGGTAAAATGAGTAAACTGAAGCACAATATTATAAACTGAAGCACAAACATTGAAAATAGAAGCACAACAATAGCATATGGAAACACACACTAATAGCACAGCAGAAGCAAATGTTAACACTCATTTCTAACACATTCCTATAAAATAGGAGCACAACAGTAGCAAATTAAAACACAACAAAAGCATATACTCTAGCACAGATTAATCAAAACACATGCAAACAATTAAGTAGCATATTATTGTGGTGTAAATTAAAGCACAAGAACATTATATTGTAGCACAAAAATTAATCAAAGCACTACATGGAAACTATTGAGTCGCAAATTTTGTATAATGTTGTGCACAAAAATGGATAAAAGCACATGCAAATCATTTGTACCTCAATATTCCACCACAAACACCTATATGAACCAGCAATCTGAAGCAAAATCAACAAAAATGCTACAATCTGAAGCAAAATCACCAAATACGTTAGAATCTGAAGCAAAATGAGTCAATCCGTTCCAAACCTAGCAATTTACAGTTTTCTGTGGAAAAAAACCTAGATCTAGTTCCGATCGTCACTTTATAGAGATCGAGTGCCTAATTGAAGGATAAAAAACCTAGAATCTAGTTCGATCGTCAATTTTAGGTTTTCTGTAGAGTGAATCGAAGTTCTACCGTTAGATGTCTCTTTTAGGTTTTGTGCAGAAGGATTCAACATGGATGCGACCGAGTTGCTGCTAGAAGTTGCGATCGAGCTTGGTGAATTGTTGAACTCCGAATCGAGTGGCTTTTTCTCGAGCTTCTGATCGTCATCGTGTCACCAAGTTGTTGCTGCTGTGTGGAATGGATTTATGACGCTGTGTATGTATTGTTATGACGCGTGTCTTCCACCCTAAAAATCAGCGAGTAGAAGTTTAATTGGACCTCTTATGGAAGATTCATTGGAAGGGTGAGAAGACTTATTATTTCTCATTTAAGCCCACTTCTCACCTGATTTGGATTCTTTTTAATCGTAATACTGATGTTTCCTTAAATTACAAATTTAATATGGTATATTACATTTTTCTTCCTTGTGTAAATTGAATATATCAGAAAACCTCTTCACAGCTCTCGATCAACCTCTTCACCTCCGATAGGGTTTTTCTCTGTCCATTCTCAAACCTCCAAATTCCGCCATGGACAACGACGAGGAAATCTCGAACCAGATGGTGGACGACATCTACTCCAACGGCGTCGAGAAGCGCCAGCGTCCAAACAGCGACGGTGAGCAGTTGGACGTCGAGGCATACGCTTCTCTCTACTCCGGCCGCACCAAGATCGCTCGCCTTCTCTTCATCGCCGATCGCTGCGATAATCGCCAGATGAAGTTGGAAGGTCTGAGGATGGCGTTTGATGAGATCAAGAAGGGCGAAGATACGCAGCTTTTTAGAGAGGTTGGGGTTAAAATCGATGGCATGTTGGGGCCTGCTTATGGATTGGATTCGCGGTGGATTGAGGAGGTTGAGCGGAGAGCGGAGCAGAGGAAGGAGAAGCTTGAGAGCGAACTTAATGCTTATAGAGTGAGTGCTTTTGGAATTTCGTTATGTTTGCTGGATTTTAAGTGTTTTTATGCAGCATTGAGTAAATTAGGGCTTTAATATTGTGATTGGCGAAATTTTGAGAGTGGGAAGGGTGCTATATTAGGTTGATCAGTATCAATAAATCAATAATGCTATATCAGTGGGGGTTGCACTGTGAAAGGATTCAAATTATTGCATATGTGTTATGAAACAATTCAAGTTATTGCTGTAGAACTGCTATGGAAACTGAAAGAATGGAAGGGAATAAATGATTTGTCCAAAAACATAGCAGAGGAAGGAGAAACTTGAGCGCTAACTCAATGCATATAGGGTGCGTGCTTGATTTAGTTTACTTTTGACTGTTGCTAGGGTTTGCTATTTGGAATTAAGGTGTTTCTCTTAGGGTTTTGGATTCGGAACTTCGTTATGTTTCCTGGATGTTAGTTGTTTCTATGCAGCAGTGAGTAAATTAGGGCATTAATCTTGTGATTTGCGAAGTTTTGAGAGTGAGAAGGATGTTATATTAGATTGATCAGATGTAATGTATCAATAATGCTATTTGTGCTCCCTTGTTTATGGTTAGTATAGGTGATTGATTTCCTTAGACTGGCTATGCTTACTGTTTGGAACTAAGATGTTTCGATTTGGAATTTCGTTATGTTTGCTGGATTTTAGTTTTTTCCGTGCAGCAGTGAGTAAATTAGGGCTTTAATCTTGTGATTGGTGAAGTTTTGAGAGTGAGAAGGATGTTATATTAGGTTGATCAGATATAATGTATCAATAATGTCATGACCTTGTTTATGGTTAGCATATGTGTTATGAAACGGAAGTTATTGCTACAGAACTGCTATAGGGTGCGTGCTTGATTTCCCTTACTTTCGACTAGCTATGCTTAGGTTTTCAATTTGGAATTTTGTTATGTTTGCTGTTTTAATTTATTTCTATGCAGCACTGAGTAAATTAGGGCTTTAATCTTGTGACTGGAAAAGTTTTGAGAGAGAAGGATGTTATATTAGGTTGATCAGATATAATGTATCAAGAATGCCATGACCTTGTTTATGGTTAGCATGTGTTATGATAACAATTCAGCTTGCTATACATAAGTTCTTGCTATAGAACTGCTATGGAAATGGAAAGAGTGAAAGCGAACTCAATGCTTATAGGGTGCATGATTGATTTCGTTTACTTTTTTACTGTTGCTATGGTTTGCTGTTTGGAATTAAGATGTATCTTTAGGGGTTTTGGATTTGGAATTTCATTGTGTTTGCTGGATTTTAATTTTTCTACACATTGCTGAATTAATTAGGGCTGTAATTTAGTGATTGGCAAAGTTTTGAGAGTGAGAAGGATGTTATATTAGGTTGATCTGATACGATGTATCAATAATGCCATATCTAGTGATTGGGAAAGCATTAGGATGGTAGTTTCTTCTAGCCTGATATACAAAGTTAAAGCTATAGAACTGCTATGGAGACTGAAAAAGTGAAAGGGTGTAAATGATTCGTCCAAATAGCCACACTGCTTGAATGTAGCCTGTGTATTCGACTAGCTATGCTTTGCTATTTAGAACCAAGACATCTCTTGTAGTTTTTTTTGGATTTTCATTACGTTTGCTAGATTTTAGTTATTTCTATGCAGCACTGAATAAATTAGGGCTCTAATCTAGTGACTGGCAAAGTTAAGGGTGCTATATTAGGTTGATGCAATATCATGTATCAATAATGCCATATCGGTGGGGGTGGAACTGTGAGGGGATTTACTTATATGGACTGAGCACTTAACCTTGTTTATGGTTAGCAAATGTGTTATGAAACAATTCAAGAATATATGATTTAGGGGGAAAAGGTGTAAAATAAGTTTTACTTGTGAGTTTCTTCCAGCCTGATATACAAAAGTTATTGCAGTAAACTGCTATGGAAACTGAAAGAGTGGAAAGGAAAAAATGATTTGTCCAAATAGCCATGCTGCTTGAATGTAGCCTGTGTAATGACTAATGACCTTATTTCTGTGCATCACTGAATAAATTAGGGCTCTAATCTAGTTATTGGAAAAGTTTTGAGAACGAGAAGGGTGTTATACTAGGTTAATCAGATGTAATGTATCAATAATGCCATATCGGTTGGGGTTGAACTGTGAGGGGATTACTTATTTGGGCATTAGCATATGTGTTATGAAGCAATTCAGCCTGCTACATAAGTTATTGCTATAGAAATGCTATGGAAACTGAAAGAGTGAAAGGGAATAAATGATTTGTCCAAATAGCCACGCTGCTTGAATGTATTCTGTGTATGTGACTTCGTGTTGGTAGGCTATTTGTCTTTACTGTAATGATCTTTTTCCCGGAAACATAGAAACAAACTAGAATACAGATTGTTTCCATATTGTTTGGTTTAAATTTGGTAATTTCTTCCATTTGGCACTTGCTGACTTGGTATGTTGTTTTTTATATGATAATCCAGACAAATCTGATTAAGGAAAGCATTAGGATGGGGTACAATGATTTTGGAGACTTCTATTATTGTCATGGGCAACTAGGAGATGCCTTCAAGAATTACGTACGCACCCGTGATTATTGTACTACTGCAAAGCATATTATTCATATGTGCTTGAATGCTATTCTTGTTAGCATTGAGATGGGGCAGTTTAGTCATGTCACAAGCTATGTTAGCAAGGCAGAGCAGACATGCGAAGGCCTAGATGCTGTGACTGTAGCTAAGTTAAAATGTGCTGCTGGATTGGCTCACCTTGAAACTAAGAAGTACAAACTTGCTGCCAAAAAGGTTTGTTATTTCTACATTTCTCAGTTTGCATGCTTTGATGTACGGAGTATGTAATTATGTCAAACTTCTTAGTTTGTTTTACTATGGATGCTTCATGCTTGTTATGGAGAATCTGTCTTTGATAAAAACGAAAAAGTGATCCGGCACAGTTTTCTTTCTCCATTTATGATGGGGATTCCTTTTATGATTTGTTCCTTCTCATTACAAATGTTGAAACTGTTAAATAAGTCTTTTCTCGACCAGACTCATTCTTAGTTTCAGTTTTTTATCTTCATCACTTTCGCTCTACAATTTTTTATGAACATTCTAAAGAATGCTCTTCTAAGTTGTGTCCGGCTGATGTTTTGGGGTTGCAAGGGATGTACAACATTAATAGCTTAATTGTGACCAAAAAACATAAATAGCTTATTTCTGTTGAGACAAAGCTAGGAGAATATGATGCATAACTCTAGTGCTGCTAAACTTAACTGAAGAGTCCATTATGGTTGAGAGTTGAGACAAAGCTATCTTATCACTATTTCAAAGGTGTTGTGCAGCAAGTTCTGGTTGTTTGATCTTTTTGTTATTTCTGTTTTGCTAACTCAGTGAAACAGCTGATCACTTATTTTTTTTCTAATCTAAATTCATTCTGATGCAAGTCAACAGGAAAAGCAAAACATATCTTACTCCACTGCTGTAAAATTTTCTGTTAGTTTTCTGAATTACAACACTCATTCCTAACAATGTATGTGTATGCAGTTCCTGGAAGTAGGTCCTGAGCTGGGTAATAGTTACAATGAAGTAATTGCACCACAAGATGTTGCAACATATGGTGGACTTTGTGCGCTTGCCACTTTTGATAGGACGGACCTTAAGGCATATTTGTCTACTTTTACTATCAATTTTCCCCTAGCTGCTAGGCAGCTTAAATTTGTTTGTCATTGAATTGAAGTTCCCTGTGTTTTTGCAGACTAAAGTTATCGACAACGTCAGCTTCAGGAACTTCCTTGAGCTCATACCAGAAGTAAGAGAGCTTATTAATGATTTCTATTCGAGGTGAGCTAATTTTGCATTTGGTTCTACTGTACTTAGGCTCTGTGTTTACATATAGACCTTCGTAATTTTGATCATGAGCTTTTTTTGTTCTGAATTTACTGCAGTCACTACGCATCATGTCTGGAGTATCTCGGAAACCTCAAATCAAACCTACTGTTGGACATTCATTTGCATGACCATGTTGAGTCCTTGTACACCGAAATCCGTAACAAGGCACTCGTTCAGTACACTCACCCGTTTGTCTCTGTGGATCTCCATATGATGGCAAACGCTTTCAAAACCGATGTTTCTGCTCTGGAGAAAGAACTTGAGGCTTTGATCACCAACAATAACATCCAGGTACTGTTTATCAATCCTTCACATTAGTCCTATTCTCCATACCGACATTAACCCCTATGATTTAACTGTGACTCTGCAGGCCCGAATCGATTCCCACAACAAAGTACTTTATGCACGACACGCAGACCAGAGAAACGCTACATTCCAACGAGTTCTGCAGACTGGGAACGAGTTTGATCGAGATGTAAGGGCCATGTTGCTGAGAGCAAACCTCATCAAGCATGAATTCAATCAAAAGCAATCAAGGAAGGGAATCTGAGCTCCATCTCCCAATTCTTTTGGTCTGTTTCTACTGTTTGGTTCACCTGAAATTTCAGCTTTAGGATTAGACCCCTCGTAATGGGAGAGGTAAAGAGTGATACTCTGTTATGGTTGTCAATACACATCATCATGTCTTTTGCAACATTCCTGTTTTTGTTTCATATCAGGATGTAACTATGCATAGCAACTGGTTTTAGATCTCTTCACAAGAATTTTGCCACTTTTCTGGCCGAGTTTGTGCTTATCTTATAATTTTAAAAGGTTTTCTAGGTTGATCCTATCTTTATAATGGAAGTATTTGATGGATTTTATTAGTTTTAAATATATTATTTTTTGTTATAATAGATTTATGATTGCAATTTAGAATAATATTCGATATAGGCTAGAAAAATCGATATCATATATGAAAATGAGGACATCCCGAAAGATGGGATTTCGGAAATTTGAAAAGATTGCAGTATCGGGTTGAGGTAACAAGTGCTAAAGTGTCATAGAATCATAGATCAATCAAAACATGTGTCATGATGAGCTTAATCTCTCAGGGTAGAGATGGCTCCGGTTCCGGTAAAAACCGGTTTTTCCGGAGGACCGGAACCGGCCGGTTCAGTCCGGTTCGGGCTGAACCGGACCGGTTTTTTATTTAAAAAAACAAAACAAAACCGTCGGTTAATTTTATAAATTTATAAAACTTAAAAAAATGACAAAACATTCTTTTTAATAGTGTTTTTTTATAATCATTTTTTTAAGTTTTTTAAATTAAATATGAAGGAACAAAAAAAATAAAAAAATTGGGCTTGCACTTAACAGTGACTTACTTGTTAAGTTGCCTACGTATCCTCTCGGGTTAGAGGAATCAAAGCCCACGTAGTTCTTTACCTTTTTTCAAAACCCGTTACCTAAGTCGAATCTTCGGCGGATGAATCGGTGCGTATCGTAGTAGAATCTCCAATCCACTCGTCTTCCGATGACTCGATAATGTTACGTTGTTGCCTAATTGCGGCTCTCTTCCAATCGCAAACACAACATTGCGCCTCCAATGACTCCGGTGCCAAATTTGATCTCTTCCTCGTTAAAGTGTTGCCTCCTGCACTAAAAGTTTGTTCCACCGCCACGGTTGAAGCGGGGACGGCAAGAACTTGAGCCGCAATCTTCGCAAGCGTTGGAAACATGCTCCTATAATCCTCCCACCACTTCAAAACATCTAAAGTTTCACAACTAACAAACTCAAAGTTGGTGTTAAGATAGTTATCAATTTCCGCATTCGTGTTTGTAACTCTTGGTCTTTTACTAAAATACTTAGCTCCAAAGGCCCCCAAGCTAGTAGAGCTCGAAGAAGCCGGAGGTAATTGTGAAGTAGTCGGAGAATCACAAAAATGAGTAAATAAAGTTTCAATGTTTGTTCTAGTTCTAGAAACCATACCTAAAATATCCTCTAGTTCACCTTCGGCTAAAATATATGCATAATAGTCATTTAAAAGAGCGTGTAAACCGGATAATTTAAGTCTAGGATCTAAAACACAAGCAACAAGAAAACAATCGGGAATATATCTATAGTAGAGCAACCACTTACTCCTCATGCTTGCAACGGATTCCTCAATGCCGGGAATTTTAGCTCCCTCACTTAAACCACACATAACATTACAAGCTTCCAAGACAAAAACATTACTACTTGGTGTATAAACATGACTAAATCTTTTTGTTGCATCATTAAAACATTTTAAAAACGTTGCAATACTTTGACATATATCACAACCTGATTCGCTAAAATAGAAAGGAGAGCCAGAAAGGTTTTGAGAAACAAAAGACGTTAAAACTTGTTTATATTGTATACATTCACATAGTAATATGTAAGTAGAGTTCCATCGGGTACCCACATCTTTTGAAAAACGTTTTGGGTGCACCCCGTTAGTTTTACAAAAGGTCATCCAATCTCTTGTAACTTTAGGATGCCCCCAAATATACTTAATAACGTTCTTAATTGGCTCAAAATGAAAACTCATAGCACGTAAACCATCTTGAACACATAAGTTTAAAATATGACAAGCACATCGAATATGAAAAAAATTCCCACCAAATATAGGTTGACACATTTCTTGTAAATCTCTAATAGATGCGGTGTTAGCAGATGCATTGTCGAATCCAATTGAAAAAACTCTATTAAGTAGTCTATATTCTTCTAAAATTGCACGAATCATCATAGCAATATTTTGTGCGGTATGTGAATCATCAAAGACTCTAAATGCCAATAAACGTTTTTGCATTGTAAAATGATGATCTACAAAATGACATGTAACACCCATGTAAGAATGGGTTTGAGTATTATCACTCCATATATCACTACAAATAGAAACATGCATATCATTTTGCGAAAAATAAGAAACTAATTCGGCCTTGCGTCTTTTATAAGCCTTAATTACGTTTTTCTTAATCACTTTCCTAGATACGGATTTAAAAGCTGGTTGTGTATGATCTTTAATATACTCATTAAATCCTACATTTTCACTAAATCGAAATGCTAAATGATCAACACAAATAGCTTCGGCTAATGCTACACTATTAGCTTCATGATCAAAACGAAATAAAGGGTTACCGCTAGTAGAAGATGCAAATCCGCCGGAAATTTGTGTTTGTCCCCCTAGCATTCCCATCTCGGCGACGTGTTTGTGCTCCATGTGTCGTTGCAGGGTTCCATATCCTCCACTTTTCTTCCATTGGAATGTCGCCTCGCAAAAGTTACAAGAAACAATAATTAGATCGGGATCATAATCCTCGGCCTCGAGTTCCTCGAGAACGGGTTCTAATTTAGTAAACCACTTTACAAAAATAGGAGATGTTAGTTTCCGGGATTGGTTCCCGGAGGACCCGGACCTCCCCCCCCCCTACCCCTAGCCGGCCTCGAACCGCTAGGTCTCGAACCGCTAGCTTGCCCTTGAGGCCTAGCGGTCCTACCCCTACTGGACCTAACTTGGGAGGTGGGAGTGGGAACCGAGGGATAAGAAATGACATTATCACTCTCTTCTTGGATGTCAAAATGTTCCGTCATAATATGATCAAAAACAATTAAATAATATGATTAAAAGCAATTAAAACAATTAAAACAATAAAACAATAAAACTTAGAACAATATAATAATGTGATTAAAAATGTAAAAGCAATAAAATATTGAAAGACAAAAGCTAATTAAAAGGAAGAGATTAAGAGAGATTGTTGATGGAATTTGAGAGATTATAAGATTGAGATTTGAGAAAGAGAAGAGAGATTGTTGTTGTTGGATGTGTGATTTGAAGATTGTATGGTATGGTATTTATAGGGGTTTGATATGGGTTATTTTAATATTAAAAAATTTATTTATTTTTTTTTAATTTCCTAACGGCTAATTTGGCTAAATAGCCGTTAGGACCGCCGGTTAACCGGCAAACGGCTAGTTTTCTAGCCGTTGGAACCGGCGGTTCTTTATTTTTATTTTTATTTTACAAAACCGGCGGTTCCGGTTAAAATATTTTAAAAATAAAAATAAAAAACCGGCGGTTAACCGCCGGTTCGAACCGCCGATTTTTTATTTTAAATTTCGTGAACCTGAACCGCACCGTGACCAAACCGGTTCCTACCGGTTCCGGTTCGAACCGACGGTCCCGGTCCGGTCTGGCCATAGTCGTTTACGACATATATAAGGTGTAGATTGTCGTCTTCAATCTCAATGGAGACTTCAAGCGTCTGCCTGATATAAGATATAGATTATCGTCTTCAATCTCAATGGAGACTTCAAACGTTGGCCTGATACAAAGACGATAAACACCACACATTAAAAGGGCTTCAACCACGAAAGGTTGACATTCTAATGACCAAGAGACCGACAAAGAACATCAATGTTACATGAATATATGCTACATGTTAGGTACAAAGTCATATAAATCCGACTCCAGATTTGGAAACCAATCTCTCTAATTATAATAATTACATAATATTAGCAGGAGGGTTATGAAAATATTCCACTCATTACTTTATACAGTATACCCACAATTATAAACTAATGTTTCTATTCACATCTATGAAAACACTTCAAAGCAGATCTTCTTCCACTCTCCCAGTACAATAAATCATCATCAACTGTGAAGCGTGAACTCTTCTCCCACCAAAATTCTCCCACTCCCTAAATCGCTGAATTTCCTGAATCGAGATCAGATCAGAGCCATATAGTACTGTTGGATCAGATCTTGCAATGGGGCATTTAAGCCTGCCATCATCAAAGCGAAACCCCAAGCAATGGCGGCTCCTAGATTTGGTAACAGCTTTCTTCTTCGTAATCGTATTCGTGTTCTTCTTGCTCGTCTTCACGCCTCTCGGAGATTCCTTCGCGGATTCCGGACGACAGGCGCTGCTTCGTTCGACGGCGGATCCGGGACAGCATCTGAAGCTGGTTGTAATGGTGGAATCCGGCCGACAGACGACGATCGAGGCTTGTCCTGGCGAATATGTTGATTATATGCCTTGTGAAGATCCGAAGAGGAATAGTCAGTTGAGTAGAGAGATGAATTTCTATAGGGAGAGGCATTGTCCGTCTCCTGAGGAGGCGCCGCTTTGCTTGATTCCGGTGCCGAAGGGGTATAGGGTTCCGGTTCCTTGGCCGGAGAGCTTGCATAAGGTAGATGCTATGTAGTTGCTTATGTTTTTTTTGTTGCTTAGTAGTGTTGCATAATTTGATTGTGCTTCTGAGTGAGATGCCTAACAACAATACATGGTGATTTTTGTTGTTGGAAGATTTAATGCTGTTGTTAAAGTGGGCAATCTTCTTAACTGGTTTAATTAGTTGCAAATGATTAGGAGGGTCAAGATGTGATCATTGCTTCGATATGGGACAAATAGTGTTCTTAAGCTGAAGTGGAAGCTTATGTAGGATTACAGTGAGATGAGGATATCACTAACTGCAATGAGTCTCACTAAATTGAGATCTTGTCTGTTGTTTGCGATGTCTGGTCAAAATCTGATTCTAAAGTCCTTTGAGCATTGAAATGATATACGGTATTAATTTGAGTAGACAGTCTCAGTTATATCCTAAGGGGTACAAGGTTTCTGTCCCTTGGCCCGAGAGCTTGCACAAGGCATATCCTATGTATTTACTTATACCTTTTTTAGTAGTGCTGCATATTTTGATTGTGCTTCTGAGTGAGATGCCTAACAACAATAGATCATAGTGTTTTTTTTCCTGGAAGATTCATTGCTGTTATTAAAGTGGGCAATCTTCTTAGGGCTCGTTTGGTATCAAGATAGGAATCGGGTTGAGTGATTCATAAGCTTTAGTGTTTGGTAGTATTGTAAACTTAGGTATGAGTCATACCTTAATTTGTTGGTATGGGAATGATACCCATTCCATATAGCCATACCTACTCTGCCAAAACAAAATAGAACCCCATTCCCTATACCCATGGTATACAAACAAACGCCCCTTAGTTTGTTTGTGCTTCTGGGTGAGATACCTTCTGTTTTTTTAATGGGAAGCTCGAATGCCCTTGTTAAAGAGTGTGATCTAATTCACTGGTCTAATTAGTTGCAAATGATTAGGAAGGCCAAGATACGATTTTCTTCACTTGCTTGAGCTAAATTGTGAAGCAGACCATGTATTTTTCATTCTCACTTCTGATGATTCAATGCTTAAGTCCAAGCATATTCTGTAAAACTGGCCTCGTACTCTTTACTTACTTTTCTATCCGCTAGAACCTTCTCTCCTCCGCAACTCTGGTTGGTTTCTTCTTTCAGACAAGCACTGCAGATTTAGATCATTTCTTAGATATGGGTGAAGTAGTGCTTTTATGCTGAAGTGGGAAGCTTATGTAGTTACTGTAGTATTACAGGTTGCCAATGGGATGAGGATATCAAGAACTGCAATGAGTTTCACTAAATTGAGACCTTGTAGGTTGTTTGCAGAGTCTGAATCAAAATCTGATTATAACGTCATCTGCTCATTGAATTGCTATATGATATCAATTTGAGTAGCCTGTCTTAGTTTCAGCAATACAACCCAAAGAAGCCATTTGGTTGTATCTTATTCTTAAAATCAAACTGGCGCCATGTTGGGAAATAAGCCAAAGCAGATGGCTAGGTTATCCTAGGGTATTGGTACCTTAACAGCTATTCATGGTGGATTTTGTATTGGAATATTAGTTCCTGATGGTTAGGAGGACCAAGATGTGATTAGGAGGACATATTTTGTTGTTAAAGTGGGCAGTCTTCGTAACTGGTTTAATTAGTTGCTGATAATTAGGAGGACCAAGATGTGATCTTCTTCACTTGCTTGAGCTAAATTGCAAAGCATATCATGTATTTTTCGAAACACTTCTAGCTTCTGACAAGATTACCAAGTATCAGAAACGTTCTCTGCTCCTAACCCTGGTTGGCTTGTTTCATAGGAGAAACAGTAAAAATCTATATCATTCCTAGATATGGGACAAATAGTGTTTTTGAGCTGAAGTGGAAGCTTATGTAGTATTACAGGTTGTCAATGAGATGAGGATATCATTAACTGCAATGAGTTTCACTAAATTTAGATCTCGTCTGTTGTTTGCAATGTCCGGATCGAAATCTGATTCTAAAGTCCTTTGATCATTGAATGCTATATGGTATTAATTTTATTAGACTATCTCATTTTCAGCATCACAAGACAAAGAAGCCATATGGTTATATCTGATTTCTAAAATCAACCTGGCGCGATGTTGAGAAATAAGTAAAAAATATATTACATTTTCCAAGGGTAGTAAATTTTATCTTATGCTGGATTGGGAAATAAATTCCTGATCAAACACATCTGTGCTCCACTGCTCCTATATTCACATATGAGCCTTTCATGTAGAGTTGTGTGTTTCGTTTATTCTTGCCTATTACATGTTCTAGCCTCACTGCACTTTTTTTAGCGCATCCTCACTGCACTCTGGATTAATGACTAAAACAAATTTTATCTTCCCTACAGATTTGGCATGGAAACACGCCATACAACAAAATTGCTGATAGGAAAGGTCACCAAGGATGGATGAAAGAAGATGGCCCCTACTTCATTTTTCCTGGTGGTGGTACAATGTTTCCTGATGGGGCAGTACAATATATTGAGAAACTTGGACAGTACATACCTATAAGTGGTGGAGTTCTTCGGACAGCTCTTGATATGGGGTGCGGGGTAGGATATCTCTGATCTATACTACTTTGTCTCTCTAGTGGTTTTGGTTCCTTCTAAAACATTCTCTCTACTTTTGCAGGTTGCTAGTTTTGGAGGGTTTTTACTTTCTGAAAATATTATGACATTGTCTTTCGCTCCGAGAGATTCACATAAAGCACAAATTCAGTTTGCCCTAGAAAGAGGAGTACCTGCTTTTGTTGCAATGCTTGGCACTCGTAGATTGCCGTTTCCAGCTTTTTCATTTGACTTGGTGCACTGCTCTAGATGCTTAATCCCATTTACAGCTTACAGTGAGTTCCTTAAGAGATCATATTTACCAATTAGTTCACTATCTCCACTATATGCTCTATATTTTGTAACAAGTATTACATGCCTGCAGATGCAACATATTTCATCGAAGTAGACCGCGTACTTCGCCCTGGAGGATACCTTGTCATATCTGGTCCCCCTGTACAATGGGCTAAGCAGGATAAGGAATGGGCTGATTTGCAGGCAGTTGCTAGAGCTTTGTGTTATGAGCTCATAGCTGTTGATGGTAATACAGTCATATGGAAGAAACCTACAGGAGATTCATGTTTATCCAATCAAAATGAGCTTGGATTAGAACTCTGTGATGAATCTGAAGATCCAAGCTTTGCATGGTAGGATTCTTCTCTTGCAAAAAAAAAAAAAAACTTTCATGTGGTCTGACTTTTCATTTTATCTTATTCTATGAATTGTGGTACCGTTTTTGAGACCTAAGCACTATTTTGAGCTACCCATTCATATTATGTGGTTTGTTTACAGGTACTACAAATTGAAGAAATGCGTGAGCAGGACATCGTATGTTCCTGGAGATTTTGGTGTAGGAACTATTCCAAAATGGCCAGAGAGGCTAGTCAAAGCCCCACAAAGGGCGATTAAAATGAAAAATGGCTTTGATGTTTTTGAAGCTGACACCAAAAGATGGAATAGAAGAGTGTCATATTATAAAAATTCCTTGAATGTCAAGTTAGGAACACCATCTATACGCAATGTCATGGATATGAATGCCCTATTTGGAGGCTTTGCTGCATCGATCACATCAGATCCTGTGTGGGTGATGAATGTTGTTCCTCCACGCAAGCCATTAACGCTGGATGTAATTTATGACAGAGGTCTGATAGGTGTCTACCATGATTGGTGAGTCTCTCGCCTTGTGGCTTCATTAATCATTAGTGTTTTTCTCTATTACGTTAAAAAGTATAAAATCATTTGTGATTAATATGAACTATACAGATTATATGCGTATCAAATCTTTTGTGATTAATATGAACTATACAGATTATATGCTTATCAAATCTTTTGTGATTAATATGAACTATACAGATTATATGCTTATAAAATCGTCTTTTTTTTTGGACGGAGTTGAAATTGGTTTCTGATGCTGCAGGTGTGAGCCATTTTCAACTTATCCTCGTACTTATGATCTATTACACGTGGTTGGCATTGAATCACTAATCAAGGACCCAACTTCAGGAAAATACAGGTTTTTCACTCATCACTGCTTTCTCTGCATTTCATTTCTAGTTTATCTTCATAAGGTCTATATGGGTTGATAAAGCTTTCTATGATCTATTATTTGAGCTTGTGCTATATTTTAAAGTTGCATCTTGTGATAATATTTAGATTTACTTCTGTTGACAGATGCAACCTAGTGGATCTAATGGTTGAAATGGATCGAATTCTACGTCCCGAAGGCACAGTCATAGTGAGGGATAACCCCGAAATCATTGAGAAAGTCAACCGCATTGCGCATGCAGTTCGTTGGACGACATCAATCCACGAAAACGAACCCGAATCCAACGGAAGGGATAGAATTTTGGTGGCAAAGAAAACTTTCTGGAAGCCAGCCCTTTGATAACCCCAGATTTTGCAGTTTTATTAGCTACACTGGGCCTTTTTAAGTGTCTATTTCCCTCAGTATTCCAAAGGCCTTTACAAGTTAGCATCTGTCCTTGTTCTTAAATTCAATTTTCTACTTCTGCAGGTTATTATGTGGCCAAAAAATGGTGGAGGAAGTATATATTAATATATAAAGAAAGCCTTTAATCTGCTGTTTGTAAAATTTGGTTATATTGGAAACTTATAGTGGGATGATGAAACTTGTAACATTTGTATGACTTGCAAAAGTCATTTGTATTATTCCTTACAGTTCTTAGCTACCACTCTGTGTACCAGTTTTATAAAAATGATTAATTGTAAGTTTATTGGTTTATGATTTGGGCTCACAGTGATTGGGTATTTGGGATGAAGCAATGTAAGTTTGGCTGGACCAAATTGAACTGGGCCAAGTTCATGATAAGTTAACTTAGGCCCAAGTCATTCTACTTAAGTATAAATTGTTTTTAAAAGAGGTATCTTACTTATAAATATTAGAAAAAGAATTATCCATATCAGCTTTAGAGAAAAAGAAAATTAATTACATCTCTAGATTTTCGATTTCCCCTCTCATTGTCATCCCTACTACACATTCAACACTTTTTATGGCAACATCACATATATTAGAAATTTCAAAGCAGCTTGAATATAAATTATTTTTGAAAAATATATTTTACATATAAATATTAGAAAAAGAATTACCCGTATCAATTTCCCCCCTTATTTTTCATGTTAAAATTTACGTGGAAGAATCTTGCATAGATTCGAGGAAAGAGATGCAGATTCCAAGGCCTGTTAACACTCCCTCCGTCTCATTATTTGCTTCTTGATTCTCTTTTTCACACTATTCACAAATCAATGAAATCTTCGTAATTGCGAGCAATATATAAATCGAAACATAGTCATGTGTGGTCTTGTTTGATTCGTTTTATCGAGTACTTTAATAAAATTCAAAATTTATAATTTTTACTAATCTATAATTAGAGATATTGATAAAACAAAACGCACATCGTCATATGTGCCCGAGAGAAACAAGAAGAAAATAAAAGGACAGAGGGAGTAAGAAGGAAATAAAGGGACAGAGAGGGAGTACTGATTTAATCAAGGGAACAATCAAGATATTTTATATTTTAAAATTATTATGGAGTACTTCGTACTAGCTTAAACAAAACAAACACTTTAGTTTTGTCCAAGTGGATGATGATAATGATGTTTTTCTATACTGAAATGAATGAGACGAGGAGAGTTGCATAATTGCATGTGATCATTTGTAGTAACTTCTGTCAATTTGTAGTTCGATCATCTTAATCACTCATTTAAGTCACCTAAATTTTGTGCTAATTTGTCCACTGTATAGTTAGGCGTTAAGTGATGGAATCTATATTTTTTGGCCGACATATGAAATCTAGACTTTGGTAAGACTTTTTGCACTGGTGTCACAGTTAAATTCTGCGTGTAATTAGAGTTCGCGCGGAGCTGAATAGCTGAAAAAATGGTGGTTATATACCCGTCAGAATTGACGGATACTAACTTCGTGCGGAGTTAGCATCCGCGCACAACTAAGATCCGTCAGAAAATCGAGCTAGTCATTCGACCGGTCAATCTGTCGAATCGAGTGTAATTAGTATTGACCGTATTTCTTGGTCTATTGAATTAATCGAGTCGCTAATATTTTTGGATATCTAATCAATTGGATTTATTTTTATATTGATTCAGTTCAACATGACATATTAACATGTTGTTTCAGTGATTCTTATACATCCCTCACATTTGTGACACTAATGTGATATACTCGTTAATTAAGTTAATTTGAATAAGCCTTTAGAGTTCGTTCGACATAATGTAAAATAAGCGAGCTTATCTTTGTAATAAGCTTGGAATCATAATTTATTGGGAAAAAATAAACTAGCTTATTTTGAGTCAACAATTGTCCTAGCCAGAGATAGAGACAAGGGGATGCATTTCCTGCAAAGCCTCCAAACAAAGTTTGCGTCTTGACGAGAACAAGAATGACCTAGTCACATAGCTTATTCTAGCGCAAGAACTTATTCTATCTATACCGCAAAATCGATTTTTGACGGTTTAGTTTGTGAACGAACCAGAACCACCGAAATCAGACAAAAGAAGGAGCAGATGCTCTCCTGGCTTTATTTACAAGGGGATTCGTTCAGAGGGATGAAGATTTGCACTTGCTCGACTCGAGAGGATCAAATAAAAGACAACGCTTGTGAGAATCAAACTGATCAGATAGTGGACTAACACATAAAAATAAGCAAGTCTCGTCGAGAACCGTTTCAGTCAAGTAGTGAACCTGGCATGCATTCTGGCTCCCGAGACTAAGGCAGATTTCGCTTTGCGGAATAGGGACTTGAACATTTGATCAATTTTTCATAAGCATTTCAAACATTTGAGTATGCATAAGCATTTAAAACATCTAGTTGCGCGCGGATGCTAACTCCGCACAAAGTTAGTATCCATCAATTCTGACGGGTATATAACCGCCATGTTTTCAGCTATTCAGCTCTGCGCGATTCGGCTGGGTCTCACTCATGTTGAGATCGAAGGCGATAATCTTCGCCTTATTAATGCCATAAACGGTGTTTGGGACTGCCCATGAGAAATAGACTTGATCATGACTGACATTTTAATGGATCTCCAATCCTTTGCGGAAAATCGAGTATCCCATATTTTTCGGGAGACAAATGGTGCAGCTGACCTTATAGCTAAAATGTACCATTTAATACCCCATCCTGATTTTGCAGCCTTTTCAGATCTCTCAGATCTCATCCTTCGGGATGCTCTAGGGCGGTATCATTCTCGCTAGATGTGCCCCTAAACGCTTTCCTCAAAAAAAAAAAAAAAAACTTTACTTTTTTGGGGGTCATTTTCATATTTCACTTATGCACACTTTAGAGGGCTATTGGTGTGCGTTACCTTGTAAATTGTAGTGCATGAGTACTATTAAATACTTTTAATAATATCATTATATATTTATATTAAATATTAAATATAATGGTTAACAATTCAATATACTTTGAGTTTTAATTAAACTGATGTAAAATACACTTTACAAATTGAATATATTATTATTTCTTATAATGTCAGAGTAACATACATAAATATATTCCGTATAATTTTCTTAACGTATGTCCGCTAATTATTTATTAACTGTGATTTTTCATGAGTACAATTGTGGTGAGAACAATTTTTAAAATAAGAACGTACGAATGCCCGATGTTCATCAAATATACATAAATGCTTATTAAATTTTGATCAAATTTTAAACATCATTTTAAAAAGTGATGTACATCTATGATTTTTATTCTCTTGTTTATTAATAAAAAAATTTTAAAAAAACATTTTTTTTTATGTTTTTTAAGTTTGTATACAAATATTCTCTAAATTATAGTAAAAATATTACCAATTTACTATTAATTATTCACCATTTTCATGTTCATATTTAAAAATTTATTTTGATTCATTTTTTTTAATTACTGCAAAAAATAAAAAAAATTGCATCCAATAAGTCAATAACTGCATTGTCTTCTTCCATACTTGCTTCCCCCCAAAAATTTACAGGACTTACAATTTTCAATTTACAGTGTGAATGAGAAGCGATGAATCAACGGTACGGACCACCGGCATTTCGCCGGAAATCCAGGCGTATAGTCCAATCCGACCACCACCGGCCACGTACTCTCCCAAATCCCCGGTCAATTTCATCTCCAATGAACTATTACACAGTAGAAAGCCCTAAATTTCCGCCACTCAATTTAGGTTTTACGAGCCTTTGATTTCGCCGATTCTTTGAATGTGCATATTCAATCAGTATAACATAAAAACAATTAGGGCACAGTTATCGATCTGCTTCATCATGGAGCAATCTGGGAGCAAGAGCATGACTGTTTTGCTGTTCTACAGATCCCTAGAGGAAGAAGAAGAGAGAGAACGATGAAGAAACAGCCAGGAATTGCGAGTTTGTCTTCTTTGATTCCTCCAATTTCCTCTCTTACTTTGTGCTTTGTCTATAATGCTAGAGTTAGAAATTGGTGCTGCCTACTTGCTACTAGTTGCTTACTGTTTTCTTTATCTTCACTTTCTACTGCTCATTCAAAAGGTGAGATTGCCTTTTTACAGACTACAGAGACTTTTTTTTTTGCCCAGAGAAAGCGAAAGAGGCCATGGAGAGTCAACCGGCCCCCACAGAGATTTTTGGGAGTATGTATTTGTAAGGCTTCGATGACTCCACATATTGAGTTTATCTTTTCATCACCTCTCTTTTCCTCTCCAATTTCATCATCATCCTGAACCTGAACCCTTATATTTTCTACTTTTGTTGGTCATCCAGAAGGAGGGAAGAAAAAAGTGGACAGATTATAGGGAAGACTGTAGAGTGTGTAAAAAATAATGGGAACCTTTTTAGCTTTGTCAAAGCATGTAGAGTTGCCAAATTTCAACACCACCTTTTCCATTTCTGCTTCTTCTTCCTTGTAACTTGCTAGGGTTTGCAGTTCTTTATTCCTCCTGGTCTGTGCTCTTACTGAGACTGTTTTGAGTTTGGTGTGTGTGTGTTGGGAGAGAGTTTTGGGGTTGAAATATATAAATATAGGAGAGCAGATTTCAGAAGGGAAAAAATATTTAAAGAAAAGAAGTAAAATACAAAGCTTATAAGAGGGACTTGTTTGATTGTTGATTTGTTTCCCTTCCTGGCCTTCTTTCTCTTTCTCTCTCTATTGTTTTTCAGTTTTCTCTTATCTTAGAGAGGGATTGGAGACACTTGGGAAAAGCCCTTCTGTCTTCCTTGCCCTCTCTAACTGTTTTGTTCATCAAATTGCCCATTAAGGGTCATTTTGTAGCATCCAGCTGATCAAATTTGCTGTAATATCATCTAAAGTGAACATCTTTTTCATTGCATTTTGCCCAGTTTCAAGGGAATAAGGGGACATTTGAGAGGAGGTGAGAAGGAGGAAAGTTAAAGAGGGACTTCTTTGATGAGTTTTGGAGGCTTCTTAAATAGCAGTCCTGGTGGAGGTGGAGGTGGAAGCGGTGGCATAATTCCTGATATACCTTATCTGACCAGCAACAGTGACAATAATATGCCTCCTGGTGCAATTTCTCAGCGATTTGTGCCTCCATCTTTCAACAACAAATCCATTTTCAGCTCTCCTGGCCTCTCACTTGCACTTGTAAATTCTTGATCTTTCTGTATAAAGCTATTGTTGTTATTGATTTTGTTCTTATGTTTTCAATAGCTGATATGGGCTTTTGTGGTTTGTGCTTTTATTTGTATAGCAAACGGGTATGGAGAATGGTCAAGGTGAGCTGACTAGAGTTTCAGAGAATTTTGAGTCACACTGTGGTAGCAGGAGGAGTAGAGAAGAAGAACATGAGAGCAGATCTGGGAGTGATAACATGGAGGGAGGTGCTTCTGGTGATGACCAAGAAGGTGATGTCCACCCAAGAAAGAAGAAGAGATACCACCGACATACACCTCAACAAATTCAAGAGCTTGAATCGTATGGATTTTATTCAGATTACTTCAGATTGGGTTTGAAGCATTTCCCTGATTGTTTTTTTTTCATGGTCTATGGCTTAATTTTTAGTGTGTTCAAAGAGTGCCCTCACCCTGATGAGAAGCAAAGATTGGAGCTGAGCAAGAGGCTTACCTTGGAAACTAGGCAGGTCAAGTTTTGGTTTCAAAATCGACGTACCCAGATGAAGGTGATGATAAATTGGAAAAAAATTTCCCTTTTTGCTATGGTTTTGATTTCCATCTTCTTTGAAATTGATGATAGTTTTTTTGATCTGCTGATTAGACCCAATTGGAAAGGCATGAGAATTCGATTTTGAGGCAAGAGAACGATAAACTCCGAGCTGAGAATATGTCGATCAGAGAGGCGATGAGAAATCCGATGTGCAACAACTGTGGCGGTTCAGCCATCATGGGCGACATCTCTCTAGAAGAGCAACATCTAAGGATCGAGAATGCTCGGTTGAAGGATGAATTAGACCGTGTCTGTGTTCTCGCGGGTAAGTTCTTGGGCCGACCACTTTCCTCATTTTCAACACTATCCACACTTTCTAGCTCCATGGCCAGTCCTATGCCAAGTTCAGCCTTGGAGCTCGGCGTTGGAAACAATGGTTTTGCGGCTTTAAACTCAATCGCAACAAGCTTACCCTTAGCTCCGGATTATGGGGGTAGTGTTATCTCCAATTCCTTGGCTGTACTTTCCCCAACCAAATCAAGCTCCAATGTGACTGGGGTTGACAGATCATTCGAGAGATCAATGTATTTGGAGCTGGCATTGGCTGCTATGGATGAACTGATGAAGATGGCTCAGGCTAATGAGCCTCTTTGGATGGAGGGAAGTGGAAGGGAAATCCTGAATCAGGAGGAGTATATGAGGACATTCAATCCTTGCATTGGGATGAAACCCAATGGGTACATTACCGAAGCCACAAGGGAGACCGGTATGGTCATCATCAACAGCTTAGCCCTTGTCGAAACATTAATGGATTCAGTAAGTAAAAATAGAATATGATCTCTGATTTTTTCTTCCATTTCATTTGACACAAATTTATGATCTTTTTTTACTTTTACTACAGAATCGGTGGGGAGATATGTTTCCTTGTATGATATCTAAAGCTTCGACTACTGATGTGATTGCAAATGGCATGGGCGGAACTAGGAATGGTGCACTTCAATTGGTAAATAAATTCAGTACCTACCATATTTCATGTCCAAATCTCTAATATACTATTGAACTTAATGTTTATCTCCTTCCATCAGATGCATGCTGAGCTCCTAGTTTTATCACCTTTGGTGCCGGTTCGTGTGGTGAATTTCCTCAGATTCTGCAAGCAGCATGCAGAGGGTGTGTGGGCAGTTGTCGATGTGTCGATTGACTACATTCGAGAAACATCGGGGGCACCAACATATGTGAACTGCAGGAGGCTTCCTTCCGGGTGTGTTGTGCAAGATATGCCAAACGGGTATTCTAAGGTAAAGCTGATATCTCACTCTCATTTCCCAACTTTTGACGCCTCTACTTACTTTCCATGAAAAAATTTATGATGTTGGTGATCTGAGTATTAAATTTCTCTGCCCCATTTCTGTCTTTAATGAGTTTTTAGTAGGTTCAGCTGAGAAAATATTAATTCATTAAAAGCTTTGTCTACTCATGGTCAATAATATCACAAGCTAATGAGCTCATGCATCTATGGAGATTGTTTATATGGATGATTTATTAACGTATTCACTAGAGTTCCCGCCATCTGTCTGAATCAAGATAAATAAACTAAGGTTTCTCGTCTTCCTAGACGTTTAATATTTTACTGAACTTAGATGCTTCTTTTGTGCCTAGTTATATTGTAATCATAGAAAGTTTAGACAACTAAGCTTGTCTGAATTAAACTAATATATTTTTGTTTGGACTGTACTTGTGTAAAAATTCGAGGATTCCCCCCTAACTCTAATCATTATTAAAATGAATAGAAGTCTCTAATATCCGTATTTTCTGCAGCTAATTCATTAAAAATTCAGATTAGCTTTACATCATTTTTTCAATTAATGCCTTGTAATCTACAATTGTTCAGAGATGGGTTGATTAAACTATCTATTTGATGCTTCTATTCCAATTCTTTATGCTGCATCAATCTTAAAACTTTTTGAGATAAAAAGATTTAAATTCTAAATCTGTATGATCTGGTTCCAGCCAAATTTATGTGTTATTTTTTTTTGTCTGCATTGCTCAGTGCTCACTGAAGTCTTTGTAGTCAAAAGCCCGAGATTGTCGTGACTCGTTCTTCTGCAAGTATCTAAGTGGAATCCATATCACGAGGGGGAACATTTCTATGATCTTTGCAATTTTTGAACCTATCAAATCTTTCTGTAGCCAACAACTTAAACAAATAGTAATAAACTGATTACTTTGAGTTAAAATATAACTCTACTTGTATCCCAATCTTACCGCCTAGTATATCTCTGACAATATTATTTATTTGAAAATAATTTTTCTCTCTAGCCCATGGCATCATTTTCTTACTGGTATCTTGTCGTATTAAGTCGTCCTTTGAATTCATTATGCTTCTTAATTCTTATGTACAGTAGTTGAGTATGATAACTTGAAATTCACATTGTTTTTTTACGTTGTTGCAGATAACATGGGTGGAGCATGCAGACTACGATCAGAGCGGGATTCACCATCTCTACCGGCCCCTTGTCAATGCTGGCATGGGTTTCGGTGCCCAGCGGTGGGTCACTACGCTTCAAAGACAGTGTGAATGCCTTGCCATTCTCATGTCGCCTTCTCGTGACCAAACTTGTACACTCTTAAACCTTACCTATTCCTTTCATTCTCACCTGTTTTAGTACAAAGTAAGATTGATATGCATGTCACAACAGAATGTCACGCGTGAAAAATGCATGTTGACCCTTAAAAATTGTCGCATTACATCTTCGTGGGTTTGATCCGGTAAGGATGAGTCCTTAGATGAGGACCGAGGATGATGCACACAAACGTTATAACTCATGTACACACGAGTTATAACTCATGCACATACTATTTGAGTTATAGCGTGTGTGTGCATTAACTATAGCGTTTGTGTGCATCATCCTCACGAGATCTTTTCCCCCATGTTCGTAGGGCTTTGTTTTGCAAAGTGTTAAATAAGATGGATACTAGTTATGATAGTGATATGCATGCTGAATCTGATTGGAGAACATTTTCTGAATCTTGTTAAAATGCCAACAGCTATAACAGCAAGTGGCAGGAGAAGCATGTTGAAGCTAGCCCGAAGAATGACAGACAACTTCTGTGCGGGAGTGAGCGCATCAACCGTCCACAAATGGGGCAAACTCGACATAGGAAGTGTGGATGAAGACGTTCGGGTTATGACCCGACAAAGCGTGGACGACCCGGGGGAGCCTCCCGGTGTCGTCTTGAGCGCCGCCACCTCGGTTTGGCTTCCCGTTTCCTCCAATCGTCTTTTCGACTTTCTCCGAGACGAGCGGCTAAGGATCGTTTGGGACATCCTCTCGAACGGCGGGCCCATGCAGGAGATGGCTCATGTAGCCAAGGGCCAAGATCAAGGCAACTGTGTCTCCCTACTTGGTGCCAGTGTAAGATTTCTTCTATTTTTCTCTTCCCATGCAACTTTCAGGAAGAAATTACCCTTTTGTCCTTGGACTAGAGGTCAATTTGGCTGTCCTTTTATCGAGTGAAAAAGGTCAAATACAGTAGTTTTAGAGGACAAAGCTGGGATTTTTGGAGGTATTAGTCAGTCTGATAAAATGACAACAAAGCTGAAGCTGGCAGGTAAAATGAATCGGATCGATCAGGCTCACTGTTATAATTAGAAAAGTCAAACGTGTGGGACCAACTCTCCATCCCCTATTTTTCTTTCTCTGCTATCTTTCTCGTGACCACATGAAAGCTTTGCCGTAGCTGTTCATAATTCTGACTTCTTCTCCTCTGTTTCGTTCTTATGACAGTAGCGGTTGGGGTAGCGGTTTGATAATAGTGGTTGAAATTAGAGCTTTTTTGAGCTAATGAAAGTAGTTTCGGTAAAGTAGCGTTTCAGAACACTATTAAATGAGAAACGCTACCTATACAGCTGTTTTCCAAACACTTGGGCCCTGTTTGGTAGCGGTTTGTGATAGTGGTTGAAATTAGCGTTTTTTGAAATGCTAATGAAAACAGCTTTGAAGAAATAGCGATTGAAACGCTATTTCTTCAAAGCTACTTGCCATACCGCTACTTGCCAAACACTTATTTTATATTTCTTCTAAAACTCTAAATGCTACTTCAAACGCTAGTTTTTTACTGTGGTTTGTTGTTCTCATGCAGGCAATAAACGCCAACCAAAACAGCATGCTGATCCTGCAGGAAACGTGCAGCGACGCCTCGGGATCGCTCGTAGTCTACGCCCCCGTTGACATACCCGCCATGCACGTCGTCATGAACGGGGGCGACTCCGCTTACGTCGCTCTCCTCCCGTCAGGATTCGCCATCATGCCTGATGGGGCCGGCCCAAATCGAACGAGCGGGTCTCTTCTGACGGTCGCGTTTCAGATCCTCGTCAGCAACCTCCCGACCGCTAAGCTGACGGTCGAGTCGGTTGAGACGGTTAATAACCTAATTTCGTGCACGGTCCAGAAGATCAAAGCCGCCCTACAATGCGAAAGCTGATGTATTTAAGTTTATATGGTCTTTGTTAATCTTGATTGTTTTTCCTTGACAGTTATCAGCTCATGTGTATTTATGTTAATGAATACTGATGGGAGATTGAGAAAATGGTAATCTTGATGTCGAGTCAAGAACGAACCGCGTGGCTAGACAGTCCCTTGGTTCAGGGATGGTGTGGTTCGGGCATTGACTCGAGTCGACTCTGAGCGTTTTCGCTCCCTGTTTAATTAGTGTTTTTGATTCGAAGTTTTCGTGTTGAAATGGACTTGTTTTGTGTAGATTGCTCTATATGGTATTCTCCCTTTTTGGACATTGTTATCACAATTATTGTTGGTTTTGGATAAAAGTGATGGCTAATGTTGATTGTGAAGTCATTCTCATAGTGATGAATTATTGTGACAATGACGTGAGCAAATAACGGAGTTTTTATCTCACATGATATGACAACTCCTATTCTCACATGATATGACAACTTCTGACCATTCAACTGGATAGTTCTGAAGAAAGTCGAGTAACTGATAAACATACTTGATGATAGAATGATAGCTCTCAAGGTTCTGATATAACCATTAGATAGTGTGTAGTTAGTATTGCACATGAGAATAGTTCTTTTGAAATGAGTATCAATATCTAAGATTGGCCAAAAAATCAATCGCCTTATAATCTTCTCTAAAACAAAGATAAGTCGAGTAATTCTTGTGACAATGACGTGTAATACTCTTTATTTTGTTGAATCTTGAATTCAAGTTGGAATTCTGATACCATCAACTGTTGAAGTATGTTGGATTGTATCCAATTATTCATCGTGTTTGAATGATTGACGAATGATTAATGTAATCAACAAATACAAAATTAAAGAATAAAATTTAGTGCAAGAAACACATTTTTGTTGTAGAAAGACATTACTTTGAAGTATCACTCAACTGCTACCCACCTTTGTGATTGTTTGAAAAAGTATGCAATCAGGATAACTTTCTCGTGATCTCTAACTTTCTCGATGACATTACCTTGATTTGTTGATAAATAATTTCATGTTATGATTACATAAGTTTATTTAAATTTGTAGCCATACTATTTATGTTCGGAACATGACCGGTTGTACTTGTATTCAATTTAGGCTATTAACAGAAGAGAAAAGTTCGGGTGAGAACACCCCTTAATAATCTTGCGATCATGTCCGTTTAGGTCATTTTGAGAAGAAAATAATAATCAAAGTTTAGAGTGTTTACAAGTATATCATAGCGTTTCTCACTAAAAACGTTCAAAAAAAATTGACGCTTAGATTAGGAATATTACGATATGAAATATGAACATTAATGTGTAATTTGTGAACGTGAATTGTTAATATAATTCAAATTAGATATTTTAGAATTGTATCTTAAATTATGCTCTTACTATAATAATTGGTGTGATATAATCACCATTTAGGCCTATGTCCCCTTTCACTTGTACACACATCTATAATTTATGTACAAGGAAATATAAATTTAATGTGTTACTATATCAAAATACATATATATCAAAATACATAAATATCGAAATATATAAATATCGGTAAAATAAATGCGTTTAGTCCCGCACGAAGCGCGACGAATGACCTAGTAGTGGTTAAACGTTGAAGCGCGGTGAATGATAGCGATTGAAATTAGCATTTTTTGAAACACCGGCAGTATTGGATTTGCCCATGTTGCTACTTAATTTGTAGGCCATAATTAATTTGTTGCCTCTCTTTAGATTTCTACATACAAAAACAAAAGAAGAATAGCGGTTTGTGATGACGGTGAGAATAATATGTGAGCCGAACCGGACTGAACCGGACCGGGTAATATTAGCTAGGATTTGAAGTGGGACCGGTTCATTAAATGTGTGGGCTCATCATATCAGTTTGCTGTATGTTTTGTTAGAAGAAAAGGTTGATTTTCATTAATGGCCTGGCCTCACTGCTTTTGGAATTAATCTCCATTTTCACATGATCTTATGTGTGTCACATCAACTGTTGTAAAAATATCAACTCTTTCTTTTTTCGAGGGAAGTTTCGGTGCGAACAACTCTTAACGTAGGGAAAATGAACAGTTCGCGTTCACATGTTACACGTCAATGTTCATCATCTGGATAGTAATGTTCATAATCTGGGCCATAAATTTTTTTGAACGTTTTTATTTTTCAGTGAGGGATGCAATGACATACTTGTAATTCCTGCGAACTTTGATTTTTATTTCTTCTCGAACTGACCAAAAAAAAATTATCGCAGAGATTATGAAAATTACCGCTAAATTATAAACATTAACTTGTTATTTGTGAACACGAAAAACTTCATATTTTCTACGTTAAGCCTTGTCTCACCCGAACTTCTCTATGTTTTTCCTCTATAAGACTATGATTGTATCTATTGAAATATATGGTGGTTTTCGATCATATATATTTCTCTTGTTTATTAGTATTTGATAGTTTGTCTACGTTATTAAATGCAAGCTCCGGATATAAAATATAGAGTACTAGATTGCATAGTTATTCAGGGATCGAATTAATTGGATTTGGATTTCAAACCTTTTGCGTTTTATTGTAGCTTAGAGACAATAAATGAGTGAACTAGGGATAATTAAGTGTAATATCTGGTTGATGATTAGGTTAGCCGTTAATTAGGGCAATACTTCCACGAGCAAATTAGAAACACAAATTGACTTTTTAATTATTTATATATACTTTTTTAAACTTCAAACTCTTTTTATATATATATATAAAAGAGACGTCACTCTCGAACATTATCCAATAGTGTCAATAATTGTCATAGACACCCGATTCGGCGAAAAGTCAAGAAAATACAAACCAAGGAAAATTAAAAACTGAAGGAGGCAAACCGATTTGTAACCGTGTTTGTCTCTCTAAAAATGCGATAGAATTGATTATCACAAGAGACGAGGTTGAAAAGAGGGCGACAATGATCGATAGGTTTATCAAGTAATTAACTACATTACCGACTGCTCTACTTAATTATTTCCGATCGATCGAGCTACTTTTCCGACGATAAAATAGTCATATTTTCTATTATATATGCATGCCCTAGTTAAGATTAAGCTAGCTTTCAAATAATTTATCATATAGCCTTCATATTTTATTTAAGAAATTAAACACCCCACGTACAACTTCGATCTGCCATCGCATCTACGTTGTCAATCATTAGATATATAATGAGCTAAAAAAGTTAGAAAATAACAATCTGCATATTATATACGTATATCTATCTACTCCCTCCGTCTCATATTGTTTTTCCCATTTCGAATAGTGTACACTATTCACGGTTGAAGAATATCTTCTCGTTTTGTCTTGATATATAAGAAAATATATAGTCATGTGGGGTCTTGTTATATTCGTATTAATGCGTACTTTAATAATATCAAATTTTAATTATTTGTATTAACATAAAACTAGAGATATTAAGGATACAAAACGTACCTCGGTAAATGTGTCATGAAAAAATGGGAAGAATATTATGGGACGGAGAGAGTAGTACATAGAGTTACCAAGTAAGCTAGCTTTACATATATATATATTCCAAACTTTCATTATAACTTGGTAGCAATTAATTCGTACGTGTTGATATGCATGCATTAATTGATCGAATTCTTAAGACCTTTTGGATACAACGATAATCCATGTACGAGGTTGGCAATGAACTGTCTATCTATCGATCGAGTTGCAACTACAGTACGTAGATTCAGAATATATTGATTGAACTATTAATTAATATCGAAACTTTTGGGATGCCAAAAATAGGTAATCGATCATACTCATAAATAACATGCATGTGTTCATTAGGGCAAAAAAGAAAAAAGTGACACACCATGTGAGGATAAATCTTAAGCACAAGTACCTTTCTTTTATTAGTACAGGCCAGTTCATAACTTCACATGGATTGTTCTTGTTCATAGCTAGATGTAAGCTATGTTGCAAAGAAAAGAAAAAGGGGAAACGACAAGACATTGGAAAGCTGTAAGGTTACGTAAAAAGTCGATATATATTATATATCATTTTAGATCTCTTGAATTCACTAATAGACTGGCCTTAGTAAGATCACATAATTAAACGATAATCTAATTGAATAGAAATGATTAGTTGTCATACAAGACTTTGTGTCTTTTATGAACTATGAAGAAGCATTTGGAGGCTCAGATTAAGATTCTAATTGACTTTATTACTAATTTAATCAAGTATCATAGATTTTCCCGTGTTTCTGTTTCATTGACCGTTTCTAACACGTAGTTTGACCATTTAATGAAGTTTCTAAGAGCTTTTGCGCGCGTGTTGAAACGTTTCGGAAATGGAAACACTCTTTTACTAGAGGTTTTCGTGCTATGTAAGTTTCAAGGGGGGAAATAGCATTGGCAACTTCTAAGGAATAAATTTTATTTAATTAACTATTATTATCCCTTTTTAGAGTTGATTAAGGTCAAAGAAAGATTCAACACTTTCAAAACAACACTTTTTCCCTCATTCAAAATTTGAAGCTTATTATTTCTCCGTTTGATAGAAGAGACAACTATTGTAAAATGACATATTTGACTAAGAAATTTGTCTACATGAATTATTTGTTGGAATGTGAAGTCTAATTTGTTAGACTGAATATATCTATTAGCTCTATGATTCTATTATTATCCAAAAGATATAGAATTTTAGTTTTTAGAAAGACCACCTCATTATTGTTATCTAGGATTTACGATAGAAAGGTTGAACAAATATTACGGTAAGAAGTGCCCTCGTTCACATGTAACAAGTTAATGTTCATAATTTAGACAATCATGTTCATAATCTGATGACCATGTCCGTTCAAGTCATTTTTAAAAAAATCACAAAAATTATAAATTTGTCAATGCGCGACTCACTTAAAAAATCTATAATTGTCACGTCTTCGGACATAATCACCTTTGAATCGGTGAACAATTTTTATATTTGCTCTTTCAATACTCTCATAAGCTATAAACAATTTGATTTATTTAACGAACATTTAACAGATTTTTTCGAGCTTAAGCATAAGATCAAAAGTTTAGAAAGTGTATAAATCCCTCGGCTGTAACTTTATTAGTGTGAAAAGTTGAAACAATGTATTTTTGTACACATATGACATATACTCCGTATATTATATGCTTGACCCTATTGATGACTTAAATTCAAATCCTTTATAACATTCCAAAAATTATATTTTTCAGCGTTTTGGTGGGGGCATGTTATAAAATGGACTCTTTACCTAACAAGTTTGATTGGAATGAGCAAATTCAGAAATATATATCATTCAAACAATATAATCAATTGCAGTTTGTACGTGTTTGTATAGTGTATGGATGGATGTAATGTCATTTCATGTCTCAAAAGGGACCTAAAAATAGCCCTATCTTTTTGGCATTTATAACATATATGTTTCATAATCAACATGGGGTCTTGGTGTAATTTTCCTCACTTTCATACCCAAGTCAAATTAAATCAGATTACAAGAAAATCAACTTTTCATATTACATATGTTCAACTTATATGGACAAGCCATGCATGATCACGACGAAATTTGGCTTTCAGAAGTTGGATATATATCACTTTCTCTAATTCAATCAGTTGATACTTGATAGACTTTTGCTTCTTTGGTTTCGCACAATTGTTATTTATAAGTTTTATTATATACTTGTTTGACGAGGAAAGTTATGGTGTAAACAGATCTTAACGTAGAAAAAATAAATAGTTTGCGTTCATAAATTACTTGTTAATGTTTATATTCTGGATAATAATGTTCATAATTTGGACCCTGAGATTTTTTGAACATTTATTTTCCCAAAAACGGCCTTAAAAAATTTCATCGTCCAAACATTAACTTTTTATATGTGAGCGCTCTTATATTAAGTCTTATTCGCACCCAAACTTTTCTGTATGTTTGATAACGTAATTATTTAGATATTTTGCAATACACATCAGTGCATATTCGGGTTTCCCACTCTAGTTCAGCGGTTAGGGGACTCTCCTACTACCCTTACATCTAGAGTTCGAATTTTTAACCTCCATCAAGTCTCGAACTCGAGACCTCACATATTCTTGGTAATTTGAAGGGATAGGGCAGATTGACTACTTTGTATGACTAAAGTTAATTCCACACACAATCAATCGTTATATTTTGACTCTTTAGGTTTAAATATTTGATTTAGTCCGAATCAGTCCAAATTTCAAAGTATCTATTATGCTAATAAAAAAAGAAAAGATAAGATACTAAAATTGTTTATTAATATAAAAATAGATTATTTACATGCATATTTTCTCACGTTCATATATACATGAAAGTTCATATATACATGAAAATACGAAGGGATATTAATTTATTTCTACGTTAATAGTATTCAAACCTGATATTTATCCATATTTTAATTTAAGGGTTAACATGAATGGAAAAATGTAACTTATAAAAAGCCCATTTGTGATTTAGGAATGGGCTGAAAAGACCGGCCCATAATTCACAATTGGTCCATAAATAAATGGGCTACTTCGTAACTCAGCCCATATATTACATTATTGATTATTCCGTCTGATCCGCTCGTACCATTGTACTGGATGAAAAAACAAACAAACATGTGCAATTGAAGTACATGAATCAGTAATCAGTTTCTGAAAACAATGCATCTAGGTCAAGTTTCAACGTCATGAATAGCAATTCTTGCACGGCTAAAGATCTCAAACGATTATGAGCCTCAAATTAAGATATGACATGACTCATATTTCGATTTTTTGGTAAAAGAAAATTCAGATGATTTATTGTCAAAGCACACTGAAGGAATTAAAATTCATTTAGAAAATCATGTACTTTCAATGATTTGTCCTTCTAAGAGGAATTTTATTTGATGTTGAAAAAGTGTGATTAGAAGTTACAATTATCATTTTCTCCCAAAGTATTATTAACCTATGAATATGTAATGAGGGATCCATTTTTTTAGAGACAGGTTGACATAGAACATCTCGAATGATGAGTTCACGAAGATCTAGAAAGACAAGCGTTAATACCCCGAAAAATATGAGAAATACGACACGCGATGACAATGAGAATATCAACCATGATAAGTTCAGTTTTCAATGTTCAAATTCAGATGTTGTTAATGACATGAATAAGACGTAGATTATAACATTTTACTCAAGTATGTGAGATATCAAACTGAATAGCCGCTCAAATGTGAAGACGCATAGAGAGGAGCGAAACATATCCAAAATTGTGAAGATAAAATAATATACATGCAAATAATACATTCATATATTCATTAATAAGATTAAAATACGAACTGTAAATACTACTACCTTATATCTGAACCTATATAGTACTAATTCGTGAACATAAATGATCAGTAACTAATCTGTAAACCTAAGTAATGCTCACGTATATAATAGTAAGTAACTAATCTGTAAACCTAAGTAATGCTCACGTATATAATAGTAATGTTCAAAGTTTGTATTTCAAACCATAAGATATGTTATAATGTCATGGATTTTCATAATTTTAATTTATGGATTTTTATAATGTTATATATTCTAACTTTGTTGTAATAAGAAAACATGTGGGTAGAGAGTAGAGAAGACCGAATCAATTGATCCGGCAAAATGGCCTAAAAACCTACCCCACACTTTCACACTTCCGACAATGTACTACCCGAATATCCCGGGCACCTTTTCCGTAGTTTCTCTCACCAACCAGGGGCATTCTCGGTATTTCACCCTACCCCTCGTTAATCATATTACCATTAATCACCGTCAGATCAAATCAACGGCCAGGAGCCGTCCATTGACTGCAGTAACAAACGGATGATAACGCCATGATTGATTGTACCGGAAGATTTCTCTTCTCCATTCAAAAAATATAGGAATAATTGCGGATAATCACCCCTTGTATAGATGTATTTGCACGAAACTACCTTTTATTTTGATATTTATTTTTTGAACACCATTTTTTTTGTATTTCATCAGCACTACGCCACCTACCATCAACTAAAGAGGGAGAATTGTACTAAAATAATCCATCCGGGTGCGAAATCTTAACTTGAATATTAGTATCTTAAGAGATCTTCAATAGCTTGCCATAAATGGAGATAACAAATTTATAGCAAAAATCAAACATCAATAGTCAGCTAAAATAAACAATAGTAAGAATATTCTTTTAGAGATGCTTTGAATTACCAAATCAATTGCTAAATTTAGCAATCAAAATAACAATTCTTATAGCAAAGTTGATGATGTGTCAAAAGAGTATTGCATTTTTATTTAACAAATAAATTAATATAGCATTAAAATGTTGAAATTATGCTAGGAAATAACAAAATTTTAGCATTTGATACTGGGGTTGTTTGACTTGGAAAACATTACAATTGCTAAAAGATACAATTTTCATTTCCTATAATCCAAAGTGACATGTCCATTGGAGATGTCCTTATATGTGAACCTTAAATGAGTCACAGTTAAGGTTGATATATAAGGTGATAGTGTTTATAGTTCAATTCACATTTCACACTTTAAAATATTTTTTACCAGAAACTCACTCATCAACTAAATTTGCTAATATCCCTGTCAATGCGATGAAATTACTACTTTAAGCTTGGTTTTACGTGGTTGGGATTTGCAAATTTTACCCATAAATTAGAAGTACAAATAAATTTTACAAACTAATAAAGAAAATATAATCGAGTTATGTGTCTCCAAATTAGAGTTCAGTTTCGCCAAAATTTGAAGCTTTTATTTTGATTTTAAGCATGTTCATTTAGCTTTTTTTTTTCTTTCTATTTTACCAGAATTAAAACCCGATATTTTGAATAAAGTTTTTCAATCGGGTTGACAAAAATTTTAACGGACCTAGTTAATAGGTGACTTTGTGCTAACGAAATATAAAAAATTAAAAAGTGATGTTTAAATTATAGAGGCGATTTCGTGTAAATTAGTCCATATAAGAGGGGTTTTCTCACAATTTTTCCAAAATAATTAGATTAATCGACTGTAAGAAGAAACCTTCAAAAAAGACAAATGGAGTTTTTTTTGAACGCATAATAATCGACCGTCTTCTTCTTCTTCCTTTTGCTTCTCTTTTCAGTTTTTTCAGGACTTTTTTGTTTATTTTTTTGCTTCCTTTTCCCCTTTTCGCAGAAGAGGGGAAAGGAATCAACAAAATCAAGGCTTCTGCTTTCTTTTTTTGTTTCGGATATTTTAGGTGTTGACGATGAATGTTATGCGCCGTTTAAAAAGCATCACTTCCGGCCGGCCTTCGGTTTCCGATCCGGTAGGCTTTCGTTTGTGTTGATCTGTATGTGGAGTTTTGTGATTGTTTTTTATCGGTTGAATTTGTGGCTGAAATTTCATTTTTGATTCTGATTGATTAGATTCGTTCGATTGATTGTGATGTTTTTCTAATGATTTTGTTAGTTTGCTGATCAATTAGTGTTGAATTGCGTTTGTTCATGAGTGGATCATCATTATTGAGATAATGATGAAGAGAAAAGCAGAAACAAAGGGATAATAGGTTGAAAATGTGAAATTGATCATGATGCTGCGTATCTGGAAATGTGTTGTGTAATTGAATTGACTTGATCATGATTGCTGGGAATAGTTTGTCCAGTGAGATGAGAACTGTTTGATTTAGTGTTAGGTAGGAGATAGAACCACCATAGTACTATTGCCTATGCCTGCTTTCACAATGCAATTGGCTTTCAATTTGAATAAATCTCTTAGGTAATTCATGTTATAAGAAAAGACCACTGTTTCGCCAAATTAATATCAGATGAATATGCATTTTCATTAGTGACCCCGGTTTCTACGCCTCGGACTTCGCCGAGCTTTTAACAATGCTGTTTGATTAGAATTTAATGGAGGTTTTAGGATTATGATCAGTCCCTGTTAGTAATTATAGTAACTTGCCCCCTTTGCATCATTATAGATCTGAGTGTTATGTAGCTAGATCCTTTTTCAGTCTCTTAATGCTACTAGCTAGATATCCATTCTCGTGCGACTATTCATTTTTACTCTTGCATATCCTATTCTTATTGCTATGTGTTATTGGGAGTAATGAGAAACAGAATGTATGGATTAACACTATGTGATTTTTTCTTAGGACATGGACGGAACCTTTGTGAGTGGAAATGGAACCGAAACTGGCCAGATAATTACAACAATGATTGGCGGTCGGAACGGGCAACCTAAACAGGTAATTCGCCACATCCAATACTTAGTTGATCAACGATTTCCAATGGTATAATATATGCAATCTTATTGTTTTCTTTTTGCCTCTCTCCAGACAGTTTCTTATATGGCAGAACGTGTGGTCGGTACTGGATCCTTCGGTGTAGTATTTCAGGTAATTGTGAATGGATTGCACTTCTTTATTTACTGGTCTTGCACCACCTTCTGCTGACATTCAGCTAATGCTCTCGAGTTCTCTACTGTAGGCAAAATGTTTGGAAACTGGAGAACAAGTTGCTATAAAGAAAGTATTGCAAGATAAGCGATACAAGAACAGGGAACTACAGATTATGCGCTTACTTGACAATCCCAGTGTTGTTCAACTAAAGCATTGTTTTTATTCCACGACGGAGAAAGATGAGGTGTACCTGAACCTTGTCTTGGAATATGTGCCTGAAACCGTTTACAGAGTACTGAAGCAACACACTAAGGCTGCCCAGCACATGCCTATGCTCTATGTTCAACTTTATACCTATCAGGTGAATTTGTGGTGGCTTACTCTTACTTTTTTTCTGTACTTCTATCCTTATTTTGTTTTTGTATTATGATTCTGCTCATTAATTTGCATTTTCAGTATTGTAAAACCTGTAATTAAAGAGTTACTTACCGTTTCACAGATTTGTCGTGCCCTTAACTATATCCACAACGTGATTGGTGTGTGTCACCGAGATATCAAACCTCAGAACTTGCTTGTAAGTATCCAGTATTTTCTACTACTTGACACTGTTCATTTTTGTCAGTTTCGTAAATTTGTATACTTTTTTTTATTCCTGCAGGTGAATCCTCAAACTCACGAATTAAAGCTTTGTGATTTTGGGAGTGCAAAGCAATTGGTAAGTTTATTTTTCTGTAGTACACGTTATCACCTCTCATTCTTGCTGGAACATCTTTTAATCTGCCTTGTTTCGACAGGTTCCTGGTGAGCTCAACATATCTTACATATGCTCGAGGTATTACAGGGCTCCAGAGTTGATATTTGGGGCAACTGAATACACAACTGCAATAGATATGTGGTCCGTTGGTTGTGTAATGGCAGAGCTTCTTTTAGGACAGGTGATCAATCAACCTAATAAACTGAACATATCTGGTTTTGGTTAACATGGTGTTAATTGGGGTTTGTTTGATTTGCAGCCTCTTTTCCCAGGTGAAAGTGGTGTCGATCAGTTGGTTGAGATCATTAAGGTATTTCAAACACTTGCTTTTATGCTCTGTTTACTGATGGAATTCTAAATCTGTGTTCTGATTTTTCTACTAGATTCTGGGAACACCAACGCGAGAAGAAATAAAATGTATGAACCCCAACTACAATGAATTTAAATTTCCTCAGATCAAAGCTCACCCGTGGCACAAGGTACGTTGACAATATGTTCTTAGACCAGCCATCATTACCATCTTGTTTCATCAGTAGTTAACACTTAACCAATTTCAGGTATTTACCAAGAGAATGCCTGCTGAAGCGGTGGATCTCGTTTCTAGACTGCTGCAATATTCACCTAATCTGCGCTGCAATGCTGTAAGACTATAGTTTCTTATTATACTTAAATATGACGGTTTTCAATCAGGCTTTGACGTTTTTGCCCTTCGTTCTCTGCAATTTTCAGCTCGAGGCATGTGCGCATCCCTTCTTCGATGATCTAAGGGATCCAAATGCTTGTTTACCTAACGGACGACCATTGCCAACTCTATTCAATTTCACACCTGAAGGTAAGCTCATTCCATATATATGTACAACACACAAAAAACCCGAACTCATTTGTGTTATCTTATTTTTCAGAGCTTATAAAAGCGTCACCCGAGCTTCGTGAGCGTCTCGTACCCCAAACTGTGCAGAAATGAGCGACGACGTCAAATACATACAAGAAATTTGCAGTGTAAAGGCTTCTTACCCCCTTCCTATTTCGTTTCTCGGTTTTCTTTTGGCGTGTCGGTGTTGTTCTCTTATGGTTGGTCTGAGCCGGCCATCGGAGTTTCATTCCTTGACATTGTTGAGTAAGAAGAATGTGCATGAAAGATTGGCCAGCCTGTTATGAAGCTTATGATCAGGGTGCAAATTTAAGGGGAATTATTCAAACATTAAAAAAAATGATTGGATTAGTATGTTTCCCTTGTTTTAATTATATTCGTGTTTATACGTATTCCGAGAATGTTTAAATGTGACTAGAGCTTGGTTGATCACTGTTGTTGTTGTCCAACTTATACCCTCTTGTCAATCCCATGTAACCTAAATGTTCAATCTAATGAATGTTTTACAAGGATTTGTAGCTCTGTTTAGCGATTTACTGGTCCAAATGTTGCTGATTTTGTTCGTTATTATTTTGGTACAACTTTGCATGTGCAAAGCAATAGTAATAAGCAGGGTGATACATCACACTATGACAGACATAGCCTATTTCTCCACATGTTCTTTTTCAATCATTAAGAACCTGCAGTAACCATCTTTCAGATTAGAGTATTGTTAGGACACCCAATATCAGTATCTCCATACACAACTCTAATAAGAATCGAACTCGAACATGGTTCGACTAGACTGAACCACTCTACGTCTAGATTGGAGTATTGTTGGGACGTCCAATATCACTATCTCTATATACGACACAAGAACCAAACTAGAACATGGTTCAATTAGCCTGAACCACTCTGTCTATATTGTAGTGTTGTTGGGATTTCCATACACGACTCCAACAAGAATCAAACTCGAACATGGTTTGAGTAGCCTGAACTCCTCTACGTCTAGATTGGAGGATTGTTGGGACACTCAATATCAATATCAATATCAATATCTTTATACACGACTCCAACAAGAATCGAACTCAAACATGGTTCGATTAGCCTGAACGGCTGACCCACTCTAGGAGTATCGTTGGGACCTTCAATATCAATATCTCCATACACGACTCCAATAAGAATCGAACTCAAACATGTTTTGATTAGCCTGAACCACTCTACGTCTAATTTTGAGTATTTTTTACCCCTCGTATCAGTATCTCCATATACGACTTCAACATGAATAGAACATGTAGTCATTAGTCAAAGAAGATTGAAGTTGGCTGATCAACATGATGCATTTCCTATACACACCAATTATTTGACAATGTAATCAACTTCTCAAATTTACATTACCTTCCTAACCGGGTCTAGACATACCCACCGTTTGTGCTAAAACAACAACAAAAATCGACCCAATTCTGGGGGTCAGATGTGGACAATCCTTTACCCCAACAACTCGTTGGAAAGATGTGACTGACGACATGTACGAGACATCGACTCAAAACAGAAAAGAGAAAAAATATTGAATAACACTAAAAGACACTAGAGAGGCCAAAACGTCGTAGTTAAAGTCCATAGCACTCTCTAGTCCGAGCTCAATACCACGCTAAAATTTAGCTCAAATTGATGTAAAACTTATATTTGAAGAGACAACAACCACAAACTTCTCGTTGAACAATTTCACAACTTTGCACTAGGAAAACTATGAAAGAAAGTAGAATGAGAAAGATACATAAGCTTCATATTCTTCTTCCTTCTTATATCAACCGTTACAACCGTCACCTTCCTCCCTGTCTTCGCCACCAAGCCTTCGACCACCAGCTCCTCCTGCAAATTAAAATGCCAAAAACTATCAAACTCCATTAACATAGCATCTATGAACAATTTAAGCTCCAGACTTGCAGGAAAAACTGACATTGAGAAATGCTGCCGATAGATAAGACAAGCTCAGATCCGCCAAATGCAAATCCGCATCCTCCTTCACCACCGTCCTTGCGCAAGCTACCGCCACTCTCTCCGCAAGCATCGCCACCACTCCGCCATGTAATCCGTCGAAGGTATTCTGTTCAATCAAAAACCTCAAAACCCTAACTAGACGCTTCTAAGAATTCCGAATTGATTTCCAAAATTAGGTTACCAGGACACCAGGAACGATGGAGAAGACGCAGGTGATCTTTCCAGGAGCGACTGTTTCGACTTTGATCAGTTCGCGCAACAGATCGGAGTAGAAGTCTTTGCGTTCGCTCGATTCGATCGAGATTCTGGAAGTAGAAGAAGCTCCAATGGCTTTAAAGAAATTGGAGACGCCCTCGGTGATGTTCAGATCTAGTTTTGTGTTCTTCTTCTGCAAGTCATCATCCATGGCTTTCTTCTCTTCCGCTTTGCTCATTGACTTCCTTTTTCTTGAGCTTTTATATTTTTTGGAGAAAAGTGGAAAAATATCTTATAATCGTGTGAAACGTGTGGCAGGTATCAAATTGAATGGTTTTTGAGCTGGTTTTTGTTAAACATTGACTCTGCATAAAAAAATGACAAAAATACAAAGAAGCAGGTGATTCTGTAGGCATAAAGAGGAGGGAAGAAAGCCATTGACAATCAATTCAAGCTTTGATCATCTCTATTGTTCATAAAAAATGCCTCACGGGAGGCTCCAAGTTCTTCTAGTTAGCGCTAAAGGACTCGAAGGATTTGATTTCCTCTGTAAGTTCTATCTTGATCATCATTTTTCTTTGATTTCTGCTTATTCAATGTGAATATTTTGGCAAATTCTGGTTGTTGATTCAGTATTCTTTGGCTTCGGAATTGTATGAAAAAGCAAAATGGCTCATTTAAGTGTTTATGCTTCTTATTTTGTGAAGTACTAGTCATAGTATGCAATTTTTGACGCAATCTTCATAAGCGGGAGCTTTTTAAGGCATTTGGGATGTTGTTGTTGTTGTTATGTTGGTTGTTGATTGATTTCTGAGTAAACTGAATTAGTAGCAACAATTTTTCTGAAGATGCTACTTGTTACAGAAATCTGTTCTTGTATGATCCGTGTTGTTCTTCAGTTTTTGTTGACAAAGGTACGTGTATGTGCAGCAAATATTGATCCTTATGCAATTTTGACTTGCCGGACTCAAGAACAGAAGAGCAGTTGATGCGGGGATAAGCCGCAGTTGCCGACCTAGACACCAAACTCGAATAGGAACTCGAACAGAGAAGAAAGGCGGAATTAGAATGAGATGAAAGAAGGATAAGTCGAATGATAGGCCAATTGGAACCAAATCAAACAACGATAAAACCCTTGAACTTAAGAACAAGAACCTTACCGAATGATGAAGAAACCCCAACGGATGATTACAACCAAACACAATGACTTTGGTGGGTCAAGGCACCTGGAGGTTGCTCTATGGAGTCCCGATAGCACCAACCTTATGGAGGAGATTGACACACACAAGCACAACTAGGGCCAACTGAACGACAATGCACACGGGGCACTCTTCTCACAAAAGCTCTCTTTTGGAAGGAAAAAACGATAAACGTTGTATTCAATATCAAGTCTGGGGGGGGGGGCAAAACAATAACTAAGGCAGCCTTATATAGGGTTCATAAGGATGCCGACTAAAGAAATAAACAATAAAAAGTAAATCCTAAAATAATAATCCGAAAACAAATAATATCCGAAAATAATGTTTCTGAAATTCTTCGCCGAGGTCCTGGCCGCGGGTGCGGTTATAGAGCCGCGGGCGCGGTTCTTGCCTCCTGGCCGCGGGTGCGGTTATGGAGCCGCGGGCGCGGTTCTTGCCTCCTGGCCGCGGGTGCGGTTAGGGAGCCGCGGGCGCGGTTCTTGCCTCCTGGCCGCAGACGCTGTTATGGAGCCGCGGTCGCGGTTCTTCGCTGTCGTCCTCTGCTCGTTCTCGAACCTCGATCATTAGAACAGTCTTCAATGGTGGTTCTTCGTCTGTATTCAACTCCTTGGAACTGAAGAACGCTACTAACTTGTCTAGCTCTTGTTGGACTTCCTTAGCTCTCGAGCGCGTCAATGCACCTTTAAATTCAGGGACCGGAGGTGTCGGTTGTTGTCCAGATGATCCTTCATCATCCTCCCCTTCTTGAAAAGGATTCGACCTCGAATCATCCAGCTCCTCTTCTTCTTCACCCTCGAATAAAGTCAGATCTTGCACATTGAAGGTAGCACTCACTTGATAGTCGCCGGGAAGCTCTAAGACATAGGCATTATCTCCAATCCTCCTAAGTACCTTGAATGGTCCGTCGCCTCTTGGGGACAGCTTTGAGTGGCGTTTGCTGGGGAAACGCTCTCTCCTAAAGTGGACCCACACGAGGTCTCCCTCCTTGAAGATGACCTTCTTCCTATTCCTGTTTGCCTTGCTAGCATTTGTAGCAGCTACTTCTAGCAATTTAGCTCTTGTCCTCTCATGAATTTCCTTGATGTGATCAACCTGTTTTCCTGCATTGAAATCCACTCGCTCCTTCGTAGGTAACGGCATAAGATCAAAAGGGGTTAGTGGATTCAAACCATACACACATTCAAAGGGGCTCATCGAGGTTGAGGAATGGATGGCCCTATTGTAGGCAAACTCAACATGGGGTAAGGCTTCTTCCCAAGCTTTCAAATTCTTCTTAAGAATGGCTCTCAAAAGGGTTCCTAAGGTCCTATTGGTTACTTCAGTTTGACCATCAGTTTGAGGATGACTAGATGTAGAGAATAGAAGTTTAGTCCCTAGTTTTCCCCAAAGAGTTTTCCAAAAGTAACTTAGAAACTTCACATCCCTATCACTCACAATAGTCTTTGGTACTCCATGTAACCTAACAACTCCGGTAAAGAACAAGTCAGCCACATGATGAGCATCATCAGTCTTGTTGCAAGCAATAAAATGAGCCATTTTAGAAAATCTATCAACAACCACAAAAATAGAATCTCTCCCCTTCTTAGTCCTAGGCAACCCTACAATAAAATCCATACTAATGTCTACCCAGGGGGTCGTAGGAATAGGCAAAGGAGTATACAATCCATGTGGTTTAACTCTAGACTTAGCCTTAAGACACTCCAAACATCTTTTCAAACAATGCTCAACATCCCTAAGCATATGAGGCCAATAAAAATGAGTATGCAACATATGATATGTCTTGTCTCTACCAAAGTGTCCCATTAATCCACCCTTATGGGCTTCTTCAACAAGCAATAATCTCAAAGAACACTTAGGTATGCACACTTTACTAGCCTTAAACAAGAAACCATCAAACAAGTAAAACTTATCCAAAGTCCCTTTATCTAAACATTGCTTATAAATAGCACCAAAATCAGCATCATTACGATATAACTCCTTGATGTAAACAAAGCCTAACACCTTAGAGTCAAGTTGAACAATTAAAGTATGCCTCCTAGATAGTGCATCAGCAACAACATTATCCTTTCCCTTCTTGTATTTGATAATATAAGGGAAAGTCTCAATAAATTCCATCCACCTACCATGCCTCCTATCAAGTTTGTCTTGGCTCCTAAAATGTTTCAAAGATTCATGATCGGTATGCAAAACAAACTCTCTAGGCCATAGGTAGTGTTGCCAAGTCTTAAGTACTCTATATAACGCATACAGTTCCTTATCATAAGTAGAGTAATTTAGACTTGCACCTTTCAACTTTTCAGAAAAGAAGGCAATAGGCTTACCTTCTTGCATGAGGACTCCTCCAATGCCAACTCCGGAAGCATCGCATTCCACTTCGAACGGCCTAGTGAAGTCGGGAAGCACAAGCAAAGGTGCCTCGGTCAATCTGCGTTTTAGCTCCTCAAACGCCCTTTCTTGAGCCTCCTTCCAAACAAACGCTGAATGCTTCTTAGTTACCTCAGTCAGCGGTGCAGCAATGGTGCTGAAATCCTTCACAAAGCGCCGATAGAAGCTTGCTAACCCGTGGAAACTGCGTACCTGGCTGCTGGTCATGGGTGTCGGCCATTCCTGAATGGCTTTGATCTTCTCCTCGTCCACCTGTAATCCCTGGGAGCTCACTACAAAACCAAGAAATATAACTCTATCAGTGCAAAAATCACACTTCTTCAAATTAGCATATAGTCGTTGTAGACTAAGAGTAACGAGTACTTCCCTGAGATGTTGCTCATGCTCCTCTAGGGACCTGCTGTAAACCAGAATGTCATCGAAATAAACTACAACAAACTTCCCTATAAACTTCCTCAAGACATGGTTCATAAGCCTCATAAAGGTAGAGGGGGCATTAGTAAGTCCAAATGGCATAACAAGCCACTCATATAGACCAAATTTGGTCTTGAAGGCGGTCTTCCACTCATCGCCTTCCCTCATTCGGATTTGATGGTAGCCACTCCTCAGATCAATCTTGGTGAAGTTTGTGGCACCGTGAAGCTCATCCAACATGTCATCCAGCCTTGGTATAGGATGACGATACTTGACAGTTATGTTGTTGATAGCTCGGCAATCAACACACATCCGCCAAGAGTTGTCTTTCTTAGGCACAAGTAAGACCGGAACTGCACAAGGACTAAGACTCTCTCGAACATACCCTTTATCTACAAGCTCCTGCACCTGCTTCTGAATCTCTTGACACTCCTGAGGGTTCATTCTGTAAGCGGGTCGGTTAGGTAACGACGCTCCTGGAATAAGATCAATCTGATGCTCAATGCCCCTAAAGGGCGGTAAGCCCGGTGGAACCTCATCCGGAAACACCTCAGCGAACTCATCAAGAATAGCTTGAATGCTAAGGGGTAGATCAAGTCGAGAATCGGTACCTGCCAACGCAAATCTCTTGCACAGCATCATTAAAGTAGTATCGAAGGGTAAATACTCACCTTCCAGCTCGGCTTTGGACGACAATAGGGCTCGATTCGTCACTGCAGGAACCAGTGCGCCAGAAGAATGACCCGCGGGCGCGGCTGAATCACCGCGGGCGCGGTTTGGCGAATGGGCCGCGGGTGCGGCCTCTGAGCCGCGGGTGCGGTTCTCGTGCCGCTCCTTCTGTCGCGAGCTATCGCTGGCCGCGGGTGCGGCATCTGAACCGCGGGTGCGGTTTTTGGTCACTGCTGTTGTTCCTTCGTTTCTGTCAGGAGCCTTTTCCTTGCCTTTGCTCCTTTCGTAAGCTTCTGCTATCTGCGCTGGAGTCATGGGTTTAAGAGTAATAGGCTTACCATTAAAGATGAATGTATGACGGTTAGTATGACCATCATGAGTAACCTTTCGATCGTATTGCCATGGTCTTCCTAACAATATATGACAAGCTTGCATAGGAACTACATCACATAAAACCGTATCCGTATATTTTCCTAAGGTGAATGTTAATTCAGCTTGTTTTAGAACTTTTAATTCTCCACATTCATTCATCCAATGCAATTTATAAGGTCTAGGGTGGAAAATAGTAGTAAACTGCAATTTAGTGATCAATTCAGTACTAACAATATTGCAACAACTTCCACCATCGATAATCATATTACAGACCTTTCCTTGAACTAAACACCTAGTGTGAAATAAATTTTCTCTTTGATTATCTTCACAAGGGGCGGGTTGTACATGTAAATTTCTTTTACAAATCAAAGAATCACCATGTTCATAACCAATTTCATCACTAAGATCATCCTCATCATGCATATCACCTAGGTTTTCTTCTTTTTCACTTTCACTTTCAAGTTCGCCTAGTTGATTAACAATTAATACTCTAGAATTAGGACAATCTTTCATCATATGACCCTTTCCTCTACATTTAAAACATTCAATATCCCTAGCTCTAGAAGTAGGGTTAGAAGTACTCCCTCGGGGTGGATTAGAAGGGCCAAGTGTTGTCTTGGAGGGCACTTGAGTAGTGGATGGCGGATTCCTTCGAGAGCCACTGTCTTCCTTGTTAGGGGCATCTCGGGCTGAAGGATAGGAGTTCCTTCCTTGCTGATTTTTCCAGCCACCTGCGTTTTTGCTCCCTTGGCTCCTAATTTTGGTCTTTCTTTCCACCTTGATAGCCAAATGTAGCAACTCAGTCATTGAGTTGTAAGGGAACATCTCAATCTCACTAGACACATATGGGTGAAGGATACGAAGATATCTAGCCATGGTTGTCTCCTCATCCTCCACCAAATTAGCTCGAACCATTGCTATTTGCATAGCATTGTAAGTCTCTTCGACTCCCATTGATCCTTGCTTCAAATTCTCGAGCCGCTGAATAAGTTCCCTAGTGTAATGTCGGGGAATAAATCGAGCTCTCATCATCCTCTTCATAAGTTCCCAAGTAGTGACAGGATAATCTCCATTGGCAACTCTTCCTCTGATCAAACTATCCCACCAAACTAACGCGTAGCCACTAAACTCCAAAGATGCCAGCTGCACCTTTTTGGCTTCAGGAAAGTTGTGACAATTCCAGACTTGTTCAATCTTGGTCTCCCACTCCATATATACGTCTGGATCACACTTTCCCTCAAAACTCGGGATCTTAACCTTTATCTTCCCCACTCCATCTTGCTCAGGCTCTCTTCGCCTTCCTTGGTAACCTCCTTGGGGACGGTGTGGTCGCCATCCCGCCTCATCTTCTTCTTCAGGCTCCTCTTCGTTATCATTATCACCTAGGTCCTGAAATGCATCATCAAAACGGTTAGCAGCATTGTATCTATTAAAGTGAGGTATAGGAGAGTTACGAAAGCGTCCTCTCCGGTCTTGTGGCAAATCGTCCCGGGGTGTAGGCCTGCGTCTGGGTTCCCGACCCATGCGGGCAGCCTCATAGACTTCTTGCTGAGGAGGCAGGGGCCTCCGATTGTCGACTGGAGCATCATAGGAGGTCCCGATGTGCTCTCGAACCCTTGGGGACGGGGTGGTTCGCTGCTGCCGCTCTATGGCGGTGGTAATGGCCGACGTCATCTCCCGAAACATGTTGGTCATAAATTCCGGGGTAAGGGCGCGGGTCTCCGGGGCTTCTTGCCTCCCATGGGGAGAAACTGACCTGCTCATCACTAAAGAAAAGACTAACACAGAACAATATTAAGGTAAGTGTAACTGAAAACAACTCGCTAGTGTTTACTCTCGTATGTTTTCCTCTGCACTCTCTCTCAATTGTCGTTGCAATCAGCTTTTCTTTGATGAATTGGCTTGTATGGATCAATAACCCAATAAGTTGAAACTACCGAGCTCCTAGCAATATATGAATGATGGTAGAGATGGAGGTGGCTAGCGTAGTGCGGGGTTTCGACTGTAAGGTTCTGACTCAAACAAAAGACTGACTCAATGAAAGAAAGAAAATAAGACTCGAAGGTGTTTTGCAAGAATCAGAATGCAAAAACAAAGATATGATTAAGCTTCGAATTTCAAGAAAAGCCAATAGGAAGCGTACCTTAACTTGTTCCGACTGATGTCGATTGAAGGATCGAAGACGGAGTCGGGAGGGTTAGGTAACAATTGAGGCTCGTATCTGAAGATTTTTCGAACTGTGGCTTTTGAGGCTAAGCCGCGGGTGCGGCTTGAATTCCGCGGGTGCGGTTTTTTTGAGGCTAAGCCGCGGGTGCGGCTAAGGTACCGCGGGCGCGGTTTCTGAGGCTAAGCCGCGGGTGCGGCTAAGGTACCGCGGGCGCGGTTTCTGGCGCGTCCTGTGGTTTCTCACTTCCGTTCGGGCTTGTTCAACCCGATTTCCTTTTAGTTCTTGAGATCCGATTTAAACAATATCAATGAAACTAGACTTGACTCAACAAAACGTAAAACAAACTACTAACTTTGAGACTTTTCGATTCTTTTTTTTTTGTATTTTTTTTTTTGATTCTTTTTTTTTTTGATTTTTTTTTGTCTCAACTAAACAAAACGAAATTACAGACTTGATGTGAGATATTAATCTCAGCAAAATTGAAAATAAATAAAAATAACAACTAACTTGATTTCCCTTGTGGAAAGATAAGATTCCCTTGTAGAAAGATAAGATTTCCTTCTTTGAAGATCTTGTTTGGGTTTCAAGGAAAGAAATTCCAGCAATTCTTTTGGGTTTCTGATGGCTGCGTTTTGGTAGGGATGGATAGATTTTGAGATGGATGAAGGGCTGAATGGATTTTAGGAACAAGGGTGCTCCAAACTCCAATCTTTCGATCTCCACCAACACTAATCGATCCAAGCTTCTTGCACACAACCTGTAATGACTCAACAAGAAATATCAAAGCAATGGAAGACTCAAAATCAATTTCTGAAAGAAACTGACAAACAAGAAAATAAAAGCTGACTCTTTTTGTTATTTTCTGGATAGGGGGTCTCTTGATGTTCTTGTGAAGACGAATGGTGTCAACACAGCTCTGATACCAATTTGATGCGGGGATAAGCCGCAGTTGCCGACCTAGACACCAAACTCGAATAGGAACTCGAACAGAGAAGAAAGGCGGAATTAGAATGAGATGAAAGAAGGATAAGTCGAATGATAGGCCAATTGGAACCAAATCAAACAACGATAAAACCCTTGAACTTAAGAACAAGAACCTTACCGAATGATGAAGAAACCCCAACGGATGATTACAACCAAACACAATGACTTTGGTGGGTCAAGGCACCTGGAGGTTGCTCTATGGAGTCCCGATAGCACCAACCTTATGGAGGAGATTGACACACACAAGCACAACTAGGGCCAACTGAACGACAATGCACACGGGGCACTCTTCTCACAAAAGCTCTCTTTTGGAAGGAAAAAACGATAAACGTTGTATTCAATATCAAGTCTGGGGGGGGGGGCAAAACAATAACTAAGGCAGCCTTATATAGGGTTCATAAGGATGCCGACTAAAGAAATAAACAATAAAAAGTAAATCCTAAAATAATAATCCGAAAACAAATAATATCCGAAAATAATGTTTCTGAAATTCTTCGCCGAGGTCCTGGCCGCGGGTGCGGTTATAGAGCCGCGGGCGCGGTTCTTGCCTCCTGGCCGCGGGTGCGGTTATGGAGCCGCGGGCGCGGTTCTTGCCTCCTGGCCGCGGGTGCGGTTAGGGAGCCGCGGGCGCGGTTCTTGCCTCCTGGCCGCAGACGCTGTTATGGAGCCGCGGTCGCGGTTCTTCGCTGTCGTCCTCTGCTCGTTCTCGAACCTCGATCATTAGAACAGTCTTCAATGGTGGTTCTTCGTCTGTATTCAACTCCTTGGAACTGAAGAACGCTACTAACTTGTCTAGCTCTTGTTGGACTTCCTTAGCTCTCGAGCGCGTCAATGCACCTTTAAATTCAGGGACCGGAGGTGTCGGTTGTTGTCCAGATGATCCTTCATCAGCAGTGTTGCAAAAGGTTTGGATTCCTGAAACTATAGAAAGTCTGCATTCAATCCGTGACATGTTATGTTGATTCTTTGGTTAAACATATGTGTAGATGCTGGATCAAAGCCAGAGTGGCATGAGTATTTCATTTTCACAATCTCCGGATCTGTTTCGGAACTTGAAATTAAAATATATGATAAAGATTTCTTCTCTCCAGATGATTATCTTGGCAAAGCTGAGTAAGTTTTCTTCTTCCTCTCTTACCCAATTTTTATTATGCAGTTTCTGAATTTCTATTTGCAGGATTCCATTAGAACCAGTGATTAGTGAAGGAAGTTTGCCGGTTGCTTCGTACAATGTCGTCAAGGACGGAGAATATTGTGGAGAAGTTAAACTTGGCCTAACCTTCACATCTTCTGAGGTGTTTTTTTTTAACTCCATCTTATGTATTCAAACTCTTCATTTCTGTTATTAACTCCATCATATATGATGGACTGATTTTTCTGCAGGGAAACCAAGACTATGAAGTTCCTGACGAGGAAATTGGTGGTTGGAAGGAATCATCTTATGATTGAGTGGATGCAATCATGTTGAGAAAATTTGTTTTGATTGATTCTTTGACGTGTCTGATGTTTTGTTTATTGATTTTGAGGTTTCCATTTTGTCACAAATTATATGCATTCATTCATCTTAATACATCATTTGATTGTAATTGTTATAAATCTATTGTTTGTGTAGCTTGATGAATCAACCTCAAAAAGCTGTATTCTTACAACTAATGAACATTCAACAGAGAACTTTGAAGACAATGGGTATGTAAAATGACACATTTGATGAAAACCCAAGAACATAAACACTAAGTCAAGACGAAACAAACAGGAGTCCACAAAGTTAACATATTACAACAAACATCAGTAGTTAAAAAGAAGAAGATGGCATCACATTAAGGCTCTTGGATCGTTGTTGCTTTGCCTGCTTCGGTTTCTCAACAGGCGAAGGCAACCCAATCTCCTTACATTGCTGCTCGTTCGGTTGCAACGTTCCTGGAATGGCTCCAAACGCTTTCCTGGACGCTTCAATTCCTGAAGCTGCGTGATGAACAGACGCTGAGACATCTTCTAACTTCTTCCTAAAGTTTAATGTCAGTGAAGCAAATCTCTTTGGTAATTCAATTGCAGTTGTCTGATCCTTATCAAGTTCAGAAACTTTGAGAAACCGCATTGTGGCAGCTTCCCATGACAGCTCGTGTCGTTGCTCGTCTGTCAAAGGCGCTGGCTCGTCAGCAAGCGCTTGACGTGTGATGCTCACGAATCCTTTGCTGTCTTTGTACGTCCAACAATTTGGGAATTGTTTGAAGAATTCGTTTGAAGGATGGTCAGCACAGACGACGATCTTGCCCATGGCTAAGGCTTCTGCTGTTGTTGTGCAGACGACATCGGTTGTGCTCGGGTTTAGGAAAACCTTGTAGCTGAAAATTAGAAACAATAACAAATTCCATATTATGCATAGATCAAAAGTGGGCAACTTATATAAATTCCATACTATACTTACTCATGGAAAAGAGGATCTGCATGATCACGACCCGGGTGAACTTTTATGTCGAGGTCGAGTTTCATGGCAGCTTCCTTGACTCCATCAGAATCCTCCCCATTTCCATAGAGGTCGACTTCGAGGCCTGTAAGCTCCTTTTGATGGTCTTTCAGAAGCTTAAGTAGCTCTCTATATCCTTTATTCCATACCATCTTCCCAATGTAATACGCTCCTTTTGTGAACGCTTTGGTACCGCTCTCGATTGCTTCTTTCTTTGCTTTCCCAACCTCGAGGAATTTCGGATTGACACCGTGAACGTTACAAACGATTGATCTGGGGAGTTCTTGGGTAGCTGCAGACAATCTAATTACCTGTCATGAGTAAGGAAGATCTAGTGAAGTTATGTGACAAACAAAAAGACTGAGAAATTTATTTAGAGATGTACCTTGTGGCAATATATAGTGATCACCCAACTATTCATATGTTTCAGAATATATGCTTGCATGGAATTCTTTTCGCGCCTGACATATTCAAGGTAATTCGTGTGGATGATCCCTATAACCAGGCGGAATTTCATTTTCCATCTCTTTCCGTGATGATACCATGTTAAATGCTCAGGCTCCTCGAGGACTGCAATGTCAGCTTCTTCATCAGGTATAATTTCTGTAATATCACCAACTGGAAGAATGCTCCTTTTATCTACTGCAAACTGTCATGTCCATTAAATCCTAAATTAGTGCATTATATCACACATGACACTCCAGAAAGAAAGAATTTTTCAGCTACTGCAAAAGCATCAAAGTATCTTCATCAATATAAACGCAATATCAAGATCACATTTTTAGGGACATAATTCTGGTCCATTAATCCTCAAGCTCGTGTCTACCTAAATGAGTCATACTAGATTGATTATACATTCTATCACTCCCTCTAGAAATAAAACAAAATGATAAAATGCTTTTATAAGATACAGGTCTGAAAAGACATCTGAAATAGGATTAACTTCTTTCATGAATTTCAACTAAATATGTCCATCCATTCAAACGCAATATCAAGATCACATTTTTGGGGACATAATTCCGGTTCGTCAATCCCCAAGTGTCTACCTAAATGAGATCAGACTATAAGACCCAATTTCGAGTCATACTATATTGATTATACATTCTATCACTCCTCTAGAAACAACACAAAAGATGAATGCTTTTATAAGATAGAAGTCTGAAGGACATCTGAAATAGGATTAAGTTCTTCCATGAATTCCAACTAAATATGTTCATCCATTTGGACGCAATATCAAGATCACGTTTTTGGGGACATAATTCCGGTCCATCCAATCCCCAAGCTCGTGTCTACCTGAATGAGATCAGAGTATAAGACCCGATTTCCAGTCATACTAGATAGATTAAACATTCTATTACTCCCTCTAGAAACAACAGAAAAGATGAATTCCTTTATAAGATTAAGTTCTTCCATGAATTTCAACTAAATCTGATGGAATCCAACAAATGCCTCGAAGTTGATCCAATAGCAACAAGTTAGACAAAGGGCTTGAAACAATTGAAGGATACCCTTACACTAATTCTAGCACAAAAAACGAAGAAGATATTGCTGTACTTACTCCTCCTGGATAGAACTTGATATGAAACTCGGATTCAAAGCCAGTTCTCTCCTCGACCCAACGTCGCACATAGGCTTCATGCTCCGAAGCAGACTCAAACTTTATGTTATTTGGATACACCAGCTCTTGATCACTGGGAGACAACCAAGGAATCACAAGTGTGACCTTTCTTTCCCCGCCTTTAGCAAGATATACAGCTCGAAATAGAGGATTTACAGCAGTGCCTGTCATCCATGGCAAACTAGCAGTTGTGTATATTGCAATATGCTGCTTCTTCTCCATTTATTCATCAGTTTCTTTACAGCAGATTCCAATTATCTATCACCAATTGCAGAAACAAATCAAATCCCTAACAGTAGCAAGAAACATGATTTTTTCGCATCAATTGTTTGTGCAAATCCAAGAAATCAACTCAAATCTAAGCACCTAATAATGGGTCAATCAAATTAAAGAGAAGCAGCAGAGTTTCAGAGAAACTGTACCAGTTGAGGAGAAAATGCAGAACACGTTTGGGATATGTGAGGGAGAAAGATTGAAGTTAGAGGTAGGCCAAGTCAGGCAGAAATTGATGAAAGGGTTTCTGAAAAATGGGTAAAGGGTAAAGCCTTGAGGAAAGAATTCTGACATAACAACTACGAATCTGGGTGTGGAGCCCTGTCTCTAATTTCTTACGTCAATGGATTGTTTCTGGAAAATTCATGGTAGATAATGTCTTGAATTAGCAAGAACAAGCCTGTACAGTAATTAACCAGTCAACTTTGGGTTAGGGCAAAATAAATAGTAGAACTTTTTATTTTTTCTTTATTAAATCAGAACGTAGGAGGGATTAAAAAAAATGACCAGCTTCTCAAAAAAAAAAAAAAAAAAAAAAGACCCGGACCGAGGCGATTACCTCGGTTCATGAGGTTGGTTCGATACCAAATCCGTATATTTTACAGTTGGTTCTGAATTAATTTGTTTCAGTTCATGAATATTTTGGTCTGCTCCAGTTGTTCGAAACCGGAAATTCGAATAAATTTTAAAAATAAAATATTTTAATAAAAATGTAAAATAGAAAATGTCTGGTTCATCCCTAGTCCATAACTCCACAAGTCTATAAAATCTCGGTCCACGGTCCATAGCTTTACAAAAACTAGATGTGCAACCATAGAATGTAATAGTATTAGGCATGACAAACAGGTCATCCAGATCGAGTTCTGATTCAGTTTCGGGTCTGAGCACACTCAGATGGACTTAGCAGGTTTATATTTTTTTGTTAATTGTGATAAAGTTCTCATTTTCAAATTTCAAGCGAAAATTGGATACTTAGGTCCCGTTTGGTATGTTGTCTGGAATCGGAATGTGATTGGAATCAGGAATCAAAATAAATCATTCATGAAGCTTCGTGTTTGGTATGTTGTCGGAATGAACGATTCTTGTAATTAGTATAAATATATATTAATTATAAGAAAAATTATTATTATTATTAAATAAATAATATAATTGATTATTAAAATAATTATTGTTAACTGAATAAGAATAATTATTATAATTAAATAATAAATATAAATTTTTATTTTTATTATTATACATATTATTACTAGTTAAACTTAAAATAATAATATAATTATTAATATTTATTATATCTAATCTATTATTGTTATTAATTTTTATAATAATTGTTATTTTGAAAATTTAGAAGGGATGATTCCTCTACTTTTTGAGAGGAATCAAATGCTTTACAAATCTTGGAATCATCCATTTCCGTGAATAATTTTTAATTTCAGACTGAGCATTACCAAACACTATCAGTCTGGAAAGTGGCATTTCGAGTACTTGTGATATGGGTAAGTACTTGGGAATGCCTATACTACAAAGAAAGTTTAATAAAGGGACTTTCAATGATACTTTGGTTAGAGTGAATAAAAGACTAGCAGGTTGGAGGGGGCGTTTTCTTAGCCTTGTCGGGAGGATTACCCTCACTAAATCTGTTTTAGCGGCCATCCCGATTCAAGTCATGTCTGTAGTGCTGCTTCCTGCGAGCATTATTAAAGCCATGGAACGTTTATGTCGAAATTTTATTTGGGGAAGTACCCCGGATAAAAGACGTATGCATCTTATTGCTTGGGATAATTTGTGCAAGACGAAAGATGAGGGTGAAGTGGGTCTTAAAAAGCCTAAACTTATGAATTTGGCCATGGTGGGGAAAATGAGTTGGCGTCTGCTGAATGATGATGGCAGCCTGTGGGCGAGAGTGCTACGTGAGAAGTATAAGGTTGGGAATATTAATGATCTGGGCTTCTTGACAGTTAAACCCGGAGCTTCTCGTGTTTGGCGGGGTGTTGCAGCGGGATTGAGAGAAGTGGTGAGCAAGGGTGTGGCTTGGGTTCCAGGTGATGGTAAGGATATTTTATTCTGGAAGAACAGATGGGTGGGCACGCAGCCTATGATAAAGATCACTGCGAACCCGGTGCCGACTATTAATCTGGATTGCAGTGTTGCGAATATGTGGATCCCGGGCTCGGGATGGAATCAGAATGTGTATGAGGATCTGTTGGATCATGATACTAAACTTCTTATCGCAATTATGGCCTTAGATGGTGTTCCCAGATCGAAGGACTGTATTTCGTGGAGCCCTGAATCTAGCGGGAATTACTCGGTTCGATCAGCTTACAAATTAATCAGTAAAGGTAACATTCTTGGGCAGCAATGGAGTAATTTGTACCTCTTAATCTGGAAGCTCTGGGTTCCGGAGAGATTAAAAGTGTTCCTTTGGCTGACTGTGAATCAAAGGTTGTTGACGAATAGTGAACGATACCGTCGGAAGCTCACCGAGGAGGATCTTTGTTCTGTCTGCGGGAGAGATAGCGAGACTATTCTCCATGTGCTTCGTGACTGCATCGCGATCAGAGAGGTGTGGATGAGTCTGGTGGATCCCGACCTTCACGAGGACTTCTTCAGTTCGTCTCTTCACCAATGGCTCTACGGGAATCTGCGGAATAATGGGAAGGGGGGAGAAGGCCGCTGGCAAGTGTTATTCGCTGCTACTTCCTGGTGGAGCTGGAGCTGGAGAAACGAGACTGTCTTTGAAGGGCCTAGAGTTGTTGGGGACAAGGTGGGATGTGTTACTAAATGTGCCGAGGAGTTTTGGTTAGCACATGAGAGGAAAAGGAGCAAATTGCAGATATCTACCAAGCAGATTAGAGATATTGCCTGGACGAAACCAATTAATAATTGGGTGAAACTTAATACAGATGGGGCTTCTAAAGGGAACCCGGACAAAGCTACGGCTGAGGGTGCTATTAGAGACCACCGTGGCAATTGGAGAGGGGGTTTTGCGCTCAATATAGAGGTGTGTACGACTCCTATGGCGGAACTCTGAGGTGTCTTTTATGGCTTTCATATTGCTTGGGAGTTGGGTTTCAGATCGATCATGCTTGAGGTGGATTCTGAACTGGTGGAGGGGTGGATCAAGAAAGGGGTTCCGTCTCCGCATCCTCTTTCATTCCTGGTACGTATGTGTCATGATTTTACTACTAGGGACTGAAATGTCCGGGTTACTCATGTGTATAAGGAGGCTAATCGTCTGACAGACGGATTGACAAACTATGCTTCTAGTATTGATTTAGGTTTCCTTTTCCTTGCAAACATTCATAATAGTTTAATTTCAGTTTTGATGGATGATGTGCGGGGCTTGACTACCCCGCTTAACGGGAAATTAGCTTCTTTTTTATTCATTAATAAAATTTTTGAAAGTACTGCCTCTCTTTCTAATAAAAAAAAAAAAAAAGCGCCCTTAAAAATTTCGGGTCGTTCATTGATCGAGTTTTTTCCGGAATCGGATCGTATCCGAGCCAGCGGATCGACGATTAGAAAAGACTGGTAGATAACTCTCACTCTCCCCTTCTGAAAATCAATCCCTTTCTCAATTTCAAATCGAACCCAGAATTTTCCACACCTAACAGTCCTATCTCAGTTATCCAAACTCCACAGCAGGTAAATTAAATCGTCTCCATCCCTTTGTGCTGCCCTATTCTTCCTATTTTCAGTTCTATCATAGATAATGCCCAAAATGCTGGAATTATTACCTGTGTTGCTTGTACTATTCGACTCTTATTTGCTCTTCCAACTGTATTTTGTGAATTGGAGGAGGGAATCGTAGAATTCGAACCGAGTATAAAGCTTGAAACTTGAATTTCACGAATTGGTATATGCTGTTATTTCCGTAATTGCACCTTCATATCGAAATTGAATCTCATAAAATTTATGAATAGTTTCTAAATCTTCAGACAGCTTTTGATCAGTTTCTCACTTGATATATGATGATTAAAATTACTATGAGCTGCTTTTGTGATTTTCATATTTCTGTTGTTTACATTTTGTTGCCACTTGCCAGTTGAGTGAACTGAAATTATGTTGATGGGTCAAACTAAATTCTGAATCCATCACTGATAGCTGAACTGATTGTGAAATATATATTCATTGTTGAGAGGCCAAGATCATTTTCCCTGAATTGTTTTCTTCTCTTTCGACTTAATATGATGAATGTGTGAAATAATATGATTCAATTTGTTTCCATCATAAAGATTAAATTTTCTTACCCCTTATTAAACCTACCCAATTTGTTCTCAGTCTGATCACTCGGGTTGAGGAGGAAGCCCAGATTAGAAAGTGATGGTTTGTAAGTGTCAGGGTGATTAGGAGAGGAGATAGAGAAATGTTCAGATTCATACAAAAATTCAAAACCACCAAAACCAATCCCCAACATCTCTTTTTGATTAGTTTTCTCCATTCCCATCCCGATTCATCATCGTTCAAATATCCTCAAACTCCCAAAATCACCTCTGGAGCAAAAGTTGGCATCTTTTGGGATTTAGAGAACAAGCCTCCCAATTCACTCCCGCCCTATGAAGCTGCCATGAGGCTGAAAAAGGTGGTCTCCTGTTTTGGAGTAATCAAATACATGGTAGCCTATGCCAACCCGCACACCTTCAGCTATGTCCCACCTCTTATCAGAGACCAAAGAAAGGCTAAAAATATTGTGAACGAGATGGGAAAAAAAGGTCCAATTAAACCCATTGAGCCTCATAAGTGTCACGTTTGTGGTAGAAGGTTTTACAACACCAAAAAGTTGATGAACCATTTCAAGATCCACGAGAGCGAGCACCAGAAGCGTCTAAGTCAGATTGACTCCGCCAAAGGGAGGAAGAAACTGGAGTTAGTTGGCAAATATTCTACAAAAATGGAGAAATTTAAAAAGGGTGAGAAAGAGATTTTGAGTTCTGAAGTTGGGTGCATGTTAGGGGATGAGCTGAAGAGGGCTGGGTTCTGGGTTCAGACTGTGGCATTGAGGGCCCACATGGTTGATGCTATGGACCGAAGGAGAGTCGAGTGCCTAGTGCTCGTTTCGGACGACTCTGATTTTTTGGAGGTGTTGAGTGAGGCGAGAGAGAGGTGTTTTAAGACTGTTGTGGTTGGAGATAGGAATGATGGGGTGTTGAAGAGGAAGGCTGATGCTTGGTTTTCATGGAAGGAGATCTTGGTTGGGAAGGCGCGGGCAGAGGGGCCCTCGGTTTTGGGGAGGTGGAAGGATCGGGATGTTTTGAAGAGGTTGGAGTGGACGTATGATCCCGAGATGGGAAAGGTAGTTGATGAAGAGAGTGATGAAGAGGATGATGATTTGGTGAGGTGTAAGGATGGTCATCCATGGTGGAAACTGGAATCAGATAGTGATATTGAGTCTTCAAAATCAGGTAGCAATCCAATGTGTTTATGTAGAGAAAAAAATTAAGCTCACTTAATGTGCAAAAAAGCTCACTTATGTGTAGACAGATTTTTTATTGCTTTATTCGCTTAGCAGTGGATTTTATCTTCTGGACCTGATAGGTAGGGTTTTGGACATGTAATTTCCAAATTAAATGAAAATCGGCAACTTGAATAGGTACATTGAGGAGTGGAGGGTTGCGATTTGTAATCAGTGTGGTGCATTATGTCGTGGGTGTAGTAGATCTCTATTTATAGGTTTTAGGTCTCTTCCTGCCATAGTCATTAGCAGTTTTGCTGCGATCATAAGATCAAATTTTAAATATAAGTGTTACTGATACAGGTGAAAAGCTTCAACCATAGCAACTTTTGGAGGAATGGAAGTTCTTACATGGTGGTAGAACTGCTGCTTCTCAAAAGTATAGTGTTGCTGGCTTAACTAACTTGTTATAAGAATGTCTCTTGGAGGGATAGAAGAGGAGGGCACAAGTGGCTCAACAGTTGGTCATTTGCCAACATTGATGTATTTTCCTAATTTTTTCACAGAAGCTGAAGAAAAGCAGCTTTTAGACGATGTAAACTTTTTCTTTTCTTCTACACTATGATTGATCAAACTATGATATTTGAATTTACTAGAAAATGTATACTCGGAGGTATCTGAGTTGATTTCCGTATTTGCTTATTTAATAGATCTACCGAGCACCAATTTCAAAGTGGAAAAAGCTGATGAACAGGAGATTACAAAATTGGGGTATTTTGCTATATTCTTACCTTTCAGTTTTAGTTGAATTTTGTCTTCTATCATCAGTTTTGTTTGACACATTTTATCGACAGGTGGTGTGGTCCACGAGAAGGGACTAATTAGTCAAGAATGTAAGTGCAAAGATCTTTCATCAACTTTGTTTTGTCTTCCTGCTCTTTCTTCATACTTGTGCAAATACCACATTTGTGACAGTTACATTTGTGCAGTACCTACATGGCTAACCACTGTAACTCAAAGGATATATGAGGATTCAGGAATCTTTCCTGCAGCTCCTAACCACGTTCTCATCAATGAGTATCTTCCCAACCAAGGGATCATGGTCAGTTGAGGAGCCTTGCTCACTTGTTTTTTTTTTCTCTCTCATTTATTTTAGCCTCATTTTCTCAATAACCTTGAAGTTTAAATGACTATGATATCCCTTGATTCAGCCGCACCAAGATGGACCTGCTTACTTTCCAGCTGCAGCAATCTTGTCTCTTGGATCACCTGTGGTGATGGATTTCACTCCTCACTTGAAAGTAGAACCCTGTTTAAATGCATCTGAAGTGGACTCCTCAAAGAGTCAAAATAGTTTTTCCTTGCTACTCATGCCCCGTAGTCTACTAATTTTCAAGGACTTGGCTTATTCAGGCAAGTTATGCTCATCAATTAAAGCAAGTTTTGATAAACTGAAATTCTGTTTTTATTGAATGTTTTTGTTTCTTCAGAGTTTGAATAGATGACTATATATATATACACAACATGACTGCAGTTTCTAAATAACTAACAAGCCAATAACTAACTAACTAACTGTCATAAAGAATATTCCAACAGATCCTTAGAAACTAACTAACTGTATATATTATGTGATCCTTAAAAAGGTTCCCTAATATTCTTCCCAACTTCAAACCGTTGCTGATGTGTAACTTATTTGCTGATGTGCAACTTCTTTGCTGATGTGCAATTGTTTTGCTGATGTGCAATTGAGTGCTGCTGGGCTGATTTGGCTTCATAATATCAATAGAAGATTTTGAAGGGTTCTCTAAATTGGGAAGATACTTACAAAAGCAATGATCTTCTAATACTTGATCTGTATAACTATTTTTTTCCAGGCTATTTGCATGGAATAAAAGATACTGAAATACAACAATGTGGTGGGGTATGTTCAGCTCTCCAGTGAACTGTGTCATATTTTGAATTTTTTCTGTAAGATTCTACTCAAGTTATACTTTCTCCTTTATCTTCCAGTGTGTGAATCTCACAGAAGATATGAAGAACGAAATACACAAGAACTCGTGGGGATCAAGTGATGGTCAGGCTCTTTGCAGGACTGCCACCCGTGTTTCTCTGACGTGTCGATTGGTTTTGAAGGTCCGCAAGAATATAATCAAGATTTAAATATTCATATGAATTGCCTTGCAGATGATATGATCATGACATTTCTAGAGTTTCTTTGTTAGTAAACCTTTTCAGAGTATTTTGATTGGTTAACTTTATACTAAATTAGAGTGATGATGTATTTTAATGACTTTACTGCATCATGGAATAGGTAAGTTCTTCGGTTAGTCCAGTAGATGTCAAGCATATTTCTGTAAGAGCCATTTTCTTGAGTTTGCTCATAGCTTTAAATTGTTTTAGACAACTCAATTCTGCATAATCAAGAGGATTTTCGGGAGCTACACCATCTACATGTACCCAACTCCCAAGAGTAGCCCTAGAGATTATTTCATATGCATTTTAAAACTATAATTTTACTCCCTCCATTGAGAAATAATTATCTTTATAGCCTTAAACATTAGTTAAAAATTAGATGTCTTTTAAATAATTTTACGCTCTTTTATCAAATTTACCCTAATAATATTGAATTTTTTAATCCTTTTCTTAAATCTCTCCGATACTAGCAATTACAATTCCTTGACACGGACGCTAAATTCATTCAAAATTTAAACTTTTTACATTTAGACAGTCACGTACACACATTGCGTGACCGTAAAGAGTTTTGCGCACACTCTGTGAAACCGCGCTGAAACGAATGGGTAACCGATTTTTTGAAAATAAAAAAATTCGAAATTAACCTGTTTAAGTACATGGATATCATCTATAAAAAAATAATTAAATTGACCTGTTTTTTTTTAAATATATTTTAAGTATAATTTTGCTGCCCGGTTTTTGTGTGCGAGAGGAGGAGCTGCTGTCGACGATTAGGAGACTGGTAGATAAGTCTCCCCTTCCGAAAATTCAATCCCTTTCTCAATTCAAATCGAACCCAGAATTCTCCACGCCTAACAGTCCTTTCTCAGTTATCCCAACTCCACAGGTAAATCAATTCGTTTCCATCCCTTTTGTGTTGCCCTATTCTTCTGATTTTCAGCTCTATCATAGATAATGCCCAAAATGCTGGAATTATAACCTGTGTTGTTTGTACTATTCAAGTCTTATCTGCGATTAAAGCTGTATTTTGTGAATTGGGGAAGGAATCGTAGAATTCGAACCGAGTATTAAGCTTGAAACTTGAATTTTAAGAATTGGTGTATGCTGTTATTTGCGTAATTGCAGCTTCATATGGAAATTGAATCTCTTCATGAATTTATGAACAGTTTCTAAATCTTCAGATAGGTTTTGATGCTGTTGTTATGAAGATTATGGCATTGAAGGTTTGGGATCCTTTTCTCAGTTTGGTATATGATCAACATTACTATGAGCTGCTTTTGTAATTTTTGTTGCCAGTTGAATGAACTGAAAGTATGTTGATGGGTCAAACCGATGTTCTTCCTGAGCTCAGCTCACCAAAGGATTTCTTACTTCCTGAAGAAGTTGTTGAGGATGAAGAAATGGGTAGTTCTAGCCAGATATTGTACACGGCCTCTTTTGACGAGCTAGCCAATGACTACCTTCGATATGATACAATCATATGGTTTTCCATATCTTTGCTGCTTGTTCTAGCTTGGGGAATTGGAGTTATCATGTTATTGTACTTGCCCTACAAGAGATATATACTTACGAAAGATATCTACTCGCGCAAATTGTACGTCACTCCCACAGAAATTGTTTACAAGGTATCAAATTATTTGCTAAAATTTGTATTCAGTTAGGGATTTTTAGTTTTGAATGCGTTGTTTCGTTTTGCAGGTTTTAAGGCCTTCGTTTATACCATTTTGGGGAGAGGTGAAAGTTGAAAGGCGCGTTCCTTTGTCCTTGGTGATCGATATCATAATTGAACAAGGTATCTAAAGTTGATCAATGTTTTATTTTCGGGGACATTTTTTGATATCCTATAACATGCTGAAAAATATAGGATGCTTACAGTCGATATACGGCCTTCACACTATCAGAATTGAAAGCATATCATGTGGAAAAGCTGCTCCTGTCGATGAACTACAAGTTCAAGGAGTGTTAAATCCTGGGATTTTGAGGAAGGTATAGAATAAATCAGATTATCCAGGACTTAACTTTTTATTTATAGTGCAACTACTAAAAAGAGGTTGATGTTCAGTAAGAATCCTTTATTCATGCTTTAGGTAATTATTTCTGAAGCTTCAATGGTTGTCCAAGAATCAAGCAGAACTATAAAACTCGTGACTCATCAAGCTGAAACTATGTCACAAATGGGATCCTTATCCCAGGGACCTGTAGTTTTCAGAACACCGTCAACACCCTCTACAAAATTGAAGGTAATAACAATAAAAAAAGTCTGTGTTTTTTTCATCGCTTTACTTGATCCCATTCAAATCTCATCCATTTCCACAGGCGACAGCTGTATCACGTTCAGCTTCCATGGTATCTCGGGATCTACTGCTGTATAAGATTGAGGAAGTTAACAAATCTGTAAAGGTACAATTCTTTCCCTTATCTGTTTCAAACATATATCTAAAACTTACACCAAAACTTATAGTTGCCATTTTTTTTTTTGGAGCAGAGAATTGAGTCGCTTGTTGAGAAGTCCTGTGCAGCTAGATAACCCTTATCGTACAGCAGCCTCGGTCTCTCTTCGTTACTGTATAGATTTCACTGAACATGGTGCGTTTTTTGTCGCGTTTCTGTTTTGTACACAACAAGTTATGTCTGAGCTGTGAATTTTGTAATAGGGTGATATGATGAATCTGTTTGAACATTTTTGTTTGTAAGTTGTAACATATTTTTCTGTGGTAGTGATTATAATTCTTCCATGTTAATACAACCAATAAAATCCAGGGCTTATGTGTCTTATTTCTTATGCTTGAGCTATAAATCATTGTAAGATCAGATGTCCATATTCTTTTGTATCAGGATTAGGATGAATCAGGGTTTTATTTATTTGTTGGTTAGGTAAAGATACCAATTATTGTTAATTATTAAAATGTACTTTGTATTGGCCAATTGAAATATTTCAATCACTATGATTATCCCTTATGAACTGAATACTTATCTTATCTGATACAAAAAAGCTTACTGTACTCGAACTTCAATTTCAAGTTCATTCTTGAAGAACAAATATTTTCTTCTTCTCCAATAGATTATGGATCAGAGCTTCCTAATTTGTTCCCATAATCCTAATTTCCATCAGGCTTAAAATCAACAACATGCACCTGGCTATATTCTCTCAGAATTACGTGCAAACTTTTTCTTAAATGGGCTTGATTTCAAAATGTTTCATACTGTTTGGATGGACAAATGCACATGTTCATACCTTCAGCTTTTACTGTTTCATCTTGGGGAGCCATTGATGGATACTTAAACAATTTCCATTACGCTACTACAATTGATCAATCTCACCAATATGTATAAAATTGTAAGTGTTTCATTGCCCATATATGGATCTGTAAAAAGAAACTTATATGGTCAACTATCTAAATATATATTCAATAGTATTTGAATCCTAAATGTAAGAATCGCAACTTATGCTTATGATACAAACATACTGATACATATACATCATTTTCATATTCACACGCAGACATGTGCATGAGTTTTTCGTATTGTGTTATATAGATCTCGTAAGTTGCATGTATTTACGTTACGTTCATGTCGATGTGAAAAAATTGTGCATGTGAATAATTCATATATTCAAATAATACTTATAACATAACAACATGCACCTGGCTATATACTTGCGTGCAAATCATAATAATTGTGTATCTTACCAACACGCATAGCACAACAACGTAACATGACAAAAGTTTATTGCTACGTACCCTAGCTAGCATACTTGTAGAAATTAACAATTGTGTATCTTTGACTTGTAGAAATTGAAGTATCCTAGTAAGTAGGTAGTACGATAGTAAAGAGAGAATGGAAAAGGGATGGATGAAATACTAAAAACCTGGCGCCCACTTTTTTATAACTGGCACCCGCCTTGGGCGCAACCCGGATGCGTCCAAAACATTTTAAAAAAAAATCCGGTTCAGTTTTGGGCGCATCCTTTGACGGCAAAAAAAAAAAAAAAAATTTTTACTTCCTAACGGGTGCCAGTTATAAAAAATAAAAATTGGACGCACCCGAGATGCGCCCAAGACGACGGGTGCCAGTTATAAAAAAATGGGTGCGGGGTTAAACGGCCTAAAAAAATTGCTCACATTTTCTAAATGTTGTTGATCATCGAAGCACTGAGTGCAAAGGCGACGCCTAGGCACTCGCCTCTCGCCTAGGCGATCAGGCAATGACCAAAACGCCTTTTCAAGGTTAAGGCGGGCGTTTTTCATGAGGTGATCGCCTCTCGTCTCTCGTTCTTCTCGCCTTTTGAATTAATTGAAATTTTAGCTTTCTTTTAAAAAAAAATATCATTTTAGTTGGTTACTTTTGGATTACTTTGATCTCATTACTTGTCTAAGTTAGATAATATCGTTTTATCTTTGTAAAGGTGCAATTTTGAAAGCTTATATACGCAAGTACAACTTCTTTACTTTTGAGTAATGACCATGTAATTTCAAAAAAACTTTTCTCGTTTTACCTCTTTTTTTTATACAATTTACCTAACTATCTGTGTTTCTATCTCTTCGTCTCTTTACTTCATTTCAGTTAAATTATATATTCAATAACGTAAATCATGTATGCGTTAGTTTCACTCTTTAACATGCTTAATATTATATCATACATAACTTTCAACACATTTTTTGAACTCTTTCTAATTTTTCCTACGAATTTCCTAAGATGATAAAATGGTTGACATACAATGCCTCAGTGTACGTTACTGATAAAACCGATTACTCACTAAGATTCATTGTATCAAAATATGAATTTAATGTACATATTTGTAGATTTCTTTCTTGTCCATAGTGTACATGTTCATGACTTATCTTCCTTGTCTATTCTCAGCCATATTTAATGCCATCCTGCCTTTCACTTTCAACATTTCAATGAGTGAAAACTGCACAGAGAGTAGCATTTAATTTTGATACTATTCATGATACTGATGTACAAATATTAAATAAAGGTTTCTTTCTGGACTATTTACTTCCCTTCTTTTCTCTAATTATCACTGTTCCATCCAATCACTTAACTCACCAAATATCAAAGTTTTTGGACCTCGACAATGCACAAAACCTCTAATTTATGAAAAATGATCATGTGTAGACGAAGACTTAGATTAGAAATGAGAATAATTTACAAACATGTTGTGAATGATGCATGAGTCATAAATTATGTACATGCATTGTCGCTCACGATATCTATGTGCATGACTAACAACGCGTGTATATAGTTCTCAATCTTATCTAATTCATGCCCAAGACATGGACTTGAAACAGAAAAGAGGGACAATTTCTACCCTAACAACTCGCCGCGAGGACGTGGCCGGACCGACGACATGCCCAAGACATAGAAGGAAAATACTGGATAACAGTAAAGGACACACGAGAGGACGAGAAAAGTCTTGAGTTAATGGTCCAGAAGCCCTTCGTAGTCCAAGCTCACTACCAATGCACTTCAGTTGACGGTCCTCTATAATTCTACCACTTTGATCTTATCTCTTCACATATTCTTGTCCCATGTCAGATCGATTGTTATTGTCAGATGCGTAAAATCCTTCTTTATCAACTTATCCCAACATTTTTTTGACCGACCTCTACCTCTGCGCAATACGTCAAAATCTAGTGACAAGTTATGAAATTGTAGTAGTGAACATATACATATTATCCATTCAATATTCTTAACATTTAAGTAGTGATAAGTTATGAAATTTGTTATAGTGAACATATATATCCAAAAATCTGGTAAATAAACCCTAGAAGAACATGATTGATTATGAACTGGGTTCTGCTATACGGCAGCCATTAAATGCCATGTTTGCAGCTTCAAGCTCGCTGCATGCATTATTTATTTCTTACAATAAAACCCTAATTTTAAACACAGGCTATAATATGTCAGCCAACATTATTACCCCCACCTTTATATATACCTCTCCCTGCACACAATCTCAATCCTATTCTCTACCTTACACATTTGCATTTAATTCTCAAGATCTCTCCTTTTCTTTCAAATTTCTGTTGACATAGTATTCATTTATTGGCCGTCCTCTTTACTCATCTAAGTTTCTCAAGAAGATGGTGAGAAAAAGAAAAGCTTGTTGTGAAAAGATAGGCTTGAAGAAAGGTCAATGGACAACTGAAGAAGATGAGATCTTGGTCAACTTCATCTCTCAAAATGGTATTTCTAGTTGGCGCTCTATTCCCGAGCTTGCAGGTTTCATTCCTTTTCCCTTGTTTGGTTCATTTGATTGTAATGGAATGATTCTGACTAGTTTGTGATCTTTAGGGCTTAATCGATGTGGAAAGAGTTGTAGACTTCGATGGACGAACTATCTTCGTCCTGATATTAAACGTGGTCCATTCAAACTCGAGGAAGAGAAGCTTGTGATTCAACTTCATGCAGTTCTAGGCAACCGGTAACCGTAGTTTATTTTTCGAAAAACGTTACCCTCGTACTAAATGGACCCTTGTTTTTAATCAAAAATTTATGCTTAATTCATAGGTAGTTAGCTTATCTTGTGATTCAACTTCATGTTGTTCTAGGCAACCGGTTCTTTAAACAAAGCATTATTATCATTTAGGGTTTGTTTTGAAGTTGTTTATAAACTTTCTTAGTATATAAACTGTTTATTTTTGGAAAAAACGTAAAAAGTGAAACAGTTTCTAAGAGTTTTTTTATGTTTATTGTTGTACTATATAAGAAGAGAAGCTTGTGATTCAACCGTAAAACAGTTTGTTGTAAAATGCTATCCAAGTAAAATGTTTTCTAAGTTTTTTGTGATGTTTTTTTAATGTTAGGTGGGCTACGATTGCGGCCCACCTGCCAGGACGAACCGATAATGAAATCAAGAACTTATGGAACACGCATTTAAAGAAGCGTCTTATCACAAATGGGATAGATCCACAAACACATGGAGTCTTCACTCCAAAGGTGTCGACCTCGCCTTCGACTCGCCACATGGCGCAATGGGAGAGCGCCAGGCTGGAAGCCGAGGCTCGTCTTTCGAAGGAGTCACTTCTACTTAGCCATAACAACAATGTGGCTACTACTTGCTCTGATTCTGACTACTTCCTTCGGTTTTGGAACTCGGAGATAGGCGAATCGTTTAGGAATCTCGAGAAACGGGACGAAAAACGCGGTTGTCGGAGCCCGGGTTCTCAAGCGTCGTCTTGCACGACGAAATTGGCTAATCAGATTGAGTATGAGTGCAAGCCAGTGATTGATCAAAGGGAAGATGATTCATCAGAGTCAGCATTGCAGTTGCTTTTGGACTTTCCATTTGGGTGCAATGAGATGAGCTTCTTGGAAGATAATATTGATGGCTACTTTGTTTCTACGCGTATTTAAGGTCTGTTTGGATTACATGACATTATAATGATATTATTCATGTAATCCAAACAAACCTTTATAAGCTAGCTAGGTAGTATTTTAAGGGTGTTTCGGATCATAGTTAGTTAGCTTATCTTATAGTATATTTCTAGCTAATGTTAGATAGTATATGTGTTGTGTTGAACTTAATGTGCTGAAGTGTTAGCTCTAAACCTAATGATATGATTTTATTTTGATTAGGGTGTATAAATCTACTAATGTCAGATTAATTCGGTACGCATACAAAAACCAGCCCATTATATATTCATTAACAAATAGGCCCAACTAAGCTGGATCAGGCCCAGCCCATATGTTTATAAAGCCCAACTTCCCAAGTAGTTGTTTTCACTGCGTATTGATGTAGATAACTTTCAGGTTAAGTGACTCAATGTGTAAATACGAATGGAAAATTCGCATGTAAATTTTTTGACATACGCATACAAGCATAAGTACATACAAGCGTATGTATATGTATATTCGCAATTGTGTGCATGATTTTAACAATGTATGAAAAAACATGCATATACAACCAATAACACGCCTTTTGGCTAAATTTTATGATTTCGGGGCTCGGTGACGGAAGTGACAAAGATTTTGGAAAATTTGTCTCATGTTCATATAAACACGTTTGGACCAAGTTTTGACCATGGGAGGACGCATTGATAGTCTCTTACCGTGGGTTTATGTCTTTGTCGATTAAGAAAAGTTTTGAGATTGCATTGTGTCATAAGAGCTGATATAGATCGTTTATACGGCCCAATATACCTCTAAAGGTTTCGTTGGTCATGTAGAAGGATCCTAACCACTAATCTTTCTGGGTAAAAAAAGTGCAACTTATAGAAATTTATTGGCTAGCTATAACACACGTTTTATGGGCAAACTTTATGATTTCGGGGCCCGATGACGAAAGTGACTAAGACTTTGGGAAATTTGTCTCATGGTCATATAAACAAGAGAGCAAAATTTTGACCATTCACGGTGTCTTAAGAGCTTATATAGATGCTTCATACCGCTCAAAATGCCTCCAAATTACCCTTTGGTCATGTAGAAGGATCCTAACAACTAAGCTTTTCGGGTAAAAAAATAACACACGTTTTTATGCCAAATTTTATGATTTCGAGGACCGGTGACAGAAGTGTCTAATATTTTGAGGAATGTGTCTCATGGTCATATAATCAAGTTTGGACCATGGAGGATGCATTGATAGTCTCTTACCGTGGATTTATGTCTTTGTCGGTTAACAAAAGTTTTGACATTACCTTGTGTCGTAAGAGCTTATACAAATGGTTTATACCACCCAATATGCCTCCAAATGACCCGTTGGCCATTTAGAAGGATCCCAATCACTAACCTTTTTGGGTAAAAAAAAATGCAACTTATCGAAATTTATGGGCTATATAACACACGTTTTTGGGCCAAATTTATGATTTCGGGACCCGATGACGGAAGTGGCTAAGATTTTGGGAAATGTGTCTCATGATCATGTAAACATGTTTGTATTGATTTTTTTTACCATGGATGACACATGAATAGTCTCTTACCATGGGTTTATGTCTTTGTCGATTAACCAAATTTTTTTACCATTCATGGTGTCCGAAGAGCTGATAAAGATTTTTCACACCAATATGTTTCCAAATGACCCGTTGGTCATGCAGAAGGATCCTAACAACTAATCTTTCCGGGTAAAAAAAAAGTGAAACTTATCGAAATTCATGGGTTATAACACACGTTTTTTTTTGCCAATTTTATGATTTCGGGGGGCGATGACGGAAGTGGCAAAATTTTTGGGGAATGTGTCTCATGATCATATAATCAAGTTTGGACCAATTTTTTACCATGGATGACGCATGGATAGTCTCTTACCGTGGGTTTATATCTATGTCGATTAATTTAATTTTTTTACCATTCATGGTGTCTTAAGAGTTGATATACGGAGTAGGTTTTTCATACCACCCAACATGCCTTCAAATGACTAGTTGGTCAATTAGAAGGATCGTAACAAAAGTTTGAACCAATTTTTTTACCATGGATGACGCATAGATAGTCTCTTACCGTGAGTTTATATCTATGTCGATTAACTAAATTTTTGACCATTCATGGTGTCTTAAGAGGTGATATAGGTTTTTCATACCACCCAACATGCCTCCAAATGACTCGTTGGTCAATTAGAAGGATCCTAACAACCGCCTTTTCAGGTAAAAAATATCGCAACTTATCGAAAATTATGGGCTATAACACACATTTTTGGCCTAATTTTAAGATTTTGGGGCCCAATGACGGAATTTGAATTTTTTTTGGGAATGTGTCTCATGATAATATATTCAAGTTTGGACCAATTTTTTTACCATGGATGACGCATGTATAGTCTCTTACCGTGGGTTTATGTTAATGTCGATTAACCAATTTTTTTACCATTCATAGTGTCTTAAGAGCTGATATAGGTTTTTCATACCACCCAATATACCTCTAAATGTTGGTTATTTATAAGAATCCTAACAACTAACCTTTTCGGGTAAAAAAATATTGCAACTTATCGAAATTTATGGGCTACAACAACACGTTTTTTGGCCTAATTTTAAGATTTCGGGGCCCGATGACAGAAGTGGAATTTTTTTGGGGAATTTGTCTCATGATCATATAATCAATTTTGGACCAATTTTTTACCATGGATGACGCAAGGATAGTCTCGTACCGTGGGTTTATGTCTATGTCGATTAACCAAATTTTTTATCATATGATTTTTCGTACCACCCAATACGCCTCCAAATGACTTGTTGGTCATTTAGATAGATCCTAACAACTAACCTTTTCGTGTCAAAAATATTGCAACTTATCGAAATTTATGGGCTAACACACGTTTTTTTGCGTAATTTTAATATTTTGGGTCTCGGTAACGAAACTGGCTAAGATTTTGAGGAATGTGTCTCATAATCATATAAACAAGTTTGGACAAAGTTTGGACCATGGAGGCGCATTAATAGTATTTTACCGTGGGTTTATGTCTTTGTCGATTAACAAAAGTTTTAACATTGCTTTGTGTCGTAAGAGCTTATATAGATAGTTTAACCTCCCAATGTGCCTCCAAAGGACCCCTTGGTCATGTAGAAAGATCCTAACCACTAACCTTTCTATGTCGAAAAAAGTGCAACTTATCGAAATTTATGGGCTATAACAAACGTTTTTTTGCCAAATTTTATGATTTCGGAGTCCGATGACGGAAGTGACAAATTTTTTGGGGAATGTGTCTCATGATTTTATAATCAAGTTTGGACCAATTTTTTACCATGGATGTTGCATAGAAGTCTCCTACCGTGAGTTTATGTCTTTGTCGATTTACCAAAATTTTGACCATTCATGGTGTCTGAAGAGCTGATATAAATATGCCTTCAAATGATCCGTTGGTCATGTAAAAGAATCCTAACAACTAATCTTTCTGGATAAAAAAACGTACAACTTATATAAATTTTGGGCTATAAATAGAGGAAAGTTCGGGTGCAAATAACTCTTAACGTATGAAAAGCGAACAGATCGTGTTCACAGATTACCGGTCAATGTTCATATTCAAAATGCTAGTGTTCATAATATAGGCCACAAAATTTTTTGAACGTTTTAAGACAGGGACGCGATGGCATACTTGTAATTACTATGAACTTTGATTTTTTAAAATTATTTTCTCAAAATGACCTCAAAAAAATTGATCGCCTAGATTGTGAACGTTACCGCTCAAAATATGAACATTAACTTGTTATCTGTAAACGCGAAAACTTCGTTTTTCCTGAGATAAGCTTTGTTTTCACTATAAATATATACTATATGGGCATGTGAGTGCATGTGTATACGAAAAAATGTTTATATAATTATAAAATAATATGCATATATTCATCCGTTCGTACCATGAGATTATTCACACGAGATCCAACCCATAAAATAAAATCCTAAGAATGTCTAATGTCTAATTAAACGAGAGTGGTGACCTATCCCACCCAATAAAAGTCCATTCCTCGATAGCTTACTTCATGAAACCCCACTTGATCACTTACCCAATAGTATAAAAAAAAAATCAAATCAACCACGCTATATGATCAATAAAAGGGAAATCACATATAAATTAGACTCAATTTATACTTTTTTCACTCAATAAATATTTCATTTTCATTACATCTATATCTCATATTTTATGTACGTTAGTAATAAATCTTATATATTTTTCAATTCCCTAAACTAATAAATTTATAACTCTCTAGAGCAACAAAGTTATTAATCTATATCTCTCTATATATACTGAAATTAAACGTTATTTTCACACAAATTTCCCTTAAATTCAATTGATTTATGTTCTGGTCTCTGAGCTATCTCACCTCAGCTCTGGGTTATTCCCAAAAATACGTCATATCTAAAAAACTTGAAAAAAAATCTTAATTTTACTCAATTGATTATCTTTTACCTAAAAATTATATCCCCTCTGTCAAATATATTTTTATAAATTTGATACGTCCCATCCCATCTATATTTTAATTGATTGATTAATGTAAAATAATAATTCATTAAAATCCATTACCATATACTAGTACGTTCTGCCCCCAATAATTCATCAAGAAAACTAGTATATCAATGTCAAAATAGCCAGGCCTCACACTAATAAGAACATTTTAGGGTGGAACAAACGAATAAATGCAAAATTCTAATGCTATGATTTTATTTTGATTAGTATGTAACTATGTATATTGTATAAAACTGCTGATTTTTTTTTCTATTATATTATAATTAGCACGTTCCTCTACAATTACAAAAATGAGCATGTCCATTAACAAATAGGCCCAAATAATCTGGATCAAGCCCAGCCCATATGTTTATCAAGCCCAACTACTAGTAATTGTTTTCACTGAATATCGCTGTAAGAAACTCGCAAGGTTAAATCCTAAGAATGTCTAATTCAAGCAAAAATCTTACTTATGCACGCAATTTACATACCTCCGTAATAATGTTAATCTTTCCTACAGAGTTTTTTGCTTTTCTTGTCGGTAGGAGCCATGGTCCCTTCTTTTTTTGTTTCTAGTTGGAGACTAATAATGTATCGAGTAGTTGGAATCTACTGATATGAGTCATATGACATACATTAAAACTTGAGCATTCTTAATACTCCTATTTTTTCATAATATTTTGTAATAATCATTCATTCATGGATAATTTAAGATAATTACAGTATATTGTAACGAAGGAAAATTCTGGTGCGAACAACTCTTAACATAGTAAACACGAATAGTTCTTGTTTTAAAATTATACGTCAATGTTCGTATTCTACGTAGTAATGTTCATAATCCGAGTCATGAAAGTTTTTGAACGATTTCAGTGAGGGTTGAGGTGGTATATTTGCATTAACTTGTTATCTACAAACGCGAAAAAACTTTCCTATATGAAAATATTATTGCAATTGTCCCAACCAATGGCAAAAAGTTACTCACCATACAGAACTTTCCAAGCAATCACAAAATCCCATGTGATCATCTACCCAACAGTCAACACACTAGTATTTGTTTCCGAGTAATTAAAAATTATTTCCTCGGTCGCATAATATAAATTCTATTTAATTTCGGTATGTTTGTCAAAGTATGTCTTGTATTGTCAATATTTCTAATTATATATTAATAAAAATTATAATTTTTTAATAGTATGAAAGTTCTCATTCTGACAAATCAAATAAAACCCCTAATAATTATATATATATGTTCTTTTTTATATATTGAGAAAAATCTACTCAGTTTGTGAATAACGTTCAAAATTATGGGATGGAGAGAGTACTAAATTAAAATAATTCAAACTAAACCATATACAAGTTAACGAAAATAAAATTCAATCTAATTCTGCTGATAACATCTTAATAGGTTATATCTTGTAAAGTAAACTTAAAAGATCCATAGCTATAGTACGCTAACAGTAAGATATTTAATTATTCAACGTCAGGATTATATTTTTTTAATTAGGGTATATAAAACAAACATTACTAGCAACCGTACGTACTGTTCTATCTCTTCACCCTTTTCTCATTCTGACAAGTCAAAGTATTTCTTGAGTCGATTCCGTCGACTTTTCACAATCCACCATTCATAAGTTCTTCCCAAATTTGATAGCTTCATCATTCACAGTCAAAACGACACCGTTTAGTCAATCATATGGAGCAGCCGGAGAAGGAGACGGAGGCGACTCAAATCGGTTCGACGATGGCTAAAACGACGACGTTTAGGATGGTTTCAGCAACCACAGCTTCGTTTTTTCTTGTGTTGTTGTTCGTGGCAACCGTCGTCTATACAAAAGGGATCGATCTGGTAAGTGTTTTGTTGCTTTGGCAAATCAAATTGTTCATTCATATCAATCTCCTTCTTGAATTTATGTGAAGCTAGTTGGTGTCTTAAAATTTTCAGTCAATGATTAGAAACGTAATGAATTTCAAATCAAATTCTTTAGTAATCACCCGGTTTGAGGCAAATTTCTCGCTTCTTTTGCTTTAGATTTTCACATGTGTTTGTTGACCTTTCGAGCTTTGATTGTCGTACTTCGAGCTTGGTTCGTTTGTGATTTGTTTTTTAATGCTTTTAGCTTGTCTTTCCACCAAAAATATGAGCTTTTTACTAGTTTATATTATGAAGATATTATAAAGACAAGTGATTTTAAAATACGAACTTAGGAATGGGGAACATCCAAATATTCGTACGTTTGACAAGAAACATGTATGTGCAATTGGACATCGATATGCACTAAAATTTTAATTAACATTTATGTATATTTTGAGAAACATAAAATATCGTACGTTTACTCTACAAATTTTTACCCCTGAATTATGGTCTAAAAAGGAAGTGCACCGTATTCTAAATATATAGATTATATATTATTAATTTGAAAAATATAATTTTATTTATAGAAGTTATAAACTCGTTATAAAAAAATCGTAAATATAAATTCTTTTTCAAAGATAGAAGTTTAGAGATAGATTATATTTGAAGCATAGTATAGAGGATTTTGTTCATGTATGTTGGTTCTTGAGAAATAATATACAATAATGTCGAATACTATTATATACATAAGTACGTCGGGCTTAGTTAACTAGTCACTAATTCAATTTTTTGAAGTAGTCGTCGTATCTTATGACGAGATTAACTTAATGACACGGTGCTTAATGCTTATGCTTTATGGGTGAGAGGTTTGACTAGCTAATTACTCAATTCAAGGTGTATTAGTTTGAACTCTAAACAAAATCAAATTTGCACATGATTGTTATTTGTTGTCCTTTTGAAAACTTGTTTATCTAGTTAATTACTTTTTGTTTAAATTTTCACTTTAATGTATTTTTGGAGTTATATACGTAAGTAATTGTCTTGAAATCCTATAATGACAAAATCCTATAATGACAAATATATTGAAACAAAATTTAAAAGTTAAAATGACCATTATTGTGAAACGAAAGGGAGTATATTAGATATTGATTGCCCTCTTACGTAGAACTCAAATTGTTTATCTAAATGCGCTTTTGTTATGATATGATAGGTATATATAAAATTCAACGACTCGTATATATTTATGAATTTACCGAGTCTCGGATTTTTTAATCTCGAAGGTACTATTTGTCAATCTCGTATAGATTTAAATATATTTTGTAACATAAACTTCTACATGCAAAATTATTAATTATATTTAATTAATATTAACTATTAATAAATCTCATATATTTTCAATCTTAAATGTACTATTTGTCAATCTCGTATAGATTTAAATATATTTTATAACATAAATTTTTACAGTACATTTTAATTTATATATATTAATTATTAATATTAATTGAGTATAATTTAAATTCATTTTTTTCACACCTCCTCCCTCGTTGTAATTCCGCAAGCATAGTGAGTTTTGATATTCTAATAAGCATGTGATTAGGTGGGCTTAATGTTTGTTTATCATACTGCGATCCACAATATAAGCTGTCATAAGGCCTGCAATGAATTGTCGATACTGTGTTTTCAAATTCTTATCCTTGTCTAATCTTAATTTATGATAAAGGCTCCTCTAATTGTCATTTGATTCACAATATAATACAATCCGAGTAATATAAAATTGGACAGCTAGGATCATCTTGAATGAGCTGATTTAGGACTAATTGATGTGAATCACGAGTTTATCAAAACCTAATTTTTATGATATATGTCTAGGATCATCATGGTTTAAGATTTGAACACATATTAGAGAAAATGTTAACTATATCTAGAAAATAACATACTATGTGTTTATCAAAATAAAAATATGTATACAAAAGATATACAAGTTATAATAACAATTTGTGTGTACTCTATCATGTATTAAATGTCAAAAAAACCTTCAAGAATAAAATTGATAAATAGATTTTGCTATTTGCAAGGGATTTATTATATATTTTTTAGGATTTATTGTTTAATAAATTTATCAATATAGATATAAAAATAAAATAAAATGGGTAAAAACAAGTTAATATATTAAACTTTTTATTCCTTGAGTATCAAATAGCAAAACCCTTCGTTGATGCTTGTTTTCTTCTTTTCCTTTCCAGTTCGATTAGTATGGTTACCAAATGCACTCAATAAAAAGTATGGTTACCAAGATTCATCATTTAGGCACATTACACACATCATGTTCATAGATGTTGATTTCTCACCATTGTTGGGGTAATCTTTTTCACCTTTTTGGTGATCCTATATTGCACACCACCTGTTTGTAAAAATGCCGAAACGAACTTTTTTATCACGTTTCATATGACATGTCCCCTGCAGCATTAGTATCATTTACTTGCTAAAATCATGCTTGAGAAGAGTTTAACTGATTTTACACTCTTGTGTAGTCTTCTTTCACGTTTCAGAGATCATTCCAAGTGATCAACACAAGGCCAGCAGATTACCCACACATAAAACAACATCCTTTCAACTGCACCACCACAGCAAATCTCACTCTAACATGTCCTGCAAACTACCGAAACTCGAGCATCGGGTCCCAGTCATCATCCGACGAGACGTGCCCAGATTACTTCAGGTGGATCCACGAGGACATGAAAACATGGAAGAAAGACGGGATCAAGCTGGAAATGGTAGAAGAAGTGGTGAATAATCCAAAATTCAGACACTTCAGAGTTGTGATTGTGAATGGAACAGCTTATGTAAAACAGTATGATAAGGCGTTTCAAACGCGAGATGTTTACACTCTTTGGGGAATACTGCAGCTTCTGAAAATGTACCCGGGTCAGATCCCGGACTTGGATTTGGTTTTCCAATGCCATGATCAACCGTCTATAAGGAAAGGAAAGTACGACGAAGACAAGGTTCCGCCTTTGTTTCATTATTGTGGGTCGGATGATACGTATGATATCGTCTTTCCTGACTGGTCCTTTTGGGGATGGTAATGAACTCTCCTACATTGTGATCAGATTGAAATGAAGATTTTGATTTGAGTTAGTTTGAGATTGATTTTTGTTGCAGGCCTGAAATCAATATTAAGCCATGGCCACTTTTGAAGGAGGAGTTGAAACAAGGCAATAAGATGATGAATTGGAGTGAAAGACAACCTTATGCTTATTGGAGAGGGAATTTGTACACAGGAGCTAGAAGGGATCTTGGAAGCTGTAATTCAACAAAGGAATTTAATTCTCTCATTTATCAACAGGTGAAATTCTAAAATGACAAGTATTTCTTAACGGAAACAGAAGGCTAAAAACGACACTTATTTTGCAGGATTGGGGAAAGGAGTTTAGAGAGGGATACAAGAACTCTGACATGTCGAAACAATGCGATCATCGGTACAAGATCTACATGGAAGGAAACGCGTGGTCGGTTAGTGAAAAGTACATCTTAGCCTGTGACTCCATGTCTCTTCTGGTCAATCCTTTCTTCTATGACTTTTTCACAAGGAGTCTTACACCAATGCAACACTATTGGCCTATAAATCCCAACACCATTTGCAAATCCATCAAGTTTGCTACAGATTGGGGAAATAGTCACCCTGAAAAGGTAAACTATATACACTTCTTGCTTCTTCTTTTTTATCATAAGACGTGTCGGTTTTTCTGATTCGTTGTGAAAAATGCAGGCGCAAGAGATAGGAAAAGCCGGTACAAGATTCATTGAAGAGCAGATCACTATGCAGAATGTGTATGACTACATGTTTCATGTGTTGTCTGAGTATGGGAAATTGTTGGCTTATAGACCAACAGTTCCTCCAGGATCAGTGGAGTTGTGTTCTGAGAAATGGGTATGTACTGAAAATGAGTTGGAAAAATTGTACAAGGTAGAGACGTTGGTGGAAGACGTTGCAACGAGACAGCCTTGTAGTTTGCCGCGTCCTTTTGAGCCGATGACACTTAGGAAAATGAGTGAGGAGAAAGCTAGTGTTCTTAAGAAAGTTGAAAGTTGGGAGAGACAAGGAAAGGTTAGTTAATTAGATAGATATATAGATACTGAGATACATGCTTCACACTCACCTTTGAAGCTGTAGTTATCAATGGTGTCTTCATTGTTGGTTGATGTTTGTAAGAACAGAACATAACAGACTTCAAATCCAAAGTTTACACGAGATCATTTTCAATGGTGTCTTCATTTGCTGATGGAGGTTTAACCCCGCACCCACAAACGAACCGGGTCGGTTTTGGGCGCACCCACATTGTTTTCTGCCCAAAAACCGGGTCTGTTTTGGACGCATCCGTATTGCGTCCAAAGTTGAAACCCAGATTTTTTTTAAATGACCAGGACGCATCCGAAATGCGACCAAAGGTGGGTGCCGGTTATAAATTTTCGGGTGCAGTTTTTCCCCGTTTTACCAAGGGATGAATGAAGGGAATTTGATAAATAAATAAAAGTGAACCAACAAGGATGAATATTCACCTTGCAGTTCGACATTATAACAAGTTCATTACAACGTGAGAAAGAACAAAACTTGAACAAAAACTAAATCATAACAAGAGTACTTGTCAACATATATAGTGAAATCAAAAGAATAACTGAAAAATGATCAAGGAAAGGAAAGTTGTAAAGACTTTGATGGGCCTTGATGGACTTTCTTTGACATTATTTTTCACATGGCCCTTCCTTTTACAATGTCCATGCTCATCTCACTTGGATCCGTAGCTTGTAGTTCAACTTGGATTCCATACAATTCTCTCTTGAATCTGTCCTTAGAGCTAGCATACAACATCTTACTCCTCACTCTTGATGTGTCTGGTGACCTAAAAAACATGCATAAAATAAGTTAGCTAGATAAATACTTTGCATTTAGAAAATTGTACGATAAGTAGACCTATTAAAACATGACTCGAAACCGATAAGTTACCAAACTCGCGGACGATAAGTAGACCTATAAAAACATGACTCGAAACTGATAAGTTACCAAACTGGCTCGATTTCTGTGGTTGAAAATTGGATCGTTAGCTAGATAAATAAGTTGCATTTAGAACATAGGACGATAAGTAGACCTATAAAAATATGTCTCGGAAACCGATAAGCCGCCAATCCTGCTCCATTCCTATGGTTGTAAATCAGTTTTTAGCGCGAGATAAATAAGTTGCATTTATAACATAGGACGATAAGTAGACCTATCAAAACATGATTCGAAACCGATAAGCTACCAAGCGTGCTCGATTCCTACAGTTGAAAATTAAAGTGCTAGCTAGATAAATATGTTGCATTTAGAACATAGGATGATAAGTTTCCCTATCAAAACATGACTCGAAACCCATAAACTTCCAAATTTGCTTGATTCCTAGGGTTGAAAATTGGATTGTTAGCTAGACAGTAAGCGGCATTTAGAACATAGGACCATAAGTAGACTTATCAAAACACGTCTCGAAACCAATAAACTTGCAAACTTGCTCGATTCCTAGCTAGGGTTGAAAATTGGATCACTAGCTAAATAAACAAGTTGCATTTAGAACATATGATGACAAGTAGACCTATGAAAACACAGACTCAATACGATAAGCTACCAAAGTCGCTCGATTCCTAGGGTTGAAAATTCGATCCAAGAATCTGTGGGTCTAGAAAAATCCAAACTTAGACGCTTATACTCGTTATTTTATATGCATGATCACATATATAATGAACATATATAGAACAATTTTATCGAGTAAATACACAATATAAGTTAGATAGACAAATAAGTTGCACGATAAGTAGACTTATCAAAACACGTCTCGAAACCAATAAATTTGCAAATTTGCTTTGATTCCTAGGGTTGAAAATTGGATCACTAGCTAGATAAATAAATAGCATTTAGATGTTAAATAGACCTGTCAAAACATGACTCAAAACCAATAAGCTACCAAACACGATCGATTCCTAGGGTTCAAAATTCACTCGGGTTCAAAATTCGTCTTTAATGAACATATATAGAACAATTTTACCGTGTAAATACACAATATAAGTTACCATGACCCAACACACGTGATCATTTGCATGCATAAACTTAGGGTTATATTAACATTGTGTACGTACGTACCATGCAATGAAGAAGATCTTGCTCTTTTGGCAGTGCTCCTCGGTGGTGAAATCATAGTCGAAGACGCAATAACGACACTCGTCGGCAGGCAAGCTGGAGGTGAAGTCGTCGTACGTCTCGTCGGGCCCACCGAGCTTCTCGATCACGACCTGCTGGACTTTCTCCTCGATCTTGAAGATGATGAAGCGATAGTTTCTCTTCGACTTGAGCTCCAAAAACTTGAGCTTGCACTCGTCGTCCACCGCCATTCCAGAAGATGCATTTGCCTAATTGTCAAAACAATTTTCCATCTCCAACATCATAATTAGAATTTATAGGGTTCATTTTTTCTAAACAATGTAGGGTCAACTTATGCTTTAGATTGTCACAAGATCAGAAGTTGGCATTTGGACCTCATATGTATGGATGCCCACCATTAATATGTGAATTTATCAATGAAAATCTATGGGTCTGAACTGGTTAGACAAATTGGGGATCGTACAGATGCGAACGTATATGCAGATTAGGCTCAAAACATAAGCTTAAATCACAATAGGAGGAATATTCTATGAACTTATATATATATATTAGGATTTGTTCACTGATGTAGAATGCTATCCTCAACACGCCGTCGACTTTGATACCATGTGACAATTTGTGGGCTCATAGACACTAGTGTCTCATAACCGATTAGACAAATTGAGAGTATCGTACACATGGGCTCGTAGAGGAGTAATATATGAACTTATTCAATTAGGCTTTGCTTAGTCTCAGCAAAAGCTATCCTCAACACAAATCCGATAAAAAAGTTCTCTGACTTCATAATATCCAACATAATCTTCCTAAAACAGGCGTGTATGTACATTGTTTGTTGCACAAAATGAACAAATTTAGAGAAGATCATCAAGAACAGATGGATGAAAGTCGAGAAACGAACGTACCATTGTGTCCTAGCAGATGAAAAAATCGGTCAACAACTTTGTTGCAATGAATCAAGAACGTGGAAATGAAGATGAAAAATGCAGGAAATGAGAAAGAAGATGGCGAGGGACAGAAAATGTCCCAAGAAATCAGGGAGGAGAAAAATAGATGGATATGAGATTTGAAGGAGAAAACAGAGAGTTTTAAGGGGAGAGGAAATTGATATTTTAAGAAATGGGATATTCTATTTCTTCTTTATGCTAACCACGTCCTCTCGATGCCTCTAATCTTTAATTCAATGTAATATATATGTTATATATGATTAAATTTTTTATTTTCATTTTCTGACTTATTTTGGAGGATTGAATTAGGGTAGAACTTGTACAAGATTCTAAAATGCATCACAAGATAATGTTGCATTTATGAGGAAAAAATGTTTGAGAAATGTATGTAATCTACTCCCTCCGTCCCTCTTTTTCCTTCCTCTTTCCTTTTAAGTTGTCCCTTTATTTTATTCTTCTTATCAAAATTTTCTACTTTTGATCATAAATATTTACCACATTACCCTCATAAAAACTTTTCAATTACTACAAAACCCACAACAATCCAAATTACCTTTTCACTTTTATCTCTCTCATCATTACTATACTCACATCTTAACCCTTTAATTTATCTCTTTTCTTATTTTTCTCATCCCATACACTCTCTCCTACTTTTCTTCTCTTTTTTCCTCTCCTCTTCCATCTTTTTAATTTTTGTGCGTTTTTGGAAGAGGAAGCAAAAAGAGGGACATAGGGGGTATATTTTAAGAGCATGGCTAAAATTAAATACCTTGTTATAGATATATTTACCAAATTTCAGAATTTTTACAATTAGAAAAAGTATTGTTATCAATTATGCTATACAATTGGCATGTTAATTATTTTTTCTTGAAAAGTTTTGCCTCATATATAATGGAGCATGTCAAGTCAAACATTAAAGAATCACATAATGTAGTGCTTTCTCTTTAGAATTTAGTTGGAACCATTACATGCCACCATGATCTCCAAATGAACCTACTACAACATCTTCAATCATTTATTTTCTTGTCAAAATTCAAAGGATTCAACTAGACATGAGCATGGGGCGGGCTACCCGCAAAACCCAATTAGAACCCAAACCGAATTATCCGGTCAGTCTTAGGGTTGATTATTTTCTAAATTGTTGGTTCGGGTTTTGCAGATTCGGGTTCAGGCTAACCCCCAAATCCGATCCAACACTTTTATGAGTTATTTTCCTTCTTCGCTTGATGAAGTTCAATTCAATCGAGTTTTTTTAGTAATTATCTTAGTATCATCCTCTGCTCGCCCCGATTTTCGTCTCCTAGGCGATTGAATTAGGAAAACTCTTTTTACCTTCGTTGATGTCATTTCGTAAAGTCTCATTTGCATTTCGATGCTCAACAAATTGTTTCTCCTTGTTGTCGTCGGGTCATATTCCAATTCTCACTTTGTCCAGATGAAGTCAGAACTCTTCTCAGACTCTGTGATGAGAGCGTCTTCTTACCGAAGAAATCGTCGTATTCTTACTATCCAGAGCGGGCCAATTCACACTAAAGCCCGACCCGCACCGACACAACCCACAATATTGTGGGTTGGTTTTCGGCCCCAATTATTTGGGTTTCGGGGGTTCAGGTCGGGTCCTAGCCCGTGCTCAGCCTGGATTCAACACATACCTATTGGTTCAAGAAACATGCATAATAGACCGTGTTAACTGTTAAGTCCTTTCTAAATATAGGTATTTTCTCATTTATGATTAATAAATTGTTTAAACAATAAAAAAAAAAAGTACAGCGTATTATACAAGAAACAAGTTGATTTATGAAAATCTACCTTGACTTGATATTTTGGATAACACATGGACCAAGAGACATCTACAATTGGTAAAACAAAATCAAGGGCATTCGAATAACTTAACCAACCAAAGTTAACCAACCAAAGTTAACTGTTATTCCATATTCCAGTTTCCTCAAGTCTGGGATCCATAACACTTTGATTAGGAGCTGAAACAACTTCTGTAACTGAGAAGAATCCATCCATCTTCTGGCCAATCTTTTCTCATGAATGTGTATAGTTCAGATGCAAAAAAGGTTTTCTTCTCATATAATATCAGCTGTTGAACACCTGGAATAGTAGTGAAAGAGGTTAGTCTGCAGATAGATAAGTAGAGATAAAGATGACAAGTTATGAAAAAAGCTTTTGCTTACCGCAGCCAATACGTCTCTAGAGAGTCTAGGTTTGCTTTGTCTCGAAATATCTTCAACCGGTTTGGTCTGGGGAACTAGCCGAATCACCTTTGCTGCTTCCACGTGCTGATCTGCTGAATCCTCTGAGGATCCTGGTTCTTGTTGAAGCTTTTGCTTCTGCAATATAAATAGTGGATATGAAATTTATTTGTGTTCAAGAAAAACTCAAAAGAGAAGAAATATGTGGATAATAATAAGCATTGAAGAATTTAAACTGCAATAGTATCAAGCAGAAGTCTCTGATCGATTAAACAAATTTGTCACAGATGGAAGGGAAATCATAGAAAATAAAGTCACTTTCAGCAATACAATTTGATTATTAAAATGAAAAACATTACTGACCCAACTATAGTTTAAGAGAATGTAAACTGTACATACCTTTTTCATGCGTTCATCTATTGCATTCAGACCACGAGCCTTTTCAACTTTTGAAAGGTAGAAGTCACGTTCTTTCTTGGCAGCAGACAGTTCCATAGCTAGCTTTTGTTCCCGAATACCTGTCTTAATTGCTGCATCCAATAGGTCACTGTATCAGCTCAGCTAAGGCTGGTTGATTGGAAAAGTAAATGGCGGAAATTACAGGAGCAAATACTCACCAATTTCTTCAGTTAGATCATCCCACTTAAACTTGCTCAAGTACTTGATGTTCCATATATCATAGTAAAATTTTGACCTCTTCTTGCCACCTAGTAGAAAATCAGTGATAGTTAAATTCATGCTACAAGCTACATATGTTCCTTTTTTATGACCTGACATTAAGGTGACTTCATTTTTATTATTGTGTTGACATCGAAGTAACTTCTGTAAAGTTGTGATTTTCTGTTGAGCTAAAATCTGGAATAACCAACACACCAGAAGTGGTCATTCATAATGCATATCTATACTTAAAACTGATAAAGGAAAGCAAGAGATTCTGTTCAAATTTCATATGGAGATCCCCAGCATATTGGTTGCATGTAGTAGGATCCTATGTTTACCAGGTAAAAAAAAGGGGTGATCTCAAGATTCAAGATTTAAACTTGTCAATGAAAGACAAAAAAAGTGCAATAAGAGTCTTTAAGGGTGTTTGTGGAAAGAATAAAAAGGAAACCTAAGTGGCTAAGTCTGTAAAATATGTTTCTAAAGTTCAATTCTAGAAGAGGAGCAACCCTGAAAGAATAAGTATGATTTTCCATTTGATGATTTGTACTAATGCCATATTCTGGTGGTGAATGGTTAGAAAGCTTGCTTTAAAACAATCAACATTGGAATTGTGATCAGCAACGGAATGGATGTGACCGAACAAGAAGACTAGTCACATTTTTCTCACTTTTTATTATCCTAAAAGTGGCTTCAACAAAGTGAAACAATACGTCTAGCACTAAAAGCAAGTCAATACGTCGATGGGTATTTGCTTGTTTAGACAGTGTTATTAGACAAGATGATCGACCAGGATTACAGGGCCTCTCTCGATCAAGTTACCAATCTGGAACTTTGCTTGTTCTTTTCAATCTATTTTAAATGCACAACGTTATCAATTTTTATCTCCATCTTAACAGAAGTTCCACACTTGCACTATAATGTTCTCTTAAGGAATAGAAGAAATTGTGATTGAGAGATGGGAATTACCTATTTGTTCACCATTTAGCATATTTGCAGTCCTTTTTGCAACATGTTTGTCCGCAAATTCAACCCACCTACAGAAACATTGAAGAAAAGATCACAATAAATTTGAGATTAGAAATGGAGCTACAGAACATTGCAGCTGATGCTAATATACCCTTCAGAGAATTCTTTTCCTCGAAATCCACCAGCCTTTTTACGTCTCAATTGAGCAGTGGGATCTGCAATGTATTACCAAAACAAAAAGTCCAATTAACTCTAGGTAAAAATTACTTCAAATTATTCAGCTTTTGATCTGGTTTCACTTTTCAGTCCAGTTAACAGAAAAAAATGGTACTAGAATAAGTGGTAATATAGAAGGCTACAAAAAAACTATCAAGCAATAGCTAGATATAAACTAAAAATTTGGTAGAAATCTGAGCAAGTACCTTCTGGAGTGAGATAAAGGCGTAGGATTTCACCAAAGTGAGATAGATGCTGACGGAGTTTAAGAGGGTCCATTTTAGGAGGAACTCTACTGAGATAGCAAACACCTGTGCTCGGTTTCCTTTTCCCTTTCTTTTTTATCTGTTTCTCCTCCACCATAGGAAATATCTGATCATACTCATCGTCACTGCTCATGCCGTCCATCGTCTGAAGAAGAGTGGAGGTTGGAGGTTGGAGCCTGGAGGGTTTTAATTCAGTTGTAAAATTCTTTCTTGTATATACTATTCAATCAACGAAAAGAAACAAAGTTCGGCCCCTTGCTTGTCATTCATATATACGTTATTCATATCTATACTGTTAAGATGGCTTGAATTCCTAGAATTTCTTAATGCAAGTACTTTAATTGTGCATCATGATTAGCACTAAATCACTATAGCTAGATAATGATTTGAAATGTAGATCAGCTACAGCTCTACAAGCCGCAATTTCATCTTCTTTCATTGAAAGAACCATATGAATGTCTCAGTTTAAACAAGCAAACAAAAAACTGAAAGAGAACCTCGGATATTCTACAAAGTTACTTTACTCACCAGTTAATATTTATCATCCAAGATTACCAAATTCATATTCACCACTCAAGTAACGACCTAAATTCCCTTTTCCAAGGTCAAATTCAATTAGGTGTAAAATTTCCAACACCAGTAAGCATCCATACACGAATATACAAATATTCAACATAAATCCATTACAAGATTATATACATATGAAACTGAATGAACATTGAACGACTTACACGCTTAAGCTTGTGCTTCTTCTTCTTCTTCTTCTTCTTCTTCCTCCTTCTCCTTCCAGTTTTGAGGGTTTCTATTGCTTCGTGATTTTCAATTGATTTTGAAGACTGATTTTGGGCCTAATATTTAATGAACATAGGCCCATGATCTTGGGTTCGGCCCAATTATTTTAGGAGATGGAAATTTATGGGCCTGGCCGTTTATGCTGCTTCCGATTAAATTAAAGATTTTGATTAATGATTTTTCTCTTTAAATAATTAGTTTTCTTGGGTTAGGTATATTATATCTTCTTATATTTGTAATAACCAAGATTAGGTATAGACCTCCACTAGAATACGTGTGAAAGGTGGAGGATCACAATCAAATCCCATGCAACAATAGATGTTTTTCAACTAAAACATGCATAAATTATTATAAATAGTTAACTATGCTATAAAATTAAGACCTGTCAATTTCATATAGGACTTGTATTACACTCATCTCGTTTCTTATTGTACTAATTGATGTATGTCCAAAAGTTGTATTATGAAGAAAGATATGTATGAAAGTGATATAACCAACTTATCTTGTTTTTTTGTTTGTACTCCCCTCTGTCCCTTTATTTCTTTCTTGTTTCACTCGGGCACGTATGTCGATGTGCGTTTTATTTTATCAACATCTCTAATTATACATTAGTAAAAATTATAAAAATTGAATATTATTAAAGTACTCGATAAGACGAATAAAACAAGACCACACATGACTATATTTTTATCTATATATTGGTCGAAATTACGAAGATTCTCTTGATGTGTGAATAGTGTCAAAAACAGAATCAAGAACAAAATACTGGGACGGAGGGAGTATAAACTAAATATATGGCGGTTGTGATGACATTACAAGACAATTAGTAAATTATATTGCAAATTGAACAATCATCAACTAAGGGATTAACCTAACCTAACCACATTATATCAAATTATAAATAACATTTTTATACACCTAATCCTTATTTTAATAACATGGATTTATGCATTACATATCATTTGAAATTGCGGAAAACTAGACTTTGTTGGTATGGACATGTGCATAGGAGACAAGCAGACGTATCGATCTGTAGGTGTGAGCGGGTGGATTTCGACGTGTTACAAAGAGACATGATGTCGTCCTAAGAAGAGCTGGAGAGAGGTGATACAGAAGGACATGACGCTCTTAAAAACGACAAACGATTTGAATCAGGACATGAACATTTAGAGAGAAAAGATCAAGGTGGCGGAGCTATAGGGATTTAGATAACAAGAACCTATTTTTTTTTTACAGAATCTGGATCATGTGAGAATTTTTATTGTACGAATATGTCAACGACATGCACTTTCTTCAGTAATGACATGCACACGCAGGGTGTGTGCATGTACTTTTCACATATTATCAATGACATGCAAATCTGTCAATAGTGCATGTCGTTGGCTTAAATGTGCATGTCATTACCGAAGAAAGTGCATGTCAATGACTTAAATGTGCATTCATTCGCATATTCGCACAATAATAATTATTCCCACCTGAATCTTTTCCTTCTTTACATGTCTTTTGCATAGTCGTTTCTGTCCATTTTTTCTTCTATTTATGTTGTGTCTTAGGCCTGTCGGTACACATCCTCTCGTCAAATGTCGGGATATGATTTGTCCAAATCTAACCTCTCAGACCCTGCTTCGGCGGGAAAACACGGGGTTGATTGTTGTTGTACATATCATTTGAAAATGGAATAGTAACTATGGAATAGTAACTCATACTAGTTGACTCATATAATAAACAACATAATTAGAGATAGAAAATAAGCTATAAATTAGTCTCAACCTTCAAAACAGGACAAGGTAAGTAACGTAGACATGCTTGATACCTTCCACGAATATAAGATCAATCAAACTATAAAATATTCATTTGTTACATAGATTTAGCAAGGTTTTCTCACTTATTTTTCATAAGATCGATATAGAATGGTCAAAGACGAGTTAATATGTGATTCTAATATTAATATTCCCTTAATTTGTCGTATAATATTGCCGTTATATCATCCTTTCTCTAGTGTCGTCCTTTGCTACTTTTCATAGGCCAAAAATATATATTTCTCAAAAGGCAATCCTGTCATTTTTCATCCTCGTTGCCTAAGAAGTTTAGTGAAAGAAGGACTTCTTCTTCTTCTTTGAGTTTTTCTTCATCAAAAGATCAGGAATCCTTAAACCAGGTAACTGAAATTCAGCTGCAGTTTCTTACCATCAATTCATCTTAACTTTCTTATAACTTAAAACTTATATTCTCTTGATTCAGGGATGAGCAACCTTAAGCTTGGAGTTGAGGTTATAAGCGCTCATAACCTTGTGGCGAAAGACGGTGAAGGCTCTTCAAACGCCTTCGTCGAGCTTCACTTTGACAGCCAAAGATTTCGAACCACAACCAAGGAAAAAGACCTTAATCCGGCTTGGCACGAGACGTTTTACTTCACCATAACTGACCCCAAAAACCTTCCTAACTTAACCCTTGATGCACAAGTCTATTGCTACAACAACGAAACTCAATCCAAGTCGTCTCTCGGGAGAGTCCACCTCACTGGAACCTCGTTTGTCGCCTATGGTGATGCTTTGGATTGGGCTTATCCTTTGGAGAAACATAAAATGTTCTCTAGAGTCGAAGGAGAGCTCACTTTGAAAGTCTTCATTAGTGATGATCCTTCAATTGGTCCATCAACAACATTTCGTGTCATAGATAATGATAATGATAATGCTACCGCGTTCTCTGTTCCTCAAATGGATCATAGAAGTGTTGTTGATGATGATCAAGAAGGTGAGTTCATGGAGTATCAGCCTCCTCCAAGAAAGGAGAAACCGAGGCTTGAAAGACGAACGTTTCATCACCTCCCGAAACCAATCAAGCCTCAAGCTTATCAAAAACAGGAGAGTATGCCTCCAAGACAAGAGTTTTTTGCTGCAGCTGCAAAGGCTGAGGCTCCACCACCAAAGGTTGTTCAAATGAGTGGAGGAGGAGGAGGAGGAGGTATTTTACCTATTAGCATATCATATGTTTAGCTAAGAAAACTATATTTGTAGTATCTTTAGTAGTCTTATAAGAGTCTTACTTTAACAGGAGGACAAGCGGTTGATTACTCGATTAAGGAGACAAGCCCAACTCTTGGAGGCGGGAAGGTTGTTGGAGGCAGAGTTGTAGGTGATTGGTATAGAAGGCCTTCAAATAGCACATTTGATTTGGTGGAGAAGATGTATTTCTTGTACGTTCGAGTTGTGAAGGCACGTGATCTTCCAACAATGGATATCACAGGGAGTCTTGACCCATATGTGGAGGTTCGAGTAGGAAACTACAAGGGAAGAACACGACACTTCGACAAGAACTCGAACCCCGAGTGGAACGAGGTTTTCGCCTTTTCTAGGGACCAAGTACAGTCTCATTTTGTGGAGGTCTATCTCAAGGACAAAGATGTGTTGCTTGATGATTTTGTTGGGCTTGTTAGATTCGAGGTCGTTGAGATTCCAATACGGGTGCCTCCGGATAGTCCCTTGGCTCCACAATGGTACCGTCTTGAAAACAAAAAAGGCGAGAAGCTTCTAGAAGGCGAGCTTATGGTTGCAGTTTGGGTAGGAACACAAGCTGATGAAGCCTTTGGTGAGGCTCGACATTCGGATACCATAAAACCGGGTGAACATTCCTTTTCGTATGTCAACACTCGCTCCAAAGTGTACCATTCTCCAAGACTATGGTATCTTCGAGTCAATGTGATCGAGGCGCAGGATTTGATCTTATCCGACAAAACCCGGCCACCAGACGTTTATGTGAAAGCTCAGCTTGGGATCCAGACTCAAAGAACCAAGCCTGTTCAATCCATGACAGGAGTCCCACTATGGAATGAGGATCTTATGTTTGTTGTTGCAGAGCCATTTGAGGAGCATTTGGTGCTAGCAGTCGAAAACCGCCTAGGACAAGGCAAGGAAGAGACGCTTGGGAGGCTGATTATACCGCTAATCAGTGTTCGAAAGCGTCCTGATGACAAAAACTTTCCTGGAGTTTGGCACCCGTTGCAGAAGCCGTCGTCTGAAGGGATTGAGGAGGTGAGAAGGGAGAGATTTGCAAGCAGATTGCATCTTAGGATGACATTTGATGGAGGCTATCATGTCTTTGATGAGTCCACTTACTACAGCAGTGATCTTAGACCAAGTTTGAGGCAGCTTTGGAAGAAATCAATTGGTGTATTGGAGCTTGGTATTCTTGATGCTAAAGGCATCCAATACATGAAGTCAAGAGAAGGCAGAGGCTCAGCTGACACATTTTGTGTGGCGAAATATGCTCAGAAATGGGTCAGAACAAGGACGATACTCGACAACGTCAATCCAAAGTTCAATGAGCAGTACACTTGGGAGGTATATGATCCATCAACTGTTCTAACCGTTTGTGTATTCGATAACGGACACTTGACAGGTAACCGAGACACCAACATCGGGAAAATCAGAATCCGAATCTCGAATCTCGAGGCAGGAAGAATCTACACATTGTATTATCCTCTGCTAATCCTTGACAGATCAGGTGTCAAGAAGATGGGTCAACTTCATTTAGCCATAAGATTCTCATGCACATCCATGGTCAACTTAATGAACCTTTACTCAAAACCACTCTTACCCAAAATGCACTACTCTAAACCACTGACCATCCAACAAACCAACACTCTCCGAGCACACGCCATAAACATAGTGGCGAATAGGCTGAGTCGAGCTGAACCTCCTCTTAAAAAAGAAGTGGTAGACTACATGTGTGATGTAGATGCTCATTTTTGGAGCATGAGAAGAAGCAAGGCTAATTTCTACCGAGTTGTCGCGGTTTTCCAAGGACTAACTGCTATTTCAAAGTGGTTTACTGATATCTGTACATGGAAAAACCCAATCACAACCGTCTTAGTCCACCTCCTATACCTTATGCTGGTGTGTTTTCCCGGGATGATTCTTCCCACAGTTTTCGTCTACATGTTCATGATCGGTTTATGGAACTATCGGTTCAAGCCAAAGCATCCGCCTCATATGGATATCAGGCTATCATGTGCTGACAACATAACAGGAGATGATCTTGATGAGGAGTTTGACAAGTTTCCTACAACGAAAGCGCCAGATGTCGTGAGGATGAGGTACGATAGGCTGAGGAGTGTGGGGTCCAGGATGCAAGGTGTCATGGGTGACCTGGCAGGACAAGGAGAGAGGCTACAAGCATTGCTGAGCTGGCGGGATCCGAGGGCGACTTCAATCTTCTTGCTGTTCTGCATATGTGCTGCTGTTGTTTTGTACTCTGTCCCGTTTCAGGTTGTGGCTATATTGTTGGGTTTCTGTGTCATGAGGCATCCTAAGTTGAGAGGGAAGGTGCCTTCTGTGCATATGAACTTCTTTCGACGTTTGCCTGCAAAATCAGATTGGATGCTGTGAGAAGATTTAGACTGTAAGTAATGTAAGGCAAATGTTTTGTTTTAGTCAGTGTTGTTTGGTGTTTGATTCTTGTTGAGTACCTCTTTCAGGAGAGGGATTGTAAATGTAATGTAACATATATGCATGCTTGATCATACATATAAAAAAGTACTCTGATTACCTGAACTAACAAAAGACCAACATTTTCATTTAATCCAAGTCAACAACATACAGTAAACATGCAGAATACATATTTGTCATGTGTCCAGATCCTTAAAAGCACATTCCAAATGGAATGTGAAATAACATTCCTTGCAAACAGGTTTATGGTTAGCCAAAACCCGAGGCAACAACGCGCACTCGGGGTGATAATCAGCCTTACAGTTTGCCATGCAACGGTAGCCAACTCATTCGCCAGGGCGCCTACAAGCTGAGCAGAGGTACTTGTAAGAACCGAGTGTGGTGAGCCGAAAGAAGAGTGGATGCCCGTGCCCTGGACAGCTCAGAATTGTCGGGATCAAACGACACTTTAAATGGCATTGGAAAACGCAAGACTCACACTTGTATGAAAACGTCTTCTTCCCGTTCTCTTTGCAGCTTGTACATATGATGGTTCCAATCCATTACTGAGGAATTTGGGGAAACTTTTTGGTGTAAACTCTATCTTGCTTAGTTCAGCACAAGCTTTATGGATGGCCAAGGGGCAGAGGAGACAAGAGTAGGCCTCGCCTGCTGAGGTGTAGATTTTGTTCTCACAAACCTCGCAATTCGTTTCATAGTCGATGCCTTCTTCCCAATACTCTCTGATCCAATGTGCCTTTGAACAATGCCCTAGGACTCTCTCAACATTCCTTTTCCCATCTAAGTTGATGCCTTTAAACTTCTCTTCCAACTCAAACATAGAGCCCTCGGTTTTTGTGGAATAGATGAATTACAGAAGAACAAGCATGTATGAACTTCATTCATTAAATCTTGGACATCAAATCTTGGAGTAAAAGGAATACAGTATTCTGTTACAACTGAATTGTGTTTTTAGGACACACCTTCATCAGCTTAATTACTAATGCTCAACATAAATACTGAACCGGTTTATTACATAAACCGGGTTATATGTACACTACTCCAGATCCCCCTCAAGCTGGAATTTGTGGTAAATCAGGTAAGGATGGCACAATTCCAAGCTTGAGAGACAGATACTTATGAGCATCCTCTCCTAAAGGTTTTGTGAGAATGTCTGATAATTGTTCTTCGGAACTGACATGATCAGTTTTGATGAAGCCTTCATCAACCTTCTCTATGACATAATGGCAATCAATAGTGAGATGCTTTGTTCTCTCGTGGAAGACTGGGTTAGCTGCAATGTGCTCTGCTGCTTTGTTATCTGACGCGGCTAATTTGTCGTGTGTTAAGTCAAGTAATCCTAACGTGCAAACTAAGTAATATAGTGCGCAAGCAAGGGTCGAATCCCAAGAGAATCAGTTTATCAAATTCTTAAGTTATCACAATGACTAACCAATAAACGTAACCAAAGGGGGGGGGGGGGTTAATGGTTTTGATACGAAGTATCGAATGTCAACTTGGTTATAACAATATTAAGCGAAGTGTTCCACTTAGCGATTATCCACAATTAGATTAACAAGTTGATCTTAGAATCATTTTCATCCCTATGTCAAGTTCTCAAGTGATCGTTCTAATTCCTGTTCTTGAATAGTTATTAGTCCAACTAGTCCTAATAACCCTTACTCGATTATAACCTTGAAACTATCAAAGTTCAATAACAAAGTAACAATGCATTCAGGAATAGATAGATACATGCAATATCATGGACAACTAGTCGGATACTCGACATGTACTCAATTCTCTTCTCTAATAACAATCACAACTAGTTCATGCAAATAGATTGTGCTACACAACAAGTATGATAATTCAACTAGAAGTATCAAACTCTAGCAATATGAATAAGATAAAACTAACTTAGGTGATCAGTCTAAAGTAGTAAATCTAGTTCATGGACAATACAAACAAGAGAGTTGAGACAATCAAAGAGTAGACAAAGGGAAAGGATAAACTCACAACTTGTTGAATCCAAAAGCTTCAAACGCCAAGTGAAACAAAGGAACTTTAGCAACTCATAAGTTTTGTGAAAAACTCTCCAAAAACTTAAGTAAACAAAAAGGTATATGATCAAGGATGATCATCCACAACCTAAATAGTCATCAGCTATTGTAACGGCCACATTAAGGTAATAAAAACGTGTGGACAGTTGCAGAATTAAACACAAAATACTTCAATTGGCAAAGACATCAATTTGATTCTTCTGTCGAGGAACCGCACCCGCGGGTTGAGAGCCGCGGGTGCGGTTTTGGATTCTCCAGAATTTCAGGATGGCAGAGGGCCGCGGGCGCGGTTTGGGATCCGCGGGTACGGCTTGTGCTTTCTCGGATCCTTGGCTGAGGGTGAGACCCGCGGGTGCGGCTGTGTCGTCTGAGGTAGCAGCTACTGATTTCTTCAAGTCTTCGTCTTCGTCTTCAACAGCTTCTTCCTTATGCTTCAATGCTTCTAATGCTTCGTATCATCTCTTGGAATCTCGTATGTAAATCTTCTCTCGAACAGCTCCATGATACAAATTACATAGAAACAAATAACATAATCTTATACAAAACTAGCTAATAATCCATAGTTGCGGTATGTAAAACACCGCTTATCAAACTCCCCCATACTTAGACCTTGCTCGTCCCCGAGTAAGTTAAAAGAAACTTACTCTTTTACAATAATCACTCAAAGATCTCAGGAAGTATGAAAAAGAAAGAAACTACAAATCACTAACACATTTAGTATACAAACAATATGATGAGAAAGAAATCTATCAATTTGGTCCTCCATAGTGGTTAACATGCAAAAAATTTTGTCCTAAGACACTCATTTTGCCTAGGCGCCCCGAAAGGTTTTCACCTAGCCACTCATTTCATTTTCAATCTCACCATTCCTTACCACCCTCAAGTCCTTTTTTGTCAAGCCTAATGCAAGCCGAACTACCCGCTTATTGCATGGATTTTTCCATCCCAGGATTTTCATTTGCCTTTTTTCGTATTTTTGTGGTTTTTTCTGTTTTTAATTCCATGCAAAGTACAACCCAAATTCAAAAAAAACCCGAAGGGAAATAACAAGGAAATGAAACTACTCTAGGATAAGCAATGAACTAATTCCCCTCCCCCATACTTGAAGTGCACAATGCCCCCAGTGTGGAAGACATAGAAAAATAATGAGGAAGAGAGAAAGAAGCTCACTGATCCGGGTCATCCCGGTTTGGATAGTCGGGCCAACGAGCCTGCATGTCGAGCCGCAAGTCATCCACCGAATGCTGCAGCCTCTCAACATTTTGGTTCACCGTCTGAACCGACTAGTAGACAAACTCAATTCGCTCGAATAGACGCTGCTCCCAAGGTATGTCAGCAGGAGCTGCAGATGATGAGCCTTCGCCCCATTGCCTTTGAGGCTGAAATCGAGGGGTAGGCTCCTGGAAGTCATCATCATCCTCATCATCAAGGTCAACGGACTGCTGAACCGGCTCCTGGATGCTGATCCCACCTCGAGCTCGTCGTCGAGCAGCTGCATGAGGGGGAGCGGGTATAGGGTTGATCCTGAAAGTATGTGATGGCCCATAAGCAAAGTCCTCTGTGAGAGCAATCTCGGGAGGATCGAGCCAAACCCACATACGCTCGTCCGCATCGGCTATAACAGACTTGAGCCACCGAAGTCGAGTCTGCAGAAATGTGGCATCCAGTAAATAGGGACCCATTGAGGGGTCCGGACTACCTACGCAGTCAAGAGTCTCCCAGTCGGGGACGACAACCTCTAAGATGAGGGTGATCATGCCACCCAAAGCAATCTGACCCCTTGGTTTCGAGCGGGCTGTCTTGCAGGAGTGAACAAACAGTGAGAGCCAATCCGGAATCACCTGACATTCCGGCATAAGAGCATAGAGATACTTCAGCTGGTAAGTAGGCACCTTGTTCACCTCAGAAAGCCCAAAGAAGGCCATAGATAGAGCCCGTTGTGTCAGGCAGAGACATGGATGAGACATCTTAGCATTATAATCATTACCATGGGAGTCCCGAACGTATCCCGTCCACGTGTACCGGACCTGTGTAGGGCTGTCACCAACTGCAGTGTCATAATCTTCAGAGGGAACCAGAGAGATTCCCAAGATGGTGCGCAGTTGTTCAGCCTGAACCGTATAGGATCGTCCATTGTAAATGAACTGGATGGCTGAGATGAATGTGGTCTCAGAGATGGTCTGGGACTGGAGGCTCGCCAGAAACTGATATGTGGCCTCGGCATGAGGGGGAGCTGACCTGAACAAGAAACCATGCAACCCTGCGTGCTCAAGCATGGCCTCAGTGCACGCAGTCATACCCAAATCATCGAGCGTACGTCGATGGAAAAATCTCGTGGCGATACACTGCTTAGCCCTTAAAAAGGCTAAGTTAGCCTGAACCTGCTGTTGCCACAAATCATTTTTGTGGCCTCGAGACGTCCCTGCTGCAGCCATCAAAATGTCTACACAAACCGAAATCAGCAAAAATTGACGACAGAGGCTAAAGCCGCGGGCACGGGTTTGGAGCCGAGGGTGCGGTTTCTGCAAGGCGGAGAGCTTCTTGGCAGGGCGAAGCCGCGGGAGGGTCAGATCCCGGCGGTGGTCGCGGTGGCCGGAGTTGTGGTGCGGAGGAGAGGGAAGGTGTGGTGGTTTTGGTGTTGGGAAAGAGAAGTGGGAGGTGGGAGGATTTTATGTGGTGGGAGGTAGAGAATGGTGGAAGTGGGAGTTAGGGTTTGATTGGTGGGGATGGGAAGTGGGGTACGTAGATGGGGTAGAAAATGAAATCTGAGATGAAGAAGGGTAGAAGATGAAATCTGAGATGGAGAAGGGTAGAAGATGAAAGTCGAAGAGAGAATGGTAGAAGTAGAACCGTCAATTCCTTTTTTCTCTTTTTTTTTCTTCTCTTTTTTGGATAAACGAAAAGAAGAACCGTCGATTCCTTTAGTAGCAAACGACCATCGTCTTCTCGTCTTGAATTCCTAGAAAATAGAAAACAAAACAATTAAAAGGGGAAAGGAAAAAAAATACCTCGGGTTGCCTCTCAAGCAGCGCCTTAGTTAGAGTCGTGGCTCGATTTGGTTTCCCGTCTTCAATTTTCAAAAGTTGGCTCTTCTAGAGCCATTTCATCTAAAGACACTTTGTTGAATCCCTCATGGTAAGGTTTTAACCTTTGACCATTCACCTTGAAGACGTTGCGGTTGTCCTTGTCAAACAACTCCACGACGCCATGAGGAAAGACACGAGCAACAACATACGGGCCATTCCACCGGGATCGCAACTTACCCGGAAAAAGTTGAAGACGAGATTGGTAGAGCAAGACCTTGTCTCCCACCTTGAAATCTTTCCTCAAGATGTTCTTGTCGTGCCAATCCTTCGTCTTTTCCTTGTAGATCACCGCATTCTCATATGCATCCCGACGTATCTCTTCAAGCTCTTGGATTTGCAACTTCCTAAAGTCGCCTCCTTCATCCAACTCCATGTTGCATTTTTGCACCGCCCACCATGCCTTGTGCTCTAACTCCACCGGAAGGTGACAAGCCTTCCCAAACACAAGTCGATATGGAGACATTCCTATTGGAGTTTTGTAGGCGGTCCTATACGCCCAAAGTGCATCATCCAACCTTAGACTCCAATCCTTTCGATTAGGAGCCACCGTCTTTTCCAGAATCCCCTTGATTTGCCTATTGGACACCTCAGCTTGTCCATTGGATTGGGGGTGATAAGCAGTTGAGACTCGTTGAGTGACATGGTACTTCTTTAAAAGTGCACTCACCGTCTTGTTGCAAAAATGAGTACCTTGGTCACTTATAAGAGCCTTTGGAATCCCAAAACGAGAAAAGATATTCTCCTTCAAGAAACCTACTACCACTCGGGAATCATCAGTTTGGTGGCCTTCGCTTCCACCCATTTGGAAATGTAGTCCACCGCAAGTAAAATGTATAAATTCTCAAATGAACTAGGAAAGGGACCCATGAAATCAATAACCCAAACATCAAAAATCTCACAAAAGACTAATGGTGTTTGTGGCATCTCATTTCGTTTAGAAATTTTCCCGACCCTTTGGCATCGGTCGCAAGCTTTGCAAAAGGCAAACGCATCCCGAAAGATGTGTGGCCAATAGAAGCCGGCGTCCAATACCTTCCTAGCCGTTTTGTTAGCCCCAAAATGCCCCCCACATGCATGAGAATGACAAAAAGTAAGGACAGACTGTACCTCGTTATCCGGGAGGCATCGTCGGATTACCTTGTCAACATAATGTCTCCAAAGGTAGGGATCATCCCAAACGTAGAAACGTGATTCCCGCTTGATCCTATCCTTTTGAGCTTTGGTGTAGTTCGGCGGGAATTCTTCGCAAACCAGGTAGTTCACGATGTCGGCAAACCATGGTTTGAAAGACCGGAGGGCGAAAAGCTTGTATTCGGGGTCAATTTCTGCAAATTCTGTATAATCTGCATACTCTGCTGTCAGAAAACCGCGATTGCGGTTATCGAGACACGGTCGCGGTTCTCCTTGTACTGAGAATTCTGGCAAACACAAACCGCTGGCGCGGTTTTCGAGCCACGGCCGCGGTTCGCCTTTTTCCGAGAATGTTTGAGAGCACAAACCGCGGGCGCGGTTTTTGGGCCGCGGACGCGGCTTGTTGTTGGTGTTCTCAGCAGAAGCATAATTAATTTGATACAAGTTTTCGTCCGGGAACGTACCTTGAATTTGAACCTGTAATTTACCGTCCTCGTGCACAATCCGGCTCAAATGATCAGCTACGGAGTTTTCGACTCCCTTCTTGTCCCGGATTTCCACATTGAACTCGCTTAAGAGCAAAACCCATCGAATGAGTCTTGGCTTTGATTCCTTCTTCGTCATGAGATAACGAAGAGCAGCGTGGTCCGTGTGGATAATCACCTTCGTGCCCAAAAGATATTGCCGAAACTTTTCAAGGGCAAACACCACGGCTAGCAACTCCTTTTCCGTGGTGGACTAATTCCTCTGAGCTCCGTTCAAAGTCGTGGAAGCATAGTAGATGACGTGCATTGCTCTTCCGACTTTTTGACCAAGAACGGCTCCCACCGCGTAATCACTAGCATCACACATGATCTCAAAGGGTAGAGACCAATCAGGTACTTGGATGATTGGTGCTTCGGTGAGGTGGGCTTTCAGAGTGTCGAATGCCTTCTTGCACACATTCGACATGTCAAAGGTAGCTTCCTTCTTCAAAAGCTCACATAGGGGCGTGGAGATCTTAGAGAAGTCTTTGATAAACCTGCGATAAAAACCTGCATGGCCTAGGAAAGAACGCACTTCACGCACATTAGTAGGATAAGGCAACGATTGAATGACGTCAATCTTTGTCTTATCGACCTCAATACCCCTAGATGGAATTATGTGCCCCAATACTGTCCCTTGTTCAACCATAAAATGACACTTTTCAGAATTCAATACTAGATTAGTATCTACACATCTTTTAAGCACAAGTGACAAATGATTTAAACATGCATCAAAGCTATCCCCATGTACCGTAAAATCATCCATAAAAACTTCTATGAAATGTTCAATGTATTCCGAGAAGATACTTACCATACATCGTTGAAAGGTCCCGGGCGCGTTACATAATCCAAAAGGCATCCTACGATATGCAAAAGTGCCAAAGGGACATGTAAACGTCGTCTTCTCTTGATCTTCGGGTGCAATAGCCACCTGAAAATACCCTGAATACCCATCTAGAAAGCAATAATACGGATGACCGGCAAGTCGTTCAAGCATTTGATCAATAAAAGGGAGAGGGAAATGATCTTTTCGGGTTACCGCGTTCAGGTTGCGGTAGTCAATGCATACTCTCCAACCCGTTTGAGCTCGGGTAGGAACCATCTCACCTTGTTGATTCTCTACCAATGTTATGCCCCCCTTCTTAGGGACACATTGAGTTGGACTCACCCATTGGCTATCCGAAATGGGGTAGATCATGTCAGCTTGAAGAAGTTTCAGCACCTCCTTCTTGACCACCTCCATCATAGGTGGGTTTAATCTTCTTTGGGGTTGCCTAGAGGGTTTAGCACCTTCCTCAAGAAGGATCTTGTGCATACAGGTGGAAGGGATAATTCCCTTGATGTCAGCAATGGTCCACCCAAGAGCGGTAATGTGTTCTTTCAACACCATCACCAACCTTCTCTCTTGTTCACCTGTCAACTTGCTCGAAATGATTACCGGGAGGGTATCATTTTCCCCAAGAAAAGCATACTTCAAGTGCTCGGGTAATTGCTTGAGCTCTACAACCGGTGCCTGCACAATAGAAGAAAGAAGCTTTTCGCTCTCCAAAGTCAGTAGCATGGGTCGACCGGCCAAAATTCTACCTGAAGCGTCTAGACGAGCTAGAACACTTTGAATCTCAGGTGGAAGAGACAAATCAAGTGTTGGTGAGTGAACGATGTTGTGTTCTAATACATTTTTTAATTCATCCAAGCCAAAGATATTGAAAACATCTTGAACTATAGGATCAATTACATTGATTGAACAAATAGACGCAGCATCTTCGACGGGGTGTTTCATAGCATCAAAAATGTTAAATTGAACCACTTCCCCCATCGAAGTCTAAAGTAAGAGACTCACTAGCCAAATCAATCTTTGTGTTAGCGGTTCGCATGAAGGGCCTCCCAAGCAAAATAGGAGCAACTTGCCCATCATGTTCCATGTCTAACACAAAGAAATCAGCGGGAAAGAACAAATTATCCACCATAACCAAAACGTTTTCAACTACACCTTTAGGATACACGGTGGACCTATCGGCTAGTTGAATAACAATTCCGGTTTCATGAAGTGGACCTAACCCAAGAATCTTATAGAGAGAGTAAGGCAACACATTTATCGATGCACCCAAATCGAGCATGGCTCGTTCAAAATGTGTGTCACCTATACGGCAAGGTATGCTGACCATGCCCGGATCGCTGCACTTCTTAGGCATTCGCCTTTGAAATACAGCGGAGACACGCTCGCTTACCGTTACCTTTTGTTGCCCCTTCAACTTTTGATTCCTCTTGATTGTGCAAAGTTCTTTTAAAAACTTTGCATATCGAGGACTGCTTTTAATTAACTTGAGCAAGGGAATGTTTACCTCACATTTGCTGAACGTCTCAAACAACTCCTTGTCGCTTTCCGGCCTTTTGGTGTTCCTAAGGGCATCGGGAAACGGGGCGGGAGGTTTGGTGGAGTCGAGAGGTGGAAAGTTGGGGCGAACGTAGTTGTCCTGTCTCAACTGGAAATCCCCCCGATCCTCCACTTCGAGTTCAGCATTTTGTGAAGGAAATTCCGAAACATTTGACTCAGTAGAGGAGCCGCGGGCGCGGCTCATCAGGAAAATCGATTTCTGACTCAGTAGAGGAGCCGCGGGCGCGGCTCTCAGTTGTCCTCAGAAATCGACTTTTCTGCAGAAGCCTCAACAAGGTTTTTGGTTTCCCCTAAAATCTTACCACTTCTTGTTGTTACTGCACTTACATTTCTGGGTGGATTCACCACCGTTTGGGACGATAGAGAATTGGAATTTTGTTGTGCAATGGTGGTTACAGCTTCAGCCAACTGCCCAATTTGCTTCTCCATGTTCTTGATGCTCGACTCGGTCGTTTGAACATAAGTTGTGAAGTGTTGAGTCAAGGATCTCAGCAGCTCCGCAGTAGATGGTCCAGCATTGGGTCGAGGGCCTTGAGCTTGTTGTTGGGGCTCATTTGGATCACGCCATCGAAAATTGGGATGATCTCTATACCTCGGGTTGTAGTTGTTCTGTTGATCACCACGAGGTCGTGGGGGTCCATACCCAGCACCAGCAACATTGACTTCAGCAACGTCTTCACCTTCAAGCTCAGGGCATTTATCTGTAAAATGAGAAGGGTCAGCACAAATACCACATACCTTTACTTGTTGTTGTTGTCCTTTCTGCAACTGAGAGACCATCTTTTTCAACTCTACAAGCTCAGCTACAAGAGCGGGATCCCCTGAACTTGCTGCGTGCACTCCCTTTTTGGTGTATGTCCTACCAAAACTCCTTGTGCTCTCAGCCATATCTTGCAATTTCTCCATGGCATCCTCCGGCGTCATGTTGAGAATATTCCCACCACACGCAGCATCAACCATCCTCCTTTCTTGGTTAAGGAGACCATTGCAAATGTAAAGCACTAGATCCTCGGTATCATACCCATGAAAAGGGCACGAAGCACACAACCCCTTGAAGCGTTCAAGGTAGTCATAGAGAGTTTCGTCTTCACTTTGCTCGACATGGGCTATCTCCTTCTTGAGAGCATTTGCCTTTTTCACCGGAAAATACTTGCTCAAGAACACCTTGTGCAACTTTTCCAAATTATCAACCGAACCGGTTGGCAAATGGTAATACCAAGAACGAGCACCATCCTTCAAAGTGAACCCGAAGGCTCTCATCTTGATCTGCTCTTCCGTGACGTTTGGCGGTTTGGTCTTCATGCAAATGTCATGAAATTGGTTCAAATGGATGATCGGATCCTCACCAGCCAAACCATGGAAACCTGGGAGCAAATTGATCACCCCCGACTTGAGTTCGAAAGTCACCCCATGAGCAAGGGGTGGAATAACCACAGCTTGAGGTTGTTGTGTCAGGTTCGGTGTTTGTCACTCTCTCAAAGTGCGAGTAACACCACCTCCTCCTGGTAGCCTTGCCTCAATTAGCTCCCGTTGAGCATCAACGACCAACTGCATGTCAGCCAATTGACGTTGCACTTCAGCAAGAGCCATACAGCTGGGGTTTGTTTTATGATGCTTCTTTCTGCATGAGCACTAGACTAGTGCTCAAGTAATAGATCATCTACATAGACTAGTGCTATGGCCATTAATCCATCTTTCTGCCTGATGAATAATGAATAATCATTCCATGATCTAACATATCCTAACTTCAGTAAAAAAAGAAGTTAGTTCCTTATTCCACTGTCTACTTGCTTGTCTCAAGCCATACAATGATCTCTGTAATCTACATACCTGGCCAGTCTTTGCCTTTGTGTAACCAAGTGGAGGCACCATGAAGACCTCTTCATCAAGCATTCCATGAAGAAATGCATTATTTACATCCAATTGATGTATTTTCCATTTCCTTACTGTGGCTAAGGCAATGACAATTCTCACTGTTGCTAGCTTTGCTACTGGTGAGAAGGTGTATTTGAAATCCTTGCCCTCAACTTGTGTATATCCCTTTGCAACTAATCTTGCTTTATGCCTTTCAACACTTCCATCTGATTTATATTTCACCTTGAACACCCATTTGGATCCTACTGGCTTTACTCCTTTGGGTAAGTCAGTGAGAATCAATGTCTGATTGTCTTCTAAGGCTGTTATTTCCTTGGCCATTGCTTCTTCCCAACAAGGTATTCCTTGAGCTTGTTTATAGGTAGAAGGCTCTACTTGAGAACAAACATTATAGAAAGAAGCCACATATTCTGGAGAATAGTTAGATAGATCAACTAATTTTGTTGTTGAATAAGATTGTAAGGTGTTCTCTGCACTATTTGGTAAAGCAGGACATACATAATCTTGCAGCCTTGTGGATTGTTGTCTAATCCTTGTCGATCTTCTCATCACTGGTGACTCTACAGGTGTCTCTGAGCTAGCTGGTTGTATGGACAATGGTGCTACTGATTCAATCCTATCTCCAGATTCAACACCATCAGTTAACTCATCTATATCTGGAGATACAAGAGGTAGAGTAACCTTTTCCTTGACTTGTGCATATTTTTCTTTGTAAGGAAAAATATCTTCTCTAAACTGCACATCTCTGGAAGTTACAAATTTATGATTCTCCAAATCATATAATCTGTAACCTTTCTTTCCTGATGGATATCCCATGAACACATACTTCTTAGACTGTGCTCCAAATTTGTCCCTTCTTGGTTGTAGTGTTTTTCCATAACAAGCACAACCAAGAACTCTGAGCTTATCATAATCTGGTAGCTTTCCAAACAACAATTCATAGGGAATTTTTCACTGCAAAACTGAACTAGGCAACATATTGATCAAATGCACAGCTGTTAACACACACTCACCCCAAAACTTCACTGGCAGATTGGCATGCAACCTCATAGCTCTGGCAGTTTCAATAATGTGTCTATGCTTCCTTTCTATCCTCCCATTCTGTTGAGGATTCCCAGCCACACTAGTCTCATGTATAATTCCTAAGGAAGCAAATAAAATCTGACATTTGTGCTGCAAAAATTATGTGCCATTATCACTCCTCACCTTCTTTATTTTCTTCCCAAACTGAGTCTCCACATAGGCCAAAAAAATTGGAAGAACAATTCCTACCTGGTGCTTATGCTGAAGTAAGTAAACCCATGTATATCTAGTACAATCATCAAGTACTGTAAGAAAATAAGATGAACCATTTGAAGACACAGTTTTGTAAGGACCCCAAATGTCTAGATGTATTAGATCAAAAGGGTTAGAAGCTAAAGATTCACTTCTACCAAAAATGTCTTTACATTGCTTTGCAAAAACACAACTTTCACAAAAGAATTCATTCTGAATTACAGATTTGGACCAATCTAAATGCTTAAGTTTGATGTGAGAGCAGTGACCTAATCTAGCATGAATGATGGCACCAACATCTGATTACTCTTGCTTATTAGAAGCATGATGCAAACTTCTCTCAGCTGCTCCAGATTCCATTGGAGACTGCAGAATGTACAAGCCTCCAACTCTCTCCCCTATGGAAACATTTTGCTTAGTGATAGGGTCTTGAAAAACACACTTATCAGGTTTCAAAAATGCTTGAACTTCATTCTCATCAAGCAACTTCGTGACAGACAACAAATTCTTCTTAAAACCAGGTATAAGCAACACATTCTCAATCAACAAATGAGCATTAACCTGAACACTTCCTACTGTATCAACAAGCAAAATTTTGTCATCTGGCAGAGCTACTCTTATTGGCTTAGTAAGAGACTTTGTTGAAAAAAATAAAGCAGGATCATAAACCATATGATCTGTGGCACCTGTGTCCACTATCCAAGAAATCTCACCACTAACCATATTTCATCCCATATTGCCTTCAATCTGCAAACTGAAGAAACACCTTGCTTTGTTGAAGCGAGTGTTCTTTTCAATTGGTACAACAAAGGTCCATTGACCTGACCAAATCTTTCAGCAATCTCATCCCAAAGATGCTTTGCAGGTTCAACATACATGAATGTGTTGGCAATCGATTTTTCCATCGAATTCAAGATCCAACAACGAATCATGTAATCTGCACGCATCCATTTCTCATAATCCTCAGAATCTAGCGAGGGCCTCTTGCACGCTCCAGAGATGAACCCTAGCTTCAATTTCGATCCCAGCGCCATCTTGACATGACGACTCCAATTGAGATAATTGAGGCCATCGAGCAACGAAGCTACCAACGTAGCTCCGGGATGATCCGAATTGGACAGTGACAGAGCCTCTGGTCTTGCCGTCATCTTCTCTGATCGGAATCTTCAACCACTCGAGCTCAAGAAATCCCCAAAAGTAACAGAATCCCAGAAAACAAATGCGGAAACAATGAATGAGCAAATCAAACAACGTGATTCGGCTCTGATACCATGTGAAATAGATGAATTACAGAAGAACAAGCATGAACTTCATTCATCAAATCTTGGAGTAAAAGGAATACAGTATTCTGTTACAACTGAATTGTGTTTTTAGGACACACCTTCATCAGCTTAAGTACTAATGCTCAACATAAATACTGAACCGGTTATATGTACACTACTCCAGAGTTTTGGTACTCAGATCAGTCACAGCTTGAAACAGGCTTTCTAGCGGAACGTAATAGGTTGTATCAATGACTAACTTCGACACGTTCGGGTGTATGTCATTTTCGGTGTAGTCTCTTCTGAATTTCTTGTCCAAAGGCCAGTTGTTGTCCTTGGGCTTGTACCACTTTCTATCATAGCTGCTGATATCACGCTCCTGAAATCTCTTCTGCCACACAGACTGTCTTTGGCCTGCACTGGATGAGTATTAGGCGAACCTGACTATTCTCCATGATGTTAACTAACTTGTTGAGATGAGAAAGGCGGCAAAGAGGGGAGTCAATGACAACCGAATTCCCCAATGATGTGTGGGTGTTGACAATTTGAGCTATGATGTCAAATGCTTGTGTGATAACGGTTTCAACTTTTTCGGGTGTTGGAGGATTTGGTTCCTTAGCAGAGATGATGTGCAGGATCTCATCAAAACGTATGACTAAACATTTGAGATGTTTCATCAGGGAGTTGGCTAGAGTGGTTTTTCCGGTGTAAGGGTCGCCTTGTATAGCTATTATCAGTAGACCTACATCGCTGGAGCAACTACAAGACATTGTTCTTGTGTTCGAAAGATTAGCTATCGTATCGGGTAACCTACAAGACAATGGAAGAGAATTCAGTATCTGTTCCTTGCATTCAAAAATAAATATTTTCAGCAGCAGAATGTAAGCTTGAAACATGAAGGTCAGATGTGAAAGCATACAACATTCATGCACACAAGATCAAAGAAAGGTGAATAGTCCGTGTAACTTATTACAAATGCTAGATTACATCAACAAGCAGGTGAACAAAAACTGCAGTAGAAAACTGTAATCTGAATTGAGAATAAAGATAACTTTGGAAGAAACTGTAACTAAATTTCATCCTTCAATTTTGATTTATTTGAACAACTTACACAAATTAAGATTAAGGCCCGTTTGATATCGATATCTAATATCAAGTATGCGTTTGATATAATTTGTATATCGATATCCGTTAATATATGTTGTTTGGTATGAGTCAAATATATCAATGTCAAAATGATTTTATGCGTCAAAATGATCGTTCTTTATCGCTCAAAAATTGAGTATATCAAAAGATATTACTCACATACCAATAGTCCAATATGGCCATATCTCATACCCACACCCATATCTTGATACCATTACCAAACTAGCCCTAAGAGTATGAAAACCGACAAACCCATTTTCTCTGCTTTCGTTTCCTAAGGTTTGTGATGAATACAATGGGGAATAGTCAATTCATTTGCTCAAAGAAGCAAGTAAAACGAAATGACTTGCTTTGAGCAAAACCTAAAAATTGCACCTTTCTGAAACGAATAAGACAGACTTTAACCAAGTGATTTGCGCGCTTTCTCAAACTCTATCAGAAATGAGCATAAGGTTCTTGCAACTGGGAAAAAGTACTGAGCAAAAAATGAAAACAAAGTTCATACCTTGTGATCGCCAGAGATTCTTGACCGCAGTGAGAAGAGTGAGAGAGGCAAGCAGAAATGTGTTTTGAACTTCTCAGTGATTAGGGTTATATTCTAGCGGTTATTTAAAATTCACTCCATGGTAAATACACATAAATTTGCCTGTCCAAACTCATGGTTTCAACATTGCATAATCAAATGACATTCGTTACAAGAATAAATTTACGCAGAGGCTAAATACACTCATATAACTTTTCTTTAAGCGTTGGTCTTGGACAAACGACTGATGATATCGTTCACTGTCGAGCGTTAAAATCCTTAAACGCGCAATGACAAAAGACACTCATTGCAAGCTTTAGGGTTCATCTCCAAGTCATGTGTATGTCCTCCATGTTTATGCTTCATACCTTCACCAAAACCCGAGACAACAACGATAACCGACATAATCACCAGGGCGCCTACCAGACGTACACAAATACTCGTCCCACTTGAACGTGTCGAGCCAGAAGAGTCTATGCTCAAGACGACAGAAATAAGATGTGCTTTTGGACTTTGCAAATCATGTCAACAGTTCAATACAAGTCAATGGCAACAAACAAATGTAACCCTCCTAGAAGAATTATGAGAAGCACAAGTTCCTGCATTTAATCTGCCTTTAAATTACAAAGTGAGTTAGAGAAGACAACCTACTAAACACTACTACATTTTTTCTGCCTTCTTCCAAAACTATAATTAGCTAAACCCTTCCTTCTACCTGTGATTCATTCAACCCACCAGACGGACATTTCCAAATTCAACTAGGCTCGAATCGATTCATCTTGGTGAGATATTGACCATAATAGCCTGAATATGTACATCCATCCCCGTCTTTGGAGCTGATTTCTATGTCCATACTCCATAGCCAGAAGCGATATAGGGAGCAATTCTCTATACTTCCCCATTAACCAAAATTCAAAAAAATGACTCGAGTCAATGGGGGTATCAGCTATCTTCATCCATGGCACCAATGTAATTCAGATCCGTTCGTCTTACTCTGACAGTACCTTTAAGCCAGCTAGCGGCTCTGAGATTCGAACTGTCACTGCTACTCATGGCTGCCAGATTATTTGTAGAGGGGCCTGCTCCTGCCCCGTCTTCCAAGAGCGTCCATGGATCGATCTCCATATCACTGTCTGGTTGTGGAAAGCTTGACTTTGTTTTACCGGTTGAGTTTGATGTCTTTGACAATGTTGAGTTCCTCGGGTTTGCCGGGCTGGGAAATGAGATGCTCGGTTGAAGTGATGTTATGGCAGAAGATTGAACTGAAGGAGGTTGGCAAGAAACGTAGCAGCGGTTGTTTGGAGGAATGGTGGGTAGTGCAGCTTTGATACGCCATCGTATTGTATCTGGAAGTTGCATTCGATCCAACTCATTCTGTATTTAGATAAGATTGGTTAGAGATGTAGAAAAAAGAAAAACAAGTAATATATAATATGAATACTGGTTGTATAGAGGTGAAACCTGTAAATTCTCCAAAGTCTCCTTGTCAATTCCAGAGGAAACCTTTGTAGATTCATTTGTAACTCGAGAGAAGGATTTCACTTTCAGCCAAGATGGCTGGCATCGACTCAACAATGCATGTAATACTAACAGTAGCCAGTCAAATATATTCCTGCCAGATAAATCCAGAGCATTGGCGGACTTTTTCTTCTCTGTCTCCCTATCTCTTTTTGATGGAGGTGCAAATCCAGGGTTTGATAGCTCAACACCATATACAACCCGACTTCCCAGCAAGCGAAGAATCACAGTGGCAAGTGTCGACCTCATGGAACGGTTGGTCTCCCTGCTAAAAGAAATAATAAGAATATAAGATGATATTCAGATGTAATAAAGTACTAATCCTAAGAAGCCACTGAATTTAGAAATTTATCATGCACTTTTATCGCCCTTAGATAAAACGTGAATGATGAAAATTACCCTTCAGCACAAATTGTGGGAAGCAATCTAAGGAGAAGCTGTAAGCGCAATGAAATGGAAGATCGCAACGATGCAGGATTTGATGGTAACGGATCCACTGGTGCTGCCAATCGCCTCGACATTCCAGGGCTTCCACTTTTCATGCTTTTCCGGCTACTACCTTTACCTGTAGAATTCTCGTTCCCAGAAGGAGAAGCTCCTGCCAGCTTGGCTGCACCTCCAAAGACCCCACTAATTTGCTGTTCAATATTGTTCATCTGCTTAGTTAACTCAACTGCAAATGGTTTGCTGGAATCATCAGAACTTCGATCGAGAAATGGAGTGACCAAATCAATAAGGCCTTTCTCTGTCAAAAGCTGCTGACTGGGGTGGACGGAATCAACATCAAACACTTGACTGACCCCATTTGCATGTCTTTTCAGGACAGCACCTACCTCCCCTTCTTCGAAAGCAGTATCTAACTTCCTTTTATCTCCTCCATTCCCATCATGATCCAAACTGTACCATCCCCATGGTTTCCAGAACTGTTGCTTAGTAGAGAAGCCTCTCCTTTCTGCAACATTGAAAAGTCGCTGCCTTATTGATTTCCTTCCATACAAAACATCATCCCCACCTAGAAACCACTTAACTGATACTAGCATACAATTCTCAATGAGCTTTCCAAAGAGATGCACAACTTCTGATAGTAGAGGAGCAGCATCTGGCCTCACCAGTAACCTCGTAAGCACACATTCAACGAAATGATTCTCGTTCTCAGAAGTACTTGCTTTTTCAGAACTAGGTGAAAGGGAGCGGATAGCTTCAGCCATAGATTTGGCATGACTGGAATCAAGCTCTTGCTCATTCAGTAAAAGCTTGAGCTCCACCCATTGCCAATGAAATTTAGCAAGCTGCAAGGAATTTAAAGCATGGACAAGCTTATCTGAAATCTTGTCTTCACTTTCTGGATGTTGCATTTTCGAATCATAAACATCATCCTGCAGAAGCATAGATTGAGGCAATTTGCAGTCAACAAGAGCATTGAGAAATAACCGTGAACGCAGAGGAACAAAAAATCCTTTCAAATGCCTCTCTGTTCCATTCATCTCAAGCACAGCAGCCAGTTGTGAGTCGGTAGGATCAGAAGTCACATGATCATAGAAACCATGAGTGTCTCTCAAGCATACATCTCGAAAAGGCAAGTGTTTCGTAGTATCTCTGATTGCTGCAACCATAGAGTGAAACAATTGATGGCAATCTTCACGACTTGCAGTAGAAGTACTTGTTATTACCGGTCTCCATACCATAAATCCAAATATGGAATATGCAGGCGGTAATACAACATCAAGAGGAAGTGTACGTTGCATTCTTGAAAGAGCTACTATGGATGGCTCACCAAGGAGCTCAACAATTAAACCGTCAGAAACAGTCCTGCAATTACCAACTAGAAGCCTGAACCAGTGAACATAAACTTCAAGTGAATTGTCAACCCTGGGTGCTGCAGCTGATCGAGAATTTCCGTTGGAATTGGTTCTTGAACTATTTACAAATTTCATTATATCCAATCCTTCTTTTAACCTGAAGACCCGCACCATTCTCTCTAGGCTAGCAACACCATGGATGACTGCACCCACAACAAGAGCAGAAACAGAAGCTGCAATTTTTGTAGCCCTACCGACTACAATTTTAACTGAATTATTAGATATATCACTGGATATGTTTGAATTTGAATCTTGAGCATCAGGTGAAAGCTGAAACTGATTACGGGGGTTTTTCCCAGGAGCGAGAACCCCGGCAAGTGCAGAAGATGCTTCTGCAGCTAGAGCGATCTCGAATGCTCGGCTATGCCTCTCACCAAGAGCATCCTTAAGCATGCACAAGCAATTTATATGAACCCGTATAATGCGACGAGCGAAATTAAGAGAGCCAGTGGGAGATGGGAGAGTTGAGTGATTACTGACAACTGTGAAATCAGGCATTTTGGCAACAGCTGTCCCCACATTGCTTACTATTGCAGAAACTGCAGAAGATACTAAAGAAGGATCCCCTTCTTGAGCAGCCCCACCTGTTTGTCGAATGCAATCCATCAACCCGATCACAATCTGTTGAGCAATTTGATACCCATCATCCCATTTCTCAATCCCTGCACTTCTCTGCGCACCTGCTGCAAATAGCTTTCTCTCTTTACCAAACAGATGAAGGACCATGTCATCAACAAGTCTCTGAACTATGTCTCTCATGCTCATCCCAGCTCTAGACAACCGATTTCCACTTATCTTTTGACGAATAAAATCATCATAATCTTCAACACCTGAAGGAACTCCAAGGGGATAACCGTAATCTCCATTCTGCAATTTTCCAGACTCAAGTTCAGAAATAAGCCTCCGGTCACAAGTAGCCTTAAAAATCTTTTCCCATTCAACTACACTAGAAACGCCCTCAAATTTCTTCAGCAGGTACCAAGCATACAAAAAGGTGGGTGAATTAGAAAGCCTCCCATTAGACGTAATAACTGCAGTAGCTCGCAGCATTGCCGCTGATAAGACTTCAGGTACAAGGTCTGCTGCCACTAGTATGTTCTCGTACCTGAACCAAAAAACAATACCCATTTCACATCCAGAAAGTTGCACATTGGCATAGGAGAAAGAACACTAAGAATCACCCAAATCTAATAAAAAGAGAGAACATCTATTAAGCAAACCTCAATGCGCTAGGAGCATCATCAAACAGAATGATATACAAACACCAAACACAGTAGATTACATTAAATACAGCATACAATGACAGAGCATTACTTTGCACCCTTCATGTACTAGATTAACACATGGTGTGGCAAAGAATAAACTCTTAATGGGAATAAAGAAACAGACTCCAAACCCCACTGCAAAACAATTGCAACTTGGACAGATATAATCATTTTAGCATTCAGAAAGATGTTATATGACTATATGAGTAATATGACTAAAGTCTTGCTAAATCTCATGTATGGAACGTAAGAAAACAAGATTACTTTCTTCAAAACTTCAATTTTATAAATAAATAAAAAAGGTGCAAGAATCATAAGCATCAGATCTAGCAAAGTATTTATAAGCATCAGAATCAAAAGAGTTAATGTTATCAGACATGTCCTGCACATTTACACCTGAATGTTGGAGCAATATGGTTTTTAGGATTTAGAGAAGGTTACAATTTCCAACACAAACCAGACTCCACTTGGACAAACAGTCATCCAATGGCACAACCGAGCTTATCAGTTTTGGCCAAGTGGCAGGGAAAGGCGGGAGATTGCGGTATCTAGTTGACAAAGAGAATCCTACATTATAAAGCTCAAAGGTGCAAATGACAGATGTGCATACTAGCAATTCTACAACGGAAAGTTAGAATCTCAGGAAGTAATAAAAACAGAAGTATGCCAAAAAACACTTTGGTGTCCTGAGTGAAAACTACAAACATGGTTGCATAGAAAGTAATAGAAGACACACCTCCGAATACATGACAACAGAAATGGCTCCCCCACTTCACATATCTGGTTTTCTGCATTCTTAGCAAACGTCATGTTCCTCCCAGAATGTGCCGGGGTGCTACCAACCCCCTTTGGTAACAACCAAATGATGAATTTAATAGCTGCTGAAAGATCACTAGATGCGTCCATCAGATATAAGATAACAGACAATTCATCTTCACCAAGCTTCCATCGAACAGAACTTCTTTCATCAGCAGATGAAACTGACCCATTGAAATGGCCAGCCTTGGGTAACTTAACTGAATCTTCAACTAGCTGCTTGACAGCAGTCATCAGCCACAAACTAACACTCCTCCTCTCTATGTACCTCATATGCTTCAAGATCTTCCCAATCGAAACAATATCACCAAACTGGGCTGTCTTCATCCCATCTACTGACTTGAGAGTTTCCACGTCCAAACTATTACGATGATGTGGACAAACGGTCCTGTTATCACATACATGGCTGGTAGACGCTCCCTGGCTACCTTCAATTCTTGCAGCAGCTAAGTGAGCAAGACTTTGAGTTTTACGTACAGACTTTTGCCTTCCCCTAGGTGCAAGCTTGGCAGGCTTAAGAGGTGGATCAGCTTTATATAACCCCACAGACTTCAGCTCTTTTCGCACCCACCAAGTATCTTCATCATCCGACAGGTCAGGTGATGAACCTTGGAGATGAGAACTCTTATCATCGCTAAGTTTCTGCCTTTTTGCCCTTTGGCATTCTTCACATCCAGGAGTTCCCTCTAACAATTCCATGTTGGAGATCAATCCAAAAGGCCTCTTAAGATTCAATTGTGGTTCATCAACTGCAGCTTCTGCAGAAGCTGACATTTTAGGGAGTTGCAATAGCACTGAAATGGCAGATTTCAGTTCCTCTGTATCAGCATCACTCCTGCTATACTTGAACACTTTAGAACTGGATAGCCCTTTTTTCGGTTGATTTACAGATGATGTTGAAGAGGCACCCTGCTTCACCTTCTGTTGCCTGCCATTCTTAGACTTACGATTTCCAACCTCACTGGACAGTAGTCCACGGAGTAGAAGACGGCGTTCATTTCCATATAAGCGAATTGCCTCAGCAAGTACTGGATCTGCAATTATTTGTGCTTCCTTAACTGCATCTTGTACATAGGCAGGAGGCAGATGTTTTAATACCTGGTAATGTCTCCTCTGTCTGTCCCCATCAATTGTTGATCCACTGCTATCCATTACCCCACTAACAATTAGCTGCCTCACATAAGCTGGTGGATAGAATATCCCGGAACATACCAGTTCCACAAGCAGTAGCTGAACGCGTTCAAAGCTCTCTCCTTTCTGCACTTCATGCTGATCTAACCAACAAACTATGACATCATGCAAAGGATTGGGGCTTTCAAATAACTCTGACAAGTTTATGCTGTTTCTTCCGAAAAGTTTCAAACTAGTTTTAATTTCCGAGTGTTCACTTCTGCCCCTGATCTGTTTATGGATATCTTTCATTCTCAGCTTTAATAATCTGATGGCTACATGTATCTGAGAATAGTCTTTTCTACCTGTAAACTTCAAATGATGAATAGGGCCATTCCTGAACCCTCCATAGTCACATGTACACCACTCACATAGGAGAAAGACGGAGCAAATAAATGACACGCTTAGAGAATCTATCCACTTCAACCATGATCTTAAGCAAGGGCTTATTTCTGAAAACCAACACTCATTCGACATTGTATCGCAAACGTCTTCAAAGAGAAATTTATAGGTCTTCTTAACATCTCCTGTTATGAGAGCCATATTTAAGGCCTGAACTGCTTTAGCCCCATTTTGCCCACAATTGTCGGGGCTAGCAGCCTTTGCAAGCCAAGCAGCACGTTTCTGTATAGAAGCAACCCCGTTGCTGAAGCACAAGGACTGATATTTACCATCAAGCCTCTTTGGAATATTAACAGTACTTCTCATACCATCAGGATCTACAGATAATTTGGACAAAGAGCTTCCTTCATCAACCATATAGGTGACAACAGAACGAGGCAGAGGAAAGCAATCCAATGCAACGAAAGTATCTGGAGCAGAAAGTATCAGATAGCGAAGCATCTCAGCAAGTGCCGACATTGTATATGCTCTCCTTGAATTGTCAACTAGATCAGAACCCCCTGATGAAGGCTCCTTGAGGAAACGAAGAGCAGCATCCACGAGGCTGCGCACACAAGTCTGAGATAGAATAATTGTCTCTAATAAACCATATATAATGGGTAGTAGCAGCTGTAAAACCTGATTCACATCCTTCTCCTGGAAACAAAATGCCATGCAATTATCAGTAACTTTCGTTATTTTAAGACTCACTTTCTTTAGATTTAATTATTGACACCCCTTGAAGTTCTGAAGTGAAAAGTTTAACACACGGTATACCTGAAGCTGTTGAATAAACCAGTTTATAACTTGTGATGAGAGAATCAGTCCTTCACTGCAGTGGCAATGCAGAAGTCGGACCACATACCACCACTTAAAATGCAGGGTTGGCTCCTCACCATCAGCCAAACTTGATGCCAAATCATTCTTATGCTGTGCTGAACCTGCATAAAGCAGTTGGGAGGTTCGATCCCGGTTCTGAGGAAGGGGATGCAAATTATTTCTACACAAGTACTCATCCAAAAGATATTGTAAATAATCAATGACATCCTTCGTCCAAAGCTCTGTTCGAGAAAGTTGAGCTTTGTCAGTGATCTCAGAAGCTACATTCGGTGCTCCAGGTCGTATCTGGAAATAAAAATTCATAATAACATTTTTAGGGGAAGATTTAACATGCCCAATTCCTTTTTGTACTGCTAGCCTGCTAGGAAGCATAAACATTATTCATATTAATGGGGAAAAGCTGATATTCCTCCGCAATGAAGATTCTAAAGTAAAACGAAAAATGAAAGTATACCCAATTACCTAGAACATGCAGGTTCTAAGTATATAAATCTATCTATATCTACAAACCCATAATGTCAAAACGTCTCACTCCCGGTGGAACTAAATAATCAAAAGAATACTTAAAGCAGCTCAAAAGCACCCTGCTATGCCTAACATACTTCTCGAGTTTATCTCACTGCCAAAAACACATTTAGAATATCATCTAATACAGAGATCAATATATTTGTAACACTAACCTGATTAAGATAAGTGACCTTAATAAACCATGTAGCTCTCAGCAATGGAACATTATTTTTAATAAGAACTTCAAAGAGGGATTTCTTCCTATAACCATGAGGAATATTATCAGCCAGTGCATGGAGGTTCTTGTGATATTGAGACAGGCCCTGTAAACAGCAACAACAAAAATCAACTTTAGAAATTATAGATGCCATAATATACAATATAGTGTCATCCATGGCATCACACTATTCTCTAATAATAACTTATAAAATAAATAAGGATGAACAAAAGGCTCAAGAAACGTATTATTAGCCAAAGTATCATTACATGTACTTAATAATACCCAATTTTCATCTTATTTAAATATCCAAAAACGTCAAGCTTCACTGTTCAAAAAAGAGCTCGATACCCAATATTCTATGTTGGTGATAATTACCCCAGCTCTTTCCTGCCTAAATATCAATCATGTGCATGAAAAAACTTCCATGATGGCAGTTTTATGACAAAAAAATTGGAAATGGGAGATATTTGAGCAACAGCGAACAGTCTGCCCCATTTATGACAGAAATAATACTGATTTTCAAAATAATAATAAGCAGTAGCACACCTCAATCCATCTCTTACGGGAATCTTCACCAAATGCCCTTTGTTCAGGAAACAAACCAGGTTTACATAGCAACGAACTAGAAAGAGGCACTCCATAAACTTGGCCAGCCTGTTGATCATTCATAATCAGCTTTTTTAATAGTAAATCATCAAAATAAGTACAACATTAATCACCAAAGTAAACAAGGACCTGCATGATACATTGCATACCTTACGCTTTTGAGCACGAGATTCATTAATTGCTCTAAGTCGCTTTCTAATTGCCTGGGAACAGGATTTGTGTATTAATACAGGTTATGAGAGCCAGAAACTTCCACAAGCAGCACAAACAAAGATGCTTACCTCTTTACACTTGAACACAACAGGCTGGGAAAAAATTGCAACTTGAGTGAGTGAAAGCTCCCTGGCATCCTGAAATTTATAGCAAAGATGATAAGCCAGGTACCAATCAAATGATTGACAAAGACTACAGCTCAGCTCCCCATGCTTTCAACTAGTTTTTTCCATAACACTGATTTTTCAGCCAAAACATTAATGTTTACTTACAAATATGAAACGTGTTAGACATTTACAATTTCAAATTGATCATATAGAAAGAAAGAAGAATAGTCAAAAATATATAACTCAGAGTGCAGGTTTATGAAAGAGTCTCACATATATAACTGAAGTTATAGAAAGAAAGAAAAATATATAGGAGCCATAGAATAACCAAATATAAGCTTTTACTATTTTTTGCAAATCAAAAACAAATGGTGAGAGGAAGGAAAAAAATATCTGGAAGAATACCTCAATTCCATCAACTGTTTCCCTATATCCAGATTGAACATAATCTCGAGTAAGAGTCTCCTCTGGGCAATTTGGTGTTGGAGGATGATAATCAGGAGGACCAAGGCTGAAACAAGTATTACAAATACATGCAAATAAAATTAAACTCAGCAAAGTTACAACACAAGAGCAGAATACAGCTTTTCTGTTATGAAATCCTCACACAGATACACCTTACTTCATCAATAAAAAGTAAAACCTTATAAATATGTAGGCTACAGCTATAAGAAGAAAAGGGGGGGAAACAGCTTTCATTCAGAATAATCTGATGAAATCTTTTGTTCCCCTTTCTCTTCAAATCCTCTAAACATCATGAAAGGCAAGTGTTACAAAAAAACATGATAAATTATTTATAAAGCCTTGACGAGAACTTCGTATAGAACAATCTATAAGATCTAAGATTGAATATAACCTACAAGAACAACTGACCATTCAACAGTAATAGAAGAGAGGGAAACAATACCGGGAATTCAGAGGCTCTCTATCACACCTCAATCTGTATGGTAATAACTGCACTGAGCGCCTGCAGAAACCATAATAACTTAACATTAAAAATAAAACCAACGATTGACAGTCACTACACTATACAAACAAAAGTCGTGAAAGATACCATAAATTCACGAGTGCTAGAATAAGGAACCTACTAGAATAAAGAACCTAAATCAACCACAATATTAAGATGCTGATTTAGAACTTAAGTATTAGATCTAGCTTCGTAAGGAGCAAATTGCTAAAGCTAAGATAAAAGAAGGAAGTGATTCCTATAATCCATAAATTTGGCAATCTTGCATACAGAGAAAAAGGCACAAAAGGTTATATAACCACTTGTGACGAACTGAAAACCAAGTTAGGCAATAAACAGATACCCTCATAAGTCACAAGTCACCAACTCAAGCTGTATGTGTTAAAGAGTTCATTAAATAATGCTCAGAACAAATAAGCTTCATTAAATTAACAAGAAAAGATATCGGAAAATCTTGTTTCTTCACACGAAACCTAGCTGTTCACCCAAAAACAAGTAACATGTGAGCTAAGATGTTCACTTTTATGCACATACATACAAAAAAACTGATCGTACATGTCCAAAATTTCATCAACAACAATAACATTACACCAATGCCTTAAAAAGGCTCCCACTTATAGCAGGGTGAGGGTAAGTACAGGGGTTGTTTCCAATGACCCAAAATGAAGCCTGCGTCAAAAATTGCATAGTCTAACTACTTACTACTTCACAAAATAAGAAGCTTACACACTTAAATCGGCCATTTTGCTTTATTCAATATAATTCCGAAGCCAAAGAATAGTGAATCTTTGCAAGTATAACATCATTGCCAAATATAATACATACATGATTTCAGATAAATAATATCCTTACCTTGAGTTCACTGAGAAACTAGCCTGCAAAGAAGAGGAATCAGCCCTATTCGTATCCCTAGACGATAGTCCTCCTCCAAGACCACCGTTATTCACTGCACTTGTGCCGCTAGCACCATGATACCTTTGCATTTCTCCAAACTAAATACGGCATACTGTGTCCACCATCAACAGACTATACTCTAGTCCCAATGCAATCCGTTAACCTAATTCACCAAGTTTACTCACCTTACTAACAAATCTAAGCCAAGATTAAAAGAAAAACCCTAATTCACATGGAAAAAGGAATCAGCGTACCTCGAATTGCAATTATGGCTCGGGATCAAGTGAGTGTAAGCTAGGGTTTGGTGATTTCCGCTGCCACGGAAAGAGGAAAGGAAAGGCGATTGGAGATCCGAGGGAAAAGGGAGGGATTTAGCGCCTGATGGATTTGGGAACGCGAATTGGGGATTAGGAAAGAGGAAATTTAATGCAGGGAGAGAATGGACGTTTCGACTTTCTCCCGAGGCTTTTGACTCGTTGAGACTTGAGAGAGATGACGACCGGAAGAGAAGTTGCAGATTTGTTTTGGGTTTTTTTTTTGCCTTCCTTCTTTGTTACTTTTTGGTTGTTGCACTAATCAGTAATCACTAGTAGTAATTAAAATGGATTAACTTCTCTAATCATTATCTACTAATAAAGATTATTTATGCCAATATTCAATTTATTAACAATGATGATACTTAAGTTGCAAAATTTCATATATTTCATATAAAGGTAATATTTGATCAAATTTGAAATAAATTGAATAAAGATGAATTTTCAATAAATTTATTACAAAATAATATAGGTTAGGAGAATAATAAATCACTTTGTTTAATGATTAGGAAAGTGGAGTCTTTTAATTTTGTCGTGTTCTTCCGGTCTAGCGGATAAATACGATATTTTCTAAACTACTAGTCGCGTGTTCAAATTTCTCCTCCCGTAGGTTAGGGGAATAATAAATCACTTTATATAAGGATTAGGAAAGCGGAGCCTTTTAATTCTGTCGATTTTTTCAGTCTAGCGAATAAGTACGATTATTTCTAGTTTGTTGGCCTTGTGTTCGATTTCTTCTTCCCGCATCGATTATCTATTGCGAAAAGGTTAGGAGAATAATAAAACACTTGGTATAAGGATTAGGAAAGTGAAGCTATTTAATTATGTTGAGTCCTTCCAGTCTAGCGGATAAGTACGATACTTTCTAATCTATTAGTCGCGTGTTCAAATTCCTCTTCCCGTGTCGAATATCCATTGCGAAAAGGTTAGGAGAATAATAAATCACTATGTATAAGGATTAGGAAAGCAAAGTCTTTTAATTTTGTCGAGTCCTTCCTGTTTAGTTGGTAAGCGTGATACACTGAAACATCATGATCTATATGTCACAGGTTCGAGTTCCATTTTCCGCATTGATTACCTACTGCAGTCTAGTTAGTAATATGATACCTTCTAATCTATTAGCTACGTGTTTGAGTTCCCCTTCCCGCATCGATTACACATTGCGAATGCGGAAAAGGTCAATTATTCCTACAAGGATTAGGAAAGTGGAACCTTTTAATTATGTCGAGTCTTTTCAGTCTAACTGGTAAGTATGAATGTATGATACATCGTGATCTATATGTCGCGTGTTCGAGTTCCCTTTTCCGCATCGATTACCTACTGCAGTCTAGCTGGTAATGACCGTTTCTAATCAATTGGTCGCGTGTTCGAGTTCCCTCCCCGCATCGATTCCCTATTGCGAAAAATGAAGTTGAGTGAATATAGAACCTTAGATCAAAAAATGAGTATAGAGCCAAAAGGCTCCACTTTCCTAATGCGCTCAACAGTGACAAACCAATAAATAAGATAAGGGATACTCTGAATTGTCTTTTCTAATGCCACTTATGTGTTGTTTATTGTTTGTGCAGAGCCCGCACTTACATTTAAAATCTTGTAGAGTGAGTTTTTACTTGCTCTAAATTCAAATCAGTGATCTTCTTACTAAAAAATTTAAATCACAATCATTGATCTTCTTTTATTTGATCAATGAAGATCAACTTTACTAGAAGATTAGGTTTATTTACGTACCGAGCTTGAGCTGAAATGGTTGGTAAACTGTAAAGTGTGTTACTCTTTGCAATTTATTTCTCAAGTACAGCAGAAATGCAGCAAACTATCCCTATACATGATCAACATCACAAGAACACTAAAATACTCAGCATGAGGAGATGACCGTAACCAACCTCGGGCGACAAACCCAAACACACATACACTCAAACTGAAAAAACGCTATACGCAAACACGACATGTATACGGTATAGCCTTCGCTCGGTTTCCGAACCTTTCGGACCCGAGGAATGCAAGGAGTGGAAGGTTTTCTGTAAGAAAAGAGCAGGTTCTTGGTGCAGATGATGCCTCCATATGTACCTTTTCTTATGTTGCAAGTAACCATGTTGTCATATTATACTGTCCATACTCCTCTAGTTGTCAGACTGTCAGAGTTAGAGGCTTCTTCTTGCTTGTGTGAGCCTCGAGAAGAGCGCTCCCCGGGTATCCTAGATGGGTTTCTGTTACCACAGTGTCGTCCTAGCTGTCAACTAACGAAGCTCGTAATGGCGTCTTTAACGAGTTCGTTGAAGATCTCTTCCTCCATCTCGACACCAAGGCTTTCGGAATCGGATCTCAAATCCATCCAAGTCCAAAGCTTCGAGAAGTCTCTGGAAACGGTTTGATCAAGCGTACGTTTCGTGTGCTCGGCCTGGAGATGCCAGTCGACCCCGTGTCGTATTTCATCGACTAGTATCTTCCGTGTTAACTTCATCCGTGTATACAACGGGATTCCATCGAAATCCCGACTGCATACCTCGGTAAGAACATCACCGACCAAGTCAAAAAGAAGCTTCGGGTCATAGTCAAAGTGATCATGATGGAAGGAGATGTGATCGAGTAATGATGGGTCGAGAAGGTGATTCGAGAAAAGAAACCTCTCGAGCAGCTGATCATGTGTCAAACCCGATGCTCGTGCCACCGCCTCTACAAACTCGAGCACCGCGTTCTTCTCCTCAGCCCATGTTCTCAAACGAGGACTTCGGGAAACCCGATCCTCAAACTTGATTTGTCGCGGTTGAATTAACTCAGAAACTGCAGAGTTCCAGTTATATTAGCACACTGAGTGTGGTTTTGGAAAAATATGTATGATCATTTTGTTTGGAAATATACCAGAAAAGGACTTGATACGTGGAGGACTGACATCGACGTCATCTACAAAGATTGGTTCGAGTACAGATATTGGACTCGGTCGTTCTGATCTGTCAGTTGAGGCTTCTAGATCTTCAAACTCTTCAGTTCTTGAACAAACTGATGATGATGACGATGAGGAAGGAGATGATAGTTGGCTTGTTACTACATCATCCTACAGAACATAAGTTAAATGTTAGGGAAAAGAAGAGGGCATCTTTTTCCTGTTCATATTTATGATCAAGAAACAGAGATAGGTAGGTTACCAAATTCAACTTCAAGGTTTGCACTTCCTCTGAATCATTTGGTGTTTCCTCAACTCGCTCGTTGTTAGGATTGCACGGTTCGGGCAAGGTATCCGGAGATATATGATTCTCTGTTTCGAAATCATCTGGACTTTTCATCTCTGTATGCACATGGACTGTTTCAGTACATGCTATTAATTTTGTTTAAAATGAGAGAATAAGAGATCAACAGGTCATCAGTTGAGAATGCAATACCTTCAGCATGGATCTCATCAACTACGGAATGCAAAGGACTGCTCTCGTCATCTGGAACCTCAAAATCATCCCTTGTTTCTTCAGAAGTTATGCACTTGTTATCAGCTGAAATTTGTTCTTCATCCTTTCGAGGACTAGAAATCGGTGTTCTGTTGTGGTCAGAATATGAAAGTATTCTCCCCAGTGACTCTGGATCCCGCTTGCTTAAGAACTCGACATCTTCATCGCTATTTCCTATAATCTCAGCGAGGTGCTTCTTTGCCTCGGTATAGATGTTGGAAATTCGTTGCTCGGGAGAGGAATATATAGATAACTCTTTGCCAAATAAATTGTCCCCACTAGGAGAAGCCATTCTTAGACTCTCTCCAACGACATCGTCTATGTTATCCATACGAGCATCCTCTTTCCTCATGGCCAATTTCAGTTTCCTTGTGAGCTCAGTCAGGGAAAACCGAGAAGAACCCCTCTCATCATCTTGATCTCTTTGCAACACAGCACTTTGAGGCTTTAGAACAACTATTGTACTTGCATCTTTCGGAAGCTTGCTCGTCTTAGATGAGTTTCTTTCTAGACCTTTGAATCTTCTCCTAAAAAAACCTTGATGCTTACTTTTCGGTTGCTCAATCATGTCAGATCGCGTCTCAAGCGGGTGGTCCTCCAAATCTTCCAAGTGTTTCCCTAACTCAGAGCTAGGATCTCGTAGGAGCCTAAGGAACATATCTTTGTTAGAATTCAGAATTCTGAGCGCCTCCAGGAGTTCTACTGAAGGCTGCATTTTGCCTTGTTCGGTGTTCCTTCCCTCCACAAAATGGCGCACGAATACCCGCGTTGCCTCTTCCAATCTTTCTTCAGTGGAAGATAAATCTTCCTTTTGTGGGACTGAGACATCTTCGTCAAATTGTTCATGATTCAAACAATCGCCGTTTTGCACATTAACCTGACTGCATAATTCCTCCATCATCCCAGAAACATCAATACTGCTCAAGGATTTATGCTTTCGATGTGCAGGCTTCTCAGAGACGAAATGAACATCATTTAGATCAAAAGATTTCTTCTTAGAGTGCCAACTTTTCTTCCTTTCATGGCCATGTTTGTCTGAATGAATGTCTTGCTCAAACATTTCTTCCTCCATCAGTGATTTCACACTCAACTTATCTAAGCTTGATGTTTCATATAGTTCACCAGCCTACAGCATCACATATCAATAGAGAAATCAGCTCAGATAAACCAAAAAACACACACAACATCAACTCTCACAAAAAGCCAAATTCAGCAACTTACATTCACATCTTTGCATATTCCGCAAGAATCTTCCGCTTTCTTGAGTTCACCACTACGACATGCAGCACCTGGTCGACAGTCAAACATCCAAAATCAAGATTTGCAACTAAACAGTCAAAACACTATGGAATTAGTGAATCCAAATTAAACCAAAAAATTGCAAAGTGAATTACTAGAAATTGTGATCAATCAGTTAAACTCACCAACAATTCGCCTGCTTCCGCGCTTCCGATCTGCAATCAACTTATGAGTGGGACGGTCATGGCGGAATTCGAATATGTTCATGAAACCCCACATGCATCCTGATTGATCCTTACCGTTTAGTACTCGTTTTCTAGTTCTTTTAGCCATAGCAATCAAATTTGTAATCTGTAATCATTCAACCAAAGTACTGACATTGTTAAACATGCATGCACATGAAGCTGAATCATAAAACAGATTACTAAATGAAGAATCATAAACAGATGATAAAATGACATTAAAGACTATCAAATTACCTGAGGAAGAATTCTCCAAAATTTGAGATGTCAGCAAAAGATCTTTACCCAAAAGAGTGAAGCTCAAGGAAAATAAGCTCACTGTGGATGGCAAGGAATCTTATCTTTCTCTCTGTAATCCACAAATACAAGCCAGAATCTTATACTTTCTTTTTTCCCCACAATTCTCTTCTAGATTAACATTACCACATATCACAACTTGAAGTAAAAACAAAACAAAAAAAGAAATAAACCCAGAAAAAACAAAGCATATAATAAGCTGGCCTTCAAAGAACAAATGTGCATTTAAAGCACCTCCACACTTTCCAACCCGCCAAACTACAGCGAAATTCAGAATATTTTGTTAACTAGTAGTACAAATCACCAAACCCTAGTAAATTCGGCATCTGAATTGCAGGAATCAGCTCCGAATTCCACAAAACTGAGGCCATTATATCGGAAATTGAATCATACCCTCGTTGAATCTACTCTTCCCAAGTCTGCACCGACCAAAAAGACGAGTATTTTAGTGTGAAAAAAAGCCTGAAGAAGATGGTGGGAAAACAGATGGGCAAGCAAGCAAAGTTAGTAATAATAATGGAGTAGTGTGAGAAAGTAAAAGCGACAACAAGGGAATTAGAAATTACGTGCCAGTTGGGAACGAGACGATAGAAGAACAACTGGACCCCTTTAATCTTTCTCTCATAAACGTAAAGTTTCAGTCTTTTTTTTGGCTCGCAGTTATCCACTTTCTTCTTCTATACAGACATTTGCAGGAATCGCTTTTTCTTATACCCGCCATTAACAATCATCAAAGCTCAGCAATTTGTGCTGCTTGATCGTTGGAAATACAAAACAAACTTCGAGGAGATTGTGGGAAAAGGATTGAGCTTTTTAATTGATCAATTATGTTGAATTAACTTTGTGGGTGGAGGTGGAAGGAGATAGAAAATGGAGGAGCATTGGAGGAGGTGATGGTGGTCTAGAGCGCGTACGCTTTTTCTATAGCTTTTTTGGTGCTTTATTATGGATTTCTTTTCTAAAATAAGGTTGTTTATTTAATTTAATTCTAATTCCGAAAAGGATTCGGTTCCGATAAGAATAATTTTTAAAATGAGAACGTGAGAATGACTAATGTGCATCAAAATATCCTTAAATATGCATCAAAATATGCTTAAATGTGGATTAAATTTTTTGATGTACATCCTTTGAAAAAGTGATGCACATATACAATTTTTATCTAATGTTCTTCAATTTTTTCATAAATGTTCTTTAAAAAGTAAAAGTTTTTCAAATTTTGGATGTTTTTAAGTTTATCAATGATGTGCACCAAATTAGTACTAAATGTGCACCAATTTACTATTAATGTGCACCATTCTCACGTTCGTATTTTAAAAGTTATTCTCACCGGACACTTTCTCTTCCGAAAATGGGTTCGTTGGAGGAGGTTTGGATGGAGACGCATATAATTTATAATTTAAATTAATAAAAAATAAATAAATGAAGATATATATAAAATATATTTTTATTAAAATAAATGAAGCTATAGTATAAGATAAAATATATGATATATGAACGTAAGAGCGATATGTGTCAAACAACTCTTTATTTTAGTATATGTATAGATAGATGATAGATGGATATGTTCTTGGCGGAACTTCTATACTTATGCTCTACTCAGAAAAATAAGTTAGGATTTCATGCTTGTTAGCTGATTGAAATATAAGCTAGAATTTAAAGTTTATTGTAAAACTAAATTAGCTTATTTTTCATGTGGTTGAATAGACGGTTATCATACATAAAATGTTTCCGGTTTGTTCACATGTATCGAGCAACGAATCATTTGGTTGATGGGTTGGCTAATCATGCGTTTTCTCTTTCTATATCCTGTTTTTATTAGCTCTGGTAGTGTTGACGTTGTAAGGAGTTTGATTATTCCCTGTTTTGTTTCGAATTAGCCTTATATTTTTCAAAAACGGATCTCGAGAGTGAGGGCTCTCTTTCACCAAAAAAAAGGTCTCTCTAAATATTTGCTTGACAAAACTTATGTACTTCACCTGAAACGTTGTTTGCAACCGATCATTTTTTGTCAGCTAGACAATTTGAATAGAAACGAAATTTTGGATAACCACTCATAAATATTTCATACCCGAACTGAATCGGGTATTAAGTTGACGAAATAAACTTACTTTGAAAAAAATAACTTTGGCTTTGTTCGGCATATTCTGTTGAAATATTAGTTGGAGCTGAAGAGCTGAAACTTGATGATTAGTTCGAGTTGAGGATGAAAATGTTGTTTAAAAATCTACTTGATTGATCGGTACTCCTGTTGAATTTGTAATAACAATGGTAAAATTAAAAAAAATCTATAAAAAATAATAGTGAGTGAAAAATTACATTAAACTTGTTAAACTTCTCTTTTTTTTGAAAGGAAACTTGTTAAACCTCATTAATCTAGGAGTTACCACATTAGAAAGATAAGCTAGCTTAAACTATAATAAATTTGTTAAGCTAGATGAATATATTTTTATCGAACACTCAATAATCAAATGACAAAAACCCCGTTAATATACAAAAAAAAAAGTTCTCTCGAACGGAGCATTTATTTTGTATCATCCTATCTAATCTAAATCTAATATAAAGTTAGTTTTGTAAAAAAAAAAAGTTGAATTTTCTTCAGTTATCACATTTATTGAATATTTTGAATTATTTCTCCTCCCTTCATTCATCTTTCTCCTCTTGTACCTCTCTCTTTTAATTTTGTTGACCGATAACCAATTAAAAAATAATATAATTGACAATTTTATACTAGATAATAGAAAATAGACCACCTCTTATTATGTTTAAATATCTTTGATACAATTCAAAGATATTATACAAATAATAAAACCCTATTCATATATTAAAATAAACATAAAAATACATTTTAAAAATTGAGTATATAATATAGTGTCAAAGTGTAGCGTCTCCTTTAAATTCGACTGATGATATTGATAAATCTGTAAATAAAGGGAGGATTTAGGGGTAATTATGGAAATAAATACAGCAGTTTGGGCGTGTGGGGAATAATTTACGTGTGATGAAACACGTCGCATCCGAATCCACTCAGCGATTCAGGCTCAATTAAACTGTCGGTAAGTTTGGAGAAGATGAAGTTTGTAGGGTCGACCAACATGCATGAACACTTTATAATATTATTACTGAGATGTAGACACCCTAAAATCGATATTGGAGTGATTATTATTATAGATTATATAAGAAATGTGTTTACTAGTAATGTCAATTTATAAACATAATTGAAAATGAGTTTTGTCGAGGTGAGTGAGCGATCAATATCATAAACACTTGTTTGGCGCATTTGAGCTCTATAAAATGGTGTAGACCAATGAGACTAAGGATTGTTAACTTGATATTAATAAGAAAGAATGCATATAGTATTAGGAGTTTAAGATCAATGATATGATAATAGGGGTGTGTTATTTGCCTGTTTGTCTCATTTTTAACCACTTAGATATGTGTTTTGATAAACTTATTGAAATATATATCCTAAAGAGAAAAGAATTATAAACTCGTTGCAAAAAATATTACTATCTTTTGCGTCTTATTCGTCGTTCGAATGACGATAAGTAGCAAATCCATGATAATAGAGAGGTTTATAAGGAAAATGAACTTGGATTTGTCATTGGGAAAACATATACTTCAGTTGCCTTGATATTTTACTTATCTTCACATCTCTTCTTTTTTTTTAGCAGATTTTCACCTCTCGAGAAAGTAAGTATTAGATGATAGTTTTATGAGAGGGTTCATTTTAGGACCGAAAAATTTGAGTTATTGAGCCGGGAAAAAAAGCAAAAAAAAGTAACTGGAAGTTTAATACACCATCATCTAGCGTTTTACTTATTTCGGCTCATTAACAACAACCAAAAACGGTGCAAACGTGTCGTCCGAAAATATAACACTAGTAATACAGTACATGAGTTGAAGTCAACATTGCGTACGAGTAATAAGATTATTAGAGATCTAATTAAAATTCATATACTATTATTATTTTATTTTTGAGCAGAAAATTCATACCTAATCTATTTGATACTCCGTATATTTCCATTTGCGTCTATATTTAGTGAAGCATCAATATCTATCGAACTCCATAGTCTCCCAATCTATATACTTATTTCCTTACATAACATAGTAGTACACATCAATAAATCAATCATGGACTAATGATATGTTAAACTAACTTATGATTCTAGTACTCCAAACAAATCAATCATGGAGCATTTCTTAAGAACATTTCCCCACCAACCATATTACTTAACTTCCCACCTAACAGGTTTAACTTCCATCAAGAAGCAAGTTGATCTCAATTAACTATTTTCAGCAAGTTCTAGCTATTTGAATAATTCGATAATATTTAAGAATTTTTTAAATGGAAAAAAAATATGGTCAAGTTTAAAATTGCAAATTAATATAAGAGGAAAGTTCTAATGCTAATAGTTCTTAATGTAGGAAAAACGAACAGTTCGCGCTCACGGATTACACGTCAATGTTTATATTCTGGATAGTAATGTTAATTCATAAGCTGGACCATAATTTTTTTGAACGTTTTCAGTGAGGGACGCGATGTGATACTTGTAATTACTCTGAAGTTTGATTTTTTTTTTGTTTTGATTTTTTTCTTCTCAAAATGACCTCGAAAAATTTCATCGTTCAAATTATGAACATTACCGCCTAAATTATGAAACAAACTTGTTATATGTGAACGCAAAAAACTTTATTTTTTCTACGTTAAGGCTTATTCTCACCTGAACTTTTCGCATTAATATTAACGGGGTACGGAGACTTATAAAAAAAGATTTATCTAACTATTTTCGAGTATTGTTGCTTATCCTATAGTATGTATATGTGCTATATGTACATTTTTTTTATGAGCACTCATGAAAGTTGATTATCCATTTTATCATGATGGGTATTTGACTTTGTGGTTTGTAATTATATTATTCAAAAATGAAGCTTGGTACGTGCAATATACTAGTTCTATTTTTAGATATTCATTGATAAAGATAGCTTTTGTTTGATTTTATTTATTTTGATATATTTGAATCTAGCAATATAAATTTATGATATGATTCATGCCACTTATTTTAAATCACTAGATACGGGCCTCGCGCTCCGCTCGAGAAAATTACGGATTTTCGTATGTGATTTAATATAGTTATACATTATTTGTTAATATGTTGTTGTTGTTATCAAATTTATTAATATTTGTAAATATAAGTATTTTTTATTTTCTTATATTTATGTTTGAAGTAGTTTTAAAACATAATATTAGAATAAGTTTGCATTGTCATAAGAAAAGCTCACACATTAATTTAATTTTGTGACTTAATCAAGTAAACTATAAATAAATATAACATAGGGATATAAGAAAGATATTTAAATACATGCCCAAAAGTCCAATAGGAGGTGATTAAGAAATGAGTGATGCATTAAATTGGTACCAATTTCATTCAATTTTGGCAATGGACAGCCAACTTTTATATAGATAAGAAGATTACTTGATTTCATATCAATCTAGTCTTAAGTGTGCATCAATGCAAAAAGCTTATTTTGCTTGATGTGGAAGACATGGAGATTACAATGAAGGAAATGAGGATGCCACCAAATTACTTTATTTCGATTAATTTCACACAAAAGAAAACGAATTAACACATGTGAAATAGAAATAAAGCAGTAGATGTCATAACAATAACATGATAACAATGTTACGTACTTTTAAGGCTTGTGTTCAAAGGAAGAACGTTTGTAGCTAGCAATGCTTAACCTAAATTACTAGTTTGATTAAGAGCGTTGAACTAGTTAAGAAAATCAGATATATATTAAGATTAAAAATTATATAAATATAACAACCGTTCTTAATTAAGATTAAAATTAAGAACATTTCTTATTTTATATATTTTTCAAAAGATATATATAACAAAAGATTAAAAAAAAATGGTGAAATGGAAGATAAGGGTGACATAGTCCAGAGGCCGACACATAAATCAAAATATAAATCTCCATATCACTAATTCTTTATCATTTACTATTATATCAACAGCATCATTATTATCATTTGTAAGTTGCATAAGAACAAAAGAAAATAAACAAAAATGGTCCATGGAGTGCCTGTTATGCCATCACTATCTCAACAGTTCACATCAATTGCAATTTAGTATAGAAAAGCCAGTTTTTAGTAGTCCATAATTTTGCATTTGGATTAAAGGCCAAGATTAATATGCATTGGATGCTGCATGCTCTTTGGCTTTTATAACTCACTTTGCGGGTAAAATTTCTCCCGTATACGCTTTTCTTGAAAATTTATATTCCAAAGTCTCAGGCATCAAATCATGAGACCGATTTAATGTAATGTAACAATCATGAAAGCAAAATGGCAAGGAGTAATATCAAAGCAAAATTAACTTTCTTGTGTCAAAATCTAGGAAGTTTTTTTTGAAAATTATAGAATTTTATGTGTAAAATAGGAGAAGTAGAACTTAGCTAGGGGAGTGGAGAATGGTGGTCCTTAAATTTACCAATGGATGTATTTAATCTATACTATATGTTAATATGTACAAGTATATAGCAAATGAATGTAACCTATCTAATAAGGACGTGTTTTAAAATACGTGTCAATTGGGTCCAAAATTTGTTATGATTTAGGTCGACCATCGACCCTACATGTAACTATCTAAGTATGCAATTTTGCTAACCTACTAAACTATAGAGGAAGGACAAAAAGGAGGTTGAAACTTGATGATGGCTAATAGATGTGTACAATGATTAGTCATTCTATTTTAATCGGCTACGTATTTCATCAATGATCACCTCTATAATAAGACATTAATAGCTGATGTGTGGTCTTTTCTTTTTTTCCATAAGTATACGAATAAGACAATTGTAGTACTACTGAGTATAATACTGGTATTTTTATGTAAGGTGTGGCAAAATAAAAAACCCTTCAAAGATTATGAAGTTAGTAAGGTCCAACATGTAAAGAGAGAGGGAAGAAACAAAGAAAAAGAGATTTGGGAGTATAAAAAAAAGCTAAAAATGCCTTGTTATACTCCCCAAGTGAAGTTACTGTGATGATGTTTAAGAACTTGAATTGATTAATCCTGTTAATGTCTCTAGTGGCTACACATGAATCATGATGTATATATTGGTGTGTGATTAAGATATTTTGTTCACAAATATGTTTTTATGATTAACCTTAGCAATGGTGAGCGGTCAGAAGAATGTAACAGCCTGCAAATTGCATCACTTCCAAAGATCAAAATCAGTACAGGCTTATAAACAACATAAGAAAGAAAGTATGAACGTACCTTCAGTCTATGACTATAGTATTCCTTCTCTTTCTTCTTCTGGCTTTCCTTAGAATCTTTAGAGTTTCTTCTTTTGCTTCCGTTGTCATATAATTATCTGTCCAACATGTAAGGCATGCGCAAGATAAGGAACGAGAATCTACCATAAAACCGAATGAGTCTTCTTTGTTGTTATACCTTTATCTGTTTCTACTAGAAAGATTGCACCATTTTCATTGAGATCTTCGTCGGAATCGATTACAACTGTCCATTCTTTAGCCACTGGTTTTCTTCTACTCTTCTTCTGATCAAAGATAAGAAAAATAAAATATTAAGATGCAGTTCAATTGGTACCATACATGCAAGAGGATAAAACGAATGAAGCGAATTGGAGTGCTGAATATAGTGCATCTACCTGTTGTGTGGAGGAGATTTTTCTAGGCTTTTGTTCTTTAGAGATTTTTCCACTTAAGGAGCTTTTTTGTCCTTTGACAGACTTCCATGTTCCCTTCTCCATCTTTGGAATTGGCGGTTCTGGTTTAGAGATCGGCACTGGTGCAGGTTCTCTGGCACAAAAAAGAAAACCATTTATTACTTAGGGCCTAGGAAAAATGCAACACTGCATGAAAGAGGAACACTAACATTCCAATATATCAGTCAACAGAATTAGGAAACACTAAACATTAATTAAGGGTCTAGGAAAAATGCAAGAAAAGACACAAAACAAAGATTAATATGCTCATTTATGCTATACAAACCTCTCCACATATAACACTTGTGAGGAAGAATGACCAGTAAGCTGCAAAAATGATAGATATGGTTGATTAGTAAACAAGATTTCTTCACAAGATATTGCTAGGTTTTGCAGCTCATCATAAGGTGATACACCATGATACACCTTTGGTTGAAGAAGAGTAGGGGTGAACTGTTGACTTGAGGCCTTTATGCTGCATGTGATTTCCTGTCATTTTTAGCACATTGAACCCAAATTGTCAGAAGTAAAGTCTAGGGAAATTTTGATTAAAGAACTGTTAAAAAGTGTTTATTTTCTACAGAATACAATAATACAGTTAAATGAGTAGTGATTACTGAAAGCCAAAACATGCCTGCATCTCATAAGACAAAGATTTCAGGAGTTCATTCTTGACTCTCTGCAGAGATCCTTCAATCTGATCTGGCAAGGTTCGAACCACTGGAAGTATTTCCTGTGATTTATCTTGAAGTGTAGATTTGTTAAGTTGGTCAAATATTGACTTAAGGCCTCCCTCTATGCTTGTTTTGATGTCTTCTTGTCTCCGGTTCTGTATTAAAGAAGAAACTTGCATCCACTATCATATAGCCTAATCAAGATTGTATATAAGACCTCCCAGAGTGAGAAAGTTGCACATACCAGTTGATGGATGGATTCATCAAGAGCAGTTGTCTTCTGCCGTAAGACATCCACTGATCGTATTTTTTTTTTACAAAATTAGCTATATTAATTGTCAAGTAAAGAAACATCATACTCTATACCTGTTTTTTGAGCTACACTATCATAGTAAGGTCTTATTATAATTCACAGCAATTGGTTGAAAAATAAAAGTGACACTAGCATACTTACAAAAACTTTATATTGAGGGTTAACTGTTAACTCAGTTTCTTAAACAAGTTTGATTTGCAGTGCAGGAGAATGATTGGAAATCATAGTTTGATAGTCATAACTCACAAGAAGAATGAATGATAGTCATAATTTTATAGTCTACTTATTGAATTCTCAAGAAACTGGTGTTAGACTCAGACTACATATTTAATCGTTTTCATCACTTATGCAGTAGTGAATTGTGACTCAAATATTTATGTTGTATGGAAGACTTACACTGTATAGATAGTTCTTTTGTTCCCTTATTTGCCTGCATAGCATCATTCTGCACAGAGTCCAAAACCATTCCTATCCTGCTCACTGATGTTTCAATCATTGTCATTCTGTGGTCAAATTCTTCACTTGACTGACCTGCAGAGGCACAGGGAATGTCAAGACAGGTATAGTGTAATTAAGAACACATGTCCAGGCTTGCCTTGAACAGCTTCAAGTAGTCGTTTAAAACACAATGATTAAGCACTATGAATATTGAATATTTAAATTGAAGAAAAATATGCCACAAGCTTTGCTTAATAATAAGTTTGCCTTTATGGTCTTGACTAGAGTTAGAGCTCCATTTGCGCATCACATTGTTTGAAGATCTTGAAATGGGAATTTGGTTCTCATCTCTAGAGTAAGCAGGGGGAGCCATGCCAGGAATCCTCTTAGTTGAATGATCTCTGTCTTGGGAACCAAATCTCTGCAAATGACAGTGTATGGAACCAGATGGAGCAATAAGTCTTCTTAATTTCTTATAGTTCAAAAGAAAAAGATAAAACACTGAGCAGTATGATATTGTTTTAGATGCCAAGTCTTGCTAGATGGCTAAGCTTCACAGAGGTAGCAAGGAAATTACTAACTTCTGGAATCATAATTGTACTTCTACATGCATTCAACCATTAAATGCACACTGCTAGCTTCCAATAATATAACAAATACTTTACATATAATTCAGTGTTTGAAAGAGATATAGGAGTAAATTAAACATAACCACAAGTCCACAACTACAAATCAGAAACTAAGTTACACAATGTCAGGGTATCGTCAAGTCCAGTAGTACTGTATCCACCTCATGGACAAGGTCAACCTTAAGATCCAGTCAGTGAAAAGGAGATGCTCTGCTAAATGACATTCAGTTGATATGCAAATGCAGGAGATTAAAAAAACCAAACTAGGCCTCAGCACTAGAAATATGACCTGAATTCAAAGTAATTTTTTATTGTGTCTTCCGTTTGCACTGTTCTACTGATGTTTAGGCTTATATGTTAATAAGGAGCATTCATATTTAATCAATATCTCAGAATGAAGAATAGACCTAGCAATATCAGACTCCATCACTCAAAGGAGAGTGTCAAAATCATGAAAACTTAAAAGCAACGTAAAACAAAGCTACGGAGGCAGAAGTGAATCATTGGTGGAATAACTTCAGCTTCTAGCTTCCTAATCAGTTTCTCAGTAGCAAGATAAATCACAGAAGAAACACATAGCTAAAATAGAGAAATCGATCATTCATCAAAGGCAATTTCAACAGCGATCTCACCACATAATGTATAATCCACCAGATCTTGGAAACTACGTGAAATCCAACACTTACAGCAGCGGAAGGAAAGACGAACCTGATCGGTAGTGATGGCCTCCTCATGAGAGCTCTGAGAGTATTGCGAGAACATCGCGTGCGGCTGCGACGAGATGCCTTGAGAGAATGATTGCTGCGAAGCCTGCGAACGAGCTTGCGAGGCCTGTACTCCTCCAACACCGCCGAGAATCGAACTTGCCGGAACTGAATTTACAGCGCTCAATCTCCTTCAAAATCACAACCGAACAGCGCCACAGCTTAATTTCAGTATAACAGTTTATTTGAATTTCGAATCAGAAGCAGACCTGGAATGTGGAGGAAGAACGGAGATGGAATTGAGATCGCAAGCTTTGTTGATCTTCAGCCTCATGTAAGCGAATTGAATCGAATGATGTTAAGGATAGAGAGAGAGAGAGAGAGAGATGAGGATTTGGGGTTTGTTGGAATGGGGATTTTATATAGGGCAGAGGAACGCGAGTAGGCGGGAGAAATCACTCAGAAATGCTTACCATAAAGTTAATAAGGGCCATTAAGCATTTTTGTTACGGGTGAATAGTTTAATTATGTGTATCAATTTTATGTTATAAATCGAATATAATATTTTCATACTTTTTTACTAAATATTCTCTATTTGGCTCATGTATTTTCTTTATATCCTCTTTATGTGTATTTTTGAAATTTTAATACTTGTAATGATAAATATAAATCACGTATTTTTCAGGAAAAGATTTCGCGAGGATGATTACTTACGAGAAAATGAGGAAGGTAGATGATACATTTCATGTACATAGTTTTGGTGATGCACATATTTGAACGATACATGTACATGGATGGACTAAACAGTGAGTGCATGAGTTACAATGTTTATGTGTATATGTATAATGTATTTGTACATCATCCACATTCCTCATCTAAGTCATCGTCCTCACTACGACCGAAGTTCAAATTTTCATGTGATTTTTATTGAAAAACTGAGCATCGGTTATATTTATAGAATATTAAGTATGAAACTCGAAAACATCTAGACATTTATACATTTACATAAGAATAAAGATGTGTGCAAATAGTTAATAGTTATTAACATACAAATGTGCGAAGGTGTGTGTATGTAGTTTTTCTACACATAAAAGATACTGAAAAGTTTTTAGTTGAAGATTAAAAAGAATTTTCTGTTCGCATATCATAATGTATGTGCTCATCAGTCACAACGTGTGTGTTCATGTTCCACGATATATTCATATTTACATTGTGCTCATATGTCACCCTACACTGTATCTTCATTGACTAAAACGCGTTCGTACATCATAATATGTATTCATGCACTATATTTCAGTTCATTTGCTAGAATCATCCTCGAAGTCCCCGCTCAAAGATTCATCGCCCCCGGATCTATTTAAACCTTCATGTGCATAACAAATTATTACATTAAACTTATAAAACATAGTTTTTTCAATAAATAACACTTGGATTATAATACTAATCCATGTTTTTTTATTACATTATAAAGGTAATTATTTTAGGCTGTGCGGAAAAAATAACAGGGTTGGAGGAGCTAGAGAAGAAGGGCCCATCTTCAACAATCAAAACGATAAGCACCCATCTCTCTCCTCAAACCCCTCCCTCCGCCCCCAACCCCAACCATCTCTTCTTTCTATCTGCCTTTCAATTCTTCATCTTCTCATCCTTCTAAATCATCCATTGCTTCCTTCGCTGACAGGTATGACCTCTACAATTTTGTTTATTTGTTCAATTTTGATTGCTGTATCTTCCAATTTGGTTGCATTTTACATGTCAAATGCTGTGTACTGGCGATTAGATTACGTCGAATTTGATCGCATTTGGTGGAAAATTAGATTCTGTAGTCAATTATCAACAGGATTTTGTTTGGTTGAGCTCTGAAACCCTAATTGTATGCTACTGTATATGTTTGTATTCATAAATGATAAATCTCTCGGAAGTCTCAACTTGTGATAAAACACTGCTGGTTAGCCATCTCTTTGTAGATGCCTTTCAATTCTTCTTCTCTCTATTACTCCATTAATCTCCCATCCAAATCATCCATTGCTTCCTCTTCTCTTCCTTCCCTGACAGGTATAACCTCCACAATTTGTTCATTTGTTCAATTTACCATGTCAAATGCCGTATTCTGTCGGTTTGATAACGTCGAATTTGATTGCATTTGGTGGAAAATTGCATTGTTCAACATTCTGTAGTCAATTTTCAATAAGGTTTTGTTTGGTTGTGTTCTATAACCCTAATTGTATGCTACTATATATGTTTGTCTAGGAGATCTTGGACTTCAATTGTTAGCCTGATATGCTGGAGTACCAAATTAATAACAGGTACTTTTGATTTTCTGTACCACTGGACATCAATTTGAATGTCTGATTTCTTTCTATTTATGATTTAAACGGTCTGCAATTAATTTTTTGAAGGAATTCACTCTGATGCATCTACAGAGGATGATGTCTTATGTCTGGGTTCAGAGTGCGGATGGCTCCGTTCAGCAAGTGGAACAAGCAATTGCAATGTTTTGCCCATTCATTTGCCATGAAATCCACACTGGGAAAGGAACTTCGAAGAACCATGCTATATGCCTTCCAGAGAAGGTTAATCCGGCTACTTTGAGCCTGATTCTTGATTATTGCCGCTTTCATCAAGAATCTGGGCACTCTAACAAGGTTCTATTCTCTTTATTCTTTTTCACCATTTAAATCTGAGACATCAAAGAGACTGTAACTGATATAATGTTGTTAGTAATCAAGATTCAGTGTTTGACCCTGTTTTTAATCACTGACCTACTATGTAGCATAATATTTAGTTGTGCCCCTACCTTGTTATAGGAGAGGAAGTCATTCGATGAGAAATTCATGCGGATGGATACGAGAAGGCTATGTGAGTTGGCATCTGCTTCTGATAGCCTTCAGTTTAAGCCTTTAGTGGAACTAACAAGCCGTGCACTTGCACGGATGATTGAAGGGAAAACAGCGGAGGAGATACGTGAGATATTCTGCTTGCCTGATGATCTTACAGAGGTTTCTGATGCTTGCAAAAGATGTGTCTGGTTGACATCATCTTTATTCTCTATTATGTTAATGCAGAATTGCTTGTTTTAGGAAGAGAAGTTGGAGCCTGTGAGGAACTTGCCGGGTGATCCTCGAATCAGACTCCTAAATCGACTTTACGCAAGGAAGAGGAAAGAATTAAATGAGAGAAATAAATTAAAGGTATATCAGCAGTTATATTTTGTAGTTCTCCTGCCACCTGAGGCTCTTAAATTTGTATTTATCTTTCTCTATGTCGTGCATGCCTTTTAATTTGTATTTGTTATTTATACTTCTATAACGATGATGACATTGCATTTCAGGCAGTGGAGGATGGAGAAAGGCATGTAGATGACCGATCTGTTGATGATCTACTTTCTTTTATTAATGGAGGCAATAATGGTAGATTGCTGTTCTCTCTTGTCTCTAATATTTTGTGTTAGAATCGATATCCCTGTCCCTCTCCTGCCAAGAGTACAGGAGCTTGAGTATTGATTTCATAGTTCAGTGGGTCTGATATGGAGTTCTTACTCATAGATCTATGTCTTTTTGGGGACTGATATTATTGATTTTGAATTTCTAGCGGATGGGATGGAGGATCCTTAACTGCCAACATACGATAACTTGTGACTTTTCATGGATTTTTTCCAGGTTCTGAGACTGTAAATACTTCTAAAATTAGGAAGAAAAATAGACGGAGGAAAGAAAAACAGAAGAAGGCTTCTGTCGTCAATCATGATAATAACTGCAAGGTTTAGTTTTGCTTCGCTTTGCTTGTATATACATGAGATTTTTGTATGTCCAACTATTATAACTTTTTTTTTACAGAACCTGGATAATAATGACCCTGAAGTCCACGATAATAATACTCAGCTCAGTTGTAGTGAAAGAACAGAACTACGAGAACAAGATCTAGACCTTGCTTTCAGCAATGAGAGTGAGGATGAAATTGATCCTGTGATGCAGGAGAAGATTGATAGGTTTGTCTTATGAGCTTCTTTGCTAAACATTTATATCCACCAATATGTTGGCTTTTACTGTATGCTTTCATTATGTTTCCTTATATACTGCTTCCTTCTGTATATTTGACAGAGAGATCGAAGACTTCACTCGGAGGTTGAGTTTAAATTGGCGGGAGAGAATGCAAGAACTCCTATATGGCCAAGGAAGAGCTCCCAACAACTTCATTAACCATGACCGTGAAAAGGATGCCATAAGGAGACGTGTAAGTATCCCTTTTCTCGACATTTGTGACCATTTCTTTTAACCATGACCGTGTGTTTGATTATGTCATGCAAATAAACTTTGATGAACCTCAATACATATGCACCAAAGATTTTATCACGCTTCTTCCTTATAAGTGAGAAAGAATACTAAAAATGCTCAGGCTCTTCTATGACTGTACCATATAGGTTTTTATGTCTTTAAACTGAAGTTTGAATAATAACTTATGCGCACACACTAACAATCATTAATTTTCTTATAGTAAGTGAGAATATTTGAATACAACTATCACTTAGTTTTCTATTACTAGTTTAACTTCTTTTATTATGAACTCTGACTAATTCTCTTTTAGGTGATTGTTTTAAAAAACTTCGAAATCAATGATACACGCTAGAAAAACCAATGACATTAATTCTTGACCATTTTATATGAACAGGAGCAAAACAGGTTTGAGAGACAATCTCTACAACCCGGATAGCGATCCCCACGAACTGGCAATGGTAAAAATTTGCCTCTCAATTTTGCTTGCGCAGGATGATAAAGCGGGCAGAAGCCATAGTTTATTTATGTTTACGTTTTCTTCAATCCGAAAGGCATGGCTCTACATTTTATTATCATTAAGTGAAGAGCCTGTGCATGAACTGCTGTATCTTATTTGCCTCAATTCTTTAAATTACTACTGTATTTGTTTAGGCCTCTTGAATAATTTTATTTCCTGAGGAGTGCCTGGATAAAAATAACTCAGTTGTGGTATAAGCTGTTTTTGAGGAGTGACAAACCACCCAACAGCTAATAACATATTTGTAATTGTAGTTAGACTTCTTTGCAAGTATTTGCTGTCTTTCTTTATCTACTCTTACTAGAGAAATAGTGATAGGATTGCTATATGAAATTGTGTGGAGAAATTATGTGTCTTTTGAGTACAAAAAGCATATTTTATTCTAGTGGTAGGGTTTTCTGAGTCAATGGGCTTATGGGTGACTTCCACGTGTTAAGCTTTTATGACTAGAATCACGTGGACAGCGAAGCTTCTAGCTATGGTATTTGGTGAATTACATGTGACAACCCCTATTTTCACTAATAATTTATTAACCACCTGTAATTCAAGTTTGTTGAAAATTGTCCCTAATTGCTATAGTTATTGATAATGTTTTTACTATATGAAAATATCTGGTACGAATGTGCACATACCCTCACATTCATATGCGTGTGTAGGTAAAAATATGCAATGTTTATTTGCGATTGTGCATGAATTTATGTTTGTTATGTTTATATGTGCACGTCGATGTAAAAGGTTGTGCATGTAAATGAATCATTTGTATATTTGTACATTACTTTATCATTCTCACATTAATCTTCTCTTTTTACTATTGGTATTATTAGAACCTGTATGGATCGGTATGAAATTTAATCTGTTGTGTAGTAGCTATGTGTATGATGATGTGTTTTGATATATCTAACAGATTGTGTACATTAGTGCCTTGTATGATGTATCTCATAACGACACTCAATATCCTATATCCATACTTTGATATTCATATCCGATATCTACATATTACTTAATCATTCTCACATTAATCTTTTCTTTTTACTATTGGTATTATTAGGACCTGGATCGGTATGAAATTTGATCTGTTGTGTAGTAGCTATGTGTATCAAGATGATGTGTGTTGATATATCTAAAAGATTGCGTATATTAATATCTTGAATGATGTATTTCATAACGATACTCGATATCCTATATCCATACTTTGATATTCATATCCGATATCTATATATCGATATCAAACGAGCCTAAAATATATTCATAGAAATGGCGTGACAGCTTTATGGTTGTTTGATAGCCGTTGTCTTATACAAAATGAAATTGGTATTGTATACTTTTAAGGCATAATGTGTCACTTTCCAGTTTGCACCTCCCTGCCCAACGTTCCTTTTTTTTTTATTCAAACCCAACTCAACCGTCTCTCCTCTCTCGACCACTCATTTTTTCCAGTTTCTAACAAATTTCTTCAGGGAATCCTAGAGCACTGAAAGTCTGAAATATTTTAAAAAAATGAAAAGGATGAAGACGTGAATTAGCAGCTAAAAAGGAGTAATGTAGGGTTTTGATTATAAGTAAAGGCGAGTTAATCATGAAAAGGATAGTACAGCATGTCGAGCTCCACCTAACTCCTCCTTCCTCATTCCAGAATCATCTGTAATCTTTGCTAGTACCACTTTACATTTGTTATTTAAGCTCAATTATCCACATTAATCCATGAAACTTTCAATAGCATAAGATAAAGGGAATAACTTTATTTTCAAGCCCTTGTCTTTTGTTCTTATCTCTAAGACTCCATAAAAAACAAGCCACTCCCCACTTCACCACTACACTGCACCGCTTCAGTATCTTTTTTCACCCAAAGAGAGAAAAAAGAAACAGAGAGGAAAACTAAGCTGAGAATCAACAATGGAGGGCAAAGAGGAAGATGTGAGGCTAGGAGCAAACAAGTATACTGAAAGGCAGCCAATTGGAACATCAGCTCAGTCAAAGGACTATAAGGAGCTACCTCCAGCTCCTCTCTTTGAGCCTGGGGAGCTTCAGTCATGGTCTTTCTGGAGAGCTGGAATTGCTGAGTTCATTGCTACTTTCCTCTTCCTTTACATCACTGTGTTGACTGTTATGGGGGTTTCTAGAGCACCTTCAAAGTGTGCTTCTGTGGGTATTCAGGGAATTGCTTGGGCTTTTGGGGGTATGATCTTTGCCCTTGTCTACTGTACTGCTGGTATCTCAGGTATGATATCTTTCTTACTTCATACTACTATTGTTAGCTTCTGGCTTTTGAGCTATTTTCATGCCTTTTCTGCTGTTAGTTCATCTGGATGTGTAATATTTCTAGGTTTTACTCATTTTTTAAGGTTACCCACTTATCTATTTTTGCTAGAAAATGAACTTGTGTAGTCTGATAGGTGCTAAATTTTCATTTTTGGAATAAGGTTGTAATTTTTATGGCTCTTCTGCTCTTAGTTCATCTGGGTGTGTGATAATTAGGTTTTGATCATTTTTCAAGGTTACCCTGAACTGTTTTTGCTAAAAAAATGAACTTGTCTAGTATGTGAGGTTGGATTAAGGTGGTAAATCTTTCATTCTTTGAATAAGGTGGTAACTTTCTTGCCTTTTCTTCTTTGAGTTTATCTGGGTGTGTGATATTTTTAGGTTACCTTGAATTATTTTGGCTAGAAAACCTTGTGTGTAGTCTCAGAGGTTGGAATAAGGTGGTATTTGCTTCTTTTTGTTACTTTTTTCAGGTGGACACATTAACCCAGCAGTCACATTTGGCCTGCTTTTGGCAAGGAAGTTGTCCTTGACAAGGGCAATTTTCTACATAATTATGCAGTGCTTGGGTGCAATCTGTGGTGCTGGTGTGGTGAAAGGATTTCAGCCATCTCAGTATGAGATGCTGGGAGGTGGGGCCAATGTTGTCAACCATGGATACACCAAGGGAGATGGACTTGGTGCTGAGATTATGGGAACTTTTGTGCTTGTTTACACTGTCTTCTCTGCTACTGATGCCAAGAGAAATGCTAGAGACTCCCATGTCCCTGTAAGAACCTCTCTCACACACACTTATGTATTGATCTTTTACCTATTCTTGAAAATTGTTGTATCATGTTTAATTGGTAACTTGGAGTCTAATTCCTCTTGAGGCTGTGACTTTGCTTTTGTTGTTCCTGATTGTATGAAAGCTTGTTGAAACATTACTCTACTGTCGTCGTTTTCAGAGATGGATGTAGAGTATGATATTACTTATCTAATGATTGCTTAGAGTTTAGATTTGATTGTTAACATCTGTGTGATAACTAGAAGACATGCTTGTCATACATGACCACTAGTCTTCCTCATGAAAGTGTATGAGTAGTTTTTTCGGAGATGGATATAGGTTTTTTCCCCTCAGTGAATCTTCTTTCTTACTATCTTGTATGCAAAATTCGTAGTCTCATAGTTTTTTGCTGAGCTATTTTTGGTGTTGCATTTTGAGTTGTAATGTAAAAGTCTGAAGCATATTGTTAGTACTGCTTAAACTCTGGCGAAAAACTTCTGCTTAATGCTTTCATTCATGGTCGTTTTGTCTGGCTAAAATCGCATTATGATATTTGTCAGAGCAATCACGAATCGAATTTTCTTGAGCTAATTACAAACCTTGAAACATATACAGATTTTGGCACCTCTGCCAATCGGGTTTGCTGTATTCTTAGTCCACTTGGCAACCATCCCCATCACTGGAACCGGGATCAACCCAGCAAGGAGTCTTGGAGCAGCCATCATTTTCAACAGACAGCACGCTTGGGACGACCAAGTAATCCACCTCCTCTAAACTCTAATTAGCAACTCTTAAGGACATCTTTATTATGTTATGACATTCTAAAACATTACTTTGTTGGTTGATTCAGTGGATCTTCTGGGTTGGACCGATGATTGGAGCTGCACTAGCTGCGTTATACCACCAGATCGTGATCAGAGCCATCCCGTTCAGATCCTCCAGCGCATAGGAGATCAAGCGGCTCATCAAGAAGCAAAATGATGTCTGTGGAATTTGAACTATCTTGCCCTTTTTTTTGGTTGTGGATTTGATGCTTGCTAAATTATGCTGCTGGATTTTATGTTAGTGCAACTTTGCAATGTTAGCTTTGCTGGATTATGTGAATATTTGACTGTGTAATTGGCAGATGATCACTTTGAGCCTTAATGTAGTTCCTGCGTCTTTCATGAGCAATCAGAAATGCTGACATGAATAATAGATGATCCATAGATTCCAATTTAATGTCTCTGATCTTCACCCTATGATGAACATATCTTTCATGAACCAACCCTGATCTTTACCCCTTGCAAATTGAATGCAAAATTTGACTATCATGAATGACAATAGGACCCAACACTCAATTTTTAAAGCTTCTTCTGCAACAATTTACCCACTAGTAAATCTGTCAAAAATTAACACATCAGTGTTGGTAAACTCTGTCAAAAATCAACAATTACCCAATTTTTAGTTGCCGTCCAGTTTTTATTTTTTTAAAATCCAGTTTAGTTTTGGACGCATCCAAACTAAACCGATTGTTTAGGCATTTTGAAGGCTTTTTTTGGGCTCATCCTGACTGTGGTTAAGAATTCACCCGATTCACTGAGCGCGTCTCGGCTGCACCCAAGACGAATGCAAGATATAAAATTTTGGATACGGGATTAAAAGCCCTTTTTTATTGGCATTCTTCACTTTCGAATGAACTAGCAACAATGGCGCAAATCTCTTCGCTAGAGTTTTTGGACTCACCAGAAAGAACAAAAAAGAAAAAGTGGTTAAAAACATCCAAGCAGCAAAATCAGGTAAAAAGCTTTCAGATCAACCAAGTCATGCAAACAAATTGAGCATTACAAGATAAGAAAGTATGTAGAGGCCAAGTACAAATGACACTTGAGTTTCTGTTTCATATGAAGCATTAGAGGAATCCACACTGCTTACATGACATCTCATCTTGAAACAAATATTACACGCAGCTGAAATATTTCCACTTCTTATACTCGCGAAATTTTCATCATCATCAATAACAACAACAAACCAGATCCACCATCAGCGTCTTCTCAGCGCTCTGCTGCAACCATATTCCTGATGTGTGCAGCACGCTGACCGATGAATATGTCCTTGAACCGAGATAAGGGACCCAACATCCTGCTCGATTTCTGCCATTTGTAGGATAAAAATGTTCAAAACAAAGAAATAGCAAACCTCATACACATTGCTCTATTCAGCTTGAATGCATCATAAAATGCTAACAGAAGTTCATTTTCAGCCTTTACAAGGTATTTGTTGATTTAAGAACAAATTAAAGGTAGTTGTGATATGTCCACAACAATCTTCCTCCACAGCAAGAAAACTTTGATATGCTTCACTAATAGTAGTCTACAACATCCATGCAATTTAGATACTGAGTCACATATTCCTAACTTCATCAACTATCCTTATTATCTTGGTCTAGTTGGAATTCAACACCAAACTACATATGAACAGAAGTATGTTCATGGTCTAAAATCAAGTTTTATGGCCCTTTCAACAGAACTAAAATCAACACATGTAGAATTTCCTCGAGGAAGGGCAGATACTAGCAGCATGTCGGTACATAACTTCATAAGGAGTGACAAATATCTAATCCATGGATTAAGTAGTGAATAAAGAATGTAAAGTTTGAAAAAAAAGGAGCAGGTATTCATCATAGGCACAAAAATGCTATATTCAAAGTCACATGGTCTCAGAAAAATGATATGTTAACTCCGCAGTCTGTGGTGAATCATATGCAAATACACTATTTCATGTCCAAGCTTGTTTACATCTTTTTTATAATAAGGGCTTACTGAAGTTGATAGCCATTATGATATCCAAAAACATCACGTATTCAGAACATGTTTCCAAGGAGATAAATGAACTCATATCGACATCAACAATGACTGACAACACATGCCATTTCATAGTTTTTTATTGCAAAGTCTGCATCACACAAACCACACCCCCGTCTGTTCCCATCACTTGAGAAAGGTGATCTATCATTAATGAACTAACAGGGTTACAAGACATGTTTTAATTCATATCGGTTGGATTTTCAATCCTGAGGCAGTTCTATGACTAATATGCATTTTCATCTTTGAGTTGGCCGGGTTTCCCTTCTGTCAAGTTAAGCAAGTTCATAAGGAATCAAGGACCGACAACCTACACCTATATACAAGAATCAAATTTTGACATGTCAAGCATCATGTTAAAGCAGCAAAAACCACATGAGTTTGTAACTGCAATCTACTATGCATATAAAACATAACTTCAAAGGGTGGATCACATACCTCAGCATTAACATTTACATGCCACCTCTGATGCAGAACCTGCCACCTATCCTGTTGCCATTGCTTACCAAGTATAACCAGCCCCATTACAGCAGTAGCAATGAATATAGACCAAAACGTATTTGTCTCTTTTGCATGAGCACACAGAGATGACATCTGCCTTTTCCACCAAGCTTCGGCAGGAAGCTCAGAGTCATCAGCTTTGTCATCTTCTGAATGTGAACCTTCAGACGGGTCCAAACTTACCGTTGAGGGACTTGGAAGGTTGCTTGAAGCTTTATCTTCCCCATACATAGACCCACCCATATTTGTTGCACCACTCAATGAACTCAACTTGACACCAGCCTCTCTGCTTGCAACATCTTCATCGAATTCTGGACCATGAACTGACAACTTGTTATCCTTATCATCATAAATGCCATGGATTACCTCTGGTACACTTAACCCAGTTATCTTCCATTTCTCATCTCCCTTTTTCTCACTGAAATTCTGTTCAGCTTCCTTTTCTTCTTTCTGGATCTCTACATTTTCAGGATCTATAGGCAAGTTCTCGTGCTCATAGGGAGGGAATACAAAGTGGCCAGACATAAACAATGGTTCAGAAGTCTCTGCTTCACTCCCATCATTACTGTTGCTCTGGTCTTCATGAATTGATTCAACTCCATCTGGCCCAGGAGCAGCAGCGTATGCTGATGCTGTCAATGATACAACTTCCCACTCATTTCCGCGCGAGTTATTTTGCTCTCCTTCCTCGTTATCAGCCATCTTGAAAATTTCAAATTAAACATTTAAACTCAAAAAATTAGCAGCCAAACTAACCAATAGGATCTTTAAACATAACCTTACCAGCAGGACTGTCCACAAGAAAGTAATCTCATATCATCAGAAGACAAGGAATTCAAATAGAAACTGTGCGATACAAACTACATTCATTACGCAAAATAGTCACTTCAACACTGATCAATCCAATTCAGCAAATCTGTATACTTCCCTATAAGGACGCTCATAAAACCTCTACGGCAAGGAAAATCACAAAACATACTAAAAACAGCCCTATGCACAAACTACTCGCAAAACAAAACAACTAAATTCGGCATATGTTACAAAATTTCTGTACTCCGATTCCCGTTTTCTCTATGTAAGCGATCTCTTGATCCAATTTTAGTCTAATCTTTGTGTATAAGTCGTTACCTTTAATCTGATTTCTTGAGTTTTATTATTTATCGTTCCAAATTCTTCACTGTGCGATACAAGCTAAGTTCAATACACAAAATAGTCATTTCAACACTGATCAATCCAATTCTGCAAATTTGTATATTTCCCTATAAGAACGATCGTAGAAAACCTCTACGGCAAGGAAAATCACAAACATGCTAAGAACAGCCTCATCCACAAACTATCCGCAAATCAAAAACAGCATATGAACCAAAATTTCGTCAAATATCCCTAAAAATCATGAATCGGGCACGAAGTAACAAAATCTTGATAATCAACAGCACAAGCCAGAACACAAATCCGATAATCAAATTACAAATGGCAAACATTAAATGTCAAGATATGAGATCAATATTAACGACTTAAAAATTAGCATCTTTAAACATAAGCTTACCAGCAGGACTTACTGTCACTGAATCTCATATCATCAGAAGACAAGAAATTCAAATAGAAACCGTGCGATACAAACTAAGTTCAATACGCAAAACAGTCACTTCAACACTAATCAATCAAATTCTGCAAATTTGTATAAGGACGGTAACAGAAAACCTCTACTGCAAGGAAAATAAAAAAACATGCTAAAAACAGCCATATCCACAAACTATCCGCAAATCAAAACAACTAAACACAGCATACGAATCAAAATTTCGTCAAAATATCCCTAAAAATCATGAATTAGGCACGAACTAATCAAATCATGGTAGTCAACAGCACAAGCAAGAACACAAATCCGATAATCAAATCTGAAACTGCAAAAACTAAAACTCACGAAACCAGATCAAAATTAACGACTTAAACACAAAGATTAGACTAAAATTGGATCAGGAGATCGCTTACCTAGAGAAAACAGGAATCGGAGTACAGAGATAAGAGATCGTTGTGAGGCGAAGAACTTCTTCTTCTCTGTCCAATGATGCAAACTGTCTCGAAAACAGCACAGGAGAAAGAAATGGAGAAGAAATTGGGATTTTAGTGTGTTGTATTTATCTATTAATTTTCCTTTTTGTTAAGAGAGTGGCAACCGGGTATTACCGGTGACAGGGATGGCTCTGTACTTCGTTTGAACGCGGGGAACTGGAAGTAGCCGGTGAATGTTAATCTTGCGTTTGCGTGCGAGGAGGGAGAAGAATGTGGCTTATACGACGTCGTTTTGGCGTTAAGTGATGGTCATTTTCTGATTATATCGATGGTTAGATATTATAAATTTGACCTAATCTAACGCGAGTGGTGCGAAATTTATTACTTTTTCGGTACTATTTTTATGTTCTCATTTCTCATTTTAAGTGTCCCCATTTGATGTTCTCATTTTTATTTTTACCAACAAATCTTTACCAATATACCCTCATCAAAATTCATTAATTTTCCCCAAAACCACAACAATCCAAAATACACTTTAATTTTTCTCTCTCCTATTATTTTCTCACTCAATCTTAACCCTTTAATTTCTCATCTCTCACCATTCTCTCATCCCAATACACTCTCTCTCCTATTTTCATCTCTCTCCTCTCCTTAATTCCCGTGCAAAGAAGGGAAATGAGAACATAATTAAGGGACGGAGGGAGTAGATTTTATTTTAGCTAATGGTTATAAATGGATTATTTCGTAGAATATTTGAATCAAGTTAATTAAACAATTATATCATTTATATGTGCATTATAGTATGAAGAAATAGTCGCAGAAAATAACGAAGAAACATATAAAAAAAGGATAATATTTGAATCTATGTTATTGTGGGGTTAAGTTCCGGTGATGATGAATCTTAAAGTGAGGGATAAGGACGATGAACACATATTCTAACGTATGAACACATACATTATAATTGATGAATATACACATTATAATATATGAATACAAATATGTCCTGAGTCTTAATCTAATGATTTATCCTCACCGGATCTTTTTCCGTTACTATGTATATGTGTAATAGTCCAGGGGCGGACCCACGTTCGGCTGAGGAGGGGCTATAACCCCCGGAAAAAAATTCCCGAAAAAAAAATTAGTATAAAACATAGCGTTTTTTTTCGTATAACCCCTCCTGAAATGTAGAATTTTAATTAATATATAATTTAAGCCTTTCTAAGTTCGAATAGTGATACGCCAATAGTCGGTATCAAAAACTGAACCCACTTGGCGATTTGGTTTTCAAATCCTTCACGACAATCCATCTCCAAGATAAAACAACAATACTAGATAAAAATGAAGAAATAAAACAACGATATTGTTAAGGAAAGCCAAGTTACTATTTAAATGGCCCTTGCTAAATACCGCCCGGGCGTTTTCTAAATAACGCCCGGGCTCTCGCGTTCTGCGAGGGAGCGTCACCTCGCAGAACGCGAGGGTGCGTCACCTCGCAGAACGCGAGGGTGCGTCACCTCGCAGAACGCGAGGGTGGTTTTTCCCTATAAAAGGGGAAAAACCCTACTCGGCCCATTTTTTACCTCACACACAATTTTCTACCGCCGCCTCTCACCATCTCTCTCGGTTCAAACTAGTTTTTCTTCCTCTTTTCACTACAAATCTCCATATAAGGTATGTTTCTTATACTCTTATGCTTTGTAATGTTGTTTCTAGATGAATATATGTTGTTAGTATAGGAAATTGCATATTATATGATGTTTTGATATTGAATGTTGTTTTAGAAATGGTTGTATAATGGATGAAAGATGATGATTTTGAATTATGGTGGATGAGTGGATGTTGATTTTGAATTTTCGCCTGAAATTCTCGCCGGAAACTCATGATAATGCAAATTGACGCAGAACGCTACACCCCTCGCAGAACGCGAGGGTCATGGTACTCGCAGAACGCGAGGTCATGCCCTTCGCAGAACGCGAGAGTCATGCTGATCTGCTACTATGATTATAAGCATTGTTGTTGTTTGTATAGATTATGAATTTGATTGAGTATGTAACTATAATTTGGTCAGGTTTGTGATTATACAGATGTCCAATTCCAATCAAGAATCTGATATTTCTGATATTAGTACGGTGTCTAGCATTGGAGACAACTTTGATATGCTTGAACGGGAGAGACTTGAACGGGAGAGACAAGAACGTGAGCGACGTGAACGGGAGAGACAAGAACGTCAAAGGGAGAGAGGGGAACCATCCACTAGACCAAGGATGACCGCACGAGAATTCAGGAACCTCTTCAGGCCGTTCAACCCTCGTCGTTAGATCTTTCTTTTGAAAATTTATCGACCTTCTTTGTTTGCTTGTTCCGTTTAATGTTGTTTGTTTAGAATTACTTATTATGTTGAACCTTATTATGTTGCACCTTTGAAGTGTTGAACCTTATTATATTTCTTTATTTATATGGTGTGTCATACATATTGCGACCTCGTTCGGTTTTCAAACTAGGTTTCACTTCCAAAGGAAGAAATCTTAATTTCAAGTTACACACATGATCAAATAGACATTATAAGGATTGAAACAAAGTTTCATTCCATTTCGATGACATTTTTGCCGAATTGGGCTTTATCGCCTTAAAAAAGACACTAAAAATGTGTTATTTTGCACACTTAACTACAATGCTTCTGTTAATACGCTTTAATGTGCATCCTCGCGTTTCCTAAATAACGCACCCTCGCGTTCTGCGAGGGTGCGTATTCCTAGGCCAGTCATCGAACCGCTCAAAGCTCATAGGTTGAAAAACATTAGGTGTTATAGTGTTTTTTATGACGCCAACCAATGGCTTTGGGAGTCAAGAGATGTTCACTCTTTGTCTCTCGATGATATGGGGCCAGTTGCCTATGCACCACATGAATGCTCCCATGATTACATGGATTGGTACATCAAGAGGACCCATAGGTATATCCGTCCTGCAATCCCTGAGATGATTACTGAGAGACAGGTGATTGGCCGGGTGTACAATGACATGGACCGGTATCGGTTTGCCACTCCAGAGGATTTTGATTCATATCACGCCCAAATGCTACTATGTATGTCAAATCTCGCTCCCTTCCGACCACGAGAAGACGAGTAGCCTTTCGTTTTGTGTTTTGGATTGTGTTTTGGATTGCTTTCTTAGGTGTTTTGTTGATTGGATAATTTTGTTGGATTATGTTTAGGGATATGTTGGTGTTGCTTCAATTCTGTTCGTTTTTTGCATAACCTCGCAGAACGCGAGGTGTACGCCACTCGCAGAACGCGAGTCTGCCCTATAGGAAACAGGGTGCTCTCAGTTGATATGCACGGTCTGTGGCACGGTTGGTGTTACTCGCGTTCTGCGAGTGACACCAGCCTCGCAGAACGCGAGGAATGACATTTTCTGGAAAATGTCCATGACATGAGTTCCAGTTTAAGAATTTAAAAAACCATCTCCAGTTCAACATTACATTACAAATTCAGCGAATAAAACATAACTTCAACATTACATTTCAAAGGCGGCACATCGATGTGACACAAGATCGTGCAAAGAAAAAGCATCTCTTTCAGCGTTTCGCCACCAAGGAGTAAACACATGAGGTAATGGGCAGTTTTCTTCAAGACGCAACTACAAGAAAACAACAACGTTAGGAAGTTGCATATTAGATAGTAATTCATAAGTAGATCCAAAAACTTACCGGAACAAAATGTCTCTCACTCTGAATATAGAATAAGCAGAACGTCGGAAGTGTGTCACCATCTTCTAACCAAGTAGGACGTTGTAGAGGAAGGTAAGTGTAGTTAGCATTTTTTCCCACCGTTACGAACACTATGTTGAATGTGGATGCCACAAGGCATCCCATTTCCGGGGTAGCTAGTCAGTGATCTTCTGGAGCCCTTCCTATTCCTTCCCATGTAAGTTGGTGTAAAGCGCTCTCCAAAGTTGGTTGTTGTGGAGGTCCAATCCAAGTTCCTTGAACTAGGTGCCAAATCTCTTTGACCTTAGCTATCATCAAATCTCTTACTTCCCTCCATAAGTGTTGGTTGTCATGCAATTCATGAGCTATTGCTCTAAATCCACAATTTCCATCTCCATTTACCTCAAACCAACCATTCACATGGGTGCGCATTGACGCGGGTATGTGAGACTTGTACTTGCCAATCACCTTAATCTTTGGTTTCTTGAATGTTTCAGAATTAGAAGCATTTTTTTGCTTCTTTGGGGGTGTTTCTTCCAAATCTCTAGCATCCATCTCAACATTAGTGTGCTCCCATGCAGACGGTCTTCTTTGCGTTGACCTAGGTTGTTTGTTAGGAGCTCCGACTGGACGACCTCCGGTGTGCTTTGAAATAGCCGGCTCTTTTAGAGGAGTATTTACTTTCCCAATGTCTAAAACAGTTTGTGCACACTTTTCTTGATCATGGGGGCACAATTTCGGAAACGTTTCCTCATAGAAAGTCTGAAAAAGACGCCTTGCCACCTTACTCTTAACTTCCAGTATGCCGGGAACATCAACTTCTTCCAAACTCAAAGTACTCCAGAAAGGGTGCAACTCTGATACTCTTAGTGGTCTTTGCTCCTTCCAATGTCTTACAATCTGATGAACACACATCAACCCATCTCTAATCTTGATCCCGCAGCTACAAAACATATTAAAGTGCGCACCTAATCTCTCCCCCTTCGTGTATTCCTTAAGCAAAAATTCTATGCATTTGTAAGAGACTTTGAACTTCAAGACTTTAAACAAGTCCGCCCCTTCAACAACTGTGAAGCTCTTATTCAAACTCTCGGTGAAAGACACAGTAATCTCCTTAAGTTGGTTCTCCGCCATTGTTTTGTATTCTTTGAACATTGTGTCTAGCCTAGCATTTCCACTTGACAAGTATGACTTAAGACATGAATGTGCTCCTTCAACTCTAAAATGTTCGAAAAAACAATAAAATGCAAATTCAAATCAGAACCTGTGGATCCTTCTGTAATGTGTAACTCCTCGCGTTCTGCGAGGTGTGTACACCTCGCGTTCTGCGAGTTCATACATTGTTCCAGGATCTTTGCATTCGAAAATGCATCAACACTGAATCAAGGAATTTACTCGCGTTCTGCGAGTTGGTATTCCCTCGCGTTCTGCGAGGTGTGCATTACAGAAGCTCTTTTTATCATATGTAGAAGGTAGACATAAATTACAGAACATACCTGTTTGTCGTGTTATTCCCGAGAGTGAAGACATTATCCGTCCATGCTGAAACAAGTCTTTCTTTGTAACGGTTTAGCCAATTCGTTCTCACGTACTTCAATACGGTTGGATAAGCTCGCCATTCGTCCTCAAGTTTCTTCAAAGTACTCTTGTAATCTTCTTCAGTGGTTTGTTCGAACACGTTATAATAATCATTTGAAATATGAACCCCCAATGCTTGTGTGCCCATAGCTATCTTGGCTCTCGCCTCTATGTTCTTCCTTACATGTCGCCTACATAAGAGAAACTTTGCATTTGGCCATAACTTGTCTGTTGCATTCATAAGAGCCATCTCACGGTCAATGACGAAGCAAGTAGGCGATGCTCCTATTCTCAAATACATCGTCTGCAGCTGCTGCAACGCCCATAAATAACTATCCTCGCTCTCAGCCTCTAACCATACCCCACACACAACAAAATTCTTCCATGTAGAAGTCAAACCGACTATCTCCAGGAAGGGAACATTGTACCTGGAACCAAAATACAGTAAGATAAATACAACATAAAAACAGAATGATAAATACTTACCTGTTCGTGCTATAAGTCGAGTCCATCAAAAGGACATATGGAAACGCCTTTAAGAGTTTCATTGATTCGGGGCTAGCAAAGAACAAGTCGCCTATTATCGAAGGGTTCGTTGCACTTGGCCTATACTCCATGAAGTAGTTGCTCTCTTTGCATTGGTGAAAGAATTCTTGAACCACGGTTCTACCTTCCATTTCCTCTTCCCTTATATGTCTTACCAAATTGTACACTTGGTTCTTCTTTGTGCAACTTCCGGGATCCTTGTTTATCTCAGTGTAAATCTGATTTGGAGAACAATGTGAAAGTACCATCTCACGAACCTTTTTCTTTTGATCCGGGGTTGGCCTCCCGGCAAATGCATTCCCGACCAAACTATCTCCAATAGGATGGTTGTGCAAACCACAAACAACCACTAATCTCCAATTCTCTTCAACCCGGTTCTCCATGAGCTTCAACTGAAATTTACACCCCGTTTTCTTGCTCTTTGTGTTTGATCTAACACCGACACCTTTAGGCCTATGGCTTCCCCCTTTCTCACAAATGATTTGAATCTTACCACTTTGCCCCAGTTTAGATGGTACAGTCTTTCCAATAGAGATCATAAACTTGTGTTGCTTTGCAACATTCAAAGCCCACAAATGACCAATCTCCTTAGGCAAACACTTGCTCCGTAGTGAAATATTCCGAATAATCCCTAGAAACAACCTCTTCCTCACATACGGGACTATCAAACTTTGGTGCAGTGCGTAAAGAGGGAAGAAAACACATCTCCTCTCCTACGTTTGTTGGTGGGTTAGCAAATTGTGAATCAAACGCATCATAGCTTGATGGCACCTCATATGTACATGGCAATTCATAAGTAGATGGCACGGGCAACTCATAAGTAGATGGCACATGCAATTCATATGTAGATGGCACATGTTGTTCATATAAAGATGGTTGATGATAATATCCAAAGTCGTCAATCCCTAAATCAAATGACGGTGGCGAAACAGGCACCGTATTCCGCGATGGGTAGGTGTAGTCATTCAACTGGATTGCATTCAATCCAGTGAACAAAGAAAAATTCACCTATACACAGTGCTTCTGTTAATACTCTGTAATGTGCAAATTCTCGCGTTCTGCGAGGAAGGCCCTTCTCGCGTTCTGCGAGTGGCTTCCTCTCGCAGAACGCGAGAAGTTGCTATTTCCTGAAACTAGTCATTGAACGGGATAATTTAACATAACATGAGTTCCTACATTCAAAACCATAAAAAACCTAAAAACATGAACACATCTAAGTTTTTGACATTATATGCAAAAGTCATCTCTTCAACACTTACCACTACTACTAGATTTAACATGAAATACAACATAATAAGTTCATTTTAGCTCTTAATGGTGCAAAACAAATTAAAATTCAAAAATTAAGTAAGAACATTACCTCATTTGAATGGTAACTTGATGAACCACCATCTTCATTCCCTCCTTTGTTGAATTCCTCTTCATCTTCCATTATTTTAGGTGTTTTTAGAGTGTTTTGAAGTTTTAAGGTTTTGAAAATGGGTTTTAATGGAGGGTGAAAGAGGTGAAAGATGATAAAAAGAGGTGTTAGGGCAGGGTTAATAGGTGTTACGGAATACTTAAAATAAGGGGGTAGTTATTATAGTTAGGTGGGGACAAGACATGTAGTAATGGCGCACAACAACGTCCATCTGACATGCTAATCTCGCGTTCTGCGAGGGACGTGACACTCGCGTTCTGCGAGGACACGTGCACTCGCAGAACGCGAGATTAGCATGCATGTAATTAACCTAATTTTTTGCTAATCTCGCAGAGCGCGAGTGTACGTGTCCTCGCAGAACGCGAGTGACCCGGCGTTGTTTGAATAAAGCACCGGGCTGTATATAAGAATCGTGTATTTAAATCGATGAATCTAAAAAAATGGGACTCGTTACTATGTTGACACTTCGTAAATAAAGATGAGACTCATTCATTCCATTGGCTGATATTTGACCTAAAGTTTTTGCACAATATAAGAACGAATCAGAGGTAAACATAACTATCATTTATACATAATCACGTACATACTGTAAAAAATATATGCACGTACATAGAAAAAATTATATACATACGAACACTGAACATTCCATGCAAACTTTTCTCATATATCCGGTAAATTAGCATAAAAGTTTGTAATGTAACGCTTGTTTTTAATTTGTTTTTACGTAGGAAAAAAGAAAAGAAAGTTTGTACTCTATAACGCTACATTGTTGTGTTATTTGACCAACATAGAACAATAATTTAAACCGTTCACGATTTTCGTATGCGGTTTAACATTGTTAAATAGATCTCTGAAAATTGGATCGACTAATCATATTCAAAACTTTTCAATCTAACAATGTAGGTTTAAAAGTTAAATTTATAAACATGATCGATCAAGAAAATGACAGAAGTACAATGATGACTCTTTCGCTAGACTTCAAATTTGTGTTGTTAAAAGATCAATCCTAGGAGACAAGTCTCCCCATCACATGAGCAGTGCCTAACCCCAAAACATATTTCTTAATGGAACTTAGCCTTTTAACAGATAGCTGCCAGGATCCAAAAATAAGGTTCAGTTTCACTTCTTACATCATGCATCTTTAGATAAATACAGCTAAGAACTTCCAAAGTCCAAATTGATCCGAATTCATCATGTACTCTCTCGCTGAGCAGATTTATGACGTTAAGCTATTATGTAGGGGAACGTCTCGTTGTTGACGCCATTGAAAGCAGTTCAAGAATTTAATCCCAATAGCACCTACAAACAAGGTTACCTATCTATAGAGAAGTTACCTACCTAGGGTTTGTGGTTGTGCGAAGCAGAATCTCCTTCAATATGGTGTTTTCAGCCTTCGTCTCGATCAAATCCCTCAAAGGACGATAGGAAAATCAGAGATTTGATGCCTCAATTTGGGGGTGGTGAAGGCGAAATCAACGAAAGAAGTATTGAATTACAGAAACGTGTGGATAGAGCTGCAAATAGAGATTAACAAAGTAGAAATCACAGAAAGGGGAGGAAGAAGATGAAGGGATTAGATAGAGGAGAGTGTCGCTTGCGCCGGAAATGGAGGAGACGGGCTGTCATCGAATTGTTCAAGACAATCGATAGAAGAGAATGGACGGGCGAAAGGATTGAAATAGATTAGGGTTATGGGATTGAATGCAGTATCAATTTCATTTACTTTTGAAAACAGATGAACAATCTTTATATAGATATAAGATGGAGTCGAAACTCATTTCATGGCTAACATTTGGCCAAGTATAGGCAAGGGATTTTTTTTTCCTAAGTAAGTTTTTTTTTTTTTTTTTTTTATGAAATAGGCTATGTAGGCGCTTTTTTTTGTTAGGAAAATAAGGGCGTTGGAGAGATGTTGTTTTTTAATAGCGTCTTACAACCAAATCAAAATATATATTTGTAAACATTTACGTGATTTTAAAAAAAAAATCCCGAAATGAGACGTTGTTTTTAACATCTCAAATTCAATTATTTTTTAATTTTCATATAAGAGATGGTGTTTTTAACAACGTCTCTTATTCATGTTTATATAAAGAAAATTAATATGAGATGCTGGTAGTAAGAACGTCTCACACATAACATTTTAAAAAAAAAACGTCTTCTTAAGGATCATCACGAAATATATAAATATGAGACGATGTTAAAAACAACGTCTCATCACGAAAGGACAGTGGTTGATTACCGTCTTCTTTTATCACTTTCATGGTCTGTGACTCTTCCCCAGGTTTGGAGGTAGCTCACAGAGGTCACCATTCTCTAGCCCTTCATCGGTTGTTAGACACTTGTCATTTTTTCTATTTTCGTTTTACGTATATTATAACAATTCCCTTAGCATGAAAAAACAACTTCCGTGTCACAAACCTTAGGAAACTCGAAAACTACCAAAAACTTTTAAAAACGTTTCTAGGCATTTTCAATGATCAACGAAAACGTTGATCATATAATCGAAAACTTCCATGTTTGGTACTTGTTTTTATGTGTTTCTTATTGGTTTTATGTGTTTTCGGATCTGAACTCAAATAATTTAGCCCCTCCTGACATGTAGTGTTTTTTTAATTTTAATTAATATATAATTTAGCCCCTCCTGGAATGTAGTGATCCAATTCATTGATTCTACGCCTTTCATCCAGCTGTTTTAGATCGAATTATTGTTTTCCGCATTTTGATTCTAAATCATATGTGAATCATATTATTGAGTTCTTTATCCACATTTTGATTTTAAATCAATCGTATTGAGTTCTTCATCCGCATTATGTTATTCTCATGTATCAAAGCTAGGTAAGACTTTGGAATGTTGGATGTTGAATTTGCATTGTCTGTCAATAGTATGTCATTTGTTGAACTTTGTTAAGTGAGCAGGGTTGGTTTAAGTTGAAATTGTGTTGTTAGTGTGATCAAGAAGGTAGTCATGTGTCAATTGATCTCCCTATAACAAGTGAGTCTGACATGTTTTTTATTCTTCTTTTTCATTTCTTGCGTGCAAACAAGATGTTTGTAGATTATAATGAGTATATGGTGTCACCTTTATTATGTTCTTAGTTGTGCTATTAAACTGGGTTCAGTTGTGGTTCTTAAACTACTTATGGTCCTCTCATCTTACCTAGCATGGGACCTAGCTGAGGTTGAACCTTGTATCTATGGACCTAAGAGTTGCCTCATACTTGGTCTAAGATCACCGCTATAGTTAGTGGACTCATCAAAAACATGATATCCTCCATCATCAAATGTCATCCTAGAAGCAATCTGCTTGCAAATCTCTCCTTCTTCACCTCCTCAATCCCTTCGGAAGACAGTTTCTGCAACGGATACCAAACTCCAAGAAAGTATTTGTCGTCGGGACGCTTACGAACACTTGGTAGTGGTATAATCAGCCGCTCAAGTGTCTCTTCCTTGCCTTGTCCAACTCGGTTTTTTATCGAAAGCACCAAATGCTCCTCAAATGGCTCTGCAACAACCAACATAAGATCCTCATTCTATAGTGGACTCTTGTCATGGACTGAACATGCTAATAGATTTGATCCACTGAATGGATCAATTCTTCATGGTACCATGAGCCTGAAGATTCTAGGCCATAAAATCTTCTCTTCCTCCCACAAAACCAACGTTTCCCCCCTTCTTCCTATCCTCCTTCTTCCTATCCTTTCTTTTCATGGAGAAATGAGACTAACAAAACCAAAGATTAGCACAACTCCCGCTTCTCTTAAACCTGCTCACAACGACTTCTTCTAAAAGTCCCGTTAGTTGTCTTAGACCAATTCCACGAGCATTGTACTCTCCCACCTCCACAATCCATCAACAACCATTTGATGCTTCCGCCTTAATCAGCCACACAAAACGAGATCGGCCTAATCCGACTTCAACAACCTCAACATCGGTTTTAACCCTCCTTGTTCATACAACAAGGCTAGACTGACCTCCACAACTCCAACAACCCCAAGATCGGCAACCCGACTTCAACAACGGTTCAACTCGACTTCAACAAACTCAATATCGGTGCAACCCGAATTCAACAAAATCAAAATCGATTCAAACCAAACAAACTTTCAAGTTGAATCTTTCACATCGGACGATTAACTTGCGGGAGAATGTTAGTAAATTGAATTAATCCTCCTTGTATATACTAGTCCACGTTCCCATTAGGTTAGTCAATTAAGTTAGTGGTTAGAATGGAGATATCTTAGGATGTTGTTAAATGATATTTCTCTTTTACTATAACTAGCTTTTGTTTAATCAATAAACACTCATCCATTGTTGGATCAAGCTCTGATACCATAATAGATTTGATCCATTTACTGGATCAAATCTTTCACGTGCATGGTCCTATGAACTTGGACTCCAAGTTGTTCTTCGATCACATAGACGTTTGGTGATCGAGTTTTTTCGGTTAAGATCAAATCCTACGCCTCAATCACATTGACTCGAAGATATCATAGTCTTGGAGAATGGTACACTTTCGAGCGAGTGTTGACATACGAAAATGAATGATCACCCGGTTTTATGGTATCCGAATGCCGATCCTCACAAAAGGCTTCATCAGCTTGTGTTCCTACCCGAAAACGACATTGAAACTAACAAGCCCAACAAAGTCAACAAGCAACACATATCTGTCCTTGAGATAACATCGAATCTAGATGAGGTATTCTTAACTCTGATTAGCATCTGCTCTTTTTCATTGTGGATTCCATCTATATAAGCTATATTTTTTTCTTTTATCAGGCCTCATGACTAAGATTAAAAGCAAATTCGCATTCATGTGTGGACAATAAAGCAAGTGATGATGAAGTCGACATGAACTATTCTTAGCTATTCGAAAAATACTAGTTGAATGTTTGCAAAAACCAACCAAAATGTGTTTGCAAAAACCAATCAAAATGAACCAAAAAGTTATGGATCAAATGCTAGTCCACGAGTTTGCAAATCAAACTTTACAAGTTGAACTCTATAATGTTCATCTTCATCTGGACTCTTTTCATATTGCTCTGTTTTTTTGGCATCATAGACATCTATTTGTGGTTTCTCCAACGATTATTTTGAGTAAGTGGTTTTTGTGTGTTATTTTAATGAGGTTATATCTTGTGATGCCTTTCCAGAATTAATCTTGTGCCTAATAAGGTTTTACTTTTATTATCTGATGGCAAAGTTATCTATTATCTGATGGCAAGGAGTCAAAGCACTTGCAGTACACGGAGGGAAGGATCAATAGAAACATGAATACGCTATTGCATCATTCAAAGCCCCAACATATCAACTTGCCAATAATTTTTTCACATGTTGCTTCATGGAATCTGTAAATAGACCTACATATATACTATTTTTTTTTAGATGAACCTTTCTTATTATCATTATTTGTGTTTTTTTTTAGTCAAGTCATTATTTGTGTTTTAAGACCTTCCTGCAATACCTATTTAGAGTTTTAGACTAAAGCCATAAACTTAGCCATGCTTTGTTGTAGTACATACTTAGTTACAAATTTAAGTGCTTTATGACCTTCCTCTGTTTGACTTGTCTGTATTGTTGTTGTCCGGTTATCCTTCTCTTCCTCCTTTTTTTATAGCCTGATCATGTAAAAGTTTTTTCTGTTGTACAACTAAGACTGTGGTATCAAGTTTACTCACTCTGATAGTTTGAGGCAATTTTGTGTAAATCCACATTGGTAGCATTAGTTAATTTAATTAGTTATATGTATTCTTATGTTGAACTTACAAGAAAATAATCCTTCCATTCTAATGAATGGCTAATGAATAATTTGAAGAGGATCCTCAAAGGAAAGAACTCAATATAAAAAGAAAGACAAATTTAAAAAATTAGTGTATAGTGGTGAGCGTTGACTTACTTCAAGGGAAGTAATTAAGTATTTATGGGATGAGTTAGTGTTATGATCCATATGAAATACTCCCTCCGTCCCTTAATATAAGGCTCATTTGATTTTTCAACACTATTCACAAACCGAGAGAATCTTCTCGTTTTCTTTCAATATATAGAAATAAATATAGGCATGTGAGATCTCGTTTGATTCGTCTCAATGAGTACTTTGAGAATATTAAAATTTTATAATTTTTATCATTGTATATTTAGAGATATTAACGTTACAAAATGTGTCAAAAGCAAATGGGAAGATCATTGAGGGACGGAGGGAGTATATCGCATTCTTCTCATCGATTGACTCCTCAACGCCCGGTTTGCCTAAAAATTCTAGTATACTATAAAATTAGGGGTTCCCCAAATTAATCACAATGCATTCAATGCTTTATTTTTAATTTATCATTTTCTTGATTTTATTATTTCTCCATTTCTTTCCTACATTTACGAATATGTCGTCTAAATGATGATTTTGACCCACCAACACATGTCTATAAAAAATTGTATGAAACATATCATCTTCTACTCTTCGTATCCGCGGGCCCAAAAAGTCTAGTACAAAAAATATCATGCGGAATCTTGTTCTACTAAAAAAATATCATGCGGAATCTTGTGTAGTAGTTGATAATAAAGTAGTTAAGTAATTACAAAAAACCGACCTTAGCTCAGTTGGTAGAGCGGAGGACTGTAGTATGAAACGCTGTTATCCTTAGGTCACTGGTTCGAATCCGGTAGGTCGGAATCTTTTGCATTTAATGGATTGGATAAGGAACAATTTAGACACATACCGAACACATAAATCTGAGCCAAACAACTCTAACTCTAACTACTCATGTAACTATGCCCTCTATGATTTACATTTCACCAAAACACCATTCCTACACTTCAGATTGACTAGAAGTAAACGAGCCATTAGCCTCAGACTCCGGAGCCTGCGCAGTCTCGAAAACCGAGTTCCCGCCGGAATCGACCGACACAACCCCGACAAACGAATCACCTGAAACCAACGCCTGAAGCAGCTTCGGTTGTGGAGGAACCGACACTTCCACGACCCCTTCCAACATCTTCACCACATTCCCCATACTCGGTCTCGCCCCTTCCTCGTCTTGTATACACCAAACCGCTACCATCCCGAGCCTAACCACCTCGTCCCGCTCGTACCCGTCTCCTAACCGCTCGTCCACAACCGCCCCCACGTCTCCCTCCACTATTCTCCGTGCCGCCCACGGAGGGAAAAACCACTTCTCTCCACCACCAACAACACCACCAGACCCGGGCGGCGCTTCCAGGTTTCTTCTTCCACTAATCAACTCCAACATCGTCATTCCGTAGCTGTAAACGTCGGCTTTGTTGGTTATAGCCACGCCCGAGATCCACTCGGGTGCGACGTACCCCCACGTTCCCCTCATTGTCGCCAAAACCCGACTGAAATCCCGACCCACGAGCTTCGCCAGCCCGAAATCCGACACTTTCGCAGTGTAATCAACGTCGAGAAGAATGTTCTCTGGCTTGATGTCGCAATGTATGATGCAATCCCGGCACTCTTCGTGCAAATAAGCAAGTGCCTTGGCGGTACCAATCGCAATTCTAAACCTAACCTCCCAACTCAAAACATGACCATCTTTCTTCAAGTAAGCATTCAAAGCACCATTAGGTATGTAATCATACACCAACAACCTATGAGACTCCTCTGAACAAAACCCTCTTAACCTAACCAAGTTAACATGCTGAATATTACCAATAGTACAAACCTCAGCTCGAAACTCTCTCTCGGCCCCACCCGGTCGCTCGAGCCGCTTGACCGCCACCTCACTATCATCAGACAGCACGCCTCGAAAAACCGTCCCGAACCCGCCATGCCCGAGCTTCTCCGAGAAGCCTCGAGTAGCTGAATGCATCTCCTTGTAGGAAAACACCTTCAAATTAGTGACTAATAACATAGCTTCTTCTTCCTTTCTCCTCTTCCTGATCACTCTAACTCTAAACAGTAACAATCCCACCATCATAAGGACTAAAAACACTGCAAGGCATGAGATCAACACTATCAACAAACCCTTCTTGCTTCTGTTCTTGTTTTCACCTCTCCCTAACCTGATGAACAAAGCCTCATTCCCATCCATATCAGAACTCGAATTCCGAATGTTGAGCAGAGAACCGAAGAGAGAAAGGCACGAGCCAGTTACATCATTGTAGTAGAAGCCAGTACAAGAGCAATTCCCCAAACAACTCCTCTCACAAACACTCCTACTACCTCCATGAAACGATGCCGTTTCGACTCCATCTCTGTTATCGAAAACCGCCACACCAACTCCCTGAAACCCGTCTTCTCCACTGCATTTCGTTTTCCTCTTACACCCACCTGAGAAATCATCAACCGGGTCAAACCCATCAAGACAACCGCAAGGCTGCCCGTTACAAACACCCATAGCTCCGCACAACCCGAATACTCGACACGGGTTATCAGGCTGTATCCAAAATGTAAGCCAAACCTCGGTTTGAGCCGACCACGTGTGCTGCATCAATTGCCCGGTAGGCGACAGGTGGAACCTCGTGAGTGGCTTTGGCAGCCCGTCGAGCGGAGTCTCTGTAAACCCAAACGACGCGTTTTGAGTAAAAACTCCAGTGAAGTAGAATCTGTAAATGTAGGGTATCATCATCTGTGGGATGCTTGTAAATGTCGAGCCAGACCAATTACCTGTTGATGAATACATTAACATTAGTAATCATGGCCTGCATAATTTTGCTATGAGATATTCTTAGTTAAGTTATGGTTGGAGACTAAATTCCCATGAATCTAAAATTTGCAGGAAATGGAGATGAACATTATCATTGAGATTTTCAATTCCTCCATTACATGCTAATTGATCATAATATCATACCTACTCATTTTAATCAATCTATTGCAAATTTCAATCGAACACATTTTCCCAAATAGCACTAAAGCAAATCATCAATCTACAGGATCAAATCCTATTATTACCTGTACTCCAGTAGGGCACAATTCCTCCATTACATGCTAATTGATCATGCCTACTCATTTTAATCAATCTACTGCAAATTTCAATCAAACACATTTTCTCCAAATAGCACTAAAGCAAAACATCAATCTACTGGAACAAATCCTATTATTACCTGTACTCCAGTAAGGCACAACTTCTCCATTAACAGAGGAGACGAGCTCAACTTCTCCATACCCAGACGGCTCAAGCCTAAGAGAATATTTCCCTGTCGAAGGATCCGAGAGTGATTTCCAAGAAGTAAGCCCATGGTCCTTAGTGATATTCATCTCGGGTAGCCATGTATCCGTCGGATGGTCGAAGCTCTGCCAAACAACATCTCCATTCGCCGCTGTCAGCACAAGATTACCAGATTCAAGCAATTCAAGCCTTGAGCCTGGAGATGAATTCTCTGATTCCCAGATATTAGGGATGGAGAGACGGCCATTGGAGAGGATGAGGGAGGAGGAAAGGAGGCTTGGGGAGTTGCGGTTTGCGACCCAGATGTAGATTGGGCCAGGGATTGAAGTGTACCAGATTCCGAGGTAGGAGATGGAGTTTTGTGGATTTGGGGTGAAGAATCCGAGAGTGAAGGTGCGGTTGGGGCTCTGGATTTGGGTGTTTGATGTGAGGATAACGGAGGCTTCTGAGATGGAGAATATGAGGAAGAAGAGGAGGATTGGATTGAAGGCCATTGTTTTGAATCTTGAAGCGGCCATGGAAGCTAGTGAAGGAGATTTACGGAAACGAGTGGAGCTGAGATTAGGTGGAGAAGGTAGGGGTAAAATGGTAAAAGAGCAACGGACAATGGAAATTTGGGGTGGGCGGCGGTGGAAGACAGAAAATAATCAAACTTTATACGTAATTTGGGATTAATAGTAGATTAAGATAATTTTGATGATTGTGACAAACGGAGTACTTATAATAAAACAGTAAACTTAGGATTCTTTGTTACTTTGTTTTTCTTGCATTGTTTTTCTTGCACCAATCTTGATCTAGTCTTTTTTATTAGGCAAGAATTTGGATTTCATCACTAATTGGATTTGACTTTTGGATGATTTATCATTAATATTAGACAAGAATATTATGTAATGTGATAGCTTGTATCAGAGGAATGATAGAGCTTAACAGGTTAGCATCTACACACTTCTTAGTTAGAAAGTTTGCTATAAATTTGCTTTTCGAAAGCAATGATAAACCCGGAGATCATGAAATTTTTGTAGAAGAGAGTGAATATCCGTAATAATAGTATAAATTTTCCAAATAATTTGCCAAAGTCTAATAATAACATTAATAAATGTGAGATTATCACTTTTAAATATCAAGTGAGAAATTTTATGAGCAAACACAAATTTAACAACGTACAAAGCTGCTAATGCTTCGTTGGAAGACACTAAATAATCAAACTTTGTAATTTGGGATTAATAGTTGATTAAGATAATTTTACACGATTCTTATATACAGCCCGGTACTTTATTCAAACAACGCCGGGTCACTCGCGTTCTGCGAGGACACGTACACTCGCGTTCTGCGAGATTAGCAAAAAATTAGGTTAATTACATGCATGCTAATCTCGCGTTCTGCGAGTGTACGTGTCCTCGCAGAACGCGAGTGTACGTGTCCTCGCAGAACGCGAGTGACGCGGCCCTCGTAGAACGCGAGATTAGCATGTCAGATGGACGTTGTTGTGCGCCATTACTACATGTCTTGTCCCCACCTAACTATAATAACTACCTCCTTATTTTAAGTATTCCGTAACACCTATTAACCCTACCCTAACACCTCTTTTTATCATCTTTCACCTCTTTCACCCTCCATTAAAACCCATTTTCAAAACCTTAAAACTTCAAAACACTCTAAAAACACCTAAATAATGGAAGATGAAGAGGAATTCAACAAAGGAGGGAATGAAGATGATGGTTCATCAAGTTACCATTCAAATGAGGTAATGTTCTTACTTAATTTTTGAATTTTAATTTGTTTTGCACCATTAAGAGCTAAAATGAACTTATTATGTTGTATTTCATGTTAAATCTAGTAGTAGTAGTAAGTGTTGAAGAGATGACTTTTGCATATAATGTCAAAAACTTAGATGTGTTCATGTTTTTAGGGTTTTTATGGTTTTTAATGTAGAAACTCATGTTATGTTAAAATATCCCATTGAAGGACTAGTTTTAGGAATTAGCAACTTCTCGCGTTCTGCGAGAGGAAGCCCCTCGCGTCACGCGAGAAGTGCCTCCCTCGCAGAACGCGAGAAGTTGCACATTACAGAGTATTAACAGAAGCATTGTTATAGGTGAATTTTTCTTTGTTCACTGGATTGAATGCAATCCAGTTGAATGACTACACCTACCCCTCGCGGAATACGGTGCCCGTTTCGCCACCGTCATTTGATTTAGGGATTGACGACTTTGGATATTATCATCAACCATCTTTATATGAACAACATGTGCCATCTACATATGAATTGCATGTGCCATCTACTTATGAGTTGCCCGTGCCATCTACTTATGAATTGCCATGTACATATGAGGTGCCATCAAGCTATGATGCGTTTGATTCACAATTTGCTAACCCACCAACAAACGTAGGAGAGGAGATGTGTTTTCTTCCCTCTTTACGCACTGCACCAAAGTTTGATAGTCCCGTATGTGAGGAAGAGGTTGTTTCTAGGGATTATTCGGAATATTTCACTACGGAGCAAGTGTTTGCCTAAGGAGATTGGTCATTTGTGGGCTTTGAATGTTGCAAAGCAACACAAGTTTATGATCTCTATTGGAAGGACTGTACCATCTAAACTGGGGCAAAGTGGTAAGATTCAAATCATTTGTGAGAAAGGGGGAAGCCATAGGCCTAAAGGTGTCGGTGTTAGATCAAACACAAAGAGCAAGAAAACGGGGTGTAAATTTCAGTTGAAGCTCATGGAGAACCGGGTTGAAGAGAATTGGAGATTAGTGGTTGTTTGTGGTTTGCACAACCATCCTATTGGAGATAGTTTGGTCGGGAATGCATTTGCCGGGAGGCCAACCCCGGATCAAAAGAAAAAGGTTCGTGAGATGGTACTTTCACATTGTTCTCCAAATCAGATTTACACTGAGATAAACAAGGATCCCGGAAGTTGCACAAAGAAGAACCAAGTGTACAATTTGGTAAGACATATAAGGGAAGAGGAAATGGAAGGTAGAACCGTGGTTCAAGAATTCTTTCACCAATGCAAAGAGAGCAACTACTTCATGGAGTATAGGCCAAGTGCAACGAACCCTTCGATAATAGGCGACTTGTTCTTTGCTAGCCCCGAATCAATGAAACTCTTAAAGGCGTTTCCATATGTCCTTTTGATGGACTCGACTTATAGCACGAACAGGTAAGTATTTATCATTCTGTTTTTATGTTGTATTTATCTTACTGTATTTTGGTTCCAGGTACAATGTTCCCTTCCTGGAGATAGTCGGTTTGACTTCTACATGGAAGAATTTTGTTGTGTGTGGGGTATGGTTAGAGGCTGAGAGCGAGGATAGTTATTTATGGGCGTTGCAGCAGCTGCAGACGATGTATTTGAGAATAGGAGCATCGCCTACTTGCTTCGTCATTGACCGTGAGATGGCTCTTATGAATGCAACAGACAAGTTATGGCCAAATGCAAAGTTTCTCTTATGTAGGCGACATGTAAGGAAGAACATAGAGGCGAGAGCCAAGATAGCTATGGGCACACAAGCATTGGGGGTTCATATTTCAAATGATTATTATAACGTGTTCGAACAAACCACTGAAGAAGATTACAAGAGTACTTTGAAGAAACTTGAGGACGAATGGCGAGCTTATCCAACCGTATTGAAGTACGTGAGAACGAATTGGCTAAACCGTTACAAAGAAAGACTTGTTTCAGCATGGACGGATAATGTCTTCACTCTCGGGAATAACACGACAAACAGGTATGTTCTGTAATTTATGTCTACCTTCTACATATGATAAAAAGAGCTTCTGTAATGCACACCTCGCAGAACGCGAGGGAATACCAACTCGCAGAACGCGAGTAAATTCCTTGATTCAGTGTTGATGCATTTTCGAATGCAAAGATCCTGGAACAATGTATGAACTCGCAGAACGCGAGGTGTACACACCTCGCAGAACGCGAGGAGTTACACATTACAGAAGGATCCACAGGTTCTGATTTGAATTTGCATTTTATTGTTTTTTCGAACATTTTAGAGTTGAAGGAGCACATTCATGTCTTAAGTCATACTTGTCAAGTGGAAATGCTAGGCTAGACACAATGTTCAAAGAATACAAAACAATGGCGGAGAACCAACTTAAGGAGATTACTGTGTCTTTCACCGAGAGTTTGAATAAGAGCTTCACAGTTGTTGAAGGGGCCGACTTGTTTAAAGTCTTGAAGTTCAAAGTCTCTTACAAATGCATAGAATTTTTGCTTAAGGAATACACGAAGGGGGAGAGATTAGGTGCGCACTTTAATATGTTTTGTAGTTGCGGGATCAAGATTAGAGATGGGTTGATGTGTGTTCATCAGATTGTAAGACATTGGAAGGAGCAAAGACCACTAAGAGTATCAGAGTTGCACCCTTTCTGGAGTACTTTGAGTTTGGAAGAAGTTGATGTTCCCGGCATACTGGAAGTTAAGAGTAAGGTGGCAAGGCGTCTTTTTCAGACTTTCTATGAGGAAACGTTTCCGAAATTGTGCCCCCATGATCAAGAAAAGTGTGCACAAACTGTTTTAGACATTGGGAAAGTAAATACTCCTCTAAAAGAGCCGGCTATTTCAAAGCACACCGGAGGTCGTCCAGTCGGAGCTCCTAACAAACAACCTAGGTCAACGCAAAGAAGACCGTCTGCATGGGAGCACACTAATGTTGAGATGGATGCTAGAGATTTGGAAGAAACACCCCCAAAGAAGCAAAAAAATGCTTCTAATTCTGAAACATTCAAGAAACCAAAGATTAAGGTGATTGGCAAGTACAAATCTCACATACCCGCGTCAATGCGCACCCATGTGAATGGTTGGTTTGAGGTAAATGGAGATGGAAATTGTGGATTTAGAGCAATAGCTCATGAATTGCATGACAACCAACACTTATGGAGGGAAGTAAGAGATTTGATGATAGCTAAGGTCAAAGAGATTTGGCACCTAGTTCAAGGAACTTGGATTGGACCTCCACAACAACCAACTTTGGAGAGCGCTTTACACCAACTTACATGGGAAGGAATAGGAAGGGCTCCAGAAGATCACTGGCTAGCTACCCCGGAAATGGGATGCCTTGTGGCATCCACATTCAACATAGTGTTCGTAACGGTGGGAAAAAATGCTAACTACACTTACCTTCCTCTACAACGTCCTACTTGGTTAGAAGATGGTGACACACTTCCGACGTTCTGCTTATTCTATATTAAGAGTGAGAGACATTTTGTTCCGGTAAGTTTTTGTGGCTTCTCGCGTTCTGCGAGAAGCCACAGACTCGCGTTCTGCGAGAAAATGTTGCATAATCAAACAAATTACTGCTGCGTACTAAAAAAATGCAGAAATCCCAGAAAATGCAGAAACTTACCATCTCCGACATAAGAATATCGAGCGCTCCCCTATAGTCCCTTCCGACTTGCCCCTTCTTCAGCTTTACATTCTTAGGCATCCACCGGTATGCCCATGGTTGCTCCGCTATCCACCGAGGACGTTCAGTAGGTCGGAAGTGTGGGAAGTAGTTGTAGATCCATGCCTAAGAAATACAAAGTACGTTAAATATGAAAATATATATAAGTATGTAAATTAAACGCTTAGAAAGTATAATACCTGCAACAAGGTGTAACAGAAAGACATCTGGGCACAACCCTGTCGTGTGCATACCCCCAGCTGCCTATACAGATGGGCCAAAGCAGCTGAACCCCACGATATGCCCGTAGCATGGGCATAGGTTTCCAAATAAGGCCCATATCTAAGCCGAATCAAGTTCTGTGACTTGTCCGGAAATAAGAGCGAGGAAGCAGTATACAACACCCATCCTAAACCCTTTCGCTCTGGACCTAGGTTTTCACAATGCCTTCTAAACCAATCAGCTTTCACCCTCCCAGAATCTAAAGTGTGCGGATCTACTCCAAAAATTTCCGCCCCCTTCCTACCATAGTATTTTATAATCTCATCATGACTAAACTTGGCACCCAGTTTCTTACAAGTAGTCATTGCTTTCCCTTCTATAGGTAGGCCTAAAATCATATGTACATCCAGAAAGCCAATAGTGATCTCACCACAAGGGAGGTGGAATGAGTTAGTCTCCGGTTGCCATCGTTCGATGAACGCTTCAATCAACGGATAGTCGATTGCTTCGTACATCATGTCAGGTAGATCTGACAATCCAACAACACCGGGAATCTCTGACCAGTCATCGTTGTCCAATGGCCAATCACTGCTTTGCTTTGTCCGTTGTTGTGGCTTCATCGGACCTTTCAACTGCAGAAAAATACAAAATTACACACTGCAAGCCAAATTTACAAAAAATACAGTTTCTGCAGAATTATCAGCTTCTGCAGAAACCAAGCATTTTCTCGCGTTCTGCGAAGAGTAACACCCTCGCGTTCTGCGAGTATGCCACTCCTCGCGTTCTGCGAGAAAATGCACAGAAATTGCATTTTCTGATAATTCTGCAGAATTTCTGTTAATGTATTAAAAATGCAGAAAATCAATAAATTAGTAAATTACCTCCCCTTTCTGGATGTGGAACGCCACATGTGCTTCAAATCCCTTAAGCAACTCGGGATCTTCTGGACCGCCAGGTGTGGCATGAGTGAGCTCAGGATCATACTTTGGCTCATTCTTCTTGGACTTCCTCTTTCTTTTTGGTTTCTGGACCAATTCTTCTTCTTCTTCTTCTTCTTCTTCTTCTTCTTCTTCATCATCATCATCATCATCATCATCACCTTCTTCTTCGTGTTCTTCCCCAACACCTTCATCCTGGTACTCTTGTTCCATCGCTTCTGGTTGAGGATTGTAAGAAGAAGAACAAGCTTGTCCACTTCCTTGACCCATGTCTTCAGGAACACTTCCCTCACCAAATCCACCTCCCCAACATTGTCCACCGACCCAACTTTGTCCACCCCACCCTTGTCCAACTTCCACTACAGCATACTGAGGAATGAAATTGTCCCAGCTACCCGATTGTTCATATGGAGTTGATTGTGGTGCCCATTGAGTTGACGGTTGTGCACATGAAACTGACTCTTGAGAATAAAGGTCCCAATCATCATTTCGATACCCTTGATATGTATCTGCTCGTTCTATCCCACTAGGCACAGAACAGTCTTCCCCGGCATAACTATGGACACCACTGTACCGCTCTATGGCGCGATAATCAACGTCGGGGAGCCCCTCGGGGAAGAGCTCTACCGGTGTTGTATTCTTTGCTCGTTCTCTCACAGCGTTCCTATTTCTTCGACGGGTTGAACGTCCAGGACGATCCATTACCTAAAAAAATGTAAAGTAGAATCAGTATATAAATATAACAGTATATAAAGTAAAATCAGTATATAAAGTAAAATCAGTATATAAATATGTATCTGCAGAAGAGGAAAGAATTTCCTCTTATGTCAATTCCTCGCGTTCTGCGAGTAGCATGACACTCGCGTTCTGCGAGTACCATGACCCTCGCGTTCTGCGAGTACCATGACCCTCGCGTTCTGCGAGTATACTACACCCCTCGCGTTCTGCGTCAATTTGCACAATCATGAGTTTCCGGCAACAGTTTCCGGCGAGATTTTCCGACGAAAATTCAATATTTTAGCTAAAATACCTATCAATTTAAGTAAATTACCAAATAAACATCAAAACCCTAAATAAAATCAACAACCCTAATCAAAAACCCTAACCCTAATGAATTTCAACATAAAACAACATCCACTCATCCACTCATCCACCATAATTCAAAATCATCATCTTTCATCCATTATACAACCATTTCTAAATCAACATTCAATATCAAAACATCATATAATATGCAATTTTCTATACTAACAACATATATTCATCTAAAAACAACATTAAAAAGCATAAGAATATTAGAAACATACCTTATATGGAGATTTGAATTGAAAAGAGGAAGAAGAAGTAGGTTGAAATTGAGAGAGATGGTAAAATGAGAAGAGAGCGGCGGAATTTTTTTATGGTGGCTGTAAAAATGGGCCGAGTAGGGTTTTTCCCCTTTTATAGGGAAAAAACACCCTCGCGTTCTGCGAGGTGACGCACCCTCGCGTTCTGCGAGGGGACGCACCCTCGCGTTCTGCGAGGGGACGCACCCTCGCGTTCTGCGAGGGGACGCACTCTCGCGTTCTGCGAGGATGCGCTTCCTCGCAGAACGCGAGGGCCCGGGCGTTATTTAGAAAACGCCCGGGCTGTATTTAGCAAGGGCCTAATTTTAATGATTGTGACAAACGGGGTACTTATAATAAAACAGTAAACTTATGATTCTTTGTTACTTTGTTTCTCTTGCATCAATCTTGATCTAGTTTTTTTATTAGGCAAGAATTTGGATTTCATGCATCACTAATTGGATTGGACGTTTGGATGAGGATAAGAATAAATTTTGTCTGAGACTCCTTATATAAATAGAAAAGAGTCATGTAATAATACTTGTTAAAATGATAAATGAGAATGAATGTGGAGCCTTGGATCAAGAGAGATCCAAAAGCCCATATGATGACACGTGGCACCCCTTGTCCCCCCTTGTCCCCACCGCCGGACCGCCGCCGGAGAACCGCCGGACCGCCGCCGGAGAACCGCCGGACCGCCGCCGGAGAACCGCCGGACCGCCGCCGGAGAACCGCCGGACCGCCGCCGGAGAACCGCCGGACCGCCGCCGGAGAACCGCCGGACCGCCGCCGGAGAACCGCCGGACCGCCGCCGGAGAACCGCCGGACCGCCGCCGGAGAACCGCCGGACCGCCGCCGGAGAACCGCCGGACCGCCGCCGGACCATCTTTGATGAACATCAAGTGTTCATAAATGTTCATCACATTCTACTTAAATGTTCATCAATTTTTGATGAACATCAAGTGTTCATAAATGTTCATCACATTATACTTAAAAGTTTTCCAACTGAATGTTCATCACATTCTACTTAAATGTTCACCAATTTTTGATGAACATCAAGTGTTCATAAATGTTCATCGCAATGTTCATTTGTACATACTCTAATGAATGTTCATCACATTATACTTAAAAGTTCACCAATTGAATGTTCATCTAAATGTTCATCATCTCATACTTAAATGTTCATCATCTCATACTTAAATGTTCATCATCTCATACTTCAATGTTCACAAGAATTTAATAAAATGTTCATTAGCCAAAGTTCATTACAATCGAGTTAAATGTTCATCAAAATGTTGATAAATGTTCATCTTCTCTTACTTAAATGTTCATCAAACATCACTTTAATATAATTTCGAGTAGAAAAACACTTGATCTTTATAAAAAATTACCTAAATGTTCATCATCTCATACTTAAATGTTCATCAAACATCCTTAAATGTTCACAAGAATTTAATAAAATGTTCATTACTCAAAAGTTCATTACAATTAGCTTAAATGTTCATCACGCTATTCATAAATGTTCATCAAAATGTTTATAAACGTTCATTTTGATATACTCTACTGAATGTTCATCACATTTTAATTTTCACCAACACAATGTTCATCACATTATAATTAAATGTTCATCACGTTGTTCATAAATGTTCATCAAAATGTTTATAAACGTTCATTTTGATATACTCTAGTATATGTTCATCACATTTTAATTTCATGTTCACCAAGAGAATGTTCATCACATTATAATTAAATGTTCATCACATTATATCTAAATGTTCATCACATTATATCTAAATGTTCACCAATTTGAATTAGACTTAAAATTTTCATTTTATACTTTAACCTTTTCATTTATTATTGGACCTCCGCCGGACCCCCGCCGGACCCCGCCGGACCCCCGCCGGACCCCGCCGGACCCCCGCCGGACCCCCGCCGGACCCCCGCCGGACCTCCGCCGGACCGCCACAACTACCCCCACTTGTAGTGGGGTAACTAGTTTAATCTAAGCCATTGGATGCCTTAGCATCCAATGGCTTAGATTCATTCTTATTTATCTCTAAGAGAGAGTTTATTATGAGATTCTCACCCTTTAAAAATATTATATAATGTAATAGCTTGTCAAATTTGTTTATCGAAAGCAATGATAAACATTTAAACACGAATATCATAAAAAATTTGTAGAAGAGAGTAAATATCCGCAATAATAGTGCAAATTTTCCAAAAGAATTGTGAGATTATCGATGCTTTTACACATGCCCTAATACATGAAAATATATTATAACATACATTTATTTCTAGGGATAAAAGTTTAGAATATTCTTTGTAATACTAACACGTTAGAAAAGTCCTAAAGGAGGGAGTAGGAAACCCCATACCATTAGCGTTGACAGTAGAGTAGACTCATGCATGCTCAAAGTGGGTTCCTCACCGAAAGCTACATATCACCAAACTTAAAAATATTCTTTAACAATAATAAAATGAGGATCTCAGTCAATGATACACCAACGAGTTACCCATAAAGTTCACAATAGCTAGTAAAAAAAAGCTACCCACGAGATATTAAAAAAATTCTAAAATTCAATGATGAAAAAATTGGATATCAATGCATCATAACTTTGATCAAATTCACTTTCATATCTATCTCTCTATACCTATACTAAAACAGAACGTTGTTTTGCCATATGTCGTCTTTATATTCAATTTGCCTATGTGTCGACCTCTAAGCTATGCTACATCATCCACCATGTCATCCGACTTTAAATTTTAATAAATATCTTTGAATTAAATAAGTAAAAAAATCAAAAAGATATCTAATAGGTTATATAACAAAAAGAAATATCGATTTTTATCTTTTATCATATCATATCTTTATCTATTATTATATTATCAATCTAATTAAATTGAGTTATTAATAAACTTAAACTATACAACATAAATCGTAAACTATAAACTATAATATATCTATTATTCCTATCCTTACATGAATTATTTACTTATAGCAAGCTTATGGGATTAAAGACTATTTGGATGTCATTCAATAATGCATAATGGTACTTTTTTAGAGAGGGCAACTTTGAGAAGTCTTGGTCGTCTTTTCGTCTTCATCTTCTTTGTTCACTATCTTCCCGCCATGTTCCACCTCCAAAATCTCATCCGATCACATTACACTCCATATCCTTTCTATCTCTACCATGAAGAAGCAACTTCTGAGATTACCTCCTCTTCCCGTCACCCGCGAACGGTGGCTAAACGACGACCAACCGACGCCCGAGAAAATTCTAACCCTCTCCCCTGACTCCTCTGTCTCCTCCACCTCTCCGAAATCATCGTCCCGGGCCCGAAAAACGATCCATGCTGCTAGATCAGCTGCAGGAGCTTTTGTTGCTTGCTTCATTCCTTTGGATTATGAACCGATCTCTCATGTTTCGTTTGACTCGCATCACACGAAACCTGCCTCTGGTACAACAACTATTCTTTGACTTAAGCAAAATGACTCATTTAAATGTCTATGTTGCTTATTTTGTGAATTAGTAGTTAGAATATGTAATTTTTGACACAATCTTCATTTTAAGTCATCGGAAACAATATGGTATAACAACTATTCTTTGAGTTCAAGATTTTGTAGAATAAAGCATAATGAATTAACTGTCTATGCTTCTTATTTTGTGAAGTGGTAGTTAAACTGTAATTATTGACGCAATCTTGATTTTAAGTCATCGGAAACAACCTCTTTGATCTTCTAACAAAGGGTTAAGGTTGCGTACATCTTCTAACACACTAGTTAGACTATGTAAATTTGGCTCTGTTCGGCGCTAATAGTGGCCTTCACTTTGCCAAAAATAAGCTAGTTTATTTTTTTCCATAAGCTAGTATTTCAAGCTTTTTTTTAAATTAAACTAGCTTATTGCTTGATATACCGAACAGACTGTTTTTTGTTTTTTGTTGTTGTGTACAACAACTATAATTAGAAAGAGATAAGAATTCCACAGTTTCTTCTGCAGCGTCTACTAACGGATCTAGTTGCGGTATTCGCGACGGTTCTAGACACTCGTACAATGCGAGACAGACAGAGGAGCAAGATCAAGATGTAACATTCACAATGGAACAGATCTGTAAGGCCACCATGAACTTTTCTCCATCTCTCAAGATTGGACAAGGTGGTTTCGGTACTGTTTACAAAGGGACTCTTCATAATGGCAAAGTGGTAGCAATCAAGCGAGCTAAGAAGGTTCAAAGAATTGTATACACTGATTTTTTTTACAGAAATTTAGGCATGAGAACTTACTTTGTTTTTGTGTTGTTAGGGTGCATACGATGCTCACATGGGTGTTGAGTTTCAGCGAGAGATAGAGATTCTTACCCAAGTCAAGCACTTCAGTTTGGTCCGGCTTCTCGGATTCTTGGCGGAAGGAGATGAAAGGATTATTATTGTAGAGTATGTTCCAAATGGAAACCTTAGAGAGCACCTAGAAGGTAAAAAATGATTGTAGAAACAATGTTAGTTGAATGCTCAATTTTTTTCTTCTATATAAGCCCTTTTTTATGCTCGTTTTTAACTTAATTCTCAGAATAAGCGTTATTCCTAGATACATAGAAACTTTAAAGAAACAAATCTATAGAGAAGAGGAGTTGTTTTAAACAGCTCAACTTCTTCACAAGAAAAAATAACAGAGGAGTCCTCTTGAGCTTTTCTCGATAGAATTGTTTTGTTTTTAAGTTACCACATATCTCGGAATAACGCTTATTCTGAGAATTAAGTTAAAAACGAGCATAGTGCCTACATAGTAAAAAAAATCTTTAATGGTCTAGGCTGATCTGTGCATCGGTTTTTATAGGAAAAAGAGGAGATCTTCTTAGCTTCTCTGTAAGGCTGGATGTTGCAGTTGATCTTGCACACGCAATTACTTATCTTCACACCTACACAGGTTTGTCTCAAAATCCTGCAACAAAAAATTTCTTAGACATGTTTTCAGCAAAGAATCAGAAAATTAAGCCAACTTACTCGGTTTCATTGTGAACAGATCATCCGATCATTCATAGAGACATTAAATCATCCAACATCCTCCTGACAGACAACTACAGAGTAAAAGTTGCAGATTTCGGCTTTGCTCGTCTAGCTGCAGATAGAAACTCTGATGCTACTCATGTATCAACCCAAGTAAAAGGCACAGCTGGGTACTTAGACCCACAATACATGAAGACGAGGCAACTGACTGATAGAAGCGATGTCTACTCGTTCGGTGTACTGCTTGTCGAATTGTTTTCAGGAAGACGACCCATTCAGTCTAGACGAGAGTGCAAAGACCGCGTGACAGTGATATGGGTACGGTTTTAATTTGCAGCAAAGAAAATGATGGATGGTTTTGTTTACTGATATGGTAAACTGTAAATGCAGGCTATCAAGAAGTTGATGGATGGGAAAGTAAGTGCAGTTCTGGATCCAAGGTTAGAGACGAACGCTGCAAATATACTAGCACTTGAGAGGATAATTAAACTTGCTCTGCAGTGTTTGGTGCCGCAGAGAGATGATCGTCCTAGCATGCAACTTTGTGCAGAGATGCTGGGGAACATCAGGAAGGATTATAGAGAAGAATCTGCAGTGCAAAAATCATCGCCTTCAACTACGACATGACAAGCATAGGATTGTTATGTTCTGTGTAATATAGAGTAGAAGATGATTCTTTCTTTTCATGATCACACCATATAAGGAAAATATCTCCAATTTTGGTTCAATATGCATATAATATGTCATTATATCTATAAAAAGAAGAAACTGCATTGCCAAATGAACCATGACTAAGAAATTTTACCTGAGATAGGAATCCTGCATCATCTACATTTGTTAATCCCGGTGCTGAGTTTCGGTTTACTTTTCGCTACATCGAATCTCAGAGGAATTGAATCAAGCACCAAAACTGAAACCATAAACTTATCAAGCACCAAAAATGAGCTATACTGTCACTGTGGAGGCATTCCATCGTGCAATAAACTTTGCAACTATAAAATTGATACTTTAACATACCGCTTTCTCGAATACTCCAAAACACACAAACCTATAAACACTCAATCAAGTACCAAAATACTGTATATTCACTAAAGAATATGGGGATCAAGCTTCCATGCCCGCACAAACTCAAGGAACGAGGAAAAGACTGACAGTTCAATTAACTAGGCAAAAAATAAAATGAGTACTAAATTCTTATCGAAATTCTACCTGACAGCTTTGCTAGAAACAGTGACACGAGCCTTATTCAGTAACAAACTACACAATTGAATACTCGTTTGGTATCGATATGAGTGAGTAATATTTCTTTAGGGATTTAAAATCATATTGATATTTATATACTTGTTCATACCAAACAACAAATATCGATATACTCCATATATTAAACAAACATATGAGGTATTGATATATCTAATATCGGGATATCGATACCAGTTTCTTAATCTATTGGAAACAATCCCATATATCTGATATCTATACTTACTACACACAACCAAATAATTGCACAAACCCTAACTCAAACAGAAAAATAACAGACAGAAAAGAGAGACCTGGCAACGAAATCGAACTGATAATTCAATAAAAACGAGTTAACAAATCGTCGCTGGCGAAATCGATCTTCGATCGACATGGAATCAATTTCTCTGTAAGGATCTCAGGCTATTGAAGAATAAAGAAGGCGCGTGCAGAACACGCAGCCTAGTAGTAGTGACGTATCAAATGTCAATCAATCTTGTCTCCTAGCCGTTGGATCTTTCAGGATCTCGCTTTATCGTACGGTTATACAGTTTCATCCTATTTCTTTTCTTTTTTTCCCGTCGTGTATTTTTATTCATAAATGGTAAAAAAATCTCAGATACTATTCTTCGTAGCTTCTATGCTTCATCGAGAAACAACAATGATTTCGCGATCATAAAAAACGGATATATCTATATTGTTTATATACTTTTACACAAATTTATTACGTACATTACATTAACACATTAATGGAAGTAGTTACTTGTCTCAAACGCAACAAATTTGATGATAACTGAGTTTTTTTTTATAACCTAGACAGCAATTCCAGATACAACATTACATACGATATGAATTAAAGCTGCCCTAGCTAACATCAACTAACAAAAGTACAGAAAAAACTAATGCAGCAACCAAAACATGAAACCGAAAATCAGAACTAACAACTAGTTTCTAAGATCACAACACGATAATCAACCTTACATGATAAGAGACTTCAACGATCTCGCCTTCACGGGCTTCCTCATCCTCTTCCTCCCACTATCGTCGTCTTCATCATCATCATCACTAAAGTCCAGCTCCTCGTCGCTCTCGTGTACCAACGAACGAGAGCAAGACGAGGAAGAACAACTCTTGGATATATTATTCTTTTTTCCATCATCTTCATCATTTGCACCTCGTTTCTTCGCCCACCTAGGGCCAAATCCTGAGTAGTAGTAAAACTCGGGATTGGTCGAAGGATTCGAGGGAGTCGACCGAGGAAGTACCGGTGGAGCTGCCACCACCGGATTCTTCCTCGGCCTCCCTCGTCTCCTCTTCGGAGGCTGATCATCGACAACCATAGGCTCGACATTCGCTACATCAGACGAATTTTCCACTATCGAGTAACTGATAATATATAGGGTTGAATTCAGAATATATATATACCCTAAATTAGAATGGGATTTAGGGTTACAAATTAAACTAAATGTACCTATTATCAGCTGAGTTTCTTACAATGCCATAGCTATCGTGGTCCGTTTCGATTGCCTGAGCGGGAAAATAATACGACGAAACGACGTCGTCTCATAAATATCGAATTGGGAAATTGAGATTCGGAAACCCTAACAAAAGGGACGATAACGAAGAAGAATAACGAAACCCTAGAAATGCGAGATCTGAAGGAGGGAGAAATTACCTGGGTATGGCGGAAATGGAGGGGAGGAGAAGGAGGAGCGTCCCATGGAGAGCGGTTGACGACACAGACGTGAGCTTGGAGAAGCTCTTGAGGAGGGTTCGGGGAAGAAGACGAAGCAGCTGTACTCCATATGATACTCGCCGTTAGCTTCTTATTCTTCCTTAAACGCATCGTTTTGCTGCTCGGATTTCTTCTTGATTTGATTTTTCCTTCTTCTTCCTCTTTCGCTCTCAGCTGGTACGAGATCTCTCTAGCAAACCCTCGATTTAGTTTTTCTCCAGTCGAGCTGAAATATAAGGCTATTCAGTTTTGGGAAATGACTGTTTTGTCCTTGATCTGGTCTTGTTATTACAGTTTGAAGGTGCCCTCAATTGTGTCTGAAATTACGAAGTGCCACTCGTGCCCTATTTTCTGTGTTCTGTTCTATCTTAAACTCTCGGTCTCTTCTGCATTTTCCGATCAATGTAAAAACGAGTCGGGCTGTCGAAATGCATTCGAGAAAACCGACTACAGAGGAATTGCCTTCAAGGTTTTTGTGGTTTCTAACCATGACAGCAGTTTAATTTAGTTGCTCTAAAAAGATCTATTGTCCTGCTGTAGTATTTATGTTGTTCAGTTAAGTAGCTAGGTTAAGATAATGTTATTGCCTATAAGTCAAGTTAAGTAGTGTGCATTCCCTTTACAGGATTGTCCTTGCTCTGATCTTATCTGTCAGATATATACGAACAAGTACAGTTGTGTTTTGAGAATTGGATAAGAGTTTATGGCTTACATATATTATCAGCACTGTTGCATTCATGTTAGGTATGAGCTTTTACTGGTGTTGAATCAGAATCTAAGTTCTATGGATACACTGAATTTTAGTTTTTCCTGACAAAAAAATACCCCTCACATCATCTAAAATACAAAAGCGCACCAAATCAGGCGGAGAGTCAATAACATGAACGCTTTAAGGAAAAGAAAAAACAAGAAAAGCTAAGACGTGCCGGAACTGGATCTCCTAATCCCTACGAAGGAAGCCTTGAGTCATCGAGACGAGACTGAATAAAGGGTGATAACGCTGCATAGGTTTGTTAAGCAACACAACCGCCAATTGGGAATCTGTTTTGAGGCAAACATTCTTGTATCCCTTGTCCCAAGCAATCATGAGACCCGACACAATACCCTAAAGTTCCGTAACAGGAACCGAGCAAAAGCCGATATTATGGACGAAACCGACAAAGCGAAATTAGTTAATCCAGTTCTGGATAATCCAGTGAGCCAGAGATTGGTTAATTTTTTTTTATAAAAAAATATGGTTCTTTAAACGTAAGGAATGCCAAAATTAGTAAATAGTAATCCTTTGGATATACTGTAGCTTAGATTACAAGAACAAGATATAGTGGTAGGAAAGTAGTAAGATTTTCTTTTCGGTTGTCTGATTTTCTAAATTTAATATGATTTCGGCTGTCAATCTATCTTCTTTTGTAGGGTAACGAGTTATCGAGTCATCATCGTGGTTTGACTTCAACGGCTAAGATTTAATGGGCTTCATAATTTGTAGATGGGCTAACATGTCTCTCTTATTCTTTAGCGTTCATATAAAATACTTATGTATAAAATTCAATTTAAATGTTTCAAGTCTTTCTCTTTTATCTCGAATGAACTAAAAAGGGTATTTTCTTTAATTTTATTTCTGACGTTGGTCCCATTTACATAGTGTCTAATTGTCAGCGAAAAAGTCGATACAATAGCATATACTCTCCGTAGTAAACAGCAAACAGCTGATTCATTCATGATAAACGTCGAAAATCCTTTTTTTTGCCAATTGTTTTTTATTTTGCCACTTAAATGATTGTAGATTGTAGATTGGGCCGCATAGACGAGTATGTCACAAATTTCATATTGGGCCAAAAGTCCAATCCAAAAATTGAAATGTTAACGGCCCATCAGATGATAATGAACTCAAGGCTAGAAGGTACTGACTAAATCAAAAAATTACATTTGTTGGATAGAAAAAAACAAGAGATTTTTTTACGGTCAGCTGGCCTCCGGCCACTAGTATTTATGTAGGTCCGTCCCTAATCACATATGTCTTCAATGTGACATGAATCACTTCATGCAAAGAACAAGCTTCCATCTTCTGAAAGCTTCTCAGCATGCACAAGTTCATTACTATTTGATGGTGCCAAGAACAATATCATCTCTGCCCAGAATTCTGCTAATATCTTCCATCTTTTCTCTTGGTCTTTCACAAAAGTTACTATATCATTTCATAGCTTTGCACCACTTCTTAGTAAAGTGATCCTTGGATCTCCAATCTCTGTGTCAGTACTAATCAACTTCATCATATTTTCGTAATTGACCATCTCATTAGTCTTCCCACAACTGAAGCTAGTTGCAATATGTCATACCAGGATACATCTCGCAGAAGCTAGTTGCAATATGTCATACCAGGATGATTTCAATCTCATTCTCATTCTCAAGCTTGCAAAGCCCAAGAGAGATCCTTCATGACTCCATTTTGCCTCAAAGTTGTGGCCCCATTACTCAGTTTGAGGCCATTTCGTTGCAAAGATATGACCACCGCTTCCTTGACTTGATCGGGCAACACAAGATCATAAGATAATTTCCTGTCATGTTTGGGAAAAGGTATCCCAATAACAACAGCAACACGATATAGAAAGCCTAATGCTTTTGGGAAACCTGTACAAGAATCTACAAGAGAGTATTGTCCAAGCTTTCTCTTCCATGTCTTCCTCCACCAAGTGTTGGTACTTTTGCATGATGACCCTAGAAAAATTGACCCAACAATCTCAAAAAACCAACTGACTCTCTTGTTTGATGTTTTCCTCTCCACATAGTACTCCCTCCGTCCCCTATTATAGATCACGTTTTTCATTTTGGACGTTCCAAAATATAGCTCCTACTTTCTTTTTTTATCTTTTGTCTTATTATCAATATCACATCAATCTACACTCTCTTTACTCCTTTTTACATCAAAACTCACACCAATTCACTTTTTTATCTTTTCTCTCCTACATAAAAATCCACACCCACTCACAATCTCTCTCCTCTCCACTTTTGTTTTCATCTTCCTTAATTTACCTCGGTAACAACAAACGAGATCTATAATATGGGACGGAGGGAGTAGCAATCTAGGGCAACTTTCAACCATCTAGAAGTGAGAAATGTGAGATTAACTACATCGAATCAGATTATCATAAACATACACAAAGAACTTAATGCAGAATGTAAATGACTCAATGAATTGTTAACGAGGTTCGGACTCAGCCTATTCCCCGTGGCCTCAAGATTGATGGCCAAATCCACTAAGTAGGTCACAAACTTACAAGAGAGCAAAGCTCTAAGTTCAGATCAAATACATAGAACAGAGACAACAAGAATCTGTAAAACAAGAGAAGAAAAACTCCCTAAACCACGCGTGTGACCAGATCTCCTCCAAACCTCAACTCCGTCGAGCATCTGCAAGCTTCGCAACTCGTCAAAGGCCTCCAACTCCAAGCAAGAACACAATCCACTCGAAGTTATCTCTAGAAGCAAAAGCTTTGCTTCTGTCGAGATCAAGCTCTCGATCCACAGTCAAGAACACTCAGGAAAACCTAACCCTAGCACACAAGCTCTCTTTTACAGATGAAGGCGGAGAAGAAGAATGAAGCGATGAGAGAGAGAACCCGGGTTAGGACTATATATACCTCATCCCAACAAGTGAAACGCGGAGCTCCAGCTTCCTCAAAACGGGTCGGGTTGAGCATCTGGGCCACAACTGGCTTCTGGGCCTCTAATAGTGGGCCAAGCCCAATTACAGATTAAAGCATCTAAACTAAACTAAGCATAAATGATCTGAACAAACACTTAAGGATTGATCATCAACAAAATGACAATCATCCATTACAATTTGCCCTCTTGATTGTCATGAAACCTACTCAGCCTAGTTCTAACTGTAACACACAGTCGTACTAAACTAGGAGTGAATTCTGGCACATCTACCATCGTCGGCCAAAGCTCACACTCCATCATGGGCAGCTCCAAATATGCAGGAAGTCCCTACAAAATGTAAACTTGTCAGCTGTCACAATCTTAGTACCAAAATCTGCAGGATTTAAGTCACCCTTAATCTTAGTAACAACTATTTGCTTCTTTTCAATCAGATCTCTAATAAAATGATGTCTAACATCAATGTGTTTAGACCTTTCATGATAAACATGATCTTTACATAAGTACAAGACACTCTGACTATCCATATGCAAAACAGGTACATAAGTGGTACACTGGATTTCATTCAATATTCCAGTTAGCCATATGGCTTCTTTAGCAGCTTCAGTTGCAGCTATGTACTCAGCCTCTGTAGAGGAGAGTGCCACAACTGACTGTTGATGTGTCTTCCAGGAAATACAATTCCCAGCCCAAGTATAAAAGTAGGAAGTAGTAGACTTTCTAGTATCTTTGTTACTAGCATAGTCTGAATCCACATAACCAAATAACTCATCTCTAGATGTATGCTCACCATACACTAGACACAAGTCTTTGGTCTCACTAATAAACCTTAGAGCATATTTCATAGCCAACCAGTGGTCATTACCTGGATTGGACATGAATCTGCTCAAAACACTAATGGCAAAGGCAAGATCTGGTCGTGTACACAACATTGCATACATTACAGATCCTACTGCCACATCATAAGGCACACTAGATATTTGCTCTATTTCTTTAGGGTCAGTAGGGCAACTATTCTTACTAAGCTCCAAATGCCCTCCTAAGGGTATAGAGGTAGGTTTTGAGTTATCCATACTGAATTTATCCAAAACTTTCTGAACATACTCAGTCTGAGATAACCTCATGAGCTTACTCTTCCTATCTCTAACTATTCTAACACCTAGAATCATTTGGGCAGGGCCTAAATCCTTCATATCAAAGTGTAACTTTAAGTCTCTCTTAACACCAGAAATTAAAACTTTAGAGTTACTGATAAGAAGAATGTCATCCACATAAAGAAGCACATACAAGGGAGAACTAGTCTTAACACCCTTAAAATAAAGACAAGTGTCATAACTGCTTCTGTGGAAACCTAATTGTTTCATGCAAGCATCAAATTTTAAGTTCCATTGTCTAGGTGATTGTTTCAACCCATAGATAGATCTTGTTAATAAACAAGCATGATCAGGATTTTTAGTGTCAATAAAACCCTTAGGTTGTCTCATGTAAATTGTCTCATCCAATTCACCATGTAAGAAAACAGTCTTAACATCCATTTGTTCTAGTTCCCAGTCAAACACAGTGCACATAACAAGCAAAAGTCTCATGGTCTTATATTTAACCACAGGTGCAAATATGTCATTGTAGTCTATGCCTTCTCTTTGGGTAAAACCTTTGGCTACTAATCTAGCTTTGTATCTAGGAGGATCCTTTGGACTATTACCCTCTTTTATTTTGTAAATCCATTTACAGTCAATGAGCCTAGCATTTGCAGGTTTGGACACTAAAGTCCAAGTTTTATTAGTCATCATAGAGTCTATTTCATCATTCATAGCACTAAACCACTTCTTAGACTCTAAACACCTAGCAACATGCTCATAAGTGTCAGGGGTATAGCTATTATTGATCACACTAGCAGTCATGAAAGCATAGTCAACAAGACCAGTACACATAGCCACAGCCTCAACATTATTCACAAAGAACTTTTTATTTGGAATTCTAAGTCTAGGGGCTCTATCTCTAGTTAATTGATATTCATTTAAGTCATGCACATTATTAGAGTTATTATTATTCTCAGACACCACAGTGTTATGATTGTACACATCAGAATATAAAGGAATATCAGTGATAGAGGAGGATACTTCCCTGTTTCCTTCCCCTAAATGTTGATGGTTGTTGTTTGTGTCACTCTCAGCTTCCAGACTGGTTTTATTTGAGTCTGGTTCAGCTGCTCTTGAATCTTCTTCAGATTCATTCTGACTCATGGAAGGATGTCCTAGGTCGAACTCCTCCTCTCCTGGGACTTCACTTGGTCCTTCTGGTATGTAGAATTGGTTTCTAGTCACCACTTCTACACTCTCTGCTTCTTTGGTACCTGTACTCTTGGTTGCAGTGGTTAGGATATTCTTATAATGAAAATCTTTTTCATTAAATGTTACACTCCTAGATAAGATCACTTTATAACCCTGAGGTTGGATTATAAGTAGCTTATATCCTTTTAATCCCTCAGGGTAACCTAACATGATACACTTATGAGCTCTTGGTTTTATTTTTTCTTGAGAAATTTGTGAGTAGGCAGTACAACCAAATGGTATCAAATAAGATATACTTGGTTTTCTTCCATTCCACATTTCTTAAGGAGTCTTAAAATCAATAACAGAAGAAGGTGATCTATTTATGAGGTAAGAAGCTGTAGTAACAACTTCTCCCCACAAGGAATGTTTTAATCCTGAAGTTATTAGCATGCATCTAGCTTTTTCTAATAAAGTTCTATTCATTCTTTCTGCAGTACCATTTTGTTGGGGTGTTCCAAGCACTGTTAAGTGTCTTTTGACCCCTTTCTTGAGTACAGAAATCATTAAATAAGTGATCACAAAATTCAAGGCCATTATTTGTTCTAAGACACTTAAGTTTCAAGTCAGATTGTTTTTCTACAGCAAATTTCCAGTTCTTAAAGGTAGAGAATGCTTCAGCCTTAGTTTTTAATAAGTATATCCACACTTTCCCTATTAATAGACTAAATTCTGCATAGTTGCTATCTTTATCTTAGCTTAAACATAGTACTATAGTAGGTAGGATATATTCTTTTAGTATGCTGACTTAAATATGAACGTAGATCCAGAAGATAGAAATAATTGATCGATTAAGTTCATTAATCAATGGAATACAATTGGTTGGATCGTGTTGAGGTCTTTCTATATGATTTCCAGCGTTTTCTTATGTAACTCTCCCATAAATTTCATCTCAAAAAACACATTCTTCCTTAACTTATCCCCATTTAGTTTTAATAAATCGACGGTTCCTATTAACCCTACTACTTGCAGGTTTATATGCTAAATAATTATATTCATTAATTAAAGACTTCGTCGATCAATCATTCGGAGTACTAATTTAACTAAATTTTGGTCTCCGCGCGCAAAGCGCGAGCTGTAACGTATTAATATGTACTTAGTCCCCTAATGTTCTTCTCATGTCAAATTTATGCACTATTCACAATTTAACACAATTTACTAGATTGTTTTCAATTCATAAGAATAAATATGGTCATATGAGATCTTGTTTTGTTCGTCTCATTGAGTACTTTACAAATATCAAATTTTTATAAATTTTAGAAACATATAATAAGTGATATTAACGATGCAAAACGTATATCGGCAAACGTGTCCAAGTGAAATGGGAAGAACATTGAGGGACAGAGGGAGTAATATTTAGACATATGTAATATTATTCGTCTTTTTTAAGTCTTATATTATAACATCTATATATATTATTTATATTTGACTTTATTTTTATTGAGCGAATGTCAATCCGACCACATATATTTTACTCCCTCTGTCCCCTTATATAGTTCATGTTTCATATTTTCGCACTAATCACGCCCTTCTAAGATATAAGAACAAATGTAGTCATGTGGGGTCTTATTTGATTCGTCTCGATGAGTACTTTAATGTATCAAAATTTGATAATTTTTTTATTAACATATAGTTAGAGATATCGACGATACAAAACGTGTCTCGACACATATTCAAAAAGAAACAGGAACATTATTATGGGACAGAGGGAGTATAATATAGTGATCACAGTTGGCAAATTAGTAAGTAATTAAATAGTGTCATTGAGGTTGTTACATGTATGTGTTTCTTTTGGTTTGATATTGTTGTCGGATGATTTTTATGTATTGTAATTAAAGTTGTTAATCTGGTAAGTTAAGTTGTCTTTGGATTGACAATGGATTAGATCAATTTAGATTATTGGTCAAGACGGGTTGAGTCTATACATGTGCAGTTGAGTCAGTTTATTTATTAAATGTATTAAATAGTTTAATTTTTTTTATTAATGATACTCCCTCCGTCCCACTTTGTTTGTCCTCTTACGCGTTTACACACTTGCCGATGCATGTTTTGCGTCGTTAATATCTCTAACTACATATTATTAAAAATTATAAAATCTTGATATTGTTAAAGTATTAAATGAGACGAATCAAACAAGACCCTATATGACTATATTAATACACAAAGATTGAGAATAATCGAGCAAATTGCGTTAATAGGTGAATAGTGTCAAATTCCGTCATAGGACAAACAAAAGGGGACGGAGGGAGTATCATATTTAGATTTATTGTGTTTGAATTAGGTTTTAACATGGCGCAATCATGTTTATTGTACTCGGACGGTTAGGTTTTGACTACGGTGATCATCGTTTAGAGAGATTAAAATTGGAGTAGTTAAAAGTTAAATTAATATTTTGACATCACATTAATTAGTTTAACATTAATTAAGTATTAATTACATTTACTTTCATCCAAGACCAACCATTATATATATAGATAGATAGATCACTAGCCTATGTCCATGCGCTTCGGCGCAAAGGAAAAAGAAGTTAATTTTATTATATAACTTAATATCTGCTACACTGGCGTCACACAATTTAAATATCTATTTTATATCTTTTACTATATTATAACTTTTCTCTTATATATATTGTTATTTATTTCTTATTTTGTCAAACCATAAACTATACACTACTAAATTATTAAAAATATCTGGTGTGACTCAATGCATGACACACCAGAAGATACGTTAATCTCTATATATAACTACTAAAGCAAATCACCTTTCTCCAATTCTAGCTGCCACGTGACATACTCTTCATTTAGGTCATCCACTTGTCGGCATTCCATTAGTCACGATTTTTTACTATTTATTGTAATTTTCTCAAAACAATTTGATTAAATTTGGAAAATCATTTTCAAAAATATCACAAAAAAATTGTTTAAGATCTTTCCGATTACAAAAAAGATTTTTATGTGTAGATTGTTTAGATTTTGACCTCCCAATATCCTATTATATTATTTTACAAATTTAAATTTTATATTTATGATATAACATATCACAAAAAGATTGATTTTTCAATAAATAAGAGAAAAGATTATATTTTTGTGTTATGATAGTGTTTTAAATTATATAATTTTATATATGTTGAAATTAATTTATTTAAATTTGTTAAAAATTGACCTATGATAATTTGATTAAATAAGATTATATTTTTGTGTTATGATAGTGTTTTAAATTATAGAATTATTTAAACTGTCAACAAAATTAAACTAAATTGTCAACACGAATAATAATTGGTCAACACGAATAATAATTTTTCAAAATGAATAATAATCTGTCAACAAGAGTAATTAAAATTTCATCACAAATAATATTTTATCAACACGAATAATAATATGTCAACACGCATAGTTAAAATGTCATCACAAATAATAATTTGTCAACACGAATAATAATCAGTCAATGACATTAATAACTTGTTAGCAACATAACAAAAGTATCAACACACACAGTTAATAAGTTGTCAACAACACTAAATAAATTGTCAACGCGATTACTAAGTTGTCAACATGCCTCATAAACTGTCAACACAGCAAAGAAACCAGAGTTTTGAACTCACAGAGTTGTTACTGCTATCTCCCTTGAGGATTTCAATCAACATTTCTACAATAGAAGAGCATTTATGATCTCCTGCAGCAAGGCTGAGAACATGAATGCACTGAAATTATCAATAAAATTGTCAGCGTACTAAATAAAATTATCAACGCTCAAACAAGTTTGTCAATGCATTAAATAAAACTGTCAACATAATTAATAACTTGTCAACCATTGAACCATGAATAAATTTGATTTGAATTCGTTGTTGCTGCAAGAAACCCATCTCCTCACCCCACCCCGTCCATACATATATGAAAACCAAATCAAAACAAATGAGACATTTGTGAGAATATACATCCCACATCGGAAGTGGAGAACTTGGTGGTCTAATATATGAGCACATGAGCTACTCCTCCTATCACCAATTGTGAGAATATACATCCCACATCGGAAGTGGAGAACTTGGTGGTCTAGTATATAAGCACATGAGTTACTCCTCTTATCACAAATTGGTTTTAGGATGAAACCTCATGGGCTTACGTGTTAGGCCCAACTGCGCATACACGCGCTTGCCCGCACGATCCCAGTCCGTCACTGTCACGGACCTACCGTGGGCCCAATGGACTTATACAAAGTTCAAGAACATTTGACCAAATGAATCAATAAACCCAAAAGAAATATTAATGCGTGTACAGGATCACCACCTTTAGCCTAGCAACATTGGTACCACTTTCAGCAAAGCTCAAAACCAGCTCATGAATCTCTTTAAAATATTTTTACATGCATTAAGCTCAAATTACATCTCCTCAAAAACAGTTCAGCAAAACTTTTTACATGCATTAATCTCAAAATCCATCTCCTCAAAAACAGTTCAGCAAAACTCAAAAGCAGCCTCAGTAAAGTTGTGCTATGGTATTCAAGAGTCTTACCAACATAGAGAAAGCTATAGTATTATTTTTTTCAAAATTTGCTAGTCCGTTCTCAAATGAAGAGGAAGTATCCCTAATATTAAGGAACTCAGGAAGTTTCAGAGCCTCTCAATGCTCTACTTGTGATAAAGTCCGGTGGACCGATAAACACGGAGGTTGTGCATATGAACGCACATGCGCATTAGGCTCACAATACAAGCCTAATCCATGATATTATATAATGAAGTATTATTATCTCAACTTCCGATGTGATAACCCTATTCTTACAACTTACGTATCCTTGGTCGTCATTCATAGCGGAAACAAATGATTCGACTCCATAGGAGGGAGGAGAATGTTGGATCGGTTTTCAGAGAAGACTGAGCATATAACTTAATTAGGGAGTGTATATAGCTACAATTTAGTGGAGGATGTGGTATTGGACACAAATTAACGGCCCACCAGAGAATTTGATCTTTACTAATACGTTAAGCCAGCCAGTCTCAAACAAAGTACAACCAATTACCATACTAGATCTCTATTCTTATTTCCCTCATGGTTTAGAGATTTTACAGGCCCCTAAAACTAGTGGCAAGTTTGCAACAAACCAAACATGTTCGATCACATGTACATGAAAGTCACTTGGCTAATCATATTGATAGCCTCTTCTTAGTATTATTCCTCATGTACTCAACAAGTCCACCAATATAACACTCTTGATGCAACTTTTCATCACCAAAAACCTTAGCAACATTTCTAGCACAAGCCCTAATCTTCTCCCCTTCCTCTTCCACCATGGCTCTTCTCACTGCTCGCGCCACCTCATCCCTACTAAACGTCCCGTCTTCGCTCCACATAACCTCAACCGCCGAATCCTTATCAACCAACAACTTCGCATTAAGCCCTTCATCGATTATAAACGGTAATGCAACAATGTTATGCCCGTATCTAACAGTCTCGATAACCGAGCCCCCGATCGACGGGTGGGCCATTATCTTCTGTTGTGGGACCCACCCAAAGTACACCCTTCCCAGGGTTTTTGGAGGGTCCATAGAAAGGGTACATTGGCCAATTCCAACCCATAAGCTATCTCATGAACATTTTCTCTTGTCAACTCATAGTCATTTCCAAACCCTACAAACACAACTGACTTACAATTTTGTTCATCAAGCCACTCAAAAGCCTCACTCCATTCCACATCTAGCCCTTTTCTTGCCTCGTCTAATAATCCTTGTTCGTTCGACAAGATTAAACCTGCGGGAATCACAGGTTTTTCGATGATTTTCTCGTACAATTCCAAGTACTCGCCTTCGAACTCCTTACAACTTCGTATTGTTACGGCATTGCATCCTTCTAGAACCTCCGCAAGCCTCATCAGCACGAAAAAACACCGACGATTCGAATGGGACCCATGTAGGCTTCCTCATCAAACTCTCCGGATTCGGCCTAACAAACATATTATCTTATAATATTCATCACAAGATGAGAAACACACAAATTAATATGCTTAATGTACAAACGTACGAATACATTGTTTACATGTACATGCAAGCAATTGCATCTACTGAATACATGTAAGCATATGCGAATTTACATGTATTTATATTTGTATGTGCATCTGAATGTGAATAATTTATATATTCTTATCTTAACTCAAAAAGCACTATCTCTAAATTTCTAAAGTTAGGAACAAATATTATTGAACGTAGGTTATACCTAACATCAATTCGGCCTTGTCCCGCAAGATACTCCTTTGGCCCAAGAAAGCAACTGCTAGAGGTAGTATAAAGAGAGAAAAGCATATGTTGAACACCATGGATTCTTGCTATGATGAACCAATACAAACAAGATCCGATTGATCTTTAGGTCTTAGATTTCGCAAATACTCAACTAAAGGAAATCCAAGAACACAAGAACACCAGAAATTGTTTACGCGGTTCGGTAATCCCTAATCCGCGGAATCTCAGGACGGGAGACTCACCCCAGTTGCACTATATGATCAAAGTTATCAAAGCAAGCTACACAAGAGTTCAATCGGCAAAAGAACAACGCAAGAAGACAATCAACACAAAGAAACATCCATGGGAACTTGACAGAGCGAAGTAAAGACGAAAGCAGTAAGGATTGGTCTTCGAGGAATCGCCAGAAACTTCAATGGAAGCTGACAAGGAAGAACCAGGAACACGCCACTGAGATGGTGGAAACACGCTGAGGAAGAACTTCTCTTCTTCTTCTCCTTCTGTCTCTCTTTCTCTCTTTCTCTGTAAACCCTAGGTCGTAAGATGTGAAAGCTTCTTACAAGCTTTGTCAGAAGGAGACGCTTATATAGCTCTCGCAACAAAGCAGCCAAGCCACAAAACCAAATGGGCCGAGTCCAACAGATAACAAGTACAGAAGCCCATATGTGTTCAGCCAAAGCCATCCAACTAAGATATAACAATATCTTAGGGTTGCTATTTAGGCATAACACATATAAACATAACTTGTAACATAATGTGCTTAAGTCTAATTACATTGACTTCTACTAGGATATAAACTCAAGTGTTAAGAACTTTGGGCAAAACTTTAGCTTGGATTATACAAAAGGCATAACTTGCTATTTTCGGCGCCCAATAAGAGGCGAAATCGGCGATTATCCAATCAGGAGAAAGATCACCTATAATCTTTGTAAAGGGTTGTTCTAGAAGATCATAAGCTACTTTAAGGTATTGAATTTGGTCAAATTTGAGGTCAATTGTTGCTTCTGCTCCTTGAGGAAGTTGTTTAACTTTAGGGAGTTGAAGCTCTAAGTAAGTGAGGAGATTTGACAAGTTTAATGGGATTTGAGGAAGTCTTGATATGTTGCGAGGAGTCGACACATAGGTGATTTGAACGTCGGATTTTGCTAAGGCGATTGAGAGTTGGAGGAATGGGATCATGTGGGTGAAATCTGACCATGGAAAGACTATAACGTGGAGAGAAGGTTGTACCATTTTTGTGGAGTTTTGAGGTTTGGTTTGGAGTTGTAAGAAAAGTAAGAGATGGTGTAATATGGTTGATGAAATGGGTGACTTTAAGATGAGGTCCATGAAGAAGATTAGGTATTAATGGATGATACGAAGATTAGGTGATTGTGATTGTCTACTTTGGATTTTAGCACTTGTGTACTTCCCAATACTACAACTAGTTTTACCTTAGTACGCATTCCAGAGATAATCAAGTATGTAGTTTCACATAAAAATCCATGGATATATGTAGAGTTATAGTACAGAACGGTGCGGTAACTGTTAACGCACCCGTTGTTTCAGGAGCAATTTTGGAATTTTTTTGAAAATGTATATTAATCATGTGCGTTAACTCTTACCGCACAGATCTATGCGTTAAGATTTAACGCACGAGATTAAGGAAAGATTAACTATAAAAAATTAAAATTTTGATTAAAAAAATTTTGTGCAGTAAAAGTTACCTCACAGATTTTTTTTTAATTAATTGCGCAGATTTTTTTTAAAATAAAATATATTTGTGCGGTAAATATAATCGCACAGATCTAATAATTATCACTTCAGTCTCATTGCTCTAGTGGTAAGGCCTTGTATATACTTTGTAAGATCTCAGGTTCAAGTCTCAACTCCAACACTCAATCATTTATTTTATTTGTGAAAAATAAATAAAAGAAGAGGGAGAGAAGGATTGAACTTGAGACAAATAATTGGTGTGAAACAACCACACTAATGAGTTCTCATGATATGTTTGTAATTTTATTATCAATATTAATCTAAATTTAATCTTTCAATAAATTCTAGACATGGCAAACGACCCAAACGCTAAAAGGCCTTAAATGGGCTTAAGGCCCAATTTGACAAAACGACGCCCAAACGATGTAGGAATGGAATGAAACTTGATTTCAATGCCTATTAGATATTTGACCATGTGGGTAACTTCCAATCACAATTTTTAACTTTTCAAATAGCAACTCCTTTATAAATATCAAACTAGTGATAACTCTCTAACTTGTCGCAATATGTATGGTCTACAACATCGATGATGATTATTGTTGACAAAATTATAAAACTTAGTCTTATTAGGCATATAAAGTACCAATAAGGTCCCGCTCACACAAAACGAGGCTCAAAACTATACGTAAATGATAAAAGGCCTTAAATGAGCTTAAGGCCCAATTTGGCTAAACGACGCCCAAACAATGTCGGAATGGAATGAAACTTGGTTTTAATTCCTATTAGAGATATTTTACCATGTGGGTAACTTCCAATCACAACTTCTAACTTTTCAAATAGCACATCCTTTGCAAATACCAAACTAGTGATAACTCTCTAACTTGTCGCAATATGTATTCTCTAACTTGTCGCAATATGTATGGTCTACAACATCGATGATGATTATTGTTGACAAAATTATAAAACTTCCTTATTAGGCATATAAAGTACCAATAAGGTCTCGCTCACACAAAACGAGGCTCGAAACTATACGTAAACGCTAAAAGGCCTTAAAAGGCCTTAAATGGGCTTAAGGCCCAATTTGGCTAAACGACGTCCAAACAATGTCGGAATGGAATGAAACTTGGTTTTAATTCCTATTAGAGATATTTGACCATGTGGTTAACTTCCAATCACAACTTCTAACTTTTCAAATAGCACCTCCTTTGTAAATATCAAACTAGTGATAACTCTCTAACTTGTCGCATTATGTATGGTCTACAACATTGATGATGATTATTGTTAACAAAATTATAAAACTTAGTCTTATTAGGCATATAAAGTACCAATAAGGTCTCGCCCAAACAAAACGAGGCTCGAAACTATACGTAAACGCTAAAAGGCCTTAAAAGGCCTTAAATGGGCTTAAGACCCAATTTGGCAAAACGACGCCCAAACGATGTCGGAATGGAATGAAACTTGATTTCAATGCCTATTAGAGATATTTGACCATGTGGGTATTTTTCAATCACAACTTCTAAATTTTCAAATAGCACATCCTTTGTAAATACCAAACTAGTGATAACTCTCTAACTTGTCGCAATATGTATGATCTACAACATTGATGATTATTATTGTTGACAAAATTATACAACTTAGTCTTATTAGGCATATAAAGTACCAATAAGGTCTCGCCCAAACAAAACGAGGCTCGAAACTATACGTAAACGCTAAAAGGCCTTAAAAGGCCTTAAATGGGCTTAAGGCCCAATTTGGAAAAACGACGCTCAAACGATGTCGGAATGGAATGAAACTTGGTTTCAATGCATATTAGAGATATTTGACCATGTGGATAACTCTCAATCAAAACTTCTTCATTTTCAACTAACACATTCTTTATAAACAAACTAGTCACCACTCTCTATCTTTTCGCAATAGGTATGATTAATAACATCGATGTATTATTATGTTTGAAAAAATTATACAACTTAGTCTTATTATGCATATAAAGTCACAAGAAGGTCTCTCTCACACAAAACGAGGCTCAAAATTATGCGTAAACGCTAAAAGACCTTAAATGGGATTAAGGCCCAATTTTGCAAAACAACGCCTAAACGATGTCGGAATGGAATGAAACTTGGTTTCAATGCCTATTAGAGATATTTGATCATGTAGGTAACTTCCAATCACAACTTCTAACTTTTCGAATAACACCTCCTTTGTTAAAAACAAACTAGTGATAACTCTCTAACTTGTCGCAATATGTATATCGACAAGTTAGAGAGGTAAGAGATGTTTGGTATTACAAATGACGTGTTACTTGAAAAATACGAAGTGGTGGTTGAGAGTAACCCACATGGTCAAATACCTCTAAGAGTCATAGAAACCAAGTTTCAAACCATTCTGACATCGTTTGGGTTTTATTGTTTTATAATTATAGTAGTTTTATATAAAAAGATTTATCAAAACATGAAAAATAGTAAAAATATTCAAATAATAATAAATATATTAAAACAAAGCCTAAAATAATAATAATAAAATATTAAACATCTGATTATTTGAATAATATTTTTTTTTTGGTTGCAGATCATTGTTTACGTAAATTAATCATATCGATCAATCAAAATTAGTTAAACAATCTTCTCTACATACGGTCATATATAGTATACTTTGGTTGAAGGCACGTTCATATGCATATGTTGATATGTATGGACTTATGTCAACATATATACTAAAGTAATTAAAAAGCACGTACAAGTTGAACGATAAAATATTTATGCCATGTACTTCTATTCTAAAAAGAGAAATAACAATAATGCACGCACGTACGCACGCAGATAAATATCTTGGCCTTGTTCATCACAAATTAAGCCTACTTGAAAACTAACACAAATTATCAATCAATACTTGCATATTTGTACATGTATCCTAGCTCGTTTTTTCGAACTAGGAAATGGATTGTTTGAAGAACGAGACTTCTATTAACTATTTTTCCAAGCTAGACACAAGAGCCCAAGTTGAAGCCTTTCAAAAGATCCAAATCTACAGTCCGGATCACCTGGTACGATGGATGAGCCGAAAGGTGAGCCGCAAATGAAATTATTCCACGTGTACAACATTTTTCACTCTGAAAAATAAATGCTAAAATATCTTAATAAAGACAGTAATTATACCTATTTCCTTTCTTAATAGATCTCACTGTAATCTTTTGGTTAGCATTTACCCGATCGGCTAAATATTCCCTTGCTTTGAATTTTGATTTTTTTTTACACAATTCTTCATTGCCTCCGACCTCACTGTAATCTTCTTTTACACAATTCTCATATCCTCCATTGACGTACAAGATCAAGTTCAAAATTATTATTCAATTTGACTATTGAAGTTTTTTGGTATGATAATTTGTCTCTTTACTCTGCTTATCTCTTTAATCTATTTAGTAGGTTGCTTCAATGAAATATATAACTAGTTCTTTGATTTGTTTATCTCCATTGACGTACAAGATACACATTTTGTTTTATAAAATTACAAAATGTGATATTCACTTTCAGATTTTTGCTTGAAGGACATGGACACTACTCATCCAGAAGTGCAGCCCCGTCGTCGTTTGGAATTTGAGCAAGTTGAAGATCCGACTAATTCTGATGTTGATAATGAATTTGTAGAAGCAGTCCACTCTAAGGTATCGGAGAATATTATTCCAAGAGTTGGTATGGAGTTTGAAACGGAAGAAGTCGCTTATAAATTTTACAATGCTTACGCTTTGGTCGTCGGTTTCTCGATTCGAAGAAGCTCTTCTCATGTAGAGAAAGGGATATTGGTGGATAGAAAATTTGTTTGTTCTTGTCAAGGTAAGCGGGAAAAGGATAAGAGGGAAGATGTTTACAAAGCTCACCGACCAGAGACCCAATTTGGTTGTTTGGCTTTGTTGAAAGTTAGTTGTCGTTATACAAGTAGATATCAAGTTAATGAGTTCATTGCTAAACATAATCACGTGTTGGCAAGTCCGAGGAAGGCTCATTTGTTTAGCTAGTGGAAGTGCATCTCATTCATCGAATCCACATAAATACATTTACTCTGCACCTTTTGAGTATGGACAAGGAGACATGTATGTTGGTTCACAACTTGTTCAACCTAATCATCAATCACAACCTAGTTATATGGCCTTATTAACTAGCATTGGAGGGCCACAGGTGAGCATTATAAAGATTAGTTCATATTTCAAACTGTAGTAGGTTGGTTCATTTTTTATGTTAAAATAATTAGTTTTCCTTCTCTAAATAATTGTTTCTACAAATTAGTGTTTTTCACAGGTTCCTCCTAAATGATGCTTTGAGCTCTAAGTGCAACTTTTCTATGCATTCATTTGAATATAACAGGTTGGTGAACTTTTACAAAAAGAAAATCACTAGACATAATACTTATTTATTGATGAGTTTTCTATGTTTATCTTGTATTTCAGTGTGCTTGCTGAAAATGGCTATTGTGAGGCTGGGTCTGATGTTGGTTTGTGATACTGGCTGAGAGATAGTGATCTCCTTATGGCTTCTACTATTCATAAATTTCTACTGTCAATTTAAGTTAGTGAAGGCAATACTAAATGTTGAGTTATACTGGTGTTGTTTTATTTTTGGTGAACCCATGCCTTAATTTAAGTTACTGGTGTTTTAAGTTACTGGTGTTGTTTATATGATTATGCTCATAATGGTTCAATGCTTGACAAAGAACTGTTGATTTGAACAACAAAAAATATGACCACAGTTTTTCCAAAGCTCCAGTTGCTAGCAGCAGAAGTACTGTCATGGTAAAATAAATGTTAAACCGAACAACTCAACAGTAGCATTCAATAGCCTAAGCTGTCAACATTTTAAAACCAACGGCTGACTCTCATTTTTTCTTACAAACCCATCAATGGATACCATTTCACTACACTTACTAATCTTGCTGCTACTGTTGAAGAAAGAAACAAACAAAAATTTCACCACCTAATTCAATCTCATTCACACATACATTTTGACATGCTGATGAATTTATCGCCCAAATTGCAACTTCAACTTGCAACTTGCTGATGAATTACATTATCCGAAAACATATACAATCCTTTCTAACTAATGTGTTCAAGCTATAGCAAATTGCAACTTCAATCTAGTAGTAAAATATAATGAGTTGAAAATTCCTGTACAATGAGCTCTGATGAGAATATACAGAGACTAGAAGAGAGAAGCTAATTAATGGCAAGCAGGATGATCATTCATCACTTTTTTATCTTCAACCTGCAGAAGCTTGCCACTATTATTTTTATTTTGAGCATTAGAATCTAAGGACCCATCAGTAACCATTACAAACTTATTAAGTACTTGAGCTTTGAAGCCAAGAATACAAGAATTGAGCTCTGAACCAAAAAATACAAGAATTGCTCTATCACCAACTCAACAAAGAATCCAAAAAATACAAGAATTTCTCTGAAGCATATCATCCATAAGTACTTGAGCTCCCATGGTTACCTCAACATTTTCTCCCGCCTCTTACTCTCTATTCTTCATCCTCCTCCTCCTCATGCCAGATCTTCATCATTGCGACAATCGATTCGCCCATTCGTATAAAAGAAGTCTGTTAGTATCCGCTCGCCGGAGCAGCGCCAACAACCAGATCCCGAGCTGCAAAGGGCTTCTCGATCCGTCGGAGTGCAATCGGAAACCTAATTGCAGGTGGTGCCGCAGGACGTCGTCGATGATATGTGCTAACCAAAAGATTACAGTGAGATCTATTAAGAAAGGAAATAGGTATAATTACTGCCTTTATTAAGATATTTTAGCATTTATTTTTCAGAGTGAAAAATGCTGTACACGTGGAATAATTTCATTGGCGGCTCACCTTTCGGCTCATCCATCGTGCCAGGTGATCCGGACTGCCAAATCTATGTTTTGGTTACCATATTCATCATCCTCCTTCAACTAGGGTATCTTATTAAGCCTGCTTCACGTAGTTTCTTTAGGATTCTCTCATGGATTTCTTACTTATCAGTCCCTGCCCTAATCTCCTACATTCTTGGTCTCATGGGGCACCCGACACCAGGCTATGGTCTCGAAAGCCTTGAACTAAAGGATCATCTTCGTTATCTGACGTGCATTTGGGTAATCTTTCTGCTCTTCGCGTACACAGCTTTCGACAATCTTAATGCCTTTACTTTAGAAGAGAGGAGTGGAAGAGCCAAGCTCGTCTTACGAGCTCTAATCCAACTCGTCTTGCTTCTTCTTGTTCTTTACCTAATCCCTCCAAATAGTGATGTGATTCCCATAGTGGGCGTCTTTCTTGTGTTTTCCCTAAGGTTTGTGGAGAGGCTAGTCGCTCTGGCTCATTCTGATGGAGCAACCCCGAAGATTAAGAGAAGTGTACAAAGGATCATTGACTACGCGAATCAACATAATGATACAAATCAAAATGCAACGACCATGGAGGGATTCAAGTACTTAGTTGGTCCTAGGAACATGAAGCTATATGAGGGAGACAATGTGATTGACCATGGAATCACATTGGAGAAAGTATGGGATTGCAAAGGGAGGCTTTTGTACAATGGGCATCCTCAACTCAAGGATAGTTGCTTGTCTTTTGCCTTATTTTGGTTGTTGCTTGGAAAGTTTTGGAGCTACCCCTTGTATGAACAAAACAACAACTCCAAAGACAATGCTTGGAAGTTAGTCAAAGACGCTTTGCTTGCAGAAAAAGGCAATGGAACACATGAACGAGTGTTCCGAGTGATTGAGGTAGAGCTTGCTTTCCTTCGTGACTACTTCCATGCAAAATACATCTTCTTTTACTTGAACGGTTTCTCTTGGAAACTCATTAGCATTGTAGCCTCTCCTATTATGTTTTGGTGGTTCACTCATAAAGCAATTGATTACCAATTACTCGAAAGCTACACCGAAAAAGGTTATAGTCTCACCTTGACTTCTATAGCCAATTGGATTGTTCTATCAATGTTCTTAGCCATGGAGGCTCTTCAATTGGCCATGTTTCTCACCTCCAAGTGGTTTGAAGTGACCCTGATTTGCTACTATGTGGGGAGGAAGTCGACGTTAAAGGACACAAGATTCGGTTTTCCATGTTGGTTTCTCGAGACAATTGGATCCCTTCTTCTAGGCTCATCATGCAACAACAACACAACATGGTGGAGGAAGCCATGGAAGAGAGAGCTTGGTCAATACTCTCTTATTAAATCTTGTACCAAGTTTCCACTAGTTCCCGGGTTTCTTAAGTTGCATTTTGTTTCTCTTCTTGGTTTAAATATCCCTAAAGCCGGGAAGAGAAATAATTACAATGTTAAGCTATCCTATGAAGTCCAGAAAGCGGTTGTCACGTTTTTGAAATTGCATCAAAATGGCCCTTTTCTTACCAAAGGGTCTAAGTCTTTGGAGGGAAATGGATTAAAGGAGAAGCTCTCATGGATTGAGAATAATAAAGACACCAAGATCATTCTAATATGGCACATTGCAACTTGCTTCCTTGAAATGGATCCTAGTTCCAAAAAATACAAGGATAAATCAACCAAGGATCATCAATCAACCGAGGATCATCAATCAACCAAGGAGTTCTTCAATGTGGCAACAAGTTTGTCAAACTATTGTGCATACTTGTTGTTCTTTTCTTCTTCTTTACTACCTGTTCCTGCCCTAGAAGCGGAATTGACATGTGACAAAGCGATCCACGAGGCGAGAGATTACTTCAACAAGTCGTCCAATTTCGACAAATTTGAAATGATGGAGAATTATGATGTAAAACAAGACGAAGATCGCGAGGATCAAAAGCAAAACATGAGTGTTCTAGGAAGTGGTATAAAACTAGGGAAGCAATTAGTAACTTTGGTGAATAAAGAAGACACAAGGTGGAAGATATTAGCAGAGTTCTGGGTGGAGATGATACTGTTCTTGGCACCATCAAACGGTAACGAAATGGCGCATGCTAAAAAGCTTTCGACGGGAGGAGAGTTCATAACTCATCTTTGGGCTTTACTCATTCACTCAGGCATCCCTGATAGATTTGATATGGCTGCATAAGGATCAACATGTTGTGTTATGTTTAGTAAGTGCATAGTTTCAACACCATTTGGATATTGTTTGCATTAAAGTTCATCATTTCATGTGGTTTGTAGGGAGTACGTATGTTGAACCACTACAAGAGAACTTGAGTATAGCCACACTAGAATTTCTCACACTTGAAAGTATTGGATGGATTTTCGACACTTCATTTTGTTGGATATCACATGTCATACTTAAAAGTGTTGGTTAAGTTGTAGCAAAATCCATAAACATAATTCCAACACTTTAAATAGTAGTTAGTAAATTTACCCACACTACATACCCATACTTTTTATTGTTAATAATTGTCCCACACAATAGTATTGGAGATCATTGTTCCTTATTTACTATACAAATAACTAGATACCCTACTATCCACATCTTAAATTATTGATAATTATCTCATTTATTCTTAATTAATTAAATTTCATAATTAGGTGATTTCATAGATTTTATCTTCTTATATTTCATCAATCAACAATTTGTATGATATAAAATTCACTAGCATACAATATTATGTATCGCAACTATCTTAATAACATATTATACCTAAGTTTTAATGATTACGTATAATTTATTTCAATATTGTCTTATTTCAATATTGTCTTATTTCAATATTGTCTTATTATACCTAAGTTGTTGTTTTGATGTGTTGTATGTGATTGGCCCAAGTGCCTTTTAACATGAATGATGGTTGATTTGTTATGTGTAAAACTGTAAAAGCTTTCAATTGTACGTGTATAAGTTTTTACTTAAGAGATAGAAAAGCGCATTCTAAAGAAATCTTACACTTTGAAGTGTGAAGTGTTTGCGTTCGCATATAACAAGGCCCTTGCTAAATACAGCCCGAGCGTTTTCTAAATAACGCCCGGCACCTCGCGTAACGCGAGGGGACGTCAACTCGCAGAACGCGAGGGTCGTCACCTCGCAGAACGCGAGGGTTTTCCCCCTATAAAAGGGGAAAATCCTACTTTTCCCATTTTTTACAGCCACCATCTCCATTCTACCGCCGCTCTGTTCTTCCTCTCTCGGTTCAAACTAATTGTTCTTCCTCTTTTCACTACAAATCTCCATATAAGGTATGTTTTTCTTCCCTTATGATTTCTAATGTTGATTCTAGATAAATATATGTTGTTAGTATAGGAAATTTCATATTATATGATGTTTTGATATTGAATGTTGTTTTAGAAATGGTTGTATAATGGATGAAAGATGATGATTTTGAATTATGGTTGATGAGTGAATGTTGATTTTGAATTATGGTTCATGAATGGTAGTATAATCTCCATGTAGGGTTGTTGATTTTATTTAGGGTTTTGATGTTTATTTGGTAATTTACTTAAATTGATAGGTATTTTAGCTAAAATATTGAATTTTCGCCGGAAATTGTCGCCGGAAACTGTTGTCGGAAAGTCATAATAGTGCAAATTCACGCAGAACGCTACACCCCTCGCAGAACGCGAGAGACGTCATGCCACTCGCAAAACGCGAGTGTCATGCCCTCGCAGAACGCGAGGAATTGCCATAACTGGCAATTCTTTCCTCTTCTGAAGAACATGTTATATTTATATACTGATTTTACTTTATACTGTTTTAGGTAATGGATCGTCCTGGACGTTCAACCCGTCGAAGAAATTGGAACGCTGTAAGAGAAAATCCACCGGTTGAAAATGCAAAAGGGAAAAGGAAAGCAAAGAAGACAACACCAGTAGAGCTCTTCCCCGAGGGGCTCCCCGACGTTGATTCTCGCCCCATAGAGCGGTACAGTGGTGTCCATAGTTATGCCGAGGAAGACTGTTTTGTGCCTAGTGGGATAGAACGAGCATATACATATCAAGGGTATCGAAATGATGATTGGGACGTTTATTCTCAAGAGTCAGTTTCATGTGCATAACCGCCAACTCAATGTGCACCACAATCAACTCCATATGAAGAACCGGGTAGCACTATTGGTGGCTGGGACAGTATCATTCCTCAGTATGCTCTAGTGGAAGTTGGACAAGGGTGGGGTGGACAAAGTTGGGTCGGTGGACAATGTTGGGGAGGTGGATTTGGTGAGGGAAGTGTTCCTCAAGACATGGGTCAAGGAAGTAGACAAGCTTGTTCTTCTTCTTACAATCCTCAACCAGAACCGATGGAACAAGAGAACCAGGATGAAGTTGTTGGGGAAGAACACGAAGAAGAAGGTGATGATGATGATGAAGAAGAAGAAGAAGAAGAAGAAGAAGAAGTGGTCCAGAAACCAAAAAGAAAGAGGAAGTCCAAGAAGGAAGAGCCAAAATATGATCCTGAGCTCACTCATGACACACCTGGAGGTCCAGAATATCCCGAGTTGTTTAAGGGATTTGAAGCACATGTTGCGTTCCACATCCAGAAAGGGGAGGTAATTGAATTATTTATTTATTTTCTGCATTTTCAATCCATTGCACATATTCTGCAGAATTATCAGAAAATGCATAATGTGTGCATTTTCTCGCAGAACGCGAGGAGTGACACACTCGAAGAACGCGAGGGTGTCACTCCTCGCAAAACGCGATAAAATGCACATATTATGCATTTTCTGATAATTCTGCAGAAACTGTATTTTTTGAAAATTTGTTCTGCAAAGTCTAATTTGTGTATTTTTCTGCAGTTCAAAGGTCCGGTGAAGCCACAACAACGGACAAAGCAGAGCAGTGATTGGCCATTGGACAACAATGACTGGTCAAAGATTCCCGGTGCAGTTGGAATGTCAGATCTCCCTGACATGATGTACGAAGAAATCGACTTTCCTTTGATTGAAGCGTTCATCGAACGATGGCAGCCGGAGAAAAATTCATTCCACCTCCCTTGTGGTGAGATCACTATTGGCCTTCTTGATGTCTATATGATTTTAGGCCTACCTATAGAAGGGAAAGCAATGACGACATGTAAGAAACTGGGTGCCAAGTTTAGTCATGATGAGATTCTAAAATACTATGGTAGGAAGGGGGCGGAAAATTTTGGAATAGATCCTCACACTTTAGATTCTGGGAGGGTGAAAGCTGAATGGTTTAAAAGGCATTGTGAAACCCTAGGTCCAGAGCGAAAGGGTTTAGGTTGGGTGTTGTATACTGCTGCCTCGATCTTATTTCCCGACAAGTCACAGAACTTGATTCGGCTTAGATATGGGCCTTTTGTGGAAACCTATGCCCATGCTACGGGCATATCGTGGGGTTTAGCTGCTTTGGCCCATCTATATAGGCAGCTGGGGATATGCACACGCCAGGGCTGTGCCCATATGTCTTTTTGTTACACCTTGTTGCAGGTATTTTACTTTCTAAGCGTTTAATTTACCTACTTATTTATATTTTCATATTTAACGTATTTTATATTTCCTAGGCATGGATCTACACATGCCTAGGAAATATAAAATATTAGGTGTTATAGTGTTTTTTATGACGCCAATCAATGGCTTTGGGAGTCAAGAGATGTTCACTCTATGTCTCTCGATGATATGGGGCAAGTTGCCTTTGTACCACGTGAATGCTCCCATGATTACATGGATTGATACATCAAGAGGACCCATAGGTATATCCGTCTTGCAATCCCTGGGATGATTATTGAGAGACAGGTAATATTAATTGTTTTGGTTTATCTTGCGTTTCTAGTCTTTGTTTGTCTCTAATATTAACATAGAATGAATGTTTACTTGCGTATAGGTGATTGGTCGGGTGTACAATGACATGGACCGGTATCGGTTTGCCACTCCAGAGGAATTTTCTTCATATCACGCCCAAATGCTACTATGTATGTCAAATCTCGCTCCCTTCCGACCACGAGAAGACGAGTAGCCTTTCGTTTTGTGTTTTGTATTGTGTTTTAGATTGTGTTTTGGATTATGTTTTGGATTGTGTTTTGTTGCTTCAATTCTGTTCGGTTTTTGCATAACCTCGCAGAACGCGAGGTGTACCCTCCTCGCAAAACGCGAGGTGTACCCTCCTCGCAGAACGCGAGGGAGGCACCTCTCGCGTGCAACTTCTCGCGTTCTGCGAGGGAGGCACCTCTCGCAGAACGCGGGAAGTTGCTATTTCCTGAAACTAGTCATTCAACGGGATAATTTAACATAACATGAGAAATTGTTGAGTTTCTACATTAAAAACCCTAAAACCCCTAAAAACATGAACACATCTAAGTTTTGGACATTATATGCAAAAATCATCTCTTCAACACTTACTACTACTACATTTAACATGAAATACAACATAATAAGTTCATTTTAGCTCTTAATGGTGCAAAACAAATTAAAATTCAAAAATTAAGTAAGAACATTACCTCATTTGCATGGTAACTTGATGAACCACCATCTCCATTCCCTCATTTGTTGAATTCCTCTTCATCTTCCATTATTTTAGGTGTTTTTAGAGTGTTTTGAAGTTTTAAGGTTTTGAAAATGGGTTTTAATGGAGGGTGAGAGAGGTGAAAGATGATAAAAATAGGTGTTACGGATTACTTAAAATAAGGAGGTAGTTATTATAGTTAGGTGGGGACAAGACATGTAGTAATGGCGCACAACAACGTCCATCTGACATGCTAATCCCGCGTTCTGCGAGGACACGTACACTCGCGGAACGCGAGATTAGCATGCATGAAATTAACCTAATTTTTTGCTAATCTCGCGTAACGCGAGTGTACGTGTCCTCACAGAACGCGAGTGACACGGCGTTGTTTGAATAAAGCACCGGGTTGTATATAAGAACCGTGTATAACAAGTTAATGCACACTGACGGACCCACTTGAGGACCAGTGGGGACACTTTGCGTTCACATATAACAAGTAAATGCAAACTGTTGGAAATAAAATTCAATTTTTTATCCTAATTAATATGTTTTATTTCGACTTCAGCTATCTCTTTCCCTTTCCATTACGCAATCGAATAGGAGAAGATCTCATTACTGATTGTTTGGTTTCTTATATTGAAAAAGATTTTGCTAGATCTGTTGACACCAGAGAGATTAATTCTTATGAGATTTCAGAACATGACACCTCGAAAAATATTATTGTAAGATTTATGTCGACTATGAGATGGTCGATCTCATAAATTATTATGTTAATTTAATTTCCATAAGGATCAAATAGACTCTTGAGAGAGTTTATGTAAAAATAATTCTCGTACCGTCGGATTTCTTTTTCTCGTACAGTCATATTTTTTTTGGCAAAACATATCTCTACTGAAATGAAAATCCTAAGTCCGTCATTGTTAATGCATGTTAATAATTTGAACAATCATGCAAATAATTTCCGAATCTAACTCTTTAGGCTTGATTTAGAAGTTGTGCTCTTGTGTGACTAGCCTTTTTTTCCAAAGGTTTGTTTGTTGATGATATTTTGTATGTTTCTAGTTTCTTTTTATGTTGTATCTTTTCAGCATGTTTGAAGAACATGTAATGTGGTTGCCAATCATGGTGCTAGACTTGTCAAAAGTCAAAACATATTGGAAACTGGCAAAGTATATTAACGGAGAAAAACCCAAGTGTATGACATTGTTTGTGTGAATGGAGTATATAATTATAAATTAACAGAGCTGTATGCTAGCTAATTAACAATGTATGGTAGCTAATTAAATATAATATAATGTTGACATGGTATAAAAAAGTTGAATGCTCCACATTAATAATGAAGACTTTAATTTTTTTCCTCTCTTAATTTATATTTCTCCTCTTTTCATTTAAATGCAATTCTCACTTTTTAATGTTGATTGACCGATTAAAAAAATAAAATAATTGACAGATTTATAGGATAATAGAAATTAGATCACATCTTTTGTCCAAATATCTTTGATCCAAATCCAATTCAAATATATTATACAAACAATTAACTTCATTCATGTATTAAAATAAACATAAAATTATGACATTTTAAAAATTGAATATATAATATCGTATCTCGTAGTGTCAAAGTTTCGCGCGTAGCGCGGCGTTTAAATTCTAGTTAAATCAATAATGAGCTTGATCAAACAACCATAGAGTAGTTAATTAGGCTTACGTTATTGAATGATTAATTGATTAGTCTTCTCTTCGTACATACTTAAGGCTCCGAGCGACCGAACATTTCCGACCGGAGCTTAACTTTTTTCCATCTAATTGTTAAGATTTTGGTAAAAAAAATATAAATCTAATTTAGCAAGTATGTAATATAAACTAAAGTAACTTACTTTAGCTAATTTCTTGGAAATTGTCCATTAGAAACCCTAGCAAAAGAGATGAAAACATGTTTGAAGCCCGAAATCTATCTATCGTTGAAGTCTTTTAAGCTTCAAGATTTTTAGCATAGTTTATTAAATTATTTATTTTTAGTTGTTAAAAACTTAAATAGTCAATAAAGATGTTACAATTATTTACAAAGTTTTATAGACTATTACTGTAAGTTTAATATCTTGAATTGTCTAAATTTTTAATTATTCACCTAAAAGCTTAGCCATCGAACAAACACATAAATTTTGTAGCGAAACTTTACTTAGCATAAAACCTTACTAAGGTCGTAGTAATACAAAATATTATAAAATAAATATAAAATAAGTCAAAATCGATTATGAAATTACGAAATATATTCCCGTGTATGACACGAGTTACTATGCTAGTTATCAAAGATACCATTGAATTATTTACGTCATGAGTGGTTCACATTATATACATATATAAATTAAATTGACATTCTTTTGGTAGTAAAATATTCAATTAAAATTATTAATTAATACAAGTGTACAATGTATGATTTTTAAATGTAACTAGTACTTGTCATTGTAACTAAGTGAGACTCTAAGAACAATTCTTTTGGTTGCTTATTATCATCATGGAAAGTTGAAACAAAACAAAAATATCAAAGTTCTAACAACGTCCATAATGTCATTACAACATTACCCGATTTAACTTAATTAAGGCAGTTCGAATTGTAATATGGAGAAGCGTCCTTCGCGATGGACCGGGTCCAAGTCTCCTGAAAGGGGGTGTCTAAGAGGGTGAGAGCTCTGTTGTATCCGAACCATGTCGTACCACGAGGCGTTGTCATCGAGTCAGGTTGTTTGGAAATACAGTCTAAAAAAGACGATAAATCCTGTCCAAGGCTAAATACAAGCTAGAGACCGATGGCCAATTATCCAGCTATACGCTGAAATTAAGTCAGCCTGACCCAACAACAACTACTAATATTAATATACGAGTGGATCGGAACACTTGTTTCAGGCCGGTTTGCTAGCTAATTATTTTCGATAATTAATCTTCTCTATGTTCATATATAGTTCTTTTTTTGAAGGCTCGTTCAAATAAATAGAGTTAAGTCATACTAAACTAATTAAAGCACGTACAAGTTGCACGATATATTAATATAACATGTATTCTCTATTCTAAAAAAAAGAAATTACAACAATACATGTACGCACGCACAATCTAGGTAGATAGTAAAAATCCTATATATACATGCATGGCATGGCCTTGTCGTCTTTTTTAGACTGTATTTCCAAACAACCTGACTCGATGACAACGCCTCGTGATACGACATGGTTCGGATACAACAGAGCTCTCACCCTCTTAGACATCCCCTTTCAGGAGACTTGGGCCCGGTCCATCGCGAAGGACGCTTCTCTATATTACAATTCGAACTGACTTAATTAAGTTAAATCGGGTAATGTTGTAATGACATTATGGATTTTTACTAATATTAATGTACGAGTGGATCGGAACACTTGTTTCAGGCCGGTTTGCTAGCTAATTATTTTCGATAATTAATCTTCTCTATGTTCATATATAGTTCTTTTTTTGAATTAGGCTCCTTCAAATAAATAGAGTTAAGTCATACTAAACTAATTAAAGCACGTACAAGTTGCACGATATATTAATATAACATGTATTCTCTATTCTAAAAAAAGAAATTACAACAATACATGTACGCACGCACAATCTAGGTAGATAGTAAAAATCCTATATATACATGCATGGCATGGCCTTGTCGTCTTTTTTAGACTGTATTTCCAAACAACCTGACTCGATGACAACGCCTCGTGGTACGACATGGTTCGGATACAACAGAGCTCTCACCCTCTTAGACACCCCTTTTCAGGAGACTTGGGCCCGGTCCATCGCGAAGGACGCTTCTCCATATTACAATTCGAACTGCCTTAATTAAGTTAAATCGGGTAATGTTGTAATGACATTATGGATTTTTACTAATATTAATATACGAGTGGATCGGAACACTTGTTTCAGGCCGGTTTGCTAGCTAATTATTTTCGATAATTAATCTTCTCTATGTTCATATATAGTTCTTTTTTTGAAGGCTCGTTCAAATAAATAGAGTTAAGTCATACTAAACTAATTAAAGCACGTACAAGTTGCACGATATATTAATATAACATGTATTCTCTATTCTAAAAAAAGAAATTACAACAATACATGTACGCACGCACAATCTAGGTAGATAGTAAAAATCCTATATATACATGCATGGCATGGCCTTGTCCATCACAAACCCTAGCTACTCTCCTCTAATTTTCCTCTAATTTCCGGTTGAAACTGTGAGAATAGGCTTCCCACATCATAAATTAAGAGAATAATAACCCACAATATCTACATTAGCTACGTACATGCATACTTAGTACGTAGCTCGATCCAACAAAGAATCAAAGATGATCCATCACACCATGCGAGAAGATTGTTATGGCGTGGAAGCGATAGCCCAAGCATTAGCTGTTGCAAACATGGGTACCCAGTTAAAAGCGTTCGCGAAGATCGAAATCTTTGTGATGATCACGATACTCGTCCTCCTCCTTCAACTAGGGTATCTTATGAAACCCTTTGCTTATGGATTCTTTAGGCTTTTCTCATGGTTTTCTTACCTTGTAGTCCCTGCCTTAATCACTTACATTCTTGGCCTCATGGAGCAGCCTCAAGCCGGTTATGGTATTTTAATGGATTTCGCTGACCTAAACACTCAAATCCGATATCTGACATGCGTATGGGCGACCTTTCTGCTCTTCGCATACGCGGGTTTAGATAACCTTAATGCCTTCAATATAGAAGAGAGGAATGGAAGATCCAAGCTTGTGTTACAACTTGTGATCCAGTTTGTGTTGCTTCTTTTTATCCTTTTTCAGCTCCCTTCAAACCCTAAAGTAGTCCCTATAGCACTTGTCTTGCTTGTCTTGTTCTTCAAGTTTGTCGAGAGGGTAGTCGCCTTGGCTCATTCCGACGGTGCAACCCCCGGAATCAAAACTGGTGTAGCAAGGATTGTTGATTACATGCATCAATCCGATGAAAAGCCCGATGCAACCACCATGGCAGGATTCAAGTACTTGGTCGGCCCTAGGTATTAATTAATTTGTTATGTTACGTTATCATTCGCAAAGACTATCACAATGCTTTGTTTTAATTAAATAGTCGGATACCTGATATTGTTAGAGATGCTTTTATTAATTCAGAAAAATATTCACCTACAAATATTTTGCAAACTGAAGCATTAGTCGCTTTGTATACTACGGAGTATCTGTTAGAACTTAGAACACAATATAACCCATTTAGTTCTTGAGGGGATAATCTAATAGTAATCAATGATATAAAGGAGGATTTGGCAAGTTCCACGAGAAAGTCAAACAATAAATTCGAATATTCAATCCACTTTGCAAAATTTTATTTATGTTAAGATATTTGATTGTTGTAGAGAAGTAAATAAAGTTGTCGATGCTTGCCTTCTGAAATACGGACATTAATTTGGATAAAAATTACATGATCCCTTCCGAAAGATCCTTGAATATATAACGCATATATCAAAATGTTTAGACATGATTTAGTCTAGTCTATATATATATATTAATCTGTTAGCATTTAATAAAATCATCTGTAAGGATGATTTGTGACCGCTATTCACTTGGGATGGAGTTCCTAAATTTGAACACTAAGTCGTTTGATATAAAATGCATATATCTTCTAGAAAAGATTCAGGTCAGAATAATTATTATTGTGCGAATTGCGAATGGATGCACATTTGGGCGATTGACATGCACTTTCTTCAGTAATGACATGCACATTTAGGCCATTGACATGCACTCGGTCAGATTTGCATGTCATTGATAATATGTGAAAAGTACATGCACACACCCCGAAAATGCATGTCAATGACAAATTATCAATGACATGCAAATCTGACCAAGTGCATGTCAATGGCTTAAATGTGCATGTCATTACTGAAGAAAGTGCATGTCAATCGCCTAAATGTGCATCCATTCGCAATTCGCACAATAATAATCATTCTCACCTGATCCTGATTCTATATCTTCTATGTCGTCTATTGTTATTTGTGTTAATATATTCAAATTTAGGGTCGAAAACTCGAAATCATCTTTTTTTGTAGGGTTTAGGGTTAAAAATCTTATTTGTTTAAATTTTGCAAATTTTAGATCAATTTTGAGCGAACATAAATTCCAAATTTAAATCTAGGACTTCAATTAGAAATTGGGATTGAAATCATGCGCTTGTCACTATAGGTACTTAAAGGTGAAGGACAGGGAAATTGTGGATGGGATCACATTGGAGAAGCTTTGGGATTGCAAAGAGGGGCTTTTGTCCAACAAGCATCCTGAAAGACCTGAACTCAAGGATAATTGCTTGTCCTTTGCATTATTTTGGTTGTTGCTTGGCAAGTATTGGGGTTACCCCTTGTATGAAGAAGGCATGAGTCGATCGAGAGTCAATGCTCAAAACTTGATCCGTCATGGGTTGCTCGCAAATAAGGACGGCCACAAACGAGTTTTCAAAGTGATTGAGGTAGAGCTTGCTTTTCTTCGCGACTACTTCCATGCAAAATACATCTTCTTCTACTTGAATGGCTTTCATTGGAAGCTCATTGGAGTTATAGCCTCGCCTATTATGTTTTGGTGGTTCAGTCAAATATCGATTAATTACGATTCACTCAATGACTTCGACATAAAAGATTATGGTGGTCCGAGCTACACTGCGATAGTGAATACCATTGTTCTATCGGTGATATTGGGCTTAGAGGCTTTGCAGTTGGTGATGTTTCTCACCTCTAGGTGGTTTGAAGTGACCCTGGTTTGCTACTATGTCGAGAGGAAGAATTCGAAGAGCATAAAACTCGGTTTTCCTTGTTGGTTCCTCGAGAAGATTGGATCCATTCTTCTGAGCTCATCGTGCAACAAGGCCAACACATGGTGGAGGAAGCCATGGAAGAGAGAGCTTGAGCAATACTCGCTTATTGAATCTTGTACAAAACTGCCAATTGTACCTAGCTTTCTTAAGTCGCATCTTGTTTCTGTTCTTGGGGTAAATCTTCCGAAAGCTGGAAGGAGAGTAGATCCTGAGATTGGTCTAACCGATCAAATCAGGGAAGCCGTGATCACATCTTTGACACGAAACCACTTCAAGCTTAGCAATGGATCCAAAACTGTGTTACGACATAAAAGTACGGTGGATCTTTGTTGGGTTGGAAAGCACAAGAAGTTGATTGAGATCATTTTAATATGGCATATAGCAACTTGCTTTTGTGAGTTGGATCAAAGGAAAAAAGAGGCTCAACCGCCGACATCTGAGAAAAAAGAGGTTGCAACAAGTTTGTCCAAGTCTGAGAACTTCGAGGTTGCAACAAGTTTGTCCAAGTATTGTTCTTACTTGTTGTTCTTTGCTTCTTCTTTCCTACCCGTTCCTGCTCTAGAAGCCGAATCCATATGCAACAATGTAATAGAAGAGGCGAGGCAATTGTTCAAGAACTCGTCTTGCAGTTGTGCTTGTGCTTGTGCTTGTGGAGAGACCAAACAGACAAAATTGAATTTCAAATATGGAGAGATGATAAAACTGATTAGTGGCAAAGAGGTTGAAAATCAAAAGACTAGTGTTCTAAGAAGTGGTGTAACACTAGGGAACTATCTCGTAACTTCATTGAAAGATAGTGAAGAGAAAATGTGGGAGATACTATCTGAGTTTTGGGCGGAGATGATATTGTTCTTGGCACCATCAAACGGTAACGAAACGGCGCATGCTGAGAAGCTTTCTGAAGGAGGAGAGTTCATTACTCACCTCTGGACTTTACTCATTCACGCTGGAATCACCGACAGAGACGACATGACTATCTCCTAACAAACCAAGGTTATTTCGAATTCTGCACAAGAGTCTTATGCAGAATCTGAAATGACCTTGGTTTGTTGATTCAACAAACTCATGTTTACTAATTGTTCTTCCCTATTGTTTTCATGTGTGTGTTTTTTATTATTTTGAACTCTTTTGTAGGCGATTGATCCAATTGCCTTTCAACGTAAGAGATGTATGATTTGTTTTTTATCCTTTCCAACACCCATGTAATTCATTTTTATTCTACACTATGCAAGTGTTTTTTATTCCTGGATATTTTTCAACACCATTAAAGTTCATCATGTGATTGATCCAAGTGCCTTTCAACATGAGTGATGTATGATTTGTTATTTGTCCATGGAACATCTACAACAAATAAATTGAAGACGGAAAAATGTGTACGTGAATGTATATGTATAAGTAATAAAAATTGCACATTTTAAATGTGTAAAACCGTAAAAGCTTTCAGTTCTATGTGTATAAGTTTTCACTTAGGGATATATAGACAATCATATTCTCGGTCTATTATTATAATTTATATATATATAAAAGTCGGTTGGTCTTGACCGAAAGTAAATGAAATTCGTACCTATTTAATGCATGAATACAATATTTCTCCTCTCATCATAAATATTTAATCCAAAACTACATCTTCTCTTAGTTTCAAGCTATAAAATTAATATCTACAAGTCTTTATATTCTTCAACTCAATGATATCAAATTTAAGCTAATGAATGCATTAAATTAGTGATTCTTAATACTAAAAAATTGTTAATATTCAATAATAAGTAAATATAATTAATAATTTTTAAATCTCTCTCTATATATAAATTGGTTGGTATTGTCCAAAGTAATGACAGTTGAGACTCTTTAAATGTCTAATAAAATCATAACTATGTGCTTAATTGATTGATATTTCTACCATTTTCATCTTTTTTTCGCTCTTCGCCTCCAATCCGTATGACGATGAAGAGCAATTCAAGCATCGTCAACGACTGTGTGATTTGGTACATATATAAGAAATATTATTTTTTATTAAAAATTACTCCAAAAATACATATATGAAAATAATATCTTAAATATACAAATATCGACAAAAATAAAACGTCTTTGCGCGGGAAAATAACCTAGTTATAAATAAAGGCAATGGCTATATGCACGCGAATCGATGCATATATGCACGCGATTCTGTGCGCTCAACTTATGCGCACGCATCTGTGCGCAGTTCTTATGCGCATACGTGTTTTACGGGTACTTTTCGTAAATTTTCAGAGTCTGTAACACCTTGTGCGCCTAACTACTGCGCACAGGTTGAGAATCTGTGCGCCGTGTTTCTGCGCACTCTTCAGACATAGTAGCCGTTGAAATTTTTGAAAAAAGTAGCCGTTAAATGTAAAACTGTGCGCTGAGGTTCTGCGCACAGGTGCTTTAGGGTTTGTGTTTGTGCGCGGATGGTTAGCGCAAGGGTCTTTACAGTTTCATTTGGACCACAACGGTCATAAATGTGCCTATATAAAGCCACAATCTCTTCGTTTCCAACAAATTCATTCAACACCTCTTCGTTTTCCAACAAATTCATTCAAAATGTATCGTCGTAATCAAAACTCTCGTATGTTAGAGTTGATTAATCAAAGTTGTGAAGATAGTGATGAAGAACACGATTGGGATAGCGGATCACAAGAAGAGGAAGACGACCCGAACGACGACGAATGGTTGGATGGTTTCTTAGAAGACGAAGAGTTCGGCGACTGGGATCCGAGTGGTGAATTTGTGGTTAGTATAATATGTTATAATTTGAAACATATGGTAGCGTAATTAGTTTCAAATTAGTTTCATATGCTAGAATAATTAGTTTCATATGCTAGAATAATTAGTTTCATATGCTAGCCTAATTAGTTTCATATGATAGCCTAATTAGTTTCATATGATATCCTAATTAGTTTAAAGTAATGATTCGTATTTTGCCTTGTTATTTTGGTAGTAGTGTAATTGTCGCTCTACAATTACGTATAGGGGAAAGATTATTCGGATTATTTTAGAACCGCACAATATTGGGATACTCCGCAAGAATTGTACGAGTGGGCGAGAGATAGAGGAAAGGAGTTAGTGATAGCTTTGGTAACGCGTAATTCAAGTCCGTACCAAATAAGTATTGTGTGCGATAGATTTGGAAAACCAAGATCTGGGAGGCCAAAGGTGAACAAAGAGAATCCAGAGTTGGCTGTTCCTAGGCTTAGAAAGTCGAAGTCGAAGAAGTGTGAGTGTAGATTTCAGCTACTAGCAGTGCGAAAGAAAAACATTCCCGGGGTCGCAGGAGAAAAATGGATTTTAGGTGTGATAGAAGGTCGGCATAACCATGTGCTACTTGCTAGTTTTCATGGGAATGCATTCATGGGTCGAATGACGGAGGAGCAAGAGCTTTGTGCTAGGCGGTGGGGAGATGGAACTGGACGCAAGACGCCAAAAGAAATTATCTCTAAATTGAGGGAGAAGTACCCTGGTAATGTTACTTCAAGGAGACAAGTTGCAAACTTTTTGCAGAAGGTGAATTACGAAGATCGCGGAGAGCTAAACGTGACACAGTGGTCGCTTAAGTTTTTGCGAGACCACGACTACGTAGTTCACCCACATAGAGACACGACAAACGGAGAGGTTGCAATATTATTCTTTGCTAACCAAGAGTCGTTGCGTTTGTTGAAGAAGTACCCGTACGTGGTAATTATCGATGCGACGTACAAGACAAACAAGTAAGTCTCTACAATACCTTGGTCGATATTTAGTTCGGATAATGATATATGTTCTGTAGTGATATATGTTAATGTTTCAATAGATATGAAATGCCGCTCGTAGAGATCGTTGGATTCACCAGTACACACAAGACGTTCAACATCGCGTATGCATTCACTAAAGCGGAAAGGATTTATCATTACACATGGATAATGATTCAATTGAAGTCATTATTCATAGATTTGGGCATTCGATTAATAATTCGATTAGGCATTCGATTAATGCATAATAATCTGAAACTTAATCGTAATTACAAAAAAAAATGATTAATAAGAATTCTAATATTTAATTCATACAAAACTGAAATTTAATCGTAATTTTTTTATTAAAAATTACGATTAAATTACAATTAATACGAATTCTAATATTTAATTCATAAAAAACTGAAATTTATTCGTAATTATTACAAAAAACAATTACGAATAAATTTCCACAATTAAATACGATAAATATTTGAAAAAAGCGGGTTTAGAAATTTTATACCGAATACAGATCGTGCGGTGTCTCCGGAACCCGAGTCGCCGGAATAGTTGCCGGAATAGTCGCCGGAGGAGCATTTGCCGCTGCCAACGCGGCTCGAGTCGCATACCGCCGGCCACCTCCATCCACCAACGCTTCATCGTCGGACAAGGTCGCCGGAGGTGGCTCCGTTTGGACGGAAGTCGTCGGAGGTGTTGGGATTGGGACGATAGTGGTGTGGTCGGGACCGGAAGAATGAGGGGGTTCAGAATCCATTGACGGAATTGTGTTTAGACGAGGGAAACGGTCGGAAATGGAGAGAAAATGATCGGCGCCGTCGAGCTACAGCAGAAAAGAAAGAAAAAGAAGGAGGAAGAAGAAGAAGTTGCGGCGAGGGTTTAATAGAATGTGTGCGCAGTGCTTCTGCGCACTCATTCTGTGCGCAAAAGTTCAGCGCACACATTCGGGAATCCGAAACGTCGTGCGCTGAACTTTTGCGCATTATATATTATGTGCGCTGTTTTAATGCGCACACATTTGACAGACATCGTCAGAATTTTCACAATTATCCCGAAAATACCCTTGTGCGCAAGAAAACTGCGCACCAACCTATGCGCATAACATCTGCGCACCAAATCGCGTGCATATAGAGAAAAAGTCGCGTGCATATAAGCGTTTCGTAAATAAATGGCTCTTCTTCTCACCAAAAAAAATCTATATATATATTAAAACAGAGTTATTTAGAGCTCTCACGTTCATTCTGACCCCACAAAGTTGACGTGTCAATCACTCATTAATCCTCGTTAAATATTTCAAAATTAATAACTAAATATATATAGATTTTTTACTGAGCAAAAATCTCATACGGGTACTTCATTTTTGTTTCATGTCGTTCACCTCTTGCTGCCTTCAAAATCTTCATTCAATTTTGATCGAATCTTGCTCACGGTTCATGGCCTCCATCTCAACCTTCGTTTCCTCCAGTTCATCTCCATGTCTACTTCGAATTTTTTGACACACTATTTTGTTATTTTTCGACTGCTGCTCAAATCTCATGATCAATGCTCAAATCCAATCTCATCCCCTCTGTTTTTCCATTTTTTCAAGAATGAAGCTTCCTATTCAATCAAATCAAAAGGTTTGTATTCTCATTGTTGTGCAAATTTTTTAATGCCTTTAAAGTGTTCGACAAATTGCTCCAACCAAAAACAAGGTGTATAATGTTTAGCAACAGTTTGAACTTTGAACAACTGTGTTTCATCCTTTTTTAATGGGTTATGTTCTCAATAAGCAGATTATATGTCAATACTTTCTTTTTGGTATACATGACCGTTTTCCCAAAAGAGTGTCCCGTATGAGATTGTGATCTTGCAATTTGTAAGTATTTGTGCTATGAATGCTATATATGTTATATGTCTCATAATGGACTTTATTCACAGCCTCACAGGGAAGAAGGTGTAGGATGATATTGTGATTGCCACCAAGTTTGAAGCTTATCCATGGCGCTTGACTCCAGGCCAGTTTGTCGATGCTTGCAAGTAAATTTACCCACCTTTACTAATTTCATAACTATATGTGCTGATTTTCGGTGTTATCTTAAACAAATAAGATATTTAGAAATATTTAGAACTAAGTAGTTTGTTTTGGGGAATATATCTAGAGCCAAAAAAATCAAATCTAACCTGAAAAGATATTAAAATAAATAAATACCAAAAATAAAGATATACCTCCTGAGATATCTTATTTGGAGATTTTAACAACCTTAACCACTAGAATCTATTCTATCTATCACCTATATTATCTGTCGTATTCTTCTCAATCATAACCTCATTTTTCCTCTTCATTGTTTCAGAGAATCCGAGTACTCATTTTCCATGGAGAAATTTATTGGAGATATCACAGGAGTCAAAGGAGTCTCTACACTCAAAGTTCGCATCATTCGGATGTGGGTTCAAAATAACCAAAATAGAGATGAAATTCGCATGGTACTCCTAGATGAGAAGGTGAGTCTTTATTAGGATGTTCACTCATATATTAGAATGAGAAGGTGAGTCTTTATTAGCTTTATATGAGAAGGTGATCTCTATTAGGATGTTCACTGATATAATAAAATACAAAGCTTTATTCAGAAACATAGCCTCGCGATCTCTACATTTTCAAATTTATCATTGTAGTTGCTGAATGATTTATTTAAACAAGAAAAGTGACCTGTTGTTTGTTAGCCTCTTTTTTTCAACAGATAATACATACTTCATATTGATTTGACAATAATTCAACCTGTAATATTGGTTTCAATCCAAAGATTCACGCGCGTTTGATGAACAGAAAAGAAAGCAAGAGACACCAGAGAATTGTTACGCAGTTCGGAGAATAACTCCTACGTCTGCGGGCCTCAGGACGAGAACCAAATCCACTATGCAAGGTTCGAACAATTACAGGAACAAACCAACAACAATACAGGCTAGCAATCTGAACAATCAACAAGCAATCTAAACCAAAAACCAGAAGAGAAGAAACAAGACTCCCTTCTTCAGCCTACGACTAGAGTCACCAGCAAGATCCACCGTCAAGCTCTCGGCGCTTCAACGTCGCCAGGAACAGATCACAACCACCAGACTCAAGCAACGAACCACCGTCGTCACACAAGACTTCTCAGGCAAGAGATTTGCCAGAGAGACACTCACACTCAAGAATCGCCAAGGATCTCTCAGGAGCGGCGCAACCAACACAGAGAGAAGAGAATGAGAATGGTAGGTTAGAGCTCAACTCTTAAAGAGCTTAAATACTCAGCCCTATTCACCAACGCGGAGCCCCGAGAGAGAAACGGGTCGGATCTTGAGCATCTCTAGTCCAGCACACATATTGGGCCGAGGCCCATTACAGATATAAGTCAGCCTGCTTAAAACACTTAGGAAAATTACATCCTAACAATTTGCCCTTCTAATTTTTCTAAACCTTGCATTACTCTATCCTAGCTGTAGAACACAGCCATATCTTGGACAGAGAGTGGAATTTGATCTTCACCATCGTCGGACCATCTTAGTTGTTGCCTTCCTTAGGGGACGTCCCAAACATGGAGAAAATCCCTGCAGAAAGCAAACTTATCAGATGTGACTATCTTAGTTCCAAAATCAGCAGGGTTGTTGTCACCTTTAACCTTCTTAACAATGATCTGTTTTGAATCAACTAGATCACGTATGAAATGCAATCTAACATCTATATGCTTAGATCTTTCATGATATACAAGATCTTTGCAAAGGTATAGGGCACTCTGACTATCAATGTGCAAAACAGGAACATAATTGACACTCTGAATTTCATTAAGCAAACCTGTCAACCATATTGCTTCTTTAGCAGCCTCAGTAGCTGCTATATATTCTTCTTCAGTACTAGGAAGAGCCACCACAGATTGTGACTGTGATTTCCATGAAATACAATTACCAGCCCAAGTATATACATACGAAGTAGTAGATTTCCTAGTATCTTTATTACTAGCATAATCACTGTCAACAAAACCAAACAGCTCTTTTTCACTTGAGTGATTAGAGTAGCACAAACACAAGTTTTTAGTACCACACAGATATCTCAAGGCATACTTCATAGCAGTCCAATGTAGTTCACCAGGATTAGACATAAATCGACTTAAAACACTAATAGCAAAAGCAAGATCAGGTCTAGTACATATCATAGCATACATAACAAACCCAACTGCCACATCATAAGGGAACTTAGACATCCTATCAGTTTCTTCTTGAGTTTTAGGACATTTATCTTTGGTCAACTCTAGATGCCCTCCTAAGGGTATAGTAGTAGGCTTAGAATCATTCATGTTAAACTTGTCAATGACTTTCTGAACATAGTCCTTTTGAGATAACCACATAAGTTTCTTAGGCCTATTTCTAATAATTCTCACACCTAGAATCATCTGAGCAGGACCAAGGTCCTTCATGTCAAAATGCATCTTAAGATCCCTTTTAACTCCAGCAATGCAAACCTTCGAGTCACACATTATCAGTATGTCATCAACATATAATAACACATACAAGGGAAATGCAGTTTTAACATTTTTAAAATACAGACATGTATCATAACTGCTTCTATGGAAACCCAATTTTTTCATACAAGCATCAAATTTCAAGTTTCATTGCCTAGGAGACTGTTTAAGTCCATAAATGGATTTATTCAATAAACAAGCATAATCAGATTTAGACTTGTCAATAAAACCTTTAGGCTAAGCCATGTAAATAGTTTCATTCAAGTCACCATGTAGAAAAGCAGTTTTAACATCCATCTTATCTAATTCCCAATCATAAACAGTGCACATAGCTAACAAGATTCTCATAGTCTTGTATTTAACAACAGGAGCAAATATGTCATTATAATCTACTCCTTCTCTTTGAGTAAAACCTTTTGCTACTAGCCTAGCTTTGAATCTAGGTGGATCCTTGACACTATTTCCTTCTTTCAACTTATACACCCATTTACAGTCAATAAGCTTAGCCTCTCTAGGTCTGGGAACCAAAGTCCAAGTTTTATTAATGTACATGGATTCTAGTTCAGACTTCATAGCACTCAGCCATTCTTTAGCATGTCTACAACTTATAGCAGTCTCATAGGTGTCAGGGACAGGAATGAGGGCATTATTAACCTCTGTAGCAGTGGTAAAGGCATATTCAACAGTATTCATAACATGTTCAACATTATTAATGGAAGCAAACCTCTTATTTGGTATTCTAGTTCTGGGTTCTCTATCTCTAGTGAGTTGGTAATTATGTATATTATCCTGCTCACTAACATGTTCAGAGATAGAATCAGAATGTAAAGAAGAATTTAAAGGAGAGAGAGGTTCTTCCTTGTTTACTCCCCTTAATGATGAGCCAGTGTTATCTGTTGAAGCTCCTTCAATTTCAGTATTTACCACTTCCCTTGAGGCCTCAGTTTCTGCCCTGGGTTCAGTTGTGGATTCACTCTGATCTTGTGAAGAGGGGGCAAGATCAAACTCCTCATCATGTGGAAGCTGCTGTCCTGCTACTTCCTCTGTCTGTCTAGATGAACCCACTCCAATGGTGTCATCTTCAGTTGTACATGTCACCTCATTCACCCTGGTTAGTTTTGTCTTAAAATATAAGTTCTTTTCATCAAAGGTTACACTTCTAGAAGTAACCCTAAGACCATGAGGTTGAATTACAAGAAGTCTATATCCTTTGACTCCTTCAGGATAACCCAACATGACACACTTTATAGCCCTTGGTTCAAGTTTACCTTGAGAAATTTTTGAATATGCAACACATCCAAAAATTCTAAGATAACTCAAATCAGGTTTGTGTCCAGTCCATAATTCCTGAGGTGTTTTGAACTCAATAGTAGAACTGGGAGATCTATTTATCAAGTAACAAGCAGTAATTACAGCTTCACCCCAGAAAACATGTTTAAGGCCAGAACTTATAAGCATACATCTTGTCTTTTCTAAGAGAGTTCTATTCATTCTCTCAGCCACACCATTCTGTTGGGGAGTCTCAGGAACAGTTAGGTGCCTCTTAATTCCATTTTCAAGACAAAAGTTATTGAATAACTGGTTACAGTATTCTAAGCCATTATCAGTTTTAAGACACTTTAACTTGTGATTAACTTGGTTTTCAACAGCATGCTTCCAGTTCTTAAAGGTCATAAAGGCCTCATCCTTAGTCCTAAGCAGGTAAATCCATGTTTTTCTAGAGAAATGATCAATGAAAGACATGAAATATCTCTTACCTCCAAGTGTACTTACTTGTGCAGGACCCCAAAGATCAGAATGTACATATTCTAAAGGGTTTTTTGCCACATAGGATGACCTAGGAAATGGAGAATTAGTTTTCTTTCCAAGTATACAATATTCACATATGTCTAAATCACTAGGTTTTTTATTTAGTAAACCCAGCTTAAACAGATAGTTCAGACCCTTAGATCCAATATGGCCCATTCTATTATGCCAATTTTGAGTCTCTACAACAGTCATAGTATCACTAGTAGTGGAGAAGTTCAATTCAGGTGTGGTGATAACATGGTACAACCCACCCTTCTTGATCCCCTTAACTAAAGTAAGTCCATTTTTGATGACTTCCCTAGTACCATTACTGGTGACAATTTGACATTGTAGATCATCAAATACAGATTCAGACATCAAATTTCTTCTCAGTTTAGGGACCCACCTAACATTTTGAAGTAATCTGATTTTGCCATCATGCATTCTTAAGGGAACACTCCCTATTCCTTTAATCCTAAGAGAGCTATTATCTCCTAACATCACTTCACCTCCATTAATCTCATGTAAGGAACTGAAGAGGTTTTTATTAAAGGTAGCATGAACAGTACATCCAGAATCCAAGATCCAATCATCATTATTAGCAGGTAAGTGAGTGCACATAAGCAAGTCACAGTCAAACATATCAGGGGACTCTAAGATAGAAGCTGAATTATCACTGGTTGGTTTAGCAGATTCATCTTTCTTTTTCTTATAACAGTCCTTAATGAAATGACCACCCTTTTTACAATAGAAACATTTTTTCTTTTCATCAGTCTCTTTAGGTGAAGTATATCCCTTCTTCTTATCATCTTTATGTTTCTGTTTCTTCTTCCATTTTCCCTCAGAAAGTAGGACTTCAGACTTAAATTCTTCTTTCTTGTCATTCTTATTCTTAAAGATTTTCAGAGACTCATTTTTTCCAGTGAGAGCTTCAATAACTTTAGTCTTAGTCAAGTTATCAGAACTAAATTGAATGACATCTTTAAGATTATCAAATTGAGCAGGAAGAGAATTAAGCAACAGAACCGCTTCATGGGTATCTTTCATTTTATCTTCACATCTAGCCAAGTCTTGTGTCATTCTCAAGAATCTATCTAGGTGATCACTCAAGGTATGATTGACATCCATTTTGAATGTAAACAGTCTACACAGAAGAGAGATTCTAGAAGGCAAAGACTTAACCAAGTATAGAGACTCAAGAGCATCCTACAATTCCTTAGTGGTAGTATATTGGATTACCTATCTAGCCACATCATCAGCTAACCTTATCATTATCTCAGAATGAGCCTGCTCATCCATTTCCTGACGTCTAGCAGGTGAGGATTCCACCAGGTAGTCCCCAGTAATAGCTTTGTGGCATTTTTCCTTAGTCAAGATAGCTTTCATCTTGACTTGCCACATAGCAAAGTCAGTCGAGCCATCAAATAGCTTCATCCTGATGTTGTTTTCAGCCATAGTACCTAACCAAGCACACAGATCAGTATAGGCAGAATCAAGTGAGCACGCAAGTTCACTCCAGACTTAAACACAACTTAGTAATCAAACGCACAGAAGGCAAAGAAAACTCAGAGTTGCCAATCAACAGCGGAAGCAAAGAACACAGGATCAATCAAGAGCAAAGTAATGATAGGATCTGTGCATGCAGATCTTGGTCAAAGAACAAGCCAGAAATCGAACATGCAAGAACACTATCAACCTGGCTCTGATACCAATTTGTAATATTGGTTTCAATCCAAAGATTCACGCGCGTTTGATGAACAGAAAAGAAAGCAAGAGACACAAGAGAATTGTTACGCAATTCAGAGAATAACTCCTACGTCTGCGGGCCTCAGGACGAGAACCAAATCCACTATGCAAGGTTCGAACAATTACAGGAACAAACCAACAACAACACAGGCTAGCAATCTGAACAATCAACAAGCAATCTAAACCAAAAACCAGAAGAGAAGAAACAAGACTCCCTTCTTCAGCCTACGACTAGAGTCACCAGCAAGATCCACCGTCAAGTTCTCGGCGCTTCAACGTCGCCAGGAACAGATCACAACCACCAGACTCAAGCAACGAACCACCGTCGTCACACAAGACTTCTCAGGCAAGAGATTTGCCAGAGAGACACTCACACTCAAGAATCGCCAAGGATCTCTCAGGAGCGGCGCAGCCAACACAGAGAGAAGAGAATGAGAATGGTAGGTTAGAGCTCAGCTCTTAAAGAGCTTAAATACTCAGCCCTATTCACCAACGCGGAGCCCCGAGAGAGAAACGGGTCGGATCCTGAGCATCTCTAGTCCAGCACACATATTGGGCCGAGGCCCATTACAGATATAAGCCAGCCTGCTTAAAACAGTTAGGAAAATTACATCCTAACACAACCGTTATGAAAGTTATAGATTAAAATTCGATACGAATCTTGTAGAGGTCTACTGTCTGAGAAGAGCAGATAGTGTTTGTAAGGAGGAAGTGAAGCCTAAGAAGAAGAGGAAAGTTCAGTGCAGTGATTTTAATGCAAATAAGCTTGTAGAGATTCTGGAATTTCTGCCCAGGTAATATTTTTTCTCTCCAACAAAATTTAATATATATGAAAAATATGTGTTTTATACTCCTGTATTTGTTGTCTCTGTTGTAAACCTTAGCATCAGCTTAGAGTTGCAATATAGTTCATATATCTTTGTATGTTAAGTATATGATGAATGGGTGTTGAAAGTTATTGTTTTTGTTGGTGCTTATACTTGAATCTTTATTTTTCATGTATCTCAACATGTTAAGTGTTTTAGTGAAAGAAAACACAAAGTGAAAAGATTGCGATGTATAAGGACTTAATTTGAGTGGAGTTTTGAGAGTTACTTGATGTTTTATGAAGGAATTTTTGTTATTTAAGAATGTATGTTCGGGTTGTTCTTAGTTTGCATCAATGTAGCTAATGAATCTTGATTTATGGATGTGATGCAGTGATGTGAGCGACAGAGATTTAGTTGACGATGAAGGAATGTAGAAATTACAAGATAGATAAAATCAATGTTACTGCATGTATTCAACTTCATGTGGGTATAGACTACATAATAAAAAGGTTGAGTTCAATGCTGTAGTTTTAAGATTATATACGCTACCTTTTTTTGTTAGATTAGATATCTTAAAATTTGGCTCAGATTGTGTATTGAAATTATAAAAGTAGGTTTATCTTCTCTTCGTATAAGATTGTCGGTTCAATTAGGCTCTTCTCTATTTCATTGTTTATGTGTTTAATTATAATAAGTTTTCATCATTTAAATCTTAAAATGTGTTCCAGGTAGATAAGTACTAAAATAATACTAACATGTAGTCAATGTTTTTATTATAGCCAACGAGAGCATAAAGAGACATTGTTCCAATTCACAATGTATAATTAGATCTCTTTATAATCTTTGTTTTCATACACACATCCAGCTCGATTTAAAGCAAAATTTGTGTTCTAAATGATGGTTTTCTGCATGCTTTTATTTTCCACTTATTGTATAATAGGTTCCTTTGCAATATGAATTATTTGTATTTCCTTTTATTAGTGTAAATGAATTATTACATAGAATAATAATTTCATCTCTTTATAGGTGTATTTAAGGTCTGGTAGCTTATGCAAGATAGACGAAAACAACAACAACAACGATGACGATGATCTTTATTCAATGGAGTATCTAAATTCTATCAGAGTACTATTCGACCTTCTGAATCATTGTCTTAAACTTAAGGTGGGTGTACCTGATGCTACTTCGTAGTATATATAGATCAATCTGCAGGATATGGTCTATTTTTTCCAAGACCTATATTTACTCATGGCCAACTTATGGGTATTTTCAAGGGTTACAAGCAGAGATAGGCTGACTGTATTAATATGTGATAAGAACAAATACACATATAGTGAAACAATTAATGTGATTTATAAGGAGGTATTCAATAATGTGATGTAAACTTAGCTATTTGGATATTTTTGACTTTAGACGGTCAATGATTTGGAAACATTAAATTGACTCCAGGCAAAAGAGATGGAAACATGTTTATTAACGTCGTGAGTGGTCCGGATTACGTTTAAAAAATTAAATTGACATTCTTTTGGTCGTAAAATAATCAATTAAAGCTGTTAATAATTAAAATATTCAATACATAGTACCGAGTACTAGTGTACAAGGTGTGAAAAATAATCTTATCTTAATATACTATAAAATTAAGGGTTCCTTAAATTAATCACAATGTATTAAATGCTTTGTTTTTAATATCTATTTTTTTTAATTTTTTCTTTTTTCCATTTATTTCCTACATTTACGAATATATTACTCAAATGAAAATTTTACCCACCAACATAGGTCTATAGTGGATCTGTATGAATTTTATCATCATCTTCTACTCTTCGATTCCGCAAGGTGTGAAGTTTTATAGGCTGTAAAACCCGCGCGAACCCAAAAAGTCTAGTTAAAATAATAAATATTATTTGCTAGGTTTAATTATTGGCCCTTGCCCCTTGGTATAAGTCTGAGGTCTCTTAGTAATGTTTCGGTCAAAATATCATTCGTCGTCTATAATGGAGCGTTATCGGAAAAACAGTTAATGCATAATGTAATAAAATGGTGTAACGAATTTTTTTCATAAGTTTTTTGTATGATCTTATAGATAATTTCAAAACGAGTACATATAAAATTCGTCCAAACGAATATTGATCATTTGTCTATTTAAAAGGTCAAAAAATAAAAAAGTCATAGAACATTTTTTGCGTAAATATTTTATTTTAGTGATAAGTTTGTAATACGTAAATTTAATACATAATTATATTAAATAAGTAATAGATTTGTTACATTTAAGCATAATAGCGGGGATATCCTATTATTTGAGCTTTTAAAAAAACAAACGATTTTTATTTTGGACGAATTTTATATAGACGCGTTGTATGCAAATTGTTTACACGATTATAAGGAGAAAAAAACCGTGTGTAACACATAGACCACGTTAATACGTTATGATTGAACTGTTATTTCGATAATGAAATTGGTGCGTAAGCAGCCGTATTCTTAAATTACAACATTTAACCGATTGAATTAATGTTATCGATAACACTAAACATGATTGGAGAACCTGTCATGTGAAATGATAGAGTTTTTGCAGGCCGGTATTCCCGGTATGCTAGCTAATTGTTTTCGTTAATTAATCATTATCTCAATCATACATTGTTAATAATCTTCTCTACGTTCATATATAGTTTTTTTTGTAGGCACGTTCATATAGCTACACTTAAGTCATTCTAAACTAATTAAAAGCACTTACAAGTTGCAAGATAAATTATTGGGCCATATGTATTCTCTATTCTTGAAAAAAATAACAATAATTTAACTGTAATCAATTCCATAAAAATATTTGGAAAATTTCTGAGAAATTTGAAATATAGTTGGTGATATTCATAACATTATTAAAAATAACGATGATATTAAAATATTTCATTGTTTCAGAGAAGCCAATAAGACTGCAGACTTCTTAGCTAATTCGGGGATTAACACCCATTTTATCAAAATTATGATAAAATATCCGTCAATGTAATCCAGATCATACAATATCTAATGAATATATCAGAACTATAAGACACGTTTTTCATTACACCAAAAAAAACGAGACACGTTTTTCTGACGTCGAGCGTATTTGACACCTACTCGACCTTCTTGAGGGCTTTCCATTGAAGTCATGAGTTGTCATCTGTCAGATGAAGGTGAAACTCCCATTTTTGACTTCTCAAAAAATAAAACACATGTACGCACGTACAAGCTAGGTAAGTAATCATCCTAGTATATATATACATGCCTATGAATCATGTGATTAGAACACTAACCCTATCTATTCTTCGATCTCCTCTAAATTCCAGCTCAAACACAAACCAAAAATTACGTGCATCATATTTAGTACGTAAAGAATCAATGATGATCCATCATACCATGCGAGACGAGGGTTGTTATAACCTGACTGATATTGCTGCAGCTTTAACCATAGAAGACACGAAATCCCAAATTAAAGCCTTCGAGCAAATCCAAATGTATGTTTTGATCACCGTACTCGTCCTCCTCCTTCAACTAGGGTATCTTATGAAGCCATTTGCTTATGGATTCTTTAGGCTTTTCTCATGGTTTTCTTACTTTCTCGTCCCTGCCCTCATCTCCTACATTCTTGGTCTCATGGGGCAACCCAGACCCGGCTATGGTTTGGATTCCGAAGAGCTAAACACTCAGCTTCGCTATCTGACGTGCATCTGGGCTATCTTTCTGCTCTTCGCATACGCGGGGTTAGACAACCTCAATGCGTTTAGTATTGAAGAGAGGAACGGAAGATCCAAACTTGTCTTACAACTTGTCATCCAATTTATCTTGCTTATTCTCATCCTTCGCCACCTTCCTACAGACACTACTGTAGTTCCAATAGCGGGTGTGTTCCTTGTCTTGTCCTTCAAGTTTGTCGAGAGGCTAGTCGCTTTGGCACATTCTGATGGTGCAACTCCGGGAATCAAAAGAGGTGTCGCGAAGCTAGTTGACTTCACGCATAAATCCGATGAAAACCCTAATGCAAAGACCATGGAAGGATTCAAGTACTTGGTGGGAACCAGGTATTGCGATACTCTCTATCTATACATATACTAAAACAGAACGTTGTTTTGTCACATGTCGTCCTTATATTCAATTCGCCTATGTGTCGACCTCTAAGCTATGCTACATCATCCACCATGTCATCTTCCACATCATCCGACTTTATATATTGATATATATCTTTGAATTAAACAAGTAAAAAAATCAAAAAGATATCTAATAGGTTTTATAACAAAAAAAAATATCGATTTTTATCTTTTATCACATAATATCTTTATATATATATATATATATATATATATATTTAAGTTCTGGTGTAACAACTCTTACGGTGTAACGAGTATTCACCCTCAAGGCCTCAATGGTATTCAGGTTTGTTAAGGTTGATATTCAACTTAATTTACCTACATCAATATAGGGTAGATATTCAACTAAATAAACATGAATAAATAGCGTAAAAGATTGAATAGAGGCACAAGTATACGAGAATATGCAATTAGTGCATATATAACTTAAATCTACATAAAGTTGAATATCAACCTTAACAAACCCGAATATCATTGAAGGTAAATACTCGTTACACCGTTACACCACAATACTCATTACACCGGAACTCACCTCTATATATATTATGTTATCAATCTAACTAAGTTGAGTTATTAATTAACTTAAACTATAAAACATAAATCGTAAACTATAAACTATAATCTATATCATAAAGTATAACTATAATCTATAAACTAATTAATACTCCGTAGTATAAATATAAATATATTATTAAAATATTTATTACATGCGACCCCGTACATGGTACGGGAACACACGCTAGTTTATTACTATATTTGACTCGTATATAAGTAAATATATCTTTACTCACCTACTTTTATTTCTCGTTTTTGTAAAATATATACATGAATTGTTTTCGGATTCGAACTAGAACCACCATTAAGAAAATTAAATAAGGGGGATTGTGATAGAAATAGTATCATACAAAGTATGTTCATTTTTATTACCTAAGACATTTGAAAGTTTACATCGAGATTATTATGTGCCCCTCAATTATATTAGATAATATTAGGGATATCATAAAGATGTTATAATTTTTTCATTAGGTACATAACGCATGACGCCAATGGTAAGAAAATCGAAGATGGGATTACATTGGAGAAGCTATGGGGATGTGAAGGTGGACTTTTTTCCAACAAGGATGATAAACACAAGGATAGTTGCTTGTCCTTCGCGTTATTCTGGTTATTGCTTGGCAAGTTTTGGAGCTACCCTTTATACGAACAAGGTATGAGCCAATCGAGAGTTAATGCTCGAAAGTTGGTCCGGGATGGGTTGCTTGCTAATAAGGACAATGAAGAGAAGGTCAATCATGAACGAGTATTCAGAGTGATTGAGGTAGAGCTTGCTTTCCTTCGCGACTACTTCCATGCAAAATACATCTTCTTTTACCTAAATGGATTCCGGTGGAAGCTTGTGGGAGTTATAGCCTCTCCTATCATGTTTTGGTGGTTCACTCAAAAAGCAGTTGATTATGAAATACTCAAAAGCTTTGCCGAAAGAGGTTATGGTAATCCTAGCTTCACGGCGGTAGCAAATACCATTGTTATATTTGTGATATTAGCCTTAGAGGCTTTGCAATTGGTCATGTTTCTCACCTCTAGGTGGTTTGAAGTGACCATGCTTTGCTACTATGTCGAGAGGAAGACGTCGAGGGACACCAAATTTGGTTTTCCTTGTTGGTTCCTCGAGAAGATTGGATCCTTTCTTCTAGGATCAACATGCAACAAGGCTAAGTCATGGTGGAGGAAGCCATGGAAGAGAGAGCTTGAGCAATACTCTCTTATTGAATCTTGTACAAAACCCCCGGTTGTACCTAGCTTTCTAAAGCTTCATCTTGTTTCTGTTCTTGGGTTAACTCTCCCAAAAGCTGGTAGGAGAGCAGATCCCGAGATTAAGCTATCTGAACAAGTCAAGGAAGCTTTAGTCAAGTCTTTGATAACAAATGACTTCAAGCTTAGCAATGGCGCGACATCTTTGAGGCGCAATAAGCTAAAAGATGGTGTGGTGGTGGATCCTTCTTGGTATGCAAAGAACAAGAAAGACACAGAGCTCATACTCATATGGCATATTGCAACTTGCTTTTGTGATATGCATTCGAAAATCGACGAGTCTGACATTGCTAAGTCATTAAGTGACTTTGATGTAGCAATGAACTTGTCCAACTATTGCTCCTACTTGTTGTTCTTTGCTTCTTCTTTACTACCCGTTCCTGCACTAGAAGCAGAGTCCATATGCGACGATTTAATTGAAGAGGCGCGAGAATTGTTCGAGACCTCGTCCTTCACTTGTTCTGGTGGGGACACCGTGAAGACATCGTCAGTTTCCAAATATGCAAAGATGAAGGAATTGATTGCTGTCCAAGAGGTTGAAAGTCAAGATATCAGTGTGTTGAAAAGTGGTGTAAGGCTAGGGAAACATCTAGTAACTTCTGTGAGTGATTATAAGCAAAGGTGGAAGATACTTGCAGAGTTTTGGGCGGAGATGATACTATACTTGGCTCCATCTGATAGTAATGAAACGGCACATGCTGAGACGCTTTCTGAAGGAGGAGAGTTCATTACTTATCCATGCAGGCATCACTGACAGAGACGAGATGGCTATCTTCCAAGAACATGAAACCCGAGCAGATGTGGATTCTGCTTAAGGATCAATCAACAAACTTATGGTTATCAAGTCCATTGTTTTTCAATTCCTCAGTGTTTATTTTGAACCTTTCTTTTTTGCATCAAGTTGATCATGTAATGTGGTTAGAATTGAGTTGAACTTTGTTGTTTGTGTTGAAGGCAATTAATCCAAATGTCTTTCAACATAAGAGATGTATGATTAAAGTCATTTTCATTCCACACTATGCTAGTTAGTTTTCCAATGAAGTAGATGTTAGCTACTTAATACCACTATATTCTTAATCCTATTAGAAACGAAAACATAACCTTGACAATTTTTTCAAAAATAAAAATGATTAATAAATGACATGGCAAAATGAATAATGAAATTAGATGCGACAGTTTTAGTGAGAAGGTGGTAAAATAGAGATTTGCTTTAATATATACTGTCCCACAATGTTAGTCTCATTTGACTTTGACATCTTTAATTCCATATTAGTACAAAATTATAAAATTTTATATTATTAAAATATTTATCGAGACGAATCAAACAAGATCTCGCATGACTATATTTCTTCTTATACATTAGAAGATATCTCGACCAATCAGAATTTGACGGTTATCGACCAATCAGAATTTAATTAAATCAATCTTTTCTAATTAAAGGGAAAAATTCTGATACGAATAAGTATTAATGTAGGAAAAACGAACAATCCGCGTTCACATATTACACGTTCATGTTCATATTCTGAATAGCGTTCACACATTACACGTCCATGTTCATATTATGAATAGTAAAGTTGTGAACTTTGATTTTTTTTTTCTTCTCAAAATGACCTCAAAAAATATCATCGTCTAGATTACGAACCTTACCACCCAAATTATGAACATTAGCTTGTTATCTGTGAACTCGGAAAACTTCATTTTTTCTACGTTAAGCTTTGTTGTCACTCAAACTTTTCTCCTGATTGAATTCATGTACGATGCTTTTTAATTTGAGGCACGTTCGTATGTACATAGACTTAAGTCAATGTACTAAACTAAATAGAAGCACGTATACAAGTTGCATGATAAGTTATCATGTCATGTATTCCCTATTCAAAAAAACAATAATACATGCACGCACGCAGAATATCTTCGTCTTGTCCATCACAAACCCTAGCTAATTAATCTCCTCTAATACTAGTTGATCCTCCTATTTCATGGAATTGAAAACTCAAACACAAATCTACATTACATAGGATCAGCTCCATAGATCTTTCTATAACCCTAGCTCAACAAATATGATCCATCAATTTGTCCAAGAAGCTTGCTATAATGTGTCTTCCATTGCCAAGATTCTATCCGATACAGACACGAAAATCCAAGTTAAAGCGTTCGAGAAGATCCAAATGTATGTGTTGATCACCCTACTCGCCCTCCTCCTTCAGCCTGGCCTCATCTCCTACATTCTTGGTCTCATGGGGCAGCCGAGACCAAGCTATGGTTTGGACTCTGCTGAGCTAAATACTCAGCTTCGCTATCTGTCGTGCATCTGGGCTATCTTTCTGCTCTTTGCATACGCGGATTTGGACAACCTCAACGCGTTTAGTATAGAAGAGAGAAACGGAAGATCCAAACTTGTCTTACAACTTTTCATCCAATTTGTCTTTCTTCTTCTCATCCTTTATACTAGTGTGGTTCCTATTGTGGGTGTCTTCCTTATCTTATCCTTCAAGTTTGTGGAGAGCCTAGTGGCTTTGGCACATTCGGATGGTGCAACCCCAAGAATCAAGAAAGGCGTAGCAAGAATCATCGACCATATGCATGAATCGGATCAAAATCCTAATGCAACAACCATGGAAGGATTCAAGTACTTGGTTGGACCGGGTTACTTAACGGTCAAGGGAAAGAAAATTGTTGATGGATTCAAGTTGCTTGTCCTTTGCGTTATTTTGGTTGTTGCTCGGCAAGTTTTGGAGCTACCCTTTGTACGAAAAAGGCATGAGTCAATCGAGAGTCAATGCTCGGAAGTTGGTTCGTGATGGGTTGCTTGCTAGTAAGGATAATGCAAAGAAAGTTGAGCATGAACGAGTGTTTCGAGTGATTGAGGTAGAGCTTTATTTCCTTCGCGACTACTTCCATGCAAAATACATCTTCTTCTACCTGAATGGCTTCTGTTGGAAGCTCGTGGGCGTTATAGCCTCTCCTGTTATCTTCTGGTGGTTCACTCATAAAGAAATTGATTACCAATTGCTCCATCGCTTTGCCAAGAAAGGTTATGGTAATCCCACCTTCACCTCTCTAGCTAATATGATTGTTCTCATGGTGATATTAGCATTAGAGGGTCTGCAGTTGGTCATCTTTCTCACTTCTAGGTGGTTTGAAGTGACCTTACTTTGCTACTATGTAGAGAGGAAGACGTCGAAGATCGCAAAAGCCCGTTTTTCCTGTTGGTTCCTAGAGCAAATTGGATCCATTCTTCTAGGCTCATCATGCAACACCACCAACACATGGTGGAGGAAGCCATGGAAGAGGGAGCTTGAGCAATACTCTCTTGTTCAATCTTGTACAAAATCAACAATAGCACCTAGCTTTCTAAAGCTACATCTTGTTTCTATTCTTGGGTTAAATCTTCCTGAAGAAGGAAGAAGACAAGAACCGACCGTCGTGCTATCCGATCATGTCCAGGAAGCGGTAGTCAAATCTTTACTAACAAACAACTTCAAGCTCAGCAATGGCGCAACATCTTAGAGGCGAAATGGAGTAATGGAGGACCCTTCTTGGGATGGCATGCACAAGAAAGACACTGAGATCATTCTAATATGGCATATTGCAACTTGCTATTGTGAAATGCATCCTAGTTCCAAAAAAGCTAAATCAAGAAAGGATTTCGAGGTGGCAACGAGTTTGTCCGAGTATTGTGCCTACTTGTTGTTCTTCTACCCGTCTTTACTGCACGTTCCTGATCTTGAAGCGGAATCCATATGTGACGATGTAATTGAAGTGGCGAGAAACTTGTTCAAGAAGACCGGTTTCGCTTGTGTCTGTGGGGAGACCACAGAGCTGTTTGGTGTAGACAAACATAAAAAGATGATGGAATTGATTAGTGATGAAGAGGTTGAAGATCAAAGGAGTAGTGTGCTTAGAAGTGGTGTAAATCTAGGGAACTATCTGGTAACTTTGGTGAAAGACAAAGGGAAGAGGTGGAAGATACTAGCAGAGTTTTGGGCGGAGATGATACTGTTCTTGGCACCATCAAACACTAACGAAATGGCGCATGCTAATAAGCTTTCGGAAGGAGGAGAGTTCATCACCCACCTCTGGGCTTTACTCATCCATGCAGGCATAACCGACAGAGACGACATGGCTGTCTTTCAACAAGACGAGTCACAATCTGATGCAGATGCTGCATAAAAAAAATCAACATGTTATTTTAGAACCTTGTTGTTTGCACTTAAGTTGATCATGTAAAGTGGTGGTTGGTCCAACCGCCCTTCTACATAAGAGATTTATGATTTTTTATTTATCCTATGTAGCATAAGACATGGGTTTGAAACAGAATCTCAGCAACTTTTTAAATGTACAAGAATATAAAAAAAAATGAATTTTCAGAGGTGTCACAAACTCACAACCACAAACTCTGACATTCATCCTTAATAATGCAGCTAAAAACTAGGTCCATCTGGTGCAGGAGGGGCCAAACAAGAACAATGCGTAATAGACAATTAGAGCATTAAAAACAAGACAAGGACACTATTTTAGCCACTGCCAGCATATTTAAACTAGCCACTTGAAAGATAACTTCAAACCAATGCTATTGCTATGTGGAGGTTACATTCATATCCATACTAGATCCAAAAACTTAACATACAAACAATATAATCAAGATTTGGTAAGAAATATATGCAGATATTCCACTTTCTGGCACTGAATTTGAGATAAGAAAGCCAAGAAGCCCTGAAAACAAATATCATAGCAGTACCCACTTCAAATTTGGGGTTTGCTGGTCCACAAACACACTCACACAGCAGGACAAAGAGGAAAAGTGGTCCATAGGAGTACACTACTATACACATATGAGTTGGTTTTAGAAGTTACCTGGCTCAATCCGATCCACCCGTGCCCCACGCCAAAACCGAACAGCTTCCCATTGGACACTTCTGAGCTGACAACTGATGTTGACCTTCATTGGCCTTAGCTGGAGATGAGATGGTGTCGATGTCGATGTCGCTCTCTCTCTCGGGTCAACCATCTTTCCTACGGAAGCATCAATATGTGGAGAAAGAAATTCACATGGCCAATACTAACCCAAGCTAGAAGATGCCCCCTATCCCAAAAAAGAACTAGAGTTTTATAAATAATAATGGATGATTTTGAATTATTGAGTTATTACAAGGGGGGGAAATTACAAGAGATAAGTTTTGTACAAAATTGTCATCTCCAAGGACCCTGTTGACGACGACCCCTACTGCTTTCGCCTTCATTTCTGTCCGAGTCTTCGGAGTTGGTTGCAGCTTGGCTTCCTTGTCGGTTTTCACGGTTAGAACTAGACGATTCTCTCCTGACCCGACGTTCCTACAGATAATAAGTAATACACTATTGTAAGTTTCTAAACTACTTAGATTCCTGTTTTAATAGAAAACCAACTCTTTTGGGAAATGCAAAGAAAATGAAAATGATTGCATACATCACGAGGTAAGAGATCGTCTGCCTCAAGCATGTGGATGACATGCCCCATTTTGGGCCTTTTCTGAGCATCAGGATCAACACATCTAAGAGCAACTAAGAGCACTCGTTTGAGCGCTTTGGAAACTGGCTTCTCGGGCAACTTAATATCAATTACTTCCTCTGACCTTCTACTGCTTACCATTGATTTCAGCCAATCCACCAAGTTCACCTATAAGATGTTTCTTAAATCAAACTTCCCTCCAAGAAAAGACAGTGATATTACAAGTAAAAAAAAGGAATGGAGTCTACCTCTCCAGGTTGTCTGCTATAATCAACGGGCGATCTACCAGAAATAAGCTCCATGATTAATATTCCGAAACTATACACGTCACTCTTTTCTGTCAGCATCCCAGTACAAGCGTATTCTGGTGCCACATAACTGCAAAATGGTCCAGTGTGATTAATGATCTAAAAAAAGCCTGATCAGCAAGCTTAAAGAAACTCAAAAAGAAGAGACACTAACCCAAAGGTCCCCATTACACGTGTTGTTACATAACTCCTGTCTGAGCATAGCAACTTGGCGAGCCCAAAATCAGACAGCTTAGCGTTCCAATTACGATCAATGAGTATGTTACTAGACTTGATATCTCGATGAACAACTTTGGGTTCGAGTCCTTCGTGCAGGTAGGCCAATCTAAAAAAAGGAAAAATAATAATCAATAATGCAGCAAAGAACTATAAAAATAAATATTTTCAAATATGAAGAATCAGCATTACCCTTTTGCCGTCCCCAAAATGATGTTCATGCGGATATCCCATGTAAGAGGACTCACTTCTCCAACATCACCATGAAGCCACTGATCCAGATTACCATTGTCAACATACTCATAAACAAGCATCCTGTAGAAGAAAATTAGATGAATGTGTTAAGCTAAAAGTGCCAAGGAAATCAATCTTATTCACAGAGCGATGAGAAGTGGATACCTGTAAGCCCCTTCAACACAATAACCTAAGAGCCTAACGAGATTTTTATGTCGAACACGCCCTATTGCTTCTACCTCAACTTTAAATTCCTTCTCAGCTTGACCCCTGTGAATTAAACATTTCAATGAGCCAACGGAAGATATTAATTTGAACTTAATGTGGCGAAAGTGTCAGTTTTAGTGCACACTAGTTCAAAAATCACTACCTAAACACTTAACCAAGCAAACTGTGGATATAGTTATCACTAATGACAAAACTCCTACATTCCAGTTTGCAGCTCACTGAACAGGAATGATCTAAATAAATGTAAACATAATAATTGAAGCTCATGTCTGCAACACAAACAGCTGAAAAGGGCCTGCTTTATCAGAAAATAATGAACTTTACCCAAGAAAAACCAAACAACATTGAAGCAAAAAAGCAATAAGTGGAACTCAGAATCACCCACCCACCTCACCTACCAACCATCCAACTACAAATGCATGGAAGTAATAAGACAAGATAGAGAATTAAAATAACTCTAAGAACATGAGCAAGACATAATTACAAGCTTCACACAAGAACCACTTCATTATTGCTGAAGACAGATTTCCTGCAGCTCCAAAACATTAACTGTTACATTGATTATGATCTCACAAACACTCAAGACTTAACCTAATCTCAGCCCCAATTTGAGACAAATAAACATCCACATAAATCTGAGTAAACTCAAGCTAAGCAATCTAAAACGAAGCAAGCTGAAATCAACCCAAGTAATAAGACAAGATAGAGAATAAAAAACACTTCTACAAATGCATGAAAGTAATAAGACAAGATAGGAAAATAAAAATAACACTAAGAAGATGAACAAGCCATAATAACAAGCTTCACACTCCTCTACTTTCAGGAAAGTAGAACAATTTCATGATGGCTCAAAACAGATTTTCAGCTGCTCAATGTTAAATAACAAGAAGAAAAAAACCACTTGAATTTGCTCTCTTCACTCATTTGAGACAAGTAAACAAGCACATAAATCTGAGTAAAGCAGCAATTAAAGCAGAAATCAACCAAACATCAAAAACACACCTATTATTCAACAGATTCTTGACAGCAACTCTAGTATTATCCCCCAAAACCCCACTATAAACAATCCCATACCCTCCTTCTCCAATCACATTCTCATCCGCCAACCCATTAGTCGCCACCTCCAACTCCCTCAAAGTATACCATCTCCCCCAACCCAAATGGCTCACCTCAGGCCCACCAATCTCTCCACCATGCGAGCCAGACCTCAAGCTCTCGCCACTCGAAGCCTTATCAGAGAACACAACCCTATGCTCCACCTTCCCCAACCCGATCTGAATCTCTGGTAAAGACACAATCTCCTGTATCTCCTTTGAGACGATGGGGGTATTGGAATCTCCTGATGGCTCAGTTCTTTGTCTGCGAGAAGTGAGGCAGAGCGAGAGGAGGAAGAGGAGGAGGACGATGGATGAGCCGAGGAAGACTCCGATTACTACCCATAGTTTGAGGCCGAAGATTGAAGTGGGTTTGGAAAGCTCTGCGTTTAAGAAGGCTCCATTGTAGATGGACATGTTCGGAGGGTGGAAATTCGAAGTGGGTGTCGCGAATTTGTGGGTATGGAGGTAGGCGGCAGGCGGATTTTCCGGCGGAGAGGAGGATTGGGGGGAGGAGAAAGAGAGAGATGGAAGGAAAGTGGTGTATGGATCAAGATTTGATTTTTTTGGGTTTATATATTTGAAGGAAGAAAATGTTTGTGTACTGTTTACTGTGTGTGATAGTGCGGCTGTGTAAGAGAGAGAGAGAGTTGTCCAAGTGTGATAAACCTTCGAATATTTATTGTTTGATTCTTTAATCGGCACCCGGAAATTTATAACTCGAGCCGAACCTGATCGGTCAATTCCATAGTCAGACGGAATCCGAAACGGCTGGTTGGATCTATACAAGATTCCGATTAAGGTTCATCTATTTAGAGAACCGTTGAACCGGAGATTAATGGCACGGTTACCGGAGGTTCAATGATGGTTAACCGGCGATTATAAAAATTAAAACTAAAATATGAGCCGAATGCTCGAGGTTGTTCGAACCGGCGGTTCGAGCGGTTCACAAAAAACTATTTTAAATTATAAGTAATTTTCCTTATAATTTTAAGTTTATAAAAATAACAAACTGTATTAATATTTTTTTAACTAAAAAGTAACTTAATAAGTTATGTATAGTTTTGAAGTATAAAACGAATTTTTTTCATATTCCAAGTTCGAACCGTAACCGCCGGTTCAAGAGAATCGAATTCATCGAATAATCGTCAAGAAACCGTCTGAACCGGATCGGTTGTTCAAGGGATGTCCGATTTAACAATAACATCTCTACTAGTGTTGGGTGCAGTAAAAGTTCGTCCAACTTTTATTATAAAATCTCGTTTAGTTTTGGACGCATTTGTAATGCACCCAAACTAGACCCTTTTTTTGGCAATTTGAAGGCAAAAAATAAAGGCTCGTCACGGATGCGCTTCAGGGTCTCACCAGATTCGTTTGAGCGCGTTTCGATTGCACGTAAAACGAATACATATAATTTTTGGATGTGAAGTTAAACGCTTCTTTTTTCATAGAGAGCAAATGAAGGACATTACTACAGTAAATAACAAGATTTTGAGATGGCGAATCCATCTAATAAAAAGAGTTGATGTCGAATCCATCTAATGTTCCTAATATAGAGATGGCGAATCTATATCTATATAATAATTCATGGCTTTGGAGAAGTAATGACAATAGGTACCGGCCATAACCATTATTCCGGGCCTTAGTGGGCTTTTTAAGTTGACTCACGTAGCAATGTTTTCCTGCCCCTTCTTCTCCCGTTTACGTGTTCGTCTTCCTATTTCATTGTTGATTATCTCTGTGCATTTACTTCCTATTCATCAAGTTTGTGGACGTCTCTTTGGATGTGCTTTCTCCCGTTTTTTTTCTTTTTCTCCCCAATTGATTGTTGTATTGTTAACGGCCATAGTTAGGGTATTTTTGGGTTCAAATGTTTCTTGGCTATTGCTCTATTTTGCTACGCCTTCTCTACTGTGTTTCTCCATTTTCTCGGTTGATTACGGTTGCAATCCTTTTCCTTTTTCGTCTGTTGTTCATGGTGTCCAATTCCTCTCTTCAGATTTCCGCTGTCCGGAAGACCAATTCCAAACGGTCCATGGCCAGTTCGTGTTCCATTCAGAATCTTCTCATGATGACAGGAAGCAAATGCTTTTGAAGAGCTTCTACTTTGTGACACTTGCAGGAGCTTGGTCCACATCTTTTTTCCTCAACGTGGAACTACAAAGGTTAGTAAATTGCCACTAAGCGTTGATGACTAATGATTTATCAATCCTTAACCTACATCTGATTTTTTACTGTCATCTCTCTATTCAAATGTCAAGAAAGTGGTTTCAGAAGCTGATGGATACCATCCACATCTCATCGCCCCAGAGGTGATCTTTCATTGCTGCTTAGAACTTCATTTGTTGCTGCACTAACTCGGTGTTGTAAAATGATGAGTGTTATTTCTCCTAATTGATTATGATGACAGATCTTTTTTTGTTTTGTTATTTTTGTTGTACACTTACTAATAGAGCCGGGGCCATCACGATGTTGATGTCCTTCCTTCTGACCCTCCTAACTCTCTTCCGTTCAGCAACAAAAGAGCGTATTCAGAAGGCAATATGAAGCGTCCCTAAATCCACTTATAAATTTGCCTAAGCCGACTCCAAATTCCCCATCAGACTCCACTGAAACTGATATCCTCTCAAAAATGCTGAAAAGAGTGGGTGATCTTGAGGAGAAAGTAGGTACACTTCAACCAAGGCCTTATAAAATGCCTTATCACAAAGAAGAACTGTTAAATGTCGTTGTATGTCGTGTAGATGGACTAGAATCTGAGCTAATTGCTACTAAAAAGATAAAAAATTATACTACTGTATTAACCATTTTCTATGTTGACAATTTCTGTTGGGTAAACTGCAACTTTTATAAACTTTATGCAGGTGTTGCACGAGGCTCTGATGAGGCAGGAGGAATTGCTTGCTTATATAGATAGCCAAGAAGCCGCCAAATTCAGAGTAAGCATTTTGCCGGGTTTTTATTAGTGCTTGCCATTTCATATATCAAATCTGGCTTAACAATGCTCATTTTGTTATTACAGAAAAATAAGTTTTGTTGGTGAATCGAAGAGAAGACGCATTTACAAGGATCTGGTAGCGTTTCTCGCCTTTGTCAGATTAACTGCATGGGCTAAGGGTGTTTCAAAAGAATTGATGTGTGTTGTTTTATCTTATGCTTCATGAACTTTAATCGCCATGTTGAGTTCTCTGTGTATAATACTGGACTCAGAATCTATAATGTAAGAGTGTTTTTTTATAAATAGAAGTGCAAAACGATGAATTTGCTAATTACATTTTAGCATCAAGCTTTGTGACACTGAACTTCAAAAAATTGGGTAGATACTCCTATAACGCTCTATATAATTTGACATTTCCTTATTGTTTTAACTTAAACTTGACAATATGAATATCCCGATCAAATTTGGATACACCAATTCAACAACGTTAAACTGATTAAAAAACGCATTTCAGACCCGCGCGGAGCGCGGATTTCCGAGTCTAGTCCATCTAATAAAAAGAATTCAACGGAGTGCGAAAGTAATTGAGTTGATTAAAATGGTACTATTGCTTAAAAAACAAGATTTTGAGTTTGGTAGAGAGTGGTCGTTTATGAGCTACAACTTTAAAAAACATTTTCCTTCGAGATAAAATTTAATGAGGTAGGTGATTTAATGTACTTTTAGTTGGGCATTAAATTGTTTTTTAGATTTTTTTGCCAAAAAATAGTTTGAGATTTGAAAATTCGATGTGAAGTTATATACACTACGGAGTATATAATTTGATACTCCGTATTTGGATTTTATTTCCCATACATATAAAATTATAAAGAATGGTTGAGATCATAAATTTCCATTTTTATAGTTTATGATGAAATCGGCCCTCCCACATCGATAAAACTGAAGAGAAGCTTATATGAGGATGTGTATATTAGAAACCCGATTAATAATCACGTAGGCAAGTAAGCAATTAAATTAATTTGGAAATAAGAATGAATCTAAGTCATTGGATGCTAAGTGCTTGGATGCTAAGTGCTTAGATTAAACTAGTTACCCTCACTACAAGTGGGGTAGTTGTGGTGGTCCGGCGACCGGAGGTCCGGCGACGGTCCGGCGGTGGTCCGGCGACGGTCCAGCGGTGCTCCAGCATGGGGACAAGGGGGAAACAAGGGGTGTCACGTGTCATCATATGGGATGATGAACATTTAAGTATGAGATGATGAACATTCAATTGGTGAACTTTTATGTATAATGTGATGAACATTCAGTAGAGTATGTACAAATGAACATTGTGATGAACATTTATGAACACTTGATGTTCATCAAAAATTGGTGAACATTTAAGTAGAATGTGATGAACATTCAGTTGGAAAACTTTTAAGTATAATGTGATGAACATTTGATGTTCATCAAAAATTGATAAGTAGAATGTGATGAACATTCAGTTGGAAAACTTTTAAGTATAATGTGATGAACATTTATGAACACTTGATGTTCATCAAAAATTGGTGAACATTTAAGTAGAATGTGATGAACATTCAGTTGGAAAACTTTTAAGTATAATGTGATGAACATTTATGAACACTTGATGTTCATCAAAATTTGGTGAACTTTTAAGTATAACTAGTGTTCGTCCCGTGCCTTTAAAAGGCACAGAGACTTAAATTGTATGTTTTACGAAAATCATCTGTCTAAAAAGTTCACAAAACATCTATCTTATCTATTAAAGCTGAGACTTTTAGAGCATTCTCCTTGCTTCTGGCCCTACCACCCCCCATGTGGCAATTTTTCATTGGATGTTATCTTTATTAATTTTTTAAATTCTATATCACTCCAAATCTGGCTTCATTTCTCTTTCCCCGAAATCTTTCTCTTCCCCCCTTCATTTCGAGCTCTCTCTTCTGCTTTAATTCAATACAAATCCAAATCTCTAAAAGTCTCCATTCTTCAATTCCACTGCTTTGATATCACAATCCGTTTCAGAGCTCTCTCTTTCCCCGCTTCATTATCGTTATGTCAATCTTGCTTCTGGAATCGACTCATCTCCTTCGTTGATATCACAATCCCGAAAATGGAAGACCTCGATTCAATCACCCCAGCTTGCTTCTGGAATCGACTCCATCTCCTCACTGCTATCGTAGATGGAGTTTGGGTATTTGGTCATCTTTCTGATTGGAGAATTACATTAGGTAAATTTTCTTTTTCCCTATGGCTGATTCATCTTTCTGATTGAGTTTGGGTATTTGGTCAGTATTGCCAACAATTCATACAACTAAATTTGAGTGGAATAGCTTGAATCTTTAGAGTTCGAATCGATCTGATAAAGATAAACCTTTGCTCAGTAATGTGAATATCTCAATATGAACGACTCCATCTCCTTTCGTGAAATAGGTATATGGACAAGAGAGCCTCTCTTGAAGCTGAGATGGATGCTATCATCGATCGTCTTTGTAATCAACCTGCTGCTCCTGGTTTAGAGGGCAATCTCATCGATTCCGAGGTTCTTTTTCTTTCACCCTCTCTCTTTGCTTCTGTTGCCACTTATTAGGGCTCAGGTTGTATCAAAATTAGCTTTTTTGGTTGGGTTTTTTTTCCCGTGGTGAATTGAGAAGGCACACTTCTATCTGGTACACAACTATCTTCTATCTTCAGTTCTTCTTATATGATGTGGAGATGCAGATGTAAACAAATTCTGCTCAAATTAAGTTTACAATAGCAGAGTTATTTGTTATCCTTTGTTCTGAATCAGTATGAAACCCTTGTAATCAGACCGTGCTTGTATCTTTACTGAGATCACCTTCTAAAGATTATTACTTTTTTGTTTTGTAATGTATAGTGCTGAAGAATGATCACAAGAATGTAACTGAGAGCATTAATCATAACATAGAACTTCTGCACTCATCAAAATTTGTTCATAAGCCATCGAACCTACCAACTTCTACAGCTTGCATAATTTACAGGATTTTCATAATTTACAGGATTCATTTACAATTTTGATCACCCTGGTGAGTTTCCATCTACTTTCTCTTTGTTGGAATTTATATACAATAGATCATGGTGGAAAAAAATATGAATGCATATATAGATTCTGATTTATATTAGTGAACATACATGGAAACATAGAATCCACCTTTGAGCAGTCATAGATTTTAGTTTGGCAGCATCGTAGTAGATGTAACAAGATTGCTCACTGCTCTTATCCATTATAAGATTCTGATTTAGTTTGTTACTCTAATTTCAGATTCTGATTTGGTTTGTTACTCTAATTTCAGATTCTGATTTGGTTTGTTACTCTAATAAAGATTCTGATTTTGTTTGTTATTGATTTATTGATTTATTTATTTTAACAATAGATTCTTTACAAAAATAATCTTCGAGGATTATATATCTACTGCATACCTATTTCACATTACTGAGTCGTACCTTTCTTTTTTGCTGCATCTTTCGAAGCCTTCATTTTGGTATTGCCATGACGAATTTCATTGATGATCTTACTTTAGGGAAACAATCTACATGTGCACTCACAGTTCGTGTACTAAGCATGTGGAAGGCAAGGAACAAGAAAACTCAAAGAGATGAGCTCAATTTGGTTCTATTAGATGAGAAGGTGATTTCATCCATCTGCATTTTTTTTTATTAATCTATCCTGTATTTGTATGACACTTATTTACTGAGCCTTATTTCTTTTACGTATGCAGAACTCTCAAATTGAAGCTAGCATACAAACTTGGTTCATCAGCAAGTTTTCCAAGGTCCTTGATGAGTGTTCAGTTTACATACTCTCAAACTTTGTTGTTAACGAAAATACCAATAACTGGAGAGTTACCTCACACCCCTACAAGATTGAGTTCCTTTTCGGTACAAATGTGAAACCATGCGATATTGCATGTATCTCTGAAATAGGAGCAAGATTCGTCAATTTTCAATCCATTTTAGCTGGGGAGCATAACAATTCTGTTGTTGGTATGGAAGTTGATAATTTTTTTCATCTGTTAAAACTGACCTTAAATGCTAATTTTTTCTTCTTTTTCTCGGTGTAGATGTTATAGGTGAGGTCATAGAATTCAGTGATTTAGAATCCAAAAAGAGCCGATCAACTGGTCGGGATATGAAGAGATTTGAATTCAAAGTTGAAGATCAAAGGTTATCATTCTGCTCCTTTCTCAATAAATGTTTTTTTGGTTATTGATATATTTAAGTTCTAACTGAGTTCATATCCTTTTGTTGTTATATATATTGCAGTAAAAACGTTCTAACTGTCTGCTTGTGGGACTCTTATGCTGAGCTCATGTCAAGTCATATTAAAGCATGTAATGGTGAACGTGTGGTTGCTATACTACAATTTTTCCGGGTTCACATTTATCTAGGTAATATTGCATGATATATTTATCTTATTGCTTTAGTTGTATAAGAAATACTTTATGATATATTGATTTCCACAATCTTATAATGTTTCAGGTGATATCATGCTGCAAAATAACCTGTTTGGGTCTAAAATCCACTTTGACAAAAAACATGAGGAAATACTTAATTTTCTGGAAAGGTAAATTATATAGAGCTTTATCATTGTGGATATACATATTTGTTCAGGTTTGATGTAAATCATAATTTTATACTTTATTTTAATCATGAAGCTCTTCTGCATCAAACGATTCTCGATCAATTCGTAGTATTACTTATGTATCTACCATCACTACAAACTCTAAAGCAGACACATTCTTTGACCCGACTTTCAAAAGATCATTATCCGAGATACATAATGCTGGAAAGGTGATTTGTATGCTAGCTTTTTTTACTTCATAAAAATAAAGAAACTTTTTTACCTTGAAAAAATCATCAGTGACATGTTTAATTTATATACAGGTTGGTTTCGGTGTAGTTGTTGCTACTGTTGTTGATTTTGAAGACCAGATAAACTGGTATTATAATGCATGTAAGAAGTGTGTTCGTGGACTAACACCTTCTGGTGACAAGTTTTTTTGCAAAACTTGTAATACAACTGTCAATATGCCAACTCATAGGTAAAGATTTAAAAACTCTTTTTTTTTTGTTCTTCATAAGTTACATTAATTAATAATAAAATAAAACTTATTTATGCAGATATAAAATCAAGTTAGTTGTATGCGATGATGGTGTCAACATTGGAACGTTTACTTTGTTTGACAAAATTGTCCAGAAGTTTGTGGGGAAGGCTGCTACAACTATTATTGATGAGGTAATAAAATCTGTTTGCTTCAACCTTTATTGTTTATGAAAAATTATATTTCTCACTATGTACTTGAATTTTACAGCAGCAAGACTTGGATGCAATTCCTGAGGATTTAAATTTCTTCGTAAACAAAGAATTTTTGTTTAAGATAGAAATTAAAGATGATAATTTACACTACAGAGAAAAATCTGGATATACTGTCAAGGACATGACAGATGATGTGGAGCTGATTGAAGAGTTCAAAAAACTCTTATCAATGGAAAAGGTAAATATTTACTTCCTACAATCTACCTAGACAAATCATATTACAATTTATATCCAGATGCGTAGGTTTGTCATATCCGAGTTTTTCTCTCTCTGCATGTGAAATGATTAGAAAATGATGGTCTGGTATATCTTACTGATTTGGTCTGGTATATCTTCAAATAAAGTTTTGGTTTGTTAATATAAGTCAGATTCTAATTAATGTTACTACTGTAATACAGATTCTGATTTTGTGTGTACCCGTTCTTTATTTATTTATTTATTTTCAAGACTTATTTTCAATACCTAATACATACTTACCTGATTATATTCAGATTCTGATTAAAAATATACAACATGTTTTACTACCTAGACACATCATATGAATATTTATCCCTTATTAACATGAAATCTCATATTCATGCAGGATGCATTATCTGATGGATGCAAAGATGAAAATGAATCCTCTATTTGTTCAACTGATTCCACACCAAAGAAGCGTCCTTTTGAAAGTACTTATGATGTTGCTGAAGAAGTCGTATTTCAACAGTCTTCTACAAAGCTTAAGCCAATGAAAGAAGAAAACCCAGACAACTAAAAGTTCATAATTCAAGCAAGGATTTTTCATTTTTTCAGTTCAGTTCGTAAAATTTTATATTTGATGAAACAATAATCTCAGTTGAACATTAATTTCTTTGGATTTTCTAGATATTTCTATTAAGTTAGTGCAAGTTTTTTTTTTATTGGTTTGAGGAAACAGTTAAGTTCAGGATTGATGTTTACATTGTAAACATGGATGTTATGATTGCTAATACAAGGTTGGCTTTTTTGAAATTTGTTGCTTTCCTGTGAGCATGCCTTTCACTTCTAATTGTTTTGCGCATTGGCTCGATGTGGAGGCATCAGGACTGAGTTTTCCTCATCAGGACTGATGCCTCCTCCCATATGCTGCTTCAGCGGTTTTCTACTTGTGGCTGTGAAACTGCAAAGACACTGTACAGTGTACACTGTTCTTAGCAGAATTTTTGGCATGAGTTATTATGATCTGAATTGGTTTTCTACTCCTCTTTTACTTGCCCAATGCACCAGAAACAAAAGAGATAAATAAGTAATAGGCTGAACTTAACAAAGGAATGTCAGAGGCATGATTAATGCATATGTGATCATGTGATCATATAGCCTTCCTTTAGCACCTCAGTAAAAATTCTCCTTTCTGTACAACAGGGATTTTGCTTTCAGTGACACTGATGAATAGCCACCCTTCTCTACTGAATTTCATAGATCTTTTTCGATTGCACAATGTCTTCTAAATTATGCTTTGTATGTACTGATTCATATTCTTCATCTGCAGCCGGACATTTATGTCCATCATTGGTGGAGTAATTGCTGGTATTGAAAAATTTGTTTTAGAGCTCTCTCTAATATAATCCTTTTAGATATTTTTATACTGTCGAAATAAAAAATTTACCAGACCAAATCATCCTGTACATTATAAATAATAACTGAAATGTGGGTTGTTTGTTAGTATCTGTAGCAGTATAAAGAATCAAAACAAATCTGTTTGTTAGGATCTGTAGCAGGTGCTTGACGAATTTGATCTGTAATTGCCAGCTGCATGTAATATCTTACCTGAAAACGTTCATCTTCCTCTTGGCATTTGCTGGAATAATCTCAATCTTCACCAGGTGCTTGACGAATTTGTTGAAGAAATGAGGTATGTATATCATTTCTTATAACTAATCTACAGGATTTTTCTTTGCTTAATACATTCTTTCACGCATTTTTCTTATAAACTCTTGACAAATCACAAAGCTACCATGAATAAGCTAGACACTGAGCATAAATAAACAAGTAAACAGACTGGAGTAAAGGAAACACACTCTCCAAATGTTGTAGAGAGGGAAAAGCCTCTGCTTGCTGTCACATTATCTCCATCTGTTGAGATTTGAGACTGATAAAGAAATGCAACAAAAATCCACAGAAAGTGGAAGAATTTCAAAATTTGAGTGGGGGAGAATTTCCAAAGAGAAAGGATTATGAATCTTAGTAAATGGGAATAGAAAATCTTCTCCTTCTGTTTGTGTCAGTGAGAGTTGTTGAGGCCTGTAAAAAGTAATTGCTAATTCAAATTTGATGTTTGAGTTGCAAACAGAGATTGTTTTCCTGCAGTTTTACTACCACAATCAGAATCTGTACACACTTTGTCATCTTTAACAGAGCTCACTGTAAAAATAAATTTTGAATGAGAAAATTCAGCAAGCAAAGTAATCAAATTACATAAGTATCAAAAGGACGATGAATAAGATACCATCATCTTCACTCTCAGTTTCAGTATCAAAGTCATCCTCACTAAAATCATGCACCTGAGGTTTTATGTTCAACCATTTCTTCATAACCAAAGACGGCTAAAACGCCTATACAGAAAAAAAAAACAGTTACTGCATCAAATTCCATGACTAAAAAAAGATTATCTGAATCAAGAATGGAAGAAAAAACAGCACCTCAGATCGTCTTCCTCTTCTGGCTCCCATTCTAGGATTTTCGATAAGAGAATGCAGAACCGCAAAAGCTGATAAAATAAACGAAGAAGAATAAATTTGATGTTTGAGTTGCAAACAGAGATTGTTTTCCTGCAGTTTTACTACCACAATCTTCATCTGTACACACTTTGTCATCTTTAACAGAGCTCACTGTATAAAAAAAAATTGAATGAGAAAATTCAGCTAGCAAAGTAATTGCTTTCCTGTAAAAAGTGGGAGTTGTTGAGGCCTGTAAAAAGTAATTGCTAATTCAATCTAAGTCAATATACAATATTTTATTTTTTTGTGCTTTGTGCATTCAATCTAAGTCTTATAATGTTTATTTTTAAATACAGCAAGCGACCGAATGAAAATGAACCTCCCAATCCTAACCAGAGTGTCAAAAGGGGGAAACAACAGTAGTCGGAAATTCTTCTACTAACCAACAAAGGATGCCCATGAATGATATCTCAAACAGTATGTGATCAAATTTGCTGAAATGTCAAAAATCTTATTTTATACAATTTACTCATATTGTGTTTACATATCACTGAAAATTTGTGATTACAGATTATGCTTCTCGAAGTCATACACAATACAATACTTTTGTAAGCAATAGGTACTTGTGGGAAAAAGAAAATTTACCAAATGTAATTCTCCATTCTCCGACTCTTAATGAATTTATCATCGTATATTTAGATTACTTATTACTTATCTTATAGATTACTCAATCATTAATCACTAATCCTTTCATCACATATGTATAGGAAGAAAAGGCGATCTTTTATGCAGAAAACAGATTGAAGAGAAAATGTGAAATTCTTAAAAAGAGTGAGTTGCAAACACACAAAGAAATCGGTATGGGTTTTACTCTCTATGCAAGTTTATACCCTCTATATCTAACATTTTTTCCAAATGAATACTCATTAAGGTGTTGACTTTATAATCTCTATTTATTGTCTATCACTGCTGAATCTTTATCATGATTAGTAAATGTTAAATTGTTATTTTTCTATGTAGAATATGCCGATATTGGAGATCAATCATACATATGTGAATTATGTGGTGCTCTGATGTGGTACGAGGAAAGATCAAATAAATCTCATTCTCCACCAATACCTAAATTCTCTATGTGTTGCATGAAAGGGAAAGTTGAGTTGCCCTTTTTAAACGCTCCACCACAGTTGCTCCTCAACCTTCTGCAGAACAAAGATCCTCGAAGCAACAACTTCATTAAAAACATTAGAACATACAATATGATGTTTTCATTTACTTCAATGGGTGGAAGGATTAAGAGAAACAAGGGTTATGGACCATACTCATTCCGTCTACATGGTCAGAACTGTCACAGGATAGGAACTCTAATGCCAAGTAGTGGATATAAGCCAAAGTTTTCTCAGCTCTATATATATGATACAGAGAATGAAGAACAAAACCGCATTCGTGCTCATAGGTTTGTCAAGAGTTTACATTAGTTAAATAAATGAAACTCATTAATTAGAATGTTTACAGTATGCATAAACAATCATTCATATTTATGTTAAATTACCTCAGTTGGCTAACACTATAAACTCTTGCAAAATGCAGATCAAGTGAAAAGGAAACTTTAGATGTTTCAGTTGTTCATGATTTGAAGAAAATGATAGATGAGAACAATCCAATCTCCCAAGCATATAGAATGGCCAGAGAAGAGATTGCAGCGCATTCTGAGTCGGATATGAGAATAAGACTCATATATACAAGACAAAGCGATGGAAGAAGATACAATCTACCTACAACTTCTGAAGTGGTTGCTCTTATTGTTGATGATAATGAAGCCAATGGTGACTTGAGAGATATCATTGTTCAAACAAGGGATCATGGGTTGAAACGTATCAGTGAAATTCATCCGTTGTACCTTCCTCTACAGTACCCTTTGTTATTTCCCTATGGCGAGGATGGATACAGGATAGACATTGAACTTAGTGATGTGGGCAACGTTGCTTCTAGAAAGAGATTGACGTGTAGTATGAGAGAGTTCATTGCATTCAGGATTCAAGAAAGACAAGAAGAAGGATCGCTGATTTTGAAATCCAAAAAGTTATTCCAGCAGTTTTTGGTTGATGCTTTTACGATGATTGAGTCGACTAGGCTTCATTACCTTCGGAAAAATCAGAAACTGTTTAGGAGAGAAACTTATAAGGGAATAGTTGAAGCTGTGCATGAAGGAAACACCGAACCTTCATCTGCTGGACAGGGTACTCACTTGCCTTCATCTTTTACCGGAAGTAAAAGGTATATGATTGAGAATTATCGAGATGCAATGGCTATTTGTAAATGTTATGGACACCCTGATCTCTTTCTCACATTCACTTGCAACCCCAAGTGGCCTGAGATAGTCAGAGCACTGAAGAAAAGGAAGCTATCACAAGAGGATAGGCCAGATATTATTAGTAAAGTATTCAACATCAAGCTTGAACAAATGATGAATGACTTGAAAACTGGACAAATTTTTGGAAGGATTAAAGCAGGTATGGTTACACTATTTAATTATTTACATATCGTTATGTTAAATTCCTTATAAGTTTATTATTATATTTTAAAAGCTAAATTGACGAATCTTGCGTTATTTGCAGTTATATATACCATTGAGTTTCAAAAGAGAGGATTGCCTCACGCTCATATTGTTGTGTTTCTGCACAAAACCAATAAGATTAATAGTGCTGAAGACATTGACAAAGTTATTTCTGCTGAAATTCCAGATCCTGAAAGCCAGCCATCTCTGTATAAAGTTGTAACAGAATCTATGCTTCATGGTCCTTGTGGCGTAATGAACCCAAAGAATATTTGTATGCAAGATGGGAAGTGTATAAAACACTATCCTAAGAAGTTCCAAGAGATGACCTCTATTGATGAGGATGGTTATCCAGTATACAGAAGAAGGGAAAATGGCAGAACTGTGGATAAAAATGGACATGAGTTGGACAATACATATGTAGTTCCATATAATCCAACTCTTTTGCTGAAGTACGGAGCTCACATCAATGTTGAATGGTGTAATCAAGCCAGATCTATAAAGTATTTGTTCAAGTACATCAACAAAGGGAATGATAGGGCTACTATTGAAATCTTCGATGAAAATAAGGATGAAATTAAGCAGTACTATGATTGTCGGTAAGTAAATTTTTGTGCATCAATAGAGGTTAATCTTATTCTCTGTTTTGATGTCCAATTTTTCTGCAGCCTGCAAAGCAGCAGTAGTAGTTGGACACTTTATACCTTGATGTTAGTTTATTCTTTTTATGAACGAATTTTTATGAATTCGTTAAGAGTTATTCCATTGTGTCTTTCTAAATTTATTAAATGTTTCAGGTATGTCTCTCCGTGTGAAGCAGTTTGGCGCATTTTTCAATTTGACTTGCAGTACAAAAGTATTGGCGTTGAGAGGCTGAATTTTCATCTTCCGGATGAACAAAGTGTGATGTTTGATGATGAGGATCCTATTGATGAAGTGCTAGATAAGGTTGCTGATACTAGAACAAAGTTTTTGGCATGGATGGACCGTAACAAGATGGATGCAGATGCAAGGAAATTGTGCTATAGTGAGTTTCCTAAAAAATATGTATGGAAGCAGAAAGAAAAGGAATGGAAAGAGAGAGGTGGTGGTAAAAAGACAATTGGTCGCATATATCATGTCCCTCCTGGCACCGGTGAAAACTACTATCTCAGGATTTTACTGAACCATGTCAGAGGAGCAACCTGTTATGAAGATATAAGGATCGTTAACAAATTTCTTTGTTCATCTTTTAAAGAAGCTTGCTTTCTTATGGGATTGATTGATGATGAGAAGGAGTATATCGAAGGAATTAAGGAAGTCGGTTTCTGGGCCTCTGGTCACTATGTTCGCACTCTTTTTGCTACATTGCTATTATCTGGTAGTCTATCACGACCAGAATTCATATGGGAGGAAACATGGCATGTGTTGTCTGATGGTGTACTTGCTAAACAAAGATCAATCCTTCGAAATACAGGTTAGTACCAATAACAATATTAATTATTTTATCTCTTTTTCAAATATGCAAGTTTGTTTAGAAGAAATGAAGACATGATTATATATGATAATCCTTCGAAATACAGGTCAGTGATTTTCCTTTTGAACAGTTATGTTTAAAAAAATGGGATATGCTTATGGTGACTGTCTAAAAACAATTAAAATAACCAGGTTTTTTTTTTCGTGTTACATTATTTGGAGATGAGATGAAATATGACTGCATATATAGACTATGCATGATATAGACTATAATTTAATTAAGGATTAATATACAAACCAATCAAATCATCTGTTCATCTTTTTATTTATATAATATCTTCAAATCCCTGATGTATGTAACACAGTCCTTCTTGCTGCGTATAATATCTTTTTACCAAGGACATTGATTTACTTTAACACTATAAATAAATAAATCTTATCTACTATCATTTTTTTTTTCCAGATCTGCAGCTGAGTGATGAGCAATTGAAAAATTACACACTTGCTGAGATTAATAAATTGTTACAGCGGAATGGAAGTAGTCTTAGTCGGTATCCATCAATGCCTTCCTTAGATGAAGCAGCCATAGATGAAGGTCTAAACAATCTCATACAAGATGAGCTTCGTTATGATAGACAAGAACTGCATCAAGAAAATGTGAGGCTTATTTCTACCTTCACCGATGAACAACGGAGAGTATATGATGAAATCATGAATGCTGTATCAAAAGGCCAAGGTGGAGTGTTCTTTTTGTATGGATATGGCGGTACTGGGAAAACACTCATTTGGAGATCACTTACTGCTGCTATACGATGCAAAGGAGATATTGTTATCACTGTTGCTTCAAGTGGCATTGCTTCTCTTTTACTTCCTGGAGGCAGAACTGCACACTCCAAGTTTGCAATTCCTATTAACATATATGATGACTCATTTTGTGGAATCAAACCGGGTACGGCATTGGCTAAACTTTTAGCTAAGGCAAAGCTAATTATATGGGATGAAGCTCCTATGACCAACAAAAATTGCTTTGAGGCATTAGATCGGACTTTAAGAGATGTCCTTCGTCACTCTAATCCAGGTAGCCAACAACAGCCATTCGGTGGGAAAGTGATTGTTTTTGGGGGAGATTTTAGACAGATATTACCTGTGATTAATAAAGGTACAAGGCAAGATATTGTTCGAGCCACCCTTAATTCGTCATACTTGTGGGCTAATTGTAGAGTCTTACAATTGACAAGGAACATGAGGCTTCAAGGAGGGCATACAGAATCTGAAAAACAAAAATTGCGGGAATTTTCAGAATGGATTCTAAGTATTGGAGATGGTACCATAGGAGAGTATAATGATGGAGCAACAAGTATAGAAATCCCAGATGATTTGTTAATCAAGGAGACATCTGATCCTGTTGCCTCAATAGTTGATGCTATATACCCTTCTGTTGCTGATAGATTGTCAGATGCAAAGTATTTTGAGGAGAGAACCATTCTTGCCCCTACGCATGAAGTTGTTCAGCAAGTAAATGATTATATTATGTCAGAGCTTACTGGTGATGAAACGGTCTATTATAGCTCTGATAGTATATGCAAGACAGACGAAACCAACGAGGATGAAGATGATGTGTATACAGTTGAGTATCTTAATTCTATTAGGATATCTGGTCTTCCGAATCATTGTCTTAGGCTTAAGGTTGGTGTACCAGTGATGTTGCTTCGCAACATAGACCCATCATCTGGATTGTGCAATGGCACTAGATTAGTGGTTACAAGATTAATGACACACACAATTGAAGCTGAAATCATATCTGGTACAAACATCGGATCCAAGGTACTAATTCCTCGCCTTCTTCTCACTCCATCAGATGTCACATTGCCTTTCAGATTGAGACGCAGACAATTTCCTCTCATGGTTTGTTTTGCCATGACTATCAACAAAAGTCAAGGGCAGTCTCTATCTCGAGTTGGTCTATTTCTGCCAAGACCAGTATTTACTCATGGCCAGCTATATGTTGCATTTTCAAGGATTACAAGCAGAAACGGCTTGACTGTTTTGATATGTGATAAAGACAATTGCACATCTAATGAGACAATAAATGTGGTATACAAGGAGGTTTTCGATAATATGAGGTAAGCCTAATCTTTATTAGCAGTTGTTTTTATTGTCAATAGTCAAGCCTCTTCCTTTAGTAATTGTATTTTAAATGTCAACATATGAATTGAATATTAGTTAGTCAATTGAGTCATCTCCGAATTCAATATTTAAACATAATATATATTTTTTTTGCAGGAGAATATAGGTTTTAATAGTCATAGGCATGAAGAAATTGTAGGATTGGAGCGCAATTACTACCAGCATCAATATTTGTTATTGCTAATCTTTGGCCTCTTCCTCTATCATATTTATGCACCGACATTTCTGTTATTGAATTCTAGATTTTTGTCCTTAATAGACTTAGTTTATAATAATGTTGCAGCGATTGAATAACTAATTTATTACATTCATATTTGATGTATGAAATTTTTTTATGTCTCTTAAATAATAATGTTGCTTTTATTCAAAATCGACAAATTCCCGCGCATGGCGCGGGTCTTACACTAGTTTAAAATATAATTTGTTTGAGAATTCAGCAAAAATACATAGTTTCAAAAGCACGTGGAATATATGAGTAGCATTAGTTTAGCAAGCAAGATTCTTGAAAAAATATGGGACAACTTCGAAGTAGGTTAAAGTTCGGATGAGTCAACGATAGATCACAAGACAATGGAATCAGATTTAACAAAACCCTTGCGGAAACATCAAGACCAAAACAATTGTTTAGTGTAGATTATTGTACGCATGTGTATATGTGAAATTTGGAACAATGATGTTATTTTGTAGTTATACCCCTGGATGCAATGTTGTTCAATATAATTAAAAAATTCATAACTTGACAGTAATTAATTATACACTTGTATACATTGCTGCAACAAAATATAATCACATTAAAGAAATTTATCTACTAAACGTTACATTTAAACAACATTTTGTACACTAAACTCAAATCTAGATAATCTTTAAACGCCACCTGAGGCTACTTCCATTCCTTTCCAATAGTTTATCAATTTTGGCGAGAACATAGTTTTGCAACTGCTCGTCGGAAAGTTGTAGATCTCCAAAAAGTTCATGACGATTATGCAGTTGGATCAAGCATTACATCAATTTATGAAAATTTATGGCCATAAACGTGCTGAGAGATGACAATATTTGTCAAACCAACAGTTGTAATACAAAATTTAATAGCCTATAACTGATATTTATTGCAATACAAAGTAAAAACATTAAACATAACAATGAATAGGTAGAGGACCTTACGTGCTTTAACTTCTCCGAAGATATTGTTTTTCATCAAATCGTTAATCATTTGATCAAGCTTGATCTTGAACATCTTGACAACGACATCTGGACGATCCTGAGCGGTCAGTCCCCGGGCTTTCACGTATCTCGAAATGTCACTTGGTAATCATCTTCATAACGCGGTAAAGGTGTTTTTCTGCACTCTTGCGGTTTTTTGAGCTAGTAGCGACACCCTTGCCTTTATCTTGTTTAGAAGCCTTGCTAGTAGTTTTTTTACTTGCAGGTTTCGTTGTCGCTTTCTTTGTCACTTCCGTTTTACCTTTGCTTGAAGTGTTGGCTTTCAAAGGTGCATTGTCCTTATTTGTTGATCTTGTTGGCATACCTTTTTCTCCCCATAGTTGAACCTGCCAATTGTATTAAAACACAATGTATGAGTTTAGACTCTTCCTCAGAAAAGGCCAAGTCTGAACAGATACTGCAAAATCTTAAACAAAAGATAACAACTAAATCTCTTATATGTCAACAAAGAAACAAATATGACTTATAAATTCCTAATCCTCTCCTCAGGCAAAGTGTTGGACAATCCCTGACATTGTGCTTCTTCAAGTACTTCTTAGTCACGTGAAAATGGAAATGGAATAGTAACTCCTAACTGTTACGTGTACAACCAATTCCAACATCAAACATATGCATATCAATCCGAAATTTAATTTTTCAGTTTCATATCTCCTCAGGAAGTTCCCAAACTGAAGTTCCATTGAAGAACTGGTAAAACCTAATCTAATAAACAATTACAAGTCTTTGAATTCATTATCACAAATGAGATACGAAATCCCTAAATTCAGGAAGAGAATAAGGAGTTCAGGAAGAGAAGAAGGAGAAGAGAAGATGTGCATTGAAATCCCTAAAGTAACATAGTTGAGGGAGGAGAGGAGAATATGTTACCGGAATTTGGATGTGCAGCGTCGAGCTTGTCGGTGGCGCGCCGAGGGGTGGTCGTGAGGAAGAGAACCGAGGTGGATCTACACGGCGACATTCAAGGAGGAAGGAGAGAGTCAGGGAAGAGGCTTGAAGGGAATTTAGGTTTTAGAGAGATAAACAGAGGGAAGGGTAATTGCTTTAAGTATGTGGTTGGAATTTTAAGAAAGACATATAAAAAATACAGCATGTTCTACGGTCGTATAAAATTTCACAAAGAGGAGAGAATGGTATGGAAAATCCAGAAAGATATACGGTCGTATAAAATTTCACAAAGAGGAAAGTGGCATGGAAAATTCAGCATGTTACACGGTCGTATAAAATTTCACAAATAGGATCCTGCACAATCCAGTGTCTTAGAACGAATATAATACCCGTATAAACTTTTACAACCATTTTCTAGCTTTGGAAACATCTTCCATAATACGTATGATTTTCATATTATATCTTATGATCATTAAGCAATAAACAGTATATGGTAACAAACTTTTAAAATTCAAAAATTAAATCTCTTGATATCTTTTGTTTTTATATAAAAACTTATCTGTTACAACTACTTGAAAGATTCTTTAATATTTTAACATTTTGTATTACTTATCAAGGTGATTCGAGATATGATATTAGATACTATACATTTATATGTAATCGAAATATTCTATATTTATATGTAACCGATGCTTCCTCTTTCGAGCACAATTATGGTAGAACCACTTTCCTTTATATAGTAATGTAATCAGAAAACATATAAAAATCTAAAAATTAGAGAAAGAAGTGTGAAAAAAAAAGAAACATGTGGGATAAAGATTTTAGTAACTGAGACATTACCTACAGGCTACTGGCAAAATATAAATTTGGAATTGAAGCTAAACTCTAACCTTTCTTCTTCCATTCTCAAGCAAAGCATCCCCTTTGCTATATGTTATTTGTATTCTCATTAAGGTAAAAGGCGATCGAATTGAAGCCAAAATCCTAGAATAACCTTTGTTGAGTTTCAAAAGGCAATGTTATTAATACTCCCCTAGAATTCCCATTTATGTGCCTGGTTCCGGTTTTTTGTGTCGTTTAAAATAAATACCGGTGACTTTCATTAAAAAAGTGACAAATAATAGTTGGTGATTTAGTGGAATAACTTCTAATTCCAATATACCTTAAGCCGATCTCTCTGGTCATTCGTTACAACAATTTGCTTGCAAGACTATTGTTTCATTCCCTTTAGAAATCCTAGGCTCCCTTATTTCATGATTTTATTCTACTTACTAATTTTGTAGGGAAAAAGTATTGGATATATTAATCATTTTCCCTTGTTCACTTTTCTACCTCACCTTATGCTTTATCGAAGAAACAACCAAAATTTTAGAATAAATGTCTTAATACACATGATTCATACATAAAGTGAAAATAATCTTCTCTTGTATCTCTCTCAATTAGCAAATATCAACCTATATTAACATCTATAGAAAAAAAATCATGCCAGCACACACAAAAGATTAACTTAAAGCAACTATAATTGACAAATTTATTGTACAAACTTGATGAAAAGCCCCAGCCATAATTGGCTACTCGTATCCAATTTTTCATCTAGTTCTCCCCATTCTTTCATTTGACAACCTACAGTAACATGGTCCTCTCCATTCTTCTGAGTTGCAAAATAAACCCTTATAAAATCAACATCGCAAACTTGCCTGGAGTTGAATATATTATGTTACTTCTTCAGTTGGCTCATGTAGAGCTGTTAGTGATCTGAACTTACGTGGAAGTGTGAATAAGAACAAAAATCAAGCAGAAAAATAAGTAGAAGCAATCTACCGCAATTTGACTAACCTTATATCTAAACAGTCGTTGAAGAATGCATATTTAGGATCAGTTTTATCCCTTATGTTTAAGTTAGCATCTGATATCCTTGCAAACAGATGATTTTACATCTGATATCCTTGCAATCTGATTTTACACGCATGCACTACTTTAACATCTTCTAGTGAATAGCATAAAAAAAAAGAATTTTTTTCTGAAATAAGCATTTTACCCGAAAAAATTCCCGACGTAGGCTCTCTTTAAAACAATTTCCCAAAATAGGCACTTTTTTTAGCTTCGGAAATTTTTTACGTGTGAGAGACGCTGGTTGAACCAGCGTCTCTCATCCGAACCTGAAGTTAATTTTTTTTTATTTTTTTATGTATAAGAGACGCTGGCCCAGCCAGCGTCTCTTATACATGTTAGTTTTTTAACATTCTTTTCAATTTTTGTTGTAGTTTTTTATTTTTTTTTATTTGCAGATGTATAAGAGACGCTGGTTCGACCAGCGTCTCTTATACAGATTTAATAAAAAAAAATGTATATGAGACGCTGGTTCGACCAGCGTCTCATATACAGAGAAGATTTTTTTTTTATTTGCAGATGTATAAGAGACGCTGGTTCGACCAGCGTCTCTTATACAGATTTAATTAAAAAAAAAAGTGATGTAATTATACAATTTTTAATTAAAAAAAAAATATGATGTGTAAGAGACTAGTCGAACCAGCGTCTCTTACACAGAGATTTTTTTTTTTATTTGCACCTGTATAAGAGACGCTGGTACATTGAAACATAAAAAAAAATATACTTGTTACCCAGTGTCTCATATACACCGATGTTTTTTTTTATTTGCACGTGTATACGTTCAAACATAAAAAAAAAAATATATGTTGCCCAGCGTCTCATATACAGCGATGTTTTTTTTTATTTGCACATGTATAAGAGACGCTGGTTGGACCAGCGTCTCTTATACCGTAATGTTTTTTTATAATAATTTGAAATAATAATGTAAATATGAAATTGTTGTGTAATAAATCTGATAAAAAATCATAGAGTTTAACATAAAATTTTAAATCAACAAATATGTAATAATTCTAATCTTCGTCTTCACTGTCTGTGTGACCATCATCTTCTTCTCTACTTGGCTCTTGGACGGGTGCTAACGTAGGCTCGTATCCCCACCCACATATATTACGTGCATCTCTGGAAATTGGCCTGGTGGGAGAAATAAATACACTTGAAGCACTAGTGGACATAAATGAACTTGGTGCATGCATTGATGATGTCATGTATGAATAATGAGACGAGGAACTCCATCCACATTCACCGAGATCTGAGAACGACGGTTGCGGGATTGAAGAACTAGGAAAATCTTGAAAGGAAGTATAATAGGGCGGATGTGCTGGAGAGACTATGGTCAACGCTGTTGGATAAGACATTGGTGGCGTAGACGCTGACGCTGACGCTGGCGGAATATAGGGAGGTGACATAGTCATTGGAGGATCTTGTTGGCTATAGAAGAATGATTGATCTACAGACAAGTGGTTAAGAACATCAATCCCTTGCGTCGTCACATGTTGTCCCTGAAAAAAAAAATCATAAGTATGTTTGAAATATTCAGTGTAAATATTATATAAACTGATATGTTATATTTCATACTCACCACCATATACAAGTCTTGAGACAATGGTTGATATTGTCCTGCTGGCGGCCTAATATGTGGACTAATAAATCTACGAGTAATTGATCGGTACCAGCTCATATACCGTTCTTCCACTGTTGAAGGACATGGGTCATCCAGAGGCATAGCAATCCAATCCGCACGTCTGTTCCACAACTCTATAAATTGATTGTGAAATATGCTCCAGTCTGTCTCATGCTTCCCCCTTCTGTTAACTAAATGCAACTCAGCATAGTTTTCACATGCACCCGGCACATGTTGTGGAAATCCGAATTGACGCATCACACGGTCGGGTCGATGCCACTCAACTATGTCAAAACAAATCATAGGGGCTTGGGTCCTCCACACATTGCATCCTAAAAAACAAATTCTACCAAGCCTCCCTAGTTCACTTGGTGTGTAGGGATCCCATGCAAACTAAATATAAAATAAAATGACCTTAAGTATGTTGAATATATGTATTATGTAATTAGACATTAAAAAAAATACAAACCTGATCGCTCCTTAGCCTATCCAATGCATCTCGATAATACATAAGATCATGACTTTTACCATCATATACGAAATCACACTTCAACCACCTAAATAAAAAAAGAGATTGATAAAAACTCGCCCGAGATATATGTATATGCAGTAATGGTGAATGTTACCTCAATGCAAGTGAATCTTGACCATTCAGAAATTGGTCATCAAGTGGTGGAGGTTGTGACCCTTCAGATAGGGAAGCCTTAGCTCTCCTCCTTCTATCTCTCCTCCTCGCTAGGAGATCTTGCTCCGGGTCTGAGACCCCGATAAACCTTGGCCTCCCAATCGGCATGCGTTGCCATGCCCATAACTACAATTATGACATTAATTAACCACTGAAAACCGATAACTTTAAATTCAATAAGTTATATTATATACCTGAAGTAAGATCAGTGGACCGCCTATTTGAGAGTGATGTTTCTCTGAGGCTTTGCATAGGTTGCGGTAAAGATATGCCAAAGTAGCACTTCCCCAGCTGTAGTATGCCGCAGACTCTAGATTCTCCAGCAACGGCAAATACACTACTTGTATTTCGCCTCCACTGTAATCTGAGAAAAGGAGGCCACCCATTACCATCAAGATGTATGCCCTTGCATAACACTTGATCGTCTCCTCATCTGCATTATCCGGCAATTCACTAAAGTTTGTTCGTAGCCATGAAAGCTTCAATGCTGAGCCGCCGAGTGATCGACTTGGATCTTTACCGAGCAGACGGATGACTTCTGATCTCCAATGGTGACCTGCAGTGCCTGATACAGCATAGCCATCCACACATAGTCCAAACAACACAGCAACATCTTGGAGTGTGATTGTTGCCTCACCCACGGGCAAGTGAAATGTATGTGTCTCAGGTCTCCATCTCTCCACTAATGCTGTAATAAGCTCCTTGTCTAGTTTGAATTTGGATCCTAGACGGGATACGCAATAAAATCCAGCAAGACGAATGTATTCTAAGACCCTAGGATGGGGATCGAACCAATGTCGCAGATGCACTCTAGTTTCTAAGGGTGTCATTGTCTATACAAAAGAAAGGGAAAATTAGAGAAATTTAAGCATGCAATGTACAAACTAACTAGTGAAAATCGATATTTAAGCATGTAATGTACACTTACATAAGCGGCATTGTTCCACACATCCGAAGATCTGTGTTGTTCTTGCTGACTAAGCACCTCAGACGATAATGGACCAGGGTTAATCTCCATGTACTAGCCATTGAAACAACAATCATAAACACACATGAATACAATCAACTTCATAAACAACAACAACAACAACAACAATCATTACAAATGTCTTAATAAACAACAACAACAATCATTACAACTGTCTTCATAAACAACAACTACAAATAAAGTACAACAATGAAAACTAGGTAAAGCTAGTTATGTTGTCCAGAACTGCTAGCTCGTGATGCACATGTCCTCCTGTTGTGTCCCTCTTGCCCACATAGTTTGCAGTTGCTTTTCCCTGGAGCACTAACAATGTCCATCTCATTATGGAATCGAGACTCTTTCCGCCTTCCTGGTCTACCAACGTCACGAAGATCATTCGGATCTGGCTTCAATTTTGGTCCCTCAATCACAGGCCAATCTAAAATATCTCCTACTGGATAAAAGGCTGTCTGATATGTCCTCATCAGAGCCTCTATGGAGTAAAGTGGATCAACATATTCAACATACGAGAAGCTCCTGTGGCGACACACTGCTAACACGTGAGGGCAAGGTATCTTATAATTCTTCCATCTTTGACAAGTACATGTCCTACTAGTCAAATCCACGATGTATTGTAAGCGCTGGCCGTATTCCTGGACCGGTGGAACATGCACTTCATATACATGTCTTAATGCGTTGAATGAGATTACTTGTGCACGACGAGCTATTGTAACATTGTGCTCAATCAACGTTTCCACTGCATTAGTGTATCGTTGCCCTGCCACATTACGTTCTGTTGCCTTTCCAAGACGCTCTACAAAGTACGAATTAAGTCTATAGAATGTCGATTGGACAAGACCTGTGATAGGTAAATTTCTGGAACCCTTCATCACCCCATTAAAACACTCAGACATGTTGGTTGTCATCACTCCATACCTGGAACCGCCATCATGACATAAGGACCATTTTTCCTTTTCTATGTTCTCCAAATAAGTTTTTGCTGTTACATTTTTGGAGCACAAAGTAGAGTACCCAACATCAAATTCCGCCTCTTCATGTTTGTATGCTGTTGCACCAAGTAATCGCTTCAAGTGCTTGTTTCCAACAGCTGTGTTGAAATTTGAAACAATATGGCGAACACAAAACCTGTGATATGCATTTGGAGCTCTCCAACGCTGTAGCTCTCTCATAGCCTTCAGGATACCCGGATGCCTGTCCGATATAACACATATACCAGTGCGGTCTGTTACTCGACGACCAATTAAATCCATGAACCAAGACCAACTGTGACCATTCTCACTCTCAACAACAGCAAACGCAATAGGAAAAATTTGTTGATTTGCATCCACAACCATTGCTATAAGTAAAGTACCTTTGTACTTTCCATACATGTGAGTTCCATCAATAGTAATCAAAGGCCGACAATGTTGGAAACCTTGGATGCTTTGTCCAAATGACCAAAAAACACGTCGGAAGATGAATCCACTCCCATCAGCACTTGGTACCGTACTCCATTCGACAACAGTACCAGGATTGGACTGTACAACTGCAGCCATAAACCGAGGCAAAATAGCATATGATTCCTCCCAATCACCGAAAATGGAAGCTATTGCCTTTTGTTTTCCACCCCATGCTCTTTTGTACGTAATGGAGACCTGATACGAATTCTGTATTATCTGCATAATGGTCCTGGGCTTCAATGCTTTGTCAACTCGGATAAGCGAAACTATTTCTTCAGCGATGAACTTTTGCGAGATATTACGATTATCCATATGCATGACATCTCTTACGCAGCTAGGGACATGAGGACCTTTGTATGTGCTTATCTTCCACACATTGTCAAGCTCACCGACTTTATGAGCCGATAGTTTCCATGTGCATCCTTCGTCTTTTTGCACGCAGACAACTGTGTACCATCGATCTCTGACCTTTTTCACCTTATACTCCTTCCCCTTGGATGCTGAGTACACTACAATTCTTCTTTTCAACTGCTCGAGTGAACTAAAAAGTTGTCCTTTGCAAAATTCATCTTGATTTGCCAGTGGATCCATTCCAATCCAAGTTTGCCATGAGTTCATCAATGCTGGATCAGGTTCTCCAGTCATATTCCAACTCGGGGTGATTTGCGCTGCTTCTCTAATCATGTTAACCCTAGCTATATCAGCTTCATTGACATCCTCGTCCTCTGACGATTGATCGATGTCATCATTGTGATCAAGACCAAACGCATCGACAAACGCATCCTCGTGATCATTGTTTCCCTCTCCATGTACTACCATTTGTGATCCACTCATTACTCCAGATTGAACATTTGAGAGTAATCTGGTGAATGAGGTTTCACACTGGGGGTTGTATCCACCTTCCATTCTAAAATGTCAAGGAAAATTTTATCATAAAATTATTTTATCTTTAAATTTAAAGTAATTGTGGTTTAAATCTTTTTAAACCTAATTACTTTGATTGTTTATACATAATTACTATTTTCAACTATTTCCAACTATTTTCAACTACTTACTTTGATTGTCACATTTTATCATAAAATTCAAGCCAAATCAAACCACATTCAAGTGAAGCCACATATTATCATAAAAAAAATCGTTTTTTAAACCTATTATAATATCAAATCAAACCACATTCAAGTGAAGCCAACTATTTTCAACTACTTATTTTTAAATCTATTTTCATATAACATTCGTTTTTAAGTCTATTACCATTACAAAATTCATAAAAAAATTCTTAAACCTATTATAATATAAAATTCGTTTTTAATCCTATTATCATTAAAAATTCCTAAAAAAAATACTTAAACCTATTATCATATAAAATTCGTTTTTAACCCTAGTATAATTATAAAATTCGTTTTTAAACCTATTATAATATAAATTTCGTTTTCAATTCTATTATCATTAAAAAATTCTTAATAAAATACCTAAACCTATTATAATATAAAATTCGTTTTTAACCCTATTATCATTTTAAAATTCGTTTTTAACCCTACTTCTATAAAACTATTTTCTAAAACCTTTTTTCTGAAACACATTCATAGATTCATAAATAAAATGAGTGCAGAAATTTTCTTACGTTTTCTCTGTTGAAAAACGTTCACCCGCTCGATCACGTCCGCTCGTCCGTTCACCCAGTCTGTTTCTTGCTGATTTTGGAACGAAGATTGTTGCTGGTATGACAATAAAATAACAATGAACAAAATTAATTAAGAGAAGAATAAATGGAATTACGCTGTTTAAATGAATCCAAAATTTTTTAAGAAGAGAAAAAGAAATGAAGACTTACCTTCGATTGTTGGATCACCCGTCTATTGCATTGCTGTTGTTGGAACGAACGAAAAGAAAACAAGAAGAAGAAGAAGAGGTTGGCTGGAATGCTGGAACGAGTGAAAAGAAAACAAGAAGAAGAAGGAGGATGGCAGAAGGATGGCAGTAAAAACGTGAAAAAAGAAGAGGAAGAGGAGATGAATTTAAAGGCTGTTGACTGCTATCTCCCAACCACACGCATTCACTTCCATTTACAATTTCAAATCCGTTCAAACCCGTTCAAACCGAAACAGCGGCTGGTTTTCGGAATTAGGGTTTAGTGTAAGAGACGCTGGGCGAACCAGCGTCTCTTACACAACACTTTTTTTTTTTTAATTGCACATGTGTAAGAGACGCTGGTTCGACCAGCGTCTCTTACACATCACTTTTTTTTTTTTAATTAAAAATTGTATAAGAGACGCTGGTCGAACCAGCGTCTCTTATACATCACATTTTTTTTTTAATTAAATCTGTATAAGAGACGCTGGTCGAACCAGCGTCTCTTATACATCTGCAAATAAAAAAAAAAATTCTCTGTATATGAGACGCTGGTTCGACCAGCGTCTCATATACATTTTTTTTTAATTAAATCTGTATAAGAGACGCTGGTTCAACCAGCGTCTCTTATACATCTGCAAATAAAAAAAAAATTTCTCTGTATATGAGACGCTGGTTCGACCAGCGTCTCATATACATTTTTTTTTTAATTAAATCTGTATAAGAGACGCTGGTTCAACCAGCGTCTCTTATACATCTGCAAATAAAAAAAAATAAAAAACTACAACAAAAATTGGAAAGAATATTAAAAAACTAACATGTATAAGAGACGCTGGCTGGGCCAGCGTCTCTTATACATAAAAAAATAAAAAAAAATTAGCTTCAGGTTCGGATGAGAGACGCTGGTTCAACCAGCGTCTCTCACACGTAAAAAATTTCCGAAACTAAAAAAAGTGCCTATTTTGGGAAATTGTTTTAAAGAGAGCCTACGTCGGGAATTTTTTCGGGTAAAATGCTTATTTCAGAAAAAAATTCTAAAAAAAAAAGATGATTTTACAACTCGAAACACATAAATGAAGCACAAATCAGCCTTCAAATAGTAGTATGCACTACAAAATCACATGGAAATCCAGAACAAAAACAGGAGAATTCTTCCAAATCACATATTAGGGAGAAATCTAGAAAGAATCACCAATCGGCGACAAGCGACGCGACTGCGGATTCTAGAAAGAGGCGGCGAAAGACGAAAATCTCATTAAGGTAACCTGAAGAGAAATTGGAGATTGAACGACGTCGGAGATGATCTTCTTGGTTGTCTGGTCTGTATAAGACTTTGAAGATAATCTTGGTCGGTGCGGATTGAGTTTCCGCCAACAATAATCTAGTTGTCGAGAAAAGAGATTTGCATCAAAAACAAAATGTTCGAAGATGATTTTGGTCGGTGCCTCCTTGGGATTGAGTTTCCGCCAACAATAATCTAGTTGTCGGGAAAAGAGGAGCTTTGCATAAAAAAGAGAATATACACTGTGTTTACTATCAAAATATCATAAAATAAACAATCGGAAATGATCTCTGACCTTCCATCTAAATGCCAATTCTAAACTTTTTATTGCCCTCAATAAATCAATAGAATTTGATTTATGAAAAGAAAAATGTATTTTAGAAAGATGTAAAGCAATGAGAGTTTAAAATCAAATGTGTACCTCTGATATGATGATATAAGGTGTGTTTTCAAAATAGAACTCTGGAGAGAACCCGTGAAGATAAATTTTTTTTTTATCCGTATCATCGATTCAACACACGTGTATTAACAAATTGAATATTTTAGACAACTCCAATGAGAAAATCGAAGAAAAATAACTCTAGTACTCTACGGCTCTACCAACTAATTTAGTACGTACTTGCCTTGTCTTTCAGTTTAGCTTTGTCATTCTTGGCCTCTGACTTGTTCAAACTCTCCCTCTCTTCTTTATAATCAGCTTCTGAATTCACCTCTTACTCGCTTCATCCTTTTCTGACTCCACCACCTTTCAGTTGCTTCTCAATTTAGCTTTTTCAGGCCTTGTCTTCTTTTCATCATTCACAACCCCATGGTTGATCATTTGTGAAGACTCTTCATTTCCACCCGACTGATCATCAACCTCATGAGGACTAGTGGAATCATTTTGATACTTAGAGCTTCTATATGAACTCAAAACCCCCTTGACAGCTTTACCCTTTGATAACTGACTACTACGAGCACCAGATCGAATTCCTGACAACACATTATTTGAGGAAGCAATACTTTTTGTAGCGTTATCTCCTACTTTTCTGGTTGAAGCTCTTCTAAGTGTAGCTGGAGGTGACTCGTTAGCCTTTCCATTTTCAGCACCACTTTCATTTGGGAGATCTTTCTTGGAGCTCGTCTCCCCACTCTGAGAAACATTAGAAGCTTCCACATTCTTTATGGACGTTTGCCTATAGTATTCAAGATTAGTATATGGTGGAGACAAATACTTGCTCTTCTTCTCTTCCCTCCTTCGGGGTGTCATGTCACTTTCTTCAAACGCAGTGAGATTCGTAGTTTGAACAGAGATCGGTTTTTTCATATTACTCAATCTGCTGCCAAGTTTCTTCTTGTCTCCAGCCTTATCTTCAAGAACAGTTTCGGTTTCAGCCTTTGAAATATCATCAAGTTTTTTCACTCTTTTACATCATCAAGGCTCTCTTATTGGCCAGCAACAACCTTCCTTTTCTTCCTACCAGATTTTGAATCCGTTTGACGCTCTTTTCTCCTTCATCAACAACACCGCTGTCCTCATTAACCTTCTCATCACCATAAAATAACTCAGCAACACTTCTCTCTTTCCTTTTAACAGTCTCTGGCAGAATTACAATATATTCTTCAACTGGACCTCGAATTGAGTCCTCCTTTCCTGCTCCAACTCCTTCATCATCTGCAGCTTCTTGCATATCATTAAACTTCAAAAGCAAAGACCCATCTTCTGGCCTATAAATAGTCGACACCCAGCTCCTCAACGCCGTCAACTCAAGCAAACTATTAACAAAAGCCTGCCTTCCTACATCCCTAAGATCATCAAAGAAAAGCCGCTATTAAATTTAGCTTGTAAAAACCTATAAATACCACAAGTTCTCTCATGCATATAATCAAACATCTCATCTTCAAAAAATTCATTCCTACTTAGGAAAAAGTATATAAGTTAAAGCAAACAAACTTGAAAAAAGAGAAAAATAACCTACAAGCAAGCACACCTTCTTATCCCTGGTGAACAGAGTTGAGAAATTTATTTCAGTTCAAGAAGCCTTTCATCCATGGTGGAAAACTTAGAGTTGGTTAGGAGAATAAATTAATACCAAGGAGAAAACCAAAACCAAAAAGTGTTTCAACAGATTAACCAAACGGCCACAATTTATTCATATTTGAATTTCTAAGCAAACTTAATAGGTTATGATGCAAAAATCATATTCAAAAACATTAACACTAAACAAAATAAGCAGCTTTAGCAAGAAACTGATAAAGGCAAAGATTGCAGGAAATATGCATGACAACAAAAATAAGTAGCTAAAATGCGGAGTTACATTTCATTGTAACATTCATCAACAATATATGTCATTTATTTTAAAAGTAAAATACTTATTTTTTATATGAATTCATGGATACATCACAATGAAGAGTTCATACTTCATAATGCAACAAATCACACCAAAAATTAACTAACTTGACAATTTCCATCTTGCCCTCAACCAAATCATATACCTGCAGTTTAGAAGATGAGTACCTAATATGAAATCCAATCTATTTTTGGTAATTGTGAAGGTTGTAGATCCAATTAAGGCATTATTACAATGCCAAGTCAAAAGGAGAATTCTACATAAAACTTGTGAGGATGAATAGAGTTTTAAGTAGAAACAGAAAAGCAGGGAAAAACAAAGATTTGATGTATTGAACAATTTCTTTCAGATAAAACAAAAGCTTTTTTACCATAACTATACCTCACACAACTATTTTCCGAAACCAAAATTGGTAAGCATGATTAAGAATGGTGCATGAAAAAGAATATGTTAAGTCGTACAGGTATGTAGTGTAAAATCAAGAAACTGCAATCAAAATTGACAAAGAGACAGCAGAATATATATTCTGCTAGCTTTCAGCTTTGTGAGTCTCTCCACTTCAATTGACTCCTGAAACAGATTTGGAGCTAAGTACCAATTCTTTAAACCTTAAAAGAGACAGCAGAGTATATATTCTAGCATGATCAATTACATCTGCTGAAAGGGCGTCTCGTTGAGCAATTTCATACTTCCTATAACATCATTCCTTACTCTTATCCTTTGCATCATCAAGTCTTCTAGTAGCTAATTAATGTCTCTTTATTCTTATGCTTAATTGTATTTTCACACCCTAAGAGCTTATGAATCTAACTCAGAGAAATACCGATAGGCTAAAAGAGCAACCAACTAATCAGGACACTAGGTTCATACAACACACATTCAAACAAAAATCAGAATTATGTAATTCTCATGGTGTATTAAATTTCTCTATATTCTAACTCTTTCCTTCACCCTTGATGGGTTGACGATAGAAGTAAAAAATTGATGGTGGAGTTGGGCTTGTAATAATTGCCCCAAATTTGATGGAGGCCAAAGGGTTAGATAATTGGCAATTTTGCCTGTCATTTCTTGTACCTCTAACAGCAACAGTAGTCATTCACTAAAATAATCTTGATGCTTAAATTCCAAACCAGTACCCAAGTCTGCAGCACATAAGCTGAGCGGCACATAAGGTTGGAAATAAAGAAATGCATGACATAAAAAAGAATAAAAAATGGAGTGAATGATCAATGTAATTTTTGGAATTTATTATATCGAAGAAAGCTTACCCAACTAAAAAATGTTGCTTGAGCAGGAGTAGGTCTTAATCCTGCAGCAAATAGCGCAATCAGAAGAGTAAGACTATTAAGATGTCAACCTGAGATCTCAATGATCATCAAGTGTGTGACACTGATAACAGGCAAATACTAATATACTCGTACTTATTTTCCCAATCCCAACAACTCCTTGAATCATTATTTTAAACTCCCAGAGTTCTAATTCTCTAAATTCACTTTTTCACTCTCTGTAAGAAAAATCTGAAACCCTTGTATATGCAATTTTGCATCATTCACATATCAAAATAATTCAATTAACAGAAGCCTTGTTTGGTAGGAGCTTTATACCTAACATACACAAAACCTGTGTAACAATCAACTAACCTTAGACTTCAGGGAAGCGGAACTATCACTTTATGCACTAATTGAATTCAACATAAAAAGTCAGGTATTTCTTGCTGTCAATTTTTTACAGCTACTGAATTCAACATCAACTGTATTCAACAACTGAAAAAATAAGCAGACACCAACACACACACAAAATCAGAAGAGGGTGAAGATGAAACTATGTCAAGAAAAAAAGCAGAGCACGTCATCTAAATTTGAAAGAACACCAATAAACACAAACAATTTAAAGCACCATTAACAAAGAGGCGATAGTAATATCTGGACAAAATAGATGAGCACTCACTTCCAGCATTTTCTCATTTACATTAGCACAGTCCATCATAATCTTGTTCATGTACAAGACGTTGTAGCATCATAATTTGTGTACAAAGACACACACATAATAAAATTGATGCAGTAAATAAATATTGAAAACACTTACAAAATTAGTCAATAACTAATTTGGCTGGAAATCTGTTCATTTTTTGTATCAATTAACGTGTGGATGTCGAGGGAGACAATGAGAATCCGGATTCCTTTGTTTTCCCTCTCATTTGGATGAATAAAAAACAATCAAATCAATGTAACGTGAGTGTGAGAGAATGAATCAAGAGAGTTAAGAAGACATAGAAGAGACCTTAACCTCAACTGATTGCACCATTAAAATATGTTTATCATGGTATGCATCTAAAAACAATGTTCGAATCAAATCCTGGTCTTCACCTGGGGCAAAAAATTTAATTTAGACATCAGAATGTATATAAACATTTGAAGCAGAATTCCGGAGGACCTCACCTCGAAGTATTTCGATCCACAAATTAAGAAGCGAGGGTGGCATGAGCAATCTTCTAAATCTAATCTAGGGTAAACTCATAACCAATTTCGAAGTCCAACTGCTCGATCAGTGGAGACAGGAGGGGACTGCAACCAGCAACACCCTAGACTCGCCTAGAAATTAGTAGCTGTCAATTAAACATCAAGTAGAGTCACTTTCACAATAATAAAATCAATTAAACATAACAGGATACATAGAAAGCATTTATCAAAATCATTCGACAAAGTACCTGAGTGTTTGCATATGTTGACTGCCGGCGAATGCTACTTGACAGCAAATTTCGACCCATACCACCTCAATTTCAACTGATATTGATTGTAATTATTAATTATTACTAATCTTCAAGGGAATAAATAGATGCAACCGCGCGGGGATGTGTACATAAGGCTAAACTGACCTCAACTCTGTCAAACATATCGTCCAATATCAAGGGAGTTCGCTGTAATACGCATCTCTTGCCTAAAACGCGAAGCAAAATTACGAGGCAATAATAATAAGATTATATGATAATGAGGAATGAAGAAAGTGTTACCTGAAGGTAGAGAGCCTCTAGGGTTTCTTGACTGGCGGTTTCAAGAGGGCCAATGAATATGCAAGAGGGAGGCTCGGATTGGAGCTCAGCGTTGTGGTTTGGGGTCGAAATTCGGACCCTGAACTGAGCTCTAAACGTATAATCAGCAAAGCTGGAGGAGGATTTGGATCCAATCTGAGGAGGGAGTAGATGTCTGCTCGTGCCAGCCATATGTTCGCCGACCCACACAAACAGGTTAGAGTAGTGTTTTGGAGAATGAAGTTGATCGACGCGCTACGCAATGGAATGATGGCCTCTACTCACCACAAACAATCACAAATAAAAAACACCAGTTTGAATTGCTTCTTCTATATGCACTTCCAATTGACCCTAAACTTTGCCAGTCCAAGAGTTGGTTGGTGCTTAGCAAAGAGGAGAGCTATAGAGAATGATTTGGTGAGGACCCAAGAGCTTATTGTCACCGCTGTCAGTTTTGGTGACAAACTCGAATTGGGGTTGAGTGAGTACAGAGAGTTGGCGACAAACTTTTTAATATAATGTGATGAACATTTATGAACATTTGATCTTCATCAAAAATTGGTGAACATTTGATGAACATTAATTTGGAAAACTTTTAAGTATAATGTGATGAACATTTATGAACACTTGATGTTCATCAAAATTTAGTGAACTTTTAAGTATAATGTGATGAACATTCACTAGAGTATATACAAATGAACATTTATGAAGATTGTGATGAACAATTGATGTCATCAAAGATGCTACGGCGGCGGTCCGGCGGTGCTCCGGCGACGGTCCGACGGTTGGGACAAGGGGTGTCACGTGTCATCATATGGGCTCTTGGATCTCTCTTGCTCCACATTCATTCTCATTTATCATTTTAACAAGTATTATTACATGATTCTTTTTCATTTGTTATTCACTTCTCTTTTTTAATTTTTAATATGTTTTGTTTTCTTAATTATATTTAGGACGTATGTTACTATGTCAATATTTTAAAATGTTTGTTGCTTTTTTCTTTTTGAGTTATTAGATAGATAATTACTTCTGACCAAAAAAAGATAGATAATTACTATAATAAGAAAAAGTTAATTCATCAAATAGTAGTAGTAATAAACTAATAATGTATAGGTAAGGTTATAAAAATAAAACATTCATGCATTATAGACCGATTGATGATATCATAATCCAACTAGACAATCCAGCCATATTCTATTATATACTATTATATCCTGATAAACGAGATATGGGGATCAGGATTGATGCTTCCTTACAATTTGAGAGGAAGTAACTGATATGACCCAAAAGTATAGACGTCTATAACAGACCCTAACGCACCAGACATAAAAATGGGGTATGCTGATGTTGTTGATGCGCTATCTTTGCTTGAAGACTACACATATTTTGTGGGCTTGGAAAGCAAAAATGCACATTCAATCTGTTGGTGCCCTACTCATGTTAACGACGAAGAATTTTAGGTAAAGATTACACGGCAACGGCAGCAGCATGCCCTATTATATCCTGATAAATGGGGGTACCAACCCTAATGCATCAGACATAAAAAAATGGGGCCTGCTACTGCTGCTGCGCAATCTTTGCTTGAAGGATACACTGTGGGCTTGGAGAGCAACATCGGACATTCAATTTGTTGGTGCCCTACTCATGTTAACCGTGAAGAATTTTAGGTAAAGATTACACGGCACCAACAGTAGCATGCCCTATTATATCCTGATAAATGGGGGTACCAACCCTAATGCATCAGACATAAAAAATGGGGCCTGCTACTACTGGTGCTGCGCAATCTTTGCTTGAAGAATACACAGATTTTGTGGGCTTGGAGAGCAAAAGCGGACATTCAATCTGTTGTGCCCTACTCATGTTAACGGTGGAGAATTTTAAGTAAAGATTACACGGCGGCAGCAGCAGCAGCATGCCCAATTATATCCCGATAAATGGGGTCTGAGAGGTCAGAATTGATACTTCCCTACAAGTTGAGAGGAAGTAACCGATATGACTAAAAAACATAGACGCATATAACAGACCCTAAATCCCTAATGCACCAGACATAAAAAATGGGGTCTGCTTCTGCTGATCCTCGCGCAATCTTTGCTTGAAGAACACACAGATTTTGTGGGCTTGGAAAGCAAAAACAGACATTCAATTTGTTGGTGCCCTACTCGATCATGCTGCAGTCGTATGTACCCTAACTAACTAAAGTCTGGGTTGTGTAGTAATATTTAGATCTTTTATCTTTGGTATTTCCTGAGTTTTTAGTAATGGAGAAAGAACTAATCTACTTGATTTTTAGGTAGCTTACCAGGGCTATGAACATTACATAACATAGTACCCGAGTACTTCGTGCTTAGATATTATAAGTCTGCAAAAGCCACCAAACAGATTATTTATATATACACAAACCGTAGATATTGCTACATGTTCTTGACATACCTCAAAACTGAACCCCGACCATATACAAATAAACACCTCACATACCAAAATCGTCGCGCCTCTACAACATAAACAAAATATGTGCCATGCCAATTCATAAGCTTTCACACAACTAAACAAAATATCCAACATGGTCAACACACCATTTGATTTTTTTGGGTTTATATATTTGAAGGAAGAAAATGTTTGTGTACGGTTTTCTGTGTGTGATAGTGCGGTTGTGTAAGAGAGAGAGTTGTGCAAGTGTGATAAACCTTCATATTAGGTGTCCCAATTTCTTCTTCCTATTTCAATTTTTTGTTCTTAATAGAAGGGTCAATATTACCAAATTATCCTAATAGAAATCCCAAAATTACACCTTTATACCCTTTATTAAAAACATCCAGCAACTCACCTTTACCCATTTTCACTTTTACTCATTTACACCGATACATTGCACCATTGTTCTGCTCACTCTCTCTCTCTCAACTCTCTCAAAAACCCTATTTTCCCTAACGCCGTCAAGAACCCTAAACATCTCTTCAATTTCTCCCTCAATTTTCCCACTTGAGATTGTTGAGGATGAGCGACAACTCTGATTTCTGGAAGGATTCTGGAGACGACCTCTCTGATTCCAAATCCTACGAGTGTTCTTATGCGAATGAATGTGAGCGACCCTCGACCTGTGGAGGGAATCACACATTTAGTCCCCGTCGATTTGCGCAACTTCACGGTTACGAGATGAACTTCCAAGATGTGGTTGATGACGCTACTTCAGGCTTGCTTCCGTCGAAGTCCCCCGATGGAAAGGTGATTCCTGAAGATACTGCTGCAAGTGAGTCGCCCTCGAAGTACCTCGATGCAAAGGTGAAGCCTGAAGAATTTGTTGCAAGTGAGTCGCCCTCAAAGTCCCTCGATCTAGTGATTTCAGTTGATTCTCTTGAAGGTGAAATTGCCCCAGATTCTGAAGAAGAAGAAGAAGAAGGGTCTAACTCACGTAGCTAAGCCACCCATCCTTTACTTTTTTTATTAACCTATCGTTTTTATTATCATGTTGAGATCTCAGGATGTTGTTGTATGTGTGGATGATGGGTTGTTGTTGGATGATGAATTGTTCCTTCATGTAATGTTGTTGTTTTAATATATATGATGGTTGTTGTTTTAATATATATGATGGTTGTTGTGATCTATGGCTGATGTTGTGAGGCTTTTGTGTAAGATGTATGCTGTAATTGGTTTAAATATTGGTTGGACTGAATTGCAGGGATAATGAATTGCAAGGGTATTGAAAGATCTTGAAATTCTGAACAAGTAAAATTCAGTAACCACGATTTCATCTAAATGTTTTTGTTTATTTGGTTGGTGTGCTATTGAGAGATTAAGAATGTTTTTGTTTAATTGGCTGCATTCTCTACCCAGAAAACAAATGAGATTCTTTACATGAAAAAAAAACAGTTCTTCATTGAAATGCATAACAAAATAGCATTACATTCCACAAAAACATCTAATGAACCTTTCACATGTCTTATAGATCATCCTATAATAGTACATTAATGAAGTATGCTAAAATGATCTATAGTTCTGGAGATTGTTGTGCTGTATTGTCCCTTTGAGTTGCTTGTTGACTTGTTGATGCATTGGCCTCTTGTGTTGCTTGATGCATTTGTTGTTCTGCATTGTTTCCTTGAGTTTCATTGTCCTCTGGTAGTTGTGTATGCCCATGAACCAAGTCCCAAGCTTGTAAGACAACCCACATTGGTGCCTTAACCTGTGTTTGTAAATTTCCTTGTGCCTCCAACTTTTTCTTGTTCACATGTGGCATGTCATAGTCATTCCCTCCTTGTGATTTGAGAACTTCGTTCATTACATATTGAAGGGTCATCCAGACATTGGCTAGGGTTTTAGGGTCTAGCTCATAGAAAGCTTGATGAACTGCCTCTAACATGTTGTCTATATTCTTTGGCATTTTTTTGTGCATCAAAGATTGTATACTTCTAAAAAATCCTAGATCTAAAATATTTAAATCAGGACTATTAGGAGGTTGTTGAACTAAATAGAAAGTGAAATCCACTTGTGCATATACCTCTTGCCATTGTGCATCACTTTGTGTAATGTGTGGCTTTGCGTTATCCTGCTGAATGAATATTACTTTATGACCACCTCCTGCTGGCCATTTTGCCTTAATTGCTGGAATGATTTTGTCAATTAGCATGCTCCTTATAACATCTTTATTCACTGACTCCACGATCTTGGTTATAATCGTCCCCTTGTCTCTATTTATGCTTGATCTCTTTGCTGGCTCTTGATAAGTGAATGGGAAGATAGGTATCTTCCCATCAAAAGTGCATTGTCCCTGTGAATTGTATCTTGGTCTAGCTACCACAGCTGTGAACATGACTTTTGGTATAAACTTGCTAGAACTGGATGCCCTGTATTTTCCCTTCTCACCAAGTGCTAGATATACTTTGTGAGACTTTTTTGTTAGATAGAACCACTTTTCATCAAGGTGAACAAAATCAAACATGGGATAGTAGTGACTCTTTGATTCTGGTGTATTTCCTTGCAGAAGCCCTAAATTCCATTTCAATCTTGTGATTTTATTGTCATTCTTTAATTCTGGATGTAAACTGTTTGTATGTGGCTTTATCTGTCCTCTTTGCACCATCCTATGAACGGTTGTTTTTGAAACATCTAGCTTGTTGGCTAGGTCTCTAAGGCATGACCTATCCCCCATGGTAAGTGATTTGATAGCTTCATGTGGAACTTGAATTCTCTTTCTACCACAATTATGAAATTTGGTACTCACATTGTATCGTTGTCCTACAAGCTTTTGTTGCTTTGCTTGGTTCCATAATGTGCTGATGCATCTTCTTGTTACATTGAACTCTGTTGCAGTTGCCTGAATTGCCCCACGTTCGAGTTTTCCCTTTGTTGCTTTGTTAAGCAACCATACTAAGATATGCAACCTCTCTGCACTGCTAAGCCTGATGCTGGATGGCTGATGATGACTTGTCCCTTGTGTTTGTTGCTTTGTTTCTTGTTGAGTTGAGTGTTGATGATGAGTTGTCCCTTGTGCTTGTTGCTCTGTTTCTTGGTGAGATGATGGTAGATGATGACTTGTCCCTTGTGTCTGCTCTATTTCATCTACTGTTGGATGGTTAAGATCAAGAAGTATAACATCGTCTTCCATGTCGTGTGCTGCATTATTTAGATCAAATTGGAATTGTTGTTGCTCATCATCAACGTCTTCCTCAACTACAAATGGAGCTTGATTTAGATCAAAGGCTGAAGCCATCAGCTCAGGCAATGCTGCTTATTTATTTCTGTGTTTGTTTTTGAACTCTCAGTTTTTCTTAAGCTTAAATGGCCATGGCAGTAAATGCTTAGCCCTGTAAACTTTTAATGCTCCAGGTGTAAGAGTTTTATACTGTCAAAGAAGGTTCTTAATTTTTAGGTGATCCGTGTGAACTTGCCCTTTGTAATGTGAACCGTTGATTAAATTAAATTGGAGCGATTTGTGTGGTTGTAGATTAAAACAACTGTTTTGCAGTATTATGGCTCTTTATTGTCTGACTCACTCAGTTTTTTCAACAGCTTCTTAATTTTTGTGCATTAATTGAAATGAGAAGATATATCTGGGACGGAGGGAGTAATATTTATTGTTTCGATTTTTAAGGCGATTCAACCGGGCAACACCAGAAAATTATAACTCTGAAGTTTAATGTTGGTTAACCGGCAGATTATAAAAATTAAAATTTAAAATATGAACCGGATGTTCGAGGCGGTTCAAACCTGGGGTTCGAGCGGTTCACTCCAAATTTTTTTAATAAAAAAACTATTTAAAATATAAGTAATTTTCCTTATAATTTAAGTTTATAAAAATAACAAACTGTATTAATATTTTTTTAACTAAAAATTAACTTAACAAGTTATGTATAGTTTTGAAGTAAATATTTTTAAAACGAAATTTTTGCATATTCCGAACCGTAACCGTCGGTTCAAGAGAATCGAATTCGTCGAATAATCGTCAAGAAACCGTCTGAACCGGATCGGTTGTTCAAGGGATGTCCGATTTCGGTCAAGATTCATAGAATCATTGACCCAGAACCGTTGGTTCATGAACGGTGACATCTCTACTAGTGTTGGGTGCAATAAAAGTGCGTCCAACTTTTATTATAAAATCTCGTTTAGTTCTGGACGCATTTGTAATACACCCAAACTAGACTATTTTTTTTTGGCAATTTGAAGGTAAAAAATAAAGGCTCGCCACATATGCGCCTCAGGGTCTCACTCGATTCGTTTGGAAGCGTTTCGGTTGCGCGCAAAACAAATACATATAATTTTTTGGGTGAGGTTAAACGCCTTTTTTTCCTAGAGAGCAAATAAAGGGCATTACAAGTCAACACACCAAATGATATTACATAAATAAAAGAAAAAATTACTAAAGTAGAATTAAAGCTATTAAATTTACATATAATGGTCCTAATATAGAGATGGCGAATCCATCTAATAAAAAGAATTCAACGGAGTGCGAAAGTGTTGATGTCTCTAAAAGACGAGGTTATTATCGACTTTGGGCTTTCCGAAAGCAGTGGAAAACATGTAAGAAACGACAGAGTATATGAAGAACGATTGTTGTAAATTTGTAATTGATTAGGAGGTGTGCCAAGTATATTTAATTGAGTTGATTAAAATGATATTATTGCTGAAATAACAAGATTTTGAGTTTCTAATTGTATTGCTTTAGTAATTGTTTGGTAGAGAGTGGTCGTTTATGAGTAGTCTACCACTTTAAAAAACATTTTCCTTCGAGATAAAATTTAATGAGGTAGGTGATTTAATGTACTTTTAGTTGGCATTAAATTGTTTTTTTATTTGTTTGCCAAAAAATAGTTTGAGATTTGAAAATTATATGTGAAGTTATATGCACTACATATGAAATCGGCCCTCCCACATCGATAATATTGAAGAGAAGCTTATATGTTGATGTGTATATTAGAAACCCGATTAATAATCACGTAGGCAAGTAAGCAGTTAATTAATTTGGATATTTGTTATTCTCTTCTCTTTTAGTTTTTAATATGTTTTGTTTTCTTAATGATATTTAGGATAGTAACCTTCTTAATTTAGGGCGTATGTTACTATGTTATTATGTTAATATTTTAAAATGTCTTCTTCTTGTTTGCTTAACATCTTAGTTTATTGCTTTTTCTTTTTGAGTTATTAGACTAGATAATTAATATAATGAGAAAAAGTTAATTGATCAAATAGTAGTAATAAAACATTCATGCTTTTATAGACCGATTGATGATAAATCCAACTAATGAACTAAACAATCCGGCCATATTCTAAAGAAATAAATATTTTTAAAATAAATCCTATAAAAAAGGTAAAACTTCGAACAAAAATTTAAAAGTTTAAAATCTCATCAAATCTCTTTATTTATGGAAGCTTAAGCTCAGGAAAATCTAGTATGTAATAGCAATATAATAATGAAGTGTGTTGGACAAGTTAACTTGGATTACGTCCAAATAACATACTTGATGCCTAAGCTATATGTAACCCTACTTAGTATCTTATCTAATCATATTTTTTGTTATCAAAGTCTAACATGGTATAGCTAGGACTACTTCTTTGTGTATTTATTTCTTTCCTTGTTTTCTATCCTTCGTGTAACACCATACAAGAAATAACCTTTAAAGGAAGAAGATGTATCATGTTAATGGTGAAGAATTTTAAGTAAAGATTGCACATCAACGACAACAACATGCCCTATTATATCTTGATAAACGTGATCTAGGGGATCACGATTGATGCTTCCTTACAATTTGAAAGGAAATAACCGATATGACCCAAAAGTATAGGCGTTTGTCTAACGCACCAGACATAAAAATGGGGCCTGCTGCTCTTGTTGATTGCGCAATCTTTCCTTGAAGAATGCACAGATTTTGTGGGCTTGGAAAGCAAAAGTGGACATTCAATCTGTTGGTGCCCTACTTATGTTAACGACGAAGAATTTTAGGTAAGGATTACACGGCAAGGGCAGCAGCATGCCCTATTATATCTTGATGAATGGGGTACCAACCCTAATGCATCAGAAATAAAAAAAAATGGGGCCTGCTACTGCTCGTGCTGCGCAATCTTTGCTTGAAGAATACACGGATTTTGTGGGCTTGGAAAGCAAAAGCGGACATTCAATCTGTTGTGCCCTACTCATGTGAACGGTGAAGAATTTTAAGTAAAGATTACACGACAGCAGCAGCAGCATCCCCTATTATATCCTGGTAGATGGGATTTGGGAGGTCAGAAAAGTACGATATGACTCAAAAACATAGACACATATAACAAACCCTAATGCACCAGGCATGAAAAATGGGGCCTGCTTCTGCTGATGCTCGCGCAATCTTTGCAAAAACAGACATTCAATTTGTTGGTGCCCTACTCGATCATGCTGCAGTGGTATGTACCCTAACTAACTAAAGTCTGGGTTGTGTAGTAATATTTAGATCTTTTATCTTTGGTATTTCCTGAGTTTTTAGTAATGGAGAAAGAACTAATCTTACTTGATTTTAGGTAGCTTACCATGGCTATGAACATTATACATAACATAGTACTAGATTATAAGTCTGCAAAAGCCACCAAACAGATTATTTATATGTACACAAACCATAGATATTGCTACATGTTCTTGACATACCTCAAAACTGAACCCCGACCATATACAAATAAACACCTCACATACCAAAATCGTCGCGCCTCTACAACATAAACAAAATATGTGCCATGCCAATTCATAAGCTTTTCACACAACTAAACAAAATATCCAACATTTCCACAAGGTAAATTATGTGAACAAGCACTAACCTGTGTTTCAAGCAGTAGCATCTATTGAATACTGCACACGGTCACTTGTTTTGCTTTGCGTTTTGTTTTCTCTAATCTGATTAAGCTTTTTCCTAGTCGTCTGTTTGGTCAGAATTAGAGAAATCTTCGTCTGAAGTTCCTTGTTGTTGTTTGATAAGAACGCATCATTAGTCCGACGCCGATTCCAACACCAAGGCACATACCGAGACCGATTCCTACACCAACTCTTACACCAGCATTGAACCATGAAAGCTCTCCATCTTCACCCGGGTACATCTCTTCAGAGTATAAGCTTTGACCGAATTTTGCATCTGCTTCATACCCATCGCCATTGGCAAGCTGCAAAAGTTGGTAAAGCACAGTTCAGCAAAAGAATCATTCAGATGAGTAAGCTGAACTTGAATCAATTTTGTAAATTTTGTATACTGCCCTTTCCTATTCCATCTATATGTTGTAGAGTTTAAACAAGCAGAAACACAAATAATCAAAGCCTATAACAGCTTATGAATGTCTTGCTATCTCTATTTAAACTCAATAAGAGTTTCAGTGCCTATTAAAACAACAAAATGAACGCAGTAAAATACCTGTAAGTTGGTAAATACAGTTCAGCAAAACATTCAATCAGATACAATAAGCTGAACTCTGAATCAATTTTGTAAACTTTGTATACCCTTCTATATGTTGTAGAGTTGAAACAAGCAGTCAAACAAATAAATCAAAGCCTATAACAGCTTATGAAGTCTTGCAATGTTTATATCAGGCCTCTATTTCAATTGAATAAAAGTTTTAGTGCCTATGAAAACAACAAAATGTACACAGAAAAATACCTCTAAGTTGGTAACACAGTTCAGCAAAACATTCAATCAGATACAAAAAGCTAAACTCTGAAACAATTTTGTAAATTCTGTATACGGCCCTTTCCTATTCCTTCTATGCCCTAGAGTTGAAGCGAGCAGCCGCACAAATAAATCAAAGTTTTAACAGCTTACGAATGTCTAGCAAAGTTTATATCAGGCTTCTATTTCAATTCAATAAGAGTTTCAGTGCCTATGTGAACAACAAAATGAACACAGAAAAATACCTTTAAGTTGGTAAAACACAGTTCAGCAAAACATTCATTCAGATACCATAAGCTGAACTCTGAATCATTTTTTTATACAGCCCTTTCCTATACCTTCTATATGTCGTAGAGTCGAAACAAGCAGTCACACATAGTGAATGAAAAAACGACGACTAGGCGCGCCTAAGCCATGGCATTGCCTAGGTCAACCTAGGCTACACGGCGCCGGAAACGCCTCAATGTTTGGCGCTTAATCAATTTCACTAGATTTTTTTAATTTTTCAACTGTTAATTCAAAAGATATGATGTCTAATAAGTATCCTGTTTGATTTCCTAAGTGATTTAATGAACAATCTTCCATTGTTCTTGCCTAAATCCTACGGATCTCTCATTTTCTCATTCATCGCCTAGGTGCCTAACGCATTTTTATTCTCACTGGTCACACAAATCAATCAAAGCCTAAGACAGCTTATGAATGTCTTGCAAAGTTCATTTCAAGCCTCTGCTTCACTTAATACCTAAAGCATGCATTTCTATATCTTAACCAGCCTCATTAGCCTTAAAATGGTGATTAACAATCATAACCACATACAGTCAAACTATCTCAATTCAGCAACATACATACTCAGTAATATGCAGCAAGAAACCAAATTAAGTTCAGTAAAACATTCAATAAGCTCAACTCTGAATCAATTTTGTATACAGCCCTTTCCTATTCCTTCTATATGTCGAAACAATCAGTCACACAAATGAATCGAAGCCTATAACAGCTTATGAATCTTGCAAAGTTCATTTCAAGCCTCTTGCAAAGTTCATCTTCAACAGCCTAAATAGCCTTGAAATTGTGATTAACAAACATAACCACATACAGTCAAACTATCTCAATTCATACAACATACATACTCAGTAATACGCATCAATAAACCAAATCAAGAATTATACCTGTAATTTCCTCTGCCTCAGAAATTCATTCTCCATCTTCTTCTGCTTCCCAATCTCCTCCTCCTCCGGAATCGCATCAAGAGTACTATGCCTCGACTGCTTCCTCCTAGGGCTCAAACTAATCATTCTCGTCAAGATCACAGGCACACCTGAACAACAACCAGCGATATAAACCTCCATAGACGGCGACGTAACCGCAAGCTTCGGCTGAAAGAACGCAGACGATCCGACCGACGCCGCCATAAAGCAATCCAAGCTCCAACCAGTCTTGGAATCATTATTCTCCATCAAACTCGAAACGTTTCCATTGCAGCCCCAATCCGACTCCAATCTATCCATGGAACCGCACAAGATCATGTTATCTCCATCGTAGACCTCAAACTCAACGCATCCACCGGAGAGTCTAAGATTATCGGTGCTCACGTACGTCACCTCCGCGGCCTCTCTATCGACTCGATCGCGTCTAAGAGCCGATTCTCCAGCCTCCGAGACGCGAGATCCGTTGATCTCGATGGAGACTCCAATCTCGCGGCGCACGAATCGGAGCGAGAGACTCTCAGGGACTAAATCAGCCGCGCAAGGCGAGATTCGTACATAGAATAGCCGTACCTCGAGACATGCCTTCGGCGACTGAATCTGAGCCACAGTGGCGTCGGCCGGCGCTGATCCGTTCACCAGACGATAGAGCTTCGCGGAATTCATCACCGATCGAGAGGGATTCACGATTTGCAGAGATAGATTCGTCGATTCCTCGTCTTTTGCATCCATTGCCCTAATTTTTTCACAGAAATCAGGAACGGCGCCTCGAATTGACGAAGTTTCAGTATCAATCGAAGGTAGGAGAAGAGATTGAAAGGGAGGATTAGAGGTTTTGCTAGAGATTTTTTTGGGGGTTGTTGAGTGGTTCAACGGTTGAGGATCATTAAAATATCCTTAATTGGCAGGATTTGGAAGGAAGGGCGCAAGTGTGGGTTGGCACGGATGAATGACACGTGTGAGCCAGCTTGGCATGATATTCAGTAAAGCGACACGCATATTTATTTTTCGTAGTGCATTTGTCGTTTAGGCTAAGCCAAGTTTATTGAAGTGCGTTAACAATTTGTCGTTCGCTCTGGTTTCAACCAACAAGCATGTGGTCGGGTCGGGTGGTAAGGGATCCCAACCGGTTAAAAATTGTTTGTTGAGAGAGTCACCCACGCAGCTCGAACTCTAGATGTAAGGGTAGTAGGAGAGTCCCCTAACCGCTGAACTAGAGTGGGAAACCAAAAAAAAAAATATGGTTTCAGATGAGACCAACGTTATAATTTGTGTGGTTTAAATTGTTTGTTAAGATTAAGCATTTTCATGAGGTATATTAATAGGGATGTCAAGTGAATAAAACCCCTTCTGAGCAATAGCCCTCTCTTCCTCGGACGAGTGCAAGGATTTATCGAACTAATCGTCTTCTCTGATGTAACAGGGCTAAGCCTCAACGACGGGAAATCAAGAACGTTGGGAGAAAGGATCTCAGGACCGGACCCCGATTAAGTGGACTGATCGTCAACAAATTGGAGGTGGTTTCGGAGGATCCAGTGAGCATCTGGACTACTTGTTGGAAAGGTAACAGCGGAATCGCATTGGCGTGGGAGAAATTCACAAATGGGAAATTTTAGTTAGGTTTCGATCCATGGATCGATCCGGATCGGTCCAATCCGGACCCGATGGATTCAAATTCAATGGACCAAACTCATTTTATTAGTGGAGGGTCCGATCCGGACCGGATCAGGATAAAGTCCGTGGATCGGACCCAAATTGACAGTCGTAGTTATATATTTGTGTCGAATCAGTAGAAGAATGATTGTTTTTTGTTCTCGGCGTCATTCTCTCTTCATCCCGGTGTGCGGAGTTTTACTCGCAGATTTGTTAACTTCTTTTTTAACGTTTGTAATGGTGCAACGAACCTTATTACTAAATCTCATCTCGTGCAACCATTACCTTGTTTTACAACAATTTTTAGATCTTTATAAATCCTTCGGTATACTCTAGTTCAATTCATTCTTGATATGTAAACCCCTCTAAATATTTTCTACATTACAAATTATAAAAAAAAATAAAAAAATACAAATACAAGATGACAATGTTGGAGGAAAGGTGAGATAATTAAACGAGTTTGATCACACTTTACTATTTACAATTTAATCAGATAATATTATAACGTTCGTGGTATGGAACATCGTGGTCCGTCAAATGTAAAAATTTCAGGTTACCAAAGTAGTAAGCTATAAGGTATCCATATATTTTGCCCAGCACTACACCCATTTTTCTTCAAACGACACTAAAATTGAAGTGACTACAAAAAATTTCCAACATATACGTCCAAACACATCCTTAACAAAGCTTGGGCCTCGTATGCATGTCAAGTATCCAATGGGCCAATTGGTTTGGGCTTAAAGCTTAGCCCAAATCAACTAGATTTGGGCCTGGAAATTTTCTACCAAACTTGTACTAAACAAACTAATCAGTACAATTTGGCATTGCCCTACGTGGGGTATAGACAATAGGCCGGTTAGTGGGCCATTTCAGTGTTTAATAAGCTTCATCTTTCCATAACCACCATTCATAAAATGATATTTAGAAATCTTATCCATGATCCCTACCTTCTTAGTTCTTAGGCAACTTTATACCTAAAAAGTTTCGAAATTAATGCCTAAGAACACTTGACAATACGTTTCCATGTCATTTATCCGACCCTTTGTCATGCAAGCAAACAAGTTGTATAAACTTTCATCAAATAAGTTATTAATCCTTTGACTACTGCAGCAAAATTATTGAGCACAAGGGGAGGAAAAAACACATCTCTTATGATGATTAAACTCAAGATGATTCATGATCCACTGTTGTAATTACTTAGAGAAAGGTTCGGGTAGGAAGAAGGTTTAACGTAGGAAAAACGAAGCGTTTTCGTTCACATATATCAAGGTAATGTTTATATTTTGGATGGTAAGGTTCGGGTAGGCCGAAATAGTCACATGATCGCCAAGTTATGAACATTATCATTCTGAATATAAACATTAACTTGTTATCTGTGAACGTGAATGTCTCGTTTTTCCTATGTTAAGTTACGAGAAAATTCAGTCGCTATCAACCATTAATCATGTCTAAGTCTTACCAATACAAGTATGCAAAAAAAACTACTCCCTCCGTCCCTTTTTGTTCGTCCACAAGTACGATTTTTGCGGGAATTAAGGAATTGTAGGAATATAATGATTATAGGAGAGATAAAAGTATAAAGTGAATAGTTAGAGGAGAGAGAGATAGAGAGAAAGAGTAGATAAAATTGAGATTTAAGAGAGAGAAAAAGTGAAAAGGTGGTAATTATAGGTTGATAGTAGGGATAAAATGAGTAGAATAAAGTAACATAAATGAAATAGTAGACAAACAAAAGGAGACAACCGAAAAGGAAAGTGGACAAACAAATAGGACAGAGGTAGACTAGCCTTTGAAATTTATGGTATACAATATTCAGAAATAGAACTTTATGGTTAAACCGTACGTTGATAATTTACTCCGTAGTTGTTTTGACAATGCAAGTTGCTTGGCCGGTTGAGGTAGGTTCATTTTTTAAGTCATCACATAAATGGAGAAACATAACATAAAGATAACATTTATATCTATAATTTGATTGATCAATATGCAATTTTTCAACGTTTTAAAGGAAGGTAAAAATCAGTTAGCTAGGTAGTTAGGTATATATATTGCTTGTTTCTTTTAACCCGTGTTTTATTGACTTTTTACATAGTGGTATTATTTTGCGTCATTAGGCTAACAAGTAGTAGTATTGTTTGACTTGTCTCATAAAAAGTCCTAATATTGTTTCAAGATAACATTTAATTTACTTATCGACCTATATTCAAAATAGGTAATATACGAGCATTTTTTTATGAAATGAACTGTTCGAGAGGTTCGTTTCATAAAAAATGCTCGTACTTATACTGCTTCTCAAGAAGTATCGCCATCCTCAAAGTTGTTCTTCAATTGGTCGATTTGAAGCGACGTGTCAAAATAGAGACTCCCTGCGATTGACCATGAGATTCTGCATAGGTGTTTCAATGTGCACGGTGTTATATCCTAATTGGCGATACTTTTTTTTCCTTACCAAAAAATAAATAAAATATCGTCAGTTAGGATATAACAACGCGAACATTCAAACACCTAAGAAGAGGACCTCATGGTCAATTGCAGCTCGACACTCGTTCGACACGTCCCTTCAAATCGACCAATTGATGAACGACTCTGAAGATGGAGATGACACGAATTTAGAGGGACGCTTATAAGAGGCTTAAGAGTTTTTCCCTTGTACAAGTTTTAAGTTTCAACACAATAGAACACTTCCATATAATCGTCGCGTTTTTTAGCCCCGTGCGATCAAACGCTTACAAACTCGCGGGTACCGTGGGATTCGTAAGTGTAATATGCAAATTTAGAGTCTCAAATACAATGTATGTGTGTATCTACTACTACCCTAGTGTTCCACGAGTTGCTATACTCATAGATCAAAGTAACACAAGATTGCATGAAATTCTAAATCTCACGACATGACATGAATTTTCCTCAAAAAGGGTGGTCAGATTCGATTATGAAATACACTTTCCTGGAGTTCACGCAAAGTTGACATAGTTACCAGGTGAAATACGACACGTATTGTAAGGAATCGTGTACTTTTCAGACCACCGTATAGGCCTACTCCTGCACCTCATATTCCCTTCTCATGGCTTCATATGATCGATCATGGAGTGAGGGTAAAGTGGGGACGAAAGTTAGGGCTTGTTTGTTACGGTCATATGTATTAGACATTGAACATTATAACACCTGCAGCAAAATGAAGTTAATAGACATTGTTCCTTAGACAAAAAACTTCAAAGAAAAACCTTTACCTTTATGTTTTAGCCTAACAGAATTTGAACGTCTGCTTGTATTAGTATATCTGGTTCTTACAAACAAATAAACTTTCTCTCAACTTCGTTTACTTCTAAGTATCTAAGTTTCTTCCTTGTAAACAATAGTCTAATAATAGACAATAGCAGTCCACAATCTTAAACAAACACTTCCTAAACCTTTACCTTTATGTTTTAGCCTAACAGAATTATTTTACTACTAAAAGTACAGTTATTCGCTCAAAAGATATTATTTTTTATTCTCCTTGGGACGCAAGGCTTGGAAGATCTTCTCCCAAATATAGCACACGTTGTTTCACTTTGCGTTGGACCGCCTTTCTCAAATAGAAGGGATGTTACACAAACCCTGGATGAGCTAGGATTATGTTATTTTTGGCGTGCGGGTCCACTAAAACAAGTGTTCTTGTCTTCAGCTTCTTCTTCCTTCACTTTTCTGTCTACGTTGTTCCTAGATTGTTTATCTATGATAGAACTAAAGAAACACTACAAGACATTAAGTGCAATGAAGTTGTTAAAGTATAGTCTCACATCGAAAGTTGAGACTAATATAAGCCCACTATATAAACTAATTGATTACTCCTCCTATTGTCATTTGGTTTTAGGATGAATCTCATGAGCTTATCTATTGGACTCAATGTGCAAGTATCGCTGATCCAATGCGCATTGGATCACTATTCCAACACATTCTATACCATGATTAAACAACGAGAAGTCTATTTACACTGCTTTTCGTTGCAGGCCCAAAATCGAGCGGAGTTACGGTATGTGCGGAGTTTGGCTTTCGCGCGGAGTTACGGGATGAGCGGATTTATAACCCGCCAGAATACTTAAAAATTTGGTAAAAAAATTAGGCTGAAAAGCTGACAACTAAATCTGCCTGCTTTTCAGCTTTGAAAAGCGAGCAGATAAAGCTGGCCGGATAGGTCGGTGCTCAGCTACGCGCAAAGTTCAGATTCGCCGGAAAATCAAAATGGTCATTCTATCGGATAGCTCGTCCCATCTATGTGCAAGTAGCATCCGCCTTCAACAAACACCTCCTTATTCCGAATCATCTGTGAGAATATACATCCCACATCGGAAGTGGAGAACTTGGTGGTCTAGTATATAAGCACATGAGCTACTCCTCCTATCACCAATTGGTTTTAGGATGAAACCTCATGGGCTTATGTGCTAGGCCCAACTGCGCATACACGCGCTTGCCCGCACGATCCCAGTCTGTCACTGTCACGGACCTACCTTGGGCCCAATGGACTTATACAAAGTTCAAGATCATCTTTGGTGGGCCCTTAAAATCCAAGGTGGACCCACTAATGAGAAACTAGCCTGACGCGCAATAAGCGGAAGGTGGGGTACACGCGTCAGAAATAATCGTCCTTTACAAATATGTTGATCCTCGATAGACTGACAGACAATATATATACACGATTCTTAAATAACGCCCGGTACTTTATTCAAACAACGCCGGGTCACTCGCGTTCTGCGAGGACCCGTGCACTCGCGTTCTGCGAGATTAGCAAAAAATTAGGTTAATTACATGCATGCTAATCTCGCGTTCTGCGAGTGTACGTATCCTCGCGTTCTGCGAGTGTACGTGTCCTCGCAGAACGCGAGCTTAGCATGTCAGATTGACGTTGTTGTGCGCCATTACTACATGTCTTGTCCCCACCTAACTATAATAACTACCCCCTTATTTTAAGTATTCCGTAACACCTATTAACCCTACCCTAACACCTCTTTTTATCATCTTTCACCTCTTTCACCCTCCATTAAAACCCATTTTCAAAACCTTAAAACTTCAAAACACTCTAAAAACACCTAAAATAATGGAAGATGAAGAGGAATTCAACAAAGGAGGGAATGAAGATGGTGGTTCATCAAGTTACCATTCAAATGAGGTAATGTTCTTACTTAATTTTTGAATTTTAATTTGTTTTGCACCATTAAGAGCTAAAATGAACTTATTATGTTGTATTTCATGTTAAATCTAGTAGTAGTGGTAAGTGTTGAAGAGATGACTTTTGCATATAATGTCAAAAACTTAGATGTGTTCATGTTTTTAGGGTTTTTATGGTTTTGAATGTAGGAACTCATGTTATGTTAAATTATCCCGTTCAATAACTAGTTTCAGGAAATAGCAACTTCTCGCGTTCTGCGAGAGTAAGCCACTCGCAGAACGCGAGAAGTGCCTCCCTCGCAGAACGCGAGAAGTTGCACATTACAGAGTATTAACAGAAGCATTGAGGGAGATGGTAAAATGAGAAGAGAGCGGCGGAATTTTGTAATGGTGGTTGTAAAAATGGGCCGAGTAGGGTTTTTCACCTTTTATAGGGAAAAACCCCCTCGCGTTCTGCGAGGATGCGCTCCCTCGCGTTCTGCGAGGGGACGCACGCTCGCGTTCTGCGAGGGGACGCACGCTCGCGTTCTGCGAGGGGACGCACTCTCGCAGAACGCGAGGGACCGGGCGTTATTTAGAAAACGCCCGGGCGGTATTTAGCAAGGGCCTATATATATATATACAGAGCAGCTACTTGCATTTCAGCAGAAGCTATATCGTTTTATCTTATCCCTGCTGTCTACTCCATGCTTAATACGAAGTATTAATATGGGCAAATAATTTTAGTGAAGATTAGGTGGTCCAAAATGGCTAGCTTTTGAGTGGTTATAGTTTCTATGACGCATTTGTTTTCCATAATCGTGTGGTGTATGGAATGATATGTCTGATTTATTGTGATTGATACGCATGGACGAATGTTTATATTGCATACGCATGCAAAGAAAAAGTGTGGGAGTTCTACAAGTAATATTTGTAGAGAACTGATTAGGGGTATGTGGATAGTATCCAAAGGTTTTCGGTTCGAATCTCATATGTGGTTGGCTACTGAAGGCTTAATTATCCGGTCGTTAACTTCAGGACTCATGAGATTAATCGGGTTTTAGTAGCCCGAAAACCCATGTCATTCCAAAAAATATTTGTATATATTTATTCATTGATTTGTAATTTGTAGAAGCAATATTTGTAAATATTTACTCCATTGATTTGAATTTGGATTTGGATGGGGACGAGATTTAGAATGGAAACTAAGTATGACATGCCACCATCGTATTCATTTCTACTCAAAATTTTATCACATGATCAAATAGGTTTTAGTTTATAATTGATATACTCCATAGATCGTAGTATATATGAAGAGGGAAGAGGCAACCGCTTTGTGCCTCAGTTTGCAGTTATGATTTTGAAAAATTTGCATCGAGCTAGGTAGAGATTGCCTAAAATAAAGTCAGTTGGATGAAAGTAATTTGCAAAGACTTCTTTGCCTTGACTCTTTCTGAAGATATGATTCAGGACATTAGTGTTTCATTGAATTGGGTCATCCTTGGTTTCGTGCTAAAGTCGCTTATTCTGGCTTCTCTATAATTTTTTCTTTATTTTTACGGATTGATGTTTGTGTAGTTTTGATTTTTTCTATGTTTTGGTATGTTAGGACAGGTATAGGCTTTGTGTAATATTCATTTATTTTTGGGTCATATCAGTTACTTAGAAATACCAATCTTGATCCTAATACTATATTTATCTAAATATAATAAAACATTATTATTATACATGATTTTACCATTTTCATTTTGAATAATCATTTGATCTCATTTCTCATACCTAACAGGCTAACACAATTCTATATGATTCCATTTTAATATCAAACGAGTCTATAAAACTCGAGGTAGACTGGTAGTAGATTTTAGATTCGTTTTCTTATGCATAAAACGAAGAAAGCTGTGGGCCACAATGAAATATATTTTCACCTCACCTTTTCTGCTCATCAATTCATCACCACAAATTACAAAACACATTTTTAGAAACAAAAATCTATATACTCCGATATAAATAGAAGTTAGTCAGTTATTTACGTACTTCGATTATTCAAATAACACTTATTTAAATTATCTCCAACTCAAAATAATGACAAGGTAGTGTTAACTACTCCAACGTAAGTACGACATATTTGTCCGCTTTAATTTTGATTGAGTTTTACGTTTACGCGTACATGACGAGAATAAATTTTCAATATATATAATTCAAATTAAAAGAGAATAAATTTGCAATAGATTTCGGTGGAGGAAAATAAATAATGACACGTAATAAGTCACAAAATGTCAAAACCAACATAGCCGGCTGGCTGCAATGGACCCAAACTTCTCTTTTCTTAGTGTTTTGTTGAATTCTTTCTCCTCATTATAAAAATATTTCTTAATTATATTATATTCTTAATTATGTACTCAAGAATGATCAAATTATTAAACATATCTAATAACTAATAAGTTAAGAATCCAGAAAAAAAAGTTCGGGTATGAAAAAAGTAACTTAGGAAAAATAAAGCGTTTGCGTTCACATATAACAAACTAATATTTATAATCTAGCGATCATTTTCATTTTAATATTTTTAAAAACAGTGTTCACAAATATTAAAAATTGTCACAGCGTAAGTCACTTAAAAAAGAACATTAATATTCAAAATATGAACATTAGTTTGTTATATATAAATGTCAACGCTTTGTGTTTTCTTACATTAAACTTTGTTTCTATCCGAACCTTTCCCCCAAGAGAATGATTAGTAGAAGAAAAGTCTTTGGATTTGCAACTCACTATAATTTCAAAACAACTCAAGATCTTAATCACTTGTATGGATAAAGATGTGATACATATATCAGTGGATATATTACTTCAATATAGTCTTCGATACATACACGCATTACTAAAAAACATGTGTTTTTCCTACGCTTTTGGGTAGACGCTTTAATAAAGCGTCGGTGTGAATTGTAAGGCGGAGTGAAAATTGTGACGCTTTAAAGTGTCTTCATTCAATTACATATTTCGACGCTTTTGTATGTCGAAATATCTGGAAAGAGTGTCGCTATTAACCCTTCTTTCTTTATTTTTTTTCTTTATTTTTTAATTAAACCATTTTTAGAAATTTCAGAAATCCTTTCCAATAGGTCCGAGATCTCGATACAAACCCTACCTGCCTCTCTTCAACTCAATTCTCAATCCTCAACCTCTCATGAACTCGTATGGATCTCAACGGCGTCTTCTTGATTTCTTGAACTCAACAACAATAACAACAACTGAGAAAATTATTGAAGATGCTGGAAGCTGTCAAATACATTCTCGGATCCCCCAGCACTAGCGGTTTCAGATCCAAATCCACCGCCTCCGACGTCACCTCCTCCTCCGACCTCAACCACTTCACCGCCATCATCACTGGTAAAACCTCTTCTCCATTATTCAAACCCTGACTTCCAATCTGTTGCTGAAAAAGGCGCAACGTCAGAGATCGGAGCAGAGACAACGCTTGTGTTGGCGAAGCGCGGCGCCAGCCTTGTCATTCCGGCGAGAAGCTACAAGGCGGCGGAGGAGGCACCTTCTCGGATCTTGGCCGAGTATCCGGCGGCGCAGATCATCGTAATGGCGCTCAATCTCAACTCCCTCTCTTCAGTTCGCTAGTTCGTTCGGGAGTTTGAATCGCTCCATCTTCCGCTCAATCTTCTCATGTACGAACACCTTCTCCTCTAATTCCTTCTCAATTTCAGCGTATTAGATCCTCAATTTCAGATTGTAAACAGAAAAAACGCTGGGAAATTCTCCCACAATCACGCGATTTCCGAAGACGGAATCGAGATGACCTTCGCCCCAAACCCTACCGGCCTCTCTTGAACTCAATTTTCAATTAGTTTTGGTTAACCATTCATATATATTCTTTCATTCTTTCATCTCACCTTTCTTGCTGCTACAAAAAAAAATGCCGATGTGTTCAAGGTTTAGAATCACTTTTGTTTCCTCTTAAATGTTTATCCCATTTCATATAATTCAACTCTTCTACATTAATTTGCAAATGGTATTGCTTTCTTGGTTTTAAGAGTGCTGAGTCAATATTAGTATGATTCAAAGCTCTCTAGACACTCTCACTGATTTAAATATTTGTTCTAGGGATTTTGAAGCTTCCTTGCATTTATTTGCTGAGTCAATATGGACCCTCTGTGACTAGTATTTTTGTTATGCAGATCTTGCAACAAATTCTTCACTGTCCTCTTACAAACGTACAAACTAACATCATATCAGGAAATAAAAATTATGTTAACTTTTGGTGCAAATAATGTTTGTTGTCATTGCTGCTGAAGTTATGATCTATGTAGCAACTGAAGCTAATTGCACCTACAGAATGCAGCAGCACTTGATGAAGTCAGCCAGCTATATATCTATATCATTCTACTACACCATGAAGTCAGCCAGCACTTGATTAAGTCTGTGGTTTTTTTTTTTATCCCTAGAAGAAAAAAGAATAATTTGTGTGCGCCAATCTTGTGATAATTGACTGTGTTGCTTGTTGAATGAGGCTTAATCTGACAGAAGGTTATGCTATTTCCGTTCTATCTGTCTGTTGCACAGTTTTCTTACATTAATAGAGAATTGATTGATCCAGTATACTACGAGATGGTAGGGTGTTTTTCTATGAGATGGTAGACTGTTTTTCTGCACATTTCCTAATTCCAGTATACTATTGGTATACTTAGTTTACTCGAAGAGAGCAACTTTGATCATTCCAGTTTGGATGGGGGTGGTAAGGTGCTTTTGTTGATTGAGGTGCTGTTTTTTATCTAATTTTGTCTGCAATTCTTGAATGAGGTGTTGTTTTTGAACGAGGGTAGAAAATGATGTCAAGCTTTTGAATCAAATTTTGTTCGCAGTTCTGCAGATCTTCATGTGCATTGTTAATTTTGTACAATATTGTGTATTTCAGATTAAGTCTACAGGAGAACAGCCTAGCAATTTGCAGTTCTTTCAAATGACTCACACCAAAATCTCAGGAGACTGCGTTGACAATAGTTCAACTTCACAATTTTTGGTATTAATTTGGAAAACAAATTCATCTAGTTAAATTATTATATATTTCATGATTTATATGTACATCATCATCATATACTCATGTCTCATGGGAATAGGTTGAAGCAAACTCCAAAGTTGATGTAGTGTTGAACTCTTCACCTTCAAAGTCTCGTGCAGAAATTTAAATTGAGGTGTTTAACACACTAATGTACCAGGATGCATGAGGGAAAAAATGTCAAATATGGAAAAGGAAAATCAAGATCTTCGTCAAATTACGCAAGCCTAATTCTCAGGTATGTTCATATTTGTTTTCTGCCAGATTTATACTATCTTACTGTTTTGTATGTGAGATTATGTTATACATGATCTTTGAGAAGAAAATGGTGTGGCTTATCCTGGTATGTCATTATGTCAATGGAGATTGATATTTGAATGTCAATGAGATTACTGATTAGACAAAATTCTGTTTTGCTGCTAATTCTACTCTGCTGGACAGTTCTGTTTTGAACCTGCACTAATTGTGTTCTGCTGCACAATTCTGTTTTGAACCTGCACTAATTGTGTTCTGCTGCACAGTTCTGTTTTGAACTTGCACTAATTTTGCCCTGCTGCACAGTTCTGTTTTGTTTGATTGCACTAATTCTATTCTCTAAGATTCAGTTCAATTTCGTTGCATCCCTGGAGATTTATTTGATTGTGTCTATGGTTTGCTGAATTGAATTAATCTGAAACAAAGTAATAAATGACTTTAGTGGTGTTACAAGTGAGACTTATAAATGAGAGAGTACTGCAGTGAGACTTATATTTGAGAGAGTGGTATTGCAGTGAGACTTATATTTGAGAGAGTGGTATTGCAGTGAGACTTATATTTGATTCAATTCAGTTCTGTTTTGTTTAAGTTAACTTTAGTGGTATTGCAGTGAGACTCATATTTGAGAGAGTACTTTAAATGTGATATAAGTATTATGGTGTTACGAGTTCTAGTTAATTAATACCCTTTTTGTTCATTCAAATTATTACAGGGTGCCTCAACTACAAGCGGTAACACTTGTCACAATGGAGTTGAAGATCTTCACACTTCAAGGTTGCCGAGTTAGTTATTAATATTTTAATTCTTTGGTTGGAACAAATAGCAGATAGAAATACTCGTTGAAATTGGTTTCTCTTTGATTAGGTTCATGTTCTGGATCTTTTAAATTTTTGTTGCACATTTTGGCAAAAGATAGACTGGATGATTGTACGGGAAAATTGATCATTTTCAACAGATTAAAGAGTAGAGAAAGTTGAATAACATTTTCTTTGACACTATAAACTGTCAAGATTGACATACGTAATGTATATTTAGGTGTTTGTAAGCGTCGAGATTGACAAGGCGATAAATAATTTATGACGCTTTTTAGCGTCCAATTAATTCTTTACAACCAAAAGCGTCATAATTGGCTAAAAATACATTAATCTTTGACACTTTATAGCGTCAAACATCATTAAACACCGCAATAATATTGACGTTTTATAGTGTCAAAGTATTTCGACGGGTAAAAGCGTCGATCAAATTTATATCTCGACGCTTTTTAGCGTGAAAAATAGTTAACCGGGAATATTTTTTGCAATAATTGTGACGTTATAAAGCGTCAAAAAATATCTCGACGGGGAAAAGCGTCGAGTTTTAACAAATCCCTACGCTTTTTAGCGTAAAAAAAGAGTAAGATCCCTTTATCCCGCTCCAGAAAAAGCGTCGAGAAACGTATGTTGACGTTAAAACACGTCGGGATGGGTGACGCAAAAAAGCGTGGAGAAAGCGTCTGGAATTCCCTACGCTTTCAAAAAGCGTCGGTAACTTAAATGACTACATCTAAAAGCGTCGAAAATGGCCTTAAAAAGTGTGGAGAATGACCCTGTTTTCTAGTAGTGACGCATGTGTAATTGTCATAGGAAATGCATATGAATGAAAAGAATATGAATCTAAATAATTCATTGATATATAAATCTTAATAATCTTTCTCACATTAATCTTTTAACACTTATAAGTTTCTTTTTTCATTTCCACTCTTTTACATGCCATTTTTGTTTCCCCTCTCAGAAATTTCCATTTTCTTATGTCAGACTAAACAGCTCCATCCATTTTTTATTATTATAAAACTATTTTTTATAAAAAGAAACTGTGGTTTTGGACTCATTATTTAGTGGTATTACTTCATTTTCCTTGTCACCTCTTCTTTTCTTCCCCTCAACAAACTCTCTTTTTCTCTCAATCATCCTCTACATTCATCTCTTCTTCCTCTGATTTGCAGAAAACAAAATCTCTATCCCAGTCTTAGATCCAGAAGAGTTATGAAGGTATCATTCTTTTCCTTATTATTTCCCAGAATCTGATTCTGTGAATCTCCCCTGATTCTGATTCTGTTGCTAAATCTGTTACCAAAGAGGAAAAACAGTCCATTTTTGTCACTTGTGATACTAAACTGTTGCATTTTAGTGTTCTTGTTGTTGATTTGATTCTGGGTTTCTGAGATCTTGACCAAAATTTGATCTTTTTGTTACAGAAATTTGTGTTGAAATTGGATTTGCATGATGGCAAAGAAAAGCAGAAGGCTTTGAAGACAGTTTCAGCTCTTCCAGGTACAATTTCACGATGATTCAATTTTCATTGCTCTGTTTTCAAGTAAACATAGTAACTTTTTTCTACTTTATAGTACAATTATTAGGTTCAATTATAACACAAATCTATTGTGAAATGATGTATGATTCTCATGTTCTAGATGGATATGAAGTAAGCAAACCATCATGTATCACCTAAACCGAAATTTTTGACACGTTTCGTTACTACTTAGGCATAAAAAATCTCGCCTTGGCGTCATTCTCTCCGCCTAAATTTTTTCTAAGAAACCCTAAATTGATTGGTGTAGGAATTGATTCGATCTCGATGGACATGAAGGAGAAGAAGCTAACTGTAGTCGGGATAGTAGACCCGATCACTACAGTCTCCAAGCTCCGAAAGTACTGGCCCACAACGGCGCTTCTGTCAGTGGGCCCCGCAAAGGAGCCTGAAAAGCCGGTTGAGAAGAAGGAAGGAGAAGGAGCGAAGCCAGAGGAAGGAAAGAAGGAAGAAGGAAAGAAAGAGGGAGGCGAGGAAGCGAAAAAAGAAGAAGGAAAGAAAGAAGGAGGCGAAGAGGGAAAAAAAGAAGGAGGAGATGAGAAGAAAAAAGCTCCAGCTCCAGCTCCAGCTCCGGTTCCAGTTTATGACCCAGTTTGGGAAATGATGAAGGCCAGAGGATACAATCCACACATGTTTAGTGGCTATAATCACGTTAATCCGCCTATGATGACGTATTATAACCCTAATCATCACATGATGAGTCCTTATAATCCTCCGATGACGACGTCATACTATCCGCCGCCTATGAACACTCATTATGCTCAAACCATGGAGGAAAACCCTAATGGTACATGCACCATTTCTTGAAGAATTTATGCATGGGATTGAAGTTGATGTTGTTGAAACAAGCTATTATGTGTATGTAAAAAAATGGGTATGGATGGATGCTCATTTCATGCTACCTTCTAATACGAAGGGTGTAAAGAATCTTAATTTCTTTGAAGAAATTAATAAAGAAATTTTGGTAGTCTTATTATGATTGGAATTTTATATATTTGTGTGTGTTTGTGTATGATTAACACATATAGTATATGAAACTTTTTCTTATGTCAACATCGAATTGTTTATCTCTGTGGTGGATAAGAAAGTCGGTTGGCTTTTTCACAATCTGCCTCTTTGAGAAAAAAAAATGTTTGTGTGGTTGGCGATGGGGCAATTTTGAATAAATAAATATAACGACATTGAAACTATAATGGTGTTGTTTTTGTGGTTTGAAAACTTTCATTTTGTAACCCTTACATCTAAATTAATTACAAAAATGTAAATGATTACATTTAACTAAGAAATATTCTAAATTGAGTTGCTTTAGAAACTTGTTTATCTTTAAGGCAATTAGAATTTTGTGAAAAGTTCTAATACATCCAGGTCTCAACATAGAAAAAACAAAAAGTATAACACGTCAATGTTTATATTCTGAATATTAATGTTCATAATTTGGGCCATGAAATTTTTTGAACGTTTTCAGTGAGGGGCCCGGTGACGTCTCATATTTGTAACTATTGTGAACTTTGATTATTATGTTTTTGTTTTTTTCCTCAAAATGACTTTAAAAAATTTAATCGCTCCGATTATGAACATTACGACCCAAATTATGAGCATTTGCTTGTTATCTGTGAACGCGAAATACTTCATTTTTCCTATATTAAGGCTTGTTCTCACCCGTAGCCCAATATTTATAGTTTTGTAGTTCTTTTTTACATTTGGAAATTAGGTAAGACACATCTAGCTATACATGCATGTGTGGAGCTTGGAAATTACAACTAACTACATGTCTACATTTAACTTCTTTTTATCGCAAATTTACATTTTTTGGGATGATAGCGAGGGTACAACGTATATTACTCTTGACTTTTTCCATAAGGGTAAATCAAATTTACTTCTCGATGCAGCGGTAAACAAGGTTACAGTTTCAGTTGTTTTTCATTTTGTTGGACTGTATTTGTAGCCCTACTTTCACAATTATTTGGCTTACGAATCTTCTTGCTTGATTCCAAATTCCATTGTGAACATTAATGTGTAGTATGTCGTATGTTCAACAATCTTTCATCTGTCTAGACCGGTACATTTGTTTCAGTATTTCATCATAAAAGTTAGCCTTTTTGCAAATGTATAACTTATGTACTAATATCTTACTTAAAAGAGATTCGTGTAAATTAAAAAGTATGGTGGTAGTAGTAGACACAAGAATATTGCGTTGGAAGTGCGGTCATATTAGAACGGACAAGATCAAAAGTGTGATTATTAGAATTTAGAAAGAAGGTGTAGCCGATATCAGGGACAAGCTGCGGGAAACGAGACTCCGTTGGTATGAACATGTGTAGATAATGCGTAGGTGCGAGATACTAAATTTTGGCATATCGTACAAAGGTAGAAATCGACTAAATAAGAGTTGAGTTGATGTGATAAAGGAAATTGTGTATCTGGCGATGACGAATGACATGACTCGGGACAAAAGTATGTGAAGGGATAATATCAAGTTGGTAGAAGTGGAACTATAGATGACCGACATCTGGAGACCTAGAGTGTCTTTGTAGTGAGCTCAGGTCAGGGAGTGTTCTGGACTTTTAACTCAGACTTTTCTCGTCCTCTCTAGTGTCATTGACTGTTATCCAGTATCATTCGTCTTTTATGTTTCAAGTCTATGACTTGGGTTTGTCGGTCCACATCCTCATGACCAATTATTGAAAAGGGACTGTCAACATATGACTCCCCGACCCCAAGACCCTGTTTCGACGAGAACAAATCGGGTTAGCTAGATATTACTAGTATTGTAAACACGTACATCATTAAATGAGGGAACGAAGGGTAGATAGGAAGATCACAATTCACATGTATTTAAGATCAAGCTTGATAAGTACGTTCCTAAGAAATTAAGAGCTTGTTTGAACTCTTTGGTCACGTACTTTTATCACATGCATTTTGATCGAAGATTTCAACAATATTTTGGGGATTCGATTTGTGGGTCCTTGGCTAGCTTTATTCTCTATGTAGTCATTTACTATTAGTAATTCAAAACTTCAGATAGTAGGGTTTTAATTAGAAGAAAAAATCTGTGATTTTACATAACACCTTGCTATAGTTTATTTAGTTTACAACGAGTTATATGTAAACAAAGTAGATCTTAAATTGGAGGAAAGTGGTGAGAACTAACTTTTAACTTAGGAAAAATAAACCGTTCACGTACTTCGTTCTCAATGAGGGATGCGGTGACATACTTATAATTACTGTAAATTTGATTATTTTTTTCCACACAGTCCTCAATAAATTTCATAGCCAGAATTTATTAACTTTACCGCTCAAATTATAAACGTTAGTTTGTTATATATGAAATCGAAAAACTTTATTTTTCAACCTTAAGCCTTATTATAACCCGATTTTTTCTCCTTAAATTGAGAGGAGAAAAAGTTAAGTACGGTTTTAAAAAATGCCGGTTTGAGCATTGAAGAGACAAAAGGCGGCTAAGTTATTACTCCTTTTTCGTGTGAAACTGGTTACATCATTTTAATTAGAAACTAATTTTTTTGGTAAGTGAACAATATTTTTGTGTCGAACTGGCAATCAAATCTGATAGAACATTGCAATGATTCATTCCATGAAATTTCTTAAATAATACGGGTACTTACAAAACAGAAATGTGTACAAAAACCAATAAATTAAGAACTCAGATATACAATTTAAATATTTGAAGGTGGCTAAATAATTAATTAAACTATGTATGTAGGTTAGTGGTGCAAGTATATATATATGTATAGAAAATTTACGTGAAAATAAGTTAATGTTCATAATTCGGGTAATGAAATTTTTTGAGGTTATTTTAAAAAAAGAAATAGAAATATAATTAAAGCTCGCAGTAATTACAAGTATGTCACCGTGTCCCTAACTGAAAACGTTCAATAAATTTCATTGCCCAAATAATGAATATTACTATCAAGAATATGAATATTGACATATAGTTTGTGAACGAAAAATATTTATTTTTCCTATATTAAGAGTTGTTTGCACCGAAATAATGATATGTATAAATTAATTGACTAATTAAAGCAGCCAGTCGACAAATATGACCTCATCAGCCATTCAATTTTCAGCCATCATTTTCATCTTACGAAATTTTGCATGATCTAGAATTAAACCAGGCATTTTGTATGACGAAACGGTATGAAAAATGTAATTCCATACTATATAATATGTATTATGATAGAATTGTTTACTATTTGAATAATTGTGCCTATGTCATGATGATGATTAAGGGTAATGCATATACTAATATAAGATAGCTAATTACCCTAATTAATAAGGAATATGGCATGCTATACCCTGTCAGATTCTAGAATTAGTCATGCAAGTCAAAACTAATCACCTCACTAATTCCTTGGCTGATGTGGATTTCCACTCTTCATTATACATATAATAAGTCTATTTATAATATGTTCCCTCATCAACAAAGATATATTAGCAAATTATTAACTAAGGAGGTGGGCTTATTTATATTGGGCTTGGCCCAATAATTAACATACTAACTGGGCTGAGTTGAGTAATGATGGGCCAAAAGAACAATCCATTGATTTTACAACTTACATAACAAAACAACATTTTGCTATGAAGCATAAACACTTTCATACACAACTCACTCTACAATCTTAGTATCCCATAATGGGTAAAACACTTCTAATCATAAACCCCAAAATAGCTTCATATACTCTAATGGGGCAAAAATAATTCTTAGTTCCTTACTAATATCACCATACCAAATTACCCAAACCAACAAACACACAAGAAAACACTACTTACCATTTTATTCACCATAATTAAACACCATTTGCATCTTCTCTTCTCATGAACCAACAAACTACCTTGTTAGCATAGTTTTTCTTGCAAACCGGCTAAGTCCAAGCCTTCACCAATGGCGAGTGAGGCGACATATGATGAGGTGAAGACACAACGCCATTGTCGGCACCACCACTAAAGCTAAGCCTCAGATCACTCCTTTGCCAATTCCTCTGCTTGTTGCGAACAATTTTCTCCTCTTCCTTGGCGACAACCTTATTCTTTCCCTTTTGCATGAACGAACGGATCCTACTAAGAGCAACATCCAAAGTTCTGTCATCCATGTTGGCAAAACAAACCCTAAACCACCCTGGCTCTGAGCAGTGGAAAGACGAGCCAGGGGAGACGTTGATCTTCATGTCATGTATGATCAAGCGCCAGAGTGCAAGCTCACCAGCTAATGTTGTTTCCTTGAGCAAGTGCCTTAGATCCATCCACACAAAAAGCCCTGCATTGCTCCTCAAACATCTTATCCCAACCCTAGCAACTCCCTCAGTGAAGTGCGCTTGCCTTCTCTTTAACCTCCTCTTGCTCTCACGCAAGAAATTCTCCACAAAAGCATTGTCCGAAAGCATAGATGCCACCAAATGTTGAGTTTGGGAGGAGACAAGCCCAAAACTAGACATTTTCCTAGCACAGTTGACAACTTTGTCGTTGTAGGAATACACAATCCCAACGCGAAATCCTGGGACTCCAAGATCCTTGGAGAGGCTATAGACAACATGGATAAGGTCTTTGTTGCAACGTTGACTATCCATCTCAGCAACCACCTCAGACACACTAACGTATTCTGGAGACTTAAAGACTGTGGCGGCATAGATTTCATCGGCAATCAAGTGGATTTGCTTGTCGTTGACAAAGTCGACGAGGCTTACTAGGGTGGTTTTGTTGACTATTGTCCCTAGAGGGTTTGATGGGTTACAAAGAACTAAGCCTTTCACCTTGGTGTTTGACTTAATGGCTCGATTGTACGCCTCCTCTACCGCTTCTCGAGTGACCATGAATCCGTTTGAGCTGTCACAGTGGATTGGAATGAGCTTTACTCCGGTTCTCCATCCCATATCACGATCAAATCTGTTGGTCAAGATAGTGATAAAGAGTATGAGTAAGCAAGTTGACCATGTCATATCATATCATACCATATCAAGTGGATTTGGTTTGAATTTTACTTTTTGACTTAGGGATTAAAATGAGCTTTCACATACATATCTTGCTTAACTTCTTAATATGTGTTTGTTCTTTTATGGAAGAGTTTGATTTCGACACTCTTCATACGGAATTGGAAGATAGTTTCAAGTTGGAAATGTATCATGACTTGCTTGTTTATGTCAACCCCCCATAAAGAAGGGGAGTGAGAAGAAGAAAAATAAGGTTTTCTGATATAAAGTTGTGGTATATGTGGATTAGTCAATATCACCAGCTAAGACAGTGGAATTAGTTTAAATATTAAAGATACACACGTAAAATCGAAATTTGGCGCCCCTTAGTAGGCCATATACAACTACTTAAGCTAACTAAAATGATTAAGGAAATAATGCGTGTTGGAAAATGGCCTAAACACAAAAATTAAGAGTTCAAGCACGTATGATATACTTCTAATTTCATTTTGGAGGAAAGTTCCGATAAAAACAACTCTTAACGTAGGAAATACGAAAAAATTCGCGTTCATAAATTATACGTTAATGTAATTCTGGATAGTATTATTTATAATTTGTGCCATAAATTTTTTAGCCGTTTTCAATGAAAGACGCGGCGGCATACTTTTAATTATTGTGAAATTTTTTCCTACATCAAGGTTGGTTCTCACCTAAACTTTTCTCTATACTTCTAATTTCATAGATAAGTAAAGTATTGGTCACCGTTTCTGATTTGGACTTGACTTGCTAAGCATCCGAGAAGAGAAGAGAAAATTCTATATTCACACTTATAAACACTGAGTAATTTTAACCATTTGCCCTTAATAGTAACTAGATAATGATTAAACAATTTCACACATGTCACGTAAGCCATCAACTCAAATCATCATCCGAATAAATTGCTTCTAATTAGGGTATGAAAATTAACTTTTAGACGTAACATGCAACCTTAATTAGAGGAAAAAACATAAGAAACATACGCCGGATAATACGGGGTGGGAATGAGGAATGCATCACCGGAATCAGCCAAACAGAACATAACGGTTTCATTCGCTCCGGTGGATCCACCACTCATAACAATTCGGTTCGGGTCGAATTTAACCTTATCACCTCTCGCCTTCCCCATGAAATTTGCCACGGCCTATATGACATTAAGTTCATTATAATCAATTCGATTCATATAATGTATCGTTTTAATGTGAAATTATACCTTTTTGAATAGGGACAGGCCATGATAGTCTTGAAAATTGGCGATATCCTCGAAGTAGGATACTCCTTGTGAGGTACAAATGGATGCTTGTGGGTTTTTTAGCATCCAGTCTTTGATCAAGTCGAAACAAAGCTGTCATTAAATGTCACGGATTTAGATAGACAGATAGATAGATAGATGAATGGATGTTTGTGGGTTTGTGAGCATCTATACTTTGATAAGTTGAAACAAAGATGTCATTACATACAAGAGGTTTAGACAGATAGACATACAGATAGATGAAAAAGAATGAGTACCTTATTTTCGGCGAGACCCATTTGGAGAACGCCGTTAGGGTTGGAGGAAGGATGATAAGGATCGAGATCGTACGCCTTCCAACCGTCGAAGTAGGCAGAGTTTTCGCCATGGCCATCGTTTGTCGCCATTTTAGAGAGAAGTTGTTTCTCATCCTTAAACCCCATCTTTGATCTTGCTTGTTAAGAATTTGTCTTGATAGTGGAAGAGTAGGATGATGTTTTTTGTGGCCGGGGAGAGAAATAATTGTTGTAAGATGAGATGAGAATTGTGGTGGGGGGTAGAGAGGAAGTTTGGGTCAATTTATAGAGCCAAAAAAAAAAGCCTGGTCAGGGTTTAATATTCAGAGAAATTACTTGCTGGCTAGTCAATTTATCAGCTTTTTCACCAACTTGAATTTAAAATTAATACGAAGTATTAATTCATATTCTCAATTCAAAAAAACTTTTATAGTCAATTAATACGTAATATTTTGTAAAAGTAGTTATGACAACATATCTCTTCTTAGTTTACACTGAATTTTTATTCCTCGTTATGCTATGCATAACATTAGAAAAAATTTCTTGAAATGGGCACGAAAACAATTCCTTTTGAAACTAATTTTCTAAATGGGTAGTTTCTTTAGCTTCATATCCGAAGCTAAAATTATTTTTAAAAAGAAAAATATACGAGATGCGTCCTCTCGTTCACTGAACTTCCTCCTTCTTCTTGCATTAGGGAAACTTATGCTGATTTGGGTGGCTCGTTTGAGCTCGTTGGGAATCGAAATCGAGTGACATACATATCTGGAGAAAGCTGAGATCGATACAGACCTAACGAAACTGTTTTCGCTCAATTCCGATTTCAAACGATTCCAAACGAGCCACCCGAACTAAAAGGATTATAAGATTATTTTATTTTTGATATTGATGAATTTTTAGAGAGAAATTTTAAAAATAGTATCAACTATAATGAAAAAATAAGAGAAAAATAAAATGGAGAAATATATTGGTGGGATGTTGATGAAGTCAACGTAATTGCTTATGCAGTAATGTGTTTACTTCTCATAAATTTCAACGCGTGCTCCATGGAAAAGCTTAGGTGTAAAACTTGATTTTTTTTAGAACAATGCTATTTTTTTGAAGGAAAAAATAAAACGTCGTGTGTCCGAACATAATTTCATGCATGAAATATGCGACTTGTGAAATTAATAATACACTATATAGAACTATTCTAATATTAGTATAGTATAAGTCTATAATTAAGTATAACTTAACTAACAAGCATAAGCAATTTGCATGGTGGTCCTAGTACTAGTAGTATGAAGCATTGCAATTTGCTTCTTGTTTTGGAGTATATAATTGTCTTGTAATTTACAAATAAATGTCAACTCAATTGGGAAATTCGAATTATTAACCTTACAATGAACAAAAAATTATCTATTTTTTGGGTTTGGAATAATACAATTGTACAAGGTATTTGTCAAGAATTTAATATTCACTTTGGTAAGACATTATAGTATACTTATGCATGGAAAACGTAATCAAAGCGTCACGTATTATTCGTTTTTAAGATAAGATTTTCAGATTCTGTTACTCGTGCACTTGGCCGTTTTTATGATTCAAATTAATAAATAAATTTTGCTGACATACTGCCGAGGTACAAATATAATAATTGGATATACAACTCAATATTTTACAAGTCAATAAATAACTAGAAAATGAACAAACTAGCGAGACAAATAATTTATAAGACGAAATCTGAATAATTGATTATAAATCTAAAGTCGTGTTCACAAGTCCAAATTCATTCTTATAATGTTTACAAAAAACTGAAGAGAAAATAGATTACAGTAGCTACGTAATTTGAATATATATGCAAAAATCTTCATTTAAGTCAAGTAGAACAATGAGTATCTGAGTTGGAACAGGAAAACAGCTGTCGTCATATACAAACAAATGATGAAGTTTCATGTGAAACATAGTTCGAGTTAGTCAAAAGTTGACCAAATTAATAGCATATCATACCAGATATTAATACACACGTACGTACGTGCTTTGTTTTTAAGACTCAAATCACGAAATCAAACATAATTCTAAATGAAAAAAGGATTATATATACCTACTACCAAATGGAAATCCACAAGTATTGAAGATTTGATTGAGCATATCTTTTAGAATGGCAACTCAAAACATTGAAAAAGAAATTCAAATGAGTAAACTAGATTAACATAAACTTTAATTAAGAAGATATTGACTAGCTTGAGGGACACGGCTTTGGTTAAGGAGTTGGTGCAAATTGTTGGTATGAATCTCATTTTGGTCCAACCTTTATTATTCTTCACATGCTATGACCAAATTTTCCATATGTGCTGATCTGGTGAACATGGGGCAGTTTCCATAACATCCATAATTTTCTGTCATTCTTATCCATTATATATAGAAAAATATAGTATTTACGTGTACATATAAGCGTAAATATATGTATTATGCATGTTTTTAAAATTATTAAATAAATGCATGTTCTTGAGACTAATGAGAAAACAAAGGGATAAAATTTAGATACAATAAGAAAAATATAAAATAAATAAATATATAAATAAATAATGTATATAGAAAGTGTGAATTGAATAACAAAAAGTAATAGGTCATTAACATCTATGTACAAAATATAGATACACAAATCAATGTTTGAATCTCATTTAATTATATCGTTGAAAGGAATCGAATATGAGATACTCCTTTCGTTAAGAAATATTTATTTTAAAATTTTGATAAGATAAACTAAGGGATGCAATTTATGATTCACTTATGTCTAATAAGATAACAAATTATGAGGGATGATCCGGTGAAACACTTTTTTTACGGTGTGAAATGCAAACTGTGAACATTACTAATTTATATGTGACTTTATAGTACTAATTCACATAAAAGGTTAATTGTGAACCTTATATGTAAACCTTAACTATTTATAGCTAAGGTTCACACATAAGATAGTAATGTTCATATATAGTAATGTTAACGTTAGTGTACACCCGTAAGATATGTTTTGACTGAAAACACTCTCAACTAATTATAAATAGGTTAGAATGTAGTAATAGGTGTTGCATAAATCTAAGTAAATTCTTAGTACTAAAATATTCAAAATGTCTAAAAAAATTAACAAGAGCTTGAAACTAAAAAAACAAACAAAAATCCTAAAGCTAAGTAGCCAAGGTGGATGATGTATCTGACAAAGATAGTTGTAGTAGAGTAAAAACCGAGTAGACAAGACTGACACCTCCATATATACTTCTTGGGCAAAAAAATGGTCGGTCCAGCCTCATTTATTTCATATCATCAACGTGTCAACAAGTTAATACTCCAATATATTATCCTCATGTAGTATTTCATTTGTAGTTTGAATGGGATGACCTACTCCGCGACCATTGGAAGATGTTTCATTTTCAGGATTGAACAACTCGAAAACTCTAAGTAAGAAAAGACAGGTCTTGTATTTTTAGGATACTAAGTAGTAACGAGAAAGAAATCAGATCGTCGTGAAAGTGACTACGTCTGAAAACGCTAACCAGACGCTAACAAGTCAGGATCGATTCACTATTAGATTTTGTGAATGTTTTGGTTACAATGTCGAAGAGAATTTTTTTAAAGTTTACAAGAAGAAACCCTAATCCCATACACGACTACATATTATCTAGTTGTTCAAATACATCGTGTTCATGTTCAAACACATTCTGTGCATCAAACATATTCTGCTCTTGTGCAACGGTAACTCAGCTTCTGTGCAACTATAATCAGATTCCACAAACCCGATTTGTATTTGATTAAATCGTCTATATCAAGTACGTTGAGCTACATAATTAATTTGTTTAGAATATTATCCTTAGAGAAAAGTTTGGGTGAGAACAAGGCTTTTACGAATAAAATTTCGGCGATTAAATTAAGCGTTCATAATCAGGACGATAAAAAAATTTAAGGGCATTTTGAGGGAAAAAATCAATAAAATTAATCAAAGCTCGTAGTAATTACAAGTATGTCATCACATCCCTTAGTGAAACGTTTAAAAAATTTCATGGCCCATAATATGAACACAAACATGTAATATGTAAACACAAACTCTTTGTTTTTTCTACGTTAAGTCTTGTTTGCACCAAAACTTTTCTCATTATTCAAGTTCTGGTGTAACAGCCTCTTATGGTGTAACGGTGTAACGAATATTCACCCTCAATGGTATTCAGGTTTGTTAACGTTGATATTCAACTTAATTTACCTGTATCAATATATGGTAGATATTCAACTAAATAAACATGAATAAATAGCGTAAAAGAATGACAAGAGACACAAGCATATGAGAATGCGATTAATGCATACATAACCTAAATCTACATAAAGTTGAATATCAACATTAACAAACCCGAATACCATTGAAGGTAAATACTCGTTACACCGTTACACCACAATACTCGTTACACCGGAAGTCACCTCTCTCTCGATCTAGTGAGTCACTTATATATAGAGTTACTGATGGAATTTTGTGAAACCCATGACGACATACCACAAGGTCCACAAGCAAATGTACTAACTTATGTGCATGTGAAAGTTTTAATAGGTCCAAAAGCAAATGTACGTACTAACTTATGTGCATGTGAAAGTTTTAATAGGTCAACTATATAGATAGATACTAGCGTGTGTTCCCGTACCATGTACGGGGTCGTATGTAATAAATATTTTAATAATATATTTATATTATATACTATTAATTAGTTTATAGATTGTAGCTTATACTTTATGGTTTATAATTTATTGTTTACGATTTATGTTTTATAGTTTAAGTTCATTAATAACTCAATTTAGTTAGATTGATAACATAATAATAGATAAAGATATAGATATATATATATAAGATAAAGATATAATATGATAAAAGATAAAAATTGATATTTATTTTTGTGATATAACCTATAAGATATCTTTTTGATTTTTTTACTTATTTAATTCAAAGATATATATTAAAATATAAAGTCGGATGATGTGGAGGATGACATGATGGATGATGTAGATAGCTTAGAGGTCGACACATAGGCGAATTGAATATAAGGGCGACATGTGGCAAAACAACGTTCTGTTTTAGTATATGTATAGATGATCAAGTACACTTACACTCTCTGCATATATGCATGTTGCTCCATATAATTTCTTCAGTTCCACAAGGCTCAAAATGCAGCAAATTATTGGTGTTTCATCAAGTACAATCATAATATACAAGTGCGAAGATGCTCTCCTTTTGCATTTCTAGGTCTAATATAATTGTCACGAAACTCTTTATACAAGATTGACAACACATTCTGTAAGAATTATATATTCGACAAAAAATAAATGGCTACAGTAATCTTCGGCAATTTACTTGCCAACCAAGTTCCTCTATTATATAAGTTTGTCGGGCAATACTGCTAGCCCGCTTTTGCATGACATTATTATGTACAATATCAAAATCACAAAAGAAAAAAGTTTAGGTGCGAATAAGTTTTAACGTAGGAAAAACGAACAGTTTACGTTCACAGATTACACGTCAATATTTATAATCCGGGCTATGAAAATTTTAGAACGTTTTCAGTGGCTGCAAACTTTAATTATTTTTCTCTCTCAAAATGACATCAAAATTTTTTACCGCTCAGGATCATGAACAATATCGTCCAAATTATGAACATTAGCTTGTTATATGTGATTCTGGGAACGCGAAAAATTAAGCTTTGTTTCCACCGGAATTTTTCTTGATATGTATAAATGCATAATATTATCTAATTAAATATATTGGAATTTATGCCAATGATGAATCATTTTCCGAACATATATGACGTTGATCAATCATTTGTGTTTTTTATTTGACTTAATTACTCCTTATACATATATAGAATTTATTGGTCCGATCAGGGATGTTCTTGATTAAGTCCTACGTACTTAAAATGACATCAATTCTCATACAAACAGTGTAACAATCTCAAAGTTCTGTTCCATCGTTAAAATCGTTTTACAAAGAAGAATAGTTCACTACAAGAGAACTTCAATATGCCCACACTACTATACCCCACACTTTATATTGTTGACAGAATTTCACACACTTTAAATAGTTGATTTTCACCATTCACACTTTTAAGTGTTAAACAAGTGTGGGAAAATACATATATATGATTTCAACACTTTAAATAGTGAGTAGAATAAATACCCACACTAAATACTCACACTAAATACTCACACGTGAAAATGTTGATAATTAACACATCATAATAAAATTTTATCTACTTCAGACTAACATACAATTCACCGGTCCAGATCTTGTGCTTCCGTTTCAATTCACCAGTCCACCTATTAATTTTCTTTTCTTTGTAAAAAAAAAAATTGAGATGCATTCCTCTTCACGAGAAACTTGTATTTTCTTCCCCAAGTTCTTTCTTCATCCCTCAAACTCAAGCTCTTCCTGTGAAATTGCTTCCCCCAAGTTCTTTTTTCTTCCCTCAAATTCTTCCACTGAAATTGATTTGATTAATTAGGCCTAATTTCTCCCAATTAAACTAATCAAGCAGTAGTTGAAACAAGCCTTATGAAGCAGAGGATCCGGACTGACAATTCACGCCCAGATAAGTCACGACGACCCGACCTTTGCAGATTGCGCTTTCACGCGTGCAGACCTCTACGGTGAGACCGTGAAAACTTAGGCTTCTGCCACGAAGACCCGACGAGACGACCTCCTTTGCAGACTGCGCTCGAGTCGACGTCTCCACCCCGAGTCAGCCACGATCTGCACGCAGTCACCGACGACCTACGCGCAGTCACCGACGACCCGCAACAGGTAATTTTACTTCGGGCTTGCTTTAAGTTTGCAGATTTGGTTCAAGTGTTCAGCTGCTCTAATTGAAGTCGAGTGCAAACAAATTTGGGGAGGTTACTGTGATAGGGAAGAGCTATTGATGGCTAGGGAAGGTTCAATTCCGGGCGCTGATTGGCCTACTTCTTCCGATCGAGATGCATCCTGGCAGTGGCAGGCGCGCACACATAAACAAACCAGACTTCCACTTCCACATCCATGGGTTAGGTTCCATTTTCTTTTATACTCTATTAATTAAGCGCGCTTTCAAATTTTAAGCTTTTTGAATCCCATTTAGATAACCGCACAACCCTTATAAATTATCACGTCTTCATCCCATCAGCTTTTACGGTTTCTATATCACACCTTCAAATTTGCAGCTTCTATCCCACATCGCACACAAGTTCTTACAGGTTCTTTGTCTTGTCCCTTTCTCCTCTTGCCTATGCTTTAAACAAGTATTCATGTTGCTCATCTTTTCTTCACTTATTAGCTACTACATTACCTTGTAATTTCCCTAAATTGGTACTCTTCATGATGGCATATTTAGTTATTCTTGCTAACTCGCTGCACTAAATTGCTACTCTTAATCTCAAAAAAAGAATTGGTCTATGTTTTTTGATGTTGTGTAGATATATACATGAATGCAAGATTGATCAACAAATTAAATGACTTATATGATTGTATAGACTGAATTATTCTGATACAGTAATTTGAGGGTTTTTATTACCAGTCATGTATGGTATATATGTGTTAAATTTTCAGGCACTTAATTTTCAGTCATGTATGGTATATATGTGTTATATTTTCAGGCACTTAATTTTCAGTCGTGTATGGAATTTCCCTAGTTTTTAAAGTCTGTCTATGCCTTAATATTGGTGTGAGTACCTCAGTTTGCTAGCTTAGAGAGTTTTTAGATGTTCAATTGAGTTGACATTGTGGATTAAGCTGATGTGTTTAATGTTCAGTATGTTTCTGATGATTGCAAAGTTGAGATTTTACTAGAAACTTTTTTTTCCTCTTCACCATCTTACACCAGAACTCTAACATCTTCCTATTCAGCGTGTCTCCATTAGCTGTTTAGCATGGATCAAATGGATAATGCTAGTCTTGAAGCAGTAGAAATCACTCGTGCAAATGAAGAAGCACTAATCACTCAAGTAAATCAAGAAGCACTAAATATCATCCGGGGTAATGAAGATCAGCCGCACCCGCATGTGAGCGATTGTGAATTTCCAGTATCGGATGAGGAGGGTCCTCTTGTAGAGGACGAGGCTGAAAGCTCCGGTGGTGAAGAGATTGACGTTGCAAAAAGAAAAAGAATTCGCCCATTTGGAGACTCGTTGATACTCACTCAATAACCTTGTTCTCATATGTTTATTTCTTCTTATTGGATTGTAAAATAACATTAGTGTTTATTTGTAGGTTCAAGAACAGTAAAAAGGTGATGCCTATTGCATATTCTTTTATGAAAGGTCTTTTCACTGGGGCATGGATTAGATGGAATCAAGTTCCACCTAAGGTAAAGGATATCTGGTTCGATGGATTTAAGGTTTGTGTTTCCTCCTCTTTTTATATCATTGTATCTCTATATAAATATGCCCAATTAAGGTGCAGTATTTTAGCACATGATGCACAATGAATATAGCTTGGGAATTCAAATATTTTTGTTATCTTTTTTGTTTCTCTTTTGATATCTCTTGTTGTGCACCAATAAAATGATTTTCCTGCTAAGGTGAACTATTTCGTCAAATTTAGTTCATGAATCTACTGTATGTGAATTTGGTAATGCCATTTTTATCCATCCCTGTACTAACTTCACTTGTAACCTGTTCTTCTGGATACCTACATGATTTATCTGGTGGATTGATAATTCTTCACTCTTCACCTGGTAGAATGTATATTAACAAATATATTGTGCAATTTGTGCTGCATTAAGTGTGGTAGAAGCTTTGTAGGCATGTGAAAGTTTCCCCCAGTTAAGATAGCATGTGAAACTATTTTTTATCTTACTATACTAGGCTGCCAGATTTTTTTATGTATAATATAGGACATCTTTCTTTTCTTATTATATCATTAGAATAAACTTGTGGCGCAAGCTGAGTTTTTTTGCCTTCTTTTCCCACTGTCTTTGAAATGATTGTTGTTTGTTGATGTTGGTAATTAGGATCGCTATAATGAGTCAATCAGTGCTTTTAAGGAGACCCATCCAGAGGGAATGACGGAGGAAGACAAAAAGAGGCTATGGGCTAAAGCAGCGGGTGTTAATAGCAAAGGACAAATGTATGCTCAAGGATCTCTCAAGAAGATGGCACGAGACTTCAGAAATCCAGGAGTTGGTCTTCCTTCTTCGACACAAAGTATGAATCCAGATGCTAATCAAATGGAGGACCTCCGCAAGTCAATTGAAGACGACGTCCGGAAATCACTTGAAGTGGACCTCCAAAGAACGATCACCGAGCAGGTTCATCAACAACTTACACAAGCCCGACAACAAGAGGAGGTACTGATATTGCAGGCCCGACACGCTCAACAAATGCAAAGGTACACACAAACTGGTCAACCGACACAGCATATAGATCCGATGCTACAAACTGAAATTCCTTTAACGACGTTGTTGAGCTCAACTCCAAATCCTTTAATGACTTATCCTCCTGTCCAGTCAAGTGTTCTTGCTCCTGTACTAGGTGCCAACTATATGCCTCCTGGTTATGCCCATCAGAAGTAGATGAAGTGTTAGATGTGACGTGTGAATTTTCTGCCCTTTTTCTTTTTTGAGGAACTTGTTTGTTGCAGCAACTTTTTTTATTTAGAAGAACTTGTTAGATGATGACTTGTGTTGTAGGTGACTAAATTTCTAATGGAAAATATGTTCGGTTAATTTGCTATAAAATTTCATTTTTAGTCTTGGTAGTTGTAAATAATAAGAATTATTAATAAAGCTAAAAAATTCATTTATAAAATATAAAAATGTATAATTAAATTTATATTTATATTTGTATATTAATAGTATCCACACATTTTAGTGTTGGATAGATTTCCAACACTTTTGATCTACCCACACTTTAAATAGTTGTATTAAATATGACATGGCAACCATTTAATATATTTATAGTAATTAAGTGTTTACCTAAAGTGTTGGAATTTGCAACACTCAATTTTATTACTATTCTTCTATAGATATAAGTGTGGATGTTTTCTACAATTATAAATGTTGTTTAATTATCGACAGTCCATATAGCCACACTTCATGTTTACAATATTAAGTGTTGGTTTTAGCCACACTTAATTAAAAGATGTAGCTAATTCTTACACTTATAACTATGGCTATATAGAAGTTCTCTTGTAGTGGTTGTGTCTCGTTGAATTGTCCAAAACAAAATTTATGTGGTCCAATATTCGACTATATTATATACATATAGTCACTATTTGAATAGTAAATAATGTGCATCGTGTGGCTCATATCTATGTAACTGAGTCACTTATATATAGAGTTACTGATCGAATTTTGTGAAACCCACATATGACGACATACCACAAGGTCCACAAGCAAATGTACTAACTTATGTGCATGTGAAAGTATTTTAATAGGTCAACTATATAGATGGATATGATCAAGTACACTTACACTGCATATATGCATGTTGCTCCATATAATTTCTTCAGTTCTACAAGGCTCAAAATGCAGCAAATTATTGGTGTTTCATCAAGTACAATCATAATATACAAGTGCGAAGATGCTCTCCTTTTGCATTTCTAGGTCTAATATAATTGTCACGTAACTTTTTATTCAAGATTGACAACACATTCTGTAAGAATTATATATTCGACAAAGAATAAATGGCTACAGTAATAGTCGGCAATTTACTTGTCAACCAAGTTCCTCTATTATTTAAGTTTGTCGGGCAATACTGCTATCCCGCTTTTGCACGACATTATTACGTATAATATCAAAATCGCAAAAAGAAAAGTTATGGTACGAACAAGTTTTAACGTAGAAAATTAATGAATAGTTTACGTTCACAGATTACACGTCAATATTTATAATCTGGGCCATGCAAAATTTAGAACGCACTTGTAATTAATGTAAACTTTGATTATCTCTCAAAATGACGTCAAAAAAATCCATCGCTCAGGATTATGAATATTATCGTCTAAATTATAAACATTAGTTTGTTATATGTGAGTATGTGAACGAAAAAACCAAGCCTTGTTTTCGCCCAAATTAAATATATTGGAATTTATGATAATGATGAATCATTTTCCGAATATATATGACGTTGATCAATCATTTGTGTTTTTTATTTGACTTAATTACTCCTTATACAATATACGCAGTACGTACATATATAGAAATTTATTGGTCCGATCAGGGATGTTTTTGATTAAGTCCTACGTACTTAAAATGACATCAATTCTCATACAAACAGTGTAACAATCTCAAAGTGCTGTTCCATCGTTAAAATCGTTTTACAAAGAAGAATAGTTGTGTCTCGTTGAATTGTCCAAAACAAAATTTATGTGGTCCAATATTCGACTATATTATATACGTATAGTCACTATTTGAATAGTAAATAATGTGCATCGTGTGGTTCACAACTCTAAAACGATGAAAATGAATCACTTGTACAAATATCATACGTTTCACATTAAATTATTTAGAATTCACTGTTTTATAAAAATCCTAAAAAATGTATATAGACAACTAAAAGTACAGTGAAATAGATTTTAAACCAAATTATTCAAGTTGCCTAATTAAATAGCGATTTTAAGAAAATAAAGTAAATTAAATTCAGAAAAGGAAAAAATCAATTATGAGTATGAGGTTAATTTTAGAAAATTTAAGGGGAAAATACTTAGAAGTACAGGTAAGTTTAAACACTTGCATAAAGCTTAAAAGACGCGCAATTAGAATTTAGTTTCCTCAAATCTTGATTACTGACTTTTTTCTCATAAATAATGCAGTTTGTCGTCTAATCTATAAAAAAACAAATACATAATTCCTTGGTAATCTTTGACGAATCGAGGGGCTTGGGACACAGATTATGATTGTTGAATGAATTGTTTTACGACGATGGAAAAAATAACTTCAAAAGATCGATCTCCTTTTAGGGAAAAAACATGAAGCAATGATGTTTACGTAACCCTGTGGTCTAAAATTCTTTGGTAATCTTTGCTTTTTTGATTAACTAAGGAAAAGTTTATCTCCTTTGAGATAGAGATAATATCATACTTAGCTGAATGTTTAAAGTTGCTCATATTCTAAATTGTTGTGTTCGTATACAAGTCTATTTGACGTATCTAGCTGAATGATTATATTTTCCACGACATGGAAGATTGACGAATCTTTGGACGAATTTAGACTAATCGATCCGAATTCGTTAAGTTGTGAGGAACGATAATTAGACCGATAAATCTACTTTAATCGATCCGATTATATTTTGTGTTGATGTCTTGATCTGCAAGTTAGATTTACTTTACCCTAAATTGCATAAAATTATGCCTGAAAAGGATAGTTAATATATAATTAGCTCAATCCAATTTTGAGACGAAAAACCGTAATTACCCCGTCAATGGAATAGAACTATCAATTCAAACGCCATAACGATCTATTGTAAAAAAAAAAACCGGTGGATCATATAAATTAAACAGATATGATAATAGGTTAACCTGTACGTCACTAGATATAAGTTAGGGCTTAATCTTCTAATAACACCATAAATTTGATAAACTAATGTAGATATATAGTAGGTTTATAATATATAGTTAGGTGAAGTGATGAAGCAAGGCGTGGGGAATGTACGTTCGAAGAAGTTGCATGTGTCGTGTGTGGAGAAAATGCACAAACTCAACTATAGGTGCCTTAATGGTATGTTTCACTTTCAAACACACGTCTAATTAATTAGCCATTAATGTCAACGTGACCTACACGTGGGCGTACATGCACTCATGTCAGAAAGTATTCTCACGTCGGGTTTGAGTTATAAAGATTGCCCACTATATAAGCTAATGGATTACTCCCCCTATTACCAATTGGTTTTAGGATGAAACCTCATGGGCTTGTATTGTGGGCCCAATGCGCATATGCGCTAATATACATGACCCCCGTGTTTATCGGCCCACCGGACTTTATCAACTCATCACTAACTAAACCATCATAATTTGGTGACATAAACCTATGATCAGTGTTTTAAAAGTTACCGTTCAGGATCGTCTTGATTTTAGGGTTGTCTAACAGATAAAGAGTCTCCGATGTTATGAAAACGACACATGCAACTTCATTTCTTCATGTTTATTGGGGGACTAGACCATCATAATTTGTTGGCCTAGACCTATAATCAGTGTTCTAAAAGTCGTCGTCTAGGATCGACTAGACTTTGTCTAAGAAAATATGGATTATAATATGGTATAGACTATATCTTGATACGGCTCATTCCGAGCCAACAGTTCAGAGTTCTAGACCCGTTCGGATTCGTCGTGCTCCAGGGCGTTTCAAGGATTATTGTTAGTATTTTCAAATTAATAGAATATATTTTTTTAATAGAGTTTAATTACTCCTTCTCGGTTTCTTTACGGTTCTTTCCCGAGTCGCTTTTATTGAACCGTTAGGGCTTTAGCATTATAAATACTCTTATGTTACTTTCTTCCTAAGATATGAAATATCATTATTTGCCCTAATCTTCTATCTTCTTCGTATCTCTCTCGTCTGCCTCCCTTCAAGGCTCAAGGCCTTTCTTCACTCTGTCTTTAGTTCGATCAAGCTACTGTGTTAATCCTAAGGTAGTTTGTATCAAGGTGCTTTCATTGTTGAACATCTCCCACGATGCCATCCGATGGAGACAATTCGCAGATCACCGAGTCAGAGACGCAGATCCGAGAGTTACTTCAGAATCTTTCTACCGAAATCCGCCAACATCACCAAGAACAAGATGTTCTACGGCGTCGCGTGGACCAGGTTTTCCATATTTTGGATAACCAGCAAATCATTGATGATCATACCCGGGGAGTTTATGCAGAGAATCCCTTCACCGAACCTCGGCGGCCAACACATGAAGGCGCACGGCAGTACATCCAGCAACCGCAAGAGCGCGCCGCTGCTCATGTTCTGCGCCAACAGCCGCCAGACCCCCCGCCTGGTTTCCATCAAGGAAACGCAGCACAAGGGCGACCGGACCACTATCCGAAAATTCGTGTGGATGCCCCGCGCTTCAACGACACCGATCCCGCTGGTTGGGTCTATAAGGTACAATCTTATTTCGACTATTTTCATTCTTCGGATAATGAACGTTTGCAGTTGGTGGGTATGTTGTTCGATCACCCGACATCCGATTGGTTCCGTTATCAACGTCGGAACAACTTGACGGGAACGTGGCCTGAATTTTTGATTGTTGTTAAACAACGATTTGATCCCCACCATTACGAAGATTTTGTCGGAGTACTTGCTAAGCTTCAACAAAAAACATCAGTGTTGGATTATCAAGCAGAATTTGAGGCTCTATTGAACAAGATTGAGGGGTTATCTGAAGCAACCTTAATCTCTCTGTTTAAAGCGGGTCTAAAACAACCTGTGCAGCGGGAATTGAATTTGCAGAACCCTGTGACGTTAAGCCAGACTTTTGCTCTTGCTCGTGAATTAGCGGCCTCGTATACAGACACCATAACTGCAACCTCCGGCCCACGCCGCGCCTGGCCCAACACCGGATTTAAATCAGGGAGCGCCTCTAGTTCAGCCGCAGCCAATAGCCAACCGCACACAACCACCAATACGCCTACCACAGGTCCCACCAACCCCTATTCTTCCTTGCCCATTAGACGCCTCTCCGCCGCTGACCGTGAGGAGCGTAGTAAGAAAGGTTTGTGCTGGAATTGCGATGAGAAATATGCACCGGGACATCGCTGTAAACACCGTTTTCTGGCCTTGTTAGGTAGTGAAGAGACTGATGACGATGCTACCGCCGACCTGGTTGTTGAGGAATTAGCTGTAAGAGGAGATATCTCTAGTATAAATTCTATGGAAGGCATGACAAACCCGAAATCCCTGAAACTCGTGGGTTATATTTCTGATATGTCAGTACAGGTGTTGATTGATGGTGGAAGTACTCATAATTTTATACACCCGACAGTGGTTGAAAAGCTGCATCTTTCGATATCCAAGGTAACACCTTTTCGAGTTTATGTCGGCAACGACGCGTCATTACTATGCACGCATCAATGTGCTGCAACCCGGATGAGTATTCAGGGCCACACCTTTTCGATTGATCTCTTTGTGTTGGAGGTACATGGACCTCAAATTGTGTTGGGAGTTCAGTGGTTGCAGACATTGGGTAAAGTCTCTCATGACTATGCTCAACTGATTATGGAGTTTGTGTGGAATGGTCAAACTGTAACATTGCAGGGCGATCGGGGTACACCACGTTTGATCTCTCTTCATACCTTGCAATCTTTGTGTGCTTCAGAACAGGTTGTTGATTGTTTTGAGTTGATTCCGATTGATTCTGAAGCTGCCACCCCACCTCCAACGACTCCAGTTGACTTCCCGTCGGATATACCGCCCCCGATTCTCCAGGTTCTACGCCTCCATACCACTGTTTTTTCTATCCCTTCGGGTTTACCACCGCACAGAGCATGGGATCATCGCATCCATTTGAATCCTGACGCCAAGCCCGTTAATGTGCGTCCTTATCGCTATCCTTACTTTCAGAAATCTGAAATTGAGCGGCAAGTGCGGGATATGTTACAGCAGGGTATTATTCGTCACAGTACTAGTCCGTTTTCTTCTCCCGCTTTATTAGTTAAGAAGAAAGACGGCAGCTTCCGTTTCTGCATTGATTATCGAGCACTAAATGCGGCTACCATCGCTAACAAGTTTCTCATTCCGACTGCAGATGAGCTGTTTGATGAGTTAGGCAAGGCACAGTTCTTTACCAAACTCGACTTGCGCTCGGGCTATCACCAGATCCGAATGCACGCCGCCGATATCTATAAAACAGCTTTCCGCACTCACGACGGCCATTTTGAGTTTTTGGTCATGCCTTTTGGCCTAACCAATGCGCCGTCCACATTTCAGGCAGCCATGAACCACATTTTTGCCGCATATTTACGCGATTTCGTCATTGTCTTTTTTGACGATATCCTTATTTATAGCCCCACGTTGGAGCTACATGTGCGCCATCTCGATACGGCATTACAGATCCTGCAGGACGCCCACTTCCTTGTGAAAAGCTCGAAATGCTCCTTTGGGACAACATCAGTTGAGTATCTGGGTCACATTGTATCGGCAGGCACTTTATTAGCGGATCCTAGCAAACTTGAAGCTATGGCTAAGTGGCCACTTCCGAAAACTGTTCGTCAATTGCGCGGATTTTTAGGCTTAACAGGATATTACCGTAAATTCGTCCGCAATTATGCACTCATAGCCGCTCCGCTTACAGCTCTCTTACGGAAAGATAAATTCAAGTGGTCCGCAGAGGCCGGAACTGCATTCCACCAGCTTCAGACGGCTATGCTGAGTCCACCCGTGCTACAGTTGCCTGATTTTGCTAAATCTTTCGTGGTGGAGACTGATGCATCGGACGATGGCATTGGCGCTGTTTTATTACAGGACGAGCACCCTATTTCATTTTTCAGCAAAGCTCTAGGCGTCCGACGCCGTGGCTCTTCAGCCTATCATCGGGAACTTTTTGCTATTGTTTCCGCAGTTCAAAAGTGGCGTCAGTACCTCTTGGGCTGTGAATTTCTTATTCGGACCGATCAAAAGAGCTTAAAAGAGTTGCTCTCTCAGGTGATTCAAACCCCGGATCAACAATTTTTTATCCGCAAACTCATGGGCTATAAATTTCGGATTGAATATAAACCGGGTTCTCATAATAAAGTTGCTGATGCTTTGTCCCGCTGTATGACTTCAGACGACCCGGCACTCAATCAGTTCCTTACGCTGTCCGCTCCGGTGCCGAATTTGCTGAAACAGGTCCGTGGTGAGAATTCGACTTTGGCTGATTTGATTGAATGGCACCAGGCCGCGCAGCAGGGTTCATTGCAGGCTCCATTTCGAGTCCATGATGGCCTCATCTACTATGGCCACCGTCTAGTTCTCGGCAGGGACTCGCCCACCAAGATTAACGTCTTGACTGAATTCCATTCGGCGCCTAGTGCGGGCCATCGAGGAGTAGATCGCACATTCCGGCGTATCGCCGAAGTCTTTTATTGGCGCCGTATGCGTAAAGATGTTAAGCTATTTGTGGACTCCTGCATTGTTTGTCAGTCAACTAAATATAGCACCAAGAAGCCGGCGGGATTGCTGCAGCCTCTTCCTATTCCGACCAAAGTTTGGGACGCGGTTTCCATGGATTTTATAACCGGCCTCCCTCCATCCCGCGGGTTTACTACCATTATGGTTGTGGTCGATCGGCTGTCCAAATATGCCCATTTTGGTGCTCTGGGTTCTTCTTATGACGCGCCGAAGGTAGCGGCTTTGTTTGTTGAGATTGTCGTTAAACATCACGGGATTCCGGCGTCGATTTTGTCAGATCGAGATGCCATTTTTACTAGCTCTTTCTGGAAGGAATTACACCGTTTGAGCGGCACCACATTGCGCCATAGCACAGCCTACCACCCTCAAACCGACGGCCAAACCGAGGTTAAAAATCGAGGCTTAGAACAATACTTACGAGCCTTTACTCATGCTCGGCCGACTCGCTGGGCCGCATACCTGCCATGGGCGGAATTAGCTCTGAATAGCACATATCATGAAGGCCTTAAGATGTCTCCGTTTCAGGCACTTTATGGGCGCGAATCACCTCCCCTGTTTCGGGCAACCCATCCCTCGGGCCTCTCCGCAGCTGCTGTAGCAACGATCCAAGAAAGGGACCAAATCGTGGAGCTGCTACGGGATAATTTGCGTAAAATGCAGCAGCAGATGACCCGCCAAGCTAATAAACACCGACGTGAGCTGGTGTTTCAGGTTGGGGATTTAGTGCTATTAAAATTACAGCCCTTTCGTCAGCATTCTGTTGCCCGGCCGGTGTCTGCTAAGCTTAGCCGCCGTTTTTACGGCCCATTCAAGGTGCTGGAACGGATCGGTCAGGTGGCCTATCGTCTTGAGTTGCCAGAGAATGCTAGGATTCACAATGTGTTCCATGTCTCACTTTTACGGGCCTTTGTTTCGAATGCGACAGTTCCGGTTCATCCATCATTTCCGACAGAATTTGTGGATCATCAGCCGCTGTCACGACCTATCCGAGCCATCGCAGCGAGAGAAGTGTTGTATGAGGGTCAGCCACGACTTGAGTGGTTAATTGAGTGGGATGACGGGTCAGTTACGGATGCGTCTTGGGAACCTGCGGATCAACTTCAGCTGTCCTTTCCGGATTTACGCCTTGAGGACAAGTCGCTTGTCAACGAGGGAGAGATTGATACGGCTCATTCCGAGCCAACAGTTCAGAGTTCTAGACCCGTTCGGATTCGTCGTGCTCCAGGGCGTTTCAAGGATTATTGTTAGTATTTTCAAATTAATAGAATATATTTTTTTAATAGAGTTTAATTACTCCTTCTCGGTTTCTTTACGGTTCTTTCCCGAGTCGCTTTTATTGAACCGTTAGGGCTTTAGCATTATAAATACTCTTATGTTACTTTCTTCCTAAGATATGAAATATCATTATTTGCCCTAATCTTCTATCTTCTTCGTATCTCTCTCGTCTGCCTCCCTTCAAGGCTCAAGGCCTTTCTTCACTCTGTCTTTAGTTCGATCAAGCTACTGTGTTAATCCTAAGGTAGTTTGTATCATATCTCAACGTAGTTTTATAAGAGAAATCAATCAATTCTAGAGAATTGTATCAAATAATCACATAAATAATGTGTATCTTGTAATCTGTATATTCCCCGTCTAAATCATCGTCTAGCGTCTAAGACTTCTTGTTGTGTTGTGATCCGTGGAATCAATCATGAAACCCTAGCGAAATGGGAAAAGAGAGAGAAGAATTGAGAAGAATGCTCGACTAACATGAAGCTGGAGAATCAATTGAAGTTTGTTATTTGTACAGACTCTAGAGCTAATTAGTACAAGACACACGATAGCGTTTCACTAGTTGAAAGTACTTTTACACTTCCTTCACCGTCTAGCGATTTTTAGAATACTATCTATAACCATAATAGATCGAGTTTATGTACGCAGATCTAATGTGCATTTGCCACAACATTTTTCTACAACAAAATCTTTGTAAAAATACGTGCACTCAGTTGTTTATAATGATTTTGGACATGACTGTGTCTAAAGCAAAATGCTTTTCTTTTTACGAGTAGAAACCACGTTAGTTAAGACAATAATCGCCAAATCCAATTTTGTTTTGATATTTTCCACCAATTGTCTTTTAAGTTGTCCACGTTTACTTTTGTTTCTCAACACATTAACTCTACACCGTCAATTTATTCCAAGATTTGTCGGACATTTGTATGGTGAAAGAAAGACAAAGTAAATCATGTCTATTTCCAAAAGATTAACAGAACAAACGTTTTTATCTCCTTTTAAAAATATGCATGTTTTTAAAATTCCTATTAAAAATACGCCTAAAAATATTCATTTCACATTAGCTATTCACTCCCTTGTCATTTCAAATTACAGTTCCTAACGACCAATAACGATTGAGAATCCACAGATTCAACTTGACTATAAAATTGTCGTTTTAAACACACAGATTTATTTTGAATGAAAGACAAAAGTACATTAAGAGCTTGTTTGTTTCATTCATTTATAATAATGGTATTTTAGTTTATAAATGTTTTATTCATTATAACGGTGTTTGGTACAAAGCAATTATAATGGCATTATAATAAATTGTATCTCTTTTTTGCTTTACGTTTTCCAAAGTTTAAAAAACCCTTATTTGAAATAAAGGCATTATAAATGCTAAAGAGAGCATCCAAACACACCCTAAATTTTCTACCAAAACACCCTTACAAATTTTCCTTATTATTTGGAATATATACATTATTATAGTATTAAAAATGTGCAATACAAAATGATGAAAAAGTAAATAAACAAATTGGTCAAAATCGCGTAAGAAAAAACATTGATTTTACGGGTGAAACAGCTCAGACTAGGATTCCGACATTCCGTACGATAAATAAGGACAAATTAGAGCTAAAAGTCAATTACACGTCAACATAATAAGTTACAACTAGGCTCCACCTGGTAAATTGCTCAAGATAACCCTAACTTTGCGGATAATTGCTAAAAAGAGAACAACTTTTAATAAGTTACAAAATTTCACCCACTTTGGAGCCTAGTAGAAATATGCACCAAAAAATGTACAATTCTTTGCCCTAAACTACACCAATCTCACATTTTTTTAGTGTGAAAGAGGGAATTACAACTACAAAAGTCGAGCAAGGAGTAACGTCTTTTTATAGGCGTTTAGCACGTGTTCATGAACACACTAAAAGACGTTTTTATATATTAGACTTGTCGATTTACCTTACCGAAGAAATGCTCCATTTGTAAGAAACCTCGAGGCTGAACACTACTGCTTGTGTTACCCACCTTGCATCTCTTGGTCAAGTTTGAGTTCTTGTCTTCCTGTTCAACAAAATTAGATAATAATAATCAAAAGTGAATATGTTGTAAAAATAAGAAATGTTATCAGGTATCAAAAACCGCCAGCTAGCCTCCATCAAAATCCATATGGTAAATGAATTATTCAAAGGAGAAAGGTTGAATAATGAAAGACCCAGAAATACAAAATCTTGACAGGTCAAGAATCTCCAATTTGAAAAATGTAATGCCAATATTCTCATTATAGCATAATTTCCTCATGATAGCAGTTTCAGGTTTGTTAGGTTAAAGCAGTCATGCCTTAATATTCAGGATGACTAATTCAAAGTTCAAACAAGTAACAAGAGAAGGAAGAATTAAAAAGATGAAAATATTGTTCAAAATAGATAGCAGTCATGGAAATAAGTTCCTTTGGTGAAAGAAGAAGGAAGCAACAATTGTAATAAACAAAACACATTCTTCATGTTGGCTTTTCAAATGAAGCATGTGAGAAATGCTAAAGCATAACCGGAAACAGAACATACCGTGGATGTTTGGCTTGGATGTTTTAGAACTTTTACGCGACCGCCTCTTCCATCTGCACCCACTGCAATGAAACTAGGAGGTGTGGATTCCTTTGCCTGCACCCTCTTGCACCATTTCCCCAAGTATCTATTGTTTCCATCCGGTCCTAGTAGTCCTCCAGCAAAGCATCGATCAGCTAAATTTTCAAAAACAAGGATTAAAAGACTAAGAGTTAGTAATAGTATACATATATTCATAATGTCATTAGGATAAGATATACAATTGAACTTTCAAGTAATGATATTTAATCTCCCCAAAGAGGTACCTGGCTGAGTAATGGGAACAGTAGATGAGACCTCTTTATTATCATGAAGCAGAGATGAAGTTTGTTTTATACTTTTTAATGACAACCCAACATCCTTCTCCGCGGCAGGGGAGCCATTAGCTATGTAATTATCGTTATATTTACCTTCCACTGTTATGACTTCACAATCGACCACTTCTTTATGACCAAATCCCTTCTCATCATCACCCTTCCCGTATTTAGTAGACCCCATTTTGTTCTCAGTCTTCTTAACACCAGATAACTCAGCAATCAAATCTTCATCATCATCCAAATTGATTACAGATGTTGTAGGCTGCTGAATTGGAGTTTCATGAGAAGGCTTTCTGTTAGGCAAAGTGTTAGAGCTCTTATTAACATTTAGCATACTTATAGTATCACGTTGTTTCTTTGCAGCTTTTGCAGCCCTTAAAACTTCATTGTCTTTTTCTTCAATTGTGGCCTCTAATTCCTGGATTCTAGTCTAATAATGGTCAAATTGCAGAAAGGCAAAAGGTCAGATATAGTGCTATGAGTTGCATTCATGTTACTCTGCAGTCTGCACACAATGTGTTACCTTGAGTTTAGAAACTTTTTCCTTTGACTTCTCAAGCTTTCTCAAAGCACGAGCCTCGTCTCTTCCAATAGAAGAGCACTTAGCCATCAACTCTTTGTAACTCCTGCAAAGACATCAGATGTAATTTAGAGTACTACACAATTTATATGGTTTGCAGTACTATAATGAAATCTAAAAAATTTGCTTCTACTTTGCATTTTACATCATCTTAGTAAATAGTGTAAGCCTAGTCAATTGAAAATGTACTACAAACAAATAACAATCTTAAAACTCAATCATGAAAGCTTATGCCACAATGCGAGAACCACACATGTTCACTCGTCATGCCTCTATCTACGAATTGCATCTGCAACTCTATTATTTCCTTTCCCTGACCTGCCATGTCTCTCTTTTGATCGATTTGCAAAAAATGCTGAGCGTAGGTCTCTTCCTACCCCATTATTTGAACTTGTTTAACTAAATTGAAGATTTGGATATCCTTCCCAAGCGTTGTGAAACACAAATTGATATAGGTTTAAAGATTCACATGAACATACATTTACAAGAAAGAAGTAACTAAGTGTTTTACTCACACAAAAAAAGAGAGGAAACAAACTATTCTAAAATCTTGACACGATAGCTAAACCAAACAGGAGTGCAAAGACATCATAAGTAGTAATAGATATGAATTTATAACTATTAGTCTATTACACAATCTGCTGGGATGAGAAGGCATGAGATACAACTCTTAGCTTTACTTTCAGAAAAAACAAAATCAATGGCTTTAGCAAAATGTTATTGTAAACATTTATGACTCACTGCAGTCAGTTGGCTACTTAACGGAAGTATTATAGTGTTCGAATAGATCCCGGGAATAATATTACTGATCGGCAGCAGTTCATATCTGAATCTACAGTTAAAGGCAAAAAAGCATGCAGTCTTAAAATAGTAGCCCTTTCCAAGCTATCTTCACTCACATCCCACATAATTGCCAAAAGAAATCACAACAAATATTTAGGTGTATAAGAGATTACTTGTTACGGATAAATAAAGATTTCTTGAGAACATCAGCAGCGTCCTGACTATTGAACTCATTTCCAAGGGTAGCAAGCTTCAAAATGTCTTCTTCTCCCAAATTCAAATCATTCAACCTAATCTCAAAGGACAACCAAAATCAGCAGTATATTTAATGTAACAAGTCATGGAGCAACAAGAACCTGAATAATCACTTACAATTTCAGAGAAGCAAGCTCCTTGGCCAAAGCTAAATTCTTCTCTTGCAATCTAGAACATTCGACAGAAGATTGCACGAATTCCTACAAAAGACAGTATAACTTGAGATGAGTCCTCTCCCACTGCGCAAACATTTAGAAATCTATAAATCAGAACTTACATTAGATTTTACTCTAAGCGTTTCCTGAATTATTTTGTTTTGTTTCAAGGCCTCCACCTTCAAAGCCTCTTCATTAGTCAATTGCTCCTTGCACAGGTGTAACTAAACAAATGAAACCTTGTTAGATTTACTCAACACATATTCACTCAGGAGAAGCTTATGCCACCATATGACAACCACACATATTCACTCATCATGCTTCTCTATGAACTACATCTTTAGCTCTATTATTTGAACTTCTTTAACAAAATTGAAGGTTTAGAGATTCACAAGATCATACAATTAGATTTACTCAACCATTACTACAAAATTAGCGTTTACATTCAAGTACTACCTCTTCATTAGTCCGTTTCAGCTCATCTTGACGAAGATCCAACGCCGAATTCAACACAGAAACCTTACACTCCAACTTCTTGACCTCTCTGCGCAACACTTCCGGACACTCTTCCACTCCGTCAAGAACACTTCGCGATTGAGAGAGAGTCGGATCCGCATCGCCAGTCGACTGGAAGTAGAGACGAGACGCATTATGCGCTAAACAGCGTTGTTTACACACCGGACACGAAAGCCTCTTTGTACTCGCGTTATACTCGAACCATTGCTGAAGGCTAGGGTTTCGAATCGAAACGAAGTGATTTGGTTAATTGATTGGACAATTGAAGCAATATTTCGCTCAGATTCAGAAACAGTAAAGACTATAGGTTGGATTACTGGCAAATCAACAGGAAATTAGAAGAGTCAGATGGATATGAGAGGACGTACCAGAGTTCATGGAAGACATGGCCGCAAATGGAGATGGACTGGAGATCTTCGACGCTTGGCTTTAGGTCTTCGTAGCAGATCGAGCAGATAGTTTTGGAGAATGAATCGTCGGCGACCATCGCTTACCGCAATCCCTAAATTTCTCGCTTTCTCTCTCCAAAGGGGTTTTTGTTAAGCATTTTGAAGTTATTTATGGAAAGTATTTGGAGGCAAAATTTTCAAATAAAGGGGGAAAAGAGGGATTAAAATTTGAGATTGTGGCGGGAACTATATTTTTATTCTTTAATTAGTTAATTTGTCCTTTAAAATAAGCAAGCTAGGAAACGTTTGTATTAGACATCCCTTACTCCAGTTATCTGAAGTACAGATAATATTTATTATTTATGAAAAAAAACAAAGGAAAATCAGGCAAATCATTCTGATAATAAAAATACACAAGGAATATAATTGAATCAATTAAAAAACACATGAGATCTATTTTTGTATGGCAAAAGGGTATTATACTTATTAAAATACGATAAATGTAGCAAGTGTCACTTTAATAAATTATTTAAAGGTGTTTTTATATTATCAAAATGTTAGTAGATTTGATTGCAAAGGACGGATAATGTTCTCAAATACTCATGGGCAAGGTCAAATACTAATTCAAATATGGTAAAAAATACCTTGAAATAGCTTGACTAGTATATACATGAGTACAAAAATATCTCGAAAAATATTGGAAAGGTGTGGGAGCGCAGTTTGTTTCTCGGTTTTCATCCAAATTTATGTAAAAAAAATATAGATTTCAGTTAGTAATATGATTAAAACATAAATAATATAGAATATGTGCAATGAATTATACAGGTGCACCTGGCTATGATCATAGGCTAGCTGATTAAGTTATGTAACCAGGACAAGACTAATACTACCTCAATCCCCCTCCTCTGGGTAAGTAACCATTTTTTGCACATTAACTTGTATTTTCTAATCCTACAAAATTTATAGTATGTTAATTATTTATTTTATATATGATAACATTTTACATTAATAACAATTTATGTTGATGACAATAATTCATATTGAGTTAGTTACTTATCCAAAGGGATATAATTTTTCTATTGTCCAATTTAAATTATTGGGCCATGTAAATTCATAATCTAGTAGTAGCTCAATAATACCAAGTAAATTGTTAATGGGCCTGAGGAAAGCCCACAAGTGAGTGGGCCGTTGGACTTTGGAGTGGGTCATAGGATTCTTTTACATTGCCGGCTTCAGAAGCAAGCCGAAAGACTAAAAAGGAGGGAAAAAAAGGGAAAAAGGAAAATAAACAGTTGCATGCCTCGATAAAAAATCGTGGAGGGGCCCACAGAGAAGAACCCTGCCTGAACAATGCTGCTCGGGACCACCACCACCGCCTTTCCCACGCGCTTTGGTCCTTCACGTCTTCTCATTTTTCCTTTTCCTTTTATTTATTCTCACTTAAAACTATCTCGAAAACCTGCAATCCTAAAATACATAAAATTTAAAACGGTATAAAACGACGATATATAGTATACTTTCTTTGTCTCTTAATAGTTTTCTTATTTGAAAAATGTGCATTATTTACAATTCACCACAATTCACCACAATTCACCACATTTCAATATATGAGAATAAATATAGTCATATAATAAAATATTAATGACACAAAACATACATTAATAAATGCGTAATGAAAAAAATGTTATGGGACAAAGAAAGTAGATCATTTGACTTGACTAAATTGTCCTTAATAAGTGCCCATAATAATCTAATAGCATTGAAATAATTAATTAGGAACACGTAGACGTTGTCTAATTTGTGAATTAGGAACACGTATTTGAAAGCTTATGATAGAATTCGAAATGACTAATTTAATCAAGTATCATATATTTTCATACGTTTACGATGAGCTTTCGTTTCATTGACTATTTCTGACATATAACTTCACTGTTTTTGTTTCCGAAAACTTTCGAATCTAAAAGCGTTTCGGAAACAAAAACACTCTTGCTCTTGTGCCAACACTTACAATTGCTTAAGATTTAGGCATGAGCCCATGTAATAAATCCCGATTTGACCCAAAAAAATGTAATAAACCACGACACAAAACATTAACCATTTTAAGCGTTACTATTTCCCAAAAATTATGGCGCTATTATACTTGTCTTGTCGGTTACACCACGAATCACGAGCCACACCCGCAACCCTAAAAAGAAATGTTTAATGAATTAAACAAATTTAAAAAATAAAGTGAAGATAAAGGAATGGGCATTTGGACTTTTTCTCAGATTAGCTTCTGCCCCCTACTCCAAAATACCCCCTTTGACATTTTCTTAAGTCAACCAAATACCACAAACCATCTCTCATTTTTTCCCCAAAACCACATACCACTTGCAAAGACAGATGAAGACAGATAATGCATAGACAAGTCCATTTCTCCTCTTCACCCACATTATAAAATTTGCATTTCCCCACAAATCTCCAATCTTCTTCTTCCTCTTGTTCTTCAGCTTCTATCCTCATCTCCAAAAGTCAGCGCCTTTGTCTCCTTCTCTCCATGGAAGCAGATTGGGATCTTCTTGCTGTGGTCAGAGGCTGCACATCTACATCCACCACAGAACTTCTTCCTAATCCAACACCAACACCAGCAACAACAACAACAACAACAACAATAGAAGCTCTTACTTATGGTGGTTTTTTCTCATCTGGGTGTGAGGATTTGAAGGATCTTTACAAACCCTTTTTCCCAAATCTGAAGCCTCAACAAAGGCCATATGCACAGCAGCTGCAACAACAGCCACAACAGATTGTGTTTCAGCAAAATCCACAGCAGTTTCAAGTGAAGGAGTCTCAGGTTATCTTTGGGAGTAGTAGTGTTTCTTCAGTTTCTCCTCCTCCTTGTACTCTGAACCAGAGAGCTAGTCTTCTGTGTTCACCAACAACTAGCACTGCTGCAACCACTTCTCAAACCCAGCAAAGGGCCAAGAAAAGGTGAGTTCTTTTTTGTGTGTAGGCAGTCTATTTCTGGGGACAATTTTATTTACTATGCTTGACTGTTTCAGGAAGAATTTGCAAAAGAGGGTTTGTCATGTACCAGCTGAAGGTCTGTCTTCAGATATGTGGGCGTGGAGAAAATATGGACAGAAGCCCATTAAAGGCTCCCCATATCCCAGGTGGGTTTGGTTTCTTGAGTTTTTTCATGGCTTTAAAGGCTTTTACACAGTTAACTAACAAAGCTGTTTTCTTTTTTGAACAGGGGCTATTATAGATGTAGCAGTTCAAAGGGATGTCCTGCAAGAAAGCAAGTAGAGAGGAACAGATCCAATCCCAAGATGTTTATAATAACATACACATCTGAACACAACCATCCTATGCCAACACACAGGAATTCACTTGCAGGAAGCACAAGGCAGAAGCCGGAGGCCACCGCTGCAGACTCGTCTTCTCCGGCTGGCAGTCCGGAGAAAGGAGAGGTGAAAACTGAGTATGAAGAGGAGGAGATGGCAAAAGAGGAGTCATCAGGGAATGAGATGGAGTTTCCTGAAATGGTTATGAATGATGATTTCTTTGTGGGGTTTGAAGAGCTTGATGATATGGATTCAGTAGATGTGTTCTTGGATCAAGTTCAGGGGAGGATGGAATTGGAATTGGAATTCCCATGGCTGTCAAACAGCAGTAGCAGTAGCAGCACAGCGACAGCTGCTGGTGGGAGTTGACTTTTTTTTACAGAACAAAATTGGGAATTGGGTTGAGTTCATAATGTGGGGGGTCACTTTTATTTTATTTTTAAATTTTTGTAAACTACAGTATTTTGAGAGAGGGAGAAGGAATGATGGTCACTATTGTTGGGTCATGGGTGGAATCTCTCCTACCACAAGGCATGCTTAGTGGAAAGAGAGAGAAAGGAAGGGATAAAAAAGATTGTGCTCCTTTTTGGTTACTAGCTAAAACTTCAACCAGAATCCCTAAAAGAACAATGTATTAGCATTTTGTTGTAATTCAGTGTTGTTTAGCTAAAAGAGAGACAAATAGACAGAGAAAGGGTGATTGTTACATACTAATGGCAAAGGAAAGTAGGCATTTGTTACTTTGTTTGTCTAAAGATTTTCAGTGGATTAGTTTTTGGTAACAGTTACTACTTGCTATGATTTGTTTAAGATTTGCAGAGTATTGAGAACCATATGAAATGGGTGGAATCTAGGGTAACATATGCTTGACAGCTGTTGCTTTTGCAACCGTGTAGCTGTTTTTTAAATAGGAGTAATGCACAACTAAGTGTGAAACAGGCTCTAGATCTCAAGAATACTTATATATATACTACGAAGAAAAATAGTGGCTTCTTTCATGGAAGCTGACACGTTCTGTTACATGATAAGTATATTTTTTTGGGCAAAGTCATTGGATGCAAAAGGAAAAAGGAATAGGAACCATCTTCTGATTCTCTATTTGATAAACAACAATTAGGTAGCCTTTCATTTTCAGAAGGAAAGAAGCAGCCAAGTATTTCTTCTTGCAGCAAAAGTTTTTCAAGGAAATAAACTATTCAAAAGATCAATAAGTGACATTCAATTTGACTGAAACTATAATAATTATACTTGAATGTTACAGCTTCAACATACCTCATGAATAGCTCTAAGTCTGTGTCACTGATCAGAGACTTGAAATCCTTGAACAAATTTCTTCAATCTGTCAGTTTCACCAACAGCAGGGAGCCATTGCATGAGCACATCCATGGTGACATAATCAGGATCACAACGTTCAAGAATCATTCTATCCATCAACTCAAAAGCTTTGTCTAGCCACTTGATATCCCTAAGACCTTTTAACATAGCATTGTAGGTATTTGCATTAGGCTTTACCCCCTCCATTTCCATTTCATCAAATAAAAAAAGTGCAGCTTCTACTTTGTTGTTCTTGCAGTGATTGTCTATCAAACAGTTGTATATAGCAGTATTGGGTGATACTTTTCCTCTAGAACTCATTTCACTGAAAATCTTCATGGCGTCGTCAAGACTGCCAGACAAACAATAGGCATTAATCAAGGCTCCATAGGTGACAACTGTGGGCATAAGCCCGTCACGAATCATCCTCTCGAGTAAAGTTTGAGCCATTTTGAAATCGCCGGATTTGCTGAAATATGAGATCAAAGTATTGTATGTGACACAATCGGGTTTAGTACCATCCGTCTCCATATCCTTCAAGAGTTCATAAGCTCTATCAATCTTCTTCTTTTTACAAAAGCCACTAGTCATTGTATTATAGCATGCAACATCAGGCCGGAATCCGGATTCTCTCATCAGTGACATGAGTGAGCTGGCATCATCCATCCGACCACCTCGACAAAAACCGAGGATTAAGGTGTAGTAAACAATGGCATCAGGCTTGTGGGTCTGTTTCATCTCATCAAACAAATCCATTGCCTTATCGATATTGTTAACTTCACAGAAGGCACTAATCAAAGAAGTGTAAGTTTTCACATTGCCGCGCACTCCCTTTCCTTTCATTTCATCGAAGAATTTCAGCGCAGTATTGGTTCTTCCTTGTTTGCACATACCATTAATCAAACAGTTGACAGTAATCATATTTGCCTCAACTCCCTCTCTCTTCATTGCATCAAACAACTCAAGTGCCTTATTCAACTCACCACCTCTGCAGAACCCATCTAATACACAATTGTATGTCGATGTATTCGGCACACATTTCCTCTCTGCCTTCATCTTTTCCATCAAAGCCAACCCTTCTTCAAACTTCCCACCTTTACAAAACCCATTAACAACCATGTTATAAACAACAACATCAGCTTTCACTTTCATTCCCCCATTCAGCATTTCCAACGCCTCATTCATCCTCCCAGACTTACAAAGCCGGTCAACCAAACTCCCAACCGTGTACACGTCCGGTGCAATCCCATTCCTCCCCATCTCTTCCATCAGCAACTTCACCTTCTCAAACTCGCCTTTCTTCGCCAGCCACGAGACCATGGAGCTCCACAAAGAAGCCTCTAAACACCCACCCAACTTCAGATAACACTGCAACAACTCCCATGCCATCAAACTCGCATCCTTCTTATAATCAACACCAAGTCTCAACACAAAAGCAAGAATCTCCTCATGATCACGCCCCTCTCCATACATCAACCTCTTTAAACTCCACTCGAAAACGATCTTCCTCGTGCCCTCATTCGGTTCAGGCATTTCATCGAACACCTTGCGTGCATCCCCCAAACGCCCATGCCTCAAAAACAAACTCAAAATCAAATTCCCTACGTGCACATTTCTCAAAGCTGGATCAACTGCATTATACACAGACAATGCCTTCTCAACCGACCCATCAAACCGTCTGATGAGGAGGGTCGACGAGTTGATGGTTAAGGAAACGCCCATCTTATTTGAACGCTGAAAAAGAAGCCAGAGGCTGTCAATGGAGCTTCTTTCTCTACAGGCGAGCTCGAAAGCTGCCTGGAAAACGGAGGAGAGTGAGGCGGGATGGAGTTGAGATGGGTTGGAGTGAAGATGATCGGCGAGTTTGAGGGCTGTGGCTGAGGTGGGTAATTGGCGGGCGATTTGGAGGAAGTTGTGGGAGGAGGAGAGGAGATGATTGAGTTGAGTGTTGGATTTCCAGGTTGAAGGGTCTTCGAGTTTGAGGATATGAAGGATTTGTGATGAAGGGTCATCTTCAAGTCGAAGGTTCAGTGTGGAGAAGTGGAGGAAAGTACGGCGGCGAATTGAAAGCTCGGTGGAGATTCTTGATACTCTGTTCATGGTTTTTACTCTTTTGTTACAGAAGTCTGTCTCTGATCAACCAACTAGTAAGGCAGGACTCAGGAGGGCGACATATCATATATGAGTGCGCTTACCCGGTAATTTTAGTGTCATCGGTTATTTAGTGTGATCCGGAATGACTCGAAATCTAAGGAGTTTATTCGACGCATGTCGAATTTCGTATTTACGAAGTGTACACTTGTATGAGTGGACTCAAGCTCGGAGTTACGAATGTGTTTTGATCTCATTCCATATTTTGTGTATTCAAAGGCTTGTGTGAGGGTCGAAACTTTGAATTCGAAAAACGTGTTTAGCACGATTCAACCACATTTTCAAGCTCTTCTTTTGATCAACAACTCCCTTATATACAACAACATTATTCTTCCTTACATTTGTCTCCATGCTTGGCGTTGATACGCTTGTCGAGATGAATATCATGACGATAGTGTTGTGATTCATGGACTTCAACCTTGAATTTCGAAACCCATATAAGTGTTCACGCTCCTCCTTATTCTTAAAGTTTGGTCCTTATATGAGGAGGAGACACGACACATTGAGGCGCTTGATCCGCACATGTTTACAAATGTCTCCACTACGTTTCGATTGGTCAAGAAAGACAACATGCAAGAGCAAATGACGTCAGTTCTTGTTTTCATCGCGTGAGTACTGAAATGTCGACTATAATCTTCTTACTCAATGCTTCAACGTATGTAGATCTTTAATCGTTTTCCGATATCACTTTGCTTGATCTTGATAACATTATCTCCATTGTCACATTACGTTAGACCGCTCGTGTTAGGAAAGAACGCGCTTTGCCTCCAACCCGGATTAATTATCCATGAACCGGTAAAAAAACCGCAACTTTGACTTCCAACTAACCACTAAATCCAACGGTCCAGATCATCCCAACATCATCAACTCCACAAATCCTTCCCGTAGACTCACCATACCTAATCCCTCCACTTGCTTCGTCTTCTTCATCTTCCTCTTCCAGCAATGTCTACCATGTGGTCAACTCGCAGTCTCTGCACCGCATTCATAACCACTCCACCCCTCTTCCTCTTGCTCAATCGCTCCTCCCTCTCAATCACTCCCATTCCTCTCATCTCCCTTTCCAAAACCTACTTCTCATACTCGCCTCCCCGGCGACTCCACACACGCGCTACCATGGCGACGCCGATCGTCTCCAAGCTTTCGCCTGATCACGTCGCTGGAAACTGGTACTCTATTCCGGAGCTCCGGCTTCGCGACCATTTCTTCACTGTCCCGCTCGATTACTCCATCGACTTGGCCGATTGCCCTAAAATCACTGTGTTTGCGCGCGAGGTCGTCAGTGGTACTTCTCTCAACTCTCTGGTTTCTTCAATTTGCAGTGTGATAGTGAAATTAGATGCGATTGCATGTTTATAACTTATGTAGGGTTTGCAGATTCTAAATTATGAATTTTTTATACTATAGTGGAAAACTATCTTGAACAAAGCATTGCTTTTGTAAAGGTTCATGATGAACAATCGTTTGTGCTTTGTTGTTTGAATTAGTGAAATTAGTTACGATTGGATGTTTGGATTGCAGATTTTGGATTATGATTTTTTTATAGTGCAATGGAAAACTATCTTAAACATCTTGAACAAAGGATTGCTTTTGTAAAGGTTCATGGTGAACAGTCAACTGGTGAGGTGGGGAATGGAGAAATATGAATTTTCTATGTGAATTGCTAGGCTGCTTTAGTTAGAATTTCTTAGTGGGTGTCATCTTCCTTTGAAAAAGAATTATTCTTTTAATCAATTGCTCAAGGATAGTGGTTTGAGAAACTATTGATGCAACTGGAGCCTCTTGCATAGATTCTGATTCTGATCATTGTAAAGTTCGATTAACGAATAACTTTGTTGCAGTTGAGAAAGAGGATCAATCTTTGCCATTCCTACTTTATCTCCAAGGTGGGCCGGGTTTCGAATCTCCACGTCCAACTGAATCAAGTGGCTGGATGAGTAAAGCGTGCGAAGGTTATAGGTTGATATTGTTGGATCAGGCATGAAGTCTCCTCAGTGTCTTGTAATTTTTTTAGATGATGTGAAGAGTTTTGGATTTTTTTTGGAGATCATCTGATATATTTCTGTACAGCGGGGAACAGGTTTATCCACTGCTCTCACCACGTCATCCATGTTGCAAATGAGAAGTTCTGAGCAAATAGCTGATTACTTGAAACATTTTCGTAGTGACAACATTGTAAAGGATGCTGAGTTTATTAGAGTCCGACTTGTTCCTGATGCTGGACCTTGGACGATATTAGGGCAGGTGGATGCTTGTATAATACTGAAAAATCTCTAATGGTGTTCTTTTTGCCTTGTGTTTTAGCGTTCGACTTTATACTAAAAGCAAGATATTAACCTTCATAGAGTCAACACATTATACATTGCGAATGCTGACTCTTTTTAACATAAATTAAGTTGATCACTTGTTCAATGTTGAGATATTGATGCAGAATTCTGTTTATCTGTTAGTGATTTGGTTGATAATTATTTTTGACATGTAACCTTTATTTTTGTAGAGTTATGGCGGTTTTTGTGCTGTCACGTACCTAAGCTTTGCACCGGAAGGACTAAAGCAAGCCCTTATAACAGGAGGGCTTCCTCCAATTGGGGAAAGCTGTACGGCGGATAGTGTATATCATGAATGCTTTGAGCAGATTGTTCGCCAAAATGAAAAATACTATGAAAGATTTCCTCAAGATGTTAAAGTAGTTCATGACATTGTTAATTACTTGGCAAATCGTAAAGAAGGCGGGGTGAGTAGTTTTCTACTGTATCTTTGTTCAACTTTTTTTTGTCAAATCTAATTCTTATTTTCTTCATGAAAGGTCCGTCTTCCTTCTGGGGGACTCTTAACTCCAAAGGGGCTACAAACTCTAGGTCTTGCTGGTTTAGGGGCCAGCGGTGGTTTTGAGCGTTTGCATTATACGTTAGTGCTGGTTTAAACCATTTCTAACAGTTCATTGCAAGTTATACATTCGTTTAATTTTTGTTTACAGTGTTTGACTGATTGTGTCATTTTATATTTACTCTTGTAGGTTTGAGAGAGCCTGGGACCCTGCTCTAGTTATTGGGGCATCAAAGCAAATCAGCTACTACTTTCTGAATGCTGTTAGGACTTACTAATAAACTATCTTTAATCCTCCCTTTGGCCAATATTTATTACAAGTATTTTCTTACCTAGATCAGAGGAAATGAAGAACTGTCTCATTTGGGGTCCTTATTTTCTAAATTGCAGGTAGAGAGATGGTCAGCCTTTGACACAAATCCTCTATATGCTCTCCTTCATGAACCCATCTACTGTGAGGTGGAAATATAATCATTCTATTTGTGGTTCTTGCTAGCCTTTTGAATTTGATACTGCTAAACAATCATGTCAAACAAAATGCTTGGAGCATCTTCAGTTTAATGGCATGAATTTTTCAATGCCGTTTCATCGAGCATTATCTGATTTATCATTTATATATTAGGGATCTGCTTCAAAGTGGGCTGCTCACAGAATAAGGGGAGAGCATCATGAGGACCAGTTTGATGCTGTGAAGGCAGCAAAAGAAGGCCGTCTGGTTTATTTTACAGGAGAGGTATTAATTTTCGTGATATTCTATATTGACGTATCAAATAAAGTTTATGCTAAAAAGAAGGTTTTAACAGATGGTATTCCCCTGGATGTTCGATGAGATTCCCGTCTTAAAGCATTTCAAAGACGTCGCTCATATTTTGGCTCACAAGACTGACTGGCCTCCACTATACGACGTTGCCCAGCTGAGAAACAACAAGGTATCAATGCTAATACACTCCTTAGCAACTTAAGAACCTTGTTAATCTTGTGTTATGTGTATTTTGTGATTTTTATAGGTACCAGTTGCAGCAGCAGTATACTACGAGGACATGTATGTGAACTTCAAGCTGTCAATGGAAACGGCGTCTAAAATAGGAGGGATAAGGCTGTGGGTGACGAACGAGTACATGCATTCGGGGCTTCGGGATTCAGGCTGTCAAGTGTTTGATCATCTCATGGGTATGCTCAATGGAAAGAAGCCCTTGTTCTAACTAAATCCTTACTCCATTGCAATAATTAACAGCTTCAAGTCCTATGTCAAATTTCTTATATTATATCCCTCCAGGTGAGAAATTTGTAACCTTGAAGCTTTCCACTATGCAAAAGTGTGATCATAATAAGATGAGAAATTTACTCCATTAACATTTGGCAAAAGTCAGATCAATGAAAACCACAAAGACATTTGCTATTTTAAAACTAAAAGAATCTGTTACTGAGTTTTGAATTTTCTGTTGGGCTGAAACTAACGGCCAAAATTTCTCCTATTTCCCACCATCTTTCTCTCCTTCCTCCTTTGTGACCAGATTTGTGTCCGGTGACTGGAAAATATGTCGGGTTTGGTTGACAAAGCGAAGAACTTTGTAGCAGAGAAGATCGCCGAAATTCCAAAACCAGATGCGAATCTCGACGACCTCAAAATCAAGGGCATTGCCCGTGATGGGATCACCTATCACGCCATGGTTGGTGTGAAGAACCCATATTCTCACGCCATTCCTATTCGACATCTCAACTATAATCTCAAATGTGATGGCCGGTAATCTCCTCCATCTTGAATCCCTAATTTGCTCGTCTTTCCTTGTGTTTTGATCTTTGTTTGATCGCCGATTTTGTGTGCTATTGACAAAGATTGGTAATCTCCGGCAACATGGTTGACCCAGGATCGTTGCCTGGTAGCATGACGACAACATTGGAAGTACCGCTATTGGTACCACATAGTGTCCTTGTAAACCTTGTAAAGGACGTTTTTCGAGACTGGGATGTCGACTACGAGCTTGATGTAGGCGTCGTTATGGATCTCCCGGTTGTTGGTAATTTCACTATTCCTATACATACCAAGGGAGATATTAGACTTCCTACACTTAAGCAATTCTTCATAACCGGGAAATAGATCTCAAACCGTTGTATTGAGTTAGTTGTAATCGATCTTTGGTTTTTAAGTAATCGCGATCTACACAAATGTAAATGAACGCGCTAATTGTATTGAAAAGAACTTTGGCCCAAGACTTATGAACTTTAGATTTTCATAATTCTTAGACTCGAGAACCAAACACAACTTCTTATGTTATAATGATAGTTTATGTTCTCTTGTTGTTCGAGTAAAGGTCCCCTCCTTGGAGTGAAGAGGGGAGTATTTATGGGGGAGTTGCTTGTGATTCGTGGCACCTTGCAACCGATGTCGTTCGATGATTGGTCAGTCAAGCAAGTGTTGCGTTTAGGCGTCACGTTGTCATTGGTCCACAAAGTCGTGCTTAGGGAGTTGGAGCTGATTTTGTTGACAACACATTATTGTTCTTTGCGAGTGATTTGCCCTCCATGTCAACTGCAGAAAAGGAGCGCGTCATGAGCCTTCGCTTGGATGACCCTATCAAAAGGGAGCTCGAATCAAATCATCAACGCCATACAATTGCTAGTGGCCAAAATAGACCCTAGCCAAGGAACTACGGCACCATCGTCAATTCGTCTTTGTCTTTCTTCCTTGAGCACATTCAACGCGCTAATGGACAACTCATGTGTCGACACCAGCCTTGCTCAATAAGACGCCTAGACAACGCGTTATCCCATCCAGTGCACTGTCTTCTTATCTTTATTGCTATTTCCTATTTTTAGCGTTCTGTTTATTGTGCTTTCCTTATACGCACTCCGGTTGGGGTGACACAGAAGTTGAAGTTGTCTTGGTCCTTTCAAGGGTCAAGGACGCATCATACGTTGTCACGTTGATTACCGATACATCAAGATGTGTTATGCTATGTTCTTGCAATCGATGCTATGTTTGGTGATTACTGATTAGCCCTTGCCCTTCATGACAGTTGTAGAAGAGGAGCGCACCATGAACCTTCACTCGAATGGCCCTATCACAAGAACGCACTCAAAACAAATCAGCACCACTTAAGCTCGTGGCCAAACTAGTCGCTATCCAAGGAACTAGCGTTGTCATCATCAACTCTTCTTTGTGTGTCTTCCTTGAGCACATTCAACGTGTAACGAACAACTCGCGCATCAACACCACCTTCGCTCCGGAAAACGCCCATCGCAGTATCTACCTATCTTTGTTGTTATTTTTGTTCTTTCCTATTTCAGCGTTCTATTTACAATACTTTCCTTAGGTGACACAAACCTAAAGTTGTCTTGGTCAAGTTCTAATCAAGTTGTGGTATGCACTTATGCTATCTTCTTGCAATTGATTCTTGCATCTAATGTGAATAGAAATCCCAAACTTTGACACATTAGAAATGAGTCAAACCCCAACCAAGAACCAAGACCAAACAGTCACCTTCTCCCTTCACTCCCCAACCAAGAATTAAATGCTTCTTCTTCAATCCCAACCATCACCAAACACATTAACTCCAATCCCACAAAAATGATCCCCCAATTCTCTCCCCCACAATGCCTCCACCAATCGGCATCGGCTACGCCATAGCCATCGCTCTCGGCTTCCTCATCATCCTCCTCCTCCTCCTCTCCTCCTACCTCTGCAAACTCCCCCAAAACCCCCAAAACCCTAACCCTAATCCCCAAATCCCCGCGCCTCTTCCCTTCACAATCATCGTAGCCGACGACGAATCCCCAATCGGCGTCGTGGGTCTCGATACATCCACCATCAACTCCTACCCCAAGTTCCAATTCGCGAGATCTGATCTCAATTCAGAAGCTAGGGTTTGCTCGATTTGTTTGTGTGAGTATAAGGAAGGGGAGATGCTGAGGATGATGCCGGATTGTATGCACGCGTTTCATTTGTTCTGTCTCGATGCTTGGCTGAAGCTTAATGGGTCGTGTCCCGTTTGTCGAAACTCGCCGCTTCCGACGCCGATCTCGACTCCGCTTGCTGAGGTTGTGCCGCTTACGCAGTTCGCTGATAACAGAGGAAGAAGATGATGGTTAGATTGATGTTAGATGTATATGTGATTTTTTAGAGTACAAATGTTTTGGAAAGTCATTGTGTGCAATGGTCAATTTTTTTATGAAATGTTGGTGCTATTAGGTGTGACTGATTGGTAAGTACTTGCTACTTTTGCCAAGATGTTGAGGTTTAACAAGACAATGGATGGACCAAGATGGTGCCTTAGGTTAGGTACCGTAGGTTTAACAACAGAATGTACACAAGATGGTGCAGTTGATACCGAATCGCGGGTGACGAATAGGATCGTAGCTTCCGAAACCGGCCTCAAATGGTTTTGATTTCAAGCGGTTTTGTGCGGTTCTGGATTTGAACGAGCCGTTAACACCACTATCATTAGGTCTTGTTGGGTATGATTTCTCTGAAATGATGAATTGGAATGAGAAATGACTAATTCTCGTAATGTGTTTGGTATGTGATCGAGTGAGAATGGTTGTCATTCTAAACATATACTACATGAGCGAAAACGAGTCATTCCTCATTCTGTTCCAACCTTAGTGCGTCATTTCTCATTTTAACGGGATCTTAGTGCGTTTTTTTAGAAAGAGATGCAACACTCTATGACTACCTAGAAGGTAAATGAGGGACAATCAAGTCATTTATATCATCTAAAGTAACTCTATTAAACTATCAGTATCATCCCTAAGGATATGAAAACCTAACTCAACAATAACCGTGTTGTCCGCTAATCAATTAACTAGACGATTAACCTCACTATACAAGTGCAAACAATGGACATTCCAAATCCTTAGAGACAAAGTCACGACATATACGTACCAGAAAAGAAAACAGTTGAGAATCTCAATTCCGCCTCAACTGCAACGTGATGAAACAATGCAGAGCGATCCAAATCCTAATATTCAACGCAAACACCAGTCATTGACCATCTACACCCTAAATACCCCACCATCGCAAACCAAAATTCCTTCTAGAAGCTTTGTCTCGCGCAATCCACACTCTACTTGTTGAAGTTTATATTTGTATAAGCATTGTCTCTTTCATAGATTAGCTTTTTGTATTCGAATCCTAATATTCAACGCAAACACAGTCATTGACCATCTACACCCTAAATACCCCACCATCGCAAACCAAAATTCCTTCTAGAAGTTTTGTCTCGCGCAATCCACACTCTACTTGTTGAAGTTTATATTTGTATAAGCATTGTCTCTTTCATAGATTAGCTTTTTGTATTCGAAAGGGTGTGGGAGCTCAACTTGTTTCTCGTCTCTCAAACAATTTTTTTTGTAAGTGATTTAAAATATTAAATCATGTGAAAAAAATAAAAAGAATTCACATGGAGAACAGGTTGGAAAGGCCCAAAAAGGGCCGGGCCTTGTCAACAAATACCGACATTACATCCATCACCGGCCCAAAAACCCAACACGTGTACTGCCGGCATAGAATTTCAATTTCAAAAATATCCCACCCAGCGCTCAAAGAAGCAAACAGATGGACGGTCCAGATTCCACCACGTGGCTTTCCTTAAGAGCAACTATAAATATCTGCTTAAGCGGTGGAGCAAGAAAACAAATAAAATAAAAACCTTTATTCTCATCTCCCCCGAAGGTTTTTCTCATTTCTCACTTTCCCCAAACCCTCAGATCTCGAAGCGTTCATCCATGGCGGATAACGGCGAGCATGTGGAGCCGGTGACGGTGGAGGATCGGTCGTTTATGGACACGATGGAGGAGAAGCTTCATCTCCATCACCACAGCGAAGAGGAGAAGCATGTACCGAAGGTTGAAGCGGATGACTCTTCGTCGTCTTCTTCTTCCGATTCTGAGCACGAGGAGCACGCTAAGGCTAAGGCACCGGTGGTTGAGCAGTCTTCTAAGGCGAGAGTTAATCGCTTGTTTGGACGTGAGAAGCCTGTTCATCAGGTTTTAGGTGGAGGAAAACGTAAGTTTCGTTTTTCTGTTTAATGTTTTAGCTTCCGTGATTGGATCTAGCGAACGGTTGTGGTTAGCTTTAGTTTCGGTGTTGTTTATCCGTTGATTGTGGTGTTAGTTTCTCAAGCTGACTTGTTTTGAATCTGGAGATAAGAGATGTTTTTACTGTACAAGTTGAGATCTATAAAATTTATTGTGGTTTTTTGACTAAAAACCTAACACGGAATGAAAATATCTTCGTCTGTTAAAACTTAAGGTTTAATCGCTTGTTTGGTTGAGAGAAGCCTGTTCGTCAGGTTTTGGGTGGAGGAAAACCTAATTTGCTTCTGCTGTTTGGTGTTTTGACTTCGGTGTTTGGATCTGGCTTATGGTTAGCTTTGGTTTTGGTGATTTAGAGTTGGACTGTGGTGTTGTTTATGCGTTGATTGTGGTGTTAATTTCTCTACAAGCTGATGTTGTTTTAAATCTGTTGATATAGATATTTCTAGTGTACAAGTCGAGATCCTATGTGTTATGGTTAGCTTTAGTTTCGGTGATTTTGAGTTGGACTGGTGTTGTTTATGCGTTGATTGTGGTGTTAATTTTTCAAGCTGATTTTGAATTAAATCTGGTGATGGAGATGTTTGTACTGTACAAGTTGAGATCCAATTTTTTATTTCTTGACTAAAAACCTGACACGGTAAGGAAATATTAAGCTTCAGTGGTTTTAGAATGGACTAGTACAAGGATCGAGTTTGCTGGTGTTGTTTATCCGTTGATTGTGGTGATGTTTCTCAAGCTGACTTGTTTTAAATCTGGAGATATTGTTTGCTGGTGTTGTTTATCGAGTTTGAACGGTTGGGGTTCAGTGATTTTGGATTGGACTAGTACAGGTATCGAGTTTTCTGGTGTTCTTTATCCGTTGATTGTGGTGTTAATTCCTCTAGCTGATGTTGGTTTAGATCTGTAGATGTGATTGCTTGACTAAAAAACTACTGGAATGAAAATATTTTGGTCTGTGAAAACTTGTGGTGTTTGTTTTACTTGGGGTGTAAATGTAGAATGAACTGTTACCGTGATTATGAGATGGTCTGTGAAAGCTTTTCTTTCAGTGATTATGAATTGGACTAGTACAAGGATCAAGTTTGCTAGTGTTGTTTATCCTTTGATCGTAGTGTTAATTTCTCAAGCTGATGTTTTAAATCTGGAGATAGAGATATTTCTACTGTCCAAGTCAAGATCCTATTTGTTATTTCTTGACTAAAACCGCAACACTGGGAAGAAAATATCTTGTTCTGTTAAAACAATGGGTTGTTGTTTTGCTTGAAGTTTATGATTGCAAAATGATTTTTTCCCACTGATATTTTCCCACAGCTGCTGATGTATTCCTCTGGAGAGACAAGAAGGTGTCCGCTGGAGTTCTTGGAACAGCAACTGCCATTTGGGTGCTCTTCGAGTTGCTAGAGTATCACCTTCTCACCCTGATCTGTCACATCTTGATCTTTTCTCTGGCAGTACTCTTTCTCTGGGCAAATGCTAGCACCTTCATCAAAAAGTAAGGGTTTCATCTCTCTGTTCTGTTATCTTTGTGTTCAATTGTGTAGCTTCTGGAGTACTAACTGTGAATTTACAGGAGCCCACCCAACATCCCAGAAGTCACCCTTCCTAAGGACGCCATCCTTCAGTTCGCGTCTGCTGTGAGCTATGAGATCAACCGTGGGCTTCATCTTGTGCGGGAGATTGCTTTAGGAAGAGAAGTGAAGAAATTCCTTGCTGTATGTGATAATTATTCATTTAACTATTTCTGTTATTTCGGCTTCTTCGTCATTCATAGCATCATGAATTGAATCTCTGGTTGTATCTTGGTTAGGCCATTGCTGGTTTGTGGCTGTTCTCCATCTTGGGAAGCTGTTGCAACTTGTTGACCCTTATCTACATAAGTAAGAACTCTCTTCCAACCTCACCCTTTGAATTTGTGGATAAATTTACTGAGTTCTTTGTTACATTTCTTTCCCCAGCGTTTGTAGTGCTGCACACTATTCCTTTCTTCTATGAAAAGCACGAAGACAAGGTGGACTCATTTGCCGAGAGAGCAGCAATAGAGGCCAAGAAGCAGTACTTATTGGTGAATGACAGGTACCTGACCAAACTTCCCAATCCTTTGAAGAAGAAGTCGGCTTAAATTCCGCAAAGCAACTCCTCAGTGTGGTTTTGGTAAGTATGGCGAGCTCTTATTATCACTCCGAAATGGTTCTTGATCCTACAATACTCCAGTTACCCTTTTTCCGTACATTCTCTGGTTTTTAAGCTGTTTGCTGATGAACATCTTCTCTTAGCATCAAGGTGTTTATTTTTTGTCATGTTTAATCTTTTCTCCTTTGTTGAATGATACTAGTGTACTGTGTACATGGGTTATCCTAGCTCGTGACGTTGTTGAAACCCTTTAAATATTCAGCTAAAGTTGGTTTTGACTGGAATTTCTTGCAAAATTTGCTTCTTTGCTAGCTCTTGATTGTCTTTGTTTCATGCCTGTTTGGTTTTGGTATCGGTATCTAGAAATTGGGTATATGGGTATGAGATAATGTGTATATCAAAGATGCAACTCTAAAATCATTTTGATACTCATACATGATATACTTGGCTCATACCAAATAGCAGATATAAATACAGTACGAGTGATATACCATACCTATACTCGATATTTAGATATTGATATCAAACGATCTCCAAGAGTGATAAAGAAGCCTGATGAAAGACAACAGAAAGTTGAAAGAGTTGCCAGTTTTCGAATGACAGTGAGTGGTGGAATTGGTTGAATACTTCAAAGCTCAAACTGGTTCATTTGTATACTTCAAAGCTCAAATGACTTGAGTTTTCATTATCATCTTTGAATTCAATGTGAATATACGTGGGCCTATGAGTGTACTTGTGGATCTATCTAAGAATTAAATTCTATCATGATTGTGTATTGTAGTGTATGAAATTTCAAAGGAGTGTTCAAATGAAAATAATAATATGGACATAATCAGCTGTAATGAAAACGTTGAATCATAATTGTGAGATCATGTGAAGGTGGAACACAACTTTCTAGCTGAGAATTTTAAGAAATCAAGTGGATCCTGGAATGATATCTTCACTTTACCTAATCAGTCACACAATGATGTAATAAATATATCTGTAATGATATTTAGTAAAGAAAATTATTCCTTGAAAAGCATAGAAAAGGAAAACGTAACATGACAATGTCTTGGATCCAACCATAAAGAAAATTCCAATTGCAAAGGAAGGTTTTAGAAGACCCAAAGACATGCATTTTGCAGTATAAACAATACTAAATGCGGAAGAATAACAGAAGAAGGCGAGTGAAACCAGACAACTACAAAGTTACAAACAAAGGTCTCGAAACCGAAATATACAGAAAATCAGGTCTTAGATTGTAATTTATGAAATTATACAAGATTATAAAAAGAATATATCTCATTGATAAGGACATTTGCAACTATTTATTTCATTTTTCCTCCCGGGAAGTCGTTTTCACTTGCTCTTCAATTTAACCCTTTTCTTGCTTCTTCTTCACTCGATCTCTTCTCAAACAAACACAATCTCAACTGCATTGCCTAATTTTGATACTCTCTTTGGCAATCTGGTTTTCAGTCCAAATTTCGGTAGCTGAATTGAATTGAATAGAATTTCTGAAAAAAGAAAAATGGAGATCGATCAGAAGACTGAGAATTCGGCAATGGATGAGGCGTCTTTGGAACGAAGTAAAAGCTTCGTCAACGCTCTGCAGGTGTTTTTCTCTTTGTTCTAAGTTGATTAGATCTGGATTTGGTTTTACCTGCAAGTATCAGATACTTTGATTATTATTTTTCTCTTCTACTTGCAGCAATTCTAATAGGTCCTCTTATTTTAGGTTGATTCACCTTTGAAGTTATTCATGTTCTTAGACATTAATGACATAGTTTACTCGTTTTAGAATGTTCTCCAACTTCTCAATAAATATGCTCTCCAAATTACTAGTAATATTCACCAGTTACTATTACTAAATGTTCATCATACGTACCTTCGTATTTTAATATACTAGAATTTAAACGTAGCGCGACACTTTGACAGTATAAGATACGATATTATATATTCAATTTTTAGAATGTCCTAATTTTATGCTTAGTTTAATATATGAATGGAGTTTATTGTTTGTCTAATATCTTTGAATTGTATCAAAGATATTTGGACAAAAGAGATAATCTAATTTCTATTACCCTACAAAATTGTCAATTTTTTTTTTAATAGGTCAATCAACATTAAAAAGATGAGTTGCATTTAAATGAGGAGAAGAGAAAGATGAATTAAGAGAGGATAAATAATTAAAGTCTTCAATAAATGTGATTAATGAGGAAGATTCAACTTTTTTGTACCATGCCAACTTTATATTAGATTTAGATTCGTACTTGACTCTCTCATATGAGAAATCCAATGAATATAAGGTTTTTATTCTGGAATTTACAGGAACTCAAGAACTTGAGACCACAACTGTATTCAGCTGCTGAGTATTGTGAAAAGTCCTATATTCACAGTGAGCAGAAACAAATGTAAATTGTTTGTATTTTGCTCCTTCACTGAATTTTTGTGCCTTTTGCTTCATTGTGTTAATTCTTTGATCATAGATGTAAACCAGTTTGTATTTGTATCAGGGTACTAGATAACCTGAAAGAATATGCGAAGCGAGCTCTCGTTAATGCTGTTGATCACCTTGGGACTGTTGCATACAAATTAAATGATCTCCTTGAGCAGCAAACTGTAAATGTCAACACTATGGATCTTAAACTTACAAGTCTAAATCAGGTATTGCTTGCTGATTAATGGCATGACTAAAATATAATAGCATAGTTCACTGAAACAACTTTTATCTGCTATCAGAGAATTTCGACATGCAGAACATATATGGATAAAGAAGGCACCAGACAGCAGAAATTGATGGCGGTCGTTCCACGACATCATAAGCGTTACGTATTACCCAGTAAGGATATCAAATTGTTATTCAGATGCATCAGTCTAAACTTCTTTAAAATTATATGCTATTAATACTAGATTCAGTCAGCAAGAAGGTGCATTTCGGTCCAACTGTTCACGGTCATGCCAGGCCACGTGCAAATCCTTCAGTTAGTCCTTCATCCAAGACGCTTTCATGGCACTTAGGATCAGAACAGAAGTCTCCCAAGAAAGCAACTCAGAAATCTTCAACAAGGTTTATCAAATTCAGCATTATAAAATGAATCAGTTCAACAAACTTAGATTTCTCATCCTGTCAGATTCAATCATATTTTGCAGTTCTGCAGTCCAAAGAACATCACAGAAACCAGCTAGTGCTTTTCATCTGTTAGGTACGTCTACTCTTTTTCTAATGTTGATGAATCTATATAGACTCTAGGATTATGAATTATCTTGTGTGAATCCATTTATCTTTAGACAATGAAGACGATACCCGGGTAAAATCTTCTTCAGCTGCTTCGGGTGCACCAATGCATCTCTTAGGCGCCACAAATAAGGTAAATCTGAAACAAGTAATATATACAAAATACTAGAGCAAATTTTTAACAGTCATGATTATGTTTGTAGGATTCATCCATAAGATCAAGGCCTATACCGCCATTGAAATCATTCGACAATCCCGCCAGACATCAGCAGATCATCTATGCCCCTCCTCGATCGAGAAGCATGCTTTCTTCTTTCTTTGTCAAACAGAAAACGCAAAAGCTCAAGGCTGGAGTTGGGGCTTAAGATCTCCTTCACCATAGCATTCAACTTCACCATCAATAAAGGATGAACCTCCTTGTTTGTATATGATAAAATTTATGTATCCTGTGAGACAAATAGGGAAGAATTTCAATTCTGTAATAAGTTGATCATAGTGTTTTTCCAGTTTTTTGTGACATTTGGTTAATTGTACATGGTTCAATTTTCATAGACTTTACATTGTTTAATACACCACAAATCTTTACAATGTCATTTCCTGAACAACAGCATTGTGTAAAAAATCAATTTCGTCAACTACTTCATTTCTGAATTTAAACCTATGAATACAAAATTTTATCCTTGTCAATGTTGATGGGCAACAATCAATATTTTCAACAACTTCATTTCTGATTTTGAGCTTTATATTTGTCCCTACATTTCAATAAGCAAGTGTAGCCTTCTACCCTGTTGTAGTTAAAAAAAAGGTGACAATTAACAATTTAAAAACATTAGTACTAAATAAGATGCAAACTCGCCACATTATACCATCAATTTTAGGGAAGAACATCAAGATCCACCGACAACATCTAGACACATAGAAAGAGGCTATAAATGTACTCCAGAGTAGATGTAATGACAATTGCAGGAGATTAGATTTGCAGTGAAATTTGTTGGTTGGTGGGCATGCTTTGTCAGTGTAATAATACACCACATATTTTTACAATGTTTTTTAAAATAAAATAGAGGGCAACTGTAGAAAACCATTTCCTGCATGGTACATTCTACCTTGCAAAATACTCAGATAATTTGGCTGGACCTTTTAGATTTGTAAGGCACCCATCAGTGCTGTTTATATGGCTGCAGTTTGTGTTCTGTAAGGCACCCATCATTTTTCTGACTGTATGAACAGATCAATCAATGCCTTATTTAGCTCAGAACCAACCTTAGAAGGACATTATCAGCATGGAAGACCAACACAGAACATCAACAAATTTGCCAACAAGATTATAAAGATAATACTGTATTAACAACATGTACTTACATGATAAATTGTCATTATACATAAGAAAGAACACTGAATATCCCATTAGTTAACCTTTCAAATTCTCAAGGTGTCAATTGGCCTCTGTCCTTTCGGATAATAACCGAGGAACGTTTTGAAGTATTCCTCCACCGATATGCTTTTGTACATTTGTGGACGATCATCGGTGATCAACTCTTTCAACGGTCCAATCTCGTTGTGACGTTCATTATCCCAGAACATTGCCACCGAAATCCTCTCCTTTTCCGAACTCGTGACCACCCTATGAACTGTACCTTTGAATATCCCATTGCTCATCACCTGAAGGCCAAAATGATAATCATCTTTTAAACTGAATCATCATTTTCTAAATTTAAACCCAAATAACAAATCATTACCTCCATTGCATCCCCAAGGTTCACAAATAGAGCGGAAGGGATAACGGGGACTTTGAACCACTGACCATCCTTCATAACCTGAAGGCCTTCAACTTCTTTGTCTTGCAAGATAATTGCCATTGTTGAGAAATCCGAATGAGGCTTTAGTCCAAGAACGCGCTCGGGATTGGGGCATAAAGGGTAGAAATTGAACCTCACATTCATCTCCACTTTTTCACCATACCGACTCAAGAACACATCCTCCTCCAACCGTAACGAGCGTGCCATCGCCTTAACCAACACTTCACACGCAATTTTGAGCTTTGCACCATAATCCTCAAGCATCTGCCTGCAAGACATAAATTAGCCTACTTTTTACAAAACTCTACATCAAAATTGATCAATGCTCATATAATAAACATACTTGAAGTTTACGGGTTTTTCAGGCCAGTATTTGAGCTTTCTTTCATTCTCTGGATACATATGAAGTGATAGTCCATCATTCCAATCGAGTATCTTGCCGTCGACTACCACTTGCTCATCACCATAGCCTTCGGTTCCACCTTTCTCTCTAGCGTATTTCATCTTTTCTTCCATGGGAAGGGCAAAGAATTGCTTCGACAGTTGACGCATCTCGTTAAGAAATGAGGTTGACATGCCATGATTTATCAACTTCAAAACAATACAAAACAATGGTTGATTTATAAAGCTATTACAAAACCAATCATTTATCAACTGACTCAACGTACTGATGCTGCTTAGAATAACTCATTGACAGAATCAGCATAAATGTATGACAGCAAATATTAATCATCTGAGTCCCTAACACATATATAATATGAACAACAACAACAACAACAACATTACACCAGTGCCTTAAGAAGGCACCCTTAACCCTCAACCTTAACCCTGTGTCATTAGATCATAGAGGTTGTTTCAGATGACCCAAAATGAAGGTTGTCTCAAAATTGCATATTCTGTCTACTACTTCACAAAATAAGAACACATTTAAATGAGTCATTTTGCTTCATTCTATATAATTCTAAAGCTAAGTAGTACTTTAGGTAAACATATACTCAGTAGAAGAAAAGTAATGTATATTGATACATTTCTCAGTAAGAGTACTATGCAATTTAGTGAACTAGTAGTAAAGTAACCTAATCACCTCCAATTACAGCAAAAAGCAAAGAATGCAAGATTCATGTAAATGGGAATGTTTTCTTTTGATGATTAGACTAGAAATTGAACCTGGAAGCAGCCATTGTAGACGAGAGCTGATCGGAGCTTGTCAAGTTCTTGATGTGAGGCAGAGGAAAGGAGACTAAGATCGATGATGATATCATCCATGTATGGAATTGAGGAATCGATTGGATGAGGGCAACCGTCCAATTTGTAGAAGAAATCTTTAGGGATTTGATGCTGATCATCGCATTTAGCAGCTAATTCCTGCACAATTAGCAGCGACGATGCGGGATCTTCTTCCGGCTTGCCAATTTCTTCCATTTTGTGTATTCAAACCAAATGGGTTCGCAGAAGAAAGGATGAACTTTTGGGGTTGAGAGTAGATAGAAGATGATGGATTTTGTTGGCAATCATGGGTTGGGTACGAGTTGGAAATCCGTACACGTATGCATCAATTTTATTTTAATCAACCCCAACTATTCTTTCAAATATTTCTTGATCCAAGACAAAATTCATATTTCATAAATCTACAATTTTTTAATTTTTTATTTATGAAAAAGACAAGGTACTCCGTCATTCTCGAAGGAATTAGAATGACAACCCCTCGTCATCGGAAGCGAAGTTCTTAAAGAAATGTCGATATAAAGTGAACATGTTCGAAGCCAGGAGAATTGGTCGAAGAGTTCTGATATAGTCATAAGATAATGCGCATAGATTATGAACATTACCATCAATAGATTATGAACATTGACGTGTAATTTGTGAACGCAGTCACAAACAGTTCGTTTTTACTACGTTAAGACTTGTTCGCACCGAAACTTTCGTTTGTGTAAAGAATCAATCTTGTCAACAACTTCATTTCAGGATTTAAACTAAGGATCCAAAAGAATTTCTTTGTCACCCACCAACTACTAGTGTTAAGGTGTAATAATCAATATTTTGAACTTTATTTTGTCCCTACATTTCAATAACCAAGTATACTATCTAGTTATAGTAAAGAAAGATAACAATTTAACATTAGTACTCCTAAATAAGATGTAAATTGGTCACACTATACAATCAATTTTAGGGAAGAACATCAAGATCCACCGACAATATCGAGACAATAGAAAGAGGCTATAATTGTACAATCTTTGCTTGGGGGCCAGAGCAGATGTAATGACAGTTGCAGGATATTAGATTTTCACTGAAATTTAGTGGTTGGTGGTGGGCATGCTGTCTTTTTTCACTTCTCAAATCAGGAAGAAAAAAAATGTCAAAAACATTTGGATGCGTCTGCCGGGAGTCGAACCCGGGTCTATTGCTTGGAAGGCAATTATCCTAACCGTTGGACTACAGACGCTTTGGTGATAGATTTATATAGTTTAAATTACACTATATTTCTCTCAATAATGTGCTTAAATTAGACAACATAGCAGGATTAGTGGCCTAGTGATGATGAGATTACATTCGACATATCAAGTTGAAATAATAGCTGGAGCGGGAGATAAATAATTAGCTCGAGATGAAAATTTTGTTTAGAAAAATATTTAAATATTCTATACTTTTAGTTTAATTTGTAATAATAGTGGTAAAATTTAGAAAAGGTAATAAATTTTAAAAATCTATTATTGATAAAACGAAGAAGGTAATAGTGTGTTGAGAATTACATGAAGATAGTTCTCCATTGCACTAGGGATATTACACTAAAAACTAAGTTAATTTAATACCTTATTTACTTCAAAAATAATATCATTCTAGCTAATGTTTGGTGTTCTAAATGTTTGTCATTTTAAAATTTTATGTCTTTTTTGCGTATATACCTTCTAGTTTTAGCAATACTTAATAAATGAAGAATACTTAATAAATGAAGAGACTTTTGCTACTAATAACTTTAAAAATATAATAATTAAATTGTAATATTTACATATTTTTATATATATATTTAAATATGTATTTAGTAGACTAAAATGAGATTCTTTCCGAAACGGAGGCATTAATATTTTTCTTTTACCAAACTCTCAACGGCTAAACTAAAAAAGTTAAGCTTTAATGTGTAAAAAGTTCTTACGAACGAAAGTCCTTAGCAGACACCAAATGACATGTGACGATGATTTACCAATATAGGTTGCCCAACAACTCTATTGAGAACGATATTTCCTCGATCTCCACTCTTCCTTTCAAATTCACCGATCAACCTTAATTTTGACTGTGGTAATTTTCTTCTTCATAGATGACAGTGAATGATGTCTACTTGTCTTTTCTCCCCCTCGCGCAGATACTTGACCGTATGATTGTGGGGAAAAATCCCGCACTCGGAAAATTTTAACTGGCACCCCAAACTTTTTTTTTAAAACCCGGTTCAGTTTTGGACGCAACTAGAATGCGCCCAAAACTAGATCGAATTTTTGAACATTTTGAAGGCAATAATAAAAAGAAATTTCATGGCAATCACTCTTGTACACATGAAATTCAATGCCTTAACATCACTCAATTTTGTATGTTTTCATTGACTCTTTTTTTCATGACCTCTTGTAATTAAGATTAGTCAAATTAATTTGAGTTTCTGATTTTAAAAACTGAATTATGTGCTATCAGTTTGTGTTTTCATATCGAATATAAATATAAAATGCAAAGAAAGATGTTTGGACAAGAAGGTTGTGATCACATGAGACGGGCTGCTAACATTGTTGTTGGATTAGATATTGGTGTTCCATGGTTAATGTGCAAGGAAGATGACTCTCTTGATCTCGTTATAAGTTCCAGTGTTCTTGTTGATAATCTTAATTCTTTTCAAAATAATTTTTTTAATAGTTAATGATCTTATTGTGACAGATTAATATACTTGCAACGACTTTTACTGTTATGTGTTTACTAAAACATATCTTACAAACCTCTCACGTGGACAGAGGTTTGGAGTGGATGATATGATTTTGTAGTAATTGACTTTATCATTAGATTAATAAAGTAAAAAGTAAAAAGCCAGATCAATAACTTTTTTCAAAGGTACACAAAGGCTTTAGTAAATTATACTCCCTCCGTCCCAAAATATGAGTCTCATTTTCCTTTTTGGCCGTCCCGAAATGTTAGTCTCATTTCTATTTTTGTCCATAAACTTCTTCCAATTATACTCTTACTCATATTATTTTAATATTTTACATTCATCATTTCCAATGCACTTATGTACTTTTCATTTGTAAACTCTTCTCCCATTGGTTAATGAATTATTTTAATATTTTACATTCATCATTTCCAATGCACTTATGTACGTTAAAGCATTTGCCTTAATCCAAGATATTTTTGTACAATGAGACTCATATTTTTGGACGGATGGAGTATATATATATACAAATAATATGCAGGTTTACAGAGTTTAGAGGACCGACTTACCAAAGAATCTAAATTCTCTATATTCAATTCATGTATCATGTGTCTTTGTAAAAGGATTTAACTTTTGCAATTACTAAATTTATACAAAGAGGGAGATCTGTTGTGAACTATATGGTATGCATTTTTTCCTCTTTCAATTTCTTTGTGCTTGAAGTGTTTACTTTTTACTTATCATAAACTACATTTTTCGTCATTAGTACCAAACTTTGAGCCCTTATCAGAGGCCGTTTGCATCTAATTTTAGTAATTGTAAACAATATTACATATTGCAATATGCTAGCATGTTGTTTTCAAACATTTACACTCAGTTTCCAACAAGCATGATAATTTAGTAAACACGTAAAAAATGTATACAATGGGGAAATGACATTTAATAACTGGTCCTCGAGTTTATTCAATTGTAATGAGTTATAGACAGAAAAATAGATCATATATTCACCAACTTGACTATTAATAGATCAAAATAGATTACGTTATTTTATATACCAAAATCTGTGGAGTTGGTAATAATACTGCAAACAAGACTTGAACAAAAATTTAGCATATAGAGCATTGAAGAAATTGCATACGCAAATAACATATATTTAAAAACTTTTGTCTTGTACATTACAAGAATATTAAAAATCATATTTTAAAAAACTTATGTCCCGTATATTACAATAATATTACAAAATGATATAACAATTTGGCGAATTGATAGAAGAGGTACAAATCATCAAACTCATTTGATTATATGATATAATATCATTTCAATATCTATTATGAAACATTTAAGAAATTATAATTACGCAAGACCCGTACGCGGGTTTCAGTCTGTTGATTTAAGCCTTAATAAAATAGGAACACCAATACACGAGCTGATTGTTTGGCAAAAAAAGAGCATCCGAGCTAATTAGGTAATGTGATGATTTTAAAGGGAGAGACGAATTCATAGGTAGTTGTGTGTCAATTGCTAAAATGATTAATAAAACATTCAGGAAATACATAATCACTAATTAAACTTTTTTTCTTTTTCTTTTTGATAGAACAAAGATTAGAGACTGCTTTGTCGAAGTTAGATTCTATATCATAAAGGGTTGTGAATATGATTAACCCAATCTAATTTTAGGACGCCTATTAAACAACGTTATCAGTCAGGAGGGTGTGAAATGCATTTTTCCCCGCGCGTAGCGCGGAGGCCCGTTTCTAGTTAATCATTTATTAAGGGATGATGACTTGTAATGAAGAAAATAAAAGCTTAGAAATTTCCGACATACCTACCATTATCAGTCAGGAGGATTTTATAATTTCAGGTTCTTCCTGCAAATTGTGTATTTAATATGGGTTTGATCACAATTAGTCAGTTTACTTAATCTTGTATCACAAGAAATTCCCTTTTTCCTTTGCAAATTCTCAGCTGCCAAAGGATTTATTAACACCACAATTATTATAGATATGTTCAAATTATTGCATTACAAAAATAGCATAATAAAGAGGTGGGTGTGAAATGCATTTTTCCTAATAAAAAAATATAATTATAAAGATGAGATCTGATGCAAGTATTCTTATGCTACGAACGTACGAATGCATATACGTTTTTTTATATTAATATGCATATTCTTCTACATTTCATACACAATTTATAACATATTGTCATAGATATATATATATACAAGCAAATTTTCACATATTTACGAAATAAATTATTCTCATTTATAGGGTATTTTAGAGTCACTCAATATTTTTTTCCCATCTATGAACATGAATGTCTCTGTCGAAGTCTCCTCTCGTGAATTATTCCAACGTCTTAGCTGGTTTCAGAAATAATAAATCGGTAGCCCACAAACCACAATCACCCACCAATCTCATTGCTGGATTTTCTGCTCAATTATTCCACTAATTTAATGTGTTTGGGTTTATAAATTTCTCTTCTTGATCAATTTTAGCTTTTATCTTCCTTTCCTTTTTACTGAACGCCGCAAGCAAGCAAGCTTTACTCAGTATTTCTTCCTCTGTAAATCTTTCAAATTCAATAATTTAGAAACCAGAAGAAGAAGAAGAAGAAGAAGAAGAAGAAGAAGAGGGACGAGAATCTTGGGCTTCTGTTGCACTTGCTAAATCTGAAAAGCAAAAGCATTCCTTTGTTTAAATCCCTCTTGAATCTTATCCTCCATTCTTTCCCAAAAGTCCATATTCTCTACATTGAATTTTGGATGGTTTTTCAAGATGGGTTCTCTAGAAGCAGGCGTTTCATTCAACAAAGATAGCCGTTTGGAGAGCTTCCGTTCTTTATCAAGCAGGATTGAGAGGCAAAACAGCAGAAACAGATCGGTAATTTCAAGGCTTTTACTGCCAAAGAAGCTAGGCTACTTGCAATGGATTTCCATCATAGCGATCTTCTCCTTGTTCTTGGGATTGTCCCAATTTTTTCTTCCGGTTTCAGTCATGGAAAGACCCAGACTCTCTCGGAAAAGAGATGGATTGTTCTCTTCTTTGAAGGATACTGTGGGTGACTTGGATTTCGGTGAAACTTTTAGGCTTGAGCCTAAATGGGTATTGGATAGATTTAAGAAAGGAGCAAGGGAAGTCAATATGTCATATGGGTCTAATTCAGTTGTCAGATTTGGTCACAGAAAACCCTTGCTTGCTTTGGTAGGTACTCAATTTCTCCTTGCTGTTTTTGTGCTCTAAGCTCCTTCCTGCTTGTTGATAGTTCTTGTTGTTGATGGATGATCAGCTTAGCTGAATAGTTACAATGTGATTGTTTTTTTTGGTATTCAAGGTATTTGCGGATCTAGCATTTGATTCATACCAGATATTGATGACCACTGTGACAGCTGCATTGCAGGAGATTGACTATTCATTTGAGGTAAATTTATGCAGCTGTGTTTTGTTTTTCATCTGGAGCTTATGGCAATTGTGCTCTGTGAAAATTTAATGCTAAGCTTATTCTTAGTGTTCAGTATGAGAGCTGAAGCCATTATGCTCCAGAACATTAATGTCAACAATTTGGGGTATCAGCATTGTATTCTGTAATTACCTTTGAGAAATAAAATCTAGGGACATGAAAAGATCTTATGACGAAACAAAAATTTGGGGTAGAAGTAGGTAATACTATTGGCTTTGGATAAATTAGAAGAATACCTGTCAATATCCTCAGGTTTTCTCAGCTGAAGATGGTCCTGCAGTTAGTGTATGGCGTTACATGGGAGTTCCTGTTACCATTGTTCAGACTGAGGAGTGTCAAAGTGTAGATGTCGATTGGTTAAAGTATGTTTTTCACAACCGGAAGCTGAATTGTTAAGTCTGATTCAGCGTTTTTGTCAGCTTGAATGGTTTAGGTAAATAACTGTTGTCTGAATTGTATTCTATGTTTCTGCAATCTGCAGTTATGATGGCATACTTGTTAACTCACTTGAAGCGAAGGGCTTTGTATCCTGGTAAGTTTTCTCATTTCTTGATATTAGCTTCTTACATCAAAATTCTCGCATTCTGCAACCTTCACACATTTTCAGTTCAGCAAATTAAACATACATATCTATAATCCGTTTAACTATTTTGGATACAAACACATCCAATTTTTTTGTTACTTTTGGACATCTCTTAATCTGGTATGAACAATCTTATTTGTCACAGTCTAATGCAGGAACCTTTCAAGTCACTGCCATTGATATGGACCATTCATGAAAGGACTCTGGCTACTCGTTTGAGTCATTACACATCAAACGGGAAGACTGAAATCCTAAGTGCTTGGAAAAAGAGCTTTAACCGTGCCACTACTGTTGTCTTTCCAAATTATGCTCTACCGGTGAGACATTCGATTCATGTACTAAAAATCTAGAATGAATGATTTGTACATACTTTGTCATGCTGGCTAGAAAATAAAGATACACTCCCAACTCCAAAAACATACGCTTTGGATTTTCAATTTAACTATAAGATGCCCAAAGATATGCTTTGAGTGACTCATGACATGACTGATAATTTTGGTTTCTATGGTTTCTCTCACAGATCATGTACTCCAGATTTGATGCAGGAAACTACTTTGTGGTTCCTGGTGCGCCTGCTGAGGCATGTGGGTTAAGCCATTTCTTGAACCCGAATGAAGAACACCTTCATTCCGAGCTGGATATCAAGCTTGATGATTTTGTAATTGCAGTTGTGGGGAGTCCTTTTTCGTATAAAGGCTTGTGGCTTGAGCATTCCCTCATTCTTCAGGCTCTTAAGCCTCTTCTTGCTGAATTCCCATCTGAACACAATTCCAGTCTCAAAATTTTTATCGTAACAGGCGATGGAACGAACAATTACACCGGTGCAGTGGAGGTATTATACTCTTTATATGCATTCAGTTCGGTTTATGCCCCAAGATTAACCATGCCATGTTGATATATCATGTTAAGGCTATCTCTGCTGGCTTAAAGTATTCAAAAGATGCCGTGAAGCATGTTGTGGGCGATGCAAATGCAGATATAGTTCTTAAAAAAGCTAGTGTTGTAATCTATGGATCGTTCCTGGAAGAACAATCATTTCCAGACATCTTGATGAAGGCTTTGTGCTATGAGAAGCTCATTGTTGCTCCTCACCTCTCTATGATTGAGAAGTTTGTATGTTCCTTTCATTTATAATACCCATCTTGAGTTCTTTGGTGAATAAATAACTAACTAAAAATTGGTGGTAAATTTAGGTTGATGACAGGGTCAATGGCTACCTCTTCCCGAAGGATAATATTCACGTATTAACAGAGATCATGTCACAAGTGATTTCAATGGGAAAATTAACTCCTCTGGCTCGCAATGTCGCTTCAATTGGAAGAGAAACTGCTAAGAATTTGATGGTATCGGATGCTGTTGAAGGCTATGCTTCACTGCTTAAAAGCATGCTGAGGCTCCCATCTGAAGTTGCTACACCCAAAGAATCCTCAAAAATTTCTATAAAAAACAAGAAAGAGTGGCAGTGGGATATCTTCAGAACGATTCATGGTGCAGTATATAGAAATAGAACATTAAGCAGTTTAATATATCTAGAGAAGATTGAACATCAGAACCAGAGCCAAGCAAGTAGTACCCTGGAGGAAGATGAAAGTTTTATGTATAGAATATGGGAGGAAGAAAAAGAAACACAGATGGTTTATTCAAAAAAACGAAGTGAAGATGAGGAGGTGAGAAAAATACTTAATTATTTCAATGGCAGGAAAGTTTATATTTTTATTAATGTTCTATGGGTTTGGTGCTTTTTGTTGCAGTTAAAGGATAGAACTGTGTCAACTCGTGCAACATGCGAAGATGTGTATCGGAATGCTAAAAGGGCTGATCGAGCTAGGAATGATCTCCATGAAAGAGATGACGGAGAGCTCGAGAGGGCTGGACAGCCATTATGCATCTATGAACCGTACTTTGGTGAAGGAACATGGCCTTTTCTGCACCGTACTTCTCTTTATAGGGGAATAGGTCTGGTGAGTTAGCAGATCTGATTTTTCTAGTATCTATCAGCTTGTGAATTGAGATTATACATTGATATGAATTGATAAGTGTACGACTTCTGATTGACTCTTGAATGTGTCAATTGGCATGTGTTAGTCTACAAGAGGCCGAAGACGTGGAGTTGATGACGTTGATGCATCTTCTCGTCTTCCACTTCTCTCCACCACTTACTACCGGGATTTGCTTGGAGAAATGGGAGCTTTCTTTTCAATAGCTCACAGGATTGACCGTGTACACAAGAATGCATGGATAGGATTCCAGTCTTGGAGAGTGACAGCTAGGAAGGTATTTGTCTACTTTCTATTTTATCATCTTTGACATACTTGACTCCATTAAGATACACATCTCATTCTTCAAGGCTCAAACAGGAATCTTTATCCAAAACAGCAGAAAATATGTTATTGAACGCGACCCAGACACGAAAAAATGGGGATACACTCTACTTCTGGACACGTATGGACTTGGACCCAAGAAACCCCAAAAAGTTGGATTTCTGGTCATTTTGTGATGCTGTTAACGCTGGGAATTGCAGGTATGGTATTATTATCCTAGTGAACTTTTTCAAGTAATTGGCTCCCTATCTTTTTCATTTGAAGTGTTACCCACATGTTATCTTTTGGCTTGAAGGTCAGCTTTCTCTAGCGCGCTTAAGCGGATGTATGGAATTAATCACACCTGGGATTCTCTTCCGCCCATGCCTGTTGATGGAGACACTTGGTCAGTTATGCATACTTGGGCTTTGCCCACAAGATCCTTCCTAGAGTTTGTGATGTTTTCAAGGTAATAGAGACATTATTAGAATTTGGTCAAGGAGAAGAATGATTTTTAAGCTGTAACTTATCTTTTCTATGATTGCAGGATGTTTGTAGATGCAATGGACGCCCAAATGTACGATGAGCACCATGAGAACGGGCTATGTTATCTAAGCCCTGCCAAGGTATGTCTAAAACTTGGGTTTGATTGTAGATGCAGTCATAAGATGTCAATGGAAATATCATGTTATGAAAATGTTGTGCAGGACAAGCACTGTTATTCGCGGGTGCTTGAGCTACTCATCAATGTCTGGGCTTACCACAGCGCTAGAAGAATGGTGTACATAAACCCTGAAACCGGGGCTATGCAGCAGCAGCATGTGCTAAAAAGCCGAAAAGGGAAAATGTGGGTAAAATGGTTTTCATTCAACACACTCAAGAACATGGATGAGGATCTGGCAGAGGAAGCTGACTCAGACCCGTCAAAGAGAAGATGGTTATGGCCATCAACCGGGGAGATTTTCTGGCAAGGAATGTATGAGAAAGAGAGAGCTCTTCGGTTGAAGGACAAGGAGAAGAGGAGGCATAAGAGTAAAGATAAGTTGGAGAGGATGAGGAGACGAGCGCACCAAAAAGTATTAGGGAAGTACGTTAAACCGCCACCCGAGGAACTCGAGAGCGGGAATTCGACATTGTCTGAAGAAAGATGATAGCATCTTGTTTGTCCTCGTATAGATTTAGTTGATCATTCTTTTGTATGTTTATGATAGCTTTCTTTTCCCCCACTTAGCTTGTAGAGGTTGAAAAGAATACAGGAGTGTGTTGAAAGGATTTGCCTGTATATTGTATTTTTATTCACTTGATTTGCTCATTATCTTTCTTGTATTATCCCTTTCATTTCACTCATGTGATTTTTGGATAAAAGAACATGTTTGAACAACACTGACTGCTAATACCTTGATGTTTGAACATGTTTGAGAAGATGGTGCAAGAAGCTGAGAAGTACAAGTCCGAAGACGAAGAGCACAAGAAGAAGGTGGAGGCCAAAAACGCACTCGAGAACTACGCCTACAACATGAGGGACACGATCAAGGACGAGAAGATTGGCGGGAAGTTGTCACCCGATGAGAAGAAGAAGATTGAGGATGCAGTGGAGGCTTCAATTCAGTGGCTCGACGGGAATCAGTTGGCGGAGGCGGAAGAGTTTGAGGATAAGATGAAGGAGTTGGAGAATGTGTGCAACCCCATGGATGATGATGCTCCTCCTGCAGCTGGTGGTGCTGGGCCCAAGATTGAAGAAGTGGATTAAGCTTTCTTTGTTTGGAGATTTGACTGTTATTGTTGGTTATTGAGTTTCGGATTTGGAGTTTTTAGTTGGTATAATTTTTGGGTAGCAAGTTGTCATTGAATATGCTTTTGTGACATTTTGGAACAAGCTTTGACAATTTTCATACTCCTTTTCTCCTTTTCTGTGTTTGGCATTTGCTGTTTCGTTTTATTCAATCAGGAGAATTTTCCAACACTATAACATGCTAAAAAGAATTAAACACCAGTTGAGGCACAACAGTTCATTTTTTTTACTGAGACCAACACTGCAGGTTAAGTAAAATTTGATGTTGTTATATGCAAGTCAAAGCATCAAACAGCTCCAATGCTAACTACTTGTAAAAATAAAACTAAAATTTACAACAGACACACTGCAACAATGAAATATAGAAGCTAAATTTCACCTAACTACAATCACATCTTTTTAAACTCCACCCTGGACTGTTCCTGAACTGTTCCTGAACTATCAAACACGGACCCAGAATAATTCCTGAACTATCATAAAAGGCTTCAATATTTGCATCTTCAGGAATTTGTGAAGACAAGCAATTTCCCTGATGAATTCCCTGATGTGCTTACACAAAATACCTTTATAAGTCCATGGCTTGGAGCATTTCTTCATGGAGAAACTCGGGACTCTCTGAAGATCCACACTAAGCTTCTTCGTGCTCGTATAACGGGCCAATGACTAGCATTCCTCATAACCCCACTAAAACCATGCACCCATTGTGGCTCAAGCTGCAGTTAAAAAGTTTCTTAGGCCTATCTAGCTCAATGTCTGAGCTCAGAAGGTTCTTCCAAAAGCCAAAAAACACTTGCCTGCATTCGCTGCATCTTATGAGACCGAACAAAGTCTTTCTTGTAACTCCTAAGCTGCATCATCCCCAATGCATTACAATTTACAAGGTCTTTCCTTGAAAATCTTTCCAGCCTTGGGAAGATTCAGGGGTATGTTAAGTTGTTAATGTTAGGAGGTCTGTCAAGATCAACTTCTTGTAAGTTATCAGAGACAAGCGGCAGAAGCGTCTGATCGTCTATTTGTACACTACATTTCATCATACAAGTTATGATCTACTGATGCAGATGTTCATGAGATTCAAAAGCAAGAACACGAGCATGGAATAAATGAGAAATCACGCAGATTTAAAACAATAACACCCAATAGCAAGAGAGCAACAGTTTCAAGCATAACAAAAGCGAAAAAGCAGCATTAAGAATCTTCTTTATTTATAAAGAGTAACACCCAACAGCAAACCTAAACAGCTCATGGGCACTTATAACATCAAGTCGTCAAGTTGACAGCAAAGATATATTACTATGTTTGGCATTTCACTCCTTTTTTTATAACAAACCAGACACTTGATAGATGCACTTGAGCTGTTACAACACATGATCTGAAGCTTTCTATATTCAAAACAAGAATCTAAGGAACTTGAAAACTACAGCATGATAATTAAACAAAATCTTTAATCAAGAAGACAGAGATGATCCATGTAATTGAACTTCACTTCCATCATTGATTTGTTGCCAGTAGACCAAACCTTTGGACCAATCAATTCCATTCCGCGTCACCAAAAGATTGAATTTGGGACATTGTTAATATCTTGGAGCTGTTTGAGTAAATGAGAAAACTTGTAAGATGTGGAAACGAAGTTTTTAAACAAAGAACGAAGATATTTTTGGATTTACCTCCCCCCATTGTGGCTTCAGGCAATCTTTCGATTGAATACTTGTGCTGTGTGATGTACATAATTGGCACACCAGGTACCTGTTTCATTAACAAATAAGCATGAGTTAAATAAACCTTATGATGAACAGGACTCACTGAGGGGGGGAAATTGCCAAAAAATGAAAGCATCCATTCTTACCTTTCTAATTCTCCGCTTCAGATCTCGATCACAAGTCGCAACAATGTAGCATTTATGCTGGGCACACAAGTGATTTAGTATCAGACAATAACCAGGAGACAACATACTTATGTTCAACTAACTCACTCTTTTATCCATTAAACAGGAATATTACAGGCTACTTATGACAGAAGAACACATAACTCAATCCAGATAACTTCAGAAATAAAGATCATACCTGCTTAACCCTGTTTTCAATGCAGTCATCAGCATAAGTGCCCTTATGGGTACATGGAAGCCTCTCAAACCTAGGGTCCTTTGCAATCCTATAAATTAAAAAGATGTGAAATTCAAATCTTCATAATCCTAGACATGACACAATCAGTAATGCAAGGATTTTACTCAACCAAATGCAATAGCCTAACATATTAATCAGACTTTTCTTTGGTAGATACATGATAAGCTATCTCTTCGGTGAAGCATTAGTGAAGATCATACCTCAGAGCCACGCGATACTTCTGACCCAACTTTTCAAGCTCAGCCATGACACAATCAGTAATGCAAGGAGTACCTTTTATATCACAAAACACACACACATGTCACTCGAAGTACAAACGCAATGGATCAATCAAACTACAAGGTTATACATACTAAAAACTCACATTTAGCATATAGGCACTGCAACATTCCTTGCTCGAGATCAAGCTGCATCATAAACACCATCCATAATCCACATTTATCACATACTATTATACACAATCAAACTAGAAGGTTTTGCATGATAGCAATTGAGCAATAACCTTATTCTGGATAGAGAAATTGATGAAATTGGTATCAACAATAACCCTATAAGGGGGCTTCAAAGCCTCGTTATGCTTAAAGAACAAAGCAGAAGACACATAAGGCCTAAAACATACACAATCAGTCAGAACAACAAAGAGAATATACAATTTCGTTTCTATTCTCATACAAATTAAAGCTTACACGTTTCTTGGAAGATCTTTCTGAAGGTCCTTTCTGTTTGGGTTAAATACTTCCTGTTTTTGTCTGAAACCAAAAAAGAAGAATCAGTATTAGGGATATCAGAATATAGTGAGAAAGAGCGAGGGAAGTTGGAGTTTGTACTGTTTAAGAGCTTTGGAAGTGATGATGTTCTTCTTGACTGCAAATTTCGGGCCTTTCTTTGCTCTTCCCATGGCTGCGCAATAAACCCTCGTTGCAGAGAGAAAAGATGGAGATTTTTTTTGTTAGAAGATAGGCTAGGTTGAAGATGAAGATGTTTTCTTGTTTTAATTGAGTGGGCTTTTTTTCATAAATAACTCCGAGCCTTATTGGGCTTTTCTTGGCCCATAACATTTCAAAGAGCTGGACTTAATTACGGCCCATTTCATGTCTCTAAAAAGGGGAAAATACTGTCCAAATAGCCTTTTTATAATAAATTTGATAGTTAAGGGACCAGAACTATATGCAAATGGGTCCTAGATTTATATCTATATTAACATTACAGTCCAATTTGAATCAAAATGATCATCAAATCAATGATAACAATTTAATATGTCTGAAATTTGTATAGGCGACATCCAAATGAATTTCATATGACTAATCACATTTATTGATTGGAAAATCAAACTCCAATTAGTTGTTTTTTCAACGTTTAGATAATATGTCTTATTTAATAGAGTTTATATTAAAAATTTTGAGTTTAGGTCGAAAACTTAAAGTTAAATATTATGTTGGAGACCATGAAATTGGATTATTACATAATCAAGGATGTATAGTTGCTCATGGTGGGTCCCGCCAACCAAAAAGACAGATTTGACAGGTGGCAGATCCCAGATGAGAAGCCAAAGTTGCCCTCAACTTTGGTCGTGGCCCATTTAGCCCATTGGGCCCTACTTTAGATTGCATGGCCCACTCAATTTCATAGCCCTCAACTTCCACTTTTGCTCTTCTAAGTGATCATAATATATTACACATTTGTAGGTCAATTTATTAGGTAAATAAAGTCATAGACATATTAATGCTTAATATATTCCATATAAAATTTTAAACTAAGCTTAAACATAATGCGATTATACATCATACAAATCTGTCAGTTGTTTAATCATGGCTTAGTTTGTGTTCTTTTGTTTTAGAAATAAGATTAGTATATAGAAGATTATTTCAAAAATGAAAAAAAAATGTGGGGATGATTATTTAAGTACGAATATATGAAAGGTTTATTCCTATATAGTTTTGCACATTTACAAATTTGTGCATGTATTTAAAATGGTATGGAAAATTAATATGAATGTGCATGTGAATATGAAAGAAGGTGCATCCGTACGTTAATTTACATCGATTTTTCAATATAAAATTAGAACAAAAAGTTTTCACTGTTTTTTTTCAAGCTTTTATGTTCCGAAACACAATAATTACATTATATGGATGCTTCAAAGCATAACAAATTCTAACAATAATAATGCATATAATTTGTTTTTTAACGTCTCATCATATCGAATATGCCATCACAAATTATACCATTATATTCCTTTCGTCTTTAGTATTGCTTGCATAGTTGCATGCATCTATATATATAGCTTAGTCCGAACTTTATGATTGTGTCATGAGTCATGACTCATATAAAGCTATGTTTGCAACTTTTGAATGATTCAAGAATTGATCTTATAAAGATTGTACCAATATTTATGTTTCCAACTTTTTGTTATAATAATCACTCCATACTAGTGTATGTACATATGAGATTTTCACTAAACATGTCTTTTGGTTAATATATTTTTAATAGAAAAAACAGTTTTTGTGCACTTTTAATTAGTAATTCGTGGTATAGAGTATAGACTAGGCCAAAAAAAAAATCGGCTTTTTTTAATTGGTTGAATATGAGTGCATTATTTATAGCCAAAAAAGAAATTCTCAATGGTGAAATCCAGCATCCATATATTTGACCTTTTGATTATGAAATGATTCATACAAAGAACCTTTTTTGTCATCCTACCTATGTCTTGACTTCCAATAAATTGATATGCACTTGTTTTTGTTACACTTTAGTACTATATATCTATAAACCCACTTTTCAATTCATTTCATTTACACATCATTGTGTAGTTTGTTCATTTTTCAGACACTTAATCGTGGTTTCGATTTTGATAATGACGGAACTTAAACGAGGGCAAAGGATGATCTACACAGTTTTAGTAATACATATGTCTATCTGTATATAAATTGCAATATATGTGTGCATTATCATCGATCCGTTTTATGTTTCACGTATGTTTTTGTTAATTATTTTATGGTTTTTAAAATCCTAAAGATATTCAAACTACAATAAATGTATGAATGCAATTGTAACATAGATACTTTTATCAATGACTCTAAAATAAGCTAAAAATGATAATGGAGGGGTGAGATTTCGTTTCAGGTTTTTGTCTTTGTAACATACCTTCATTTTTCATAGGAATTACAACCACTGCCACCGAAGTTGTTTTGATTTGTAAAATTTAGAGAAGGGTAATCACGTCCTTTCACATTATGGGTCTGCCTCCTCTCCTCTCTGTCTCCCCCAACGCGTTTTCTCTCTCCCCTCCCGCTCCCTCTCTCTCTCGAAACCAGTTTCTTCCCTCTTTGTCGGCTTCAACCTTCTGCTCCCTTCTGGTCGGATCTTGAAGACGGAGACGGGCACCCGATAGTCTTCGTGGACCATCGTTCTGGGGCCATCCAATCTTCAAAAATCAAGCTACACATTTCATGGTGACTTATTTGAAGAATTCACTCGGATTTTATTGAGAAGAAGCAATTTCGGCGACGCCGGAGCCGCCGAATTGGCGAGGGAGATCTGGCCCATTCTCATCGAAGTCGCTCCTTCGAGGTCGGCGCCGTCAATGAGATCGCAAGCCTCAAAGCTTTTTATAGAAGAATTTACAAACAGATGAGTAAATCAATGGAAAAAGTTCATTGTTTCATTGTGTTTTTACTTTTTAGTACTAGCAAGCATCTACTTGAGTGTTTAAGATATCCAGTTATTTCTTCATTCTTGTGACCTTGTACATATTTCATTTTATTAATATTGTGAAGTGTTCGTTCTTTCTGTTATCATTATCATTAATGTTAATTCGAAAGACCGGTTCTTGATAGACTGCCTAATAGTTCTTGATTTTTATTTATAGACTCGTTATCATAAGAATTTGATATACCCCGTGCAAAGCACGGGGCCCGGACACTAGTCGAAAGAAGCATATACATAGTGGTGTTGCCACTAAGTCACAACTTTAGAACTCACTTTGGCACAAGTAGAGTTATGCCAAGTAAGAAAGGCGGACTACATAGTGCATGCAAAATCTCTTGTCTTCCCTTTTAGTTTTTGTCTCCTTACTTAATTATAATTAGAGAAAAGTTCGAAAATTTCATCACTATATTATGAGTATTGATGTATAATATATCTATGAACGCGAACTGTTCGTTTTTCCTACGTTGATAGTTGTTTGCACCGAAAATTTCCTCATTATATTATGAACAATTTGAATATTACGATTCATGTAGATTCCAACTTATAATTCAACCTTTGCTAAGACAATATTTATTATATAAATAAATGTTACAATATACTATCAAAGACAACTTTAAGAGACCTCATGTATAATTTATTGGATGTTTGTTCAACCATCCCTGCTCCCTATCGATCATAAAGGCTTCAAGAATTAAAAAAAAAAACAGATGAACCAAAACACGTAAAGGAGAAAAAATGAATTACAAAATAATCCATTAACTTTGTGAAAGAAGAATTAATTTATCATTATTATTAAACTATTTTTATTTAAAAAATTAACCTTTGGCGATTGGACAAGCCACTATGATCGTGACCATTTGATTAATAAATCACTAGTCCCTCCTGCCCGTGCTACGCACAGACCAAATGAATTTTAATAAATTAAAATTTAGTACTCTATACATATGAATTAATAGGTGTACTATTGTCTCATATGTTTAACTTATATTTTATTTTGAATCTCGAATATAATTTTTTAATCTATTATTGCGTTTAACTATTTTGTTATATCTTTAAAGGAATTAAATAAAATTTGAAAAATTAAATAAGAATGTACATAAACATACTAAATGCATACACGACACGTGGAAAATACAAGTTTTAACTTCTTTTTTTGGTCAAAAATACAAGTTTTAACTTTAATCGTTTAGGAAAAACGAATAAAACTATTTTTAACTTCTACCAGAAGACCAAAATATAGATCAAACAACTTTTCCATTGAAAATTAAGAAAATTCAATAACAACATGACACATAATAAGAGTTTTTTGCAAAACATTCCTCTTCGAATTTCCAAAATATTTAATTGAAAAGGTAATTTTGTTGTTTTGGTTTATAAATTTTAAGTTGAGATTCTTAATTTTTTATTAACTTAAAAGTTGAGATTAATTTTATCTAAAGTAAAAATTGAGATTATTTTTATTATTTTTGTATTATATTATGTAAATTTAGGTTACTACTAAAGAATATACCGTTGTAGGATATTTTGTTATTTATTGTGTAATGATATAATAATCACATAATTTTATTTTACCAAATGAGAAATATTGAAATTTGTCAAAATTAATCTTTTTTAGCCTCAAATCATTACTGATGAAGTTCTTAGTCATTATAGATATTTCTAGCACGGGAAAAGATCATATAATTATATTAAAATATTGAATTTATATCTTATTATATCTTAAGTAGACCTGTCAAAAGCTTATCCGACCCGGGAAAAACTCAACCCAGCCTGACCCGAAAATTCATGAAACCCCTATAGGTCAAACTCGAACTGACCCGTACTTCTCGAAACTCTTCGGGGAATCCACTTTTCACATATTTTCTTTCATTTAAATTAAAAATCATAATCAATTTGATGAAATAATAATATAATATTATTATTTATTATTAAAATATTGTTAATTTTTTTCTTTATTACAATAAAAAATCAAACATTTCGAAACTGTTGGTTGACCCGAACCCGAACAAACCGGAAATTTTGTCGACCCGCTTAACCCAAACCCGTTTTCGACTCGAATCCGATCGACCTGAACCTGAGCTGTTTGACCCACTTTCCAAGTATAATCCCAAGTTATTAAATTAAAAAAATTGTCTTTATCAAATAAGAAGTGAAATATGTGACCGGAAAATGAAAAGATTAAGATTTTTGAAAGTGTTTGCTAAATATATCTTCTTCTTTTTTATTTATTGAGAAAATATGTTACTTATAAATTTTGTAAATCATTTTTTTTCTCTTAACCCATAATTCTACTATGTTGATATGATTTATGTTGGTTTAATTTGTTTATAATATATTTGATCTAAAGAAAACTTTATCTATACATATCTTTGATTTATCCTGATTTATTTTGTGAAAAACAAATTATTTCAATTATATGAGCCTTAAAACAATTTATTTCTATTAAATATGAGTTATCATGTTTACAAAACATCATTTTTTCTTAATTGGATTTATCCTATTGATGATTCTTTTGTTTACAATGAATTTGATATGTAGAAAATTTTATTTATAAATATCTTAAGTAACATTATTTTCCGTTTATATGATTCATTAATGATTGGATTTTGTTTATTTATTACAATAAATTTGTTAAAAACTTCTATGTGGACTTTAAGAATGAATGGAATAAAAATTTCCAATTATATGATCCCCAAAAGATAATATTTAATGTAATTGTTTTAATTTTTTTATATATAAATATTGAGTTTTGAAATTACTACGTATAGTTAGACATAAAATTTGTCTATCTAATTTTTTTAAATGAATATGTCTAATATGCATGACAATGGATATTTTTTTCCAATTTTATTATTATCATCGTAAATTCGTAACCAATTAAAAATAATCATAATGATGAATTTCAAATATAATTAATCAAAAGACAAAATCCGATGATAAAACGCTTTGTATAATTTATGATGCGTAATATGAATAAAAATCTATTCAATACGATGGATTTGGAATACAACTCTATAATATATAATTTTTATATCATAATATAGTCTATATATAATATTTTAATCTTAATCATTATAGTGAAATGACTTTGTTATGAACATTTTTTCTTAACATTTTTTCAATTATAATATTTTTATTCTATATTTTAGTTTTTTTTTCTAATTATAAAATACCATTTTTTTGTATTGGACTTTTTTTATGGATCAAAGAAAAGCCCAATCGAGTATGAATATATTCATGAATATCTTTTCGAATATAATGAGTTAATAGAACTATTTGTGCCCAATACCCTATTGGGCACAATAATATGAGTTACTGCATCACTTAATTAGGTTATAAGTTTCTGCCCCTCTCCTTCCCTCCCTTCATACACGCACTTCACATTTCAGATCTGGCCCCCTTTCTTCTTCTACCTTCTCCACCCTAAATCTGATTCTGAATACGCAGCTCATCATCTCTCCAAATTTGAGAGTTCAGACAAGTAATATGCAGTTCATCATCTCTCCAAATTTGAGAGTTCAAACTTCTCAGATAGTTCATCATCTCTCCAAATTTGAGAGTTCAAACTTCTCACATAGTTCATCATCTCTCCAAATTTGAGGCTCTGAATTCCAACATGAAAGCCGGTGGTGATGCGAGTTCCACCTCCTCAAAGGCCATTCCATGGCTTTTCAGATGTCATATCTCAAACGATCTTTTCCGAGATCCCGTCATCTTGAGCACTGGATATGTAAGTAATTTCTCTCACCTCCTCAGTTCCTGCTTCTCGCCATCCTCGTTTTTCAGTAATTTTTTTTGTTTATAATCTAATTGTTAAAGTAGTAGAGGCAGATGAGAGGCTTGTTTTTCAGGTTTTGTAATTAGTTGTTTATGGTTGTATCAGACTTACGATCGACGTTCCATCGATGGAATTCTAAATAAGGACTTGGAAGATTCGGATAGAGCACAAATTAATTTGCTACTGCAGGATCAGGATCTCAAATCCGCAGCCAAGCAACTGAAGTTGAGTTTGTTTCTTTTCTATTTGAGTACTCTTTTCTTCCGATTGATCATTAGTGCATATAGTTTTGTCTTAGATCTGGATTGTTGGTAACCAGGATTGTTCTGATTTTGCGTGCAATGTGATGATTGTTGATAGTGTAGTGCTCGATCTTGATTCTTGATTCAGTTGGCTTGCAATTGAGGCTTATGAGTGAATCTTGAAATTGACTGCAATGCTCTCAGATTGCAGATGATTGAGAAGTTTTAGATGTAGTTTTGTTGACTTCAATTTTTCATATTTTTTGTAACACAACTTCTGATTTGGCTTTTAATGTAATTCGTCCTATATACTTGCTTTGAAGCTCAAGTTGTGGAATAGAAGATCATGACTGATTTTTTGTATTTTTCTTCTTGTGATCTGTAAACAGAGGTGGAAGCTAATTTAGTCTCATCAGTAATTTAGTATGTTGACAGTAGAGGAAGCCATGTTGCATATGTGAAGATCTCTACATCAAAGCTGTTGAAATCCACTGAGCAATTGCCATGAACTTCGTTTATGATACAACAATGGATAGGTATTTTCGGCTCAGATCCTCGTTGAACCGTCCGCGCTTGACAAAGGCTTGGTTTGGCAGCAAACTTGGCAGCAACCATGGCAACAAATATTGTAGTACGGTTAATAAGGGTGTTTGACCTCTTATTAATCGTGTTGATAAATTAATTTAGTATGTTGATACTTTAATTTAATGTGTTGACAACTTCTTTTTAGTATGTGTTGACAATTTTTTAGTGTGTTTATAGTTTTTAAAATGTGTTGACAATTTTATTTAGTATGTTGACAAGTTTTGTAAAGTGTTGACAATTTTGTAATATTACTCGTGTTGTATGTTGTTGACCGTTTATTAGTCGTGTTGACAACTTATTATTCTTGTTGACAACTCTGTTAAAAAATTTGTTGACAGCTCTGTTAAAATTTTTGTTGACAACTCTGTTAAAAATTTGGTTGACAGCTCTGTAAAAAAAATTGTTGACAACTCTGTTAAATTTTTTGTTGACAGCTCTATTATAATTGCCACGTCAGCAAAGAGGTATTTCCTTATAACTTAAAAAAGTGATGCAAAAAGTTAAAAAACATTACAGTTTTGGGGTAAATACCCCAAAACTGGTGAGTTAATATCTTTGTGATTATCTCATGTGAATATTTTTCAACCACCTACAAAATTATAACATTATTTTTTTTATTCCATTTTTTGAGCTATTACTTATTCATACAAATTTTAGCATTTATTGACAATTTTAAGAAAAGAAGAAGATATTTTATATTGTCCAATTTCTGATAAGTTATATATTTGATTTTCAAAGATAAAAGAAATTTGATACGATTTATCTTGGCTTCTTTCAGTATTGGACTTTAAGGTGGGTCAAGCAAAAATCCAACTTAAAATGAATAAATGAATAGATATCTTTATGAATATATTAAATGAATATTTGTATCTATTACTATAAACATATTCAACGTTGCTCTTATTTTGTATATGGAAAATTGAAGTTTTTCTACTTATCTGTGTGATTGATTATAGAAGTATGGAACATATGTTATGATAACGATTCATATATATATATTGTTTAAGATATTTCACCTAATGCTAAAAATATTATTTGATAAAAAATAGTTTTAAATCACATAAAACTCCTCTCATAATATATGTATATTTTAATCATTATACTCTTTATCATTATATTTAATAGTTTGTCTGTGTATGTATTTAATATTGAAATTATTTTAGTAGGCTAATAAAGAATAATTATTTTTTCCTATTTGATAAGATTTTTATTTGATAATATCTCTAGAGAATATAAAATTCATGAACAAAGAATATAGTAACATACTTTACAATATAACGATATAAAATATATTATTTTTTCAAATTTAATATATTTTAAGTATGTTATTGCAAAGATGTAGTGTACTCTGCAACTGCCAACTAACAATCTATGTAGTGTAAAAAATATTAAACCTAATATATTTTATTATCTTTTTTCAACTAAAATATTTTTCAGTATATTTTATAGCTTTGATATTTTTCCAATTATAAAAAAAATATCTGTTTTTTAATAAAAGATAAAATCTTTATGAGGAAATAGATTGATATAGTTTCTTAAAAGATAATCTTTTATTAAATAATAATAGATTTATTTGAAAAATATAGGTGAAATTGTTTTTTAAAAAATACGAACTTTCATAATGGACTTTTTTTCCGGTGTGCCAAGCAAAAAGCTCAACCCAAGATGAATATATTCATGAATATCTTCTTGAATATCTTGTGTGAATATTTTTCAACCACCCAAAAAAATTATATATATATGATTGTTTATGTACAAGTTTGTAAAAAGTTAATCAAAGAAACATTATTAGTGTTAAAAAATGTTTGTATCTATACCTCTATGCTTTGGTTCATTAAAACTAGCACCTATAAGAACTCATGATCCATGCATGTCTTTGTTAGCTATTTCATTTAAATTAATTAGGTTTCGATAAATCATATATTATTTCTTTTAATAGAAAAGCATTTTGATTTACCAATATGACAATGATAGAATAAAAAGTCGTGAAAAAAGCTCGAAAGACGAATAAACCGTCGTGAGAAAGCAACACAGATAAAAGAAGCTCCGTAAATCGACAATAGAGAAAAATGACACCAATCCAAGTTGCACTAATTTGGATAAATTATAGAGTAGAAAATAATAAAAAAATTATCTCAAATGCAATACAGGTATATAACTCGTGAAAATTGTCCATTACTCCCTCCGTCCCATAATATAAACAACATTTGAAATTTTGACACTATTCACACTTCAATACTAATTTCTAAATTTATTCCAATATATAAAAAGAAATATAGTGATATAGGGTTTTGTTTGATTCGTCTTGACGAGTACTTTAATAATATCAAAAATTTATAATTTTTATCACCATATAACTAGAGATATTAACAATGCAAAACGTGCATCGGCATATGTGCCTAAAGCAAATGTTGCTTATATTGTGGGACGGAGGGAGTACTATCGTAATATAATCTCAGGAACAAGTATTTGTTTGGTGAGGATCCCAATTCTTCACAGCATGTTGTGACAGCTAAACTACACATGAGAAGGTGACAAAAGGACTCAAAGACAACGAAGGTTTGTTCTTTAATTAATCTTAACAAAGTACACACTCTAGAACACTATACAATAAATTTTAAATTTATCTGTTTTAATGCAAATTATCTTATTGCAAATCTTTCCGTATTTCACCTGTGTCAAATTAGGTGAATCATATCAATAATTCAATACCCCTACAACATTTATTCGACACAAAAACAGGAAAAGAAGAAGAAAAAAACAAAAAATAGTGTCGAATTGTGCTTGAGGAGAGGGAGAAGCATTATTTTAATTTTATTTCCTCTTTCTGATGGTGGCCTATTCCTCTTTACAATTTCTTCCATTGGTTGCTACCCACTTGAATAAAACCCCCATCACTCCTCTCAAGAATTTCCATCTCTTCCTCCCTTCCAAAACCAGTCTCTCTGTGTGATTTTCTCTGGAGATGGAAGAAGATAGAACAAAAAAAAGCCCTTTGTTTTTCGTCTTTGCTTGAGATCGGTGGAGATTTGCTTTGGGCATTGCTTTCTTTTATGGGGAAACTACACTGACCCATTTTCCACACTTACTTCTTTCAATACTACCCCCAATTTTCTCCCTTTAAACATACGCTAGAAGAAAAAGAGGGTTGCCTCTTCTGTCCATTTTCTCTCGTTGAATCTTGTGGGTTTTTTGGCAAATCTGGCGTGACCCAATTTCAGGTAAAGGGTATTTTTTCCTATGACCAAATCTTTGTGGGATTTCTTCTTTTCATGTGTTTAGGGCTTCATGTTTTCTAGGGTTTGTAGCTACTGTACTGGAATCATTTGTAGACTCCCTAATTTACTGTTGGTAAGCCTAAATGTTTGTTCTTGGATAGTCATATCAAGGATTTGATGTGAAAGGTGGTGGCTTTGTGTTTAGTTTTGAGTACTTCATTGTAGAACTGAGTTCAGTGAGAAATGTTACTTGCATTGCACTTGTTTGGCCCGTTTTGTTGCTCTTTTTGGGAGTTTTTATCTCATATGAGTACTTAATGATGATAAATGACTTTAATTTACTGTATGATATGGTTATGATTGCTGTAATTGGTATCTTGTTTTCTTTTTGTTGGATCTATTTGGTACCTTCATGTAGTTGTTTGGCCACATTGGGTGTCCCGTCACATGTGAATTCTCTGTTGCTGGCTTTGGCAATTTCATTTGTCTTTTGGTTTAGCTGATTAGCTCTTGGCTTCTGGTTTTTGCATTTGATAATTGAGCTGAGAAGATGTGACTGTCCCTGTGAAATACAAAGGACCTAAGTTATGAGGCATTATGATAATTTGTTCTGTTCTGAGAAATTGTTGATCTTCATTGTTTTTACAAGTAATCAATTTTGATTTGGCAGTACTACGGGCATATTTTTGCAACATCTCAGTTATGACACTCTTTAGATTACAGTCGACACTGTTACTATGAAAATTACAAATGTGCCTTCATAATGAAGTTTATTGAAATGTTCCTAGGTGCACACGCATGTCATGTACTTGTAGGTAGATTATAAGATGGCATTGTCTTGAAATGTAGTTTCGTCTGAAAGATTTTGTTCTGGACTTCTGGTGCAGGTGTACTCATTGCGTACTTGGTTATGGAGGGGGGTTCATCATGGGTCGGACAATACCGTTACTGTTCGAATTTTAACCCGTGGGAAACTACTTCAGACAATGGAGACTTTGAGCAATTTTCTGAGCGCACTGATGAAGACAACAGCGCAATTGTTTCAGTGGATTCGATATTGCCTGATGATCTCTTGGAGAGAATACTTGCCTATCTTCCCATTGCTAGCATTTTCAGAGCCGGGTGTGTTTGCAAAAGGTGGCACGAGATTGTTTCTTCGAAAAGATTCCTATGGAACTTCTCACACGCCCTAGCTCGTAAGCCGTGGTATTTCATGTTTACTACTTCAGATCACGGAGATGGATACGCTTATGACCCCTCACTCCGTAAATGGTACGGTCTTAATCTCCCTGACTTTGTAACGTCGAACTGGTGTACCGCTTCATCATCTGGTCTGGTTTGCTTCATGGATAGTGACACTAGAAGTGAGATTTACATCTGCAACCCACTCACAAAAAGCAATAGGCTACTCTTGGAGCCTCCCGGGTTAAAATTCTGTGATTACAGCGCTCTTGCAATCTCGGTCAACAAGGCGTCAAAGGGATACAACGTCTCAATAGTCAAGTCAAAGCAAGTTCCTGACAACTTCTACCAATGGGATCTCTCTGTTCATGTCTATGACTCTGAAAGCATGACATGGATGACTCCGCTTACCGAGGTTTTGAACGGTTGGAGAGCCGGGGACGAAAGCGTCATTTGCGACGACTCTCTGTACTTCATGATATACTCTACAGGGGCCGGGCTACCGGACTACAGTCGTCATGGTCTTATTCGTTACAATTTATCGAGTCAGCAATCCCACGGTTTGTTGATGAAGAGTTTTATTCGAGCCCCGTGCTCGCTGACATGTGGCAGGCTGATGAACCTCAAGGAGAAGCTGGTTATGGTGGGAGGAATAGGGAAGCAAGATCGGTTGGATATTATCAAAGGGATCGGGATCTGGGTTTTGAACGGGACGGAGTGGCAAGAGATTGCTCGTATGCCACATAAACTTCTGCAAGGATTTGGTGAGCTTGATGACGTTTTTGCTAGCAGCGGGACGGATGATCTTATATATATTCATAGCTATGGTGGTCCAGCTCTTCTTGTGTTTGATATGAACAATAGGCAATGGAAATGGTCTCAGAAATGCCCGGTGCCTAAGAAGTTTCCGCTTCAGCTCTTCACCGGATTCTGCTTCGAACCCAGGCTTGAAATTGCTCCCTAAGTTATCTCATCTTGTCTTTCTTGAGTTTGATCCCAGAAGGAAGAGCAAAGGACAGAAAAAAGTCCAGGTAGAAGATACATATACCGAAGTCATTGATGAAATTATGAAAATGTGTTTTTTTATGGTTTATGCACTTGGGAAAAACCAGAGTTATTGATATATGAATCATTAATTCTTTTACTTGACTATATAATTCTCTGCTCATGATTTATCTCTGCTACTCTTGAAGTTTAAAAGCTGAATCTTATAATCTTGCAGAATTCATCTGTTTTATTCTGTACAGGCTCAGTTATTGGTCATGATCAATATCTGTTCGGGAAAAACCCCACACCCGAAAATTTGTAACTGTCACCCACCTTTGGGCGCATTATGGATGCTTCCAGGTCATTTTTTAAAAACCGGGTTTCAACTTTGGGCGCAATACGGATGCGTCCAAAACGGATACATGTTATAAAAAAGTAGGTGCGTCGTTAAACGCCCTATCTGTTGGGGCTAATCGTTTGCTTCACATCAGTTCAGTTGTCAATAACAGAGTCTTGCTGCAATAGAGGCAAAGAAACAATCCTATCTTAAATATGCAAATATGAATCTCATCATCTCACTTCTTATGAGAGGATTACACAACCAGAAAATATGAATCTCATCATCTCACAAATTTTATGGTTCCCACTTGCGCACTAATCTATAATCGGTTGTATCAGTCTTGAAGGAGACGCCATCTTCAGCCGCCTTAAAGAAAAGCTCTTGACGAGAAACTTGAATATACTTGTTATACAAATCCATCTGAATCCGATCAGAGTTCCACCAGAAGGTGCAAAAGTAGAGAGACTTTTGCCATATGTTAATCCTAAACCTCCAATTATTTTCTTCCCCAATCTTCGGAGTCCAGAGTCCGAAGTCTGTATCGCCGAATTGACAGTGCACGGTCAACGGCGTTGACCCCGGTTGAAATCCGTTGACCACATGGATAACAGTTTGACCAGGTAATACTTCTGCTAATGCTGCAGAGAAGAGTAGGGAAAGAGTAATGGTCACAAGTTTGATGGAGGAAGAAGACATTTTTATGTGTGTATTATGATTCAGTAAAGATACGCTTAAGCTAAGGCCTGTGATCATTTGAGTTTTATAGTCTGCATTGTCAATAGTGGATAAGATGCATTTGAGTTGATAAAGAGATTAGCTCTAATTGGATAAAATGGAATCTGTTATGGTAGGTTATCCAACTATCCATCTCTCATTTATCCAAATTTCTGAATCATTAATTTTTACCATTTATAATACTTCACACGATATTTCCTAATCCCTGTATTGACTTGCTACAAACCGCAAGTTTCCTTTAAAACTGTTATCTAATAATTATGTAGAAAAATTATCTTATAATTTATAAATTTTAAATACTTTAAACTGAAATATATTTAAATATTTAAAAAATATTTGATTAACACTCTCTTTATTAAAAATATTTATCATACTAATTCAAAAAAATTATATTAAAGAATTGATATCTTTTTATTTTATCTATTTAGATAATAATTTAAATTAGACAATTATGTTTAACAGTTATACTAAATTTGTATAAGGTAAATAAATTTCATAAAATATTTTAACCGAAGCTATTTTTATATTTAAATTAAACTTATGTTTTATAAAACTCGTGCGATGCATGGGAAACTGAACTAGTTATCTAATAATAATATGCATGTATATCGATTCGGTTAACCAAATTGGTTTTCCAATATATTAAGTTCTGTTGGATTAGAAAAAATTGGTTTTAAGTTTTGATTATTCTTTGACAATTCTTCTATAGAGAGGATCAATATGCGAAATACCTTGTAACATAAAGCGAGTGTCTCTAAAACTTTTATTTCAGATTATATATTTAGACTTTTAATTATGTATTTTTCGGTTTGGAGTCGCGTTTTGAACACGTTGGTTCACATTTCTTCTGACGAGTTGTCGATGTATGGATTGTCCACATCTAGTCCCAAAACCCTACTTCGGCACGATCCAAGTGTGTTGATTGTTATTGTTATTGTCTTTTTTTAATAGAGATATAGAGATTTGATTTTTATCCATAAATTATTTACATTTAAGTAAAATAAATGCAATTTTACCATAAATCAACAATCTTTATATAACTACTAAAGCAAAACACTACGCTCATCAATAAGATATGCCACGTCATTTACTAATCAATAAACTATGTCACGTCATCATACACATGTAATTTTTTTTCAAAAATGGAAAAATAAATATATATGTTTAAAGATAATTAATCTAATTCTAATGATATTATTTCCTTATTTGAACACAAATCAATTAAAATATATATACAAAGATCACTATCCTAAATCTATTGATGTCATTTCCTTATTTAAATTCATATCAATATAAAAGAATATAAATCAATTGAAATTCCTTTTATTTATATAGAGGTTTTTACCGAAAACCACCCGTAAAATACGTTATATTGCTCGAAACCACCTCTTTAATTCAATATTACCGAAAACCACCCATATTAAGCCCTCCGTTAGCCAAACACCACCCATTGTAACTATCCGTCTATTTTCTCGTTAACGCGTTACACGCGCGAAGTAAATCCATTTTTAATTTTTTTTTCTTTTATTTAATGATTAATAAACGAATTTCTGGAAAATAAAATAAAAATATCCAAAAAACAATTTAGCCCTAATTTTACCCCCAATTCAAGAACCCTAAAACACATTCCAGAACCCTGAAACACATTCCTCTTCGTAACGGTGGAATTAGACCAATTCCTGCGACGAAGTTGAATCTGTGAGATTAGGAGTCCTTTCGTGGTCGAAAATGTCTGCCTTGAAGGAGCTGATTTTGGCCGGAAGATGAAAATGGGTGGTGTTTAGCTAACGGAGGGCTTAATAAGGGTCGTTTTCGGTAATATTGAATTAAAAGGGTGGTTTAGAGCAATATAGCGTATTTTACGGGTGATTTTCGGTAAAAACCTCATTTATATAATATTGATTTAAAAATCAATTAAAATAAATATAATTATAAATATAAACTTTTACTTATATTAATGTTATCTACATAGTTATATAAAAATTGTGTGCAAAATTCTGCCCTAGTTTTTTCTATAAGTAAAAGCTTAGGTATATGCTTTACTAGTATTATGACTTTAGGTGTATCTTTAAATAGACATATAAAGATAACATATTTCCCGATTTTCTTCCATACATATATTTCAACAAGATAAACCATTAAATCATATACATTCCTTGATCGAGCAAAAGCTAACATTGAGCCCTAATTACCAAAATTTAGCGCTAATTTCAGAGGACATACATGGACTGCGAAAGTGCCGTATCTCTTCCTCCTTTCGACCAAAAAACACAGAAGAGATACATGACAACTCCGGCGTTAGATTTCGGATTTGCTTTCGATGATGCTGATTTCTCCGATCGAGTCCTTAGAATCGAACTCATATCAGAATCTGTTCTTGAAGAACTCGATGGAATTTCCTCTAGCAACCGCAAACGAAAGAATTCAGACATGGATCACACCGGTTCGTATCCTTAGATGTTGTAACATATAGTTTGTTAACGTAAGTTGGTTTAGTTGATGATGATATACTCTTGTTTGAATGCAGATACGAAAGTCATAACTTTGAATGTAAACTCTCTTATTCTCGCTGCAAATAGTCCTTTTTTCTACAAGGTAATCCTCATCTCTGACCTATTCTTGTTACTTCGATTAGGGCATAGGTTAAGGCCCCTAATATAGAGCTCGTTTGATATTTATACACTAGTATATCAGGTATGAGTATCGTATATAAGGTGTGGGTATGAGATTGATATCTGATTTCTGTGTTTGGTACGGTAAAAATATCAAAAGGAGAATAGAAAAGAAAGAGGGAATTGTAGGAGAAGAGAAGGAGTGATACACCCCATATTTTTTAGTATACAAACTCTAGCAAAAATATATCAAGGTATCATATCTGTGTTGTGTTTGGTAAGGTAAATATATCAAACCCTAGAAAAAAGAGATACCCATATATTGATATATCAAACACTAGATATGAATATGAGTCATATCCATACCATACCTGATGTCAGTATGTGGATACAAAATAAGCCCTAATAAGGGATTAAATTGAGTTAGAGTACTAATGAGCTCCTTATGCAGTTAATGTAGTTGTTTCCCCGAGTGAGGGGGCTTCTTTTTAATAAGCTACTTATGCATCTAATGACCACTCTATTGATAATCTCTTAACTCACTGGAGTGAGGGGCTTATGTTTTCCAATTTAGAGTTTAGTTTCCATTATCGGTTTGCTTAACATGTCACATGTGCCCTTGGGACATAGGATAGAAAAACCGTTGTTTTAAAGATAAATGTTGAGTCAATGGTTGATGCATGTAGTTATTCAAGAATGGTATGAAAGAATCACAGCAAAGGGAAGTTACTATGAGAATTAATGCATCAGGTGAGTACACAAATCTCTGCACTCTTTTGATCTATGTATTTTGGTTGTGTATATGTACAAGCTTCATTCATTTTCTTATGTTGTGTTTGTAGAGGGAGAGACCCTAATGGACTTGCTGAATTTCATGTACAAAAACGTTCTTGAAGCAACTACAGCTCCTGATTTGTTGAAGGTGTTGGTGGCGGCAGACAAGTACGAGGTTACTTCATGTATAACATATTGTACTAATTTGTTGAAGGAGATGCCCTCGTCACTAGAATCGACATTGTTGTATCTCGAGCTTCCACCTTCCAAAGCGGTTCAACCGCTCAAAGACGCAGCAAAGAATTACCTTGTTGAGAATTTCAGGGATTTCTCCAGGTGAGTGTTCTATTTTTCTTTGTTGCATTTGTAGTTAATCTGTTAGGAAGAAAGCTTAACGTAAGAAAAACGAAGTGTTCGCGATTACAGTCTACACATCAATGTTAATATTCTGGATGATAATGTTCATAATCTGGACGGTAATAATTTTGAACTTTTTAAGTGAGTACGTGATGAAAATTTTGTAATTTCTGTAAATAGTTTTTTGTTGAAAATGACCGGGACATACATAATCGCCAGATTATGAACATTATCATCCAGAATATGAACATTAGCTTGTTATCTGTAAACACGAACACTTCATTTTTCCTACATTAAGCTTTCTTCATACTCGAACTTTTCTCCTGATGGTGAATGTAGTTAATCTGTTATCTTTCTCACATCTGTCATAACAAACTTGCTGTCAATCTTGAAGGTCACGAAATAAGGCAATGGAATTGCCTCTCAGTGCGTTGGAGATTGTGCTCGGTATCGACGGCCTCAAAGTCACAGCAGAAAACCGCATTTTCGATTTCATCGTGGAGTGGGGTCGCGCACACTATCCCAAAGTAAAAGAGCGTCAAAGAGTACTTACCCATCACTTGGCAAAATTCATAAACTTCTCATACATATTACCGCGACAGCTGGAGAAAGTGCTAGCTTGTCCTGACTTTTTTCGTAAGCCTATGACAAAGCTGGTCTTGGAATCTCTACACTTTAACTCCGGATTCCTCTATGGCGGAGACTTTTTCATCAAAGACCATACAATAAAACGAGTGTACTCGTGTAACCTTATTAAGGTGGCGTCTTTCGAATCTCCCCTCCCTCGTCGTTTGGTCTACTTTAACTTAACAAAAGACGAGGCGAGAAGTGTCAATGATACCAAAAGACTCTTGTCTCAAGCGTTCTATTTAGATGGAAGACAACTTGGCCTCTCTCTATCATGGAACATGGGACAATACTATATTGGTCTTGGTCAATATAAGGGAAAAGGCTCAGAAACTTGTGCATTTGATTTTGAATTAACAGCAATGATCAAGTCGTCGAAGGTAGAAACTGTTCATAATGTAGTGACATTTGGATCTGAGATGCAATGGAGTCGGTTCCCAATCCCTTGGAACAACTTCCCTGCTGACATTTATTTCATCAACGGTATTCTACATCTTCGAGCCGAAATAAACATTAGGAATACTTAATTGTGTAAAATGTGATACTTGTATGCAAGTGGTTGTTTTGATGAGTAATGCTGACTGTCTTCCTAATTAGCGTACACCCAAATTGCTACTCCTTCCGTTCAGATATAAATGTCGTTTGAGAACATTGCACGACTATTAAGGAAGTTACAAATTTTACAACTTTGCCCTTGATTTGATGTAAATCTCTGCTGCTTTTTTGGTGTATGGGTCTCGTGTACCAGTAAGATTGTTGCTTTGTTTTTATTAATGGTGAAGTGCACAAAAAACAAATTTGAAGGTAATAACTAACAAGGGCAATTCTGAAAGATAAATATAAAAATGTGTGAAACGACATTTATATCCGAACAAAATTACAAAATCTACTCTCTTTTTGCTTCTTCCTAACACTCACAATCGTCAGCTAGAAATTTGAACCCCGTCTTAGAGGACGTGTGCCCTATATATAGTGGTCGACCCGGACACACGTCGGAATCGCCCACCACCTGTAGGCGCTTCTGATTGGCGCAGGTAAGCAGCAGATGTAGTTGCTCATGCAGATAGGACTAGAGAATCGTGGGTTAACTTGGTGATATGGGATGAACACAAGAACTTTACTCGTTCATTTTGGATAAAACTACTGCAATAATCGACGTTGGGTCATCCTTCTCGTGGCTTTGATGTTTAGAACTTGGTCTTCATGCCTTGATAATTTGGTCCAACTCGGTGTTCCAAGCGAGGTGTTTGTCAACACACGTCTACTTTTAGTAAAATAACATGGACAAACACGTTGTTGCGTGTTTGTTAAAACCTTGGTGTATCTCCGGTCAACGACTTTTGCATGTGCTAGTAGTTCAGCGCTTCTCATGGAGCGCGCTATGACCTGCTCGGCGGGGAAGACCTTCCTTGATCAATGAAGCGCGTTAATTTCAACTTAATCAATGACAACATGCATTTTGCACGAAAATATAGAGCTCACATTAAAGCACATAATACTCCTATCACATCTAAAGAATGAACCTCAACATACACTCCAAACTATAATTTAGGTATATTGAACATATCATGCACATAATTAGATATACTAGTATACATATCTTACCAAGTTGCGAAAAACATCATGGACGCAACGTAGTAGCTACTTGGCAAGGAACAGTATTAAAGCTATGCATTCACACAGCCAAAACAAGAAACATATAATTCCAACTTAGTACCTAAGGCATAAGCTAATTGGTTTTCTCTAGATTAACTTAGTAAGTCCATACCCTATTGTTACTTGCTTATATTAGGCCTAATACTAACCGAAAACATGCAGAAATTTGCTTCCCTCTAAGCTGCAAAATAAGATATAGCGGTGATATTGCAATTTCCATACAGTATACACACACACAAGAAAACACCCAAAAAGAACTACTATTTTAAGATAACCACCTCTATCTCTTCACAAATCACGTCACTTCATACAAATAGTCAATGATTGTTGTCAAAAGACTCAAAACCAACAGGTATACAAATTTATGCCAAGATATCCATACTACAGGCAATGGCATGCAAATGAGAACTTGAAAGGTAAAAATGGAACATTACAAATTGGAATAACAACAATAAACACATGTTTGCTATTGTAGTTGCAATTCACACACACAAAAAACAATTTTAGCACATCTATCTAACAAAGTTGCAAAAATAAGATACTGCAAAAGGAACATTACAAAGTTGCAAAATCTAAGCAAAAGAAGAAATAAAACGAGTGCAATGGATAGCAGATAATAAAGTTGCAAAAAACAAGAAGAGAATGTGAAGAAATACTAAAGTCCAAAACTATCTATTTGATCAGGTGATACTGCAATGTAGCTTCTACTGCAAAAGGAATGCAGTAGATAATGAATTCATGATGGTAAACAATTAAGATAGCAGATAGTAAACATTCCATGCTATAGACCATAGCATGCCACGTATTGAGTGCTTAAGAATATAAGTATAGTGGTTAACCGTGGCATCCACAAACAGCAGACTAAGAACAATCGAACAATATGTCACATAGATAGTGAATTCTTGATGTTTTAAGCCAAAGAAAATTACTAAATCGCTGTCCACATAAAGGCCTGCAAAAGTTAATAAATTCGACACTATCTTAAAATATGTAGACAAACTGCAATGCAAGAACTTGAAAAGGCAATAGTGGGAGACTAGAAATTTGAATGATTAAATATTATTGTAATTCCTTTGTCAAGAGCACGAAAAAGGACATAAAGGCCTTGGGAAACTTAATAAACCTTCAGCAAGATAATAGTTCTTATCTGAAGCCATCTACATGTGGGGAAATAAGTGTTCCCTTCCCTCTATAACTTACTCTTATTTTAAGACTTAGGCTAGATATATATTATACTGCAAAATATGACACAAGCATATGTCTGCTACTGTGATTGTCATACACACACAAAAAAAAGCACCTCAAAAACAATTTCAAAACAACTACCACATAGCTGCTATGTAACAAAGCATATGAAGTGTCAAAAACCTGCTAGAAGAAGAGAGTGCTAGTGTTGTACGATAAAAACTACACCACATTGCTTTTGGCATATCAGATATATATAAACAAATAACACGAGAACGTGTTGATTGAGATTTCCAACAAGATTTTTAGTCATTCTCGGACATCATTCAAAGCTGGCACTACGATACAAAGAATGATTCAGATTCTAGTACGGAGTAGAACTTAATTAAGTTTCTATTGCAGACTTGAGAAAACAACTGACTACTCAAATCAGAGTATCAGACAGAGGCTACTTTAGCTCTGAGGTTCACATCATCAACAAGTTCTTTATCACCTCCAATATTGTGCTTATATGAATCAAATCAGAAGGAAACCAATTCCAGTTCTAGTGTTCCATAATACTTAAAACATTGACTTATAAATCAATCACAATGGCTGGCATTCCTATCTTGCTATCGATTACCCAAAACATTGATTTTACCTGATTGTAATAAAATGTTTTTATTAAAAATACTGAAATTAAAGGAAGATATATAACCAATTGCTAAACAACATATGCCTAACCTAATAGAAATCACTGAAAAAGGTAACCAATTGCAATTACTAGCGTTCCATCTTGCAATATATCTATTACTAAAGATATTGAAATTTACTTCGATGAAGGAATATAATCAATCAGAGTTACTAGCATTCCCATTTTGTGAACGATTACGGAAAACATTGGGTTACCTTCAATGAATTTTTTTGATATTAATCAAATACAAAAGAAAAACATCAATCGCAGTCACCAATGTTCCCTAGTGCGATCGATCACTGAAAACATGAAAATGCACTATAAATATAAGATAATTTTATCAAAGATATTGAAATCAGATGAAGAAATATAATCAATCCCAACTACCAGCGCTCCCATTTTGCGATCAAAAAAGGAAAAATTGAATTTACTATTGCAACATAATATTTCTTTTTGAAAAAAGTTGAAATCATACAAATACAAGAAAAAAATCATCAATCCCAATTACCAGCAATCCCTTATTGTGATCGATAACTGAATACAATAATATATACTATAGTGTAAGATAATAATTTTTATTAAAGTATGGAAATCGAAGCAAGAAATCTAATCAATCACAAGTACTAGCGTACTCATTGCGATTGATCACTGGAAATATCAAAATTTACTGTAAAGTCAATTACAAAAGAACAATTTACTGGTAGTATTGAAATATAAGCTGAGAATAAAAACAAAAGCAAAAAAAAAAAAAACTGGTACAAATCTATAGGAGAATAAACTACTGAAAGCACAAAAGCTAGTTTTACTGAATTGGCTAGTAGTCCCTTGAGAAAGTTAATGAATACTCAGGATGGGAAATGCCTGATTATAATAAAACCTCTCCCTAAACTTATTCTTTGTCAAACATACTCCAAAAGTGGCAAACTACAAACAGAAGATGGTCAAGAACACACTGATCTCCAAAGTGGCATACTACAAACAGTAGATGGTCAAGAACACACTGCTTTAATTAAGTTCAAATCAGACAGATCCTAGTAAAATTTAATCAACTATTTTGCTTGAGAAGGCAGCTCACTACTCAAATCATATAAATATAACTACAGAGGCTAATTCAGAGTTTAGCCTTTTCATGATCATCACCAAATTCTTTATCACCTCCAATGTTGTGCTTATAAGAATCAAATCCAAGGGTAAGAAAAGTTTCCTGCGCATCAGATGCCTAAACTGAACAAAAACTTTAAGAATATAGAAATTACTAGCGTTCTTATCTTGCCATATATCTTTTTTGAGCGGCAAAACCTCATCATCTATTAATACTTTAATAGCTTAAATCACCCAACAAAATAGAAACTCAATGTAAGGAGATAGAAAAATAAACGTTGCAAAACAACAGGAAGAGCATGTGAAGTAATACTAAAACTATCTATTCGATCAAACAACCAGAGCAGGAAGAGAATGTGAAACAATACCTACACTCACACATGGAAACAAATAACTACACACTACAGAAGATTGAAATTTATGGGAAATATTCCATTAATGAGCTCTTTAAATACCGATAGACTGTCCTTCAAAATGAGTAGAAGATATAAATTCCTACAAATTAATATCAATCCAATCTAACTAAAACAGTTAATCATTACGTATATATACTTGAAAGCAAATAACCACAAACTCTAAACTTCTAGGTTTGCAACAATTACACACATCAAGAGATAATTTCTATCGGGGTACTACTACAAAAGGGATTCCGGTATACTAAATGAGAAAGCAGATGGACAATTTTGTGCCGTGATTTCCATGCTACATGTCATAGCATGCATGACACATACCTACTACTCTGATATCTTATGTGATAGACTTGCTTACTTGAGTTCTTAGGAATACAAGTATAGTAGTTTATGTCCATGGCATTCACAAACAATAAAATAAGAACAATGAAACAGTTCATGATGATCGAATTCAAGTATTGATTAAACCACAACAAAATTACCTATCTGATTCTTTCCCTGTCCACTAAAACTTATTTTTGTTGCAGGAAAGTCAGTATCAAAGGAACAATTGGGAAGTTTGTATTCAAAATTTAAAAAGCTTAAATTTTTTTTTGTCTACAATAGATCTCCTAATCCAACACTATTGTAAAATATGTAGACAAACTTCAGTGTGAGAACTTCGAAAGGCAGTAGTGGGAAACTATAAATTTGAATGATTAGATAGGATAAACTTCAGCAAGAAAAAGAAAAAGGACATAAAGACCTGCAGAACTCAATAAATCTTCAGCAAGAAAAAGAGTTTTGATCTGAAGCCATCTCTACTTGTGGAGAAGTTAGTGCTCCCTCTATAACTTACTCTTATTTTAAAACTTCATCAAGAGAAATTCTTTATTACACTGCAAAATATAACAATAACCAGACGTCTGCTATTGTGATTTCCATATAAACACACAAAGGAAAGCACAACAGAAAATATTTTAAAGCAACTACCACATGTATGTTATGTAACAAAACATATGAAATGTCAAAGAGCTACCACATGTCTGTTATGTAACTACCGGTGCTCCCTTATTGCCATCAATCATGGAAAACATCAATATATAATATAATGTAAGATAGTAGTATTATAAAAATATTGAAATCAAAGGAAGAAAATATAATCAATCCCAATATCTAGTGTTCTCATTTTGCGACCGATCACTGAAACATTAATATGTAATAATGTAAGATGCTACTTCTAATAAAAATATTGAAATCAAAAGTAGAAATATACTCAATCACAGTTACTAGCGTTCCCATTTTGTGATCAATTACGAAAAACAATGAATTTACAATTGTAAGAATACTTGTAAAAAAAATTGAAAATATTCAAATAGAAGGAAAAAAAAATCATCAATCGCAGCTACCAGCATTCCCTAAATTGCGATCAATCATTTTAAAACATTAATATGTAATATAATGTAAGATAATACTTTTATTAAAAATATTGAAATGAAACGAAGAAAATATAAACAATCACATTCCCATTTTGCGATCCATCACCGAAAACATTAATATGTACATAATGTAAGATGCTACTTTATCAAGAATATTGGAATCAAAGGTGGAAATATACTCAAAACATTGAAATTACAATTGTAAGAATACTTTTAATAAAAAAATGATAACATTCGAATTGAAGAAAAAAATATCATCAATCGCAACTACCAGCATTCCCTTATTGCAATCAATCAGTGAAAACATTGAAAATATAATCAATCGCAGTTCTCATTTTGCGATCCATCACTAAAAACATTAATATGTACATAGTATAAGATGCTACTTTTATCAAAAATATTGGAATCAAAGGTAGAAATATACTCAATCACAATTACTAGCGTTCCCATTTTGTGATCAATTACAAAAAACATTGAATTTACAATTGTAAGAATACTTTTAACAAAAAAAATGAAGACATTCAAATAGAAGAAAAAAAATCATCAATCGCAACTACCAGCGTTCCCTTATTGCGATTGATCACGGAAAACATTGAAAATATAATCAATCACAGTTCTCATTTTGCGATCCATCACTGAAAACATTAATATGTACATAATGTAAGATGCTACTTTTATCAAAAATATTGGAATCAAAGGTAGAAATATACTCATCACAATTACTAGCGTTCCCATTTTGTGATCAATTACAAAAAACATTGAATTTACAATTGTAAGAATACTTTTAACAAAAAAATGAAAAACATTCAAAAAGAAAAAAAAAAAATCATCAATCGCAACTACCAACATTCCCTTATTGCAATCAATCAGTGAAAACATTGAAAATATAATCAATCACAGTTCTCATTTTGCGATCGATCACTGAAAACATTAATATGTACTATAAATAATGTAAGATAATACTTTTATCAAAAATATTGAAATCAAAGGTAGAAATATAATCAATCACATTTACTGGTGTTCCCGTTTCGTGATCAATTAGGAAAAACACTGAATTTACTATTGTAAGATAATACCTTTAACGAAAAAATGCAAACATTCAAATAGAAAAAAAAAATCATCAATAGCAACTACCAGCGTTCCCTTTATTGCGATTGATCACTGAAAACATTAAAATATACTGTGATGTCAACTAAATTACAGAAACATCTAAGGAAAAAACTTTTTACTGATAATATTGAAATATAATGTGAGACTAAAAAAAGGAAAGAAAAAACTGATACAAATCTATAGGAGAATAAATTACTGAAAACATAAAGCTAGTTTTACTGAATAGGCTAGTAGTCCCTTGAGGAATATAATGAATACGCAGAATGGGCAAGCCCTGATTATAATAAAACCTCTCCCTAAGCTTAGGTAAATTGTTTCTACAACCTTCTAGCATAGCACTGATCTGATGGGGCCATGGGAGCATATAGTAAAGTTTCGGCTTTCCAAGTTTTCTCGTGAGTGTAAGAATATATATGATTTATCGGCTCTTTTCTTCTTTTGATTAAGAATTCATTGATCACGCTCAAACAAATGAAACTAAAAAACCAACAAGTAGAAAAGATGGACAAGAACATATTGATCTTCTGTAGACAGATAGTTCTCAATCCGAGGCCCTATAAGAGGGGAAAGACGTGATCCCACTATACCCTACAGATACTGCCACTATAGCCTACAGATACTGCCACTATAGCCTACAAAAATTTTCTACATCGCTAACATGTATGCTACTGCAGTTGCAATTAACACACAAGAAAGTATGCATAAAACTATTTTTAAAGCTTTCTAACAAAACAATAACAATAAAGTGACCAATCTTGGTAAAGGAAGAGAATGACCCTGCAAAATAAAAACAAGACAAAAGGTTGGACTTATAGAGGTAACCTGGTCCTTGATTGCGCATTGGGATCTTTGTATAGTTAGATGTCAAACAACAAGGAATACTACTGCACAACAAAAACATTGTCAGTTGCAACATAAAAAGACCAGTTCCGCCATGTGTATTATTGCACACGGTATTATTCTGTCAGACATCCTCCAAACTTGGCCCTAAAGTCTAGAACCACTGCAGATGCTTATTCTTTGCAAGCCATTCTCCAAATTAGCAAATCCAGGTACTACTTTAGAGGCTAGCTAGTTACAGCATCATTAAGAAAAATTGTTTGTGCAAAAATAGCATATGCTTAAACTGAAGAAAAACGAGATTTGAAATTACTAGCGTTCCCATGAGTTTGAAATAACTAGCGTTCCCATCTTGCCATATGATTTTTAGCGGAAAATACCCAACAAAACAGAATCTAGATGTAATGGAGATGTAATGGAAATGAAACAGATGGTAGGATAAATAATAGGAAAGATCTGTGATATTCAATCGGAAAGATCCGAAGCAAACTTAAAAACGAAGAAAGACGGAAAGGCCTGTAGAGATCAGGAATTTGAACTTCGAATTGCTGTTTGAAGAAGATTAGATTACTGAGAGCAGATCTGGAAGATATTGGGTTAATGAAAACATAAAACAGATCTGGAACATATTGAAATTAATAGCGTTCCCATGAGTTTGAAATAACTAGCGATGATTTTTAGCGGAAAATACCCAACAAAACAGAATCTAGATGTAATGGAAATGAAACAGATGGTAGGACAAATAATAGGAAAGATCTATGATATTCAATCGGAAAGATCCGAAGCAAATTTAAAAAGGAAGAAAGACAGAAAGACCTGTAGAGCAGATCTGGAATTGCTGTTTGAAGAGATTAGATTACTGAGAGCAGATCTGGAGGAGATTGGGTTAATGAAAACATAAAACAGATTCAGGAAAAGCAGAATCAAATCGATTAGAAAACAAAAGCAAGATATTCGAAAGATCAACCACGAAAAAGTTTGGCGAGTGGGGAAAGTGGGAAACAAGTTGAAAATAAAGGAGGTCGGTGTTTTTCCTACCGGGTCACATAGCGTTACATTAAAGCTGGAAAAAAAATCAAAATAAGAAAATAAATTTGAAACAACGTCGTCGTTCTATTTTGGGCTTAAAGCCTGTAAGCCCACTTTCCGCCTTTATGAGGCCTCAGTGGAAGCCCATTAATTTTCGCCCTTGTAAAAAAGTCGAAGCCCATTAATTGAGAAAATAGACCTACCCTTTTAGCGTTTACCCATAGTTTCGATTCTCGTTTTATATGTGTGAAACTTTATTGGGATTTTATATGCCTAATAACACTATTGTGTATGAATTTTTCAAACATACAAAAACATCAATGTTGTGACCATATATATTGCAACAAGTTAAGCTTGTGATGAGTAGTTTGATGTTTACAAAGAAGGTGTTACTTGAAAAGTAAAAGGTTTTGATGCAAAGTTACCGACATGGTTAAATATCTCTAATAGACATTGAAAACAAGTTTCATTCCATTTCGATAAAGTTTCGACGACGTTTTTGCCGAATTGGGCTTTATCGTCTTAAAAACGACACTGAAAATGAGTTATTTTGCGCACATAACTACAAATACATTGAATATGATTACATATATCTCAATAAACATATTTAGATCCACACGTCGCGTATGGATGCTTACCATGCGTCACGTGTGCAATGCTTCCATACGTGACGTGTGGATGTATGTTGCAAAAACTACTTGCTATCTTTAGAATGTCTATTTTGTTGTTATGTTGACAAATGTTGAACTTTATTACATTTCTTTATTTATATGGTGCGTCATACATATTGCGACCTCGTTCGGTTTTCAAACTAGGTTTCACTTCAAAAGGAAGAAATCTTGATTTGAAGTTACACACATGAGCAAATAGGTATTATAAGGTTTGAAAAAAAGTTTCATTCCATACCGATAAAGTTTCGACGACGTTTTTGCCGAATTGGGCTTAATCGCCTTAAAAACAACACTGAAATATGGGTTATTTTGCACACTTAACTACAAATACATTGAATACATTGAATATGATTACATATATCTCAATTAACATATGTAAATCCACACGTCGCGTATGGCTAATTTACATGCGTCACACATGGTTACAATCCACGTCGTGTGGATGTATTTCATGCGTGATTTGTTGACTTTTTTTTTGAAATGCAATTGATATGCGACGCACGAATTAGTTCCATACACAACGCACGAGACTGGGCGGTAAATAGCAATTTGGGTGGACGGTAAATAGAAACTATGTAGATATATAGTATGTCGTTTCTTTATTTCTGAGGTATTAATTGGTATATGACTTATGGGTTTTGCTTGAACCGAGCCTTTTCTTTTTATACCCCGGTTATAGAATTTGCGGGTATAAGGTTTTTAAATGCAACAAGGTGTTTAAATTTCAACTTATAACCTGGATTTCAAAAATCTGACTGGTACTTTATAACCCAGAATTTTTAAAATTACAATATAAAATAGACCTTATAAATAGGACTTTATAGAACCGTGATACAAACTCTATTTTTTCAACACTCCTTTTCATCTGTGCACAAAATATTTTTTCTGTATAAAAGTTAATTCCATGATATCTATATTATATATTTTTCTGTATAAAAGTTAATTCCATGATATCTATATTATATATTTGAACTGCTTAAAATATAGATCTTAAATTCAGAAAAAAGACGTATACGAATATTTGAATTGGATATACTCTGAATCTTAGAAACACAATTTTTTTTATAGAAGATTTGAATTGAATTGGATTAGGGATTGAAGTTGTGAGCCGAAAAAATTAATCTATATACATACATACATATATACATACATATACTAAAACAGAACGTTGTTTTGCCACATGTCGCCCTTATATTCAATTCGCCTATGTGTCGACCTCTAAGCTATGCTACATCATCCACCATGTCATCCTCCACATTATCCGACTTTATATTTTGATATATATCTTTGAATTAAATAATTAAAAAAATCAAAAAGATATCTAATAGGTTATATAACAAAAAGAAATATCGATTTTTATCTTTTATCATATCATATCTTTATCTTATATATATGTATATATCTTTATCTATTATTATGCTATCAATCTTTATTATGCTATCAATCTAAGTAAGTTGAGTTATTAATGTAAGTTGAGTTATTAATGAACTTAAACTATAAAACATAAATTGTAAACTAAGTTCTCCCATTAACGCTCTTGCTTTCGTGCTTCATCTCTTTGAAATTGCTTTGCAAATTAGGTTCATCGCAAACACAAGGATTTCTTCCGATATTAGCCCTAAATTGTGTTATATTTTGGAAACTATTCTTTCAATGACAAGTATTTCGGATTCTACCAAGATGTTAGATTTCGGATTTGCATTCAATGACAAGTATTTCTCCGATCGAGTTCTCCATCTTGGGATCATATCGGAAGAGACTGCAACCGATTGCTCGGTTGGATTCAAACCCAAAAGTCTGCACATAAGTTCTCCCATTTTAGCTATAAAGAGTCCCTTCTTCTACAAGGTAAATCTTTTTACTTTCATGGTTGTTTTATCTTTATCTCTTGTATACACTAATAGTTTGTAACTTATGATATAGTTATTCAAAAACGACATGATGGAATCACCACAAAAGGATGTGACTTTGAGGATGAATTCAATTGGTATATCTGCATCATTAATTTAAGGCGTTTAACCTCGCATCCACTTTTTTATATCCCGTACCGGTTTTGGGAGCATCCTTAACCACCCAAACATATTGGGTCGGTTCTGAGCCTATAAAATAAGGTGCACCCAAAACTGAACCGGGTTTTATTGCCCCCAACGGTGGGTGCGAGTTATAATCTATCGCGCTTCTTAGTTAAGAGTTTCTGATGTATATATTGGTGAACAGAGGAGATGACTGCTTTGATGGACGTCTTGGGCTTTATGTACAGCAATATCCTGAATGCAACTTCAACTTCTGATCTGTTGGCTGTGTTGATGGCTTCTGACAAGTTTCAAGTAACTTCTTGTATGAAGCATTGTATCCAGCTGTTGCTGGAGATGCCCATATCACTAGATCTTGCAATTTTATTTATTGATCTTCCTCCAAGTCTTTTAGAGAATGAAATAGTCCAACCATTGAAAGATGCATCAAACAAGGCTCTTGTCACAAGTTACTTGGATTTCAGCAAGTAAGTTGTACTCCTTTTTCAACTTATGTCATCATTTATTATATACGGAGTATTTGAGTTGTTTCATACATGTCAACTGATCTTGAAGGTCCCAAGAAAAGGCTATGGAATTGCCTTTTTCTGCATTAGAGGTTGTTCTCGGGAGTGATGATCTCAAAGTTGATTCAGAAGACGACATTTTCAACTTCATCTTAGAGTGGGTTCGTGCACACTATCTAAAATTAGAAGAGCGTAGAGAAATTCTTACAAAACATTTGACATGTTTTATACGTTTTCCATACATGAGTTGCTTGAAGTTGAAGGAAGTGTTAGTCTGTCCTGACTTTGACCATGAACAAGTGTCGAAGCTCGTGTCAGATGCTTTAATCTCCAAGGTTGAAGTTCCCTATGGCCAACACCCCATTGCCCCACGTGCCTACATGTATCGCCTTATAAAGGTTGTCCCTCTCGAATTTCCTCAACCTCGTTCTATCGTATACTTTAACCTAACAAAAGACGAGTGTAAGGATCTGTTTTCATCAAAACGACTCGATTCTCAGACATTTCTCCTTGGTGGAAAATCGTTGTTCCTCTCGGCACAGTGCAAGGGTGATGATGAACCACATACATTTGGTCTATTTGTGTACAAGGGAAAAGGTACGAAAACTTGCTTAGACTTTGAACTTGCAGTTATGAACAAGTCATCCAGTGATTTTGTAAGCAAGTTAAGAGTCAAGAACTGTGCTTTGGACATTGGCTGGGGAATATCGAACCTGCTGGGAATTCCGTGGATTGACTTCATCAAAGACGACTGCGATTATTTCATTAACGACATCCTACATCTTCGGGTTAGTCTTACACTCAACAACTCTCAGGTTTAACCAGTGTTGGAGCCCAGAAATTGCGATCACGCGACACAACACTTCGCGTGACACAGGGCGTCTGGACAATCAACTTATGTAATACTATTAGTCGTCTTCTTCCTCGAAATTAACCTCACTCTCGACACCTGACGCTTGCGTAACTTAACCGAGAAGGAAACCGGCTCCGACTCTTTTAAGCTCCGACAAGATTAACGTAAAATCGGACACACCGAAACAACGCAAGTATACACAAAGGTAAAGAAAAGCGACGTGAAAGAAGAGTATATTATCAAAGACGTTTCACGTTTTGAGCTTTACAATAAACCGAGTAACTCAGATACCACTCAACAACACTAAGGCTTTACCACGAAACTATAAGTGATTCAACAAGTGCTTTATACCTAAATTCCTCTAGAAGATGAGTGTTTCGGAAGATTGAAGTTAGGGTTTGCTCTTATGCTTTCTTTCTTCTTTAGAAGGAGGTGAAGCGTTTTTTCTCTTATGATCTGGATCCCTTTCCTTATCCATAGGGTTGCGTTTTTATACTATCACCTGGGACCCACGCGAGTCTATTACCGTTTTGCCCCTCGATACTTAGTCCCGTTGTATCCTCTTATTGGGCTTCACCTGTTTATGGGCCGCTTTGTTCTTCTGGGCTGACTTCCCGGACCGACTCGGCACGCGATTCGTGGGCCTGACCCAACTCTCTATGGGCCTCGCGAGCCCATCGAGAACCGGCTCCAACATCCAGCCCCCCAAGCTTTCATGTTGAATAGCTGAAGGCTTGGGCCTGTCCTCTTGAAGTCGCGTTCTCGATGTAAGCTTGGCTCTTAAACTTTTCACATTCCCCTCGCGTGATAGGGTCGCGTGTATTTCCGCTTCGTTTTCTCTGGGCGACGTTTTGAATTCAAAAACTTTACGAATTCCCGCGCCGAGCGCATGTCGTCCACGTGTTGACTCATTATTGTACCCTCTTTCCCTCGATTTTTTCTTATATATACCCATTCTCGTCTTCCTCTTTCCCTTTTCCGCCATAACCTCCTCTTTCTCTCCTCTTTCTCTGCAACTCCTCAAACCCGCCGGTGCTTTCCTTCCTTCTCCATCGTCATCTTCGCCGTCGTTCGCAGTCGATTCTCCATGGCAGGTTAGTCTTCCGCTCTCCTTTCTCTTTTCTACTTCGTTTCTTCGATTTTTTAGGGTCTCCATCGTCGTTCCATTCGATCTCGCCCGCAGAAATTTCATTCGGTTCTTTTGGATTGAGAGGTTTCTGAAGGTCACTTTTTGTTCATTGGGTGTTTTTGCGTTGTATCCCATTTCGACTCTTATTCTTTGATGCGCTCGTTTGGGCAAAAACGTGTTTTGGTCAATTTCTGCCATCTTCGACCTTCGTGATGTTCTTCGTGTTCTTGGGCTTGGTCCATTCTGATGTCGTTTTGGCTTCCCTTTTGATTCTTGAGTTTCAGCTTTTCCAGGGATTTCTTGTTTGCTATAGCCTCGCGTTAGTTACCTTTAGACACGCGTTGCTCCTAATTTTGATGTTCTTTTTTCCTTCTTTCCATCCCTGGAAAACTGAAACTTACTTTGCCTATGCTTTCAGGTAGCGATGATTTTTATGAACGCTCAGCTCGGGCTGAGTATTCAGGGCGTACCACGTCCGGATCTGAAGGGGGTTCTGGTGATCGCGAGCCAGGCTCTCGTAGACGATCTCGTGTTTCTAGAAAATCTAAGAGGAGCAAAGCGAAGACGCCCAAAAGATCCAAAACCAGACTCCCGTCTCGCGTCATTCAAGAGCGAGCCGAGACCAATTACGGTCAATTCGACAGCTTTTTCTCTCACAAGGGGTCTTTGCCCCACGTAGTTATAGAGAAACCCTTTCTCGCGGGCCCCGGACGCGTGAGTATCCTTACAAAGAGAATTACGCATTCTCGCACCCTAGTTCCCAACACCGCCCAACGTAGCAGTCTTACTTTTGACGATCTTCGTCGCCTTGCTACGCGATATCCCTTCCCTGAGGGGACCGTCTTTGCCCTCCCCGATCTTGAAGGCACTTCCCTCGACCAGTATGGGTCCTTCTTTGCTTTGAGTAGGCAGTCTTTAGAAGCCGGCTTCCGTCTCCCTTGGACGTCCTTCCAGACTGAAGTAATGGCAGATCTAGGCTTCAGCCCTTCTCAGATGCATCCAAATTTCTGGAGCTCTTTGATTGTCTACATCATGCGATGTCAGGACATTGGGATAGTTCCTAATACTCCTCACTACGCGCTCATCAATTCGTATAAGAAGAACTCACGCGAGGATGGGTTTTACACTGCTCAAGCCAAGACTCCTAGCGCCTTCCGACTGCCTTCGAAGATCGAGGGGTGGAAAACTTGTTGGTTTTTAGTCTGTCCCCCTCCTGGCTCTGAAATTTCCGTCCAGGTACGCGAGCCCACTGCGAGAAGGGCCCCATGCTTTTTCCCCAAGGAGACTCGCGACAGATTCATTCGTGATTACAAGGATTACCCCGACAAAGCAGTTCAAAAACGTTTTGAGCTGGCTATCTCGGACTCTTTACTGGTCGCCAGGGGACTTAGTCTCAAGGCTCATGCCTTAGGTTTTTGTTCGTTTTTGTTTCGACGCTCGCGTTTATTACGATTATTTACACTATACTCACTTGTGGTGGCTTTTGTAGATGCTGACTTTTTCGCCGATCTTCCGGATCTGGGGGGGTTGGCCCTTGACGAGTCGGGCGCGCTAACAACCACCGAGGCGCCTACCCGCATTGTTCCATCCGTCCCCGATCCGACTCCTACTCCCCCAGCCGCTGCTTCGGAAACACCAACGGAGCTTGCGACGACAGTTTCTGAGGACGCTCCTCCGGTCCAGGCGTCTCGCGTACTTTCTGTTCGCGATAAGGGGAAGCAGAAAGTTGTCGAGAAAAAACGCAAGAGGACGACGGAAGTGGAGTTTGTCTCCTCTCCGGAGCCTACTGATACCCATGTCGCGAACCCGACCTTCATCCATAGCCTATCCGCGACGCGTGCGTTCGTTGAGACGATACCGACCGTTTTCCCTCCCGCACCTAGCCTCTACGAGGAAATTTCGGAAAGGCCTGGCGGCTTGTCCAAACTTCTTTTCGCCGTAAGTCTCCTGTTTCTACCTATTTCTTGCTTTCTTGGGGTGTTTTTAACTCTTCATTTTTGCAGGGGATGAATCTCATCGCGAGCGCGACTCAAAAGGTGCTTGCCGCTGAAGATGAACTTAAGGAGCTGAGGGCAGAGGATCAGTCGACCCGCGATGCCCACAGAGCGGCCAAGTCTAGGCTTATGGGAGAAAAGAAAGCCTTGGAGGAGGAGCTTTCGAGAGCTAAGACGACGATGAAGGAGATGGAGGGTGAGCTCGCGTTCCTGTCAGTGAAAGACGCGAGGATAAAGGAGCTGGAAGCTCAGCTTGCGTATGAGAGGTCCACTCATGTCAACATCGTCACTGAGTACAATACGCAACTGAACGACCTTAGACAGGAAAACGAGAAGCTCCACGCGACGATGTCTGAGAGAATCGCTTACGAGAGGAACATGGCGGTGGAGGAGTATTGTGGGGGTTATCGCCAGCGTGCTCGCGTCGATTTTTACAAGAATGCCGCCAACACGCTTCTCCTTTGCATGGTAAAGATGCAGATGCTGAAGTTCAAAGTTAAGGACTTCCCTTTCAATGCTCAGGACCTGTGCGGGCTTTCTACTGATCTTCCTGAGTACCAGCCCCCATTGCCCGGAACCTTCATTGATGACGGGGAGACTCCACTCGAGGCATGGGGGATTACGCGTCTTGCGCCTGAGAGGGGTATTGTTAAGGGCAAAGAGAGTCAGGTTTTCAGGCCCCCTCTCCCGAAGGTGGTCGCTCCCCCTTCGCTTGAGAAGTCAGTTCCGAGCCCTCCTTCTCCATCCCTCTCGTCTCGCAAGAGGAAGGTATTCGCGTCTGATGCCCTTCTCGACACCATTCAGCCTTCAAAGCGTTCTAGTTCAGACCAAGCGGGGGGCTCAGGTTCGCGAGTGGCTGGTGTTCGCGACGTCGTGGATCTGGATGCGGATAGTGTAGAGGACGCGGGGACTGCTGCCAAGACTGTTTCTAAGTAATGTCTTTTGTCTTGAACAATGTTTTCTGTATTTAGGGATTGTGACATTTTGTAATCAACTTTTATATATATCGCGGGTATAATGGTCGTGACCTTTATGCTGTTTCTATATTATTGTTTTTGCTTTTGTTTGCTTGTTTCGTACATACTTATCTCGTCTCGTTCCCCCCGTTTTTTGTTTCGGAAAAATGAGTAAGTTCGCGAAAAAGGAAAACGCAAAGAGATAAGTCACAATTACGGTCCATCTTGTATAGTAAGGCAAAACTGACTTGTTACATAATCATGTGAGTGAGCATTGCAAACTATTCTTTTGCCAACTGTTGCATGATCTTTACACGCGATCTCTAAATGACGGTTGATACTCGCGAGGTTCATCTTTAGCCCTTGTTAGCCGCGGCGCAGTAGGATAGCTTTTCCTTGGTGTGATGGTCACGGAGTATTCTCGGTCTTTGCAAAGCATTTAGTCATGGTGCTGCTCTCGCGTGGGATACCATGCACTGCACATGTAGAGGAGCATTTAGCTTTTGGTTTTTATCCTTAAGTAGTAGCACTGCACATGATGCAAATCCGCCCATGCTTTCGCGACCAGGGGGAGTTTTCTAGCTCAGCCCTGGAAGCTGGAAACACGAGCCGTCCTTACTTTCGCGACCAAGGGGAGTTTTCTAGCTCAGCCCTGGAAGCTGGAAGTAGGACACGCGACCGGGGGGGGTTTTTAGCCCAGCCCAGCCGTCTACGCTTTCGCGACCAGGGAGAGTTTTCAAGCTCAGCCCTGGAAGCTGGAAGCACGAGCAGTCCTCTCTTTCGCGACCAGGGGGAGTTTTCTAGCTCAGCCCTGGAAGTTGGAAGCACGACGCGCGATCCGACTGCGTTACCTGTGCTTTTCATGTTATAACGACCATAAGTATTGTGAACGTACCTGAGTTTTACGGGAGGACTAGGCGTAGAAACGACGAAGTCGCATCACGTTCCAGGAGTTGGCAATGTGATTTCCAGAGTGGTCCTTGAGGCGATAAGCCCCGAGCGCGACTTCGCGATCTATAATGTAAGGTCCTTCCCAGTTGGGGTCGAGCTTTCCCCCCTCTGTTCTACGTAGCACAAGGTCTCCTCTGGCAAATCTCCTCAGTTTTACGTGCTTGTTATAATATTTTGCAACGCCCGCTTTATGATTGGCTGCTCTGATGGTGGCCAGGTCGCGAGTCTCTTCTCGCATTTGCAACTCTAGCTGCATTTTTTCATCGTTGTCGTCCGGACTATAATGAATCACGCGGTCCGTAGGCACAATGAACTCGACTGGTACTGTGGCCTCTATTCCATAAGCGAGAGCAAATGGCGTTTCTCCAGTTGCTTTCTTTACTGTGGTCCTGTTTGCCCAGAGTACTAGGGGTAACACTTCGGCCCACATGCCTTTGGAGCCTTCTAGCCGTCTTTTCAAGTCCATGACAATGCTCTTGTTCACTGCTTCTACCTGGCCATTGCAATGCGGGTGAGCGACTGAAGCAATCCTTAAAGTGATCCCTATGTCTCTGCACCATGTAAACAATTGCGGCGAATTGAATTGTGGTCCCCTGTCGGTTACGATCTCGTGAGGGAGGCCATACCTGCAGATGATGTTTCTCCAAAGGAACTTTTTAACTGCCGGGACGGTGGTGCTCGCGAGGGCTTCGGCTTCGATCCATTTGGTGAAATAATCAACTGCTACAATGATGTACTCTAGTTGACCAGGCGCTTTTGGTTTGAAAGGTCCTAATAGATCTAGTCCCCACATCGCGAAGGGGCAAGGGCTTGACATTATCTGCAACTCAACACCTGGTTGATGAGATGCTGGGGCAAAATACTGGCATGGCTTGCAACTCTGAGACTCGCGTTGTGCGTCTTGTTTCATGGTGGGCCAGAAACTTCCCTGCCTTAATGCTTTATATACCATTGGTCTCCAACCCGCGTGAGTTCCGCATAATCCCGCGTGAAGCTCCTTTATCAGCACGTCACTTTCTATCTTAGTCAAGCACTTAAGCTCGCGTGGTCCGTATCCCCTTTTGTAAAGTTCTCCACGACACATGTAAAAGCGTGCAGCCATGGAGACAAGCTTTCTCATTTCTTTCGGATCTGAAGGCCCTGTTCCGCTAGCAAGATATTGAATTATAGGGGTGCGCCAGTCGCTGACTGGCTCGCTTATCTCCATCAGTTCCACCTGATTGCTTATGGCGCTTTCAGACTTCACGAACCAAAAGTATGGGGCCTTTCCTTCTTTAGTAATGGCGGTGGGACCCTCGCTAGTACATTCTATATTTGCATACTGAATTTGGGAACCCCGCTTCGCGAGTTCATCAGCTCGCGTGTTTTCCTCTCTTGATATAGCTTCAATTTCAAAATGCCCGAGCAACGAAATCAGGGCTGTGGCCCTCGCATGATATCTGGGGAGATTGCCTGTTCTGGCCTCGTAGGTCCCATTGATCTGATTCACGACGATCTGGGAATCGCTCATGCACTTTACCACATTAATACCCGCGTTAACGGCAATTTCCAGCCCTGCGATGAGTGCTTCATACTCTGCTTCATTGTTCGTGGCTTTGAATCTTAGCGCAATCGCGTGATCTATCTTATCCCCAGCCGGGGAAGTCAGGACGACTCCCGCCCCGCAACCATCTACGTTTGCCGATCCATCAATGTGCATTACCCACGCGGGGTGTTCAGGAGCTATAATATCTTTTTCTAGCTCTCTGAAACTTGTTTCAACTATGAAATCTGCCAAAGCTTGTGCCTTGATGGCGGGTCGTGGTCTATAGACTACGTCAAACTCTGTCATTTCAATGACCCATTTAGCGAGCCTTCCTGAGGTTGTTGGTTTACTCATAAAAGACGGTAGTGGTAAGTCCGTCAGTACTTCGATGGGATGAGCATGGAAATAAGGTCGGAGTTTACGAGCGGCTGTTATTAACGCGAGCACTGCTTTCTCAACGGGTGAATATCTGGTCTCGGCCGACAAAAGTGCTTTACTGACGAAATAGACGGGGAATCGTTGTTCCTTTACTAAAACAGCGCTAACTGCACGCGTGCCTGCCGCGAGGTACAGCTGCAAGCCTTCACCAGGTATTGGGGACGCGAGGATTGGGAGTTTAGCCAGATGTTCTTTAAGACTCATAAATGCTCTTTCACATTCCTCAGACCACTCGAAGTTTTTAGGCTTCCTTAGTATGTCGAAGAAGGGAAGGTTTCGCTCCGCGAGTTTTGCGCAAAACCTTCCTAAATAGTTGACCTTTCCCACGAATCTCTGGACGTCGTTTCGAAGGCAAGTTCCTAGGCTTCCAGATCAGTGCACGCGGTATCGAAGTCAATCCAGACAAAGTCCAGGCCGTAATAGATCTACAACCACCAAGGTCCATTCACGACGCATTTCTCTGGATTGAGGCTCATACCGTACTTTCTCAGGGTTTCAAAGACCTCTGCCAGGTCGCGAGTATGATCCGCTTGCTTTTTGCTTTTAACCACTATATCGTCAACATAGGCCTCTACAGTGTCACCTCTTTGGTCGCTAAAGATCATGTCCACCAGTCTTTGGAATGTAGCCCCCGCGTTTTTCAAACCGAACGGCATTACTTTATAGCAGAAGGTTCCTTTGTCTGTGATAAAAGCAGTGTGCCCTGAGTCGGCTGGGTTCATCATAACCTGATTATATCCAGAGTACGCGTCCAGGAAGCTTAGAGCTTCATGACCCGCGGTGGAGTCTACCAACTGGTCGATCGAGGGTAATGGATAACTGTCCTTGGGACATGCTTTATTGAGACCAGTGAAATCTACGCACATGCGCCACTTCCCCGTCCCTTTGGGATTTTTCTCTACCATTACAACGTTTGACAGCCACGTTGGGTATTGCACTGGTTTTACAAACCCTGCTTTAATCAGCTTCGCGAGCTCTACCGCAGCTGCCGCGTTCTTTGGTCCCGCTTGTTTTCTTTTTTTCTGCCTACGCGGCTTAACCTCTGGACTAATGTTCAGGGAGTGGGTCATGACACTTGCCGGGATCCCTCTTAAATCCTTTGGCGTCCACGCGAAGACATCCCGGGAGCGGGTGAGTAAGGTCTCGATCTCTTGTACGACTTTTTGATTCAGTTTCCCCCCTACGTAAAGTTTCTCCTCTTTGTTGGGGAAAGGGGTGATTACCTGTTTCTCAAACCCATCAAAATGCGGTTTATGCCCTTCTCCCTCTCCCTCAGTATCTCGCGGTCTGGGTGAGGCGCGAACTTCTAACTCAGCTTCTTCCAGGACGCGTGGCAACCCTGGAATAAATAACTGGTTGGCAAGCAAGGTCTTGGTGCTGCCCTTTTCGGACGAGACGTAGCAGATACGGCTCTCCTCTTGGTTTCCTCTCGCGACCCCTACTCCTGTCAATGTTGGAAATTTTAAACAAAAATGGCAGATCGATACGACCGCCTCAAACCTGCACAGCGTCTCGCGTCCCAGTATCGCGTTGTAGGAGGATGTTATTGGGATCACCACAAAATCTATCTTTTCTGACCTTCTTGACCCTTTCTGTTCACCCAAGATGAGATCTAGGGTGACGACGCCCAAGGCCCTTACGCTGTCACCCGCGAAACCTACCAGCGTGGTTTTAGTGGGCCTGAGTGTAGACTGATCAATTCCCATTTTCTCGAACGCGTCCCAGTATAGTATATCGGCTGAGCTCCCAGTGTCGACGAGGATTCTTTTTACCAGTTTGGTTCCTATCTGAGCATGGATGACCAGTGGATCAGCGGCCTCGACAGCCCAGGTATCTACCTCTTTGTCACTGAAGGCAAGCGTGTAAGGTTCAGACTTCGATCTCGCGACACTATAGATCGGTTTTCCCTGAGGCTTGGGTGCGTTGTTAACGAGTCTTCGCTCTCGTTTGCCCAGGGGCATGGGTTCATGGCGGCCCGCGATCGTGCCTACATGGCCGTCCATGCGAGGGAAGTTCTGGGACGGGTGGCGATTAGGCCCCCGATTCTGGTTATTTCTTGCGGGGGTTTGCTGTCTCGTCTCATTTTGCGTTCTACTGCCTCCCCCTTTACTCCACGCTCCTCTGTACGTGACGCCGTGACCTGCATCAACGCTTCCCCTCTGAGCAGTCAGGACCTCCTGCTCACTTGGGTGATGTCGTCGCGACCGACACTCCAATGTAGAGTGAGTATTCACTCCGTGGTATTCGCACCAGGTGGTAGGCCCCTGGCGGTTATGACCGCGACCACCTCTCCCCTCAACATCGCGTCGGTCGTCTTGTTCGGCCACAAAATTTTGCGATTGAAATTGATTCTGATCGTGATTTTGGCCCCTGAACTGTCTTTGACCCTGATTCTGATCTTGAATCTGTAAACCGGGTGCTCGCGAATCGAACTGTTCCTTCCCTTGATTACCCTGATGGCGCTTATTCCCCCAGTTCGGATTTTCTTTCTTATGACCCTGAGCGGGCTTGCTCTGATTATTTCCCTTCAAAGCGACTCCTGAGTGTGCTTCCACATTAATTTCTGTGTATGCTCTCTCGAGCATGCCTTGGTAGTCTAAATCTCTCTTGCGGTATAGGTATTGCTTGAAGGTGCTTCCATCATTGAGCCCGTCAAGGAACGCGACCCGAGCGGTTTTATCATGGAAATCTTCAGCTTCCAAGATCTTTTCCGCGAACCTCTTAACGTAATCCTCTAGTGATTCATGCGGCCCTTGTTTGACGCCTACTACTTCTTGCATTGTCACTTTTCTCTTCCTCGAGGAGCCGAAATGCAACAAGAAACTTTTCTCTAGATCGGCGAAACAATGGATGCTTTCTGACGGTTGGTTGAGCATCCAGGTCATGGCGGGTCCCGCGAGCGTGCCTGGGAAACCTTTGCACATTGTGGCCTCATCAGGGCACCTCGCGAGCATAGCATACTTGTAGCGTGCTAGGTGCTCGTTGGGATCTTCTTTACCATTGTACTCTTTTATGATAGGAAATCTGAAATTAGGCAGAGGGACTGACCTGACTATATGCCCCGCGAAAGCAGTCGGGCCGAACAAGAGTGTCGGGTTGACGGACGGGTAGGCCTCAAAGGCTTGCCGCGGGTGGGTGGCCTGGTTGCAAAAAGGTTCCCCCTCGTACCGGCGGCGGGAAGGTCTTTGTTCGGCGTGAATCCCCTGTCCTCTTCCTTCGGTTCTCCCCCTGTAAGATTGATCTTCCGCGTGGCTCGCAGGGGGTTGATTCAAATCGAATCTACTAGGGTGACAAGGCCTTTCGCGTCCTTCGACCCTTGTTCCATGCGACACTGAAATTCCGTCGTCAGGTACGTGTTCAGCACTCTCTTCCGCGACCGACTGTTCTCGTCCGCTCTGATTCTGTTCGTGCTCGCGTGATCGAGTCCTTGGTTGCCGCTGGTTTCGGCTTCCGCCCGCACTTTGCCCCATCGACTGCAGGAAAGCACGATACTGTACTAGTGCGGGTCCTGCCAGAACAATTTCCTCCTCATGTACATGTGAAAAACGTGGTCGCGTGCTACTTATGTCTTGAGTTCTCATCTGGGGAGGGGTGTTGTCGCTTCTTTCGCCACTAGTATTCATCTTCTCAGATAGTTGTATTAGAAAACACTTCGCGAGTATAGATAGTAAGCCTTACTTGTGCGAGGAAGTCCCCACGATCGGCGCCAGTGTTGGAGCCCAGAAATTGCGATCACGCGACACAACACTTCGCGTGACACAGGGCGTCTGGACAATCAACTTATGTAATACTATTAGTCGTCTTCTTCCTCGAAATTAACCTCACTCTCGACACCTGACGCTTGCGTAACTTAACCGAGAAGGAAACCGGCTCCGACTCTTTTAAGCTCCGACAAGATTAACGTAAAATCGGACACACCGAAACAACGCAAGTATACACAAAGGTAAAGAAAAGCGACGTGAAAGAAGAGTATATTATCAAAGACGTTTCACGTTTTGAGCTTTACAATAAACCGAGTAACTCAGATACCACTCAACAACACTAAGGCTTTACCACGAAACTATAAGTGATTCAACAAGTGCTTTATACCTAAATTCCTCTAGAAGATGAGTGTTTCGGAAGATTGAAGTTAGGGTTTGCTCTTATGCTTTCTTTCTTCTTTAGAAGGAGGTGAAGCGTTTTTTCTCTTATGATCTGGATCCCTTTCCTTATCCATAGGGTTGCGTTTTTATACTATCACCTGGGACCCACGCGAGTCTATTACCGTTTTGCCCCTCGATACTTAGTCCCGTTGTATCCTCTTATTGGGCTTCACCTGTTTATGGGCCGCTTTGTTCTTCTGGGCTGACTTCCCGGACCGACTCGGCACGCGATTCGTGGGCCTGACCCAACTCTCTATGGGCCTCGCGAGCCCATCGAGAACCGGCTCCAACAGTCACTTCATCACCTGATTTGATAGACTTGTTGATAGCGGCGGATAAGTTTGAGGTTATATCATGTATGAGTCAATGTGTTGAGATGTTGTTAAAGCTTCCCATGTCACTTGATTCTGCATTGTTCTATCTAGAGCTTCCTTCAAGTGTTTTGGTTAGTGAAGTAGTTCATCCATTGGTAGATGCAACAAAACAATATGTGGCCAGTCTTTACAAGGATTTCACCAAGTAAGTACACTTGTAGTTTAATGTGTTTATCTCACTTAAAATTTGTACACACAATTGTGAGAGGGAACAAGAATACTTGGGTCTATATGTGCATAAGGCAACAAATGCAGAAAGCTGCACTATAGACTATGATTTCGCTGTGATGAAGAAACCATTCAAGGCCTTTGAAAGAAGGGGCAAATTCTCCAATCTTATATTAAACTGGACCTCAGGGTGGGGAATGCCGAACGTGTTGGGAATGACATGGTCCGAGTTAATGAGTGACGAAGATTATTTCCTCAACAACATCCTACATCTTCAAGCCGAGATTACACTCAAAAAGTAGTTAACCATTGCTTATTATGCTTAGTGTTGCGGATTATGCAATGAAAAGAAAAGTATTGCGACTTTGGAATGCCATTGGAAAGTCTAATATGGAGTTCTTGTTTCATCAATACCACATTGATATATTATCCGGCTGTATTTTTTAAGCATGTTTTTTCTTCCATTTGTTGCATAGTAGGGGTATATTGTTGTCCGTTTAAGTATGCAATTTACTGTGCATCTAATTTTCTCCGAGCTTATTTCATCATTTATGTATTGTCAAGATTTTCTAGATCATCATGTTGCACATAAAAGATAACATATATATATATATATATATAAACCGGTTCAAGTGAGAACGGTTTGTTAGGAGAGAATCAAATCTTAGGTGAGAACCGATCTCAGCCGTTGAAACCAAACCAGGATGATCGGACGCTCCAGGTTTTAACATGTTCTTGTTCATTTACACGCCGTCTCCTTCGACTCTCCTCTGGTTCGAGAATGTCATCGACGACGACCAATGGCGGATCGTAGGAGGAGAGTCGCGGAAACGACAACAACAACCATGTATCCGCCATTAGAGATACAGATCCAAAATAAAAATCCGAGCTCTCCCCCATCACCGCCATTAGTACACTGTAGATGAGGAATCTGAGGCTGCACTGAAAGATCTTGTGAAGTTCCTCAAGGCGAAGAGATTGAATTCAAACTCAAATGGTGAAGAGTTCCCAAGGTTGTAGCTGACGAAGTCTGAGGATCCCAATCTGCACAATGGTTCGTGGAGAAGGTTAAGAGGGGAAAGAGATCAAATTCGAGCTCAGATGGTATGATTAGGTTTTGACTTCTTTCTTGCTGATTTCCAATTTGATTTTCATTGTATTCTGAATAGAAGTTTTGTATCATTGTTACCGCTTGTTGAGCAAATTGGTTCTTACTTTGCTCAACAATTCTTCTTGATCAACACCTCTCAGCTTGTTGATTAAGGGTTTCGGGATTTATGAATTTTGGGATTTTATTCATTGTAGTATCTATGAAGTTTTTGAACTTGGTGCTCAATTTTTTATTCACTTGCCTTTTATTGCTGCTCTCGAGTCTCTATTTTGGGTTGATGCTTCCAATTCTGCTTGATCAACTTGCAGATACTTGCAGTTTGACATGGCAAGCAAAAAGTGATTCTTGTGTGAACTAGGACAAGGATAAACTGTAGGCACTGCTTTTTCATTGCTCTAGCTGTTTTTTGGTTGCAATTTCTGCTAGTATGCCCTATTTGTTTCTCTTTGTGATACTCCTCCATACATGCACTTTGTGTTTTGTCAACATTTGGGCACTTCGTGTCGCTTATATCTATGAATTGCATCTCTCCTACTTCAGCCTTGAAAGTAAGTTTCCTCATCTACTCTCTGTTCTCTTCGTTGAAAAATTAGTTAGTTGACTGGTTGGTTGTTACTTGTTTGGAGTTATCTGCAAATTGCCAACTTTGATGGTTTTTCTTTATGATATGATTCTGGAAAAGCATCAAGTAAAGTCTCTAACCACTAACCATCAACCACTTGCATTGCAGAATATATATTTGATTTATAACTTGGAAGCTAGGATATCCGAAAACTGGTGGCCTTGGTGATGTTCTTGGTGGACTTCCTCCTGCTTTAGCTGTAAGTTTTTCGGGTTTTGGTATAAACTTGCTGATCAGCAATGGTGGAATCATGTTTTGGCCTCTAAATGTTCAAATCTGGTTCTATTTGGTTAATGTGGTAACTGATGTGGAACTTTATCTATGATAAATATTGTTTTGTCTTCATCATATTTTATCATAAGTTCAGAGTTTGATAGAGTTCAAATCTGGTTCTATTTGGTTAATATGGTAACTGAATTGAACTTTATCTATGATAAATATTGTGTTGTCTTTATCATTTTATCATAAGTTCAGAGTTTGGTATTCTTTTTCGCAGGCAAATGGACACCGAGTAATGACTGTTGCGCCCCGATATGATCAGTATACTGATGCATGGGACACCAATGTGGAAATAGAGGTAATTAGCATAATTATAAGTCATATAACAAGCTACTGTTTTGGATATGGATCCTGATGTGGTGTGAAAATGGCGGTTTTAAGGTAAAATTTGGCGACAAAATTGAGAAGGCTCGCCTCTTTCATTGCTACAAAAGAGGCGTTGATCGAGTTTTTGTGGATCATCCTTGCTTTCTTGAGAAGGTAATTTCTTGAATATTTTTAATTCATTTGGTGAATAAAACTACTGAAAATGATGCTTGTTGTACAATTTTTCAGGTGTGGGGTAAGACTGGATCGAAGGTTTATGGACCGAATGCAGGGACTGATTAGAAGGATAACCAACTTCGGTTTAGCATGTTGTGCCAGGTGATCATCACATCTGATTTTCTTTTCTAATGTTTAATTATGAAGAAAATATATTGCTTGTGTTTGAGCTCATTTTTCTGTCATTTTCTCCAGGCTGCGCTCAAGGCGCCCTTGGTTCTAATTCTGAACAGCAGCAAACAACAATCTGGACCTTATGGTAATGAACTTGCATACATTTCAGTGTAAAACATACGTCATTAGAGTTCGATTAAATTGAATTCTATGTTATTATATAGGAGAGGATGTTGTCTTTGTTGCCAATGACGGGCACACTGCTCTTCTACCTTTCTATCTAAAGACTATGTACCAATCTGAGGGTGTATACAAAAAACGCTAAGGTACTTCTTCCTACAACTCTTTCGAAAAAACTTTGTTATGGAAAAATTTAAGATCTTAAAATGCAGATTGTGTTTTTGGACAGGTTGCATTCTGTATCCACAACATTGCATATCAAGGAAGACACGCGTTCTCAGACTTCTCGCTCCTTAATCTACCTGACGAGTTCAAGAGCTCCTTCGATTTCTATGATGGGTATGAATATAAATTTGTTGTCTAGGAAAATGATCAAGTATTAAGAAAATTCTAACTTGTTATCACTTGTGAAGGCACAACAAGCCTGTTAAGGGAAGGAAAATCAACTGGAAGAAGGCGGGAATCTTGGAATCAGACAGAGTTGTGACAATTAGTCCACACTATGCCGAAGAAGTCGTCTCTGCTGAGGAAACAGGGGTAGAATTGGACAACATTATTCGAAAAACCGGTATTACAGGTATAATAAATGGTATGGATGTCCAAGAATGGAACCCAGCAACCGAAAAGTATATAGACGTCAAGTATAATGCTACAACGGTAGGTGGTCTATGAAAAAACTGATCACTTGATGAGATTTTACTTGTAGTGAATGTATACTTGTTTTTCAGGTAAATGAAGCTAAGAAACTATTGAAGGAGGCCCTTCAGGCAGAGCTCGGTTTACCGGTTGATAGCTCCATTCCTTTGATAGGATTCATCGGTAGACTAGAAGAACAGAAGGGTTCAGATATTCTAGTGGAAGCCATTCCTGAATTCATCAAAGAAAATGTTCAGATAGTTGTTCTTGTAAGTGTAACAAATTCTCTCCTAAATTAAAGAGACCATGATTCATGTTTCATTCCTATTTTATTACTTTTATATGCAGGGAACAGGAAAGAAGCCAATGGAGACTCAGCTCCAAGAGCTTGAAAAGGAATATCCCGAAAAGGCGAGAGGAGTTGCACAGTTCAACACTCCATTAGCTCACATGATCACGGCTGGTGCTAATTTCATGTTCACCCCAAGTAGATTTGAGTCGTGTGGTCTGATTCAGTTGCACACACATCGATATGGAATCGTAATGAACCTCATTTACATATGCATGATTCTTGTTAATGCCTTGTAAAAATCTCTGACATGTTTTGTTGCATATGTTTTTTGGCAGATACCAATTGTTTCTTCAACTGGAGGACTAGTGGATACTGTCAAGGTAGGGCTCACTGGTTTCCACATTGGAACCTTTAATGTTGATGTAAGTCTTTTTCTTGATTAAGAACTATGTAGTTCAGAGTATTTGTAAAACTGACATGAGCGCCTTTTGTTAAGTGTGAGACGGTTGATCCAACTGATGTGAGTGCTCTTGCAACAACGGTCAAGCGAGCGCTTCAAGCGTACGACACTCCTGCATTCGAAGAGATGATTCAGAACTGCATGGATCTTGATTTTTCTTGGAAGGTCTGTATATGTCTTACTTTAGCATTTAAAATGCTTCTTTTTTGTTGTACTTGGTTTTTTCTTGCTTGTGTTTATTGCAGGGACCATCAAAGCTCTGGGAAAAGATGCTATTGAGCATGGAAGCGATTGGAGAAAACGAGATTGATGGCGAAGAGATGGCTCCAATGGCGAAGGAAGACGTCGCGACCCCATAATGTGTTTCATATTTGTATTCCATGTTCTATCAGCTTGCTTCTAACTGTTGAAATAAGAGGGGGCAATGTCATTTTGGTGATCTTAGTTTGCTAGGAAGACTATGTTTTGGTGATTATTTGTAGAGATGTTCAGATAATAGTTTCATCAAGTTTTTGCTATGTATGTTTTCCTTATATTCAATATATGCTTCATTAAGTTTTCAACCAGAGTTTAGTGAGTCATGGAGCAGTCATTCCTCCATTATAGCATGCGCTGAGCTTTTGACTTTTCACCCAAAAGCAAAAGTTACCCAGGTCTCTAACCACTAACCATCAACCACTTGCATTGCAGAAGATATATTTGATTTATAACTTGGAAGCTAGGATATTCGAAAATTCCAAATAGCTAAAGGAGGTGCACTTTGTAGGCATGCCTAATTAACCCTTATAGATTTGAATGATCACCGGAGTCCGAGAAAATAACCATTATATGTGCATTTCATGATATATAATATGTGCATTTCGCAATATAAAATTTTTGCATTTACTTAGTGTCCGAAAAAACAAATAAAATGCATTTCATATCCATATCGTAAGACAAAATGTAAGCCTCAAACTTGTATTTTTCTAAAAGCAAGTTATTTTTGAATTGCATACTCAGTTTTTGTGAATCACATGCTCATTTTTTGTGAATTGCATATTTAGTTTTTGTGAATTGTGTACTCATTTTTTTTGTGAATTGCATACTCAGTTTTTGTGAATTGCATGCTCAGTTTTTTTGAATTGTGTACTCATTTTTTTGTGAATTGCATACTTAGTTTTTGTGAATTGCATGCTCAGGTTTTATGAATTGCATGCTCAGGTTTTGTGAATTGCATATTTAGTTTTTGTGAATTGTGTACTCATTTTTTATTGTGAATTGCATACTTAGTTTTTCTGAATTGCATATTCAGTTTTTGTGAATTGCATACTTAGTTTTTGTGAATTGCATACTCAATTCTTTGTAAATTGCATATTCAGTTTTTGTGAATTGCATATTCAATTTTTGTGAATTGCATACTCATTTTGTTTGTGAATTGCATACTTAGTTTTTCTGAACTGCATACATTTTTTTGTGAATTGCATACTTAGATTTTCTGAATTGCATACTTAGTTTTTCTGAATTACATATTCAGTTTTTCTGAATTGCATATTCAGTTTTTGTGAATTGCATACTCAGTTTTTGTGAATTGCATATTCAGTTTTTATGAATTGCATACCCAGTTTTTCTGAATTGCATACTTAGTTATTTGTGAATTGCATACTCGGTTATTTGTAAATTGCATAAAATATCATACTCGGTTATTTGTAAATTGCATACTTAGTTATTTGGCTCGGACTGAACATTACTGTTTTTACATAAGATTAGGGTCAGACTGAATTTGGAAGTAGAATTGCTTCTGAGATAGAAGCAATATTAGATATGGCCAAATTTCAGAAAACATTTGATGTATTGATTGGTTATGTATGTATATATGACTTGCTTTGCCTTGAGGGTCTTGCTCAAGCCCTTCGTGTTTTCGCAAGATTTTAGCTGGATCTCAAGTGTCGGTGCCGTCTTTTCTCTGTATCTATGAAGATCCACACCTGTGCTCAATTGGAAGTTCCTGCTTCTTTACTCCGATCAGCAGGTTAAAGATGTTTTCACTTTACTAGGTTTCTATGCTGATTCAAGTATCCGATTTGATTTTATATTTCCAACGTGCTTCGCAGAATCTGAAGCTGTAGAATCAAGATTATGTTTGAGATCAACAAAATCGGTGCTGAGAGGGTTTATCTGAGTATCCTGTTTTTTCATACATTGATTTCAATTTGTGTTGTGCAAAGATCTCCTTATTTGGTAGCTATAGAGCTTCAATTTTAGTTGGAAATTTGATAATGGTTGAGAGCAAGGGGGATATGCAAGGGAATTTGATGCGAGGTTGACAAGATCTCGAGCTAGGAAGGAGGAGGAGGAAGGTCGAGGCAGAGGCAACGAGAACAAGCTTCGCCGACGATGAATTGCGGCCTCCTTCGCCAACTGAAGCCGTCTTCCCACGCTTCCCATCCGATTTCCCCGTCCTATTTCTCTGATTTGCATCTTTCTCGCAACTAGGTTAAAATCAAAATAGCCAAATGTCCAAAAATGTCGCACGGAAAGTAGACCACAACTTTATCTAGCGAGTTCGTCGTCATCGTCGCTTGGTGCCGGAGGTGCGAGGTCGACGAAGTATCGAGCTCACCGTAGATACAATTCTCGCCATTGGTGTAAGGAGGAAGGTAAGGCATTCAGACGACGAGGCGAAGAAGCTACTTTTATCGGACGCATTTTTATTTAGTTTGTTATAATCTCAGCGCTCCATTTCATTTTAAGCGTGGACGGCTCAGATCCGTTCTCACATGGGAGTAGGTGAGAACGTTCTCACCAGATCGTGACCCTATATCTTATCTATATAAAACTTGGTTGTCCGTAGCCAAAATTGAATGAAATCGGTACCGCCTATTAATGACCTCCGTTAATGAGCTGCAGAATGGGCCTCAAATTTTTCCCTCGGTCCAGCCCGTTTCGCTTCGTCCTACATCATGTCTACGCAGCCTTTCAGGTTTGTCGGACTCTTCTTCTACCATGGCTCCCACGTCGCTATCAATTGGTTGCCTGATGGCGCTTTTCTTCAGTCTCCGGTCGTTCGCCGCCAACATGTAATCCTTTCAAGTTTTTGATTATGTGTCCGATTGATTGATTTCAAATCGATGCAGAAATTGTTTCTTTGTTGAAGAAATTGTTTCTAATCGATTAACAATGCCCCTCTACCCAGTGGTATTCAATATGGTGTTGATATATATTTCTATCTGATTTTTCCCCACAAATTATTGTTTGAGAATGTGCAACCCCTCTAATTTTCCTGTGGATCTTGCAGGCGACATGCCTCGCTATGATGACCGCTACAGTACACGCCTCTATGTAGGCCACCTGTCTTCACGAACCCGATCCCGTGTTCTGGAAGATCTCTTCAGCCGATATGGCAGGTAAATACATGCTTCAGTGCTAGATGTTGTTTGGAAGATTTGCCTAATACAAGAAAAACAACAGCCATTTTGGAACATTTGATCAACCATATATGATATGATCATGTAGTTTGGATTTGTCAGAAATTGCATTACTTAATTAAATCACAATCTTATGAATTCCCACACGTACTGAAAAAGAAAAGGTAAAGAACTGGGGAGAAGAGAATTTAAGGGTTTTTGGAAAAGAGAAGTAAGATCACATAAGATGTTCTTCCAATTCAAGGATTTTCAAGCAGCTGCACAAACTTAATGTATTTGAAACTACACTAAGAATGGTGTATTGTTTCGAATAACAGGCATGATAATAGAAAGTACAGATTTAAGATTCAATTTGCAAGCACAACAGACAGCTGTTGTTAGACAGAATTGGAGCAATTCACAAGCAGTACTCATCCATATACTGCATTTTGTTGCATAAACTGTATGTACTGTCTAATTTTCAAGTAGAAATAGAATTTTTAATGAGTTGGTACCACAATGTTCTGTTCTTAATATTTTACATTCATCCATATTTTTAATCAAGTAGAAACTGGATATATATGGTATACATTGGTGTATGTTTGTGTGGGATGGACCTCCCCATTTGCTTATATATCAAAGAATGTGACAGGATGGGATTCACACTCACTATATACTAAACTAAAGAAACTTTCATATGATTCATGCCATCCTCCTTTCCTTTCCTATTTTGTTATTCGTTTTCCAAGTCTTAATGACAACACTTTTATTTTTGCCTGCTCTGTTGATTTTAATCACCTGTTTTCTGATATTCCTTATACTACTTTTCTTCTCAAAATGTGTTTGAACAGACTTTGTGTTCCCTGCAATTATAATCAGTCTCAACATGGAGATAATCTCATTAGCCATCTGTTGTACTTTAATTTTTGATTTTCCATGTGCAGGGCAATATCATGCATTGTGTAGCCCGCAACTCTATTTCGCATTGCTTCTCTGGAAGGTTAATCGAAGGAGAGATATACACAATCAATAACTTCACTGTTGTCCCAAACAGAGATTCTTATCGTGTTCGTCCTGATGACAAATATATCATTCAGTTAGAAGGGAACAATACTGTGAAAAGGAACGAGAGAATCTATGGTGATTTCTTACGGTATCCTTTATCACTGGTTCCTATTGAGGAGGTGGAACTGAATGGAAGCAAATTCCTGATAGGTTTGTTTGTATACAGTTTTTTTGTACAAGTCAAATTTGTGATCACCATTTCCCTGTATATTTTAAAATGCAGTAAAATTTGCAGATGTGTTTGGGGTTGCCATTAATATGGGCAAGGTCAAGGCAACAAGGAATGGATCTCAAATGATGGAATTCCACCTGCTGAATGAGAGGTATTTGGTGTAGACAGAGTACATAATTCTCTGTGTGACTGTGTTGATTTAAGTTAGCATGGTTTCATTCCTATTCAAAACAAAATTAATAGGGGAAGGAGCATCAAAGCAACACTATGGGGTTCAATATGTGATGGGTTGATAAAAATGAGCGTTGCAGCTGTCCCCCCACTAATCGTGATATTAACCGGGATGAACGTTAGAGAATTCAGGAGTATGTTTACATTTTGCTTATTTTAATTTTTCTGATCATTTCACTAGACACATACATGCAGATTTTTGCTGGGATATTAACAAGTTTTCCGCCCTTGCCAGATGACATTTATTTGTCAAGTACCTCTGCAACAACAATTTATGACAGCCCTGTATTCATGCAATCTCAAGTCTCCGGAAAATTATTGGGTGATTGGTTTTGTTAAGCTTTGTCCTTTTAGTGTATGTATTTTAACTATTTTGACAAACATTAAGCGTTTCTGTTTGTCTGTCAGGGAGCCTAACGTCAATGTCGTTTCCAAAGCTGTGAAAGACATAAAAAGCGAAGTTTGCACATTAAGCCAGCTGCTAGATATTGGTCGCTCTAATAAGGCCCTAAAACAAAAGGTCCAAACCTACGTATTGTTTCCGTTACTTCTAATACATCAAATTACCCTGCTAACACTGTTTTTTTCCAGTATTTGTGTTTCAATATTCAATTTAATCTAGGAATGACTGTACATTTTGTTTTGGTTTTACCATATTCCAGGACTCAGTGACCATACAATGTGGGGTAGAAATTGTTGATATCCGCCAGAAAAACAGTTGGCATTACTTCTCATGTGGCAAGGGAAATTGCAAAAAAGGCTTATCAAGAACTGGTGGTCATTTCTGGTGTGGTGCATGTGAATCACAGTGTGAATTCCCCGTGGTTAGGTATGCTGTAAAGTTGTTTACAAAATAATAAACAACCTAGGAACTCACACTTTTCCAACTAATTCCAAATAGGTATAGAATACACATGGATGTCACAGATGGGACAACATCCTTGGTTCTAACTATGTTTGATGACTTGGCTGAACTGCTTATCAGAAAGAAAGCCTCAACCGTGATGGAGGAATTAGGGGTACTGATGTGGTTTAATACTGCAGAGGCATTATTACAGCATTTGATTCTCATTTGACTAATAATGTAGGCTGCTGTTGTTGACTGTGTTGTGCCTAATGATATCATGATGCTCATTGGTACGAAGCATACTTTTGAAATAAAAAGTCATACGTACTACAATCATGGACTCTATGAAAGTTTTACAATCAACGACATAGTGGGCGGTACATCGGTCTTGGAGGTTTGTATGTTTTATACAGGTTCATGAATTAGATGTTAATAACACTATTTGTAGTTTAAAATAAAAAATGTCCCACACACAGGAGGGTCCCAAAGGTACTGTCAACACTAGAGAAGCTGATGGCGTTATTGGTCTGGACAAATCTACAGAAAAGGCCACTCAACCGGGTGACATTGAAAATATAGATGAGTCCACCCTGTAAGTGTGTTATGGTTAATATTTATTACTGATTGGACGCTTCAGATATGACGATGCCGTTTGGAAAATAGATTTTCGTTTTGCTTAATATCATTGGCGTAAAGGGTTTTCAGTTTTCTTCCCTCACCGGTCATTCAATTAATATTTGTGATTCCCTATTCCCCAGAAAATCCGGAGAAATTACTGAACATGATATCGATATTGAAGGAAAAGGTGTTCAGCTAGAAAAGCATGATAAGAAGATAACTGAGTCTACCACTACCAACCCAGCCGTACATTTTCTGAACCAAGTGTGTGATGATACCATTGACGGGGATGCGTTGCTGTAAGTCTTACCTTTATGTGTTAAGCCAATGTATAGCACACACCATTTTCCCAATCACACTTCTACACAATTGTTTTTTTTTAAAAAAAATTCCTTCTATTTATACTCATAGGGTGCTCATGCATTGCTTATTATGTCATTTACTGGGCTTATATACAAACCCAGGCAGCAAGTCCTTAGGACCTACTCTGTATATATGAGGCCTGTTTATATTTGGGCTATAAAATTCTCTATTAAATGATTACCTTTGAAATTCATTTTGTTCACAAGAGTGGAGGTAACGCTAATGTTGGTTGTCTTGAGATGTCACTTGCTGATGAGTTAATTTCAAGTACAACTGCAAGGTAGTTTTGTAGCTGTTTGATAATTCATGAATAACTTAATCAACCTTCGCAACTTGATGATATTGATTTAGCTGTGGACTGTATTGTGCTGGCAGTGTGGCAGTCGTTGGAGATGAGGACGCAAACAACTTTACAGAAGTGGAGGAACCAAAGAGAAAGCAGCGGAAGCTGAAAAAATAATTTAGCCATGGAGCTTAGCTACAATTCCGTTTTTTGGGGACATATTTTCCATATTTCAGCATTGTTTATCAAAGATTTGAATGTCTTTTGTTTGCTGTTTTATTAACACCGGATTTGACTTTTGGGTGTTAGCATGAACAAGCTTTTCCCTTATTTATTGAACTAACATTAGTTGATCATGCTCTGAAGCTTCACATATGAATACTGCCATTGTATGTTATTTTGCTTTTTGAGGCATAGGTATTTGAAGATATTGGTAAGCCTGATCGACTTTTGGTTCTAAATGCTTTGGCGTCTGTACTGATTCAAATAATAGGGAAGCTCACGGAGGTAGGCTATGCGTAAGTCAAAGAATCATCATGGTGAGTAATATAATACTTTATAATTAGATCCATCTCATGTTCTTTTGTCATTGAGTATATGTTTGTTTTGTGCATTAGTTGTCCTTGGATGCCATGAGGCTTACATTCTCATGTAATCCCCAATTTAAACGATATCAAGCCAAAAAAAATTCAGGTGACAATCTGTATTTCTGTAATCTTCTTTACCTGCACCTGCAATGAATTTTCTCTACTTTCCACCTGCGATGAGTACAAACTTTGAATCTAAATCTGTGTGTTTGATTGGTGGCTCTGCGTCTGTAGGTGTTATTCAAGAGGAACAATTACTTAAAGGATGATGCTGTTTTGGATTATACAGAGCTTGAGAATGCAGATCACATTACTCCCATTTTCAACAAGGACTTCAGTTAGCAATCGTAGATCTATCTGTAATTTATGTAGTGATTTATATTTTATCCGACATTCCTGGTTTTTTCCCTCAGAGGCGTCAAAGATACCAAAAGTCTTGGTGTCTTTGTTTGAATTCCTGTTGTGAATGTGAAGTTCATTCTGCCATTGTTTAAGTCACCAGCTGGCTCAAACTGTCTACTCTTTTCTTTGTTCTTCTCTGTCTTTGAACTTGCAGGCCATGATATAACTATATGTTGTTTTAGGTATGCAAGATGTAAAGAAAATGATTCTGAACGGACATTAGCACATTATAAACATACCAATTGGGATAACATTATTCTCTTAGATATGCCAAACTCAGTTTGTTTCCAGTGATTGAATTGCTTTCTTCCTTCTGCTGTCAATTAAACAGAACAATCCTTATTCCAGTTTTGTTGCACAAAATAAACGTTTTAATGTTTTTGACTCAGGGTCCTAAATTCCTGGCTAAGAGTGGTCATCATAAGGTATCTTTTTCTCTAATGTTTTTCAATTATGTCATCTCTCATTTTGAGTCTTATATTCAGGGTATAATTGTATTAGAAACACCATTCCATTCATGTCGTAACGCTCTTTTTCAATTGTTTAGTCATTAAATTAAATTCATTAACGCAGGTATTAATTTGTATTGAAAGTCCTTTTGGTCATTTTCAATCAATAGGTAAGAGAAGTCTTTCAATTTAAGCTGAAGTAGTCTTGTGGCATACACTTGTAAGCCTGATTGGAAGGTTATTCTCCAGATGGCTCACTGAAAACAGAGAGGAAAAAGGGAAGGAATTTAAAGACCTCGAAGATTTGATCTTTATACGGATTTGACCATAAAGGGTGCCCAGTAGATTTATGATTAAATTGACAAACAAATTTACGGGATGAAGTCTTCCAAAAGATCTTTTTCATTACTCATTTCTTAATCACCTTCTATTGGATTTTTGGGCATGTATTTAAATATCTTTCTTATATCCCTATATTATATTTATTTATAGTCTACTTGATTAAGTCACAAATTAAATTAATGTGTGAGCTTCTCTTATGACAATGCAAACTTATTCTAATATTATGTTTTAAAACTACTTCAAACATAAATATAAGGAAATAAAAAATACTTATATTTACAAATATTAATAAATTTGATAACAACAACAACATATCAACAAATAATGTATAACTATATTAAATCACATACGAAAATCCGTAATTTTTTCGCGCGGAGCGCGAAACCCGTATCTAGTATATATAAAAAAAAAAACAGAGATCATAGTAGCATACTACTATATTTAATGGCATAATGGGATGTCAAGTCTTCATAAACAAACACAATAAAAAGTCTCTTGTTGTTCCCAAGTTCTGTCTCGAAAATAACCACTATTGATTGATTCATGTACATCCCCTCGATCGCTTCACTTTCTAGTACATCTATCCGTGTATCTTCTTTCCCAGCATTAATTTAGAGTTGTTGGTGTTCTTTTCCCCTATATAAGTTGGTTCATTTCATTTTAGACGAAGGCAACAAGATCTTATCAGTATTAGTTGCTTGGGTTCTTTTCTCAATCTTACTCCATTCTCACTTGTGCTGTTTTACTCTTAAAAATGGGAGATTTGAGTGCGGAGGAGATCGTAGTTCCGAGAGAAAATGAGGAAAGTTTCGGGTTTGCATTCAATGACTTCGACTTCTCAGATCGTGTTCTTCGACTTGAAATCATACCCGAAGAATCATTTGATTCCAGCAAGAAGCTCGGAGTTGAGAAATATCAAGAATGGTTTTCATCCATACATGAAGCTCAGAGTAAAGATACAAAATCTAGTGTGGTTGCAAAAGTTGAAACTTTGCACATAAGTTCTCTTATGTTGGCTGTTGGAACTCGGATTTGTTGGAACCTCGTTCCAACGGAAAGGAAACTGGCAACACTCCGGATTCCCGAGTCTGTCGTTTCTTCTTCTGGTGGTCCCTCTATTCTCTCTTCTCTCGTTGTAAAATAATGACGTCCAATGTTCCTGCAAAAGCCAAACCCGTAGCAGTTGCTCCCCGGGAAAGGCTCTCCGACGCTCAAGTCAATAATTGCATAAATGATATAATTGTCAAATGATATCTTAGGGAATTAGAATGATTATTTTAAACCCGAAAGGAGATTTAAGAATGTAATTTGCACATTACCGAAAGAGGGTGAAACTCACGCTCAATGCTCTATTCGACTAAATTACCTCGCGAGCCATATACGTACCCATGACTTCGACTTAATCAATTACTTGTTTATGCTTGGAGTCTCTCTTAAACAGCCTTCGTGTATAACGAGGCCGCGTGCATGGCCGAGGCGAGAAGTCCCGAGAACAAAGCCGAGGTGGTGACGCGAGCCACGGCTAGGGCGGTGACGCGAGCCACGGCTAGGGCGGTGACGCGAGCCACGGCTAGGGCGGTGACGCGAGCCAAGGCGGACTGCGGGCTTCGACTAGTGAAGCGACGCGTGCATGGCCGAGGCGAGGCCGAAGTAAGGACGCGTGCGTGGCCAAGGCGGGTTACGGCTTGGCGCTAGAAGGAGGGGACGCGTGCCGTGCCGATCCGAGGCGGGCTGCGGCTTGGCGCTAGAAGGAGGGGACGCGTGCCGTGTCGATCCGGGGCGGGCTGCGGCTTGAGAGTCACAACGCGTGCCAAGGTCGAGGAAGTGACGCGGTCTAAGAGGACGCGAGCCACGCCGAGCGGTGACACGAGCCATGCTGAGCTTGAGCATGAGCATGAGCAACGACGGCGGATTCCTCCCTGCTGCCACTGTTGCCCATATCGGAGGCTGGTTGGGCTAGGCGGTGACGGTGGTAGCGGCTGAGGCGGTGGCCATCAAACAGCCCCCTCCCTTCTCCCCCTCCCTCCGTCTCTTTTTCTTTCGTCTCCTTTCCTCTGCTCCCTTCTTTCTTTCTTTCTTTTGTTCCTTTCTCCTCTGCTCCCTTCTTTCTTTCTTTCCTTTGTTCCTTTCTCCTCTGTCCTTTCTTTCTCCTCCGAGCCCCCTGTCTTATCTTCCCCTCCTCTGCTTCTTATCTTCTTCTCCTTCTTATCCTCTTTTTTAGTTATTTACCCCCTTTCAGTCTTTCTTTAGCAATTTACCCCTTCCTTCGTGTACAACACGCACATATATATATATATATACAAAAGTAGGCTATTGGGCTTGCTCTATCCCGGGTCCAACACAGCTCCCCAAGCTCTTCGTTGAATAAACGAAGGCTTGGTTTATTGGACCTTTACTAAATCTTGGTTTATTGGACCTTTACTAAATCTTATGCCCATTGAGGAATTTCGCGAGTGTGTTATTCGTCATTCACGTGACATTTTTGCGTATTAGATTGGGTAAAGACGAGACAAATTTTAATAGGATTGTATGATACGGTGATTTTGAGAGTGAATCGCACCCAACCTCCCCTTGATTCTTCTCTTACGCACCTTATAGCCTTTTTTTTTCTTAGATTAAGACGAGACTCGAGGAGAAAAACTCTCAAGGCTCGTTAGTCGCCAGCCTTGCGAGATCTCTCGTTAATGAACAAAGCTAAGGGAAGCTCCCGGCCTAACGTGAATGAACGAAGGCCAAGGGAAGCTCCCATGCCTAATATGAATGAACGAAGGCAAAGGGAAGCTCCCATGCCTAATGCGAATGAACGAAGGCAAAGGGAAGCTCCCAAGCTTTAAGGGAAAAGGCACCTTAGGCTCGCTAAGATGTTAGCCTCGTGATCGATCTTGCGATTGAGCATGTTGTTACACGCGTAGTTAATGTAATTTTTTTGAGCATGCATAACGTATTTTTAATCTGGTGTGCATTTGTTACGGGTACGCGAGTACGTATAAAATAGAGCATGTTGTTACTCACGTGGAGTGTTTGAGGCATGCTTCTGTTTGCGTCGCTCGCGTGGTTGTATGCATGCAATGAGGTGTATTGGTCCCCGCGTGGGTTATGTATATTGTTGAATGGAATTTGCTCGTGGGATTTGTCTTGTAATAGTCTTGAGTGGATGTCAATACCTGTCATCTCGCATCATGCTTTCGCGACCAGGGGGAGTTTTCTAGCTCAGCCCTGGAAGCTGGAAACACGAGCCGTCCTCACTTTCGCGACCAAGGGGAGTTTTCTAGCTCAGCCCTGGAAGCTGGAAGTAGGACACGCGACCGGGGGGGTTTTTTAGCCAAACCCGGCCCAGCCGTCTACGCTTTCGCGACCAGGGGGAGTTTTCAAGCTCAGCCCTGGAAGCTGGAAGCACGAGCAGTCCTCTCTTTCGCGACCAGGGGGAGTTTTCTAGCTCAGCCCTGGAAGCTGGAAGGAGGACACGCGACTGGGGGTTTTTTTTAGCCAAACCCGGCCCAGCCGTCTACGCTTTCGCGACCAGGGGGAGTTTTCAAGCTCAGCCCTGGAAGCTGGAAGCACGAGCAGTCCTCTCTTTCGTGACCAGGGGGAGTTTTCTAGCTCAGCCCTGGAAGCTGGAAGGAGGACACGCGACTGGGGGTTTTTTTAGCCAAACCCGGCCCAGCCGTCTACGCTTTCGCGACCAGGGGGAGTTTTCAAGCTCAGCCCTGGAAGCTGGAAGCACGAGCAGTCCTCTCTTTCGCGACCAAGGGGAGTTTTCTAGCTCAGCCCTGGAAGCTGGAAGGAGGACACGCGACTGGGGTTTTTTTTAGCCAAACCCGGCCCAGCCGTCTACGCTTTCGTGACCAGGGGGAGTTTTCAAGCTCAGCCCTGGAAGCTGGAAGCACGAGCAGTCCTCTCTTTCGCGACCAGGGGGAGTTTTCTAGCTCAGCCCTGGAAGCTGGAAGGAGGACACGCGACTGAGGGTTTTTTTTAGCCAAACCCGGCCCAGCCGTCTACGCTTTCGCGACCAGGGGGAGTTTTCAAGCTCAGCCCTGGAAGCTGGAAGCACGAGCAATCCTCTCTTTCGCGACCAGGGGGAGTTTTCTAGCTCAGCCCTAGAAGCTGGAAGGAGGACACGCGACTGGGGGGTTTTTTTAGCCAAACCCGGCCCAGCCGTCTACGCTTTCGCGACCAGGGGGAGTTTTCAAGCTCAGCCCTGGAAGCTGGAAGCACGAGCAGTCCTCTCTTTCGCGACCAGGGGGAGTTTTCTAGCTCAACCCTGGAAGCTGGAAGGAGGACACGCGACTGGGGTTTTTTTTTAGCCAAACCCGGCCCAGCCGTCTACGCTTTCGCGACCAGGGGGAGTTTTCAAGCTCAGCCCTGGAAGCTGGAAGCACGAGCAGTCCTCTCTTTCGCGACCAGGGGGAGTTTTCTAGCTCAGCCCTGGAAGCTGGAAGGAGGACACGCGACTGGGGGTTTTTTTTAGCCAAACCCGGCCCAGCCGTCTACGCTTTCGCGACCAGGGGGAGTTTTCAAGCTCAGCCCTGGAAGCTGGAAGCACGAGCAGTCCTCTCTTTCGCGGCCAGGGGGAGTTTTCTAGCTCAGCCCTGGAAGCTGGAAGGAGGACACGCGACTGGGGGTTTTTTTAGCCAAACCCGGCCCAGCCGTCTACGCTTTCGCGACCAGGGGGAGTTTTCAAGCTCAGCCCTGGAAGCTGGAAGCACGTCACCACCCAAGAGGTCTTACAGTCCTGCCTGGCGAGGCGGGATCATGGCGGGTGAGCTCGATGGCATAAACCCGTCCATGCTTTCGCGACCAAGGAGAGTTTTCTAGCTCAACCTTAGAAGCTGCATCACCACCCAAGAGGTCTTACAGCCCCGCCTGGTGAGGCGGCATCGTGGCCTAGGTGAGTGTACATCTCATCTAGGTCACGGTACATTTCGCGTGCTCGGTGACTCGCCCGATACCGCTAATTGTAATCAAGCTAAATAAATAGAGGAAAGTATGAGTAAGGTAAAAGTCATGCAAGGTGCAAGCGGGACTTACCTGACTCTTTGCCTTTTTATCTTTTGTTAATCTTGTGATTTGTTTTTCATAGAGCGAGTAGAAAACCTTCGTCATGACGAATGTCAAACTGGTAGCGTGAGGAAACAGCCCCACGGTGGGCGCCAGTGTTGGAACTCGGATTTGTTGGAACCTCGTTCCAACGGAAAGGAAACCGGCAACACTCCGGATTCCCGAGTCTGTCGTTTCTTCTTCTGGTGGTCCCTCTATTCTCTCTTCTCTCGTTGTAAAATAATGACGTCCAATGTTCCTGCAAAAGCCAAACCCGGAGCAGTTGCTCCCCGGGAAAGGCTCTCCGACGCTCAAGTCAATAATTGCATAAATGATATAATTGTCAAATGATATCTTAGGGAATTAGAATGATTATTTTAAACCCGAAAGGAGATTTAAGAATGTAATTTGCACATTACCGAAAGAGGGTGAAACTCACGCTCAATGCTCTATTCGACTAAATTACCTCGCGAGCCATATACGTACCCATGACTTCGACTTAATCAATTACTTGTTTATGCTTGGAGTCTCTCTTAAACAGCCTTCGTGTATAACGAGGCCGCGTGCATGGCCGAGGCGAGAAGTCCCGAGAACAAAGCCGAGGTGGTGACGCGAGCCACGGCTAGGGCGGTGACGCGAGCCACGGCTAGGGCGGTGACGCGAGCCAAGGCGGACTGCGGGCTTCGGCTAGTGAAGCGACGCGTGCATGGCCGAGGCGAGGCCGAAGTAAGGACGCGTGCGTGGCCAAGGCGGGTTACGGCTTGGCGCTAGAAGGAGGGGACGCGTGTCGTGCCGATCCGAGGCGGGCTGCGGCTTGGTGCTAGAAGGAGGGGACGCGTGCCGTGTCGATCCGGGGCGGGCTGCGGCTTGAGAGTCGCAACGCGTGCCAAGGTCGAGGAAGTGACGCGGTCTAAGAGGACGCGAGCCACGCCGAGCGGTGACACGAGCCATGCTGAGCTTGAGCATGAGCATGAGCAACGACGGCGGATTCCTCCCTGCTGCCACTGTTGCCCATATCGGAGGCTGGTTGGGCTAGGCGGTGACGGTGGTAGCGGCTGAGGCGGTGGCCATCAAACAGCCCCCTCCCTTCTCCCCCTCCCTCCGTCTCTTTTTCTTTCGTCTCCTTTCCTCTGCTCCCTTCTTTCTTTCTTTCTTTTGTTCCTTTCTCCTCTGCTCCCTTCTTTCTTTCTTTCCTTTGTTCCTTTCTCCTCTGTCCTTTCTTTCTCCTCCGAGCCCCCATGTCTTATCTTCCCCTCCTCTGCTTCTTATCTTCTTCTCCTTCTTATCCTCTTTTTTAGTTATTTACCCCATTTCAGTCTTTCTTTAGCAATTTACCCCTTTCTTCGTGTACAACACGCATATATATATATATATACAAAAGTAGGCTATTGGGCTTGCTTTATCCCGGGTCCAACATTGGCTGCAAAAAGTCCTTTTTTTTACAAGGTAAGCATTATATAGATCTTGATCGTTTATCTTCTTCTTCCCATTAACAGTTTGCTATAACTTTCTCACATCCATGTAGTTGTTCAAAAATGGCATGAGAGAATCTGAAAAGAAGAATGATGTGTTCTTGAGAATCTATGCATATGGTATGATTCTTCCATGCACTATTCAAATGGGATATATTTGTTGATTTCTTAGATTTATTAGACGATAATCAAAAGAAGAAATATTGATTTTTATCTTTTATCATATTATATCTTTATCTTTATCTTATATATATATATATCTATATCTTTATCTATTATTATGTTATCAATCTAATTAAATTGAGTTATTAATGAACTTAAACTATAAAACATATATCGTAAACTATAAATTATAAACCATAAAGTATAAACTACAATCTATAAATTAATTAATAGTATAAAATATAAATATTTATTACATGCGACCCCCTACATGGTACGTGAACAGACACTAGTTGTGACTAAACCACATCGTATTTTGATTTTGAAGTCAGAAAATTATGTATATTTTGTCAACTTCGGAAAAAAAGAATAGATAACTTCTATCACTTATTAAAAAATTATTTTTTACCTTGACCAAAAAGAAATACAAAATTATTTTAGTGTTAAAATTTCTATCAAACTACACGGTAAATTTCTATCAAATTTAGTATATATATATGGTAATAAAATATAGTTGCTACATATCCTAATAACCCTAGATTAGTTATAGCCGTGTGAAGAAATCCATACTCCAAACCGATTATAGATGGAAGAATCAAATAATGTCAATGAAGAGAACAATTTCGTATTTGGATTCAACGTTCGTGATTTTTCAGATCGTGTTCTTCGTCTCGAGATTCAGACTAATGATTCTGAGTCTGCTGATGCCATTGCCATACATAAAACTTTGCACATAACTTCTTTGATCCTAGCTGCAAAAAGTCCTTTCTTCCACAAAGTATGATTTTTTTCCTTGTACTCTTTTTTTAATAATGTGTGTTGTTCATCCTCTTCTCTAATGTTGTTACTTCATTTAAGTGTAGTTATTTAGAAATGGGATGAAGGAACCGCAAAACAAGAATGATGTGTCCTTGATAATCAATGCATCTGGTATGTAGTATATATAAAGTTCTGTTTGTGTAATTAGACTTTATTCAAAACTTAGTTTTTATTATTAATTATGAGCAGAGGAAGTAGCTTTGATGGATATTTTGAGTTTATGTACGGGAATGGTCTAAGAGCAAGCACACGAACCGATTTGGTAGACGTGTTGATAGTTGCAGACAAGTTTGAGGTTAAATCTTGCATGAAATATTGTGTTGATATGTTGTTTGAGCTCTCCATGTCACTAGAATCTGCATTGTTTTAGGCCCTTTTCTTTAACCCCGCATCCGGTTTTTTATAACTGGCACCCGCTTTGTGCGCATCCCGGATGCGTCCATTTTTTTTTTTAAACCGGGTCATTCTTGGGCGCACCCTGGATGCGCCCAAAATTTCATTTTTTTTTTTTTTTTTTTTTTGCCGTCAAAATTTTAAAAAATCCGGTTTTAGTTGGGCGCATCCTGGGTGCGCCCAAAACTGAACCGAGTTTTTTTAAAAATGTTTTAGACGCACCGGGATACGTCCAAGACAGGTGTCAGTTATAAAAAATTGGGTGCGGGGTTTTTCTTTTTCTCCGATGTTTTATCTAGAGCTTCCTTCTAGTCTATCGACGAGTGAAATAGTTAAGCCGCTCACCAATGCAACAAAGGAGTATCTTGTGTCGTGTTACAAGAATTTCACCAAGTAAGAAAACTTGCAATTTTATGTATTAATTTAAATCACGCAATTATACTCCATTCGTCCCACTATTTCCTTCTTGATTCTGTTTTTTACACTATTCTCATATTAAGAGAATCTTCGTAATTTCGACCAATATATAGATAAAAACATAGTCATGTGTGGTCTTGTTTGATTCGTCTTATCGAATACTTTAATAATATTTTAAAAAATTATTTTTTACTAATTTATAATTAGAGATATTGATAAAATAAAACGCACATCGTCATACGTGCCCGAGTGAAACAAGAAGGAAATAAAGGGACGGAGGGAGTATATTTTTCTCCAATGTGTATTCGCATCTTAAAGGTCCAAAGAAGAGGTTATGAAGTTGCCACTTTATGCAATAGAGGTCATTTTAAGGAGTAAGAGTCTCCAGGTGGGTTCAGAAGACGACGTTTTCGATTTTATCGTAGAGTGGGCCCGTGTATTATATCCTGAATTAAAAGAGCGTCGTGAGATCCTCACAAAGCGTTCGGCACCTCTCCTGCGTTTTTCAAACATGACTAGCTCTAAGTTGAAGGAGGCCCTAGTTTGCGTTGACTTTGAGCATGAACAATTGACAAAGCTAGTGATGAAAGCTCTCTTCTCCAAGGTCGACCAACCATGGTTGCATCCTATCCATGTCTCAAAGGAACTGGCAAGGCCAGAGTTCGCTTTATCAGGGCGTGTCTATTCTCCTCGTTCCTTTTTCTACTTTGACGTAAAAAGAGACGATTTGAAGCGTCTGTCGCCAAATGAAAGTCTTGAATCTAAACCATTTTGTCTGGATGGAAAATGGATTCTCCTTTATGTACAACGCCACGTGGTGGGACAAGAAGACAACTTTGCTTTGTTTGTGCCGAAGGAAACAAGCACTGAAACTTGTACAATACAATGTGATTTCGCAGTGATGCAAAAGCCATTCAAGGAGTTCCAAGTAATGGAGGTACTCGACGATTGTACTCTAGAGGATGATGATGGATGGGGAGTGGGAGATCGGTTGGAAATAAAATGGACCGAGTTCATGAGTGACGACAACGTTTGTTTCCACAACGATATCTTCTGCATGTTCGGTGTAATAGAAAATAAGCTAGCTTATTTTTTCTATAATGTTCAAATCCTAGCTTATTATGTCAATAAGCTAGCTTATAAGCTAGTACAATCAAGGCAAAAAAGAATCAGCCGAACAGAATCCTTGCACCTTCGAGTCGGGATTACACTTAAAAAGTTGGATTGTTGACAATTGCGGTTACAATAATAAATTGGTGTCGAGTTATGCACCTAAAAGAAAACTATTGTAAAATGTTTGATTTTAGTTGGTGATTTATATGCTCTAGTTTTGTCTGATTTTAAACTAATGCAAACGTCCATTATTTTACTTCTCCTATATATGCATTCTATGTGCAAATTTTCCTAGATGCAAATTTCACCGACGCTTATAATTGTCATACTCCCTCCGTCCCATAATGTTTCAAATTTTGACACTATTCACAAATCGAAAGAATCTTCTAAATATCTTTTAATATAAGATAAAACATAGTCATGAGTGATCTTGTTTGATTCGTTTCGATTAATACTTTAAGAATATTAAAAAATTATAATTTTTAATAACATGTAATTTGATATATTGACGATACAATGTCCCGATCTCAGTTTAGGACCGGTTTTGATTTGGCCGAGATCTATTATCCGTCGGCTTTTAATTCGTTCCGATTTGAGCATAAAAAGTAATTTTTAAAGAAAAAAAATATTCAAATGATTTTATCATCAATTAAAAATTATCTAAATTCAGTTGTTTTTATTATAGTATAAGATTCTAAATTCTATTATATATTAACTAGTTTAGCTTTACTTGCATAACTTAACTACAGTATTTAGATAAGAAAAGTTCTTAATTACTCCATATATATTCCGTAGTAGATTAATGTTTTTTTTTAATTAAAAAAGTTGGTTCTTGAACCCGGTTCAACCAAGAAACTAGAAAGGGATTCAATTCCCAAATATTGAAGCAATCATATAAATTAGGGTTCGTCGATCTCTGTCGCCGATTTCATCAGAGAGATTTCGAAGATGCCGAAGAACAAGGGAAAGGGAGGAAAGAACAGGAAGAGAGGAAAGAACGAAGCCGATGATGAGAAGCGAGAGCTCGTCTTCAAGGAAGACGGACAGGAGTACGCTCAAGTCCTTCGTATGCTCGGTAATGGCCGATGCGAAGCCATGTGCATAGATAACACCAAGCGTCTCTGTCACATCCGTGGAAAGATGCACAAAAAGGTTTGGATCGCTGCTGGAGATATCATTCTTGTTGGCCTTCGCGATTATCAGGTTTGGTTTTGAGGATTTCTGTTGATTTTGTTGTTGGTTTGGGATTTGGGATTAGGGTTTGATTGCTGTGTGATATTGGATTATAGGATGATAAAGCTGATGTGATATTGAAGTATATGCCTGATGAAGCTAGGCTTTTGAAAGCTTATGGTGAGTTGCCGGAGAATATTAGGCTTAATGAAGGTATTGCTTCTCTTGATGAAGAAGATGAGGGAGCTGCAGATGATTATCTTGAGTTTGAAGATGAAGACATTGATAAGATATGAACACCTTTGTTTATTGTTCTCTCTCAAAAGGAAATTAGAGGCCATGTAGTGTGGAGTTTACATATAGTGCTTTGAGCACCATTTTTGTGATTGTGTTTTCATCAAATTTTGATGCTTAAATAAGTCCTGCTTTCTCTTTGTTCATATGCTGGTGTTTTTTTTAAGAAGAATGATGGTGTTTGTTCAGATTTGATGCTTAAACAAATTCCATTGAAGACATGATCAAAATATTCAAACTTTATTATGATAACACTACACATGAAAAATAACAAAAGCAATGGAGAATAGAGAGTCCAGTTCTTATACTATATTCTGCTGGTGTTTGGTATGCTGGTGTTTGTTCAAATTTGGTGCTTAAAATAAGTCATGCTGTCAAATTCTCAAACAAATTCCATTGAAGACATGATCAAAATATCTAAACTTTATTATAATGACATTACACATGAAAAATTACACATAAATAAGTCATGCTTTCTCTTTGTCCATATGTTGGTTTATGCTTTTTTAGCAGAATGCTGGTGTTTGTTCAAATTTGATGCTTAAATAAATCATGCTGTCAAATTCTCAAACAAATTCCAGTTTATTATAATAACATTACACAAGAAGAATTATACATAAATAAGTCCTGCTTTCTTTGTTCATATGTTGGTTTATGTTTTTTTAGCAGAATGCTGGTGTTTGTTCAAATTTGATGCTTAAATAAGTCAATATCTAAACTTTATTATAATGACATTACACAGGAAGAACTACACATAAATAAGTCATGCTTTCTCTTTGTTCATATGCTGGTGTTTTTTTTAGCAGAATGCTGGTGTTTGTTCGAATTTGATGCTTAAATAAGTCATGATGTCAAACTCTTAAACAAACTCCAATGAAGACATGATCAAAATATCCAAACTTTATTATAATAACATTACACATGAAGAATTACAAAAGCAATGGAGAATAGAGAGTGCAACTCTTATACTCTATTCTTCTACATGGTATATAAATACATTTGCGCAGATCACTGGTCACTACAAGAAGGCGCCTGCATTTCATTCAGTTCCGGCGATCTTCTTCTTCAACGACTCAATGTCTTCAGCCAGTTCCTTTCTGCTTGACTGGTGAATAATGCAAGTATGAAACAAGATTTAAAAACAAGTAAAGAAGTAGATTCATTGATTCAATGCAGCAGTTGGTTTGGGATTTCTTACCTTAAAGAGAAGGTAACGGTATACAAACCATCCTGTGTACCCGAGCCCAACAAGCTCCATGATCTTAGGAAGCTGAAGAAGAAACACAAAACATAATGCATCAAAATTCTTGGTATGCGTTTGGTATAATTCTGATATTGGTATAAAACTGAATGTTGGTATAAACTAAGGAGGAGGCTTGTTTACCAGAGGTACTGAGTTGACAGCACCAACAACAATGGTAGAGAGCCAGAGGGCTACAAGTGCACCACCACCATAGACCAATACAGTTGATTTGTTCTCCACAGCATCCCACTATAGCATCAAAGAAATAACAAACTAAATCAACATTTAGATACTTGTGAATCCAGAAAAAACTTGTATAATGCTGTCATTGGATGGTTACCTTCTCCTTGAGATCTGAGAGCAGTTCACCAGCATCTGCTGAAGTATCATCTGAAGTAGCTTTGACTTGGATTGAAGAAAACCTCTTTGACTCTAATTACAGCACATATTGTAATTTCAGAAACAGGTAAACAGTAATCCATCAAAGTGGGCACAATTTTTTGGAATTTTTCATTAGAACACAGAACCTTAAATTCCACTAAAACCCAAAGAAAGAACAAGCACCATATAAACCAGGAAAAATTCTTCACACAAGGTGTTTGACAAAATGCCGCAAAGAGAAGTCATTCCAGAGAAGCTCCTTGACTCTAATCATAGCAGAAATTCTAATTTCAGAAACAGTACTTTTTGTGATTTTTGCATAAGAACATAAACCCTTACTTAACCATATATACCAGAAACAAATCTGCACACAAGGTGTTCGACATAATGCCGCAAAGAGAAACCATACCAGAGAAGCTCAAGGAAGACGAAGCACACAGAGATTGAGTGCCCAAACGAGCAGGGAGACCAGGCAATGCAACGCAACCGAGTGGCTTGTTTGCAAGAGGGGCACGTGGGAGTAAAGCAGAAGTTGCAAACGCCATGGAAGAAGATGCAGCCATTACTACCTTATACTCGCGAGCTTGAGTTGAAGATTTCTGGTTTAGGTTTTGTGATAGTGGGTGGAGAAAATTTGGGGGCTTTTGGCGATTAGGAAAATAGTGAAATTGGATTAGTTTTGGTCCATTCGTGCTATATCCATGGAAATGTTTTTGTTGGGTGATGTGCTGGCAATTGAAGAAAGAGGTGATTGGGTAGAGTGACACGTGGGCGTATACAAGCATTCTGATTGGTTGGTTTTCTATCTAGTTTAGTATTAAATCACTCGTATATCGACGTGCTAGAAGGGAGACGAGTCTTGTTTCGAAGTTTTGTTGATAACAACGTGATATTTTGAATCTTTTGATGACCCTTTGTAATTTAACGCGCTAAGATAAAAACCATGTTTCTAACTTGAATCATATATATATTTATACTGACAAAGAAAAGTGGGGTGCATCGATCAAATTACAACGCGCTTGTCTGAACATAACGTCATAACCTTGACATAACATCTTAAATCTTATATCTATAATTGTGAACGATCTTTCTATCAAACCTAGACTCTTGATCTTGAATCTCGAAATTCAAGCACTTGATCGCGCTAATAGCTCCCAAGAATGGAGGGTCAAAAGTCTGATCCCTTTTCTGGAGGGGGTAAGGGGTATTTATAGTGAGAGAGTGATACTTAAGGCGTTGAGGACACGTGCCGACTTTTATTTGGTGGAAAAGGGCATGCAAGGAGGAGGCGCTTCTTTGTGATTTGAGGACCCAAAGTAGGTGACAATGCTTCTTGTTTGTATCGCGTTAAATGCGTTGTGATAATGGAAAGCCTAGACAATGCGATGATCTGAAGAAAGGAAGCGACATTATACTGTCAGTGCGTTGATCTATGATGTTTCCTTGTCTCGTATTGTCTGATAGCGGCATATTATGGTGCTTTGTGCTATATAACAGTGCGCCCCATCAATCACTTATATTCATATATGCGTTTGGTATGATATCGATATCAATAACAAACTCATCTCTTATGTTTAGTATTAAATCACTCGTATTCATATTTATAACTGATATCATGTATTCATATCTCGATACGCATACGCATATCTTAATTCTCGTATGTATCGATACCCGAGCCATAAGAATTCAATGATTCATATCTTAAAGTTAGTGTTTTGTTATGATACATTCTTAGCACTTTATAAACTATGAACTAATTGAAGAGAACATAATCTCTATTCAAATAACATTTCATGAAATATTTGTTTAAGTTGGTACTTCACCATATCTTTTCCATACAAAAAAGTTATGATAGTAGACATGTGTTATTTATATTTCAAAGGAATATTGTTTATAGTGTTTTTTTACCAGTTCTAACAGTTTGATTAAGTTGTCAAATTGAACGTTATTAGTGTCTCACTACTGGCCATGCAAACAAATTTCCACCCTTTTCTCCACTTTTGTCTCCCTTCCCATTGCTTCTAACTAACTCCATCTCAACTGCAACAAATAATTTCCTCACTTAGACATTTCATCGAACACCTTGATCAATAAGTGATCAACTACTAAATTCCTCTCATTTGTGTGCAAACTATGTAAGATTGTACTAAAGTTCACTTCATGGGGTCAAAACAAAGCTTCTTTGCCATCTGGGTATTTTTCTCATCCTCTATTCTCACCATAAATGCTGATCATAATCATCATCTTCGTGACCCTGTAGCCTTAGATTCATACCTCCATAACCACACAATTTCCTCCATCCCAAAAATCAAGCTAGAAGTTCTATACAAGCCCCCTCTCCCTTCGAATTTCTCCGGCATGGAAGCATCGATAGTTCGAATAAAGCTCACGAGTAAAGCCAATTTCAATCCTCTGTTCAATCTCCCAAGAATCAGAATCTGGCCTCCTGCCGAAAGAATTGACATCTTGTATGAAAATCTCGGAAACTGGTCGTCTAAGTACTACAATCTACCCGGCTACTCATTTGTTGCACCAGTCATAGGCTTGACATTCTATCAAGCAAATTCTAGTCAAAAGATCAATGTGTCGGCTGATTACAGTCCCATTTTCATAGACTTCACCACCATACTTTCTCCAAGTTTCTACATGACCCATGAAATAAGATGTGTAAGATTTGAAAGTAACGGTCATGTTGGGGTGAGTAAAATGGTTAGTCCTTATAAATGTAAGGCGCGACATGATGGACATTTCTCGGTTGTTTCTCCGGTGGGGAGTCCTTCGGAAAGTCCATCAGAAAGTCCATCAGAAAGTCCATGGGAAAGTCCACCGAAACGAGGTAAATTGTGGATTGTGTTTTGGGTTGGTTTCTTTTGTGTAGTGTTGGTTTATTTTGTTGTTCGTAGAGTGGTTGTATGGAGGAAGATTGGATTTCTTAGGTTGATGGAGGAGAGATCAGAGAAGAGTGGGGCTTTGGAGGAGCTTAGATGGATTAGAGTCAGAGATAGCAAAATGATGATTGCATCCATGACTAGAACTCAGCCTGTTCTTGAAGAGTAGTAGATTTGTTACTCCTTGAATTGGTTGTTTGTTACACTTTTTTCTCTTTGCTTTGTAAATCCATTCTTTTTTTGAATAGGCAAGTTGGTCCTTTGATTTCATGGCAATAATATGTTCATTAGGAATTGTGTAAATGGAATGAATTTTAACTTTAAGAAGTGGTACAAGTATAAAACTACAACAACAACATCCATTATAAATATCGCCCAAGCGGTGTATGGTGGTGAAGATGGGCTCATCCAGCCCCAGAACAAGTCCAGCAGACGTATCCTTGAAAACGACCTAAGTAGAGAGGAAACGAAAAAGTACAGTGAAAACGCATGAGGTATCGAGAGCGGAGAGCAATCAGAAAAGAATAACTTATACTAAATCATAGAAGCGCATATCTTTTCCCTCCACAAAGACATGTCATGAGTCATATTCACGGTGAGAAACAATAAAGTAAGGTCATTAGAAATGACCTTTTCCATCTCTTCTTAGAGGCACAAATCTTCTTAGAATGGACACCCTCAAAGAACTCTACAAATGACAACTCCTTGTAGGACCTGTATTCCGCGAGAATAACAATCTGTAAGGAATAAATGTAACAACAGAATTAAGGTAGAAGTTTACCGAAGCTTTGTTACGAAACAGGTACGCAGAGGCGAGATTGAATCTATATCCATAATTCTGTAACGCCCCGTATATGTGACGGTTACCGGCGTTGAGAATCCCAGGATACAACTGCGAGCTCTTCTGGTTTGCACAATCAAAATCAGAAGCCAACGAACCAGATCTGTGTTGTACTCTCAAAGAAGAAGAAGAAGAAGAAGAGAAGAGAGGATAGCTGTAATTTTTCGGATGCAGAGAATGAGAACCAGACTTCTCTTAAAAAGAATCTGGGTTGTTAGAAAGGAGGAGATTTCGGTTCTGACGACACCAACGAGGTGGAATCAGTTGTGGAGGAAGTGGAGCAGATCGTGGAGGTTGTTGCTGACTTAGTTGGGCGTCCCCAACGAGGCAGTCCAAAACCTAATTTGGAAGCCCAAAACTTTCAGATCCAGCCCACTTCAAAAAGAGAAGCTAAGCTGCTGCTTGGGCCTACGGCCCATTCCACAAGACCACGGACCACGCGAGGGCCCCCGGGGTCCTCTCTCCATACCTCTCCCAGGGCTTACCAAGGGTATGGGGTTTGGGGTATATAAACTGACAAGGTAAAAGAACGGATCAAATTGTGCCAATTTGTTGTGCTGCTTGCTTCCATAAATCATTACGGCTTGCTTCAAATACGCCCAGCAGCTTCATTCCAGCCCAGCAGCTTCATTTCAGTCCGAACGGGCCGCTCCTTCTCGTGGGCTTCTCTAATCATCCTCAAGCCCATCTTCTTCAGATGCATATGAATTGAACGTGACTTCTTTAATTAACAATTCACACTCGTCACCTCCGCGCCCGCGGGTCCTTGTCTGCAACACGTTCATTTCTGTCTTCGACTCTTCTTCTTCGCTTCTGATCTTCATTTCTTCACTTCTTAATAAATATCTCAGAACATAATAATGACTCGAAACACATATAATAATACTCCTAAACTAATGTAATAATCCCTAGTTACGCTATACAAAGTGCAGCGTATCAAATACCCCATACTTAGACTTTTACTCGTCCCGAGTAACTTACAGAAAAGCTACCCTTACAATGAAATGCTCAAAGCCTCAGGAAGTACAAGAATATCTCCTAGTGATTACATAACCAATAAACTCCTCCAAAACACACAAAACCCAACATCAACAATCAAGAACAATGTGATAAAATAAGCACATACCCAGAACTACACCTTATTCCTCCAAGTGGCCTACCCGAATCCTCCTATACGCCTCCTTCTTATGTCTCCATACGCCAAGATGATAAAGATCCTAAAACACTCAATTTTTTTATTTTTTATGACACTCATCTTGCTTGGGCGCCCTTTCGGGTTTTCATCCCAACCACTCAATAATTGTTCCAGGCTCACAAAACTCACATCACTCAAGACTTATTTTTGCCCCAGCCTAATGCCGGTCAAGCCACCTTCTTATTGCATAGATCTTGCTATCCAAGGATTTTGTATGCCTTTTTTCAATTTTTGTGGCTTTTTCATACAATATATATTCAATAAGCTCGTGCAGATACAACCAACACCCAAATAATTACATGTGAATACATTCTCCTCCCCCATACTTAAACATTGCATTGTCCTCAATGAAATGGAAGACATAAAAACGAACTCAGGGAAGGAGACAGAAGACTCACATACAAGGTCGGATGACCTTCCTCCAATAAAACTCAAAGTGTGGTAGAATGAGAAACTAGATGAGCACTAACTGTAATCCAATAATGCATAGCTCATCTAAAGTAAAAGAAAGAATACCTCCAATGTAGAAAGTGACCCAAACAAATCAACTCCTTGCAAAGAACATGGTCACCAAAAAGCTAAGCTCCAACGAATGTAGATCTAGAAAGATAGTACTAATGAAACAAAACTTGATGTAATACAATTCCTTACTTTCTTTTCTCTCATATTTTTTTTTTCTGCACTCTATTTTTTTTTTTAATCCGATATATTTTTTTTTTTTCTCGGAATGATTTTCGAATTTTCTTTTTTTTTTTCTCTTTTTTTTTTTTCTTTTTTTTTTTTTTTTTTTTTTTTTTTAGACGGGAGAGAAGACTTACAGCGAAATTGGCTACTGACTGTAGCGGACCCTAAGCTTCGGTGATTTCCTCCTGTCCATAGAAAAACTAAAAAGAAAATTAAACCGAACAAAGACAAATAAAAACAAACTCAAACCTCGGGTTGCCTCCCGAGTAGCGCCTTATTTTATGTCGTGGCTCGACATGAAACTCAAGAGATTTAACTAACGCCATTTGGCTTTGTAAAAACAGTCTCCTGTCTGAATTCTCTCTTGAACCACTCATGGAACGCTTTGAATCTCGTCCCTCTTACCTTGACCACCTTGTCTCTAGCAATGAAGGTGGTTTCATTCACTTTCTCCTCCTTGACCGTATCAGGCGGCTGTTTAAGCTCAATGTCAAGTGCCTGTACACTAGACATCAATGGTATCTCGCCTGGCGAGGTCAGTAATGGAGGGCGATTGCCCAAAGGATGTGGAGAGAGCTTACCTTTAGGCTCTGGCTTAGCCTGACACTCCTGCATATTAGTAGACAAAACAATATCTACTTTTGGGGGCTCTAAGATATTCTCTAAAACAGGTTGCAATTTATCCTTACAAGTAGGCTTAATCACATCAATAGCACATAGAGAATTCTTATCAATGGGATCCATATCATATATATTATATTCTACCTTATCCCCATCAAACTCCATAGAGAGAGTCCCACTATTAACATCAATTTTCGTTTGTGCAGTTTTCATGAAAGGTCTACCTAACAGTATAGGTGTGACATTATTAGCATGCTCCATATCCAACACAAAGAAATCAGCAGGAAAAATCAGATCACCAACCATAACAAGAACATCCTCAACAACCCCTTTCGGGTACACAGTAGACCTATCAGCAAGTTGAATAACAGTTCCTGTTTTATGCAAGGGTCCTAAGCCTAGTGATTCATACAAAGAGTAAGGCAAAACATTGATTGATGCACCTAAATCTAGCATGGCTTTGTCAAATTTAGTTTCACCAATCACACATGGAATGCTAAATATGCATGGATCACCACATTTCTTAGGCATGCGTTTTTGAAACACTGCAGAAACTTGTTCACTTATTTCAACTTTCTTCTTTCCTTTTAGTTTTTGATTTCTTTTGATAGTGCAAACTTCTTTCAAAAACTTAGCAAATCTAGGAATACTCTTGACAAGTTTAAGCAAAGGAATGTTTACCTCACACCTACTAAAGGTTTCGAAGATTTCTTTGTCGTCATCCAGCCTTCGAGTATCCTTCAACGCTTCAGGAAAGGGAGCAACAGGCTTCTGAGAAAATAGAGGTGGAAAATTCGGGCGAATATAATTATCAATATACTCGGGGGTCTCCTGGCGATCGCCATCAGCAACTGGCGCTCGCGGATGATTTTGCACCTCAGCTTCTGGAATGGAATGGCGATCGCCATCGCCATATGGCGATCGCGGTCGATATACAGAACCTGTTTTGCTCTCTGTAATCTCATGGCGATCGCCACTCAGATCTGGCGATCGCGGTTGTGGCACAGAACAGTCATTTAAAGTTTTTCCGCTCCTCAGGAACACTGCACTGACGTTTTCTCTCGGGTTTCTTACCTGTTCCCTGGCCTCTAATTTACTCACAGCTTGAGCAATCTGTCCTAACTGATTTTCAAGATTTTGGATGCTCGATTCCGTTTTAGCATTTTGTTGCATCACAGTTTGAGCTAAGGACTTGATCATATCTTCAACAGTCATGGAATTCTGAGGTCTAGGTTGCTGATAATTAAAATTATGAGAATCATACCTTGGCCTTGGTTGCCATCCACCAACAGCGTTTACCTCAGCATTCGGCTCTTGGAGTTGTTGACCACCACTTTGCAGCATAAAAGCCTTCATCATATCTTTCAGTTCATTCATATCACTTTGAATTTTAGCGGGATCAAGTGAACTTACTGACTGTGTTCTTTGCCTGCTACCAAACTGTCTTGAGCTCTCAGCTAATTCCTCAAACATTTCAGTAGCCTGAGGTATAGTCAATCTTAAAAAGTTACCTCCACATGATGCATTCACCATTCGACGATCCTCATCAATCAGCCCGCTGAATAAGTACATAAGAAGATCATGGTCAGTATAACTATGGAATGGGCAGCTTGAGCAAAGCTTCTTGAATCTCTCATAATATTCGTAGAGACTCTCAGTTGAATGTTGTTGAAGGTTTGTGATCTCCTTCTTCAAGTTGCTCAGCTTTGTGGCTGGAAAATATTTCTCTAAAAAGACCTTTTTCATCTTAGCCCATGTATCAATACTCCCTGGAGCTTGATAATAGAGCCAATCATTCGCAGCGTCTTTCAGAGAAAATCCGAAAGCTCTCAGCATGACCTGCTCCTCAGTAACACCTCTTGGCTTCATACTAGAACATATGGCATGGAATTGAGCCAAGTGTTTGTTGGGATCTTCTCCTGCTAAGCCATGGAAGTGTGGTAGCTCATGAATTAAACCAGCTTTTAATTCAAAGTTCACACCTTCTTCAATCTCAGGAAACTTCACTGCCAAAGGTTGTTGGTTTAAGTCTGGGGCAGTGAGTTGCCTCATAGTAGGCAATGGCGGTCCATGTCGATCACCCATCTCGTTATCTTGGTTCAGAGCTGCTCTTTGGTTCCGAAGGAACGTCCTTTCAATATCTGGGTCAAAGGAAACAAGAGATGAATCAGTAGCACGGGTCTGAACCATAAAGGTTCACACCAAACAGTTGATAATTTCACAATTAGCACAAAATTGGAATAATTCAATTCCCCGGCAACGGCGCCAAATTTGATGAGGCTAACCCTAAAGAAATAAGGTAAAAGAAATATCCTAAAATTAATTAAGGAAAATAAGGAAAAAGGAAAATAAGAAATAAAAGATGAAATAACTAAAGATGACAAGGTAAAAGAACGGATCAAATTGTGCCAATTTGTTGTGCTGCTTGCTTCCATAAATCATTACGGCTTGCTTCAAATACGCCCAGCAGCTTCATTCCAGCCCAGCAGCTTCATTTCAGTCCGAACGGGCCGCTCCTTCTCGTGGGCTTCTCTAATCATCCTCAAGCCCATCTTCTTCAGATGCATATGAATTGAACGTGACTTCTTTAATTAACAATTCACACTCGTCACCTCCGCGCCCGCGGGTCCTTGTCTGCAACACGTTCATTTCTGTCTTCGACTCTTCTTCTTCGCTTCTGATCTTCATTTCTTCACTTCTTAATAAATATCTCAGAACATAATAATGACTCGAAACACATATAATAATACTCCTAAACTAATGTAATAATCCCTAGTTACGCTATACAAAGTGCAGCGTATCATAAACCCTTCATATTCCCACCCCAATTTTCGATGTGGGACAAAACCCATATCAAAATTCAGCTCCAAAATTGTTCTTTGTACTTAGACAAACAACCAACTTTGAGCCTTCATTTCTCATTCAAACGGAACCCGATTTTGACGTGTGAGTACACTACGGCGTAGTGCTCGCGGAGACGAAGCCAACGCTCCCATAATCCGGCACAACCGGTGACCGCAGCCCACCAGAAAAGTGCCCGGAAGTCCAGTAAAAAATCAGTTCCAACAATCCCCCACATGAATAGAAATGATTCTATTACACGTGCTTAGACAAGACAGACATAAATTTTGAGAGTACGGGCGAAGAATCACCGCATCTGAGCTGGTGGCGTTTTTCAGCCTTGAACCACCCATTGTGAGTAGCTATCGGATTTACTCGACCAGGTAGTGAACATGATGTCTTGAACCACCCGGACTTTGACGTAAACCTAGACAATAACTATCACACAGTTTCATCTTCTCACAGAACTAGGTTCTTGATTGTGTTCATTTTGGCCGTGAATATCCCTGGTTATTCATGAGTGAACTTGGAGAAAGCAGCCTCTCTTCTTTCTCCTAGAAACGGCCCCATTTCACACTCATAAGGTGATTGACCATAAATGGTATTACTTATACCCTACTTTGTTCTTTCAAAGTTTATGGAATCATTAAAAGCAAATGCTTAACCTCTACTTTGCCATCGCACTTTTATCATCCTAAGAACTGGAGAAGAAGATATAATATCTCCAAGTGCGCTTCTAGATTCGACTTGAATTTGTTTTCCCCTTGAACCTATTTCTTGGGATCTCCAATCAATTAGGTAGGGTTGCCATCAAGCATCCTCTTTAGTCATGGGCTTTAACTCCATTCCTCTAGATGACTTTACGACTTGCTCTCTTGACAATCCTTTAGTGAACGGATCTGCTAGGTTGTCAGCTGACTTGATATAATCTATTAAGATTACACCAGTTGAGAGCAATTGTCTTATGGTTTTATGTCGTCGTCTTATGTGGCGAGACTTACCATTATATATTGTGTTCAGTGCCCGAGAGATAGCCGATTGGCTATCACAGTGTACACCTACAGTTGGCACTGGTTTTTCCCACAAAGGAATATCCTCCATAAAGTTTCGAAGCCATTCTGCTTCTTCAGCTGCTTTGTCTAAAGCAATGAACTCAGATTCCATTGTGGATCTGGCCAATAACGTTTGTTTTGAGGATTTCCATGATACAGCTGCACCACCCAGCGTAAATACATACCCACTGGTGGATTTTGAGTTCTTTGAATCTGATATCCAGTTAGCATCGCTATAGCCTTCCAGAGTGGCTGGATATCTTCCATAGTGCAGCCCGTAACTCCGAGTATGTCGAAAGTAGTTCAATACTCGAGTTATTGCTTTCCAGTGATTGTGTCCTGGATTACTGGTATATCTACTCAGTACGTTGACAGCATGTGCTAAGTCTGGTCTTGTACAGTTTGTCAAGTACATAAGACTTCCTATCACACGAGCATACTCTAACTGTGATATGCCATTACCCGAGTTTTTCTTCAGTTTGAGATGTGGGTCCACCGGACTTTTTGCAATCCCATTTGAATGGTTCTTGAATCGCTCAAGTACCGCATCGGCGTAATGTTGTTGAAACAAGACTATTCCTTCCGAATGTCGAAAGATTTTGATCCCTAAGATCACATCCGCTAGTCCCAAGTCTTTCATGTCAAACTTTCCGTTAAGCATGTTCTTGGTTTGTTTGATCATGTCATTGTTGCTACCTATGATGAGTATGTCATCCACATATAGGCACAACAAAATGTATCCTTTTGGAATTTCCTTGACATAGATACACTTGTCACATTCATTTATTTTGAAATCATTTGACATCATTACTTGGTCAAATTTTTCGTGCCACTGCTTAGGAGCTTGCTTTAGTCTATATAAGGATTTCACAAGTCTACACACTTTGTGTTCCTGTCCAGGGACAACATAACCCTCGGGTTGTTTCATATAAATTTCCTCTTCTAGCTCTCCATTCAGAAAAGCTGTTTTTACATCCATTTGATGTATTTCTAGATTGCGTTATTGCAATGACTATTAGCATTCTTATTGAAGTTATTCTCGTTACTGGAGAATAGGTGTCAAAGAAATCCAAGCCTTCTTTTTGCCTAAATCCTTGCACCACAAGCCTAGCCTTGTACTTGCCTATCGAGCCATCAGTTTTCAATTTTCTTTTGAAAATCCATTTTCTTCCAAGAGCTTTCGAGCCTAATGGCAACTCGGCTAACTCCCATGTATGATTTTGCATAATGGAGTCGATTTCACTTTTCACCGCTTCCTTCCAAGCAGGTGCATCTCGTGTGGACATGGCTTCTTTGAATGTTCTAGGTTCATTTTCCAAGAGATAAGCCATTTCAAAGTCCGGACCGAATGATTTTTCCTTTCTAGCTCTTTTGCTACGTCTAGGTTCATCATTGTCCTCTTCTGTTGGTTGAACAGAAGTGCTTGCTTCGCCTTCTTCACGAGTCTGTTTCGGATTTTCTTTATCCTTAGACGGGAACGTGTTTTCGAAGAAGGATGCATTTCTTGATTCCATTATTGTATTTGCATGTATATCTGGTATATCAGACTTGTATACCAAGAAACGATACGCACTACTATTGTGTGCATACCCGATGAAGATACAATCAACGGTTTTTGGTCCTATTGAGACCTTCTTATGGGGTGGCACCGCCACTTTTTCCAGGCACCCCCACACTTTGAGGTATTTGTATGAAGGTACATTACCTTTCCAAAACTCATAAGGCGTCTTTCCAGTCACCTTATGCGGTATTTTGTTGAGAATATAGTTGGAGGTTAGCAGCGCTTCCCCCCACATGTTCTGGGGTAACCCAGATTCTTGCAGCACTGCATTCATCATTTCTTTGAGAGTTCGGTTCTTTCGTTCCGCAATCCCGTTAGATTCAGGTGAGTAAGGCGCAATAGTTTGATGAACGATTCCATGTTCTCTACAGAATGCATTAAATGGTTCACTATACTCGCCTCCTCTATCACTTCGGATCATTTTAATCTTTTAACTAAGTTGGTTCTCAACTTCCAACTTGTATTCTTTAAACTTTTCCAAAGTTTCATCTTTGCTATGTAACAAATATACATAACAATATCGTGTGCAATCGTCTATGAAGGTTACAAAGTACTTCTTACCGCCTCTAGTTTGCACAAACTTTAAATCACATAAATCAGTGTGAATTAGACCTAGAGGTTCGGTTGTTCTTTCTACATGTGGTGATGGCGTTTTTGTGAGTTTCGCTTGTACACATACTTCACATTTGTCTTTACTTGTTTTACATTTTGGAATCATGTTCATGCTTATTAGTCTACTTATAGATTTATAATTAACATGTCTCAATCTTTCATGCCAAATATTAAAAGACTCAACGACATAAGCAATATGATTATTCTCATTCACTAAAACATCAATTACAACCTTTTTCGGAAGGACTGTCATTACATTCATTTTGATCAGCCCATCCTTCACATAACTCTTCCCCACATAAATCTCATTCTTAGAAAGAACTAACTTATCAGACACAAACTTGACACATAACTCATTCTTGTTGAGAAGAGTCCCTGAGATCAGATTCTTTCGAATGTTTGGCACATGAAGCACATTGTTGAGAGTCAGCTCCTTCTCAGAAGTCATCTTGAGCACGATCTGCCCAATACCTTCAACCTTTGATGTCGCAGAGTTTCCCATGAAGAGCTTCTCCTCTGTTCGGCTTTTCTGATAAGTGGTAAACAATCCTTTATCCGAGCAGATGTGTCTAGTGGCACCTGTATCGTACCACCACTCCTTTGGGTTGCTCCCAACCAAATTCACTTCAGTCACCGCACACAGGTCGTCTGCTGTCAGCGAGTTTTCAGCTAAATTGGCTTGAGATTTCTTCCCTTTGTCTTTTCTGTTGTCGGGCTTGCTGCGACACTCTTCTGCCTTGTGACCAACCTTATCACACTTGTGGAATTTTCCACTGAACTTCTTTGCTCCTTGTTTCTTAAAGTTTGTGGTGTTTTGAGGTTGAAACTTCTTGTTCTTCCCCTTGTCTCGATGTTCAGCCAGGTTTGCCTTGTTAGAAAGCCCAACTTAATTGGCCCTCTTATTGTTTTCCTCGACCCGAAGCCTCACGATCAAGTCTTCAATCCTCATTGCCTTTTGTTTCAGCAACAAGTAGACCTTGAATTGCTCCCAGGATGGAGGAAGCTTCTCAATGATGGCACCTACCTGGAAAGCCTCACAGATGGTCATTCCTTCCGAGATCACTTCATGGACGATCAGTTGTAGTTCTTCAACCTGTTCCACGACTGACTTTGAATCTACCATCTTGTAGTTCAGAAACTTTGCTACTGCCGCTTTCTTTGAGCCAGCATCCTGCGTCTTGTACTTCTTTGTCAAAGTATCCCACAATTCCTTAGCGGTATTATGGTTACAGTAGACCTTGTACAGCGAGTCAATCATACGATGAGTAAGATACCCTCTGCATGCATAGTCCCCTTTCGCCCAATCAAATAGGGCGTCAGTGTCATGTGGGGAGAACCTAGGTTTTCCCTCCTTTAAGAACCTGTCCAGACCCAACATGCTCAGGAAGAACTCCATCTTCTGAGACCATATTTTGAACTTTTTCCCGTCAAATTTTTCGGGTAGGATCCCAGCATGGATTGTGTTCGGCATAGTTGTCACATAAGGCCTGTGGGGAACATACAGATGAGGCAACTGAACATCAGACAGATCCATGGGATGACTCGTTTGACCCGGATGACTCGTTTGACCCGGATAGCTCATTTGACCCGGATGGCTCATTTGACACGGATGAATCATTTGACCCGGATGACTCATTTGACCCGGATGAAGAGGTTGAGCCAAATGACTCGTTTCAGCCGGATGACTCGGTTGAGCCGGATGAAGAGGCACTGGTGGCAGATCCACTTGGACGTCCGGGGGGTTTCCTTGATCGGACTCTTCTTAGCCGGACTCTCATGACCCGGACTGTTCTGAACTTGAACCCTTTCAAGTATCTGAGCCTGATCGAGAGGCATAGTCCCAAACTGAATTTGGGGCGACCCAATGACCTTTCCAGCGTCAGCAGCAGTTTTCTCATTTCCGTTAGTCATTGTATCTGTTCAATAAGACAAACAAATATTAGAATGAATTAGAAGTAACTCTGCAATACATATTTTTTGAAATCTGAAAATGAAACACAGTTTTTCTGCAAACTGTAAATGCAGAAGCCAGCAATCTGCGAATCTGTAAACTCAGAACGAGTAATTCACGAATCTGTAAATACAGAACTGAAAATCTGCGAACTTAAAAAGAATTCCAGAATTCACGAACTGTAAAACAGAACTGAATTTCTGCGAACTGTAAAAAAATATTTCCAGAAATCACGAATCTGTAAAACAGATCTGAATTTCTGCGAACTTAAAGAATTCCAGAAATCACGAATCTGTAAAACAGAACTGAATTTCTGCAAACTGTAAAAAAAAAAAAATCCAGAAATCACAAATCTGTAAAACAGATCTGAAAACTGCGAACTGTAAAATACAGATTCTGCAAACTGTAAATACAGAATCAGAAATCTGTGAACTGTAAGCACAGTTTTTCGGTTCTGTAATACAACAGCAACCTCAGAATTATTAAAAAATAATTTTTTTTTTTACTTGAAACTGAACACAGATCCGAAACTGTACGCAGTACAGACAATTTTCTTCAGGATGCAACTTTCTGTTCCTTTAAAACTCAAACAGATTGTTAGCGACAGGATAAAATTTTACAGAATTAAGATTGTAGGACCTGTATTCTGCGAGAATAACAATCTGTAAGGAATAAATGTAACAACAGAATTAAGGTAGAAGTTTACCGAAGCTTTGTTACGAAACAGGTACGCAGAGGCGAGATTGAATCTCTATCCTTAATTCTGTAACGCCCCATATATGTGACGGTTACCGGCGTTGAGAATCCCAAGATACAACTGCGAGCTCTTCTGGTTTGCACAATCAAAATCAGAAGCCAACGAACCAGATCTATGTTGTACTCTCAGAGAAGAAGAAGAAGAAGAAGAAGAAGAAGAAGAAGAAGAAGAAGAAGAAGAGAAGAGAGGATAGCTGTAATTTTTCGGATGCAGAGAATGAGAACCAGACTTCTCTTAAAAAGATTCTGTGTTGTTACAGAGGAGGAGATTTCGGTTCTGACGACACCAACGAGGTGGAATCAGTTGTGGAGGAAGTGGAGCAGATCGTGGAGTTTGTTGCTGACTTAGTTGGGCGTCCCCAACGAGGCAGTCCAAAACCTAATCTGGAAGCCCAAAACTTTCAGATTCAGCCCACTTCAAAAAGAGAAGTTAAGTTGCTGCCATTCCACAAGACACGAGCCACGGGCCACGGGCCACGGACCACGGACCACACGAGGGCCCCCCGGGTCCTCTCTCCATAACTCTCCCAAGGGCTTACCAAGGGTATGGGGTTTGGGGTATATAAACCCTTCAAACGGAACCCATATCAAAATTCAGCTCCAAAATTGTTCTTTGTACTTAGACAAGCAACCAACTTTGAGCCTTCATTTCTCATTCAAACGGAACCCGATTTTGACGTGTGAGTACACTACGGCGTAGTGCTCGCGGAGACGAAGCCAACGCTCCCATAATCCGGCACAACCGGTGACCGCAGCCCACCAGAAAAGTGCCCGGAAGTCCAGTCAAAAATCAGTTCCAACACTCCTTACACTTGCACATCGGCACATTGGGATAGTAGTATAAGGCTATCATCTTATTCGGCCCAATAGTCCTCAGCCCAGCCCAACTGACAGTGTGAAAGGGATCTAGGGAAAACGGGCGCGCATAGCACAGGCCGCACAATTGACAAGGGCAAATCCGTAAAAAGACATCAGGCCAGCATGAAAAATCAACGGTGCAGATGAGCCGAAGAGGGAGGTGCATCAGATCGCACTCCACCTTTGCGTCCTTACCACGTCGACCATGGGGCCCACTTAAGGAAAGTTCGTTCAAACAAAACCATGTGTTGCTTGCCACGTCATTTTGTCCCCTCCTAAAAAAACGGCTTAAAAAGGAAACTTTGCCACGTCATATCTCTTCCAGCTGTTCACATGCCACCCTCAACAACTCTGTGGAACCCGCATCACCGTTGATTCGATCTCCAGCATCAACGGCTCAGATGCGATCCAACTGATGTGTACCGACTCAATGATGACGCCACCCGATCTCTAATCTTATCATCCAGTATTTTTTTATCTTTTTTAACAAGCGAACAAAAGGCTTAATTGACCAGCAATAGAAGCTTAAATCATCACCACGGATGATCTATAAAGAATCTATCACACGAAAAATTTAAGCATTGCAATAAGCACATTATCATCGAGTATTTGATTCGAGTGAGAAAGATGAGAAATAAGCACATTATAATTACCCACATGCTAGAAGGTAAAAAAAAAGGTACTAAGTGCTAGCTGAGCAAATTATTACGATACACGATAGTTGTGTTTATATAATTCTCTCATGATTTCATATGCTATAGTCAACCACGTTACTTACGTACATAAGGTAGAATATCTCAAATCTCCAATCCATTTATGACATGCTCATTATTTATGTATACTGTAAAATCGTATAGAGTCGGTAGATAGAGATGTGGTGCGACAGTCAGTGCTGCGCTGGCTCAAGTACGTAAACATTAGCTCTCTTTCATTTTCGATTGTGGGCGCCCACTATCGTTTTCACAACATCTATCCATTAAATTCTTAAACATATGTACGTACCACACCAAACTTATATATCGTGCACAAGCTATAGTAATTCTTGTTAGGTATACGTACGTACGTACACCCTACTTGATTAAAAACTTGTTGGGTTAGAAATAATATAACTAACGATTATATTAACCTAAGTGCACAAGTCACATAACAAAACCATCAATACGAGAGGCAAAACTATAGTCTAAATGGAATATCACATAACAAGTACGTACGTCGAGTTGTTATATTTTCCCAACACGTCACCAAGTGGGGACCACTGGCAGGAGACATGTGCGGAGAGTTGCGGGGCCCACGCAGGGGTTTTACGTGGAAAGTAATGGCTGACCCAAAAACTACGCGTTACAACCAGCGTGGATGAATCCTATCCATTGATTCTAAGATGGTTTCTCAGCCGTTGGATTATTACATAGACCCAACTAGGCTGATTTTGCCACGATTCAAGTGACGTGGAGGTCACTGAAACCGGTAAAAAATGGACGACTGACGGTCACGATTGGTTTGTGTATTCAGTCAGTCATGTGACTAGGTCAAATGACTGTTCAAAACGCTGCGTTTTGAACAACTTGTTAGGCACTTGAGATATTACGTGACATTGAAATGTTGTGCATACAGACTGGAAGTATATCATATACTTACACTAACATTCATACCATGTGAGCAAGATGTCTATTTCAGCGTATATAACTAATGCCATTCAATATTAATCTTAGAGAATTTTTTTAATCCTGTTAATCACAATATCTATCTTATATATTAAATTTGAGATTTTTAGAGCTCTACAGTAATTCTAGGCTAAGTTGTTAAACAATTTTTATTTTTTTACTTTTAACTTTAATTAAAAATATATTAAATAATTAACTCAACAAATAAATTTTATAAAACAATCACTTCATTCAACGTAAAAACAATACAAATTATCCTATCATATTAAGAATAAATTTTAAATTTAATTATGATATATATAATAAGATATTTTTTATATTTAATTAAATTATATATCATTCATTAAATAAATATGTATTAATTAGTATTCACAAAAAAAGTTAAATTTATTTCGCTTATTTGGTGAGAGTTAAACTTAATTTTTAGACAAATATGACTTAAACCGTATGAATTTTTACGACGAACAATTTGAAATACCCGTGCATGGCACGGGTCACTACACTAGTTAATTCTAAAGCTTCAGAATTCATTACACAAACAAAGGAATGAGATATAGCGAAATTGAACGAGGTTTTACCAAGCCACATAATTCCATAAATTATATGTGTTTATATCCCTAAAACTAATATAGAAGACAAGGAAGTATGGACTCCGGATAAATCTGGAAAATTTACTACTGCTTCAGCTAAAAAGTTTAATATCAAGGCAAAAAATTATTCAACAAACGATATTTATTCTTGGCTCTGGGATTTGAAATTACAACGAAGATACTTAAATTTTTTGTGGAAATTAATATCCGATAACCTACCAACTACGGAAAGACTTAATAAATATTATAATAGAGTTCATTCCCAATGTCCCTTATGTAATAATCAAATAGAATCGAGGGAACAAATATTATTTGAATGTCATCACACTATTATTCAAACACAAAAATTTGAAGGATTCTTGAATTTCAAATTCAATATTCAAAATCATAATGGGGGAACTTTTCATGAAAGGTTGACTCATTTAATCAACACTTGGAAAACAGATAAACATAAATTAGAATCTATAATATTTGTATGGTATGCTTTATGGATTAATAGAAATTCAATAGTATTTCGAAAGAATACAAACTCAGCAAAGGAGCCTAGTAGAATAGCCTTTGAACAATATAAATTTTGGAAAGCATCTTATAATAATCTAAAGGGACCAAAAATGAAAAATCCTAAACAAAGACATAAAATACAGAATAAGACATGGAAAACACCATCAAATGATTGGATCAAATTTAATTTTGATGGATCATTCCAATCAACTAATAATTCTTATATTGAATGTATTGCTAGAAATAATATGGGTACAACTATTGATTTGTTTCACAAAAAAGTTCATTCACCATCACCTCTTATGACAAAGGCATTAAAGGCTCTATATGCAGTTCAAGTGGCTCTCAAAATGAAGTGTAAAAATGTTATTTTAGAAAGAGATAATCTTACGGTGATAAACTCTATTAAAGATATTTGGAAGATACCTTGGGAGATTCGAAGCATAATTCTGGATATTAAACATATATTAAAATCATTTGAAAATTTCCAAGTTTTTCATTGTTTCAGAGAAGCAAATAAAGCCGCAGATTTTTTGGCTAAGCCATAAATAAATATGCATTTTCTAAAAACTGTGTTGTCCTGTAATCAGGACGAAGTATTATCTGATTTATATATCAGAACAATGACATCTATCTTCCTTCAGTCGAGTCTGCTAGGTGCTTACTCTGACTTTTTTAGGATCATCCGCAAGGATGGTCAGGGATTGTTACCTGGTTTTAGGTAAGACTCCGGTTTTAGCCTTTATCCAAAAAAAAAAAAAAAAAAAAAACTAATGCCACTCATTCTTAGCATATGTATTTGGTATAATCATGATACAAATGTTTTTCTATCATGCACGAAATCGCATGTATAGTGTATTATAGATTTTTAACAATATATTGATATTATATGTAATTAGGTAGTATATAGTATATACTTTGTAGTTTATAATTTAAGTTCATTAATAACCAAAGTTAATCAGATTGATAAATAATATATACAAAAAATATAAGAGATCAATCTATCTTATATATTAAAGTTGAGCCTTTTAGAGCTCTTAAAATGATTTTAGGCTTATTTGTTACACTATTATTATTTTTTATCTTTAATTTCAATTTTTAATAGATTGGATAATTATATTAACAAATAAATCTTCAAAAAATATCATTCATTTCAACAACAAATATACAAGCTATTTCATTGAGAATAAATATTATGTTGAAGGTTAATATATATTCTTACGATTATTTTCGATAATAAAAATTAAGTAAAGCTACGTACATAACCTTTATGAAATAAAATATATTTTTATAAATAGTCTTTACAAGAAAAAAGTTAATCTTAATTTTTTGACGAACTGGATTAAAGACTCGTATTCATATCTTGATATTGATAACAATATCAATTTCTCTGACATTAAGCAACCCTATATTCACGATAAAAAAGAAGAAGGGATTAACTGCAATATGCTTCGTGATAAAATTCGCTTGTTATTAAATATGTTATCACTAACTTATATTTTTGGTACACGTATTAATATGTTGTACGTAACTTGTAAGCCATAATTTTCTTCATTAATAGAAAGAACGTGGCAACGTGGACAAGATTTGCTCAAAAATATCCCTTCCCCCAACCAATTACCCAAAACAAAAAAAAGAAAAGAAATACAGAAAGGCAAAAGGTACGGGACACGTAGGTAAAGCGCCTTCTCGCCACGTGTCCTTGTAATTAAAACAAAAAAGAAAAATTAGTATAGAAGAAGCGTGGCTTGCGGGTGCATATTTGTTATCCTGCACTCGACCGCACCGTATAATTTTACGTACAATCGTCCGCCTACAAACACGTGTCTCTGAGGTGGATGTTGCTTTGGCGCTTCCCTTCTTCCTTCTTTCTCTCTGCGCTCTTCTTCTTCTTCTTCTTCTCTCTCTAACTCTCCTCCTTCATCCAAAAACAAATTCTGTGATTCAGACAATGCGAAGCTCTTAGCCTGGTTTTCTACTTCGTCTCGAGATTCCGATCTAGCTTCTCCGCGTTCGTGTTTTTCGCCGTTTCGAGCTTAGGTATTGCCTTTATTTGATGTTTTGTTGAGTTTGATATTTGGAGGGTATTCTTGTCAATAAAAATTACGCGCGGTAAGTGGTAACTGCCGTGTAATTCAACCAACCAAACTTTTGATGCTGGAAAGCTTTTTTGTTGGACATAAATGCCCTCTGAAATTCCCCCTTTCATGTGTTGTTGAGTAGATGAACCTGATTCTCTTGGCAGTTGAGTTCTTGGAAGGTGGTTGATATGTTTAATATGATTGTACTGTTGTGTTGTATGAAAAAGGGGAATTTTTAATGGATGAAAGACAGGATTAGAATTATGAAAAGACCATGGGGTTTTGATGCTAAGATCTGATGTTTGAGCTGGATAAGTGGATCTATCTTGGTAGTTGAATTCTGGGAAGGTGGTTGATATGGTTAATATGATTGTACTGTTGTGTTATACAAAAAAGGGGAAATTTTTAATAGAACCTGATGTTTGAGCTGGATAAGTGGATTTATCTTGGTTGATCTAATGAGAACTTTTAAAATGAGTTTGATGTTTCTAGTGTGATTATGGATTGAGGGTCGAATAGCTTCTATTGTGCTAGGTGAAGATCTGGATTTAGATTGATACAGTGAGGCAGGAATTGTATATTGTAACTTGCAGGGTCTTTGCTATGGTTGTCTGAAAATTTGTGTAGTTTTTGTGGTGAGAAGGGTAAAAGTTTTTCTATGAGAGAGTATTAGTTTTAGTGAAGCATAAATATAAGTTGTTTGTGTTCATAAATTTGGGTAATCATGTGAAGTTTATGCTAATTCAGCACTTGATTTGGGTGTTGAAATTTACAGTGACATGGGAAGCAGTGAAGAGGTGAAGTCTTCCAAGTCCGACAAATCATCTTCGCCTGCAAGGGTTTGTATACATTTCAATAGTGCTTTAATTAAATGGTGAAATAGAATAAAGCTACAAGCCTACAAATGATCTTGTTATGAAAATTGTCTCTGACTAGTATGTTTATCTTTCAAATATGCAGGAACAACAAAATAATGTTCCCATGTATCCTGATTGGGCGGCGATGCAGGTTCGTTATTACCTTAGTTTTCGTATAAATTTCACTTTATCTCTGTGTAAAGCAACAATGAAGATATACAATTTGACATAAGCTTTTTCTCTTCAGGCATATTATGGTCAGAGAGTAGCTTTACCACCATATTTCAGCTCAGCTGTTGCTAATGGGCATCCTCCTCCATACATGTGGGGTCCCCCACAAGTATTTATACTTCTCTCTACCCACTACTCCATCACTAACTCTTGACTAGAGCATAATATGAAAAGACACATGTTTCCAGTAGACATGTGGTGTTTTTTTTAATAAATAATCATGATTTGGTAAAAATATAATTTCCCCGCAATGCTTCGTCTGAGAGTTGGCATTGTGACTGTGCAGATGATGATGCCACCCTATGGAACTCCATATGCTGCAATCTACTCAGCTGGAGGCGTCTATGCTCATCCTGCTCTTCCTTACGTAAGTGTCCATCTCGGGTTCTATTTTTCCAAGTCTGTAGTAATGCTGCAAAGATGAACCTTTCATGTGTTTGCAAAGATGGAAAGATAAAGTTTTGTAAAGTTTCCAAGGTTTTTTTGAGATGAAAAATGGTTCCTGATGTGTGCACATCAATGATAAAGGATTATTGATCAAAGTGGCTTGATGTGTATTTTATCAACAAACAGATTTAAGTTGGGGAAAGTGTCCAGTGATAATACATTTTAAAATACGAACGTGAGAATGGTGCACATGAGCAGTAAATTGGTGCACATTTAATACTAATTTGGTGCACATTCGTTGACAAACTTGAAAACATCCAAAATTTGAAAAACATTTATTTTTTAAAAGAACATTTTTAAGAAACTAAAGAACATTCATGTAAGCATTGTATATGTGCATCAAAAAAATTGATGCACATTTAAGGATATTTTGATGCACATTTAAGTATATTCTGATGTACATTAGTCATTCTCACGTTCTCATTTTAAAAATTGTTCTCACCGGAACCGCACCCTTAAGTTATGGTTTAGTAAGGTGCTTCTTTGGTTTTTGCCTTCTTTTATTTTGGCGAAATGAATAAACAAAATCATAGGGGTGTTTGTTTGTAAATAGCCGTGACACTTTAGTTAGCTAATTTGCATGCTTTATATACAGGGTTCACAGCCACTTCCACAAGGAGTTCACACTTCTGCTGCTGCTAATGTAACCTTGGTATGGTCTTGAACCCTGAAAAACACTCAATTGACCATTGATAATATTGCGAATTTTGCTCGGGGTAACTAAACTTTTTGAAATGCCAAATGTTGGGTGGTTTGCAGGCTGGTACTACAATGAGCAATGATACACCTGCAAAGTCATCTGCAAATACAGACCAATCCATGAAAAAACTGAAGAATTTTGATGGTCTTGCAATGTCCATTGGCAACGGAAATTCCGAGAAGGCTGAGGGTGAAGCCGAAAATAAGCATTTACCAAAGAGGTTTGGCTTTTAGATCTTCCTTAACTCAATATTTGTTGTAGTAAATGATACAACCTGAGTTGTTTTAATATCCGGTAGAAAATTTGTCCAACTGGTTAGACTAATATCCAACTGTAATGGCAATGTTTGCAGCTCGGAGAGTGAAGGCTCTAGTTGTGGAAGTGACCAAAATACAGAGGGGGTAAGGTGCCTCTTTCATCTACTTCAAAATGTACTTGAACAAATGCTAAAAAAATCAATGCATGCTAAGTTTCTTAATTTGCCAGGCATATGATCACAAAAGGAAACGAAGTTGTGATGGCACGCCACCTGCTGGTAAGATAATTCTTCATGCAACTATGATATAACTTTATTATAAGCAAACTCAATAAAATGATTCATATTTTGTGCTATTCTTTTGTGACAGGTCGTAATGAAATAGTGGAGAGCAAACCAACCGTATTACCAGTTAAGCATGCAAGTTCAGATTCTGAAAAGGTGTTGGGTTTCCCTGTTACTACTGCAAATGGAGGAGGAGAAATTGTGAGCACTGTTCTTGCTCCTCCTACCGTGGTAACGACTTTGGAACTCAGGCACACAGGAGTGGACATAAAAGAAAATATCACCACAGTTGTTACTCCTAAAGCAATCGTGCCAGCTGAAACCTGGGTACAGGTATACTACATCCTTCATCTCCTTGCATCCACAATCACTGAAAAAAGTATACGCAACAAAAATAACCTGTGAATCTTATACCAATGTCTTAGAATGACCGGGAACTGAAAAAAGAGAGGAGAAAACAGTCAAACCGTGAATCTGCAAGAAGATCAAGGTTGAGGAAACAGGTGAGAAACTGAGAATCATGTCAAAGTCTATTTGACCATCATCTTAGATTTTGTTTGAGAGAGGCCGCTGATATTTTCTTCTGTAAATACCGATTTCCAGGCCGAAACTGAAGAGCTTGCAAAGCGAGTTGAAGCCTTAAATGCTGAGAATACCACCCTTAGAACCGAAATAACTCAGCTGGTGGAGAATTCCAACAAGCTCAAGCAGGAAAACACAAGGCTAATGGTAACACATCCCAAATTTTATACCTTCATTCAATTTATACCAAAGCTGACCATATTCTTACTATAATCAGGGAAAGCTGAAGGAAATACAGCCAGAAGAGATGAGTCCAAACAAGAACGGAATCAAGAAACCCGTCCCAGTCAACACCGAAAACTTGCTGTCAAGAATCAACAATTCTGGAAATGGAAACTCGGGAGAAGGCACTGCAATGTACGACAACAACAAGGGCTCAAACTCTGGAGCTAAGCTTCATCAACTGTTGGACGCGAGTCACCGAGCAGATGCTGTAGCAGCAAGGTGACATGAATGAAGGTGCGTTTACGAGTGATGCTAATGGGGTATAGGATTGATCTACTGATCAAGTTTCTGGTGTTGCAATTTGAATGCCCAGAAATCTGCTGATGATGACAAAGATAGAGGGGATGGGAAATGGTATAGGAAGGATAGGAGTGTTAGTATGAAAATCTGCTGTTTTAACTCAAGACTTGTTATGTATTAATATCATAGCAAAAAGAGTCTGTTTTTTGTCTCTTTGAAGCCTAAGCATGTGTTGAAAGTGTAGCAATTTAGAAGAGGGATGGATTGCGTAACTCAAGAGTGTGATGTGTATTTCTTGTGTTTAGTATGAGAAATTTCCTGCATTGAGTATAAAAAAAAACATAGTATAAAATTATATTCATCTTCTTACAAATCCCTGCAAAACCGTCAACGGTTAATAAACTGATGTCATGCACGTAGGTTATCCTTGTTTCAAGGGAGAAAAAGTTTGACTAATCAATTAGCACTAACCAACACAATCTTAAGTTGCTAATTCCGCTTATGTTGATATCCTACATTATATTATTTACATAAACACCGAATGATTTCTTATTGATTTAACAATAACTGATTATCCATGAACGCAAACACTTCGCATATCGCACGCATATCGCACTTCTTCGATGCGTTCACTTCGCATATCGCACTTCTTCGCATCGGAACTTTTCTCTGGATTTAACTATGTAATTATTTGATACATTCATAATGACAACTCAAATTTTGAAAGATAACCCGCCGAACAACCCAACAAAGGAAGGTTATCAAACACAATCACAAGCAGCCTAATTAGTAATCAATCTCACAAAAATCATAATAGGAGAAAATCAAAAGGGGAAAGCTAATCACATTAACAGCTCATCATCTCTCTTTCATACGCTCTGATCCAAAATTCATCCTCTCCCACTACCACAAAATCTCTCTCTTACACAACCATTTCTCTCCCAAATTTCGCCCTAAATCCAAAATGCAGGAGCAGGAGCCACCAAAATCGATCTTGAAGAAGCCGAAGGCACAAGTGGCTCCAACTCCGGCTAAGCTTCCGGTTCAACGAAGAGTGATTCTTCCATCATCTCTCCACCATCAGAAGAAGAAGCAACTGAGTTGTAGAAGCTACTGTAAATGTTGCGTCTGCCTCTTTCTTATCATCCTCCTTCTCGCGACATTCGCGGGTTTATTCTATCTCTGGTTCGCCCCTAAACTCCCGGTTTTTAAACTCAAACCGGTTCAGTTCACCCGGTTTGTTGCTACTCCCGGAGCAGACGGCACGGCGTCCCTCCAAACCGGGTCCAATGTATGGGTCGAAGTCAAGAACCCGAACTCGAAACTCGTCGTTTACTACGGGTACGTTTGACACTTACTACGGTTTTTAAACTCATTGTTTACTACGGGTACAAAGTAAACATGTAGTATCAATTCATAAACATAAAACGATCACTAACAAATGCAACGGTTTGAAAACCGCAATATTAGTCCTAATGCAACGGTTTGTATTCACGAATTAGTCACATTCAAGCTTTGTTCACATTTCACACGGTAATATTCACCGCAAAGTTCTTCTAGTTTATAAATGAAATTTTTCATTTCAAAAATCTATTTTATTGATTTCGATTAACCTGTAATTTTTTTGTTTTTTTATGAACAACAAACTCTTTATAAACTACTCTAACTAACAAACTCTGCAGTGTTACCCAAATGCAGATTTCGACTGACGACGTCGAGTTGGGCTCGACGAGTCTCCCCGAGTTCACTCAGACAAGTGGCGAACTCACCATGTTGAGGTTCATGACTCGAAGTGAGACTATAGTGGATGAGGAGACGGGGAAGCGGTTAAACGGCACGGTAAAAAGCGACGCGGTAAAGTTAAACGTGGAGGTGAAAACGAAGGTCGGATTCGGGTTCGGTAAGTTCAGAAGTGGGATGGTGCCTATTGACGTGAAGTGTGGTGGGGTTAGTTTGAAGAAGGTTAAAGATGATGGTCCACTTAAGTGTCGTGTTAACTGGTTTGGATGGTGATACAAAACTATTAGGGCAAACTTTATTTTATTTTATGTTAGGTATAATCTCTTGAATTCCTTATGAATGATTCGGATCCTCGGATAGACATTTATTTATTGTTTTCTCAATTGATCATGCAAATTTAACCAATGTGTTTTAAGGAGAAAAGTTTCGATAAGAAGGAGCTTAATTAAGGAAAAACTAAACATGTTCACATATGACAACACCCATATTTATGATCATTACCATTTAGAAATGAACATTAGTTTGCTATTTGTTAACACGAACGCTTCACTTTTCCTATGTTAAGCCTCCTTCTTACCGGGATTTTTCTGTAAAAATGTTCCTTTTGGGGGTTGGATTCTAATAACGTTTATATTTGAGGAAAAAGTATTTGGGCTCATGAGCTTGGGGAATGCATGAACAAGTAGATTTACATACTAGTTAAGATTGTGATACATCAGAATATGGCATTTGAATTTAATTCCCTTTTTTTATTTGCCTTTTTTGGGTGAATGAAATTGAAGTGTTGAAGTTCATACTAAGACTAGAACCTTATACTAATCATCTTTGGATTCCTGAAGAAGACAGTTTGGTTATTTATCAGGTTGCTAATAGTGGCTTGTGTGTGATAAACTGATAATGTATACTATTATTATGTTTGCATGTTATTGGCTAGTGGACTACCATTTGAATCATGTGCCTCTGTTCTCATTTTGACTCATTCAGACCAAACCATATATAGATTCAAGAAGCATAACACTACTATATAGTCTTCAATACTCCACTTTCAAGAAGAGTGCTTATAATGACGAGAAAACCAAACACAAAAACATTTCATTCATTAGTCTTGACAGATATAAGGATACAATCAAAACATTGTACTCCATGCCCCCAAACCTTAACCATAGCCTAGGAAATTAAGAATCAAAATTCTAAATATCGTCTTAGACGTGGTTACTATTCACGATAAATTGCGAAAATATAGACTATGTTGGTTTGGACAAGTGCAAACGGAGGCCTTCTAATGCACATTTGCGTAAATGCGAGGAGTTAGTTGCGGCACAGTTTCGTCGGAACAGAGAGAGACCTAAAAAGAACTGAATGAAGGTCATTAGAAAGGATTTCACTCTTTTGTCTCTTTATGACATACCTTTTTGGAAGGATATGATCTACGTTCCAGATGGGTAGTCGGATAGGGGTTCATGTGGCACTCTAAATCTAATTTATTCCACATTATTTTTCTATTTTGTAATCCTCTATACTCTTTTTTCTTTTTAGCGGGTCATTCGGAAACATCCACCGACTAGTATCGAGGTTCATATGGAACCATCTTGACTCTTCCAGACATTCGTCTTAGAGGGGTCAATCCACTGAGTCGTCGTCATCGTCATCTTAAACGTGCATACTGAGTGTACCATATCCTTGCTTCGAGTGAAAAAAGAAGAAACCTAAGTAACATAGAGAGAACATAAAGGACTACCACTTATCTTAAACCACATTGAAAGGAGGAAAGTTCTGTTGCGAACAGGTCTTAACGTAGGAAAAACAAACGGTTCGGGTTTCAAAATGACACGTCAATGTTCATATTTTGGATAGTTTGTTCATAATTTGGGCCATGAAATTTTTTGAATGTTTTCAGTGGGGGACGCGGTGACATGTAATTATTGTGAACTTTGGATTTTTATTTTGTTTTTTCCTCAAAATGACCTCAGAAAACTTCATCGCCCAAATTATGAACATTAGCTTATTATCTGTAAACGCAATTTTTTTTGTTTTTCTACGGAAACCTTCTTTACCCCGAACTTTTCTCCATTAAGAACAGAAGTTGGGCCCATTATAGATGGATGAGTAAGTACGTTGAAGTTGGGCCCATTTGTCAGGCCCAAAATAACCCACATAACGGACCAGCCCAACTTAAAACACGGTCATGAAAAAAGATTCCAAGAACCAACACACAGATGCAGCGAAGCCGACCTTCAAAAAGCTCAACCCACGGATCCACCGCCCTATTATTTAATTAACAAAAACAAAATTCCCCACAGCCCGCCTTTTTTTACCGAATACCGCCGGGTTTCTCGTCGCGTAACGCGAGAATTAAAAAAAGCTTTTACGAGAGATGTACATCTCTCGCGTTACGCGAGAAGCACGTCCCTCGCGTAACGCGAGATTAACATTTTCGCGTAACGCGAGAAACCGGACGGTGTTTGATATTTTGACGGGGTGTATATAATATCCGTGTAAAATTACAATCACACCAAAAAAAAAGAAAAAGATAAGCAGCAAATGGGGCTCGAATAAGATTATAGATTCCAAAAGCGGGGCCCACACCGCGTGAAGAAGAAGCAGCCGCACGCCATAAAAATGGCTTCTTTCTCTCCCATTTTCTCCTACCTCTCTTCCTCTCCAATTTCTCTCTCGAATTCCTCCTCCAGATTTCAGACTCCTCGTTGATTTCGTTGTTGTTGTGGCGATGGCTTCCAAGCGGATCTTGAAGGAGCTCAAGGATCTTCAGAAAGATCCCCCTACCTCGTGCAGCGCAGGTACTCTTCTCTTAGATGTAGATCGAACGAAATTAGGCCTTCGTCTTTCAGATAACTTTCTTCATGAGCGGATTTTATGTCTACATCTTGTTGATTTCTGATTTTGGTCATTGAATCTGGTGTTTACAGGACCTGTTGCGGAAGATATGTTTCATTGGCAAGCAACGATAATGGGGCCTTCGGATAGTCCTTATGCAGGAGGAGTTTTTCTTGTGACTATCCATTTTCCTCCAGATTATCCATTTAAGCCACCTAAGGTATGCAGATGCACTTTTTTGTGGTCGCGTAGTTGAGATTATGAACAGAGAATTGATGTGTTTAGAGATTTGTTTAGGTTGCATTCAGAACCAAGGTTTTCCATCCTAACATCAACAGCAATGGAAGCATTTGCCTTGACATTCTCAAGGAGCAATGGAGCCCAGCTTTGACCATATCCAAGGTGCTGCATCAATTTCATCCTGACTTTTCATTTCATTGCTTTTTAAGCACTTGTTTGGTTTAAATTGATGGAATTTGTATTAATGGTAGGAATTAAGAATTTTATTAATTAAAACATAGTAAGTTGAACTTAACTATTATGATTTGAAGGAGTTACAGCTTACTCATAAGTAAGTTTATGTGTTTTGTTTATTGAACCAAACACAAGAAAGTTCATGTGCATTTTTATTGAACCAAACACAAGAAGAAAAACAATCTATTTCTTGGGTTGGTTCTATGATTTAGAGGAAGAACCCACATGTAACTAAGTTCATGTGCTTTTTTATTGAACCAAACACAAGAAGAAGAAAATTTATTTCTTGGGTTAGTTCTATGATTTAGAGGAACAACTCACTTGTAACTAAGTTCATGTGCTTTTTTATTGAACCAATTGATTTGCTGAATTGATGATCATGATTGATATTCAGGTGCTGCTTTCGATATGCTCTCTGCTAACGGATCCAAACCCTGATGATCCTTTGGTTCCTGAGATTGCGCACATGTACAAGACGGACAGGACCAAGTACGAGTCCACCGCTAGAAGCTGGACCCAGAAATACGCCATGGGATAGCCGTATATTGCAGCGGCTCGGCTTCCATTTGTGCTCAATTCAGGAGGCTATAAGTTTATGCAATTGGCTGTCATTGTATTGTATAACCATCAATAGCTACGTATTTTAAATATTTGTCAGAATTAAGACCTTAGATCATCATCTATCTATCTATCTATCTATCCAGAATTGGACACTGATGTGTGTTTGCAGTGTCCATGGATACTCATTTCTCAGGGATGTTCTTAAATGCTCAATGAAAATCTCTATTCTGAAACTGTAAATTGAAGTTTCATTAACTGTTGAATCTTGAGTAAGTTTGGAATGACATAACATATTGCTGAAGCTAATACTGATTGCAAATTATGGAATTTAAACATTGTCTAATAATCAAATTGATGGAAAGCACGTACACACACGACTACAAACAAACAAAGAGAACAAACAAGATCAAGACAAAAAAAATCATCAGCTCTCAACAACTCCAAGCTCTGAATCATCCTTTTCTTCAGAAAAGAAAAGACGAAGCATCAAGAGGATGGATGAGGTACGTAAGCACTAGCGCGACCAGCATCAATAGGTATGCAATCCCTTGATCGACGGAAGTTCCTAACAATTCAAAACAGTATAAGTTAGGGTTGAATTTTGGAATCCGAAACCTAAGAGCTTGTTTGATATTGATATATCAAGATATGGGTATGAAAACGCACTAAAAAATTATTTCGATACTCATATAAGATATACCCGACTCATGCTAAACAACATATATGGGATATCGGGATATCGATATCATACGAGCCGTAAGAGTTAGATCTAACCGTCGTTGGATGGGGCGGGAGCGGGAGAAGGAGATAGAGATTGAGCATGTGCGCAATTAGGTAACACGATCGCGCATAACAGAGCCATCATCGTCGAAGCTCCAAGGAGAAACACCAAATTCGACACCGCCATTGTTATCCAAGCTCGTCGTCTCTCTCCCTTGAAATTGCAGAACACGAAAAAATTGGTATTAGAGGGAGATGTAGAGAGAGCTCAGAAATATGAAGGCGTCTATGCAAAGAAGAGGTTTGGAAAAAAAATCTGGTTTTGACAACAACAGAACGATGAAATATGTGATCGGATGGTGGAGAATGAAGGCAGAAATGGCGGGGCAATGTTTCAGTATCATGCTTCCCAATTCCTATGGCCAGCTTTTGGATGAATGGTTCACCAAATTTAGAAAAATGATCAAATGTTAGTGATGTGACAGATCTTTCTTGCGACATCTATGGCATGATCCAGATTGTTTTTAAGACGGCCATTTTATTGCAATTAGATTTTCTTGGCCACTTTAGGAAAAATTTATGTCTGTAAAATTATGATACAAATTCAGAATATTCTCAGAGGAACAAAATACAAATTTTCTTATTTTTCTTATTTTTCAGTGAGCAAACTAAATTTTACAAAATACAAACCACTGTGTAATCATTGTAACAACTAATTTGATCCTACTTAGTAATCACCATTGCAATTATACAAAGGATTTAAAAAACCAAAAAATTTGTAAATGAGTGGAGAAGGAACCATGTAGAAGAACCCTTGTTATCTTCTATACTGTCAGGATTTGCAAAGCTGTTCATCATCAGCCATTTGACTCATTCACTGCTCAATTTTGGTCTGTTTTCCTGGGAAATTCAATGGGATAATGATCTGCAAAAGTTGGAATATAAAAAGGTTTAAGGGCTGTTTTTCATCAGATTAAATTAGACAAAAAATTTACTTGTCAACAGAAAAAATAATGACTTTGTAGTTTTACCTTAGCCAAGATTTTAAGTCAGGTGCAAGAAGAGTCTCTCTTCCAACTGCTTTGTGATTTCTGTCATAAATGACCAATCCAGATTGATGATCATTCAGTGGAAAATTATCATGTTAGTATGGATCACCAAGCTCCAAAATTCTCAAATCAACATCATTTTGTCCCTTCACAGCCTGTTAGTTTGCCTGTATGTGATCTGACCAGACATTCAGTCATAATAACTGCAGTATCTTTATGCCTCCACTTGAATTGGCAGCGACGACCATGTTTGATTTTCTTCTCCAGCACACGCTGGAAACGAACTGTCCATTGTTATCTTTACTCTCTTGACCAGAAATAGGATCCACCGACCCAAATTTGTGAGAGGCCATTGGTGTAGGTAGAAACTTGTGATAAGCAAAAACCTGAAAATCAGAACAAAATAGTTTGTATTTAGTTCTGTTGCCTGATTTTGAAGTTACTGAATGACAATTATCAAGGACATTACACGGGTTATTCTTTCAAGCAAGCACTTAACATCCGACTGAAATATTACAAAAATAATAACTGAAGACTTCAATTGTTTTTCATTTAACACTTCCCTAAAAGACGTGATGCTAGAGACATTACTTTTATTTTTTAGTCTGATTATATCAAGTTTCAGGGGATCATACCTCATTAGTTTCTGAGCCACAGGTGATGTATCCGTCTTGAACAGATAGACCCACAAAATTCTAGTAAAAAAAGAGACAAGATAGGGTCAGAACCATTAAAAGAAATAGAGGTCAGAAAAAAAGACACTTGTATGTGAACAAGATAACACCTTTTCATTTGTATGGCCTGTAAAAGTTGAAGTGCACGCCTCAGACGACAAACCAGACGGGGTAGTTTTGTTGAGGTTCCATAGCTTTAAAGTGTTATCAGTGGAAGCTGAGACAATAGTATCTGAATCCATAAATTTGACATAACTAACAGCCTTCCCATGACCAGATAAAGTGCACAAAGGGATTTTTGTATGGCGCAGATCATATCCATAAATCTTGTAATCAGCAGACCCAAATGCCAAGAGATGAGAAGAGGATGGAGAGAACTGCAGAGAGCATATGTTGGCGGGATTCCACAGGGTACAGATAGATTTTCTCTGCATCATAGAAATTGGATATATAAATCATCTTTATAGCCTAAAATTAAACATTATTTACGAACGTTAAAAGTAGAGAGTAGTACATCATTAGCACTCCATAGCTTCACAGAACAGTCATCGCTTCCAGTAGCAAATCTTGTTGGGTCCATTTGGGAAAAGTCGACCGACCATGCCCTCTTTTGATGCTCCATGTGCTGAGAAAACATTTTTCCAACGCTTGCATCCCAAATCTGAAATCCCAAAACCATGAAGAGGGAATTAAATGACTGAAACAAGCAACCAATTTACTACATGGATAAAAATAAGCCTTGTGTGGTTTTCAATACAAATAATCTTCAGAAAAATATATTTTAGCACTTGTTCCATCACGATGAAGCAACTTCATTGTGTAAATTTTAACAATTCCTTCTACAACATGACCAAATATCTAGCAGAAGTTCCTAGTGTAAGGATGATCAAGCTATAAAAAATAGAGTTAAGGGCTGCAAAAGCAACACTTACCTTGACAGCACCGTCATAATCGGTTGAAGCCATATAGTTTCTGATGTAGCTATTCCATGAAATGCAGCTTAACTTGGAGTTATTTACCATCTCAATTGCTGGATAATTATGTTCAGCATTTTCACGCAAAAGAGTAGCCAAGTCAAATATCTTAATCTTCTTGGAAACTCCAGCAGCAGCAATATAATCCTCATCTCGGTCAAAGCTAAGAGCACATATAGCACCATTTGAATTGAGAAGTTCCCCATTCCTTACATTTCCACAGATCTCAAATCTACTGTACCGAGTAAACTTGCACAAACCTTCAAAAAAAGTTTCAAGCCTGTCATTAGATTTCTGGTTAACAGTGACACATTCACGTTGAGCTTGCAGCTGAGATACTCTTTCAGTGTGCTTCAGCAGGGCTCTATCGGGTCTCACTGGTTCTTGTGCCGTAGTTTGGGATCTCATGGAGAAGTAAGCCTTTTTAAGCTGAGAAAGATCTCCAACCAACCTAGCTTCCTTTTTACAAGATGGAATTGCAGGACAAAATGCAGAGGATGTTCTTGACAAGTGCCTTCTCTCTGCTTCCTTAATGTCAGCTTCTAAGAATGTAATATCTTCAACCAACTTGGAGGCCATTTTCTCCTCCTTCTCTTTCAAAGATACTAAAAATTCCATCAGTAGCTCTTTTTCCATGCCAGCATGAGATCCAATTGATGGAGACTTGCTATTAGACGACAACTCCTCAGACTCAGACTTACCAAGTAAGTCAGACAGTAAGATTTCCCTGTCAAATACAGAATATTATTTATTAAATGAATGTTGTCGGTGAGAAAATAAGTAACCGTTCATCCCTGTGATTTTCTATGAATCTTCTACCAAGTAGAACTCATAAAAAGCTCATCCTGATTTCCGAACATCAACATTATTATTATCCATGAATATATCTATTGGTTCAGTGGTTCTTTTTAACCAGTACAGATTTTCAATCTTGCATGAAAACATATTACCATCAGGAACTTTCTAACAGAAGGATTTATATCAGACCACATATGCCTTTTGAAAACTAAAAATCAGTAGATTCAAATTTCGATATAAAGAACACAACACTGATTAGCTATGGAACTGAAGGAGATGGCATGTAGATTTCCACATATTGTTGAAGTACCTAGTCGTGGGGCGCAAAAAGGGTTGAGGATGAAGAAGCCACATAATGAAGGCAGCTTCCTTTGGATTTCTAGAAAGAAAAAATGGAGGGAAAATGCGCTGGTGTACTTCCAACATTGCCACAGAAAGTGCATCCAGCGAGTCAAACGAGCAAAGCAACTGGCCGTAATAAGATGTGTTAGATAAATCTTCACAATCAGAAGCAAAATAAGGTACCTACTTTTAAAAACAATAATAAGCCAACTGCACTTTCAAACATGAAGGATTGCAATACTCCTTCACCTTCATTTTATATGTCTGGTCTTCTCTTACTGTTTTATTCCATATATTTATCTCATATGATCCCCATAATTTCAGTAGTTGGCAAGGCTATTAAAAAACCCAACTACACTTCCATTATATTATTTAAGAAATAAATCTAGACAGCACGTCTAGTTTTAGCTCATTATTTAATCACTTCCTAAAAATACTGAGCTTTTCCAAAGATGTCAATGTAAAAAGAGCTTAACAAGTATTTTAATAAGAAAAAAATAATATTCCATTGTGTAGGTACCACTTCCCCACCAGACATATCACCCACTTTATAGTGAGCTAATATTGCCATCCCCCAAAATGAAACAAGTGACTGAATAATCCAAGAGAATTCACCTACTAAAATGAAACATTGTGTCACACCTACTTTTATTTACAACTATACTATCTGTATGTTCTATCCATATAAAGTTTTTTTGTAGCATCAATCCATTTATAGATACTCTTGTAACCATTTTCGTACTCTTAATCACCGTCATATTACTTTTATCGTATTAGTCTTTGAAGAGCTGATAACAAATACCAAATTTCAGACACATGACATTTGCAATTGATATCATTATATTAGTATCACAGATTAAAAACCTTACCTCAAATGCTAATAGCCCAAGACAATAGATATTAGACGCGCTTGTGGTACAACTCTTCTGTGGTAACTGCTCCGGAAAAGTATACCATTTCTCTTCTGATGGAAAGTCAGCTTCTAGAGGATTCTCTGGCCTTCCAGTGATTTGGTATGCGTAAGACAGATTATTAAACTCAGGCTTACATCTTGAAGTTACTAAAGCCTGTTCATACTTGGAGTTATCCTTCACTACCTTTTGTAGTTTTTTCCCCAACATAGAAAAAGCATGGACGTCATGTTCTATCTGCCTTTTCCTACTCTTTTTGCAAGAATTTGGAATATCTGGTACGACCCTCGAAGAGGAACCTATGTACTGAACTCTATTGGACGGCAATAAATTGAAGGATGACGGACACAAGTTTAGCAGGACAACTCCTTGAGAATGTGCATTATTCACTACCTCGACAATTTTCCTGAATAAAGAGAGTCTCTCAACTTTATTCATAAGAGTACGTCCGGGTTTGAGCCACTCTCTCAACCTAATCCCCTGATGTAAATCGAAAGCAAATCCATCTGTACAGTCTTGCTTGATTATGGCACCATGTTCTCTATTTATTGGGCATCCACCAACAACTTCCTTACCTTTCACATTTCGACTTTTGAAAAAAGATGAGAAACCAGAAGATGGCAATACCCTCAACGCAGGATTAATCTTCTTGCTACTTGCCATATCACAAAAATCTTCATCTTCTAGATTTACATGTTTATCAACAGAACGCCTGTGTGCTAACATGTCCAGATTACCTCTAGCATTCATCATCAGTTGATCCCTTGCCTTTGTAAGTGAATCCCCAGAAAATCTAATGGGTTTTTGTTGCCCTCCAGTCAACTGATACAAATGAGACCATTGCCCATTTCTAGATTTTGCTGCCTCATTGATAGATAGACCCTTATCCTTCTTGTCCAGCGCAAGTTTCTTATAACTCTTAACAGTTAGTTCCTCAACCACATCTCTAGAATCCTTTGCATGCAAAGGTGAATCTGATCTGATTAAGGGCTTTCCAACTTCAAAATCATCAACACGACTTACCCGCCAATCGCCTTGCATAGTTTCATAGATTGTTGAAGAATTGAAAACACCACAAACCTCCTCTTTGATTGATAATTCAGGATCTCTTCTTTCCATTTCTTCCCTATCATTTGTTGCCATGGCTTCTTCAGCATAAATCTACAACAGCAGAAAAGTACACAACTCAATCACAAAATGAGCATAATTTCCATTCCAGAGTAGAACACACAAGAAACAATTGGCAGTTCTTCTCAACACATAAATTTAAACCCAATTCCCCAATTGTGTCACTATCTAGTCTCTGACTCTCTCATCTCTTTTGGGTCCTTGTTCAAAACCCTCATAAGCATAACTAGCAAACTTGTATCCCAAAACACTAATCACAGTAATTCATGAGGTAATCTACACCAAAAAGAACATAGAACCCAACAGCAAGCAAGCAAGCAAGCAAGCAAGCAAGCAAGCAAGCAAGCAAGCAAGCAAGCAAGCAAGCAAGCAAGCAAGCAAGCAAGCAATTCCATAATTCTGGAAGAAAAAATAATAACCTTATTCAATCTTCAGAATTACTCATACCCAGAAGAACACAAAACCAAAGAGCTGTAGAGCACAGAGTCTTACCAGCCGAATTGGGAAAGAAGTGGCGAAAATCAACTTGGAAATCAGAAAACAATATAAAATAAAGTATTATCTTTAGGGATTGCTCTGTGTAAAATAAAGAATCGAGCTACGTGGAGAAACCATGGACACTAATTTGACGCAGGAGTATGTGCAATATCAAAATATCTAATTCGCTTGGTGTCTTGAGCGTCTTCAGATTCCATGGGAAGTAATTTTTTACCACGAAAGAAAAATACCGATTTCCATAAAGAGGCAATACATTACAGTTGGATATGATAATAATAAAATAAAAAAACATTAGAGTTGGATTGAAGTATGGTGATGGGCTATCACATGTCCACATTCTAATAGTTTGATGAACTTTGTATAATAGTGATGGTGTGACGATTTATTATAAAATTGTATAAAGTGTTTATAATAATGATAATAATATGTCACACCAAAACGAGCATGCGACGGAAGACAATTGATATGTCCTTACTTTAATCAAATTTAACATTATCATAAATCATAGAGACAAACAAGTGATAATTACATATCAACTAGATTCGGACGTAGCGCGGGGCAATTACGGATTTTTCATATACGGTATACGGTATAATGTTGTAAATAGACGGTTCAGAGTCTAGATAGACGGTAGACGATAGTGAAGATGAAGAGAAGACGGAGATCTTCAGACGAAGAAGGGTAACGATGAACGACCCTTTTTCTATAATTTTTTTTTCTTTTCATTTATTTTAATAAAAATATGACACATATACGAAACAACAATTATGTATATGGCTAAATTACAATTTATCACCTCACATTCTCACAAATTCGGTATAGATATATTTTGTTACACTATTTTTTATTAAAAAATGTTAACAATTTTCTAGTGAAGATTTATTAATTTAGTGCATTCATTAACTAAATTTTATATTATGGAGTTGAAGAATATGAATAAATGTATATATTAATTGTATTAGTTGCAACTAAGAGAAGATGAAAGTTTTTTATTAAAATTCATGAATGAGATGAGAATGAATTAGTTCATGCATTGAAAGTACCGGTTGTCATAACTTTCTCAAGGGATAATAGTTTTATATGAGATATATAGATGAGAGATAGAAAGAGAGAGGAAAATTAAGTTTAAACATTAATTAGTCCAATTGACATTACTTTCTTAAAGGATCAATTTTATTATATATAAAATATATAGATAGATTAAAAATATCTAATTATTTTTTAACTGGAAGGAGGGGTCATCGGGATGAAACGAAGGGATTGACAAACGGAGTAGAGATCAGAATGAGTTTGGAGATTGTGGTAGATGAAGGAGACGAAGAAGATGTGTTCTTAGTTGGTGATGAAATTAGCATTAAGAGGAGATAATTAGGGTAAAGATTTAAAATGTTAGCATTCAAATTAATTTTTAATCGGAAAAGGAGGGGGCGCCGAGATGAAACGAATGAATTGACGAACGGGATAGAGACGAAAATGAGTTTGAAGATTGTGATAGAGGAGAAGACGAAAAGGATGTGTTCTTGGTGAGAAAATAACATAAGAGATAATTAGGATAAAAAATTAACATTTATTAGGTACAAATTACTTTTACTTCATTAAAGCCATGAACTTATATATATATATATATATAGATTTATAATTTTATGATATATTAATTATATGTAAAATACAATAATTTACATAGATTTATCAATTCATCATTTACAAATTATATATTTTTAATCTCGAAACTATAATTATGTATAGGACTAAACTACAACTTTCGTCTCACCTTCTCACCAAAACAGTATGTCGTTTTCTTAAGGTTCACGGGTCTATTATAGTTGTGTGTTAGAGTGTAGATCTAGCAAGGCATAAACGTGAACAAAAATGCAATTAAACTAAGTCGTGGAGGGAGAACATTCACACACACAAAAAATCCCCCTTGCATATATATATATATATATAGAGAGAGAGAGAGAGGCCGGTTCCGGTGTAACGGATTTTGTGGTGTAACAAGGGGATCGATTAGGAGCGTTGGATGAGATTAAATCAATGGCTTGGATTAATGGTGGAAAAAAAAAAGAAAAAAAAATTAATAGGAGAGAGAGTATGTAATTGTTAGCAGTTAACGTATTTGTAGGATTTTGTGATTTTTTCATTTAAATTTTAAACGTTAAACATGAGAGAGAAAGAGATAGAATGACGATTTAATTTTCTCCATTGCAGCCTGAATCCATGTTCACAACATTAATGCTCTTGCTCTTCTTCCAGATCTTCATTCTTCTTGAAGTTTTAAATTCTTTTTCCATTGACGCTAAAAGTTACAATGTCTACGGAAGAAGTTGATCGTAAAGGTTAGTTCTTGAGAATTAGGGTTTCTTAGTATTCAGTTATGGTTACTTTGTTGTTCGACGAAATCTGCAAAAATCAATGGCTTATGTTGCGCAAGAGATATTCGATTTTGATTAATCGATATTCATGTTTACAGTACAGTTTGTGTATTCGTGTTCTAATGTGAGATATTCATCTTCTCCGGGTGTTCTAATAGTTATATATTAGGTTTTAGGGTTTCCATTACGAAAATAGACGGTATTCTAATATTCATCTTTGTTATTCGTGTTCTTCACCTGAAGTATTAGGTTTTAGGTTTTCCATTACGAAAGAAGACGGTATTCCAATATTAAGAAGACGATATTCTGTTGTTCATCTTTGTTATTCGTGTTCGACTGTAGAATATTCAGTACAAATAGTGATATATTAGGTTTTAGGGTTTCCATTACGAAAGAAGACGGTATTCTGATATTCAACTTTGATATTCGGTTTATCCCCTGAAGTATTAGGTTTTAGGTTTTCCATTACGAAAGACTTTTATTCCAATATTAAGAAGACGATATTCCGTTATTCATCTTTGTTATTCGTGTTCGACTGTAGAATATTCAGTACAAATAGTGATATATTAGGTTTTAGGGTTTCCATTACGATAGAAGACGGTATTCTGTTATTCAACTTTGTTATTCGGTTCTTCCTCTGAAGTATTAGGTTTTAGGTTTTCCATTACGAAAGACTTTTATTCCAATATTAAGAAGACGATATTCCGTTGTTCATCTTTGTTATTCGTGTTCGACTGTAGAATATTCAGTTATAGGAGTTCCATTATGAAAGAAATTAATGAAAACATAAAGAAGACGATATTCTGATGTTTATCTTTTTTATTCGTGTTCGACTGTAGAATATTCGTGTTCCAATAGTGATATATTAGGTTTTAGGGTTTCCATTACGAAAGAAGACGATATTCCGATATTCAACCTTGTTATTCGTGGTATACTGTTGAATATTCAGACGTTGAGTGCAAGTCTTTTGTTTGGGTGTAGGAACAAAAGTCTTTTGTTCCTACATAAAGAAGACGATATTCTAATGTTCATCTTTGTTATTCGTGTTCTACTGTTGAATATTCAGTTATAGGGGTTCCATTATGAAAGTAATTAATGAAAAACATAAAGAATACGATATTCTGATGTTCATCTTTGTTATTCGTGTTCTAATGTTGAATATTTAGTTATAGGGGTTCCATTATGAAAGTAATTAATGAAAAACATAAAGAAGACGATATTCTGATGTTCATCTTTGTTATTCGTGTTCTATTGTTGATATATTCTGTTATAGTGGTTCCATTACAAAAGGCTTTTGTTCCTACATATAGAAGACGATATTCAGTTTGTAAACTTTGTTATGCATGTTCTACTGTTGAAATGTTCTGTTATAGGGGTTCCATTGTGAAAGGGCTTTTTTCTTGTTTTGAACATCATCTTATAAACGAATATAGTGTACTCCATTGTACAAAAGGGGTTACTATATGAAATGTTATTCTTTTTTGCCCAGGTAAAAGAGTGGTCGATGAATGGTCAAGTGATGATTTGGTAACCGACAATTCAAGAGATGATATGGAGGTTTGCGAAACTGGAATAACAAACGTTGATGAAGAGGAAGAAGTTGAATTCGATTATGGAACCGATTGTATTGTTCATCCCGATGACCGTAATTCAAAGTGTTGGATACCTAGGTTTCCAAGTCAAGAAAAACCCTTTCAAACGTCAAATCCTGCCAAGGCGGCATGATTTGACGTTCGAAAGGGCACTCTTCATAGGGCTGATTTTGCTTTCTTGATACACACTTGAAGCACGGATATGACATGCCACTTGCTGAAGACGATTTGTGAGGGCACGCTTCTGACATGTTACTTAACTTCAGACTATCCATAGCAGATGACCAGTGCTTCTTAGCTTATGGAGTATTCACATGTAAAACTTGTGTGATATCTCATGGTGTTTTTCACTTCTTCTTTGTTTTTTCAACTGGGTGCAAATTGAAGAATATGTTATGTAATTTGTATATAAGACAACTGTAATTATTGACTAGTCCATCTTGATGATTATTGCTTCTTCTTTTATCTTTCACTTACAAACATTACAACCACCTTTGGCTTTGTTTGGCAAAGAGTTTATAAATTGTATTTTTTAGTACTCTTTTCAGGTACGGCTGTACTTTGTTAATGTATTTCAAAAATTAAATTCGTTTATAAACTGTATGGATTCAGGATCATCAAAATGGGAATGCTATCCACGGGTGTAATTGCTAAAAACTAAATGAATGACATAACCGGGTGTTGAAAAACAGATATGAAGTCACCAAAAAAAAGAAGCTCAATAAAGAACAAAAATGGAGCAGAAGTTTAACTCCAGGCTCCAGCCAATTTGTATACACTTGTGCTATGCCTTATCAGGGACAACAAAATTGACTAATCAGTCCTAGCTTGAAAATGTAAGCTACTAACTAACAACACCCTAATTATTCAAATTTGATATGGTTTTGTGGCTGGGAAAAGAAATCCTTAGCATTCCGTGCAACCTAAGCTTCTAGGACCGCTTCCAACACAATGTCGGACCCAGTAGGATCTCCTGAGATTTCAAATAACATTCAGTATATTTTACATAGGCCTTGTGAATCTGATGGCAACTCTTCTCCACAATATCGAACAACTTCTCCAAATTAGCCGACCATGAGTTGAGAATGTCATTGTTGTCTTTTGCTACCTGGAAACACACTACTCCCATAGGCTTGTCGATCTTTGCAATAAGAGATTTCGACACTACCATCTCTGACATATGTTTATCTGCTTCCTGGTAAGATAGACGGTACATAGATACTTAGAAATTTGAAATTTGAGCTTTGAAACAAAGTGGGTATAAATAAGTACCTCGGTGTTAAGGCATAATAAATCTGCAAGCCTCTTCAAAGTAATCCTGGAATGGAATTTTGACACGACGAGAATATTCTGGAAATAAGGAACAAGAAGATTTGTTTTTAGCAAACTGGACCTTCTAAGGCAAAATGGAAAGGTGAGTGATTTTTTAAATTTACATGTTCTATGACCCTTTGTTTTAGATCTTGGGCATCTTTGTCAACGAGAGGGCCACCACCAGATTTTTCTTGTTCTCAAATTCATCCTTGGAAGCATTCCAGAGTGATGTCCACTGAATGACCTCCATTGTCACCAATTGTTTCAATAATGACCTACAAGATGATATCGTCCAAGAAAAAAGCTTTTTAGTCAAGCTATTTAGAAAAAAATGGTGGAAAGACAAAGTAGGGAAATTAACATACTTGAAGTTTGGAATCCCGGACAGATTTTTATCCTCCAAGGTGGAGTTGAGAAGACTTGATTGCATAGACCCGTGTGGAGCCAAAACCAAATACCAGCACATTTTTCTTAGAACCTAAACTCATCAAAAAATCGTTTCAATCAAAATAATATAGGAGCATTAAATAAAATAACATAAAATTTGTATTCATAGCCTGAATGAAAATATTGGTGATAATGGAGGTCATTCAGGAGCATTAAGAGGAGCACATGTATATAGACTTGTAGCAACGAAAAAGACTTGTAGCAACGAAAAAGACTACAATCAAATTACTTTGGTATACTTGTGTCCACTGTGTTGGATTCTCTTTGACAGAAGATATCTCGTAAATAGACTTGTAGCAACGAAAAAGACTACAATCAAACATGCAATGGGTGAATCGATGAGGAAGACGAAGAAAACGTACCACTTCGAAATTTAGGGTTTAAACAAATTGGGGAAAACAAAAATTCATACAAACTTACATTCTCTGGGGTGAATCGAGGAGGAAGACGAAGATAACGCCGACACTAGGGCAATATCAACGACGCAACACCTTCTGTCTCTTCGCCTGCGAGTTCGGGGTTGAGTTCGAGGGGGTGAGAGAGTTCGAGGTTGGAATCGTCTGCGACAGAGAGGGTGAGAGAGCGATTGCGAATCGGGAGAGAGGATGAGAATCGATTTGGAAAGCTTGACCGAGAAGAGGGAGGGAGGGAGGGAGGGAGGGAGGGAGGGAGGGGGGGAGGGGGGGGGGGGAGATTTTGAGCGAGAAGGGTGAGAGAAGGAGAAGATTTTGAGGGTTTTTAGATTTTGTTGATTAATTTGGGAATGAATTGTATTTTCAAATCCCAGCAATTTCGGGAGGGAGTGGGATCTGGTGTATGCAAGCCTATAATGCTCTATGTACCATCCGAGGTTAATTCTAGGCCATAGATTTAGAGAAGATCCAACGCTTCTAATGAATCCCTTTGTTACACCATAAAAGCCTATCACACTTGAACCTATATGCATATATATATATATATATATATGCATATTTTGCTCATGTCCTGAGAGGAAGTAGGCACCCCAGAAGTTTTCTTTTCCCAAATCATGAACCTGTTGCAGTCATAATTCTATCTTAGAGCATCCACTTGTTGTTGTTGAAGCCTCATATGCAGTGTAGGGTAGGAAGTCTGGCCCTTTTTTCATTTCAAATTACACTGAATCTCAAGCCCCTGGATGTGGAGCAGTTTCATGGAGTATATCATCTTCCTAATAAAAAATCACAAATCAACACAATAACCAAAATTGAACAAAAATTCTTGAAAATTTTATTTTAAGATAATCACTTCAGCCTCCACTACTTTCAGGAAAACACAAATGCAATCAGAAAATAATTTATAAGCAATAACAAAACACAATTTCACAACAACAAATAAATTCCAGCAGTGGTTCATCGGAGGAAGCAATTAAAATGAAGCTCAGAAATAGGAGTTGTTAAAACCAATTATCTAATAATTGAAATTGTATCATGCTCAAATTCAAAATAATATGCTGCTTGATTATCTGGGTCAATAATGATCTTATATCTATATTATAACATACGACAATGCACATTTTTCAGTATCACAACATATAAGAAACAAAAATTGTATTAAATAGCCACGCTCCTTCAGGTTAACATGTTTTTAACATTGCATGCATGAATATGTTTACAGTCCTTTCGGCTCTCACAACATAAAAGAGAGAATCAATCAGGGTTGAGATTAGACTTATGATAATTATAGATCCTAGCTAACATTATTTATAAGTATGAATTCGACATTAGTGGGGAAGGAATGGTAGTCAACATAGGTAGTTTAGTTGAGAACCCCTGCTAGCCACATTTTAGATTTGCACTATTTATGTCTTTAGCTTGATAAAAACAAAATGAAGGCTTAAATCCACAGGTTCTTCCAAAACAACTATCCCTACCTTAAAACATACGCAAATGCTCCCAGAAAATGAAAAATGTGTCCACTGAATCTGGCACCTAATAAATTTTAAGACTAACATGGTCACACCCAACACATGTATAATCTTAAGCACTGTATATTGTAATTTGTATTTCCATCTTCATCACCAAAGAATGCTTCACATTTTGGACACACTAAATCAGTTTAAAGTGTCAGACGTTTGGGGCAATTCTTTCATTGAAATTTATAGGGTATGAAATATTAATACCAGAGACAAATATAGTTGCTATTTTCAAAACAACATCAGTATTTTTTTATGACATTTATGTACATTATTTGTTCTGATTTTCAAACAATAGGAATCACTAAATATCCTGATTCTTAGAAATTAATTGAGTAACAAAACAATTTCAATATAATAATAACTTCACGCAGAGAACATAATCAAACCTAACATTTTATCTCTTCATTCATAAAGAAACTTAGAAACAAAATTCACTACTCTTGTATCAACTTATACCTTTCAAATAGACCAGGCTTTAGGATTACATCACTAAGTTTGGAATTCTCTTTTCCTACCTGCTGGAAAAGGTTCTTTCTTTTTCATTGTGAATGTCCTACTTTTCTCCATTCCATCAACCCAAGAACATAAATAATAGTTCCCTGCATTAAATTGCTAAATGATAGATCATAACCAAGTAAAGGCATATGTAGATTAGTAGATTGTTTCTATTTGTAAGACTTTGTTGAGGGTAGGTAAAGTTGGATAGGAAGCAGATAACTTGGCACGTAAACATTTCATAGCAATTAAATTGATATAAAAACAAATATTGTATTTAGTTAGGGTTGACTTACGGAAGAGAATCATAAGCCACAAAATCTCTATTGTGTTTGTCAATTTACTCAACAACTTGGGTCCTCTCGAAAGAATTATACAGAAGCTGCACATAGAACAAAATGTATAACAAAATTGAGATCTTCAAGTCACACAATTTTTATGACATAACAACCATCATAGTTATAAAACTCAGTTTTTTATGAGCCACAACTGACCAAATATATGATTTAAACATAAATATAGCAGGACATATATTTTATAACATTCGACAACAAAACATGAGCTCATACATACCACTACGATCCAAGAAAATATAGCACGGGAACCCTGTACGAACTACTATATACGGTATAGAAGTTGTAGTGCTCAAGAGCTCAGGACCGTCAGTCTGCATAACAACAGGAAGAAAACATTTCTCAAATGCGTTGATGTAAAAGATCACACTAATAAAAAGGATTTTCAAATAAATGAAATTCTCAAACCAGTGCAGCATTATCTCCAAGATCTTCAAAACTGAAGCAAACTTCACCTTTGTTGACCTGCAAAAAGTAACTGATAACGAATCAACAACGTGATAACTAATAACAAACAATTACTGCAAGTCCTATGCAACATATCATTTTTTACTAAGTCTACAAAATGAGTCTGGCAAATCAACTAATATGATTATATAAAGCTTAAGAAAATGTCAAATACATAAGCTTCACACAGTTCAATTTTTATAAAATTGAGTTGTGTAGTTAGATATGGAACGTAACCCAATTCCTTGAAGCTTCAAGATTGACAGAGTAAAGTACGTTCCATGATCAGTAACCCAATTCCTCTGTCTTTAATTTGATCATGCAACAATTGATAAAGTAAAATAAGAGTGAAAAGATTCAAGATTTCACATTTTTTGCACAATCATTCATAACTAATTATAGAATCAACTCATAATATATCATATAGTCAACAATTTGAACACATACCAGTAATGAAAATATCCATGTCTATAATAGAGAACATATTAAGTTGTCAAAATGCATATTTTAAACAATGTGATTCTTCTGACCATGAATACCAAATGATCTCAGCATACATAGATGCTCCTGGTTTCAATATTACGAAGAGATTTATCAAAATTTAGCGATCTCATGGTTTATATAAGATCAGGTTTGGAGGAAACAAAAGTGGAAAACTTACCAATTTATTAGAAAATCCTAACCTTCTTACTTCATTTCCCCCTCATTGTCTTCAACACCATCCTCACTCTCAGTGTAATCATCTTCTTTGTCCCCGGCCAGCCAATTCATCCATCTTGAAGGGAGAGGGAAGAGAGGCAGAGGCTGCGAGAAGAGAGTTCAGAATTAAGATCACAGTTCTAATCAAATCAGAGCTTAGTTCATTCACATGGACCCTCTACAATATTTCAACACGATATTGAAATTCAGAAGAAGAGGAAAGGCAAAATCAAACACCCAGTTTACAAACTGAAATTCAATTTTGGGATTCCTCCATGAACAGCCACTCAAAATGACGATTCAGTAACAAATGTAACATAAACCATACGTTCAACGTGGTAATAAACTTCACAGGAAGGAAAAAAGTAGAAATCGAAGACGGGGGAACAAACCGAAGAGCGTGATTGTGAGGAAATTGGAGTGCATATGTGCTTTACACCATCTCTACTTGCATAAATGGCATCAAGTTTATGAAATCGGTCTACTTGGGGTTTCGGTGCGACTAAATTGAAACAGTAAAGAGAAACCTTCATCGTGTTGGGAAGAGGAAAGGCCCCTTGCTGCCACGATTTCCTCCTACCGTCGTTGGAGATCTTGTCGGGTGGTAACGTAACCGACGGGCGAACGGGGAAAGGGGGTGAGATGGAAGAGAGCAGCGAGCGTAAGAAGGAACAACTAAGTGAGTAGGGTTTGTATAATAACCTCCATAAGTAATGGCAGAAGAAAAAAGATCAAAAGAAATGCATGAGAAGAAGGATCAATTCGGAAGGCGAAAGGAGCAATGGAAGAAGAAGCACACCAAGCGTTCTTCAGCAACTAAAAGATTTGGGAAGACGAATGAGAAACGTCACCTGAAAGATAGCAAAACCTAATCCAAATCAAGTCCAAGGCCCGATTGAGTAATGACTGGCCCGGTTCCGATCCGGTACCAATTGACATTACTTCTTCAAACTCATGCATTTTTATATAGAGACTAGATTCGGATCCCCGCGCTACGCGCGGGTCAATTAGGAATTTTTGTATATGGTATAATGTTGTAAATAGACGATTTAAGGTATAGATAGGCGGCGGACGACAATTGATATGAAGAGAAGATGAAGATCTTCACACGAAGGAGGGTGACGATGAACTATCTTTTTTCTTTATTTTTTTTTTCGTTTCATTTATTTTAATAAAAATATGGCACGTATACGAAACAACAATTATGTATATGGCTAAATTAAAACTTCTCATCTGACATTCTCACCAATTCGATATAGATATATTTTGTTACACTAATTTTTATTAATAATTACTAACAATTTTGTAGTGTTAAAAATTTAAAAATTTATTAATTTAGTGCATTCATTAACTAAATTTGATATTATGAAGTTGAAGAATATGAAGAAATGTAGATATTAATTGTATTGGTTGCAACTAAGAGAAGATAAAAGTTTTTGATTAAAATTCATGAATAAGATGAGAAGGAATTAGTTCATGCATTGAATAGGTATCGGTTGCCATAACTTTCTCAATGACTAATAATTTTATATGCGGCTTAACGTTGTTAAATAGACGTCGAAAATTGAATTGAGGCTTACTTTCAATGCAGCAATTTAACCTCAACAAAGTTAAACTTGTAAATAGAATCAATCAAAAAAATGATAAATGATTTTTTCAACAAAAGAAAAAGAGACTATGTAAATAGGGGATATGAATACATCAAACATCATTAACTCGGTGCATTAACTCGGTACCGATTATCATTACTTTGTCAAGACCCATCAATTTTTATATATAGATAGATAGACTAGACTAGGTAACAAACACAGATGACTAACCAATGATTCTTCAATTCCTAAAACATGAAAGTATTCCTATATTAAAATCTAGCTTGAACTAATCTTTCAGTCAGTCACAACAACAGCCTGGGAGAAGCTCGAATAAAAGCCAGGAGACGCAAACTCATCAGACCCGTCTTCCCTTTGACAACATCATCAACAACAAGATCGAAATCATCCTTAAGCTTCCTAATCAACTTTCTCCTCTTCCCGATTCCGACTATAACAGGCTCCAACGGAACCCTCCTCCTGCTCTTCTTCATCACAATTGGAGTCGAAGGAGGTGAATCGCACAAATAGTCTTCGAAGTCATCCTCAAGCTTCCTAATCAACCTTCTCCTCTTTGTGATTCCGACTTTAACAGACACTTCTTCTTCCTCCAATAGAAGCCTCCTTCTGCACTTTTTCATCGGAGTCGGAGGAGGTGAGTCGGACAAATTGTATTCGAATTCTGCTGGTGGAGAGACAACCATTATGTTATCCATCTTTCTTCAAACAGGAAGTAATGGAAGTTGGATTGAGATGATCGAGGATCTATGCTGAATCAATGTTTAGTCCTCTATTTATAATGGAAAAACGAGGGATTTTATTGACAAAAATAATTCGGTTGATTGAAGAATTTTTTTACCACAAAAAATCATGTATACCATAAAAACAATAGTTACCAAAAAAATACTCCGTAGTTACCAAAAATAAATACTACTCCGTAGAAGAAGGGGATTTTGGGGGAGTTGGCGGGAATACGTGGCGTCAAATTAAAGCCGAAATATTTGTTGGCAACAAGATCATCATGCACCGGGTAGATTTCAGTTAATCTCACCCATTAAAATTAATCAATGGTTTAAATTTGATTTCGGTTACTCTTTAAATTAAAGGAAAGCAAATTTTCTTTTGCCTCTCATTTATTATTCACATAGTTACTTTCTAAATTATTACTCTAAGGAATTGTTCTCATTTTATATTGATTTTGACATAAACAATTTCATTTCTTTATTTTTTTTGTTACTAATTCACGTAAACAACTTTAAAGGAAAAGAAATTTTATCTTTTAAATGAAATTGTGTATGTATACATAGCCCATCTCCTTTTTTTGTGATATTAATTAAGGCCGTTTAACCCCGCACCCGGTTTTTTATAACTCGCACCCGCTTTGGGCGCATTCCGGATGCGTCCAATTTTTTTTTTTTAAACCGGGTCATTCTTGGGCCCACTCAAGATTTTTTTTTTTTCTTTTTTCTGTCAAAATTTTAAAAAATCCGGTTTAAGTTGGACGCATCTTGGGTGCGCCCAAAACTGAACCGGATTTTTTTTTTAAATGTTTTGAACGCACCCGGGATGCGCCCAAGGCGGGTGCCAGTTATAAAAAATTGGGTGCGAGGTTTTTCTCCGTTAATTAATGATGCTTTGAGAATGATATTATTATTATACACAACTATTTTCTTCATAAAAAGTTTACAGTAATTCTGTGCATTTTATATTTAGCAAGATAACATAATCATTTTCAGACATTTTTCTTTTACATATTGGGTCAATTAAACAAGAAAATAACTAAATCTTATTTTAAAATACTTTTTGAATCTTTTGATGTGAATCAAACGTTTAGAAAAGAAGAAAGGGAATTAATATAAATTAATGTGAATCACAATATAATAATATATATATCTTAAATTTTAATTTTAATAAATATTGTATTATAATTTTTATTAATTTAGATTAACATAAGTGTAATATTTTTGTTTATACTCAAATGAAATTAATATAAATCAATGTCATTATGCTTAAACTTCATTCAACCAAATCAATGTCATTATGACTAAACATGAAATCATACATAACTAGATCCGGAATCCCGTGATTCGCGCGGGAAAATCACGGTTAGTCATTAATTAGGCCTTAAATTTAAAATGAGTGAACGATGATAAAATACAATTCTACAAACTCGTAAAGTGCAAATACAACTATTGCAACGGTGGTTAAAACCGAAATCAAGAATGAAAAACTCAAGAAGACGTTTGGATACTGCAATAGGCAAGACATATTTATATCCAAAAAATCCTAAGTAAAATGATCTTTCAATTCAGCAATCAAGTGAGAAGATAAAAGGCCAAAGAGAAGAAGAAGGGTTGAATATCACGGGAGAAATAAAGCCTAATCGATAAATTAAATTTAACTCAATAACCTAATTAGGCCCGATGGAATAATTACGGTGGTCTGATACGGATTGACATTACTTTGTCAAACCCATCAATTTTTATATAAATATAGATATATAATATACATATAAATTAAAATATCTAATAACCATATTAATTTTTAACCGAAGAAAGAGGGGACATGAGGAAAAAACGAATGGATTGACGAACGTGATTAGATGGAAATGAGTTTGGAGGTTGTGGTAGAGGAAGAAGACGAAGACGATGTGTTCTTAGTTAGTGATGAAATTATCATTTAAGATAATATATAATTAAGATAAAGATTTAAAATATTAACATTTATTAGGTACAAATTGTCATTACTTCATCAAACCCAACAATTTATATATATATATATACACACGAGGGAAAAGTAGGGTGTATACATTGATTTAGTCAATTTATATATAGAATCAACTAACTAACCCGTTGATAATGAACGCCTTACTTCGCGCGGGCCTAACACGTTTACTTTTATTGTATTTATATATTTCGTATTATTTTCACATATGTATTATGCTATAACTTCTAATAAAAAATAAATGTTTATAATTAATTAAATATATAAATTTTAACATATTGATTAGTAACGGAATCTAAAAGGTATAATTACTAATTAGTGATATTTTAAAATCACTATCTACATAATAACAACATGCTGAAATAGAATCTGAAAAGACAACCATGGTCCAAGGAGAATCTCAAAAGACATACGAATGAAACATATAAAAATCGATGAAGGAAATACGATACAAAAACGAACATAACTAAAAGACCCAAATTAGGAGATTAAATGAAAGGAAGAGCAACTCACAGAAACAAAAAGACGCGAGACGACAATTGTAGAAACCTAATAAAATGTGGTATTTTTTTAATGTATTAACTCAATGCATTAATCTTTCAAAAAAAATTCAATACATTAAATTGGTACCAATTGTCATTACTTCATCAAACTCAACAATTTATATATATATATATATATAGATTTAGGTTCCGGTGTAATAGGCTTTTACGGTGTAACGAATGGACTGTTTAGAAGCGTTGGATCATTATTAATTGAACGGTCTAGATCAACAAATATAGGGTGCACGATTGATGAAATAGGAAGTTTGTACCGAATTAAACTAATATGAATATCAATCCCGGATTTTTAGCAAACGTAATATTCTAGTTTTCATTTTCTTTCAACCGTACCCAAATCACATTATTGTCTCCGATCATTTCTCTCTATCCCAAAATTAGTCTCCCTCCATATTCATGAATGTGTGTTCGTCTCCTCCATCTGACAGTCCGGATACGTCCTCTTTATTTCAATACAACTGGTACGGTACCACTGGTACAGTGGCACGAAGACAAGATGACACGGGTTTGTTACGATTGGGTGAGTACTTGTCTTTTACTTGCCCCAATTTTGCTCGTATTTGTATTTCGATTAATTTCCACGGATTTCAAATCTCCTTCACAATGGAAATTTCATGGTTGATCTAAAATTTTCTCACTTGGTCTTTACTTTGTCTCTTTCCCCCATTGTGGTTAGGAATTCGTTTTTCAAATTAGAAACCCTAATTGTTTATTTCCTACAAAAGGAGCCTCACTTGGTCTTTATTCAAATATGAATATTGTTTTTATATCTACGCACAAAGTTATATAAATTTGACAATTGTTCAATCACTCACGTTTATATGTTCGTGTTTCATATGGTTGATATTCAATATTATTTTCTTAAATTTGCACAAATCACATTTACAAATTTGTTCAAAATTTTTGTGCTTACATATTCACGTTTGGATACTGTGATATTCAAGTATCAAAATACATGTTTTTAATAACAAACTGTTAAGGCATTTTGTATTATTTATATTCTTAATATTCATGTTTGATAGTTGTGTAATCTTTTGTATTTTGTAACCATGTTTTGTAAATTTATATACTAATGGTATTATTCATGTTTTGATTAGGCAACATTCATGGTATCTTCTCGGGGATGGCCGAGGAAGATGCAAGCACAAGCTCAAGCCCAGATCCAACACTATGGTGGTGCCATTGTAAACCGTCAAAGATTAACGTATTAGTTGGACGGAAGATATTCATGTGTATGTATGGGGATATTCACGTTTTTAGACGATGATAATCATATAATTAGTAGATGGTGTTACTGTACTTGGTAGAAAATTAATATTCATGAATTGGTCGGTGATATTCATGAATTAGGTGATCATTTCATATAATGGGTAGTGATTTTTTATGTAAATAATTGGATTATGATCCATATTCGTGAAACATGTGATCATATTCATGTTTCTAAGTGGTTATTTTCACTTTACAACGGATGATATTTATATTTCATTGTAATTAAATGATTTTGACAAACATTAAGTAGAACAGATGCACAAACATGCAAGAAAGTGATTACTGCATATATAGGTAAACAAACCTGAATATCAGCTTCAACAACTCCGAATATGATTGAGGCAAATAAAACTGAATATCAATACCAGAAACTCGAATACTAGTTTTCAGTCCTACAAAATTTAAATTTAAACTATTTCGAATTTAATATTGAAAATTCAGTAATTTAAATTTAAATTATTTCTTCTCTCTCCAACCACTTTTAGTTTCCTATTTTTAAGCAACCATTAATTCCAAAATTAGGTAGTTTATTTTATTCCATGAATCTCATCCATATACACCTATTTCTTGAATTAAAATCCAACCATCAAATACTCACAATCCGACGCTCCAAAATTATCCACTCGTTACACCTTAAAACTCGTTACACCTTAAAACTCGTTACACCGGAACTCACCTCTATATATATATGTATATAGATAGATAGATGTCTTCTTATTTTACTTGTAAAATACTCAAACTACCGTGATCACCTATCAACGTCTTCTTCAAGATCCTAAAATACTCTATTTTAGGGGCCCCTTATCAACTCAGGTCCCACATCCATAAAGGGTGAGATGTGTTGTCCGCATGAATCGAACTCATGACCTGTGGTAATGACATCATGCTTACACCAAAATGTCATCACTATCTCCCTTCTTAAGTTTGTACGTACTTATTTTGAAAAAATTTAAATTTTGTTTAATTCCTTTTTTTGCAAATTTTAAGACAATTGATCACAATCAGAAATTATTAAAAAATGTGAGTTTCCAAACGTGAGAATATTTACAAGTACATATATATAAATATAAATATTTGTCTATATAAACATGAAATTTCACTTATTGATATAACCACAAATTTCCATAAATTAATACGAGTTTCCTATATTAATGAGAGCTTTTTTATCTTGTTGATTCGATATTCAACTCTCTTGTCTGTTCTATTTTACAAATTTCCTCCGGCATAAACTTCTCTCGAATCACAAATTAGTCATTAGGAACATCAAACAACGGAACGAAACTTGTCGTAGAGGAGGAGGCACCAATTTCTCAACGGGAGTTAAATCTAGCGTTGCTTTCTCAACACTTTATGACAACGAAACTTGTCGAGAAGACAAACAACCGAAGAATGTCGTCGCTAGTAAAAAGCGACGAAATAGAAAGGTGTCGTATACGCAGTCGGACAATTACAAAGTCGTCGATCGAAAAACTGTTTCGCAATCCAAGATGATGTCAAGACATGTAAGGAAGATTTCAAGGAAATAGATAGGATGCATGATCGATTAGTTTAGAAGGAAATGAAATTTTGTGTGATGTAAGGTTGAGTACGTGAATAGATAGAGCATATTTTCGTCAACTATATGTCTGTATGAAAATATAAAATTTCAAGCCATCAATAGAATATAAAAATTCACTTATAAATCAACTTGTTTGTTGATTCCCATAATTTTACATGATCGCGGTGATGCAAGGTTTCAGTGACACATGATATATGAACGCATTAGTAAAGGAAGAGCTAGAGTTTTATTTGAAACGTTCGGCGTTGCAGCTTTGAAACTTCACCGTCACGGAAACAACACGAATTTAAATGTTATAATAAGTCAAATTTTTTATTAGTGAAGGTGACAGTTAAGACATCTTACGAAAACAATATTATTTAACGGTATGCATAAATAATACATGATGTGTGGTTCCGGTGAGGATGTGTTAGGTGATGATTGGAGATGATGTACACATAAGTTGTAATTTATGCACACAAAACATTATACATGTTTTTTTCATGTGTGATAGATGGTGTCCATCACCAACGGAAATATTATGTTTTGCATGTTTTGGTATGATATTACGAATCTTTGAACTCTTTTTTTTCATGGCTATAAAAATATTTGTAGTGAATTCCTACTTAAGTAAACTAGGTGATTCGTAACTTTTTCATTTTATTAGGTTCCTTTGCTTAGTGACATGTTGATGATACAATTTTTCTAACCTATAGGCTATAGAAGCTTATAATGGAAAAAATTTCTAAATATTTTAATTTTAAATTGTATATTTTACTGAGATGAGTTATATTTTTGCCATATAGAAAAATAGTTTCCACTAGCGTGTGTTCCCGTACCATGTACGGGGTCGTATGTAATAAATATTTTAATAATATATTTATATTTTATACTATTAATTAGTTTATAGATTGTAGTTCATACTTAATGGTTTTTAAATTATAGATTATAGTTTATAGTTTACGATTTATGTTTCATAGTTTAAGTTCATTAATAACTCAATTTAATTAGATTGATAACATAATAATAGATAAAGATATATATATATATATATATATATATAAGATAACGATATAATATGATAAAAGATAAAAATCGATATTTCTTTTTTGTAATATAACCTATTAGATATCTTTTTGATTTTTTTACTTATTTAATTTAAAGATATATATATATAAAAATATAAAGTCGGATGATGTGGAGGATGACATGATGGATGATGTAACATATCTTAGAGGTCGACATATAGGCGAATTAAATATAAGAGCGACATATGACAAAACAACGTTTTGTTTTAGTTAGTACATGTATAGAAGATAGATTTGAAATATGCTTAACTAATGATAACTTAGTCGGATGTTCTTTGCAACTATAAGATCGGAATATATGGGCCTTTTAGTATGATTTGGGCTCGCTTAGGAAACATACTGAAAAGGTAGGCCCAAATTAACTTGTATCTTTCTTTATTGCGGGCTGGATCTCTTTCTTCGTCTTCTTCCGTACTTCTTCCTTGAACAAAGTCGAGCTCCCTAGCAAGTCTCCATCGTCGCCAATTCCGATCTACACAGCAATACATCGGCGACTCCACGGAAGCAACCCTCTAGATCCGCCACTGGTAACAATTGAAGAGTCATTTCTATGCAATTGTATTTGAACTATGCATTGCTATTGGTCTTTCCGTGAAATTAATAGTCATAATTCGGTTTCTGGAATAGCTTATTTGTTGTTGTGAAGAAATGTTAAATTTGATTAGATTAGGAGGAAAGGCTTGCAAAATTCGATCGAAAGACCGCAGGAACCACATCGAAAGAGAATAGATACAAAATCATCAACCTAGAAAATGATCGAACGAATCAAGATCTAGGGAAACAGATCGAAATCAGATAGGGAATACTAAGTAAGTTGCCTCAAGTGCCTGATCCAAATGAAGTATATAAAAGTGGTAATCATGGGTGCAACAGTGAGAAGCTTTGGAGATTTCTTTGGTTGAGGCCTGCTGAGGTGGTGCAGAGTTAAGTTTGAGGTTCTGAGTTTTGGTAGTTGCACATGTGGAATGAGGAAAGTTGTGATATCGGAATGCCACTCATGTGGCTTAGATTTCTGTTGAAGTAGGATTGCGGCTTGACATTCGTTATGATTGTTTGTCTACCACCAGCATTGTGCAGCCCTTATAAATTATGAAACATTGAGAACATGAGCTTGAATGCACATTTTCTGTTGTTAATGCTAATGCTTAGATGAAGTGCTATTTAGATAATATCATGGACCAGTTTTGTTGTCCTTGCTGGTAATGTTTTTGAATGCACATTTTCTGTTCTTAATGCCAATGCTGGATGAAGTGGTATAATATCATGGACCAGTTTTGTTGCCCTTGCTAGTAATATTTTTGATAGATGACATATCTAGATGAAGTGCCCTTATAAATTTTGAAATGTTGAGAACATGTTTAGATAATATCTTGGACCAGTTTTGTTGTCCTTGCTAGTAATGTTTTTGATAGATGACATATCTTTTTTGTTTATTATGTGAAGTTCAAGGCGTACAGGATCTTTTAATTTAAAGGTCTAGAACTGGTAAAACATGTCTGCTCCTGTTCCTCCAGGGGCGCCTAGACCTGGGAATCCACCACCAGGCCCTCCTTTTTCAAACTATAACCCTAATCTCCAGAGAGCACCTGACTCATCACTTCCCCAAAATTTTCAGAATTTAAACATCAACCAGCCTCCTAATACTGCTGCACCATCATCATTACCTGGATATGGTCCTGCTAGGCCGCCTTTTGCAGGTCAGGCCTCTCCTTTTCAAGCTTCTGGGCCTCCTGCTAGTTTTCCTGGTCCTTCACCTGTCTCCAGACCAGGACCTCCACCACCAGGTGCTTTTCCTCGGTCAGCTGGCCCTCAGCAAATACCTTCTGGTCAACCTCCGAATTTCCTACCCGGTAGACCCTCTTCTGCTCCCTTATCCATCCAGCCTCCTTCATTTGCCTCTAGGCCTCAACAAGGATCAGTGCCTATGGGTGCTCCACCCCAAGGGTCAGTGCCCATGAGTGGTCCACCACAGGGATCTTTTCCCATGGGTGGTCCTCCAGGGGCACCTCTTGGGGGGCGTCCTAGCTCTATAGGTGCACCTCCACCTTCAAGTGCTCAGCTCAGTGGCTTTGGTTCTCCTCCGTTCTCGGGTGGCCCTGTTCCTCCTCGTCCAAACATAAACGGACCATCTACCCTCACATCAGGAACAATGCAAGGTGTCGCCCCTCGTTTTCCTTCTCCTGGAGGTTTCCAGCAGCCACCATCTGGGCCACAACCACATTCATATCCTATGAGGGCTCAGCTACAGGCTCCAACAATGCGCTCTGTTCTGGGAGGCGAGAGCACTGCTCCTCAAGGCATTTCATCGCAGCCAAATTCTCCTTTTTCTGTTTCTTCACAAGGTGCACCTCCATCAGTTGGTGCTCCTTTTGGGTCACAGCCATGGCAGACACAACAACACCAGGTAATTTAGTTTTTCCAATGATTTTTCCATGCTCTACTTAGGTTTTCTTCTGTATGTTTCAGATAAAAAATGTTAAGCTGCAAGTTCAATTGGCAATTGAACTTATGAGTTTAGAGTTGATCATATGAAGCAAAAAAGAAAAATATGCATGTATGACATATTGTACTAAAAAGTACTTCCAACTCCTGAAGCAAAGCAGAAGATATAGCTATTGTCATTAGTATACATGTCAACATTTTCTATAGTTGCAATATTGTAGGATCTTTGGTAACAGAGTTATTCCTGAACTGAAAGAGTAAGAGTTTAGTTCTATCTTTGTATCCCCTTAAAGGTTAGGTGTTTCATTTCTGATTTGCTTGTATATAACTATATAAGAATTTGTCAATGGTTCCGTAAAGAGGCTGTGAGTTGTTCCAGAGAGCAGTAAATCTTATGCTCAAAGGGCTTTTTTGGAAGCTAGTCAAATCGTTTTGGTATAACATTCATTTCATTTTATCTGACAGTTGAACTTTGTTTCTTCAGGGTTCTTTACCATTTCCTGGTTCTGCACCACCTCCTGGGACCTCAGGGATACTGCCAAATCAACCTATTGGTCAACCTATTATGGGCCAGACTGGTCCAATGGGTGGACACAGCAGAATTGATCCAAACCAAATCCCACGTCCTATTCCAAACTCATCAGTGCTCATACATGAAACACGTCAAAATAATCAGGCCAATCCTCCTCCGGTATGCCATCTGGTTAATTTTTACAGAATTTGATCCAGTTTTGGATTCTACTCTTCCTTTTCCAACCTTTACCCCCTGGAACCTATTCTTGTAACTTGATTGCTTTGTGATCTTTAACCCTAATCATTTCTTTCTTCTTCGTATGCGTGTTGATGTGATGTCATAGCCTGCTACTAGTGAATACATTGCCAGGGACACGGGAAATTGCAGCCCTCGCTACATGAGGTGTACAATTAATCAGGTAACTTGTTAGTGTAAAGAAGATAACGAGGCAATGTAGTGGAATATAGTTGCCTAGTGAATGCAATAATTGGTTAATTGTTTTTTTAACAGATCCCATGTACTAAGGATCTTTTGGCTACATCTGGAATGCAACTGGCTCTATTGGTTCAGCCATTAGCTCTTCCACACCCGTCTGAGGAGCCTGTTCAGGTGGCATAAATTGTTTTTTAGGATTACTGTCCTTTATTTCCATTATTGAAACCTACTGACCCTTACAATATCTTTCAACAAATGAAAAGAAATACAGTTGGGTTGCCCGCACTTTGTTTTCTTTCTTTCTTTTTGTATGAGCTATAAAACTCCCTTGTCTTTGCAGCATGCACATATGTAACTAAAGAGTTTTGGGATGCCTCTAAACAAACGTACATATTTGTCAGCAATCTGCTTGATGTGCAACATGTAACTATTTTTAAAGCTTCTTTTTCCCAGGTAGTCGATTTTGGGGAAGGTGGTCCAGTGCGTTGTTCACGCTGCAAAGGCTATATCAACCCTTTCATGAAATTTGTTGATCAGGGAAGAAAATTCATTTGTAACTTTTGTGGTAAGAAATCTGTTTCTTGATTGTATTCATATAAAATGAACTATTTTGTTAGTATAAACTTGCTGTGTTTATTTATGGTCAGAAAATACGTTATATTGGATTACATATTCTGCTTAGCTTTGTATCATGTTAAGCTATGCCTTCATTAAAGGGGCAAAGGATAAAGGGAACTGAGGTCTCAACTCCTGAGTTATGAAAATTGTGGACACATCTTAATATGTATCTGAAAAATGCAAAAGAATGTAGGTACTTGTGTACAACACGGAACAAGCATTATAACACAAGGATTTCTACTACAGAGATGTGGCAATTGAACAAGCTAAGAACGCATGATACTAGGACTTTTCTTCCTGTTGGAAAAGAATATGTGATCACATAACTTCTTTTGGTGTCTTAGCGTGCATTGAATATATTTGTGTTGGTTATGTTCAAAACTTTCAAGTCCCAACCATGATTATACATTTTCTTAATCTAGGTGTTCTGGAAGCTGATGTCAAGCTAGGATTATTAGTTTATTATCATTTATATTCTCATAGTCACGAGTCTTGTAAAATGCTTATCTAGCTCATATGTGAGAGTTTATGTTTTGGTTTATATACATGTGTCATTTCCTCACCAGTCACCCCTTCTCTTTGCAGGGTGCACTGATGAAACGCCACGTGACTATCACTGTAATTTAGGACCTGATGGTCGGCGTAGAGATGCTGATGAAAGACCTGAATTGTGCAGAGGGACAGTTGAATTTGTTGCTTCCCAAGAATTTATGGTTAGTGACTGTATGTATGTACGCAGCTGTGTATTGAAAAGATTTACCGTAATATTTGTCCTTCTTCACTTATAGTTAGAGTATGTGGGATTTGATATGCTCAGATTCATCTAGATATCTTTTAGTTACCTGTGATTTGGATAATAGTATCTTCCCGTGTTCAGGCTTGTACATTGAAACGTCTGTCTTAAAACATATCCTGTATGGTTTTATGTGTGACTACTGATTAGTATTGAGTTTCTTAAGCTTCTATTTTTCAGGTGCGTGATCCAATGCCTGCTGTTTTCTTCTTCCTCATTGATGTATCCATGAACGCAATACAAACAGGGGCCACTGCAGCAGCTTGTTGTGCCATCAATCAAGTCATTTCTGATCTTCCTGTAAGTTCAAAGCTGCATAGATGGTCTTGATCAATATTTGTTTCACTCTTATCATCTAGCTTTCACCAAAATATTGTGTGAGACAAAAAACATTGCTAGAGTTCATTTGTGGCATACAAATCGATCAAAAATAAGTTCATTTCTTATCACATTTGTAAACTGTAACTATTTTATTATTTTACATTCACATCATGTTTAAACTTCCACCAGTGAAAAAGTAAGAAATAGATCAAGACAGAATTTTAATTTTAATTGATTTAGTTGGACAGTGGGGAAGATGGTATTTGACTATTTGTAGGGGTTAAATGTTCTTCTAGGAGTTTCAGGAGTATCTATGTTTTCTTTTTGATGCAAAAGAATATGTAATATTTTCTCTTTATTTACTTCAATGCTTATCTCGAGCTGTAAGATGACTTGCTGTGCATTATGCTCTTTAGGCAGTTTTACGACTACTTCTGGTGGACAGATTTGAACTTTTATCCTCTATCATGCATTAGTCAAGAACAGAACCCTGTTGTTTCCAAAATCTCCTGGCATAGATTTTGATATTCATGTGATCTTGTATGCAGATATTTTATGTGGGATTTTATTTCGATCGCCTAATTTTATCGTTACTTGAAAATTAGTTTTAGGATTTTTCACAGTTGTTAAGGCGGTTAAAAGTGGAAAATATCACTTTCTTTAGTTATTGATGACCCATTATTTTGTTGTCAATAAAATATGCACAGAGGTTGACCTAGTGGAGTTAGGACTTTTTGTGAGTGTATCGCTAACATAATTGAAAAAATGTCAGTGAGGAGAGGAAATTGGAGGGAAAGATCTAGTTGTCCTAGAATGAAAAATGCTTTGAAACAAATTCTTCGATGTAAATTGTAAAATGACAATTATTTTGACTCCGAGGATTAGGAGCCTTAAGTTTTTAGGCCTTGGATGATTTGGAAATCAAGTTCGGGTTATGAATGGGGGATATGAAGGATCCAAGTAGAGGCAGGGTGGTTAAAATGTAAATGGATATCGAGTGCTTAGGAGACTTAAGTTCTTAGGTCTTTGATTGTTGATCAGCGCACCTTCCTTTGAACTGTGTCAATGATACACAAGAAAATGGCCATTCTGCAGAATTTGAAATTTCAGCTTTACATTCTAAGTATGTTTTTTTGAACCACATTCTTTTTGTTCTTTTTAACCACATTCCTTTTTATTGTATTTTGGATTTGTCTTATGCATGCAGCAGATTTATATCATCTGATTACCTTCATTATTCAATGGAAGGACGTATTGCAACTCTTGAAATATAATTCCTTTCTCATCATTTTCTAATGCAGGAGGGCCCTAGAACTTTCGTGGGAGTTGCAACTTTTGATTCTACAATACATTTTTACAATCTGAAACGTGCACTACAGCAGGTTTATATCATCTGATTACCTTCATTTGTGAAGAATTTTTTTGTCTGCTAAATCTGTACCTGGTTTTCAATCACTCCAAATTAAAATTCATTTACTGTGAGGAGTTTTTAACATGGTCACTTTGCTTTCTAATAATTTGCAGCCTTTGATGCTTATAGTTCCTGATGTACATGATGTCTATACTCCTCTTCAAACTGATGTTATCGTGCCACTTTCAGAGGTTAGCTCTTGAAGCATGCGTTTTATTGTATAGAGCACTTTCATCTGAACTGTCGCCATAACTTTAGTATTGCCCCCCTCTTCCTCTTATCCGATTCCTTGTTTGTTGTAATGTATGGTATTTTGTTGTGAACTCAGTGTCGCCAACATCTAGAGCTGTTGCTGGAGAATATCCCAACAATGTTTCAGAGCAACAAGATTGCTGATTCTGCCTTTGGTGCAGCAATTAAGGTCAATATTTCAAATTGATTCTCTACAATGTTTGTTTTTGATCTTTCGCAGAATCTATGATTAAATATTTTAATTTAAAATCAATTTCGGGTCTTGTTAAAACTTGTATTGTTTTATGCACCCACCTATTACTTCAATAATGTTTGAATCCTTCTGGTGTGCCTTGTGTCTCAGATTGATTGGACTATGTTTTAATGGTAGACTGGCTGAAAACTTTATGTCCCTCTATATTTATCATGCCTAATTACATTACTAATCCCTTACGTTTTTAATTGGTTTATGGTCTAGGAGGGTATGTTAACCCATGCCGCAATCTCTCTAATCAATTTTTAGGTTGAGGTTTGATAGAAGGCTTTCTAGATCATGCTGAGAAACAGATTATATTTTCTGATGATAAACGCGTGTTATATGTTCTTTCATGCTATCTGTCTGAAGTTCTGTGTTAAAGTTTTGTTGGATCATCTTCTCTGCAGGCAGCGTTTCTGGCAATGAAGAGTGGGGGAGGAAAACTTTTGGTATTTCAGTCAGGTAACTTCTAGCATGTCCTGGTACAAATATTGTATACGCAAGATAGAATGTGGAATCTTGGTTGCATGCATTCCATGAGAACTTGTGAGTTCAACTTTCTTGCTTTTAAATGTGATTAAAGAAAATCACATATTTTCTAGATTCTGACACTCAGTGATTTCCTTTGGATGAGATCCTTGCCTAAAGTGGTTCCTATCATATTCCACTCTTCCTCCAGGAAAAGTTTTGGTTTCCTATTAGTATAGTGATGTTCTGTCTGTTTGAGTTCCCTCAAATGTGCTTTCTAATCCAGTATGAAAAAGATCTTCTTTCCTATTATATAAGGAGGTTCTGTCTGTATGAATGCCCTTAAATGTGCTTTTAATCCTGTATGAAAAGGTTGAGGTCTTCACTCTTCCTTTACTCCTTTAGAAAATACTCAATCCTATTTAGTTGATATTATGAATCCCCCCCTGAAAGAAACCCTGCTATCTGCCTATCTGTTAAGTTGACTAGCTACAGATTCAAATGACTGCCTCAAGGTGGCAGGTAGAACTTCAATGATTATTCAATACTAATCAAAGCATATTGATGACTTCTAATAAACTTCTAGTCTTCTAGAATATGGAGTGTCATGTACAGTTGAATGACCACCAACTTTGACCAAGTCAAAGTCCATTTGCCAGCATTTTGTCACACCCAAATGCCATATTACTTCAATGCATATATAGTGGAGAATTGAGTCTGTGGGAGAGACTGATTTTAAGGAGTTGTTCTCTTTTTTTAATACAAAATTTAAAGAGATCAACTAAATATTGACCTTAACTCTTTTCTTTGCTTGTGGTGGTCATTCTGTTTAAAACCTGAAATAATTCAGCCTGACAAACCTCCTTAAATATTGACATTAACTTCTTCTAGGGCCTGGGACCTTAGTGATACCTTTCTCGAACATCCTGCTGTTCCATCATAACAGAATGTGCAGTAGATAACCCTGTCAAAGAACCATGGTGGCTCCATCAGGCTATCCAAGTTCTTAATAAGTAAATAACTATATGTAAAGTTGTGTTCCCTATCAATGTACCAGAAATGTGCTCTTTTTTATACATACATAGTTTATATTTTATATTGACTTTCAGCTCCTTGCATGTTTTTACTTCCATCAAAGCCTTTTTTGGTGTTTACACTTCATTTTGCTCGTAGGTTCATTAGCAAAAATTAAGATATAAAATACTATAGTGAACCTGGGAAAACAATGCCACATTATTACATTATTATATATAACTTGAATCTGATGGTATTATTCATTAGCAGTCAATGACCAATGTATGTATGTGGGATTTTTATATGCAGTTTTGCCTTCTATTGGGCTTGCTGCCCTTTCTGCCAGAGAAGCGGAAGGTAGAAGTAATGTTGGTGCTGGAGAGAAGGTACATTTCGCAGCTTGCTTTATTCTTCAATTATATCTCCACAATTGTGCTTTTATAAATGATGTTGAGCCCGTCGATCTTGAATTGCCTCTTGCTCCTTCCCTCAGAACCTGTCAGGATAGCTATTTCTAAGCAAAATTGTATCACAGAACTTTAGCCTGTAATCCTGGTCATAGATGTTAGACCTGAGTGCGAGGAGCTGTCAATCGTTATGAAGATAAACCAAAACTCACCCAGTTCAGTCTCACAGTCATGTCATCCAACATATTAGAACTATAAAGGAAGCAAAATAGAATGTTTGTTTCTGCTGCCTACAACATGTGAGGTGCAGTAAAAGCAAAATGCACACAGTTTAAACTAGTGTTCTAGGCCAGTGGATGTTTTTCTATGTATTCACGCTATGGGATATAACTCCGGGTGGTTGTTATTAATGTTATTAGTTGTTACCCCCTTTAACTCAAATTTGTTTCTGCAATTTATACAATTAAATTTGTATAAGTTTGCCATTTACTTGTTGCAGAGAAGTTTATGTCGTTTGTGTTTTACTCCCTCCGTCCCACAATATAAGCAACATTTGCTTTAAGCACATATGTCGATTCACGTTTTGTATCGTTAATATCTCTAGTTATATTATATGGTGATAAAAATTATAAAATTTTGATATTATTAAAGTCTTCATCGAGGCGAATCAAACAAGACCCAACATCACTATATTTCTTCTTATATATTGGAATGAATTTATAGATTAGTATTGAATTGTGAATAGTGTCAGAATTTCAAATGTTGCTTATATTATGGGACGGAGGGAGTATTATTTAACAGAAACTTTTGTGCATTTTGATATGCAGCTATTTATTTTATTCTGTTATTTGATGCTCAACAGGAGCCACATAAGCTGCTTCAGCCACAGGATAAAACCCTGAAAGAAATGGCAATAGAATTCGCCGAATTTCAGGTATATTTGGACAATTTTTTCAGTATATCTGTGTTTTAATTTTATTCCTGTGCTTTGTGAGGTAAGTGTTTATTGGATGACATGCTTTTTGTACATCTGCGTGATTCTTAGATGATAAATTTGGCTGATAATATGGATTTATCTCAATGATGCCAGGTTTGTGTGGATGTTTTCTTGACTACCCAGTCCTATGTAGATGTCGCTTCTATCTCGGTAGTGTCAAGTACCACTGGTGGGCAGGTATTCACAGATACCACTATTTATTGTAGTTATAATCTCAAATTCACGTCTGTAGACTCTTTACTGGTCTTATATTATATATCATAGTGATCTATTTCCCACTTAGCTAGATACTCCCTCCGTTTCACAAAAAATGTCATTTTAGCCTCTAAATTTTATTTCAATATACTTGTCATTATAGGATTTCAAGACAATTAATTACATATATATCATACATTTTTGTGTTGAATTTGTAATTGTTGATTTTTTCTCTTCACATATCGGTTGTAAATGGAGGTGGATGATTAATTTGAGAAAAAGTTAGATTTTCAAAACATAACTAATCATTTTCTTAATATGTGTGAAAAATGTTAGAATGACAATTAATTACATATATATCATACATTTTTGTGTTGGAATTTGTAATTGTTGATTTTTTCTCTTCACATATTGGTTGTAAATGGAGGTGGATGATTAATTTGAGAAAAAGTTAGATTTTCAAAACACAACCAATCATTTTCTTAATATGTGTGAAAAATGTTAGAATGACAATTATTTTGAAACAGAGGGAGTATATGTTCTAGTCCTTTACATATGCCACTATTTGAAGTCCGATTCTCAATTTATATATCATGGATCAAAATGATACCTTTGGTGCTAGTAAATTCCTTTCCTTTTTGATATTGTTATTCTTCCCCTATAGTTGGAATTGTCAGGGGAAGGTTCTGGTTTGGATGAATCATAGGAGTAGGATAGTGAATTATGTATGCAGCTTTATTTGTCCAATTACTTGTGAAGATGGCCTTGTGATCTCATTTGGGGATTACCAGAATGATACCTCCCATGATGTGTGGATTGAAGAATAGTCATATCCATGTCTTTTTACTTCACTTTGTCATCATTCATTAGTTTTTTTTCCTTTGATACTCAGGTCTATCGCTATTTCCCATTTTCTGCCGTCTCTGATACTGCAAAGCTATACAATGATCTAAGATGGAATGTTACAAGGCCTCAAGGGTTCGAAGCAGTCATGCGTGTGAGGTGCAGCCAGGTTTGTTGAGATTAAGCTTTCTGGTTCCTGTTTGACTCATTTGCCAATCACAAAATTTTATTTGTTTTCCCATGAATCCCGCCCCCCTAAATTGCTTATCTGATCTTAATACATTTGCGTTTTAACCACTGGTCAATCAATGGTCACTAATTTACTTATTTTTAAAATTTTGGTTGTCTCAATTGGTAGGGACTTCAAGTTCAGGAATACTACGGAAACTTTTGCAAACGTATTCCAACTGATGTCGATCTGCCAGGGGTCAGTATACTTTTAAAAAAGTTTCTTTTGTGATTTGATATCCTACTTTTAGAATTCCATGATATTCAATATGTAAATGTGCTCTTTTGTTCACCTTCCAAACCAGAATCTGAATAATTTATTTTCAAAAAGAAAAATTGTATATGGGTAACCTTCTAGTCCTTTAAACTGAGATTGTTTTCTGCTGGCAGATTGACTGTGACAAAACCATATTAGTTACCTTAAAGCTTGATGAGAAACTGCAAGACGGTTCTGAATGTTCATTTCAGGTAAGGATTTGTTAATTGATGTGTTTGCTATTGAAGGTGTTTCTACAAGTATTGTTTCTATAAGGATTGTAGGTTTCTACAATTTGTAACATAGCTTGGTATTAGAAAAATCTTAGATATATATATAATTCTTAAATGATTGATAATTTTAATGTTTCGAAAAAGTTACGCTGTACTTCAAAATACATCCGCTCAACTTGACACGTCAATTTTTTGGTTATCATAGCGTCTCTTCTCATAATGGTTTAGTTGGTGGTAAATTGTGCGAATACTAACACCTATATCAACCTGTTAAGAGCCAATACAACAATCCTACCAATGTGTATCCATCATGCGATCCTGATTCTCTGATCTTGTTGGTCTCAGGATTAGGATCATTCCCCTTGAGATAAAAATCAAAATATTCTTATAGTTGGAATGAATTTGTGTTTCTAAACAAAAGAATTCTCTTTTAATTTTTTTCCAGTGTGCTCTTTTGTACACAACTGTGAATGGTCAAAGGAGAATCCGTGTCACAACTCTTTCTCTTCCGTGTACAAGTTCGTTGACGAATCTTTTCCGTACAGCTGACCTGGACACTCAGTTCGGATGTTTCTTGAAACAAGGTAATATTGTATCTGTTTCACACATCCCATCTTGATTGCTTGATGTCTTTGGCTTGAAGTTAATATATTTCTCTCTTGCCTTTCTATAGCTGCAATTGAAATTCCAAAAACTCCACTCTTGCAAGTCAGAGAACAAATTACGACCCACTGCATCAACATTCTGCATTCGTATCGTAAGTTTTGTGCCACAGCACAGTCTACCGGGCAACTTATACTTCCTGAGGCACTCAAACTTTTGCCTTTATATACCCTTGGTATGTCTAGCTCTATCTTATTATTCTGGTGAATTTACATTTACTTTTTTTCACAAGTTTCATATAGACCAACGTCTGGTCCTGTATATACGTGAATATGAAAATGTCTTTTTGACTCCCCTTTGGGTTTTATTGTTTATATGATAAGATGGACCTTAAACCATTGGTTATTTCTAATTCATATCAGTTATATTTTCTCTACTATTTAAACCATTTTCTAGCTTGGGTTATAAAGTTTGGAATTATTTATCCAACATAATTTTGAAATTTCAAATCTTGGTTTACTTAAAAAATCACTACATTTGAGTGCTTGCTTAAACGTGGCCTGTTTATAGCTTTGCTCAAGAGCACGGGGTTGCGAACTGATGGTCGGATTGACGATCGTTCCTTGTGGGTGAATTATGCTTCTTCCATTTCTGCTCCATTGGCGGTTCCATTGGTGTATCCTAGAATGATTTCTGTGCACGATCTTGCATCTAAGGTATGAGCATCACCTGTTCGTCCTTCTTTCTAGAAACAATATATTTTATTTGCATTGGTCAAGTTTCTTAATTTTTGCTTGATTAACAGGAACTTGATCAGTCAGCTATTCCCACTGCAATTCCTCTTTCATCTGAGCATGTTAGTGATGAAGGTATCTACCTTCTGGAGAATGGCGTTGATGCTTTATTATATGTTGGGAACTCTGTAGATCCTCAGATTGTTCACCAGGTTTTTGGCACTTCTAGAGTCGAAGAGATCCCTACTCAGGTAAAAGGTCTATTTTGTTGCATGATTTTCGGAGCACTCCACAACTGAAGGTTTTTTTTTTGTCTGTAACATCATATGTTTTTTTCCACTCAGCTTGTACTGCAACAATTTGACAATTCATTGTCAAAGAGATTTAATGAAGTCATAAATGAGATACGTCGGGAAAGGTGCTCCTATCTTAGGTAAGATATCTGTCTACAATGTGGTTATCGTGGATATTTGTGACGACTAAGCACTCTCTTAATCTCTGTATTTATGCTTTTTCAGCTTGAAGTTATGCAAGAAAGGAGATCCCTCAGGTGAGTTTGAGTTTTGTTCTCCTGCACATTCTTATAAGTTGTTTTTATACGTTTTTCGCCTTTTAACCAATTTCTCGTCATTCAGGAATGCTGTTCTACTCGTATATGGTCGAAGACAAGAGCCCAGCCGGCCTATCATACGTCGAGTTTCTGGTGCATGTACATCGACAGATCCAAAATAAGATGTCCTAGACCCATCGAGCCCTCGATTGTTCCTAGATATACACAAAATAGTCTTCCGAGTCTTGTAGCTGAATCAACAACGGGAATTTTCTTCCCAAGGATCGAGAATTTATTGAGTTCTGCTTGTCCTTTCTTACTTGCTCTTTGTTACAGACGTAAGTGATTTATACTTGGCATATTTTCGTAGGCGTTGGAAATAAACTATAGAATAAGTGATTTTGTACGATTGTCCGGGGTAACTTATACATAGTAATATATTTGTAATGTGTTTTTCATAGACTATTTTATTGTGATCCAATTATATATACTCAATTGCCTTCCAGAACTGTTATGCTTGTGATTTTCCAAGTATAGAGATTTGTTTAAATCAGGGAGAAATCAGAGGAGATACAATTGATCTTTAATTAATTCGGGCAAGAGATCAAACAACTCCGGGGATTGGGAATAACCGAGCTTGGACATCAATGTCGGTCCTTTCGAGCCAGGCCGACCCTGCCGTGATAAAATATGGACAGGTATAGACGCCTAAAAGCTCAAAATGACCGATATACCATATTAATAAATTAATTAATATATAAACTTATAAAAGTATTCATAGCTGCTTCATGATTGGTTCTCGTGTTGAAATGATGAATGGAAAAAAATGGATGGTAGATAGTGTTTCAAGAATGAAGAGAATTAGAGAATGACTTTGTTATTATAGTGTCATACTCTCTCCGTCTCATAATGTTTGTCGTGTTTTAAATTTTGACATTATTTACAAATCGAAAAAATCTTCTAAATTTATTTCAATATATAAGATAAAACATAATCATGAGTGATCTTGTTTGATTCGTTTCGATTAGTATTTTAAGAATATTAAAAAGTTATAATTTTTAATAGCATGTAATTTGATATATTGACGATACAAAACGTGCATGACAAGTGTGTCAAAGTCAAACAGGACAAACATTATGGGACGGAAAGAATATATTCTACATAGTAGTGTCTTGTCTGCAATAATCACTCGTTTGTCATCTACTTTGCACATTTTTTTTTTGCCTAGTTGCAATGTTTGCACTTAAACATATAAAATTTTTGTGGGATCGTCTATTGGTTTTTCATTCTTTCGGACGAGCTCGAACAATAATTTCAGCTCGTTTAAATTGGACGGATTTTTCCCTGCCCACTTGTATGGAACTTATAGCTTTTGGACCGACGCACTAAATATGCAAGTACACGTGGAATATTATATTTAAAAATAAAACATAGTGTGTTGAAAGACGATCGCAGGGATTGAGCAGCACGCAAACTTTACGAGCAAGAAATTAAATACAATACAAAATAGATATTGTAACAAACTACTGTAAGTCAGATATTTTCACCAAAAAAAAGTCAGATATAAATACCTATAACCGACTAACAATACATGATTATTTAACGCGACCTTCCTGCTCTTCTCGATTCGCTACTCAAATTCCGTTGCGCCATATCTTCTCTCCACTCGATCGAATCACAAGAAAGAGAGAAACCAGAGAGCATGACAGATACGAACGACGTCGTAGAGGAAGAGGCGACTGCGGCTGCTTTTCTTGCGGAGCTAAATCTGGTGATGATGATGGCGTTTTTAACACTTCCAAGCGGCGACGAAATATCTCGATTAGACGAAGATCCAGAGGAGAAGAAGAAGGCCGTGGATACAGAAATCAGAGCGGTGTCGAAGAGGCGGCGGATTCGACAGTCGGACTGTAACAATAACGCGGATCGGAACTCGGTTTCGCGATCGCAGAAGAAGATTCTTGATTCCAGGTAATTTCTAATGATTCGAATACTTTTGTGGTGTTAATTGAAGGCATAAATAGGTTGATCTGATGTATGGTTGTTGAATTGATTTCTAGGCATGGAAGAAAGGTTTGAGATGAAGAAATTGGATGTAGGATCGATCAGTTTATGCAAATTCATCGTCCTATTGCGGAATTTAGGAAATTGGGAGTCAAGAACACAGCTGCAATCTTGGAAGTTTTAGGACTGAATCTAACGGAGACTAGCGAAGGAGATTAGCATATTGGGCTAAACGGGCCCAACATTGTGATGATTTGGTAAGGCCCAAACATTCATGTACGGTCCAATGGGCCTCGCGAATTTAGGCTCAGATTACAAATATCCGGTTTATGTTAGTATGTTACGCAATATTTGCTACGAGTATTGTTCATTTGAAATACAATTTGATCATATGTAGTTCGAGAATAAGAAATAAACGCATGTAACTAGTCGTACAAGTATTAGAGATAGTTCCATTTTTTTTGGCACTATCTTGTTTTCCCGCATCATACGAACGCAAAAATGCTAAAATATTAGTATATAGATCAGACATAAAAATGTTAAAAGATTAGTGTAAAGATTAGGCATAATTAAATAATGATTGAACATAAGCAAATTTCTATAAGGCAGTTTACAGGACCGAAATAATTATTTGAATTTCCCAAGGTACGTTGTACGTATTTGTAGAGAGATAGCTCCATGTTGAATTCAACGTTATTAGTTATTCATGCAACACTACTTATAGTTTTATCCTGAATAAGATATAGTATACATATTGTAAAATCCTAATAGACTAAGAATATCTTAAGTAATGGTTCTTGTATATGAAAGTGAGTACTTTAGGTTTAAACCAAAAATGAAAGGACACAAATTGTATGCCACGATGTAACATATTTGGCCGTGCATTAATTTGAGCCATGTCGCTTTATCCAAATTAGAACATGTTATATATACGTAGGTCATCCATTTGAACTCCTTTTTCAATATTTCACATGTATTTTGTTACTCGGCTTATGTAGTCCAAACTTTAAGTACGTAAATAAATTTATATACTGTACGTACATTGGTAAGATTGATGCTGCCAAATAATGCATGGTCTAAGAATAGTACGAAACAACAAAGATATGTATTCACATGATATGTACGTATATAATACTTGTTTCCCTCAAAATTGGAGCAATAATTATGCAGCTAACCAATCAGCAAGTTTATTTTACACAAAAAAGATGGACGATTGGTGAACTCAAGAAATTAATGGTGGACGAAAACCCCGCGTGTGAATAATGGCATATTACAAACATCAACACGTGAGTGTCCATTTTAAAGAACTAAAAATAAAAATGGGAAGTGATCACGACGGCTATATATCCATTTGGCTTTCTTATGTATGGTCAACATTTCAGGCATGTTAACCAAATTTTAGCGTATGATTGCATGTGCCTATATAATCTTCAATTGGCCGGCGTTATTAAAAAACAGTGCAACGAAACATAAGTTGAATTATCTTAAATTGATCATATAACACAAAATAAAGCGAAAGTTAGCCTTAAGAATGAGCATTATCAAAAATCAAAGAGCATGCCGACAAGTCTCCATATATACATGGTGTCCAAAGTACCATTTCTTTCTTCCTTTTTATATCATAAAAATCTTTATAAAAGTAGGATATTGCACTAAAAACTTACGTGCAGGTCTTATAGCTATAAGTTGGCCCTATATTAAGGCCCTTGCTAAATACAGCCCGGACGTTTTCTGAATAACGCTTGGGCCCTCGCGTAACGCGAGGGAGCGCATCCTCGCAGAACGCGAGGGTGCGTCACCTCGCAGAACGCGAGGGTGTTTTTTCCCTATAAAAGGGGAAAAACCCTACTCGGCCCATTTTTTACATCACACACAATTTTCTACCGCCGTCTCTCACCATCTCTCTCAATTTCAACCTACTTCTTCTTCCTCTTTTCAATTCAAATCTCCATATAAGGTATGTTTCTTATACTCTTATGCTTTCTAATGTTGTTTCTAGATGAATATATGTTGTTAATATAGGAAATTGCATATTATATGATGTTTTGATATTGAATGTTGTTTTAGAAATGGTTGTATAATGGATGAAAGATGATGATTTTGAATTATGGTGGATGAGTGGATGTTGATTTTGAATTATGGTTCATGAATGGTAGTATAATCTCCATATAGGGTTTTTGATTAGGGTTGTTGATTTTATTTAGGGTTTTGATGTTTATTTGGAATGTTGTTTTAGATAGGTATTTTTGCAAAAATATTGAATTTTCGCCTGAAATTCTCGCCGGAAACTGTTGCCGGAAACTCATGATAATGCAAATTGACGCAGAACGCTACACCCCTCGCAGAACGCGAGGGTCATGATACTCGCAGAACGCGAGGTCATGACTCTCGCAGAACGCGAGGTCATGACTCTCGCAGGTCGCAGATCAAGACTACTATGATTATAAGCATTGTTGTTGTTTGTATAGATTATGAATTTGATTGAGTATGTAACTATAATTTGGTCAGGTTTGTGATTATACAAATGTCCTATTCCAATCAAGAATCTGATATTTCTGATATTAGTACGGTGTCTAGCATGGGAGACAACTTTGATATGCTTGAACGGGAGAGACGTGAACGGGAGAGACAAGAACGTGAGCGACGTGAACGGGAGAGACAAGAACGTCAAAGGGAGAGAGGAGAACCATCCACTAGACCAAGGATGACCGCACGAGAATACATGAACCTCTTCAGGCCGTTCAACCCTCGTCGTTAGATCTTTCTTTTGAAAATTTATCGACCTTCTTTGTTTGCTTGTTCCTTTTAATGTTGTTTGTTTAGAATTACTTATTATGTTGAACCTTATTATGTTGCACCTTTGAAGTGTTGAACCTTATTATGTTGCAAGAACTACTTGTTTTTCTTAATAGTGTCTATTTTGTTATTATGTTGACAAATGTTGAACCTTATTATATTTCTTTATTTATATGGTGTGTCATACATATTGCGACCTCGTTCGGTTTTCAAACTAGGTTTCACTTCCAAAGGAAGAAATCTTAATTTCAAGTTACACACATGATCAAATAGACATTATAAGGATTGAAACAAAATTTCATTCCATTTCGATAAAGTTTCGATGACGTTTTTGCCGAATTGGGCTTTATCGCCTTAAAAAAGACACTAAAAATGTGTTATTTTGCACACTTAACTACAATGCTTCTGTTAATACGCTTTAATGTGCATCCTCGCGTTTCCTAAATAACGCACCCTCGCGTAACGCGAAGGAGCGCATCCTCGCAGAACGCGAGGGTGCGTCACCTCGCAGAACGCGAGGGTGCGTCACCTCGCAGAACGCGAGAGTGTTTTTTCCCTATAAAAGTGGAAAAACCCTACTCGGCCCATTTTTTACATCACACACAATTTTCTACCGCCGCCTCTCACCATCTCTCTCAATTTCAACCTACTTCTTCTTCCTCTTTTCAATTCAAATCTCCATATAAGGTATGTTTCTAATACTCTTATGCTTTCTAATGTTGTTTTTAGATGAATATATGTTGTTAGTATAGAAAATTGCATATTATATGATGTTTTGATATTGAATGTTGATTTACAAATGGTTGTATAATGGATGAAAGATGATGATTTTGAATTATGGTTGATGAGTGGATGTTGTTTTATGTTGAAATTCATTAGGGTTAGGGTTGTTGATTTTATTGAGGGTTTGATGTTTATTTGGTAATTTACTTAAATTGATAGGTATTTTAGCAAAAATATTGAATTTTCGCCGGAAATTCTCGCCGAAAACTGTCGCCTGAAACTGAAGAAAGTGCAAATTCACGCAGAACGCTACATCCCTCGCGTTCTGCGAGAGTCATGTCCTTCGCAGAACGCGAGGACTTGCCATAACTGGCAATTCTGTTTGTTCTGCAAAATATATGTTTGTATTTTTTGGTTGTTTGGTCTGTTTTCTGATTTTATTTTCTGCGTTCGTTTATTTATTGATTTTACTTTGTATTGTTTTAGGCAATGTATCGTCCTGGTCGTTCGACTCGTCGGAGAAACAGAGATGCTGTTAGGGAAGAACCCCCGGTTGAAAAACCAAAGGGGAAGGGGAAAGCAAAGAAGAGTCACCCCGTACAACTCTTCCCAGAGGGACTCCCCGACGTTGAAGAACGTCCCAATCCCAATTGGTCCCAAGGAAGTTATTCAACTGGACAACCGCGTAGTAGTTGGGAGTCATACCCAGTTGGCTGGGATCTTATTTCCCAAGATAGTTATTCTACTGGACAACCGGGTTGCTGGGACCATTTTTTTGAACATAATGCACTTATGGATGTCGAACAGGGGTGGGCGGGAGGCAGTCGGGGCGGTGGAGAAGGGATGGCTGGACAAAGTTGGGGCGGTGGATATGCCGAGGGAAGTGGACAAGCTGGTTCTTCTTCATACAATCAAGCCCCAGAACCGATGGAAGCAGAAATGGAGGATGAATTTTTTGGGGATGAAGAAGAGGAACAACAACAAGGAGGTGATGATGTTGAAGAAGAAGAAGAAGAAGAAGAAGAAGAAGAAGAAGAAGAAGAAGAAGAAGAAGAAGAAGAAGAAGAAGAAGAAGTGGTCGAGAAACCCAAAAGAAAGAGGAAGTCCAAGAAGAATGAGCCAAAGTATGATCCTGAGCTCACTCATGCCACACCTGGCGGTCCAGAAGATCCCGAGTTGCTTAAGGGATTTGAAGCACATGTGGCGTTCCACATCCAGAAAGGGGAGGTAATTTAATTATTTATTGATTTTCTGCATTTTTAATACATTGCACATATTCTGCAGAATTATCAGAAAATGCAAGTTATGTGCATTTTCTCGCAGAACGCGAGAAAATGCACAATTCTGCAGAAACTGATAATTCTGCAGAAACTGTATTTTTTGTAAATTTGGTCTGCAGTGTGTAATTTTTGTATTTTTCTGCAGTTGAAAGGTCCGATGAAGGCACAACAACGGACAAAGCAAAGCAGTGATTGGCCATTGGACAACGATGACTGGTCAGAGATTCCCGGTGCAGTTGGACTGTCAGATCTACCTGACATGATGTACGAAGAAATCGACTTTCCGTTGATTGAAGCGTTCATCGAACGATGGCAACCGGAGACAAATTCATTCCACCTCCCTTGTGGTGAGATCACTATTGGCCTTCTTGATGTACATATGATTTTAGGCCTACCTATAGAAGGGAAAGCAATGACGACTTGTAAGAAATTGGGTGCCAAGTTTAGTCATGATGAGATTATAAAATACTATGGTAGGAAGGGGGCAGAAATTTTTGGAGTAGATCCTCATACTTTAGATTCTGGGAGGGTGAAAGCTGATTGGTTTAGAAGGCATTGTGAAAACCTAGGTCCAGAGCGAAAGGGTTTAGGTTGGGTGTTGTATACTGCTTCCTCGCTCTTATTTCCGGACAAGTCACAGAACTTGATTCGGCTTAGATATGGGCCTGATAAGCGGTGTTTTACATATCGCAACTATGGATTATTAGCTAGTTTTGTATAGGATTATGTTATTTGTTTCTATGTAATCTGTATCATGGACCTGTTCGAGAGAGGATTTACATACGAGATGATACGAAGCACTGGAAGCATTGAAGCATAAGAAAGAAGTTGCTGAAGACGAAGACGAAGACAAAGACGAAGACAAAGACGAAGACTTGAAGAAATCAGTAGCTGCTGCCTCAAACAACAAAGCCGCACCCGCGGGTCTCAAGCCGCACCCGCGGGTTTCACCTTCAGCCAAGTCCTTCGAAGAAGCTCAAGCCGCACCCGCGGGTCCCAAACCGCGCCCGCGGGTCCCAAGCCGCGCCCGCGGGTCCCAAACCGCGCCCGCGGCCCTCTGCCATCCGAAGAATCTGAAGAATCCCAAACCGCGCCCGCGGCTCTCAACCCGCGGGTGCGGTTCCTCGACAGAAGAATCAAATTGATGTCTTTGCCATATGAAGTAATTTGTGTTTAATTCTGTAACTTTCCATACGTTTTTAGTGTCTTAATTCAGCTGTTACAATGGCTGAAATGGTATTTAAGTTGTAGTTGATCATCCTTGATCAACTAACCTTTGTTTGAAGCTTTGTTTTGCTTAAGTTTTTGAGAGAGTATTTCACAAACTTATGAGTTGCTAAGGTTCTTTGTTTCACTTGGCGTTTGAAGCTTTTGGATTCAACAAGTTGTGAGTTTATCCTTTCCTTTTGTCTACTCTTTGATTGTCTCAACTCTCTTGTTTGTATTGTCGATGAACTAGATTTACTACTTTAGATTGATCACCTAAGTTAGTTGTGTCTTGTTCATATTGTTGGAGCCCAGAAATTGCGATCACGCGACACAACACTTCGCGTGACACAGGGCGTCTGGACAATCAACTTATGTAATACTATTCGTCGTCTTCTTCCTCGAAATTAACGTTGCTCTCGACGCCTGACACTTGCGTAACTTAACCGAGAAGGAAACCGGCTCCGGCTCTTTTAAGCTCCGATGAGAAAGATTAACGTAAAACCGGATACACCGAAACAACGCAAGTATACACAAAGGTAAGGAAAAGCAACGTGAAGGAAGAGTATATTATCAAAAACGTTTCAAGCTTACAATAAACCGAGTAACTCAGATACCATTCATAACAACACTAAAGCTTTACAACAAAACTATAAGTGATACAACAAGTGTTTTATGCCTAAACTCCTCTAGGAAATGACTGTTTTGGAAGATTGAAGTTAGGGTTTGCTCTTGTGCTTTTCTTCTTCAAAGGGAGGTGAAGCCTTTTTCTCTTATGGTTCCGGATCCCCTTTCTTATCCATAGGGTTGCGTTTTTATACTATCACCTGGGACCCACGCGAGTCTATTACCGTTTTGCCCCTCGATACTTAGTCCCGTTGTATCCTCTTATTGGGCTTCACCTGTTTATGGGCCGCTTTATTCTTCTGGGCTGACTTCCTGGACCGACCCGGCACGCGATTCGTGGGCCTGACCCAACTCTCTATGGGCCTCGCGAGCCCATCGAGAACCGGCTCCAACATCCAGCCCCCCGAGCTTTCATGCTGAATAGCTGAAGGCTTGGGCCTGTCCTCTTGAAGTCGCGTTCTCGATGTAAGCTTGGCTCTTAAACTTTGCACGTTCCCATCGCGTGATAGGGTCGCGTGTATTTCTGCTTCGTTTTCTCTGGGCGACGTTTTGAATTCAAAAACTTTACGAATTCCAGCGCCGAGCGCATGTCGTCCACGTGTTGACTCATTATTGCACCCTCTTTCCCTCGATTTTTTCTTATATATACCCATTCTCGTCTTCCTCTTTCCCTTTTCCGCCATAACCTCCTCTTTCTCTTCTCTTTCTCTGCAACTTCTCAAACCCGCCGGTGCTTTCCTTCCTTTTCCATCGTCATCTTCGCCGTCGTTCGCAGTCGATTCTTCATGGCAGGTTAGTCTTCCGATCTCCTTTCTCTTTTCTACTTCGTTTTCTTGATTTTTTAGGGTTTCTATCGTCATCCCATTTCTTCTCGCCCGCAGAGATTTCACTCGGTTCTTTTGAATTGAGAGGCTTCTGAAGGTCACTTTTTGTTCATTGGGTGTTTTTGCGTCGTATCCCATTTCGACTCTTATTCCTTGATGCGCTCGTTTGGGAAAAAACGTGTTTTGGTCAATTTTTGCCATTTTCGACCTTCGTAATGTTCTTCGTGTTCTTGGGCTTGGTCCACTCTGATGTCGTTTTGGCTTCCCTTTTGATTCTTGAGTTTCAGCTTTTCCAGGGATTTCTTGTTTGTTTACTTTCTATAGCCTCGCGTTAGTTTCCTTAGACACGCGTTGCTCCTAATTTTGATGTTCTACTTCCCTTCTTTCCATCCCTGGAAAACTGAAACTTATTTTGCCCTTGCTTTCAGGTAGCGATGATTTTTATGAACGCTCAGCTCGGGCTGAGTATTCAGAGCGTACCACGTCCGGATCTGAAGGGGGTTCTGGTGATCGCTAGCCAGACTCTCGTAGACGATCTCGTGTTTCTAGAAAATCTAAGAGGAGCAAAGCGAAGACGCCCAAAAGATCCAAAACCAGACTCCCGTCTCGCGTCATTCAAGAGCGAGCCGAGACCAATTACGGTCAATTCGCCAGTTTTTTTTCTCACAAGGGGTCTTTGCCCCACGTAGTTATAGAGAAACCCTTTCTCGCGGGCCCCGGCCGCGTGAGTATCCTTACAAAGAGAATTACGCATTCTCGCACCCTAGTTCCCAACACCGCCCAACGTAGCAGTCTTACCTTTGACGATCTTCGTCGCCTTGCTACGCGATATCCCTTCCCTGAGGGGACCGTCTTTGCCCTCCCCGATCTTGAAGGCACTTCCCTCGACCAGTATGGGTCTTTCTTTGCTTTGAGTAGGCAGTCTTTAGAAGCCGGCTTCCGTCTCCCTTGGACGTCCTTCCAGACTGAAGTAATGGCAGATCTAGGCTTCAGCCCTTCTCAGATGCATCCAAACTTCTGGAGCTCTCTGATTGTCTACATCATGCGATGTCAGGACATTGGGATAGTTCCTAATACTCCTCACTACGCGCTCATCAATTCGTATAAGAAGAACTCACGCGAGGATGGGTTTTACACTGCTCAAGCCAAGACTCCTAGCGCCTTCCGATTGCCTTCGAAGATCGAGGGGTGGAAAACTTGTTGGTTTTTAGTCTGTCCCCCTCCTGGCTCTGAAATTTCTGTCCAGGTACGCGAGCCCACGGCGAGAAGGGCCCCATGCTTTTTCCCCAAGGAGACTCGCGACAGATTCATTCGTGATTACAAGGATTACCCCGACAAAGCAGTTCAAAAACATTTTGAGCTGGCTATCTCGGACTCTTTACTGGTCGCCAGGGGACTTAGTCTCAAGGCTCATGCCTTAGGTTTTTGTTTGTTTTTGTTTCGACGCTCGCGTTTATTACGATTATTTTCACTATACTCACTTGTGGTGGCTTTTGTAGATGCTGACTTTTTCGCCGATCTTCCGGATCTGGGGGGGTTGGCCCTTGACGAGTCGGGCGCGCTAACAACCATCGAGGCGCCTACCCGCATTGTTTCATCCGTCCCCGATCCGACTCCTACTCCCCCAGCCGCTGCTTCGGAAACACCAATGGAGCTTGCGACGACAGTTTCTGAGGACGCTCCTCCGGTCCAGACGTCTCGCGTACTTTCGGTTCGCGATAAGGGGAAGCAGAAAGTTGCCGAGAAAAAACGCAAGAGGACGACGGAAGTGGAGTTTGTCTCCTCTCCGGAGCCTACTAATACCCCTGTCGCGAACCCGACCTTCATCCATAGCTTATCCGCGACGCGTGCGTTCGTTGAGACGATACCGACCGTTTTCCCTCCCGCACCTAGCCTCTACGAGGAAATTTCGGAAAGGCCTGGCGGCTTGTCCAAACTTCTTTTCGCCGTAAGTCTCCTGTTTCTACCTATTTCTTGCTTTCTTGGGGTATTTCTAACTCTTCATTTTTGTAGGGGATGAATCTCATCGCGAGCGCAACTCAAAAGGTGCTCGCTGCTGAAGATGAACTTAAGGAGCTGAGGGCAGAGGATCAGTCCACCCGCGATGCCCACAGAGCGGCCAAGTCTAGGCTTATGGGAGAAAAGAAAGCCTTGGAGGAGGAGCTTTCGAGAGCTAAGACGACGATGAAGGAGATGGAGGGCGAGCTCGCGTGCCTGTCAGTCAAAGACGCGAGGATAAAGGAGCTGGAAGCTCAGCTTGCGTATGAGAGGTCCACCCATGTCAACATCGTCACTGAGTACAATACGCAAGTGAGCGACCTTAAGTAGGAAAACGAGAAACTCCACGCGACTATGTCTGAGAGAATTGCTTATGAGAGGAACATGGCGGTGGAGGAGTATTGTGGGGGTTATCGTCAGCGTGCTCGCGTCGATTTTTACAAGAATGCCGCCAACACGCTTCTCCTATGCATGGTAAAGATGCAGATGCTGAAGTTCAAAGTTAAAGACTTCCCCTTCAACGCTCAGGACCTATGCGGGCTTTCTACTGACCTTCCTGAGTACCAGCCCCCGCTGCCCGGAACTTTCATTGATGACAGGGAGACTCCACTCGAGGCATGGGGGATTACGCGTCTTGCGCCTGAGAGGGGTATTGTTAAGGGCAAAGAGAGTCAGGTTCTCAGGCCCCCTCTCCCGAAGGTGGTCGCTCCTCCTCCGCTTCCGAGCCCTCCTTCTCCAGCCCTCTCGTCTCGCAAGAGAAAGGTGTTCGCGTCTGACGCCCTTCTCGACACCGTTCAGCCTTCGAAGCGTTCTAGTTTAGATCAAGCGGGGGGCTCAGGCTCGTGAGTGTCTGGTGTTCGAGATGTTGTGGATCTGGAGGTGGATAGTGTCGAGGACGCGGGGACTGCTGCTAAGACTGTTTCTAATTGATGTCTTGTCTTTGAACAATGTTCTGTATTTAGGAACTGTGACATTTTGTAATCAACTTTTGTATATAACGCGGGTATAATGGTCGCGACTTTTATGCTGTTTTTATATTATTATTTTTGCTTTTGTTTGCTTGTTTCGTACATACTTATCTCGCCTCGTTCCCCCCGTTTTTCGCTTCGGAAAAATGAGAAAGTTTTGCGAAAAAGGAAAACGCAAAGAGATAAGTCACAATTACGGTCCATCCTGTATAGTAAGGCAAAACTGACTTGTTACATAATTTTGTGAGTGAGCATTGCAAACTATTCTTTTGCCAACTGTTGCATGATCTTTACACGCGATCTCTAAATGACGGTTGATACTCGCGAGGTTCATCTTTAGCCTTTGTTAGCCGCGGCGCAGTAGGATAGCTTTTCCTTGGTGTGCTTGTCACGGAGTATTCTTGGTCTTTGTAAAGCATTTAGTCATGGTGCACACGGTCACTGCACATGTAGAGGAGCATTTAGTTTTTGGCTTTTTATCCTTAGGTAGTAGCACTGCACATGATGTAAACCCGCCCATACTTTCGCGACCAAGGGGAGTTTTCTAGCTCAGCCTTGGAAGCTGGAAGCACGAGCAGTCCTCACTTTCGCGACCAAGGGGAGTTTTCTAGCTCAGTCTTGGAAGCTGGAAGGAGGACACGCGACCGGGGGTTTTTTTTAGCCCAGCCCAGCCGTCTACGCTTTCGCGACCAGGGGGAGTTTTCTAGCTCAGCCCTGGAAGCTGGAAGCACGAGCAGTCCTCACTTTCGCGACCAAGGGGAGTTTTCTAGCTCAGCCTTGGAAGCTGGAAGGAGGACACGCGACCGGGGGTTTTTTTTAGCCCAGCCCAGCCGTCTACGCTTTCGCGACCAGGGGGAGTTTTCTAGCTCAGCCCTGGAAGCTGGAAGCACGAGCAGTCCTCACTTTCGCGACCAAGGGGAGTTTTCTAGCTCAGCCTTGGAAGCTGGAAGGAGGACACGCGACCGGGGGGTTTTTTTAGCCCAGCCCAGCCGTCTACGCTTTCGCGACCAGGGGGAGTTTTCTAGCTCAGCCCTGGAAGCTGGAAGCAGAACACGCGATCCAACTGCGTTACCTGTGTTTTTCATGTTATAATAACCACAAGTATTGTGAACGTACCTGAGTTTACGGGAGGACTAGGCGTAGAAACGACGAAGTCGCATCACGTTCCAGGAGTTGGCAATGTGATTTCCAGAGTGGTCCTTGAGGCGATAAGCCCCGGGCGCGACTTCGCGATCTATAATGTAAGGTCCTTCCCAGTTGGGGTCGAGTTTCCCCCCCTCTGTTCTACGTAGCACAAGGTCTCCTCTGGCAAATCCCCTCAGTTTTACGTGCTTGTTATAATATCTTGCAACGCCGGCTTTATGATTGGCTGCTCTGATGGTGGCCAGGTCGCGAGTCTCTTCTCGCATTTGCAACTCTAGCTGCATTTTTTCGTCATTGTCGTCCGGACTATACTGAATCACGCAGTCCGTAGGCACAATGAACTCGACTGGTACTGTGGCCTCTATTCCGTAAGCGAGAGCAAATGGCGTTTCTCCAGTTGCTTTCTTTACTGTGGTCCTGTTTGCCCAGAGTACTAGGGGTAACACTTCGGCCCACATGCCTTTGGAGCCTTCTAGCCGTCTTTTCAAGTCCATGACAATGCTCTTGTTCACCGCTTCTACTTGGCCATTGCAATGCGGGTGAGCGACTGAAGCAATCCTTAAAGTGATCCCTATGTCTCTGCACCATGTAAACAATTGCGGCGAATTGAATTGTGGTCCCCTGTCGGTTATGATCTCGTGAGGGAGGCCATACCTGCAAATGATGTTTCTCCAAAGGAACTTTTTAACCGCCGGAACGGTAGTGCTCGCGAGGGCTTCGGCTTCGATCCATTTGGTGAAATAATCAACTGCTACAATGATGTACTCTAGTTGACCAGGCGCTTTTAGTTTGAAAGGTCCTAATAGATCTAGCCCCCACATCGCGAAGGGACAAGGGCTTGACATTATCTGTAACTCCACGCCTGGTTGATGAGATGCCGGGGCAAAGTACTGGCACGGCTTACAGCTCTGAGACTCGCGTTGTGCGTCTTGCTTCATGGTGGGCCAGAAACTTCCCTGCCTTAATGCTTTATAGACCATTGGTCTCCAACCCGCGTGAGTTCCGCATAATCCCGCGTGAAGTTCCCTTATCAGCACGTCACTTTCTATCTTAGTCAAGCACTTGAGCTCGCGTGGTCCGTACCCCCTTTTGTAAAGTTCTCCACGACACATGTAAAAGCGTGCAGCCATAGAGACAAGCTTTCTCATTTCTTTCGGATCCGAAGGCCCTGTTCCGCTTGCAAGATATTGAATTATAGGTGTGCGCCAGTCGCTGACTGGCTCGCTTATCTCCATCAGTTCCACCTGATTGCTTATGGCGCTCTCAGACTTCACGAACCAAAAGTACGGGGCCTTTCCTTCTTTGATAATGCCAGTGGGACCTTCGTTAGTACATTCTATATTTGCATACTGAGTTTGGGAACCTCGCTCCGCGAGTTCATCAGCTCGCGTGTTTTCCTCTCTGGATACAGCTTCAATTTCAAAATGCCCGAGCAACGAAATCAGGGCTGCGGCCCTCGCATGGTATCTGGGGAGATTGCCTGTTCTGGCCTCGTAGGTCCCATTGATCTGATTCACGACGATCTGGGAATCGCTCATGCATTTTACCACATGAACACCCGCGTTAATGGCAATTTCCAGCCCCGCGATGAGTGCTTCATATTCTGCCTCATTGTTCGTGGCTTTGAACCTTAGCGCAATCGCGTGATCTATCTTATCCCCAGCCGGGGAAGTCAGGACGACTCCCGCCCCGCAACCATCTACGTTTGCCGATCCATCAATGTGCATTACCCACGCGGGGTGTTCAGGAGCTATAATATCTTTTTCTAGCTCTCTGAAACTTGTTTCAACTATGAAATCTGCCAAAGCTTGTGCCTTGATGGCGGGTCGTGGTCTATAGATTACGTCAAACTCTGTCATTTCAATGACCCATTTAGCGAGCCTTCCAGAGGTTGTTGGTTTACTCATAAAAGACGGTAGTATAAAAACGGTAATAGACTCGCGTGGGTCCCAGGTGATAGTATAAAAACGCAACCCTATGGATAAGGAAGGGGATCCGGAGTCATAAGAGAAAAACGCTTCACCTCCCTTTGAAGAAGAAAAGCACAAGAGTAAACCCTAACTTCAATCTTCCAAAACAGTCATTTCCTAGAGGAGTTTAGGCATAAAACACTTGTTGTATCACTTATAGTTTTGTTGTAAAGCTTTAGTGTTGTTATGAATGGTATCTGAGTTACTCGGTTTATTGTAAGCTTGAAACGTTTTTGATAATATACTCTTCCTTCACGTTGCTTTTCCTTACCTTTGTGTATACTTGCGTTGTTTCGGTGTATCCGGTTTTACGTTAATCTTTCTCATCGGAGCTTAAAAGAGCCGGAGCCGGTTTCCTTCTCGGTTAAGTTACGCAAGTGTCAGGCGTCGAGAGCAACGTTAATTTCGAGGAAGAAGACGACGAATAGTATTACATAAGTTGATTGTCCAGACGCCCTGTGTCACGCGAAGTGTTGTGTCGCGTGATCGCAATTTCTGGGCTCCAACACTGGCGCCGACCGTGGGGAACGATTCCGCTTGCAAGATATTGAATTATAGGTGTGCGCCAGTCGCTGACTGGCTCGCTTATCTCCATCAGTTCCACCTGATTGCTTATGGCGCTCTCAGACTTCACGAACCAAAAGTACGGGGCCTTTCCTTCTTTGATAATGCAAGTGGGACCTTCGTTAGTACATTCTATATTTGCATACTGAGTTTGGGAACCTCGCTTCGCGAGTTCATCAGCTCGCGTGTTTTCCTCTCTGGATACAGCTTCAATTTCAAAATGCCCGAGCAACGAAATCAGGGCTGCGGCCCTCGCATGGTATCTGGGGAGATTGCCTGTTCTGGCCTCGTAGGTCCCATTGATTTGATTCACGACGATCTGGGAATCGCTCATGCATTTTACCACATGAACACCCGCGTTAATGGCAATTTCCAGCCCCGCGATGAGTGCTTCATATTCTGCCTCATTGTTCGTGGCTTTGAACCTTAGCGCAATCGCGTGATCTATCTTATCCCCAGCCGGGGAAGTCAGGATGACTCCCGCCCCGCAACCATCTACGTTTGCCGATCCATCAATGTGCATTACCCACGCGGGGTGTTCAGGAGCTATAATATCTTTTTCTAGCTCTCTGAAACTTGTTTCAACTATGAAATCTGCCAAAGCTTGTGCCTTGATGGCGGGTCGTGGTCTATAGATTACGTCAAACTCTGTCATTTCAATGACCCATTTAGCGAGCCTTCCAGAGGTTGTTGGTTTACTCATAAAAGACGGTAGTGGTAAATCTGTCAGTACTTCGATGGGATGAGCATGGAAATAAGGTCGGAGTTTACGAGCGGCTGTTATTAACGCGAGCACTGCTTTCTCAATGGGCGAATATCTGGTTTCGGCCGACAGAAGTGCTTTGCTGACGAAATAGACGGGGACCCGTTGTTCTTTAACTAACACAACGCTAACAGCACGCGTGCCTGCCGCGAGGTACAGTTGCAAGCTTTCACCTGGTACTGGGGACGCAAGGGTTGGGAGTCTAGCCAGATCCTCTTTAAGACTCATAAACGCCCTTTCACACTCTTCAGACCATTCGAAGCTTTTTGGCTTCCTTAATATGTCGAAGAAGGGAAGGTTTCGCTCCGCGAGCTTTGCGCAAAACCTTCCTAAATAGTTGACCTTTCCCACGAACCGTTGGACGTCGTGAATGGACCTTGGTGGTTGCAGATCTATCACGGCCTGGACCTTGTCTGGATTGACTTCGATACCGCGTGCACTGATCTGAAAACCTAGGAATTTGCCTTCGGTGACTCCGAAGACACATTTCTCTGGATTGAGGCTCATACCGTACTTTCTTAGGGTTTCAAAGACTTCTGCCAGGTCGCGAGTATGATCCGCTTGCTTTTTGCTTTTAACCACTATATCGTCAACATAGGCCTCTACAGTGTCACCTCTTTGGTCGCTAAAGATCATGTCCACCAATCTCTGGAATGTAGCCCCCGCGTTTTTCAAACCGAACGACATTACTTTATAGCAGAAGGTTCCTTTGTCTGTGATAAAAGCAGTGTGCCCCGAGTCGGCTGGGTTCATCATAACCTGATTATATCCAGAGTATGCGTCCAGGAAGCTTAGAGCTTCATGACCCGCGGTGGAGTCTACCAACTGGTCGATCGAGGGTAATGGATAACTGTCCTTGGGACATGCTTTATTGAGACCAGTGAAATCTACGCACATGCGCCACTTCCCCGTCCCTTTGGGATTTTTCTCTACCATTACAACGTTTGACAGCCACGTTGGATATTGCACTGGTTTTACAAACCCTGCTTTAATCAGCTTCGCGAGTTCTACCGCAGCTGCCGCGTTCTTTGGTCCTGCTTGTTTTCTTTTTTTCTGCCTACGCGGCTTAACCTCTGGACTAATGTTCAGGGAGTGGGTCATGACACTTGCCGGGATCCCTCTTAAATCCTTTGGCGTCCACGCGAACACATCCCGGGAGCGGGTGAGTAAGGTCTTGATCTCTTGTACGACTTTTTGATTCAGTCTCCCCCCTACGTAAAGTTTCTCCTCTTTGTTGGGGAAAGGAGTGATTACCTGTTTCTCAAACCCATCAAAATGCGGTTTATGCCCTTCTCCCTCTCCCTCAGTATCTCGCGGTCTAGGTGAGGCGCGAACTTCTAACTCAGCTTCTTCCAGGACGCGTGGCAACCCTGGAATAAATAACTGGTTGGCAAGCAAGGTCTTGGTACCGCCCTTTTCGGACGAGATGTAGCAGATACGGCTCTCCTCTTGGTTTCCTCTCGCGACCCCTACTCCTGTCAATGTTGGAAATTTTAAACAAAAATGGCAGATCGATACGACCGCCTCGAACCTGCACAGCGTCTCGCGTCCCAGTATCGCGTTGTAGGAGGATGTTATTGGGATCACCACAAAATCTATCTTTTCTGACCTTCTTGACCCTTTCTCTTCACCCAAGATGAGATCTAGGGTGACGACGCCCAAGGCCCTTACGCTGTCACCCGCGAAACCTACCAGCGTGGTTTTAGTGGGCCTGAGTGTAGACTGATCAATTCCCATTTTCTCGAACGCGTCCCAGTATAGTATATCGGCTGAGCTCCCAGTGTCCACGAGGATTCTTTTTACCAGCTTGGTTCCTATCTGAGCATGGATGACCAGTGGATCAGCGGCCTCGACAGCCCAGGTATCTACCTCCTTGTCACTGAAGGCAAGCGTGTAAGGTTCAGACTTCGATCTCGTGACACTATAGATCGGTTTTCCCTGAGGCTTGGGTGCGTTGTTAACGAGTCTTTGCTCTCGTTTTCCCAGGGGCATGGGTTCATGGCGGCCCGCGATCGTGCCTACATGGCCGTCCATGCGAGGGAAGTTCTGGGACGGGTGGCGATTAGGCCCCTGATTCTGGTTATTTCTCGCGGGGGTTTGCTGTCTCGTCTCATTTTGCGTTCTACTGCCTCCCCCTTTACTCCACGCTCCTCTGTACGTGACGCCGTGACCTGCATCAACGCTTCCCCTCCGAGCAGTCAGGATCTCCTGCTCACTTGGGTGATGTTGTCGCGACCGACACTCCAATGTAGAGTGAGTATTCACTCCGTGGTATTCGCACCAGGTGGTAGGCCCCTGGCGGTTATGACCGCGACTACCTCTCCCCTCAACATCGCGTCGGTTGTCTTGTTCGGCCACAAAATTCTGCGATTGAAATTGATTCTGATCGTGATTTTGGCCCCTGAACTGTCTTTGACCCTGATTCTGATCTTGAATCTGTAAACCGGGTGCTCGCGAATCGAACTGTTCCTTCCCTTGATAACCCTGATGGCGCTTACTCCCCCAGTTCGGGTTTTCTTTCTTATGACCCTGAGCGGGCTTGTTCTGATTATTTCCCTTCAAAGCGATTCCCGCGTGTGCTTCCACATTAATTTCTGTGTATGCTCTCTCGAGCATGCCTTGGTAGTCTAAATCTCTCTTGCGGTATAGGTATTGCTTGAAGGTGCTTCCATCATTGAGCCCGTCAAGGAACGCGACCCGAGCGGTTTTATCATGGAAATCTTCAGCTTCCAAGATCTTTTCCGCGAACCTCTTAACGTAATCCTCTAGTGATTCATGTGGCCCTTGTTTGACCCCTACTACTTCTTGCATTGTCACTTTTCTCTTCCTCGAGGAGCCGAAATGCAACAAGAAACTTTTCTCTAAATCGGCGAAACAATGGATGCTTTCTGACGGTTGGTTGAGCATCCAGGTCATGGCGGGTCCCGCGAGCGTGCCTGGGAAACCTTTGCACATTGTGGCCTCATCAGGGCACCTCGCGAGCATAGCATACTTGTAGCGTGCTAGGTGCTCGCTGGGATCTTCTTTACCATTGTACTCTTTTATGATAGGAAATCTGAAATTAGGCAGAGGGACTGACCTGACTATATGCCCCGCGAAAGCAGTCGGGCCGAACAAGAGTGTCGGGTTGACGGACGGATAGGCCTCAAAGGCTTGCCGCGGGTGGGTGGCCTGGTCGCAAAAAGGTTCCCCCTCGTACCGGCGGCGGGAAGGTCTTTGTTCGGCGTGAATCCCCTGTCCTCTTCCTTCGGTTCTCCCCCTGTAAGATTGATCTGCCGCGTGGCTCGCAGGGGGTTGATTCAAATCGAATCTACCAGGGTGACAAGGCCTTTCGCGTCCTTCGACCCTTGTTCCATGCGACACTGAAATTCCGTCGTCAGGTACGTGTTCAGCACTCTCTTCCGCGACCGACTGTTCTCATCCGCTCTGATTCTGTTCGTGCTCGCGTGATCGAGTCCTTGGTTGCCGCTGGTTTCGGCTTCCGCCCGCACTTTGTCCCATCGTCTGCAGGAAAGCACGATACTGTACCAGTGCGGGTCCTGCCAGAACAATTTCCTCCTCATGTACATGTGAAAAACGTGGTCGCGTGCTACTTATGTCTTGAGTTCTCATCTGGGGAGGGGTGTTGTCGCTTCTTTCGCCACTAGTATTCATCTTCTCAGATAGTTGTATTAGAAAACACTTCGCGAGTATAGATAGTAAGCCTTACTTGTGCGAGGAGGTCCCCACGGTCGGCGCCAGTGTTGGAGCCCAGAAATTGTGATCACGCGACACAACACTTCGCGTGACACAGGGCGTCTGGACAATCAACTTATGTAATACTATTCGTCGTCTTCTTCCTCGAAATTAACGTTGCTCTCGACGCCTGACACTTGCGTAACTTAACCGAGAAGGAAACCGGCTCCGGCTCTTTTAAGCTCCGATGAGAAAGATTAACGTAAAACCGGATACACCGAAACAACGCAAGTATACACAAAGGTAAGGAAAAGCAACGTGAAGGAAGAGTATATTATCAAAAACGTTTCAAGCTTACAATAAACCGAGTAACTCAGATACCATTCATAACAACACTAAAGCTTTACAACAAAACTATAAGTGATACAACAAGTGTTTTATGCCTAAACTCCTCTAGGAAATGACTGTTTTGGAAGATTGAAGTTAGGGTTTGCTCTTGTGCTTTTCTTCTTCAAAGGGAGGTGAAGCCTTTTTCTCTTATGGTTCCGGATCCCCTTTCTTATCCATAGGGTTGCGTTTTTATACTATCACCTGGGACCCACGCGAGTCTATTACCGTTTTGCCCCTCGATACTTAGTCCCGTTGTATCCTCTTATTGGGCTTCACCTGTTTATGGGCCGCTTTATTCTTCTGGGCTGACTTCCTGGACCGACCCGGCACGCGATTCGTGGGCCTGACCCAACTCTCTATGGGCCTCGCGAGCCCATCGAGAACCGGCTCCAACACATATTGCTAGAGTTTGATACTTCTAGTTGAATTATCATACTTGTTGTGTAGCACAATCTATTTGCATGAACTAGTTGTGATTGTTATTAGAGAAGAGAGTTGAGTACATGTCGAGTATCCGACTAGTTGTCCATGATATTGCATGTATCTATCTATTCCTGAATGCATTGCTACTTTGTTATTGAACTTTGATAGTTTCGAGGTTATAATCGAGTAAGGGTTATTAGGACTAGTTGGACTAATAACTATTCAAGAACATGAATTAGAACGATCACTTGAGAACTTGACATAGGGATAAAAAGGATTTTAAGATCAACTTGTTAATCTAATTGTGGATAATCGCTAAGTGGAACATTTCGCTTAATCTTGTTATAACCAAGTTGACATTCGATACTTCGTATCAAAACCACAAAACCCCCCCTTTGGTTACGTTTATTGGTTAGTCATTGTGATAACTTAAGAATTTGATAAACTGATTCTCTTGGGATTCGACCCTTACTTGCGCACTATATTACTTAGTTTGCATGTTAGGATTACTTGACTTGGCACACGACAAATTCGCCTCGTCAAATTTGGCGCCGTTGCCGGGGAATCAAATTTTCTTATTTTTAAGTTCTTATTTTGGTTAACCTTAGTGTTGACTAGTGAATGGTCAACACCCGTTCTACTAATCAGCCTCTTTCTATTCTTGATTCAGAGATCGAGAGAACTTTTCATCGGAATCAAAGAGAGAACAGAGTCGGGACTGAGACAGTAGAAATGGCCGATCGAGAAGCTCTTGCTGAAGTGCAGCGTCAATTGGCTGACATGCAGTTGGTCGTTAACGCTCAACGGGATCTAATCGAGACAAGGCTACCAGGAGGTGGTGTTACTCGCACGTTGAGAGAGCGGCAAACACCGAACCTGACACAGCAACCTCAAGCTGTGGTTATTCCACCCCTTGCTCCCGGGGTGACTTTCGAGCTCAAGTCGGGGGTGATCAATTTGCTCCCAAGTTTCCATGGTTTGGCTGGTGAGGATCCGATCATGCATTTGAACCAATTTCATGACATTTGCATGACGACCAAACCGCCAAATGTCACGGAAGAGCATATCAAGATGAGAGCCTTCGGGTTCACTTTGAAAGATGGTGCTCGTTCTTGGTATTACCATTTGCCCACTGGTTCGGTTGATAATTGGGAAAAGTTGCACAAGGTGTTCTTGAGCAAGTATTTTCCGATGAAGAAGGCAAATGCTCTCAAGAAGGAGATAGCCCATGTCGAGCAAAGTGATGACGAAACGCTCTATGACTACCTTGAACGCTTCAAGGGGTTGTGTGCTTCGTGCCCTTTTCATGGGTATGATACCGAGGATCTTGTGCTTTACATTTGCAATGGTCTCCTTAACCAAGAAAGGAGGATGGTTGATGCTGCGTGTGGTGGGAATATTCTCAACATGACGCCGGAGGATGCCATGGAGAAATTGCAAGATATGGCTGAGAGCACAAGGAGTTTTGGTAGGACATACACCAAAAAGGGAGTGCACGCAGCAAGTTCAGGGGATCCCGCTCTTGTAGCTGAGCTTGTAGAGTTGAAAAAGATGGTCTCTCAGTTGCAAAAAGGACAACAACAACAAGTAAAGGTATGTGGTATTTGTGCTGACCCTTCTCATTTTACAGATAAATGCCCTGAGCTTGAAGGGGAAGACGTTGCTGAAGTCAATGTTGTTGCTGGTGGGTATGGACCCCCACGACCTCGTGGTGATCAACAAAACAACTACAACCCGAGGTATAGAGATCATCCCAACTTTCTATGGCGTGATCCAAATGAGCCCCAACAACAAGCTCAAGGCCCTCGACCCAATGCTGGACCGTCTACTGCGGAGCTGCTGAGATCCTTGACTCAACACTTCACAACTCATGTTCAAACGACCGAGTCGAGCATCAAGAACATGGAGAAGCAAATTGGGCAGTTGGCTGAAGCTATTACCACCATTGCACAACAAAATTCCAATTCTCTACCGTCCCAAACGGTGGTGAATCCAACCAGAAATGTAAGTGCAGTGACAACAAGAAGTGGTAAGATTTTGGGGGAAACCAAAAACCTTGTCGAGGCTTCTGCAGAAAAATTGGATTCTGAGGACAGGCGAGAACCGCGCCCGCGGGTTGAAAACCGTGCCCGCGGCTCCTCTATTGAGTCAGACAAGAATTTTGCCGAAGAACCGCGCCTGCGGGTTGAAAACCGCGCCCGCGGCTCCTCTACTGAGGTAAATATTTCGGATTATCCCTCACAAAATGCTGAACTCGAAGTGGAGGATCGGGGGGATTTCCAGTTAAGACAGGACAGCTACGTTCGCCCCAACTTTCCACCTCTCGACTCCACCAAGCCTCCCGCCCCGTTTCCCGATGCCCTTAGGAACACCAGAAGGTCGGAAAACGACAAGGAGTTGTTTGAGACGTTTAGCAAATGTGAGGTAAACATCCCCTTGCTCAAGTTAATTAAAAGCATTCCTCGATATGCAAAGTTTTTAAAAGAACTTTGCACAATCAAGAGGAATCAAAAGTTGAAAGGGCAACAAAAGGTGACGGTAAGCGAGCGTGTCTCCGCTGTATTTCAAAGGCGAATGCCTAAGAAGTGCAGCGATCCGGGCATGGTCAGCATACCTTGCCGTATAGGCGACACACATTTTGAACGAGCCATGCTCGATTTGGGTGCATCGATAAATGTGTTGCCTTACTCTCTCTATAAGATTCTTGGGTTAGGTCCACTTCAAGAAACCGGAATTGTTATTCAACTAGCCGATAGGTCCACCGTGTATCCTAAAGGTGTAGTTGAAAACGTTTTGGTTATGGTGGATAATTTGTTCTTTCCCGCTGATTTCTTTGTGTTAGACATGGAACATGATGGGCAAGCTGCTCCTATTTTGCTTGGGAGGCCTTTCATGCGAACCGCTAACACAAAGATTGATTTGGCTAGTGGATCTCTTACTTTAGAGTTCGATGGGGAAATAGTTCAATTTAACATTTTTGATGCTATGAAACACCCCGTCGAAGATGCTGCGTCTATTTGTTCAATTGATGTGATTGATCCTATAGTCCAAGATGTTTTCAATATCTTCGGCTTAGATGAATTACAAAGTGTATTAGAACACAGCATCGTTCACTCACCAACACTTGATTTGTCTCTTCCACCTGAGATTCAAAGTGTTCTAGTTCGTCTAGACGCTTCGGGTAGAATTTTGGCCGGTCGGCCCATGCTACTAACTTTGGAGAGCGAAAAGCTTCTTCCTTCTATTGTGCAGGCACCGGTTGTAGAGCTCAAGCAATTACCCGAGCACTTGAAGTATGCTTTTCTTGGGGAAAATGATACCCTCCCGGTAATCATTTCAAGCAAGTTGACAGGTGAACAAGAGAGAAGGTTGATGATGGTGCTGAAAGAACACATTACCGCTCTTGGGTGGACCATTGCTGACATTAAGGGAATTAGCCCTTCCACCTGTATGCACAGGGTCCTTCTTGAGGAAGGTGCTAAACCTTCTAGGCAACCCCAAAGAAGATTGAACCCACCTATGATGGAGGTGGTCAAGAAGGAGGTAGTCAAGAAGGAGGTGCTGAAACTTCTTCAAGCTGACATGATCTACCCCATTTCGGATAGCCAATGGGTGAGTCCAACTCAATGTGTCCCTAAGAAGGGGGGCATAACATTGGTAGAGAATCAACAAGGTGAGATGGTTCCTACCCGAACTCAAACAGGTTGGAGAGTATGTATTGACTACCGCAAGCTGAACGCGGTAACCCGAAAAGATCATTTCCCTCTCCCTTTTATTGATCAAATGCTCGAAAGACTTGCCGGACGTCCGTATTATTGCTTTCTAGATGGGTATTCAGGATATTTTCAGGTGGCTATTGCACCCGAAGATCAAGAAAAGACGACGTTTACATGTCCCTTTGGCACTTTTGCATATCGTAGGATGCCTTTTGGATTATGTAACGCGCCCGGGACCTTTCAACGATGTATGGTAAGTATCTTCTCGGAATACATTGAACATTTCATAGAAGTTTTTATGGATGATTTTACGGTACATGGGGATAGCTTTGATGCATGTTTAAATCATTTGTCACTTGTGCTTACAAGATGTGTAGATACTAATCTAGTATTGAATTCTGAAAAGTGTCATTTTATGGTTGAACAAGGGATAGTATTGGGGCACATAATTTCAGCTAGGGGTATTGAGGTCGATAAGGCAAAGATTGACGTCATTCAATCGTTGCCTTATCCTACTAATGTGCGTGAAGTGCGTTCTTTCCTAGGCCATGCAGGTTTTTATCGCAGGTTTATCAAGGACTTCTCTAAGATCTCCACGCCCCTATGTGAGCTTTTGAAGAAGGAAGTTACCTTTGACATGTCGAATGTGTGCAAGAAGGCATTCGACACTCTGAAATCCCACCTCACCGAAGCACCAATCATCCAGGTACCCGATTGGTCTCTCCCCTTTGAGATCATGTGTGATGCTAGTGATCACGCGGTGGGAGCCATTCTTGGTCAAAAAGTCGGAAGAGCAATGCACGTCATCTACTATGCTTCCACAACTTTGAACGAGGCTCAGAGAAATTACTCCACCACGGAAAAGGAGTTGCTAGCCGTGGTGTTTGCCCTTGAAAAATTTCGGCAATATCTTTTGGGCACGAAGGTGATTATCCACACGGACCACGCTGCACTTCGTTATCTCATGACGAAGAAGGAATCAAAGCCAAGACTCATTCGATGGGTTTTGCTCTTAAGCGAGTTCAATGTGGAAATCCGGGACAAGAAGGGAGTCGAAAACTCCGTTGCTGATCATTTGAGCCGGATTGTGCAAGAGGACGTTAAATTACAGGTTCAAATTCAAGGTACATTCCCGAACGAAAATTTGTATCAAATTCATTCTGTAATTTATGCTCCTGCTGAGAACAAACCGCACCCGCGGTTTGTGCTCTCCAGTATTCTCGGAAAAAGACGAACCGCGCCCGCGGTTTGTGTTCGCCAGACTTCTCAACTCAAGGAGAACCGCGACCGCGTCTTGATAACCGCGATCGCGGTTTTCTGACAGTAGAGTATGCAGAAATTGATCCCGAATACAAGCTTTTCGCCCTCCGGTCTTTCAAACCATGGTTTGCCGACATCGTGAACTACCTGGTTCGCGAAGAATTCCCGCCAAACTACACCAAAGCTCAAAAAGATAGGATCAAGCGGGAATCACGTTTCTACGTTTGGGATGACCCCTACCTTTGGAGACATTGTGTTGACAAGGTAATCCGACGATGCCTCCCGGATAACGAGGTACAGTCTGTCCTTACTTTTTGTCATTCTCATGCATGCGGGGGGCATTTTGGGGCTAACAAAACGGCTAGGAAGGTATTGGACGCCGGCTTCTATTGGCCACACATCTTTCGGGATGCGTTTGCCTTTTGCAAAGCTTGCGACCGATGCCAAAGGGTCGGGAAAATTTCTAAACGAAATGGGATGCCACAAACACCATTAGTATTTTGTGAGATTTTTGATGTTGGGGGTATTGATTTCATGGGACCCTTTCCTAGTTCGTTTGGGAATTTATACATTTTACTTGCGGTGGACTACGTTTCCAAATGGGTGGAAGCGAAGGCCACCAGAACTGATGATTCCCGAGTGGTAGCAGGTTTCTTGAAGGAGAATATCTTTTCTCGTTTTGGGATTCCAAAGGCTCTTATAAGTGACCAAGGTACTCACTTTTGCAACAAGACGGTGAGTGCACTTTTAAAGAAGTATCATGTCACTCAACGAGTCTCAACTGCTTATCACCCCCAATCCAATGGACAAGCTGAGGTGTCCAATAGGCAAATAAAGGGGATTCTGGAAAAGACGGTGGCTCCTAATCGGAAGGATTGAAGTCTAAGGTTGGATGATGCACTTTGGGCGTATAGGACCGCCTACAAAACTCCAATAGGGATGTCCCCATATCGACTTGTGTTTGGGAAGGCTTGTCACCTTCCGGTGGAGTTAGAGCACAAGGCATGGTGGGCGGTGCAAAAATGCAACATGGAGTTGGATGAGGTAGGCGACTTTAGGAAGTTGCAAATCCAAGAGCTTGAAGAGATACGTCGGGATGCGTATGAGAATGCGGTGATCTACAAGGAAAAGACGAAGGCTTGGCATGACAAGAACATCTTGAGGAAAGATTTCAAGGTGGGAGACAAGGTCTTGCTCTACCAATCTCGTCTTCAACTTTTTCCGGGTAAGTTGCGATCCCGGTGGAATGGCCCGTATGTTGTTGCTCGCGTCTTTCCTCATGGCGCCGTGGAATTGTTTGACAAGGACAACCACAACGTCTTTAAGGTGAATGGTCAAAGGTTAAAACTTTACCATGAGGGATTCACCAAAGTGTCTTTCGATGAAATGGCTCTAAAAGAAACTTACTCTTTTACAATAATCACTCAAAGATCTCAGGAAGTATGAAAAAGAAAGTAACTACAAATCACTAACACATTTAGTATACAAACAATATGATGAGAAAAGAATCTATCAATTTGGTCCTCCATAGTGGTTGACATGCAAAAATTTTCGTCCTAAGATACTCATTTTACTCATTTTGCCTAGGCGCCTCGAAAGGTTTTCACCTAGCCACTCATTTCATTTTCCATCTCACCATTCCTTACCGCCCTCAAGTCCTTTTTTGCCAAGCCTAATGCAAGCCGAACTACCCGCTTATTGCATGGATTTTTTTTCCATCCCAGGATTTTCATTTGCCTTTTTCCGTATTTTTGTGGCTTTTTCTGTTTTTAATTTCATGCAAAGTACAAACTTGATTAAATAAAACCGAAGGGAAATAACAAGGAAATAAAACTACTCTAGGATAAGCAATGAACTAATATCCCTCCCCCATACTTGAAGTTCACAATGCCCTCAGTGTGTAAAGCATAGAAAAATAATGAGGAAGAGAGAAAGAAGCTCACTGATCCGGGTCATCCCGGTTTGGATAGTTGGGCCAACGAGCCTGCATGTCGAGCCGTAAGTCATCCACCGACTGCTGCAGCCTCGCAACATTGTGGTTCACCGTCTGAACCGACTGGTAGACAAACTCAATCCGCTCGAAAAGACGCTGCTCCCAAGGTATGTCAGCAGGAGCTGCAGAAGATGAACCTTCGCCCCATTGGCTCTGAGGCTGAGATCGAGGAGCCGGTTCCTGGAATTCATCATCATCCTCATCAACAATATCAAGGGACTGCTGATCGGGCTGCTGAACCGGCTCCCGGATGCTAATCCCACCTCGAGCTCGTCGTCGAGCAGCTGCATCAGGGGGAGCGGGCGCAGGGTTGATCCTGAAAGTATGCGCTGGCCCATAAGCAAAGTCCTCTGTGAGAGCAATCTCGGGAGGACCGATCCAAACCCACATGCGCTCGTCCTCATTGACTGGAATAGACTTGAGCCACCGAAGTCGTGTCTGCAGAAATGTGGCATCCAGCAAATAGGGACCCATTGAGGGGTCTGGACTACCGACGCAGTCAAGGGTCTCCCAGTCGGGGACGACAGCCTCTAAGATCAGGGTGATCATGCCACCCAAAGCAATCTGACCCCTTGGCTTCGAACGGGCTGTCTTGCATGAGTGAACAAAAAGTGAGAGCCAATTCGGAATTACCTGACATTCCGGCATAAGAGCGTATAGATATTTCAGCTGGTAAGCAGGCACCCTGTTCACTTCAGAAAGCCCAAAGAAGGCCATAGAGAGAGCCCGCTGTGTCAGGCGGAGGCATGGATGGGACATCTTTGCATTATAATCATTGCCATGGGTATCCCGAACTTGTCCCGTCCATGTGTACCAGACCTGTGTCGGGTTGTCGCCAACTATAGTATCATAATCTGCAGAGGGAACTTGAGAGATTCCCAAGATGTGGCGCAGTTGCTCAGCCTGAACCGTAAATGATCGTCCATTGTAAATGAACTGGATGGCCGAGATGAAGGTGGTGTCTGAGACAGTCTTGGACTTGAGGCTCGCCAGAAACTGATAGGTAGCCTCGGAATGAGTGGGAGCTGACCTGAACAAGAAACCATGCAACCCTGCGTGCTCAAGCATGACCTCAGTGCATGCCGTCATACCCAAATCATCGAGCGTACGTCGATGGAAAAATCTCGTGGCTATACACTGCTTAGCCCTTAAAAAGGCTAAGTTTGTCTGAACCTGTTGTTGCCACAAATCATTTTTGTGGCCTCGAGACGTCCCTGCTGCAGCCATCAAATGTATACACAAACCAAATGCTACCACAAATCCGCACACACAAAAAAAATATACCAAGCAACAGCAGCAGCAACACAATAGCAAAAGCCCTCCCCGAGGCGTAAGAAAGTCAACAACGATGAGTGCGATTGTAAGAAAAACTTACTGAAATCAGCCAAAAATGGACGACAGAGGCGAAAGCCGCGGGCGCGGGTTGGGAGCCGCGGGTGCGGTTTTTGCTTTTGTCTGATTTCTGGCGAGGAGGGAGCCGCGGGCGCGGTTGTGGAGCCGCGGGTGCGGTTTCGTCGCGACAGAACTTTTGGGCAGGCGAAGTAGCGGGCGCGGGTTTTGGAACCGTGGTTGCGGTTGGATCTTGGCGCGGGTTGCGGGTGCGGGTGCGGCTGTGGAAGAGGGAGGTGGTAGATTGTTGGTGTTGGGAGATTGTTGGTGTTGGGAAGGTAGGGTTTGAGGGAAGTGGGAGGTGGAAAAGGGTAGAGGATGAAATTGGGAGGTGGGAAAAGGGAGGTGGGAGTTTTATATGGTGGGAGGTAGAGAATGAAATTTGATATGGAGAAGGGTAGAAGATGAAATTTGATATGGAGAAGGGTAGAAGATGAACCGTCAATTCCTTCTTTTTTTTCTTCTTTTTTTTTTCTTTTTTTTCGATAAACGAAAAGAAGAACCGTCAATTCCTTTAGTAACCAACGACCATCGTCTTCTCGTCTTGAATTCCTAGAAAATAGAAAACAAAACAATTAAAAAGAAAATGAAAATTAAGGGAAAAGAAGAATACCCTGGGTTGCCTCCCAAGCAACGCCTTGGTTAGAGTCGTGGCTCGACTTTGTTTCCCGTCTTCAATTTTCAAAAGTTGGCTCTTCTAGAGCCATTTCATCGAAAGACACTTTGGTGAATCCCTCATGGTAAAGTTTTAACCTTTGACCATTCACCTTGAAGACGTTGTGGTTGTCCTTGTCAAACAATTCCACGGCGCCATGAGGAAAGACGCGAGCAACAACATACGGGCCATTCCACCGGGATCGCAACTTACCCGGAAAAAGTTGAAGACGAGATTGGTAGAGCAAGACCTTGTCTCCCACCTTGAAATCTTTCCTCAAGATGTTCTTGTCATGCCAAGCCTTCGTCTTTTCCTTGTAGATCACCGCATTCTCATACGCATCCCGACGTATCTCTTCAAGCTCTTGGATTTGCAACTTCCTAAAGTCGCCTACCTCATCCAACTCCATGTTGCATTTTTGCACCATGGAGTTGGGGGAGTTCGATGAAATAGCTTACTCGGGGACGAGCAAGGTCTAAGTATGGGGGAGTTTGATAAGCGGTGTTTTACATACCGCAACTATGGATTATTAGCTAGTTTTGTATAGGATTATGTTATTTGTTTCTATGTAATCTGTATCATGGAGCTGTTCGAGAGAAGATTTACATACGAGATGATACGAAGCACTGGAAGCATTGAAGCATAAGAAAGAAGCTGCTGAAGACGAAGACAAAGACGAAGACTTGAAGAAATCAGTAGCTGCTGCCTCAAACAACAAAGCCGCACCCGCGGGTCTCAAGCCGCACCCGCGGGTTTCACCTTCAGCCAAGTCCTTCGAAGAAGCTCAAGCCGCGCCCGCGGGTCCCAAACCGCGCCCGCGACCCTCTGCCATCCGAAGAATCTGAAGAATCCCAAACCGCGCCCGCGGCTCTCAACCCGCGGGTGCGGTTCCTCGACAGAAGAATCAAATTGATGTCTTTGCCATATGAAGTAATTTGTGTTTAATTCTGTAACTTTCCATACGTTTTTAGTGTCTTAATTCAGCTGTTACAATGGCTGAAATGGTATTTAAGTTGTAGTTGATCATCCTTGATCAACTAACCTTTGTTTGAAGCTTTGTTTTGCTTAAGTTTTTGAGAGAGTATTTCATAAACTTATGAGTTGCTAAGGTTCTTTGTTTCACTTGGCGTTTGAAGCTTTTGGATTCAACAAGTTGTGAGTTTATCCTTTCCTTTTGTCTACTCTTTGATTGTCTCAACTCTCTTGTTTGTATTGTCGATGAACTAGATTTACTACTTTAGATTGATCACCTAAGTTAGTTGTGTCTTGTTCATATTGCTAGAGTTTGATACTTCTAGTTGAATTATCATACTTGTTGTGTAGCACAATCTATTTGCATGAACTAGTTGTGATTGTTATTAGAGAAGAGAGTTGAGTACATGTCGAGTATCCAACTAGTTGTCCATGATATTGCATGTATCTATCTATTCCTGAATGCATTGCTACTTTGTTATTGAACTTTGATAGTTTCGAGGTTATAATCGAGTAAGGGTTATTAGGACTAGTTGGACTAATAACTATTCAAGAACAGGAATTAGAACGATCACTTGAGAACTTGACATAGGGATAAAAAGGATTTTAAGATCAACTTGTTAATCTAATTGTGGATAATCGCTAAGTGGAACATTTCGCTTAATCTTGTTATAACCAAGTTGACATTCGATACTTCGTATCAAAACCACAAAAAAAACCCTTTGGTTACGTTTATTGGTTAGTCATTGTGATAACTTAAGAATTTGATACACTGATTCTCTTGGGATTCGACCCTTACTTGCGCACTATATTACTTAGTTTACATGTTAGGATTACTTGACTTGGCACACGACAAATTCGCCTCGTCAGGGCCTTTTTTGGAAACCTATGCCCATGCTACGGGCATATCGTGGGGTTCAGCTGCTTTGGCCCATCTGTATAGGCAGCTGGGGATATGCACACGACAGGGTTGTGCCCAGATGTCTTTCTGTTACACCTTGTTGCAGGGTTCTGCGAGGTGGTGTGTCCTCGCGTTCTGCGAGTTGTGTTTTCTACCACAGATCTTCAATTTTTCATGAATTTTAAAATACAACATAAAAACAGAATGATAAATACTTACTTGTTCGTCCTATAAGTCGAGTCCATCAAAAGGACATATGGAAACGCCTTTAAGAGTTTCATTGATTCGGGGCTAGCGAAGAACAAGTCGGCTATTATCGAAGGATTCGTTGCACTTGGCCTATACTCCATGAAGTAGTTGCTCTCTTTGCATTGGTGAAAGAATTCTTGAACCACGGTTCTACCTTCCATTTCTTCTTCCCTTATATGTCTTACCAAATTGTACACTTGGTTCTTCTTTGTGCAACTTCTGGGATCCTTGTTTATCTCAGTGTAAATCTGATTTGGAGAACAATGTGAAAGTACCATCTCACGAACCTTTTTCTTTTGATCCGGGGTTGGCCTCCCGACAAATGCATTCCCGACCAAACTATCTCCAATAGGATGGTTGTGCAAACCACAAATAACCACTAATCTCCAATTCTCTTCAACCCGGTTCTCCATGAGCTTCAACTGAAATTTACACCCCGTTTTCTTGCTCTTTGTGTTTGATCTAACACCGACACCTTTAGGCCTATGGCTTCCCCATTTCTCACAAATGATTTGAATCTTACCACTTTGCCCCGGTTTAGATGGTACACTCCTTCCAATAGAGATCATAAACTTGTGTTGCTTTGCAACATTCAAAGCCCACAAATGACCAATCTCCTTAGAGGCAAACACTTGATCCGTAGTGAAATATTCCGAATAATCCCTAGAAACAACCTCTTCCTCACATACGGGACTATCAAACTTTGGTGCAGTGCGTAAAGAGGGAAGAAAACACATCTCCTCTCCTACGTTTGTTGGTGGGTTAGCAAATTGTGAATCAAACGCATCATAGCTTGATGGCACCTCATATGTACATGGCAATTCATAAGTAGATGACACGGGCAACTCATAAGTAGATGGCACGGGCAATTCATATGTAGATGGCATAGGAAATTGATAAGTGGATGGCACATGTTGTTCATATGTAGATGGTTGATGATAATCACCAAAGTCGTCAATCCCTAAATCAAATGACGGTGGCGAACATGGCCTTGTATTCTGGGAGGGGTAGTTGTAGTCATTCAACTGGATTGCATTCAATCCAGTGAACAAAGAAAAATTCACCTATACACAATGCTTCTGTTAATACTCTGTAATGTGCAACTTCTCGCGTTCTGCGAGGGAGGCACTCCTCGCGTGACGCGAGTGTCTTCCTCTCGCAGAACGCGAGAAGTTGCTATTTCCTGAAACATCGCCATCTTCAACGGGATAATTTAACATAACATGAGTTTCTACATTAAATACCCTAAAAACATGAACACATCTAAGTTTTTGACATTATATGAAAAAGTCATCTCTTCAACACTTACTACTACTAGATTTAACATGAAATACAACATAATAAGTTCATTTTAGCTCTTAATGGTGCAAAACAAATTAAAATTCAAAAATTAAGTAAGAACATTACCTCATTTGAATGGTAACTTGATGAACCATCATCTCCATTCCCTCCTTTGTTGAATTCCTCTCCATCTTCCATTATTTTAGGTGTTTTTAGAGTGTTTTGAAGTTTGAAGGTTTTGAAAATGGGTTTTAATGGAGGGTGAAAGATGATAAAAAAAGGTGTTAGGGTAGTGTTACTGACGAGGCGATTGTCGTGATGCCTATCAAAGAATACCTAACTCAAATCCACTAGTATAGTGGGAAGCAAGGGTCGAATCCCAAGAGAGTCGAAATACAGTTTAAATCACAATTTTGTTCCTAACAAGTAACCAAATTGGGGGGGGTTTGTAGTAATTGAGATCAAGGAAGTAAACAAACACGCAATTGTTGAGATTAAGTAGTTTGATGGAAAGAAGTTCACTTCTCGGTTATTAGCACATCAATCATGCAAGGAGAATTGATCATGGAAACCTAACACCATATATTCATACACATTCAATTGGTTTATCCTACTCTTTGTTCATATAAAGTAACTAGTCCAACAAGTCCTAGAAACCCTTATTTGATTATAACCCTAGAACAACTAAGATTCAATAACCAAATAGCATTGAGCGCAAAGATATGTAGGCTTGTGCAATACCATTGGCGACAAGCCGATACTTGACACAAGTTTATAATCTCTACCCTATAAACACTCACAACAAGTTCATGTAAATAAGGATTGCTACCAAAAGACAAGACTCTTCAACAAGAATTATCAAGTCTAGCAATATGAAAGATAGAAATCAAACCTAGTTGCGCACCTAGATAAAATCAATATCTCTCAATAGCAAATTGAGGCACAAGAGATTATAAAATAAAACCACAATTGAAATAGAATATAAGATGTAGGAAACTCACAATCCTCCAATGAAAGAAGGCTTCAAACCTCAAAGTGAACAATAGAGATTTAGTTACACATAGTCATGGAAGCTCTCAACAATGGAGTTTTCTTACTAAAAACCAAGATAAAGATTCTAGGGAGAAGGAGAAGAGTTTATATAATTTCTCCCTAGAAAAAACCAAGAAAAATAAATAAAAACCAAGTCTTAATGCAGCAAATTAAAGATAGACATAACTAATTTCGGAGTTACAAATCAAATGGAGAGAGGAAGGTCTAGCATCCAATGCCATCAATTTCAATGCTGATTCCGGATAGAAATCTCGACCGAGATGTTGGAAATCTCGACCGCGATTTGCACATGCTGACGTGGAATGACGTGGAATCAACAGAATCTCGATGCTGGAAAATGGCAAAATCTCGACCGCGATTTCTTGTCTGCAGCTTCTTCTCTCCGTCTTCTTCTGGTCTCGAGGCAGCTCGGCTTCGCCTCTCGACCACTCCTCTGGTGCAAGTGTGGTGTGTACTCCTCCTAAGCTCCATCCCGCAAGTACCAATGAAGGATACAAGCGGAATCTCCTAACTCCACCACCAAAATCGCTTTCGAGCTTCCCGCAAATCCATAATAACAACTCCAACCGGATTCCGGGAATAACACTCGACAAACACCTAAACTCCTCTAATCCTATGCTAATAGTCGCTAGTTATCACCATATAACATGCTCCTATCAAACTCCCCCATACTTAAACCTTGCTCGTCCCCGAGAAAGCAAAGTGATGCTAACTCCTCCAATGAGCACAAAGGTCACAAAGCATGGGAAAGCTTGCTAGCGACTATACTCCAAACTCCGTGTGTAAGCAAGTAACACTAATCCTAGCTCCTGACTAGCTTCTTATCACTCCGAGGTGACCTACCCAATTCCCTCCTTATATCACCACTTCATATGACGCCACTCCAAAATAGTAACCAATATCGAACCAAGTGACGTGCAATAAGCACAAGTGGACTCCTAATCTCCTCTAAGGCTAAGGGAACAAATAATGGGCAATAATAGAAAAATAAAACCGAGTCACCCACTCGCTTAACACACTTCTTATTCCTCCTCTTCTTTTGATGTCCTAAACCACTACATAATATCCAATCAACCACCAATCCTAAAACAAGAAATCTGCATAGTACAACCCCAACAATATGCATCAAACTCCAAGAAAAGAACCTAACCCTAGAGCTATCACAACCGCCAAAGATGTACCAAAACAAATCTCAAATCAAAGAAAGAGATAGTAAAATGATCATGGGTATGCAAATAAAGATCAATGAGAGAAAAAGAAGCAAGATATCTAACTCCTTATCCCTCCATGGTGAATCCTAAAACCCGAGACAATCCTTCTACTCCCTTCTTATGTCTCCAACGCCATAAAAGTGCAAATCATTCAACAATGAAGTCAAACAAATCACAACACATTAAGTTCGGCGCCCTTTCGGGTTTTCACCTCCCTTCTCAAGACATCAATTCTTTCTTCTTCTTCTTTTTTTCTTTTTTTTTTTTTTTTTTTTCTTTTTTTTTTTTTTTTTTTTGAAATGAGATAAACAAGATAGATAGATAGATAGTCTAATCTCCCTTCCAAGACAGAACAATCATGATAGAGCCAAGGAAGAAAAGACTCACAACCACTAGAAGAACCGACAACCTCCCCCATACTTGAACGAAACATTGTCCTCAATGTGTAGCGGAGGACCTCTAATGGTGGGGACGAACCGGGTCATCTAGTGATAGGTGGAATGGTAGTGAACCGGCAATGTGGTAGACCGGGAAAAGTAACCATGAAACGGAATGGGGAATCGAATGTGTGACACTCGGGATTGCAATGAGCAACGATCCGAGTGACATGGAGGTAGAGGATGAGGTGACGTCGTCGGCGCTAGATCGATGTTACTCGGGGAGGCGACGACGTTTAGGTATGGATGAAAGAAGCGGAATGGTGGAGTGAAGGTGAAATGGAGGTGATAGAATATCAAAAGCACAATTTCTTTTTTTTTTTTTTTTTTTTTTTTTTTTTTGAAAGAAAAAACAAAAGACTAGAAAACTACCTCGGGTTGCCTCCCGGTCAGCGCCTTAGTTACCGTCGTGGCACGACGTCTATCATCTCACTCGTACTCTATAGGTCCCCTCGGAACCTCGGCCTTCATGATCTCATTCTTGAACCACTCATGGAAAGGTTTGAACCTTAGACCATTTGCCTTCGTCACTCTCCACACCTTCTTGCACGTCTTCTTCTTCTTTTTACCTCCCCCATACTTAGAGTCAGGTGGGGAGCGTTTGGGTTCTTTCGGTACAACCTGCACAAAAGAACTAGCAGGTATCTCGACCTGAGACGTAAGAAGAGTGGGGCGATTGCCCAAAACAGTAGTGGAGAGAGTGGTCGTGGAATCCGAGCACAAATCGGGAGGTTCAACCACCTTATCAACAACGTTGACATCAAGAGTCTCCTTCATAGGAGGTGAAGCAATATCAATCAAACAAACAGAAGGCAAGTGAAAAGAGTCGACGTCATGGATATTATGTTCTATTAGATCACCGTCAAACTCCATAGTTAATGTTCCACCAAAAACATCAATCTTAGTCCTAGAAGTTTTCATGAATGGCCTACCTAACATAATAGAGGCCGCAACATTATCACTTATATCTAAGACAAAGAAATCAGCGGGAAATATCAACTTATCCACTTTCACCAAGACATCCTCTACTACTCCCCTAGGATACACACAAGAACCATCGGCAAGTCTTATATCAATGTCAGTTTTAAGCAAAGGTCCTAGTCCTAGTGATTCATAAATTGATGTAGGCAAAACATTGATGGAAGCACCCAAATCAAGCATAGCCTTATCATATCTAGTGTCTCCAATCACTATAGGGATAATAAATATACCTGGATCCTCACACTTCACCGGTATCCGGTGTTGAAGGATCGAGGAGACTCTCTCGCTCACTTGCACCTTCTTCTTGCCCTTCAACTTTTGGTTCCTCTTCATGGTGCAAAGCTCCTTCAAGAACTTGGCGTACCTAGGAATACTTTGAACAAGTTTTAGTAAAGGGATGTTTACCTCGCACTTGCTAAACGTCTCAAAGATCTCTTGATCGTTGGCGGGCCTTCTTGTGTCCTTGAGAGCTTCCGGGAAGGGAGCGGGAGGCTTCTCGGAGTATAAGGGAGGGAAATTGGGGCGCACATAGTTCTCTTGCCTCAAAGCAAAGTCCCCTCTATCCTCGTACTCCTTCTCGGGCCTTGGATGTGTGGTTTTAGGCTTAGGACCCCCTCCATGCAGATCTCGGTCGAGAATGTCACCAACAGGTCGAGATTGACTTCCAGAACAGAAATCTCGACCGCGATTTTCAACATCTCGACCGAGATTTTCAGCATCTCCTCCAGAACGCAAATCGCGCCCGCGATTCTCAATTCTCGACCGCGATTTCTGTTCTGCGGCATTCCTGTCCAACTCAGCTTGGACTTCGGGACTCGCTCGGCCTTCCACCCTCTCCTCATCTTCCAAATTGCCCTCAAGAACCTTTCCACTACGCAAATGAATAGCACTTACATTCGCTCTTGGATTCACCACCGTTTGAGAAGGCAAGGATGACGAGATACGCTGTTCAAGCCTAGTTACCGATTCCGCCAATTGCCCGACTTGGTTCCTAAGATCCCTCATGCCAGATTCAGAGGTTTGGACATGAGTGGTGAAATGTTGGGCCAAGGACTTCAGCATATCCTCGGTGGAAGGGCCTTGAGGCTTGGGTGCATAAGGAGCTCGGTTTTGGTTGAAGTTCTGAGCACCTGCCGGATCACTCCATCGGAAGCCTGGATGATCATTCCCTCGTTGATTGTAGTTGGCATTGTTCTGATCATAACGAGGTCTAGGAGGTCCGTAACCTCCCAAAGCATGAACTTCAGCAACAGCGGGATCTTCTAGCTGGGGGCATTGATCAGTATGATGCCCTTCTTGAGTACATATCCCACAAACGACCCCCGGCTTTTGATTGCCAAGAGTGAAACCTTTGATCATGCTCTTCAACTCAGCAATTTCCTCTTTCAGCTCGGTATTCTCGGAGCTCACTGCACTTGCTCCTTTCTTTGTATAAGTTCGCCCGAAACTTCTTGTTCCCTCCGCAATCTCATGGATCCGGTTTCGGGCAGCAGCAGGAGTCAAATTCAAGACGCTTCCATTGCAAGCGGCGTCTATGAGTCTCCTCTCATGATCTAGTAACCCATTATAGAGGTGGGTCACCAAATCCTTCTCCTCAAACCCGTGGAACGGGCAGCTAGCACACAACCGGGCGAAACGCTCACAATAGTCATAGAGCGTTTCATCATCAGCCTGCTCAACATTTGCCATCGCTCTTTTCAAAGCAACCGCCTTCTTCGATGGGAAGTACTTCTCAAGAAAGGCCTTATGCAGCTTGGCCCAAGTGTCAATAGTCCCCACCGGAAGCAAGTAGTACCACCTTCGAGCCCCATCTTTCAAAGTCAATCCGAAGGCCCTCGTCTTCAATTGCTCCTCCGTGACATTACTCGGCTTGCTACAATTGCAAATGTCGTGGAACTCGCTCAAATGCATGATCGGGTCCTCACCACTCAAGCCATGAAACTTCGGAAGCAAATTGATGAATCCTGTTTTGAGCTCGAAGTGAACTCCTTCATTAAGGGCAGGATAAGTGATCCCAAGATGTTGGACATTCAAATCCGGATCGGTCAGCTGCCGCAAGGTTTGATTTTCAGCCATGTTTTCGATCACAATCTCGTGAATAGCTTCTCGGAGATTCCGCCGAAAAGTTCTCTCGATCTCTGGATCACACGCAAATAAGACTTGATTAGTAGAACGGGTGTGGACCATACGAATGATCCACACCAAGGTTAGAAACAAAAATGAGACAAAAACTGTAAGTTTGACTCCCCGGCAACGGCGCCAAATTTGACGAGGCGATTGTCGTGATGCCTATCAAAGAATACCTAACTCAAATCCACTAGTATAGTGGGAAGCAAGGGTCGAATCCCAAGAGAGTCAAAATACAGTTTAAATCACAATTTTGTTCCTAACAAGTAACCAAATTGGGGGGGGGTTTGTAGTAATTGAGATCAAGGAAGTAAACAAACACGCAATTGTTGAGATTAAGTAGTTTGATGGAAAGAAGTTCACTTCTCGGTTATTAGCACATCAATCATGCAAGGAGAATTGATCATGGAAACCTAACACCATATATTCATACACATTCAATTGGTTTATCCTACTCTTTGTTCATATAAAGTAACTAGTCCAACAAGTCCTAGAAACCCTTATTTGATTATAACCCTAGAACAACTAAGATTCAATAACCAAATAGCATTGAGCGCAAAGATATGTAGGCTTGTGCAATACCATTGGCGACAAGCCGATACTTGACACAAGTTTATAATCTCTACCCTATAAACACTCACAACAAGTTCATGTAAATAAGGATTGCTACCAAAAGACAAGACTCTTCAACAAGAATTATCAAGTCTAGCAATATGAAAGATAGAAATCAAACTTAGTTGCGCACCTAGATAAAATCAATATCTCTCAATAGCAAATTGAGGCACAAGAGATTATAAAATAAAACCACAATTGAAATAGAATATAAGATGTAGGAAACTCACAATCCTCCAATGAAAGAAGGCTTCAAACCTCAAAGTGAACAATAGAGATTTAGTTACACATAGTCATGGAAGCTCTCAACAATGGAGTTTTCTTACTAAAAACCAAGATAAAGATTCTAGGGAGAAGGAGAAGAGTTTATATAATTTCTCCCTAGAAAAAACCAAGAAAAATAAATAAAAACCAAGTCTTAATGCAGCAAATTAAAGATAGACATAACTAATTTCGGAGTTACAAATCAAATGGAGAGAGGAAGGTCTAGCATCCAATGCCATCAATTTCAATGCTGATTCCGGATAGAAATCTCGACCGAGATGTTGGAAATCTCGACCGCGATTTGCACATGCTGACGTGGAATGACGTGGAATCAACAGAATCTCGATGCTGGAAAATGGCAAAATCTCGACCGCGATTTCTTGTCTGCAGCTTCTTCTCTCCGTCTTCTTCTGGTCTCGAGGCAGCTCGGCTTCGCCTCTCGACCACTCCTCTGGTGCAAGTGTGGTGTGTACTCCTCCTAAGCTCCATCCCGCAAGTACCAATGAAGGATACAAGCGGAATCTCCTAACTCCACCACCAAAATCGCTTTCGAGCTTCCCGCAAATCCATAATAACAACTCCAACCGGATTCCGGGAATAACACTCGACAAGCACCTAAACTCCTCTAATCCTATGCTAATAGTCGCTAGTTATCACCATATAACATGCTCCTATCAGTTACGGATTACTTAAAATAAGGGGGTAGTTATTATAGTTAGGTGGGGACAAGACATGTAGTAATGGCGCACAACAACGTCCATCTGACATGCTAACCTCGCGTTCTGCGAGGACATGTACACTCGCGGAACGCGAGATTAGCATGCATGAAATTAACCTAATTTTTTGCTAATCTCGCGTAACGCGAGTGTACGTGTCCTCGCAGAACGCGAGTGACACGGCGTTGTTTGAATAAAGCACCGGGCTGTATATAAGAATCGTGTATATTAATGATAAAAAGTTAACCGTAGAATTTTGTTGTCCATAAATCTCCACCAAAAGGCAATAGTAATATTCACAAAAGTGGACTTGTCAAAAACATAGTTTTTTTTATGGTTAAACCTATATTTTTCATTCAACTATTGATATTACAACATAGCTTAGCTTTGGGGTGTTATTCAAAATCTCAATTGTGCTTGAGATCGAGAATATGAAAGGATTGCTTATTAAATATAAAGGTTCGGATATGAAGAAAACTTAAAGTAGAGAAAATAAAACGTTCACATTCATAATTTATATATCAATGTTCATATGCTAAATGTCAATGTTCATAATCCGGGTAATGATAGTTTTGAAATTTTAAAATGAGTCACATGATGACAATTTTGTAAATTATGTGTACAATTTTTTTTTAAATGATCGGAACGAACATGATTGCCGGATTATGAACATTACCATCCAGAATATGAACATTAACATGTTATATGTGAACGTGAACACTTTATTTTCCCTACATTAAGCTTTCTTCTTATCCGAACTTTTTGTATGCTTATTAAAACATATAGATGGTTTTCAATGCTATTTTATAACGTTTGGAATCTAAATCAACAACAAATATAAATAAAAAACAATATAAAAATATGAAAGGTTAAATTACTTAGAATTCTTCAGCAATATCTTAGGAGAAGTAATTTTATTAATCCAAGGCATTCTTTACGTCAATTGATTGTTTGTCACTTACTCAGAATTTATGTATGGATTTGTGTACTATGTTGTAATTGTGGAACTAACTCTTGGTTGAGATTGAATTGTTTCGGTTTTGGTTATGGTTGTATTGAGACCCATGAAAAATGTCTTGGTAGACGCGATTCCTGAAGATCCCTCATTTTAGTTGAGGGCAACGTCATGGTGGTTCATTGAACATTTTTCGGGATTGTTCCTGGTTGACCTGTTTGTCGATGAAGCCGCATTCGGTTGTGCTCGTTCATCCATCTTTCTCTATTATTTATGTTTCTTATTGTTTTGTTGTATTTTTCTTATTTGTTTGTATCTGTCAGACGGTTTATCCGTCGTCGAGTTTTTTCTCAATCTCTTAACTTATTAGACTTGTCGTTAAAATGTTTTCCTTATAAAATATCGAATGTAATTTCTCTTTTAATTAGAAACTCAAGTGCGGATATGTTTTATTGTTGTTCAATCTACACATGATGGAGATGTCAATTCGTACCACCCACGCCCTAGCCATATAACTTTGTAAGTGGACCAACAATGAAGCCTGTTGGAGCCCAGAAGTTGCGGTCACGCGACACAACACTTCGCGAGACACAGGGCGTCTGGACAATCAATTTGTACGTAGCACCGCGTCGTCTTCTTCCTCAAGACCAACCTTGATCTTGACACCTGTAACACCTGCATAACCAAACCGAGAGGGAGTCTCCGGATTCGGCTCTCCTACGCTCCAATAAGAGGGCTCAAGCACGCAACCAGAGATATCGAATCAACGCCAGTGTATGAGGAGGTAGGAAAAAGTAAAGGAAAAGGAGAGTCCAATATGTCAATTAAAACGTTCGAAGTTCTAAGCTAACAACAAACTGAATGGCTTTAGAAAACACACAATAACATTAAAAGCTTGACAGCAAAACTATGAGTAGCAAAACATGTGCTACACGTTCTAACTTCTCAAGGAGAGGGTTGTTTTGGAAGATTAAAGCTTGGACTCGTTCTTGTGCTTTTTTACTCCAGAGAGAAAGATGAAGCCTTTTTCTCTTTGTAATGATCTGGCTCTCTTATCCATTGGGTTGCGTTTTTATACTATCATCAGGGACCCACGCGAGTCAATTACCAATTTGCCCCTTGATACTTAATCTCGTCGAATCCTCTTTCTGGGCTTCACCTGCTTATGGGCCGCTTTCATTCTTCTGGGCTGACTTCTTGGACCGATCCGGATCGCGTTCCATGGGCCTAACCCAATTCCCTATGGGCCTCGCGAGCCCATCGAGAACCGGCTCCAACATCCAGCCCCCAAGCTTTTATGCTGAATAGCTTAAGGCTTGGGCTTGTCTTCTTGAAGTCGCGTTCTCGATATGAGAGTGGCCCCCAGACTTGGTATGATTCCATCGCGTGCTAAGGTCGCGTGTATTTCAGTTACGCTTCTTTGGGCGACGTTTTGAATTCAAAAAAGACCCTTACGAATTCCCGCGCTGAGCGCATGCCGTCCACGTGCCGTCTTCTCATTGCGCCTTCTTTTCCCCGATTTTTCCTTATATATACTCATCTTCATCTTCCTCTTTTCCATTCCGCCACAACTCTCATTTTTCTCTGCAAACTGCATCCTAGCCTTCTTTGCCGGTTTTCTCCCTCCTTCTCTACTGTCATCTTTGCCGCCGTCCTCAGCCGATTCTCTATGGCAGGTTAGTCTTTCGCTCTCCCTTCCCTTTTCTACTTTGTTTTGGCTTGATTTTAGGGCTTCCCACAGATTTGTCACTCAACTTCTTCTTGCTCAACTGTCGTCAGAATTTTCGCTCGGGCTTTCCGATTTGATGGGCTTCCGTCAGCGATTGTTTGTCCAGTGGGTGTTTTTGTACCGAATTCTCCTTTCGACTCTCATTTCTCAATGTGTTGTTTGGGAAAAAACGTGTTTTGGTCAATTTCTTCCATTTTAGACCTTTGTAAAGGTTCTTCGTGTTCTTGGGCTTGGTCCATCTTAATGTCGTTTTAGCTTTTCTTTTGATTCTTCGAGTTTCAGCTTTTCCAGGGATTCCTTGTTTGTTTACTTCCTACAGCCTCGCGTTAGTTTCCTTAGACACGCGTTGTTCCCAATTTTGATGCTCTCTTTTCCCTCTTTCCATCCCTGGAAAACTGAAACTCACTTTGCCTATGCTTTCAGGTAGCGATGATTTCTATGAACGCCCAGCTCGGGCTGTGTATTCGGGGCGCACTACGTCCGGATCCGAGGGGGGTTCTGATGATCGCGATCCAAGCTCTCGTAGACGATCTCGCGTTACTAGGAAATCCAAATGGAGCAAAGCGAAGACGCCCAAGAGATCTAAAACCAGACTCCCGTCTCGCGTCATTCAAGAGCGAGCCGAGACCAATTATGGTCAATTCGCCAGCTTCTTCTCCCATAAGGGGTCTTTACCCCATATAGTTATAGAGAAACCCTTCCTCGCGGATCCCAGTCGCATAAGTATCCTTGCAAAGAGAATAAAACATTCTCGCACCTTAATTCCTAACACGGCCCATCGTAGCAGTCTTAATTTTGACGATCTTCGTTGTCTCACTACGCGATATCCTTTTCCTGAAGGGACCATCTTTGGCCTCCCCGACCTCGAGGGCACTTCTCTCGACCAATATGGGCCCTTCTTTGCTTTAAGCAGGCAGTCTTTAGAAGCTGGCTTCCGTCTCCCGCGGACGTCCTTCCAGGCTGAAGTAATGGCGGATTTAGGCTTCAGCCCTTCCCAGATGCATCCAAACTTCTGGAGTTCGCTGATAGTTTACATCATGCGATGTCAGGATATTGGGATAGTTCCCAATACGCCTCACTACGCTCTCATTAATTCGTATTAGAAGAACTCCCGCGAGGATGGATTTTATACTGCTCAAGCCAAGACCCCTAGCGCCTTCCGATTACGCTCGAAGATTGAGGGGTGGAAAACTTGTTGGTTTTTAGTTCGTCCCCCTCCTGGTTCCGAAATTTCTGTCCAAGTACGCGAGCCTAATGCGAGAAAGGCCCCGTGCTTTTTCCCAAAGGAGACTCGCGATAAATTCATCCGCGACTATAAGGATTACCCCGACAAAGCAGTTCAAAAACGTTTTGAGTTGACAATCTCGGACGCTTTACTGGTTGCCAGGGGACTTAGTCTCAAGGCTCATGCCCTAGGTTTTTGTTCGTGTTTGTTTTAGCGCTCGCATTTATTATTATTTTTATTATTATCATTATTTTTATACTTTTTATGCTTACTTGTGGTGGTTTTTTGCAGATGCTGATATGTTTGCCGATCTTCCGGACTTGGAGGGATTGGTTTTTGACGAGTCGGGCTCGCTAACCCTCGAGGTTCCTTCTCGCGATGTCTCGTCCGTTCCTGGCGCGACCCCTACTCCCCCAGCTGCCGTATTGGAATCGCCAGCTGAGTTCGCGACCACGGTTTCTGAGGAGGTTCCTCAGGCCAAGAGACCTTGCGTAATATCAGCTCGTGATAAGGGGAAACCGAAAGTATCCGAGAGAAGTCGCGAAAGGACGACGGAAGTGGAGTTCGTCTCCTCTCCAGAGCCTACCGATACTCCGGTCGCAAACCCCACCTTCATTCATGGTTTATCGGCGACGCGTGCATTCTTTGAGTCGATTCCAACTGTTTTTCCCCCCGAACCCAGCCTCTACGAGGAAGTTTCGGATAGGCCTGGTGGCCTGTCTAAACTTCTCTTTGCCGTAAGCTTCGTGTTTTTATCTATTTCTTGTTTCTTTGGGGTATTTTTAACCCTGGAGCTGGTCATTTTACAGGGGATGAACATCATCGCGAGCGCAAGTCGGAGGGTGGTTGCAGCTGAGGACAAACTCAAGGAGTTGATGGACGAGGACCAGTCAATCCGTGACGCCAACAGAGCGGCTAAGTCTCGGCTCATGGGGGAAAAGAAAGCTTTGGAGGAGGAGCTTTCGAAGGCTAACGCGTTGGGGGAATCTAAAGACGCGAAGATAAAGGAGCTGGAAGCCAAACTCGCGTATGAGAGGTCCACCCATGTCAACATCGTCACCGAGTATAATACGCAAGTGAACGACCTCAGACAAGAAAATGAGAAGCTTCATGCGACGATGTCTGAGAGAATCGCCTATGAGAGGAACATGGCGGTGGAGGAGTATTGCGGGGGTTATCATCAACGTGCTCGCGTGGACTTTTACAAAAATGTTGTCAACACGCTTCTCCTTTGTATGGTAAAGGTTCAGATGCGAAAGTTCAAAGTCAAAGATTTCCCCTTCAACGCTCAAGATTTATGTGGTTTTTCCACTGACCTTCCCGAGTATGAGCCCCCGGTGCCGGGAACTTTCATTGATGATGGGGATACTCCACTCGAGGCTTGGGGCGTAACGCGTCTTGTGCTTAAGAGAGGCATTGTTAAGGGTAAAGAGAATCAAGTGCCCAGGCCCCCTCTTCCGAAGATGGTCGCTCCACCTCCGCTCGAGAGGTTAGAACCTGCTCCTCGCACGCTACCGAGCCCTCCTTCTCCGACCCTCTCTCCTTGTAAAAGAAAGGTATTCGCGTCCGATGCCCTTCTTGACACCATTCAGTCCTCGAAGCATTCTTGCTTAGATCAAGCGGGGGGGTCAGGATCGCGGGTAGCTGGTGCTCAAGACGTCGTGGATCTAGAGGCGGATAGCGTAGAGGACGCGGGGATTGCTCCTGAGTCTGTTGCTAAGTAATGTTCTGGTGGTCTTTTGAGCAATGCAAGTTTTTGATGTTACTCTGTATCAAGAATTGGGATTTTTTGTAATTAACTTTTTTTTTTAAAAGTGGGTATGGTTGTCGCGAGCTATATATGTTGTTTCTATATTTTTGGTTTTGCTTCTGTCTGCTTGTTCCGTATATACTTATCTCGCCTCGTTCCCCCCGTTTTGTGTTTCGGAAAATTGAGTAAGTTTGCGAAAAAGAAAACGTAAAGAGATAAGTGTTTCATAATTACGATCCCTATAGTAAAAGGCAAAACTGACCTGTTACATAATTTTGTGAGAATCATAAAGCATTGCAAACTATTCTTCTGCTAGTTATTGCATGAACTTTTCACGTGAGTCGTGTACTGCATGTTTTCTATAGCCGGTGACAGGGTTTCGCGCTTTAGTTCTTAGTGGTTGTTGATACTCGCGGGGTTTGTCTTGAGCTCTTGCTAGTCGCGAAGCATCAGGACAGTTGTTCTTTAGTGTGGTTGCTGCGGAGAATTTCTTGACTTTGTAGAGAATCTGGGCATGACGTTGCTTTTGCGGGGGGTACTAAGCACTGCACATGTAGAGAAGCATTCAGTTTTTGGTTTTTATTCTTAGGTAGTAAGAACTTTTAAAAGACAGGTGAGTCATGATGCGAACCCGTCTATGCTTTCGCGACCAGGGAGAGTTTTTTAGCTCAACCCTGGAAGCTGGACACGCGACCTGGGGGGGGGTTTTAGCCCAGCTCAGTGAAGCGGAATCATGGCGGGTGAGCTCATTGGCGTAAACCCGTCCATGCTTTCGCGACCAGGGGGAGTTTTTTAGCTCAGTCCTGGAAGCTGGACACGCGACCTGGGGGGGTTTTTTAGCCCAGCCCAGTGAAGCGGAATCATGGCGGGTGAGCTCATTGGCGTAAACCCGTCCATGCTTTCGCGACCAGGGGGAGTTTTTTAGCTCAGCCCTGGAAGCTGGACACGCGACCTGGGGGGGTTTTTTAGCCCAGCCCAGTGAAGCGGAATCATGGCGGGTGAGCTCATTGGCGTAAACCCGTCCATGCTTTCGCGACCAGGGGGGTTTTTTTAGCTCAGCCCTGGAAGCTGGACACGCGACCTGGGGGGGTTTTTTAGCCCAACCCAGTGAAGCGGAATCATGGCGGGTGAGCTCATTGGCGTAAACCCGTCCATGCTTTCGCGACCAGGGGGAGTTTTTTAGCTCAGCCCTGGAAGCTGGACACGCGACCTGGGGGGGTTTTTTAGCCCAGCCCAGTGAAGCGGAATCATGGCGGGTGAGCTCATTGGCGTAAACCCGTCCATGCTTTCGCGACCAGGGGGAGTTTTTTAGCTCAGCCCTGGAAGCTGGACACGCGACCTGGGGGGTTTTTTTAGCCCAGCCCAGTGAAGCGGAATCATGGCGGGTGAGCTCATTGGCGTAAACCCGTCCATGCTTTCGCGACCAGGGGGAGTTTTTTAGCTCAGCCCTGGAAGCTGGACACGCGACCTGGGGGGGTTTTTTAGCCCAGCCCAGTGAAGCGGAATCATGGCGGGTGAGATCATTGGCGTAAACCCGTCCATGCTTTCGCGACCAGGGGGAGTTTTTTAGCTCAGCCCTGGAAGCTGGACACGCGACCTGGGGGGTTTTTTAGCCCAGCCCAGTGAAGCGGAATCATGGCGGGTGAGCTCATTGGCGTAAACCCGTCCATGCTTTCGCGACCAGGGGTTTTTTTTTAGCTCAGCCCTGGAAGCTGGACACGCGACCTGGGGGGGTTTTTTAGCCCAGCCCAGTGAAGCGGAATCATGGCGGGTGAGCTCATTGGCGTCAACCCGTCCATGCTTTCGCGACCAGGGGGAGTTTTTTAGCTCAGCCCTGGAAGCTGGACACGCGACCTGGGGGGGTTTTTTAGCCCAGCTCAGTGAAGCGGAATCATGGCGGGTGAGCTCATTGGCGTAAACCCGTCCATGCTTTCGCGACCAGGGGGAGTTTTTTAGCTCAGCCCTGGAAGCTGGACACGCGACCTGGGGTTTTTTTTTAGCCCAGCCCAGTGAAGCGGCCTGACGGCTTTTGTCTTTCGAGTTGAAGCGCTACCTTTTTAGGTGGATGAGCATTGGTCGACCAGGTTGTGATACTTATTCCTTGGTAAGCTGGTTACGAATTGCTGGTGTCGACCTGTGTTTATCATGCTATAGTAATCGAATGCTTTAGTGCCTTAATGTAACAAGTATTGTGACCATGGATGAGAGAAAATTTTGCTCTATTAAACTGTCAAAACACACCTGAGCTTTGTGGGAGGATTAGGCATAGAAGCGACGAAGTCGCATCACATTCCAAGAGTTGGCAATGTGATTTCCAGAGTGATCCTTGAGGCGATATGCTCCGGGTGCGACTTCACGATCTATAATGTAAGGTCCTTCCCAGTTGGGGTCGAGCTTTCCTCCTTCTGTTCTACGGAGCACGAGGTCTCCTCTGGCGAATCCCCTCAACTTTACGTGCTTGTTATAATACTTCGCGACGCTGGCTTTATGATTGGCCGCTCTGATAGTTGCTAAGTCGCGAGTCTCTTCCCGCATCTGCAACTCTAGCTGCATTTTTTCGTCATTGTCGACCGGACTATACTAAATCACGCGATCCGTGGGCACAATGAACTCGACTGGCACTGTGGCTTCTACTCCATAAGCGAGAGCAAAAGGTGTTTCCCCAGTTGCCTTTTTTACCGTGGTTCTGTTTGCCCAGAGCACTAGAGGTAATACTTCGGCCCACTTGCCTTTGGAGCCTTCTAGCCGCCTTTTCAGGTCCATGACAATACTTTTGTTCACAGCTTCTACTTGGCCATTGCAATGCGGGCGAGCGACTGATACAATTCTCAAGGCGATCCCTATGTCTCTGCACCATGTAAGCAACTGCGGCGAATTGAATTGCGGTCCTCTGTCGGTTACGATCTCGTGAGGGAGGCCATATCTGCAAATGATGTTCTTCCATAGGAACTTTTTAACTGCCGGGACGGTAGTGCTCGCGAGAGCCTCAGCCTCGATCCATTTGGTGAAATAATCAACTGCTACAATGATGTACTCCAGTTGACCAGGCGCTTTTGGTTTGAAAGGTCCTAACAGATCTAGCCCCCACATCGCGAAAGGGCAGGGGCTTGACATTATCTGCAACTCCACACCTGGCTGATGAGTAGCTGGGGCAAAGTACTGACACGGCTTACAGTTCTGAGACTCGCGTTGTGCGTCTTGTTTCATGGTTGGCCAGAAACTCCCTTGCCTTAATGCTTTATAGACCATTGGTCTCCAACCCGCGTGGATTCCGCACAACCCTGCGTGCAGCTCTCTCATAAGCACGTCACTGTCTATCCTAGACAAACACCTGAGCTCGCGTGGTCCGTACCCCCTTTTGTATAGTTCTCCACGACACATGTAGAAACGTGCAGCCATAGAGACAAGTTTTCTCATTTCTTTTGGATCCGAGGGTCCTATTCCGCTAGCAAGATATTGAATTATAGGGGTCCGCCAATCGCTGACTGGCTCGTCTATCTCCATCAGCTCCACCTGATTGCTTATGGCGCTCTCAGACTTTACTAACCAGAAGTATTGGGTCTTTCCATCCTTGAAAATGACGGTAGAATTCTCGCCGGGACGTTCCTTATTCTCATACTGAGTTTGGGAACCTCGCTTCGCGAGTTCGTCAGCTCGCGTGTTTTCTTCCCTCGATACCGCTTCAATCTCAAAATGCCTGAACAACGAAATCAGGGCAGTGGCTCTCGCATGATATCTGGGGAGATTGCCTGTTCGAGCTTCGTAGGTCCCATTGATCTGATTCACGACAATCTGAGAGTCGCTCAGGCACTTTACCATGTGAACACCTGCGTGAATGGCAATTTCCAGTCCTACGATAAGCGCTTCATACTCTGCTTCATTGTTAGTGGCTTTGAATCTTAGCGCAATCGCATGATCGATTTTATCCCCAACCGGGGATGTCAGGACGACTCCCGCCCCGCAACCATCTACGTTTGCTGACCCGTCAATGTGCATTACCCACGCGGGGTGTTCTGGAGCTATAACATCTTTTTCTAACTCTCTGAAACTTGTTTCAACTATGAAATCTGCTAAAGCCTGTGCTTTGATAGCGGGCCGCGGTCTATAGACCATGTCAAATTCAGTCATTTCAATGACCCATTTAGCGAGCCTTCCGGAGGTTGTTGGTCTACTAATGAAAGATGGGAGTGGTAAATCTGTCAATACTTCGATGGGGTGAGCATGGAAATAAGGTCGGAGTTTACGAGCGGCTGTTACCAACGCAAGCACTGCTTTCTCAATGGGCGAATATCTGGTCTCGGCCGACAGAAGTGCTTTACTGACGAAATAGATGGGGATTCGCTGTTCTCTCACCAACACCGCGCTAACTGCACGCGTGCCGGCCGCGAGGTACAACTGCAAGCCTTCACCAGGTATTGGTGACGCAAGGGTTGGGAGTTTAGCCAGATGTTCTTTAAGGCTCATAAATTCCCTTTCACACTCCTCAGTCCATTCGAAGCTTTTTGGTTTTCTTAATATGTCAAAGAAGGGGAGGTTTCGCTCCGCGAGCTTTGCACAAAATCTCCCGAGATAGTTAACCTTCCCTACAAACCTTTGGACATCGTGAATGGATCTCGGCGGTTGTAGATCCATTACGGCCTGGACCTTATCTGGATTGACCTCGATACCACGTGCACTGATCTGAAATCCCAGGAATTTGCCCTCGGTGACCCCGAAGACACATTTCTCTGGGTTAAGGCTCATTCCGTACTTTCCCAGGGTTTCAAAAACTTCCGCCAGGTCGCGAGTGTGATTTGCTTGCTTCTTGCTCTTAACTACTATGTCATCAACATAGGCTTCCACAGTGTCACCTCTTTGCTCGCTAAAGATCATGTCCACCAGTCTCTGGAATGTAGCCCCCGCGTTTTTCAAGCCGAACGACATTACTTTATAGCAGAAGGTTCCCTTGTCTGTAATAAAAGTCGTGTGCCCCGAGTCGGCTGGATTCATCATGACCTGATTGTACCCAGAGTACGCGTCCAGGAAACTCAGAGCTTCATGACCCGCGGTGGAGTCTACTAACTGGTCGATGGAAGGTAATAGGTAATTGTCTTTGGGGCATGCCTTATTGAGACCAGTGAAATCTACGCACATGCGCCACTTTCCCGCCCCTTTGGGATTTTTTTCTACCATTACAACGTTTGACAGCCACGTCGGGTATTGTACTGGCCTTACAAACCCTGCTTTAACCAACTTCGCGAGTTCTACAGCAGCTGCCGCGTTCTTTGGTCCTGCCTGCTTTCGTTTCTTCTGTCTACGCGGCTTGACCTCTGGACTAATGTTCAGGGAGTGGGTCATGACACTCGCTGGGATCCCCCTTAAATCCTTTGGTGTCCACGCGAACACTTCCCGGGAGCGGGCGAGTAAGGTCTCAACCTCTTGCACAACTCTCTGATCCAGCTTTCCCCCTACATAGAGCTCCTCCTCTTTGTTGGGGAAAGGAGTGATTATCTGTTTCTCAAACCCATCAAAATGTGGCTTGTGTCCCTCTACTTCTTCTTCGGTATCTCGCGGCCTGGGTGAGGCACGTACTTCCAACTCGGCCTCCTCAAATACGCGTGGCAACCCTGGAATAAATAATTGGTTGGCGAGCAAGGCCTTGGCACCGCCCTTTTCGGATGATGCGTAGCATATACGGCTTTCCTCTTGGTTTCCTCTCGCGACCCCTACTCCGGTCAACGTTGGGAATTTTAGGCAAAAATGACAGATTGATACGACCGCTTCAAACTTGCACAGAGTCTCGCGTCCCAGTATCGCATTGTAGGAGGATGTTATTGGGATTACTACAAAATCTATTTTTTCTGACCTTCTTGACCTGGTCTCTTCGCCCAAGATGAGATCTAAGGTGACGACGCCCAGGGCCCTCACTCTGTCACCCGCGAAACCCACCAGTGTAGTTTTAGTAGGCCTGAGTGTAGACTGATTAATCCCCATTTTCTCGAATGCGTCCCAGTACAGTATATCGGCCGAGCTCCCTGTGTCCACAAGGATCCTTTTTACAAGTTTGGTTCCTATCTGAGCATGAATGACCAGTGGATCAGCAGCCTCGACAGCCCAGGTATCTACCTCCTTGTTACTGAAGACAAGCGTGTAAGGCTCAGACTTCGATCTCGCGATACTATAGATTGGCTTTCCCTGAGGCTTGGGTGCGTTGTTAATTAGCCTTTGCTCTCGTTTGCCCAGGGGAATGGGTTCATGGCGGCCTGCGATTGTGCCTATATGGCCGTCCATGTGAGGGAAGTTCTGGTGTGGATGGCGATTAGGCCCCTGATTCTGGTTGTTTCTTGCGGGGGTTTGCTGCCTTATCTCGTTCTGTGCTCTACCTCCTGCTCCCTTGTTTGCGGTGTCGCGACCTCCATCAACGTTTCCCCTCCGGGCAGTTAGGACTTCCTGCTCTCTCGGGTGATGAGGTCGCGACCTACACTCCTCTGTAGGGTGAGTACCCACTCTGTGGTATTCACACCAGGTGGTTGGCTCGTGGCGGTCGCGGCCGCAATCCCCTTTCCTCTCAGTCTCGCGACGGTTATCCTGCTCGGCTACAAAATTTTGCGAGTGAAATTGATTCTGATCGTGATTTTGGCCCCTGAACTGCCTTTGACCCTGATTCTGATCTTGAATCTGTAAACCGGGCACTCGCGAGTCGATCTGCTCTTTTCCCTGACCACCTTGATGGCGCTTATTACCCCAGCTCTGGTTCTCTCTCTTTTGACTCTGAGCGGGCCTATTCTGATTATTTCCTTTCAACGCGGTACCTGAGTGTGCTTCCACGTTAATCTCTATGTACGCTCTTTCGAGCATGCCCTGGTAGTCCAAATCTTTCTTACGGTATAGATATTGCTTGAAGGAGCTTCCATCTGTGAGTCCGTCAAGAAACGCGACCCGAGCGGTCTTATCATGAAAATCTTCGGCTTCCAAGATCTTTTCCGTGAACCTCTTAACATAACCCTCTAGTGATTCGTGTGGTCCTTGTTTGACACCCACTACTTCTTGCATAGTCACTTTTCTTTTCCTTGAGGATCCAAAGTGCAACAAGAAACTCTTCTCTAGATCAGCGAAACAATGGATGCTCCCTGACGGTTGGTTAAGCATCCAGGTCATGGCGGGTCCCGCGAGTGTGCCTGGGAAACCTTTGCACATCGTGGCTTCATCAGGGCACCTCGCGAGCATAGCATACTTGTAGCGCGCTAGGTGCTCGCTGGGATCTTCTTTGCCATTGTACTCTTTGATAATAGGGAATCTGAAATTAGGCAGAGGGACTGACCTGACTATGTGCTCCGCGAAAGCAGTCGGGCCGAATAAGGTTGACGGGTTGACGGATGGATAGGCCTCATAAGCCTGCCGCGGGTGGGTGGCCTGGTTGTAACAAGGTTCCCCCTCGTACCGGCGGCGGGTAGGTCCTTGCTCGGCGCGAATCCCATGTCCTCTTGTCTCGGTTCTTCCTCTGCAAGATTGGTTCTCCACGTAGCTCACAGGGGGGTGATTCAAATCAAACCTACCAGAGTGACAAGGCCTCTCGCGTCCCTCGACCCTGGTCCTACGTGACACTGAGATTCTGTCGTCGGGTACGTGCTCAGCACTCCCTTCAACGACTGGTTGTTCTCGTCCGCTCTGATTATGCTCATGCTCGCGTGCCCTGGTCCTTGGTTGCTCTTGATTTCGGCCCCTGTCTGTACTTTGTTCTAACGTCTGCAGGAAAGCGCGATACTGAACCAGTGCGGGCCCTACCAGAACAATCTCTTCCTCATGTACGTGTGAAAGAGGTGCTCGCGAGCTATTTATCTCTTGTGTTCTCGTCTGGAGAGGGGTGTTGTCACTTCCCTCGCCACCAGTATTCATCTTCTCAGGCGGTTAAATATTAGAAACACGCGAATATATGTAGTAAGCCTTACTTGCGCGAGGAGGTCCCCACGGTCGGCGCCAGTGTTGGAGCCCAGAAGTTGCGGTCACGCGACACAACACTTCGCGAGACACAGGGCGTCTGGACAATCAACTTGTACGTAGCACCGCGTCGTCTTCTTCCTCAAGACCAACCTTGATCTTGACACCTGTAACACCTGCGTAACCAAACCGAGAGGGAGAGTTTCCGGATTCGGCTCTCCTACGCTCCAATAAGAGGGCTCAAGCACGCAACCAGAGATATCGAATCAACGCCAGTGTATGAGGAGGTAGGAAAAAGTAAAGTAAAGGAAAAGGAGAGTCCAATATGTCAATTAAAACGTTCGAAGTTCTAAGCTAACAACAAACCGAATGGCTTTATAAAACACACAATAACATTAAAAGCTTGACAGCAAAACTATGAGTAGCAAAACATGTGCTACACGTTCTAACTTCTCAAGGAGAGGGTTGTTTTGGAAGATTAAAGCTTGGACTTGTTCTTGTGCTTTTTTACTCCAGAGAGAAAGTTGAAGCCTTTTTCTCTTTGTAATGATCTGGCTCTCTTATCCATTGGGTTGCGTTTTTATACTATCATCAGGGACCCACGCGAGTCAATTACCAATTTGCCCCTTGATACTTAATCTCGTCGAATCCTCTTTCTGGGCTTCACCTGCTTATGGGTCACTTTCATTCTTCTGGGCTGACTTCTTGGACCGATCCGGCTCGCGTTCCATGGGCCTAACCCAATTCCCTATGGGCCTCGCGAGCCCATCGAGAACCGGCTCCAACAAAGCCAACATATATTGTCACAAATAACAATGGATATTAGCATATAAGATCACGTATAGTCATATAATATTCTGTTAAATAGTTTTCATTTAATTTGGAAAATATTCAGAATAGTTTTTACTTGAGAAATGCACTTGACATATTTGCCTTGTCTTTTGGTTGTCCCTAATATCTAAGTTCACAATTGTATAGAGATATAAGTGAACATGATGATTAATTAGCAAGAACTACGTACCTAAGTTTATTTTATATTTGGACGAAACCTATATCTATACTTTTGTATTGTATGTCAACAAATTGGATTATGACATTATGTACAGCAAAGATATTGGCCGGTTTCATTTTTTCATTGACGATTTAATGAAAATCAAGATACATAAGTCTAGGGTTTAATTAATTATATATCCTTTTCTCGTAATATCAATTGCATTACGATTATAAAATACTAGCTTAGTTATCTTGCCTTGCATGAATTTCATAAAATATTAATCTAATATAACCATTATAATTATAAATATATTTTGATATAGTAATTTTTACGTATTTAATTTAAAGAGATATGAAGACGTCATGTGACGAAATAGATGCATGATATAATGTCATGTATGCGGTGAAAGTGGAGTTTTATTTTAGTAAATGTATAATAGATTAATTAGATTTTAAGTTGTGTTTAATTCACATTTATCATAAGCGAAGGAGTATATTATAAGAAGAAACAATTAATTACTTAATTCATGGTCAACTTATGCTATGTTTGACGTTTATAATACAGCCTGTTCTATTGGTACGAATCCTATGATGTATGTATCGATATATGTGATTATTATGTTCATCATATAATTAACGAAATCAATTAAGAAGCTAACGCGTAGCCGACAAGAAAAAAAGGTTGTAAAATAGTATCTCTAATCCATGTTCTTAGATTATAGGTACGTTCAACGAGCTAGATCGCTACATATAATACAAGATTTAGAGCTTAAAACTTTTTTATTTCATATAGGAAACAAACCTCAATAAATGTGTTGTATTTTCCTCCCATATTATTGCCCATGATGTTCGGACATCCCAAATTCCAATATCACATGACATTGTTCGTTCCATATACTTTATCTTTCGCGGTTTACATGAATCTCGTTTACAATTTTTTCAGAATTGTGATAAATGTGTTGACATTTACTGCTAATCATGTTTTACATATTTATGAAATTTGTTCATATATCATGTAGAATGAAAATGAATATATAAGTTTACTCTTTCAATTTAGTCTTTTATTTTTGTTTATAAAAGTTTGTCATTTTAGTGAATTATGAGATTTGCTATTGAAATTGTAATCTTTTATACTTTATATATAAAGTTATGATTATTGATTGGTTAAAAAATGAACTGAGTTATAATTAGAAAAAAATTAGTGAAAATATATAGTTATTGAATTTCTTAACTATTGTGCAAACATATATAAAATGACAATCTTTGATGAACATAAGTAGTATTTTATTATAAAAAAAATCCATGTCGAGATGATTGTTAACATACGAATATAAAAATTGAAAATTCACATGCAAATCTTATAATTGACATACATATACATGTATAATTATATATACATTTGTGTTTGTGTACATGTTTTTAATTACATTGTATGAAAAAATAAGCGTGTGTATGCGGATATGAACGAAGAATATGCATATATTTATACGTTTTGGCGTTCGATCACAAATACACCGGCCAACAAGCCAACGACTCCTAATTAAAACTTTAGTGCTATCCACGAGCTCCATTTATTTAATTAACATATAAGGCTGGTTTACTGAATTAATAAGATTAAGGTTTGTTTGCAAATATACATACTTTTTGATCAAATTGTTTGTTTAAAATTATATACATATTAACGATAGGATTATATATTGTTTTCATATATCTTTGTATTGTTATTTTTTCCATATTTTCCATATCTTATCTTTCGATAAGATTGTCTATATTGTATATATTCTGTCCTAAGAGGCCTAATTACATCATCACATTATTCTCTCAAATCTACTCTAGCATGGTATCGGAGCAGGTTTTCTAAAAACACGTTTTTTTTTCTATCTTCTTTCTCCCTTCTTCTGACGTTTCTTCACAACCTACATCATGGTTGATCCCAAAACAAAACGTTTAATCAATAACGTTGATTCTCCTTATTATCTTCACCCTTCCTCGAACCCTCCTCTCACTGAATCATATAAATCAGCACTCGGCCCTGCAGTATCAAACAGTGACTGGCAAACTGTCCTCAAAGTCATCAGTTCTCTGAAATCTCAGCCTGGCGCCACAAACAACTCCTCTGGTACGTCTACTTCATGGATTCTCGACACAGGAGCATCCCTGCACATGACTGGAAACAAAGATCTTCTTCAAAATTTTGTCTCTATTCCTCTTGTGTCCATTAAACTTCCAGATAATTGTTTCGCTTCCGCTACTCAAGAAGGATCTCTTGTGTTCTCACCAAACACTAAACTTGATCACGTTCTTTACATTCCTGAATTAGATTGCAATCTTATTTCTCTATGGCAACTTGCCAACGATGGTTCTTGTGTGATTACACTAACTAATAGACTTATTATTATTCAGGAACACAATTCGAGGATGTTGATTGGTGTGGGTGAACCAAGGGGAGGGGTCTACTGGCTGCGCAGCTTCGGACATCAGCTTCAACAACATTGTCTCTCTGCATCAACCGCTTCTCCATCTCTGTGGCATCTTTGTATGGGACATCCCTCTTCATTGGTCTTAGCTAGTTTAAAATTATCTAGTTCTCCCGTAGAAAATAGCCCTTGTGATGTATGCTTCAAAGCAAAACAAACCAGAAATTCTTTTCCTTTAAGTTCAAATAAAGCTGAAGATTTGTTTCACTTGATTCATTGTGATATTTGGGGTCCTTATAGCACCCTTTCTAGTATCGGTGCTTCATATTTTTTAACCATTATAGATGATTTTTCTAGATCTACATGGGTGTTTCTTATGAAATATAAGTCAGAGGTCTCTAAAATCATTCGTGACTTCATCTCCATGACGAAGACTCAGTTCTCCAAACCAGTTCAGCGTCTTCGTTCAGACAATGGAGCCGAATTTATCTCCCTACAACCATATCTTGCAAGTCAAGGCATCCTCTTTGAAAGCTCATGTGTGTACACACCTCAACAGAATGGTCGGGCAGAGCGCAAACATCGACATATTTTAAATGTTGCTCGAGCCCTACGATTTAAAGCTACACTCCCGGTCACTTTTTGGGGGTGAATGCATTCTGACGGCCTGCTATCTCATCAATCGGACGCCAACCCCGCTGCTCGCCAATCGTACCCCATACGAGCTGCTGTTCGGCAAACCTCCTTTATACTCTCAGCTTCGAGTTTTTGGCTGCCTCTGTTACGCTGCTCGTCAACCAAAACCAACTGACAAGTTCGCAGCCCGCAACATCAAAGGCGTCTTTCTAGGATATCCACCAGGCAAGCGTGGACGGCGTATCTACGACATCTCCACTGGACGCATCTTCGTCTCTCGTGACGTGGTGTTTTACGAAGACTCTTTTCCCTTCCTGTCCAATCCAAATTCAACGACAGGGGGAGTTGTCCCGCCAATGGCGTCTACTCCAGCTATATACGACACACCGATTCCCTCAGAACCTCTAGCTGAACCATCACAACCACCTCTGTCGGGTATGCCTCCACCCTCTCAGTCCACTTCTCCTTTGCCATCTTCATCAGATTCTTGTCCCCTGCTTCCCTCTGATTCGCCGGCTCCGGAAATTCGGCGAAGTGAACGCCCTCGCCACACATCTGTGCTTCTCAAAGATTATGTATGTCATACGCTGCAAAGTCAAGACCCCCCCTCTCACGTCACCCCCACAGTCAGTTTCCTCGGGTAAGCAATATCCTATCGCTGCATATATTTCCTGCAATAATTTTTCGTCTAACCATGCCAGATTTCTCGCCGCCATTACTGTTGGTCATGAACCAACCTCCTTTCAAAGAAGCATCTCAACATGCTCCTTGGCGCGTTGCAATGCTCTCGGAATTAGCTGCTTTAGAGCGTAACTCGACTTGGGAGATATCTGATTTACATGTCGGAACGAGACCAATTGGGTGCAAGTGGGTCTATCGCATCAAATACAAATCTGACGGCACCATCGAGCGATACAAAGCTCACCTTGTGGCTCTTGGAAATAGGCAGATTGAGGGCATCGACTTTAACGAGACTTTCGCCCCCGTTTCCAAAATGGTTATTGTACGAGTATTCCTCTCCGTCGCTGCTATTCGTGGTTGGGAGCTTCATCAAATGGACGTTCACAACGCATTTCTCCACGGCGATCTTGATGAGGTGGTATATATGACTCCACCTCCTGGCTACTCTCGTATTCCTCCGGGTCAGGTCTGCAAGCTTCGAAAGTCACTCTATGGTCTTCGTCAAGCTCCTAGAAATTGGTTTTCTAAGTTGGCCACCGCCCTTCGAGCTTTTGGTTTTCAACAAAGTTACGCTGATTACTCGCTTTTTTCCATGCATCAGAATGGCAACGTTATTCACATTCTCATCTATGTGGACGACTTGATCATCTCAGGTAACAACTCGGCAGCCATCTCGTCTTTTAAAGCTTACCTGAGTCGTTGCTTCCACATGAAAGACCTTGGCGTACTTAAGTATTTTCTTGGCCTTGAAATTGCTCGTAATCCATCCGGTCTATTTGTTTCGCAACGCAAATATGCTCTTCATATTATTTCTGATACAGGCCTTCTTGGATCCAAACCATGTGACTCGCCTATGGACTCCAATCATCAGCTCGCCAACGCTACAGGCCCTGATCATCATGACCCGGAAGCTTATCGGCGTCTCATTGGGAGACTAATTTACTTGAACATTACCCGCCCGGATCTATGTTTCTCCGTTCATATCTTGTCTCAGTTCATGCGCCAACCAAAGGAAGCACATTAGCTAGCTGCTCTTCGTGTCGTTCGGTTTCTCAAGACTCATCCCGGGCAAGGCCTTCACCTATCTCGTCACAGCTCGCTCCGTCTCTCTGCGTTCTGTGACTCGGACTGGGCGACTTGTCCTAAAACTCGTCGCTCCGTCACCGGTTATTTTGTAATGCTTGGTCGATCTCCCGTCTCATGGCACACCAAGAAACAACCGACGGTATCTCGTTCGTCTGTTGAGGCTGAATATAGGGCCATGGCGGTCACTTGTTGTGAGATTGTGTGGTTACGATCTCTTCTTCTTTCACTTGGCTTTGATCACTCACCTCCGGATCGACTTTACTGTGACAGTCAGGCAGCACTTCACATATCTTCTAATCCTGTATTTCACGAGCGAACCAAACATATAGAAATAGACTGTCATTACGTTCGAGATTTGATTGTCGCAGGCAAGGTCGTCACCTCTCACATTTCTACGACACATCAGCCTGCAGACATTCTTACAAAGGCATTACCATTACCTCAGTTTGTCTACCTGTCTTCCAAGTTGGGCATTCTAGATCTTCATGCTCCAACTTGAGGGGGAGTATTAACGATAGGATTATATATTGTTTCCATATATCTTTGTATTGTTATTTTTTCCATATTTTCCGTATCTTATCTTTAGATAAGATTATCTATGTTGTATATATTCTGTCCTAAAAGGCCTAATCACATCATTACATTATTCTCTCAAATCTAGTTTAACAATACATATAGAATAGATATTTTGACCAATCAAGAAGTTCAGAACGAGATGGAATTGGTGTGGACCCGATGGAAATAACATGGCCTATAAAACAAAAGTTTGCTCTGTTCAGTTTCATGTCATCAATATTCACAAAAATTGCACCACAAAAATAGCCGTGTGGATATAATTCAAACACAGCTAACTTTCCAGGTATCAACCTTCTTCTTCTTCTTCATCTTCTTCTTCATCTTCTTCTTACTGATTCGATCCGAACTTGTTTAACTCCGGCGAGCTAATTTTTAGTCTACGATGTACCTACTTGTGTCTTCTTCATCTTCTGTTACATTCTGATTCATGACATGAATTGCTTTACTCTAAACTCTGCTAAAAGTTATGGAATCAGAAAAGCAGATTTACTTTCAGTTTATCTTCCTTAAAATTGGCCGATTTATCAGGCTAATTCACATGCTACCTGATATAAAAAATTTGCTGCTGAATCCTAATTAATACTCCCATTGATTAGCACGTCACAAAATAATTATTTATCCTTAATTATATCTTAGTAGTGGTGGCTCCCATGAACCATTTTTACTGTATCTTTGTACTTTGAACTGTTCATTGGTAGTTATAAAAACCTTTATGCAAATCAATCTTTTGTGTATGCAGCATGTTGGAGAAGATGGTAGGAGAGTTTGATGGGAAGAAAGTTATAGATGAGTTTGAGGAGTTGACCAAGAACGCAAAGCGAGTTCAAGAAGAGACGCTGAAGAAGATCCTCCATGATAATGGAAAAACTGAGTATCTAAGGAAGCTGGGAATGAATGAAAGAACTGATTCTCATAGCTTCAAGGAATGCGTTCCTGTCGTTACACATTCTGATTTGGACACGTATATTCAGAGAATCATTGATGGTGATTCCTCCTCTATTCTTACTGGAAATCCCATCACTGTCATGTCATTAAGGTAATAACCATTACTTCATATTAAGCATGATTCTGTGAATGAGTTCTTTGATCAGTTGGTGTTTGATTCTTTGTACGTAGTTCTGGAACGACGCAAGGGAGGCCAAAGTTTGTGCCTTTCAATGATGAATTGTTTGATACAACTATGCAGATTTATCAGACTTCATATGCCTTCAGAAACAGGTGAGTGAAACATTTATATGTTTTTCTCAATCAAGATTTAGTTTGAGTTGCTGAACATTTATATGACTTTTTTCAGGGAATTCCCAATCCAAAATGGAATGGCGTTACAATTCATATACGGCAGCAAGCAATTCAAAACCAAAGGAGGGCTTACAGCAGGAACAGCAACAACAAACGTCTTTCGCCATCAAGACTATCTTCCAAGAATGAAAACAATACGCTCGCAAAGCTGCAGTCCGAATGAAGTCATCTTTGGCCCGGACTTTCACCAATCCCTCTACTGTCACCTTCTTTGTGGGCTTCTAAACCGACAAAAAATCCAGTTCGTCTTCTCCACTTTCGCTCACAGCATTGTCCATGCCTTTCAAACCTTCCAACAAGAATGGAAACAACTCTGCACTGATATTAGAACAGGAGTTTTATCCAAAAGGGTAACTGACCCAACTGTTAGAGAAGCTATGTCAAAAATACTTAAGCCTAATCCTGAACTTGCTGATGTTATCCATGACATATGTTCTGGCTTGAACAATTGGTATGGTATGGTTCCTGAACTTTTTCCGAACTGTAAGTATGTTTATGGAATCTTGACTGGATCAATGGAGCCTTACTGTAAGAAGTTAAGGCATTTTGCTGGGCCTTTGCCTTTGGTATCTGCTGACTATGGCGCCTCTGAGGGCTGGATTGCTGTCAATGTGGATCCGAAACTGCCGCCTGAATCTGCCACTTTTGTTGTTCTTCCACAAATCGGGTATTTCGAATTCATCCCGTTAAATGAGAATGCATTGTCCAATGGTCCTGTAGGTTTGACTGAGGTTGAGGTTGGTGAAGAATATGAAGTTGTCCTCACAAACTTTGCAGGTACAATTCCATACATTTCATGTAACTAAAACAAAACAAAACAGAAAATGGTATAAATCCAGAATATTCTTTGATAATTCTCTTTTTCTGTTAGTTAGTTTTATTTTTTAGATTTCCACTTCCTAGCTCTTTGACATTTTCCCACTTTCACCACATCCTCATGCTGTCTTCCATTATTTAGATTATTCTTAGTATTTTGTTTTAGCAGTATAAATAGAGGGTTAACTCTCAATTGTACTGAGAGAAGATTATGAATGAATTATGAGAAAATTGGAGATTCTCCAACAATTTCATGTGTTAGATTCTGACATTTAAAGGTTAAGTTAGAGTGAGATGCTTGGTCTAAGTGGTTTCTATAAAAAAAGCAAAAAGGTTAGAAAATATGATATAAAGGAATTTGGCATTAAAATTTCATTTCTTTGTATACAGGCCTATACCGGTACAGACTAGGAGACAGAGTGAAGGTAACAGGTTTCCACAACTCAACACCAGAGCTTAAGTTTGTGTGCAGAAGTAACCTCCTCCTCACAATAAACATAGACAAGAACACAGAAAAAGACCTGCAGATATCAGTGGAGGAGGCAAGCAAAATCTTAGCCACTGAAAAAACCGAGCTTGTAGATTTCTCGAGCTTTGTTGACAAGTCAATTGAGCCTGGACACTATGTCATCTTCTGGGAACTCACTGATGAGGCTAAAGAAAGCGTCTTGATGGAATGTACCAACTGCCTCGACCGGTCTTTTGTTGATGCAGGCTATGTAGGCTCTAGGAAAGTAGGAGGAATCGGGGCATTGGAGCTTCGTATACTCAAGAGAGGAACATTTACAAAGATTCAAGAGCATTTCTTGAGCTTAGGCACGAACATGAGCCAGTTTAAGACGCCACGTTGTGTAAATCATAACAATAAGTCTGTATTGCAGATCTTGTATAATAATGCTGTTAAGAGCTATTTTAGCTCTGTGTACAATTAAGTAAAAGCTTTCTGTGTAACATAATTTGAATAGTGTGCAGAATTTTGCTTGCAAGTAAGCATGAATCTAGTTTGTGTTATTCTTGTGATTGTTTAATGTTTGATGATTGGAGAAGAAGTTCAGTACAAGTAAAACAGAAGCTGACAAACTAGCAAAGGCTTTTGGTTGAGGCACTGCATTTATATGTTGAAGTTGAAGGTAATGATTAAACATACCGAACAATTTTTTTTTAATGGCTTGTTGAATGACAGGTTTGCTCATCATTGGAAAGGTAGGGCTACTAAGAAATTACTTTCTGTTCCTAATTCCTAACTTTCTACCTTTGGAGTTTAAGATTTATAGACTGTATCAAAATTTTACATTACTGTTATTTTGGCAGTTTGACCTGTATTTAGTCTTTTTATAACCGGCATGATATAATTTGGACAAGAAGTTCCAGTACAGGTAAAACATGAGCTGATAAGCCAGCAAAGGTTTTTGGCTGAGTGCACTGTGCAACTAAGGAAATGATTAAACATACTGAATAAATATCTTTTTCAAAGGACTTGTTGAAGAGGTTTTAGAATCATTGGAAAATATTGTGTGTTTTAGTTAATTAGACTTGAACACTGATTTTTGATTGATTACCATAACTCATAGAAAGGCCACAGTGTAATAATGGTTCAAAAAAATGGTAAAGGGCTACTGAGAAAATACTTTCTGTTCCTAACAATTCTAATTTAAGATTTCTGACAAGTATTGTATCAATTTTCACATTACTGTTATTTTGGCGGTTTGGCATGTGTTTAGTCTTTTATAACAGCACGATTTCTTTGGCCAAAAGTAACCTTTAAATGAGTTCCAACATCCATTAACACTAAACAGGGAAAAATTTCATACGGAACCTAACGGGCTAACATGCAATTGATATTTTCCTTAAAACAAGTAACATGCAAATTATTTCATGTAAAAAATTCTAAAAAATTGTATCACTAAAATTTGATAAGGTGATTAGATTTGCATTTTATAAAGGTGAGTGTATACCACTCCTTTATCTTTAGTCACTTATCAGTAATCACTAGCTACTAACTGCACACAAAATTCCATCTGCACTACCAGATTCAAATTAAATTTGATATGACAACAACATGATCAGAATTATGCCTTTCATCCCCCTTTCCCCGTAAGATGTCAAATGGGAAAATCTTAATACGACATCTATATATTAGAGATGCACATGAATTGAATTTAATCAGATTTAGAAGATAGAAGAATCAGAATAAATAAATTCCACAGCTCCACAAAATCTATCAAGTCAGGGCATTTCTGGATCTCTTTATTAACCCCTTTATGACTATGATGTGAAATCTGATCATGTTTCAATACACCTTTAGAATCTCATCAACCTCCAACAAAACCATATTAAGTCTAGAAACCCAAAATACTTATACTAATCACATAAAGATTAGACCTTTGTACTATAGTTTTCAGTAGCCGCCACTGGACCCACTTTCCTATGTCCAAAAATTAGTGGCTTGGAAATTTATTTATAAATGCTCTTTACTCCTAATCTTCTTCCTCTACATCAAACCCAAATACCTCTCTAGAATTCTTTTGTTCTTTCTAGTTTTAAGCTTCAATGGGGAGTGAGTATTGCATGTTGACAGTAAATGGCAATGCTCGGTCAAGGAAGAGAGTCAGAAAAGCCATGGATTTGGAGATGGGCATGATTAAGAATGCAGAGGTAGAAGAAAGAGGAGAAGAGTTGAGTTCAGAGAAGGTGATAGAGCAATTTGAGGCCATGACCATGGATGCTGAGAGGGTACAAACAGAAGTTCTTCGGAAGATTCTAGAACAAAACAAGGAAGCTGAATACTTGAAGAAGCTAGGATTAAATGGAAAGACTGATCCTGAGACCTTCAAAGCCTGTGTTCCATTGGCCACCTACTCTGATCTCAGGCCTTATCTCGATAGGATCGTTGCGGGAGAGGTCACAGGAGTCCTCACAGGAAAACCAGTCACTACTTTGTCTCTAAGGTAATACTCAGTTAGAAAATTATCATAAGATGAGTTTTGTTTGATATATGGGTAATGCAAAATTTGTGGGTGTTAATTGTTTGCTTAATTAGTTCTGGGACAAGTCAGGGAAAGCCCAAGATTTGCCCTTTTACTGAAGACTCAATGGATGCTTATGTTCAATCCATGATCACCTCTTATGCCTACAGAAGCAGGTAAAAATAAAGCTAAATCTCTTCTTAATTTTATTTTAATCTAGTTTTACATGAATTTTGTTGGTATATTGCTGCATAGTATTGAAGAAACTGCTCTAGTGTTATTGTGGTTTTAGAAGACTCAGATTCGATTCCCATTCAGCATAACTAAACAGTCTAAAATGTTTTCTAGAAGAACTACCTACAACAACCATAACATATTTGATCAACTTTGTTTTGAATGAGCTTTTCTTTTTAGGTGATATCAAATCAGTATTGGTGTGATTCATGCTGTTACCCCCTAATTAAAATACTCCATTTCACATTATTTCTAAGTTAAAAATCATTTTCAGAGTTGGTGTCTTGGTGATGGGTATAATTTTCTTTGACTATATTTCGACTAGACAACCATGCAAATGACAGGGTTTTCCATACTAACTATCTTTGTGACTTAGCCACTTCCAAACAAGGACCAATCATAAGACATAGCTGAACCAAAGGCCTTTGCTTTTCTGGTCCCATATCAGTTTCTTTATTCACCAAAATGTCTTCTTTATCATAATATTATATCTGCAATCATGGGCATTGGGCAAGCCTTAATTCATCTTTTTGTATTGAGAAAGCTTAATGCCCATCCTAATTGCAATATAGTTGGAATATTTAATTGGATAACTACTACTTACAGGTAAGAAAGCACATAAGTAGTGGATGTTAGTATGTCACAAATGTGAATTAAAGAATGCTTAAGATATCTCCTTTCCACTATTTTCTTCTTACAAGAGACTTTTCTTTAAACTTTGCAAATTAACTCAATAGAATTGCTTTGGAAGATTTACTCTCTTTGCCCAAAGATCAGAAGTTCAAATTCTATGACATACATCACTTAACTATGATTGATAAAACTCAACTTGCTAGAAAATGCAAAAGAGAATAATTTGTCTAAGTCTTATCCATCAAGTCCATATCTTTTCTGTATGTAAATCTTGCTGCTTTCCCCACTCAAATCTGTTGGGTGATCATGTAGGGTATACCCAGTTGATGAGACCAAAATGTCCCTACAGTTCCTTTACATCAGCAAGAAGTCACAAAACAAAGCTGGCCTTGTAACTGGGCTAATCAGCTCACACATAATCAGCCATCCCAAGTTCAAAAATGCCTTCAGGCCCAAAAGAGCCAGCCCAGATGATGTCCTATGGGCTCCTGACCCAGCCCAAGCACTCTACTGTCACCTCTTATTGGGCCTGAAAAATCGCCACCAAATCCAGTACATCTTCTCAGTCTTTGCACACAACATGGTAACTGCATTCCAAACCCTTGCTCAAGTATGGGAAGAGCTTTGCCATGACATTCACCATGGCTCACCCAGCATTAACAGGGTCACATCTGAATCACTGCGGGACGTCGTTGCATCTCATTTGGGCCTTCCCGACTCGAATACAGCAACCGAGATTTACGACATCTGTGCTGGCTTGGCTAGAAGGAGTTGGGAGAGCTTGGTGCCAAGTCTTTTTCCCAATGCCAAGTATGTTTTGGGTGTCATGACAGGAACTTCTGAGCATTATTTGGGTAAGATCAAGTTTTATGCTGGAGGCTTGCCATTAATGGGGATGGACTATGGAGCTACCGAGGGATGGGTGGGTACTAATATCCACCCTAAAGTCGCCCCTGAAATGATCAACTTCACGGTGGTTCCGAACATTGCCTACTTTGAGTTCATACCTATGGATGAGATCAGAGCTGAGAAAGATGGAGTAAGAGCTGATCTTCACCCGGTTGGGTTAACCGACGTTAAGGTTGGTCAGACTTACGAGCTCGTCTACACCAACTTCCAAGGTAGTAAATTAGTAATGCACGAATTTTTTTCAAATTTTCTTAAGCTTCTTACTACGCAAATCTTATTTTTTGTGTTTGTGTTGCATTAGGCATGTACAGGTATAGATTAGGAGATTGGGTGAAGATAACAAGCTTCCATAACTCGACCCCAGTGATCAAATTCCTCTGTAGAGGAGATGTGATGCTCTCAATCCACATTGACAAGACGACGGAGAAGGATTTACAGGGTGCAATAGAGAAAGCAAGCGAGCATCTAACAATGGAAGAGATTGAGCTGATTGATTACACCAGCCAAGCAGAATTGAGTTCTGAAAAAGAGCACTATGTCATATACTGGGAGCTCAATAGTAGTCTCAGCAACGACTTAACGTTGCAGAAATGCTGCAGTAGCTTGGACACAGCGTTTTCTGACTTGGGATATGTAACGAGTCGTGCATCCAAGACTATTGGTCCTCTTGAGCTAAGAGTTGTAAGGAGTGGAACCTTTAAGAAGGTAATGGAATTCTACATAACCTCCTTGGAAGGTTGTAATGTGGTTCAGTTCAAGATGCCAAGGTGTGTTAAGAATGAGGCTGTCTTGAAAATCTTCAAGGATAATGTTGTCAAAAGCTACTTCAGCACAGCTTACCAATGAAGTCTAGGTAGCTTTATGTGTAAAATTATGTGGTTTAGTTTAAATTAATGGGGAAACTGGCTATAATACATGGTATGTAAATGTAATTGTATGCCTCAGTCTGCAAGAAACAGAGATTAATTGAAACATTTTACGCCATCAAACAATCACAGAAGACAGGTCTGTAGACAGCAGTAAATTGCCCTTTGGCAGATAAAAACAAGCAACATCCAACATACTTTGAAGAATTCCCTGATAGCTGCTTGATCTTTGTTGGTGATGCAAAACTCTTCATTTCCTGCCACCTCCAAACAGATAATCCAGAGAAGATTCACCGCCCGGGGCAGCCTGAACTTTAGTTGAGGGTCGATCCTGCAACAAAAATCAATCATCATCAATAATCTGAAGCATCAAGCTTAAGCTGCAGTGATATACAAGTGACAGAAACAATACCGTGATGAAATTGCCACAGTTTTGGCCCTCGGCACGGAGATAGTTGTTTGTAGCGCTTCGATTGCCTCCAGCTGGACTATGTTTGAGTGCATCTATAGGTTGAGGATCATTCATAGTCACAGGCACTTCCACTGGAGCAGGAGCAGGAGCAGGTGCAGGTGCAGGCGAGGCATTTCTAGCAGCAGGTTTTGGAGCTTCATCAGCACCTCCAAAAAGGTAGCCTAATGAGCTTTGACCTCCTCCACTGCTCACTCCACGCCCCATATCTGATGAAATTCTCGGATAGTAAGATTACAGTTCACTTTTTTAAACAGAAAGAGAATCATACATAGCTTGACTAATAAACACAACAATGCACATTCAAATTGACTCAGCAGAACCTATTGAAAACACTGATCAGATGAAAAATTTACCGGTTGCAGCAGATCATCAAAAAAATCCAAAGCCATTAACCTAATGAGAGCCATGCTCGATTTGGATCGTGATCAGCATAGGTTTAAGAATACGAGAAACTCTACTGAAATACATAAATTGGATATGCAACATCCAATTTAAACAAAACAGCATCAAATATGGCCATCAAATTCCAGAAAATGCTTGTACAAATTGGAGCAAAACAAATGCTGCAGTATAAGCAATCAAAATTCACAAATCAAAACAGTTTTTCAGCTCATACGATTCAAAGAACAACAGAAATTCGCTCATACAACTCACAATTCCCTTTCGATACCAAAATTTTAAACAGCTGACGCATAAATCAAGCAAGAATTCAGCAGAAACATGGAGAAAAGAAGAAGAATTGTACCTGGAAAAATAAATGAAGAATCTGATGCAGACTCCGTAAGAAAGAGGAACAAATTCGCAGAGACAACGAAGGAGAGATGCGGATGACAGCTGAGGCATTTTCGGAGTTAATATAGGGTTCCCTTGCAGCCGTTGGTGGTTGTTTTCCGTCGGTGCGGTTTATTTTTAATTTTTTAGGTGTAGAATTTCAGTTTGAACTTTGTTGGGCCTAATACAAAAACGTGGGCCGTAAATGACCAATGAAAAAATAAGTATGCTGTAGGATTTGAGGCCCAGGCCTGTCAATCTCCGTAGCCCAGACAGATGAAGTAAGAATGAATGATAGCTAAGAATTTTCAGATGGGAAACCATAACAAAACATGAAATAGATCCTTCATCTCATGTGTCAAAGCATGAAATTAAATTTAGGGTTTAAAATTTCTTTAAAAATGATTTTATACTTTGACACAAGATTTGTAGAGAATCCGGACCGCGAAGCGCGAGAGTGTCGTCTCTCTTCTCACAAAAAAAGAAGAAGAGAATCTCGACTGAAAGAGATTGACTCTAGTTACGATCAAGATGATCGATTACTTAGAAGAATACTACGAACATTCCAAACATATGTTATAAGTGGTACACGTACATATTGTGACTATTGAATGTGTATATGAATCACTATATTTGTGTGCATGAGTTATTAACATATATATATATATATATATATATAGTATTAATCTAAAATTTCATCCTAGTAGAACTTTTCGTACAAGTTTATGCATATTTCATAAGTGTACAAGTTTTTCATTTGTGTATACCTTTTTCTATAGTTAGGCCCCGTTCGGCAAGTATGAGCAAAATGGGGGTTGAAGCTGTTATGAAGCATATGCTGATGTCATTAATGATTGTAACCCAGGCAGCTATATAAGGCTACTGGTGAAATGTATCTTGTAACAACTTACCAAACAAGAAATACATGATAGAGATTTTCCCCAATTCTGTTTCTCGATGCTTTTAGGTTCATATGGTATCAGAGCACATGCGCTCAATTTCCGTTCGCTTCCGCAGCAAATTCTCATCTGAATCAGTATCTGTAATTCATTGATTCTGATGGAAAACCTAAAAGAACTGAATCGAAGAAATGGAGATAATACGGATCAACAACATCAGTCGTATGCCGATCCACTGTTTCTTTCAAATTAAGACACACCTGGAGCACAATTGGTGGTGAATCAGTTCGACGACGACAATTTCTTGAGCTGGAGTCACGCTGTTCATCTGGCGCTTGGCACGAAGAACAAGACTGGATTTCTGGATGGATCTTGTTCTATGCCACCTCGAGGTACGAGTGATTATCAGCGTTGGATTCGTTGTGATTTCATGATACGCTGTTGGATAACAAATTCTTCGAGCAAGAATTTATGTGATGGATTCATGTATGTGCGATCTGCGAAGGAACTTTGGAGTGAGATTCTTGAGCGTTTTGGTCAAGCAAATGGCCCGCTCTTGTTCCAACTTCGCAGAGAGCTTATCAATCTTTCTCAAGGAAATCTTTCAATTGCCAATTACTATGGAAAATTGAAGAAGATTTGAGATACAAAGTCTTGAAGGCTTACTTGATTGTACCTGTGGTGCTATGAGTAGATGTGTCTGTGATTTTCTCAAGATAATAATGGAACAGGATAATCGTAATCGAGTGTTGCAGTTTCTTCTTGGCCTCAATTATGGTTATGAGAATGCTGTAAACAATGTTTTGTCCATGGATCTGATGCCTTCTATTAACAAAGCTTACTATCTGGTTCAACAAGTGGAACGCCAGAAGATGATTAGTGGTGTTACTGATGTAGTCACAGATTCCAGTGCCTTGGCTGCTCATAAAGGGACTGGATACACAAGTGAGGAAAAGAAAGACTACAAGAAAGCTAGAGCAGATGAAAAAGCAAAGAAGCAATGCTCCTTTTGCAACATGAAAGGTCATACTGTTGATCAATGCTTCAGAGTAGTAGGATATCCGGAATGGTTTAAAGGAAAGAAAGAGGGTAGCAAAGTTGTTAAAGTGCATATGACAGAGCAGGCAGACTCTCCTCTTTGCTCTTCTTCAAACCAGAACATTAATCACAGTATGTTGTCCATGTGCCATGAGATGATGAGATTCTTGAAAACTTAGGGAGGCACTGGTTTTATTGATGATGGTTTTGCAGGTAACAGTTCTTTTGCCTTGTCTTCTTCTCGTGTTTCAGACACTTGTGATTGGATAATTGATACAGGGGCTTCAGATCACATGGTTTGCAATACTAACCTGCTTAGTTCTCAGAATAAACTTGCTAAACCTATTAGAGTATGCTTGCCTGATGGTAGTGATAAAATTGTCACAAGGTGGGGACTGTTAAGTTGGCAGGGAATTTTGATCTCAAAAACATTCTTATTGTTCCAGAGTTCAAACACAATCTGTTATCTGTGGGAAAGTTATTGGATGACACAGACTTGAGGGCTATTTTTGACAAAAGTTCTTGTGCTTTTCAGGACCCTGAGAGTGGTCAAGTGCTCTTTACTGGAAAAAGAGAGGGCAATTTATACAAGAAATTTACAAGCACAAAAGTTGTCAAGAAGCTGACTGATAGTCAGAAAGTTCCTACTATTTTTAGTTGTGATGTTTCTTCTAAGAACAATGGCATTAGCAATAAAGATTGTAAAGCAGTTATACCTAGCATTCCTCAAGCTTTGTTACATGCTAGATTGGGGCATGCCTCTTGTTGTAAACTACATCATGTTGATAAGAGTTTGTTTTCTGCTGATACAAGCATTATATGTGACACTTGTGTTTTAGCAAAACAACATAGAACTCCTTATAATAGAAGTACTTTTGTTGCTAAATCCATTTTTGAACTTCTTCACATGGATTTGTGGGGGCCTTACAAAACCCCATCTTTGTCTGGAGCTACTTACTTCCTGACTATAGTTGATGACCATAGCAGAGCCACATGGACTAGGCTGCTCAACAATAAGCAACAGGTGTTTGCTGTCATAAGGCAGTTCATATTATTTGTGGAGCATCAGTTTTCTGTTAAAGTGAAAGTGGTTAGAACAGATAATGGGATGGAGTTTGTTCAGCAAAGTATGGCTCAATTTCTAGCAGAGAAAGGAATTCTTCATCAGAAATCAGCTCCTTATTGTCCACAACAAAATGGTCGTGTGGAAAGAAAGCACAGACACTTGGTGGAGACTGCCAAGGCAATTAGGTTCAATGCTAATCTTCCTCTTTCATTTTGGGGTGATTGCATACCAGGGGCCACACACCTAATCAATTTGCTACCTACTGCCATACTTACCTGGAAGTCACCTTATTCTGGTTTGTATAATAAGGAACCTGACTACACTTCTCTTAGAGTCATTGGCTGTCAATGCTTTGCTTTGATTCAAAGAGGCCCAAGAGACAAATTTGCTCCCAAATCCAGGAAATGCATATTTCTTGGATATCCTCTTGGCCAAAAAGCTTTCAAAGTTTATGACCTTGAATCCAAACAAACTTTTATTTCCAGAGAAGTCACCTTTCATGAAACTATTTTTCCCTACAAAAATAATCAGCCACCTATTCCTATACCTCCTCAAACAGACTCTTTACCTTTTGTCAACCTTACTGATGATGTAGTCATACACAGTGACTCATCTTCTCCTACTATTTCACCTACTCTTGATATTTTCCCAAACACTTTACCTACTTCTCCTTCACCCACTCCCACTATTCCTCAACCCATACCTCCTAGGAGGTCCTCTCGGTCAGTCATCATTCCACAAAAGTTCACTGATTTTGTTTGTCCCACACTGCCACAAAACACACCTTCTGTTTCCTTTATTGATACTGACCTTGGAGATTTATCTCATTATTCTCTTGAGTATGTGGCATCCCTATCCTAAGTTCTTGCTGTGAAAGAGCCTTCCACTTATGCTCAAGCTGTTAAAGACCCTAAGTGGGTTGAAGCAATGCAAAAGAAACTGGATGCCTTAGAAGACAACCATACTTGGGAACTAACTAGTCTTCCAGAGGGAAAACATGCCATTGGCAACAAGTGGGTATTCAAAGTTAAGTTTTGTCCTGATGGTTCAGTGGAAAGATTCAAGGCTCGGCTGGTAGCTAAGGGCTTTAATCAACAATATGGGAAAGATTACAAAGATACTTTTTCTCCTGTTGTGAAATTCACCATTGTTAGGATGTTTCTTGCTATTGCTGCAGTTAAGGATTGGCCCATACATCAATTGGATGTAAATAATACCTTCCTTCATGGCTTCTTAGATGAGGAAGTCTTCATGGTGTCTCCTCCAGGATACACCAAAGTTGCTCAAGGGCAAGTTTGCAAGCTCACCAAGTCTTTATATGGACTTAAACAAGTCTCTCGCCAATGGAATATTGAATTGGTTAAGCATCTTCGTCAGCTAGGCTTTGTTCAATCTTACTATGATTATTCTCTTTTCATTTTAAAAGTGGATAAAGGGATAATTGCAGCTTTAGTCTATGTTGATGACTTGCTCTTGGCTGGTGATGATCTTGACAAGATTGCAGAGGTTAAAGCTTCACTTCATTCTGCCTTCACCATCAAAGACTTGGGCTTGATCAGGTACTTTCTAGGCTTGGAAGTGTCTCGATCATCTGCTGGGATTTTATTGAACCAAAGAAAGTATGTCCTAGATATATTGACAGACACAAATATGTCTACTGCTAAAGCCACGCCTTTTCCTTTGCCCAAAGGACTGCAGTTGTCTATAGAAAAAGGTGATCTCCTTCCTAATCCAAAGAGTTACAGAAGATTAGTTGGGCGTCTTCTATATCTCAACATGACCAGGCCTGATATATCATATTTTGTGCAGCATCTGAGTCAGTTCCTGAGTGCTCCCAGACTTCCTCATATGCAGGCTGCTCTCCATGTTGTCAGGTATCTTAAAGGCTCTCTGGACCTTGGCTTGTTCTATTCTGCTGATTCTCTCTTGACTATTACCTCCTTTTGTGATGCTGATGGAGGAACATGTGAGTTTAGCAGTCGAGCTGTTACTGGTTTCTGTAATTACCTAGGATCTTCCCTCATCTCTTTGAAGACCAAGAAACAGAAGACAGTCTCGAAGTCCTCTGTTGAGGCTGAATATAGAGCCATGTCTATTACTGCCAATGAATTAGTGTGGTTGGAGAGTTTACTCACTACATTTGGTATCTCTCCCTCTCTACCTATTCCTTTGTTCTGTGATAATCAAGTTGCACTGCACATTGCCTCTAATCCAGTGTTTCACGAGAGAACGAAACACTTGAAAATAGACTGTCATTATGTTAGGGATAAGCTGTTGGAAGGTTTTATTTCTACTCATCATGTTCGTTCTACAATGCAGTTAGCTGATTTGTTAACTAAATCATTAGGAGAACAACAACATAAATTTCTAGTGTCCAAGTTAGGATTGGTTAGTCATCTACCCATTCCAACTTGAGGAGGGGATATGAAGATGTCATATGCTGATGTCATTAATGATTGTAACCCAGGCAACTATATAAGGCTACTGGTGAAATGTATCTTGTAACAACTTACCAAACAAGAAATACATGATAGAGATTTTCCCCAAAATCGTTTCTCGATGCTTTTAGGTTCATAGCTGTATTAAGTGGGTTGAAGTTGCTCATTTTGCTTCATCTGAGAGATAACTTATGTAAAAGCTGTATCAAGTGGGAGTTTAAGTTGATTGAAATTAAAGTGGAGAGGTAGCATAATATTTACCGAACCAGGCCCCACAATTCAATAATTTGTACTCCTTCCATCCCCAAATGTTCTTCTCATTGTAATTTTTGACACTATTCACTTTATAAGAGAATCTTCGATATATCGTCCAATATATAAGAAAAAACATAGTAATATTAGATCTTATTTGATTCGTCTCGGCGAGAACTTTAACAATATCAAAATTTTATAATTTTTATTAACGTATATTTGGAGATATTAACATTACAAAACGTGTCTCGACAAATGTGTAAGAAGAGAATGAGAATAACATTGAGTAAATAATACTGAGCATACAAACAAACAAAAAATAGGCATACTGGCTAGTCGATAGCTACTACTCTATAGCTGTCTTTCAGAAGTACAAAATGTGAACAATTTTAAACAATAATAATACAACCAAAACATATGTAAAGGTTTAATTGGTGGGTGACCGGCTACTGGAAATGTAGGAACGTCGGTTTCTTCTTCCGGTGGTGGAGAAGATTTGTTCATGTCTCATTATCCAAAATCTCTCAATTTCTTCTGGTTTTCGACCGGGTAACCGACCCGCTATCAACCCCCACCTGCATGTCAGTTCATATAGGAGTGTATGATTTACAATAATCATCAATTTCTCTAGTACTACGTACGTACTTAATCAAGTGCACTAGTGCAGATTATGTAATTTGTCAATTCCTCCTACCTACTATCATAGTTCAGACTGTTTAGTTCATACTAGGAACTTATACAACCTTAAAAATGTAATCAGCAGCTTAAATAATGTAATCACTGCTGATTACATTATTTAACTGGCCCAAGTACAAATTCTACAACACCAAGAATCATGAACTCATCTATCATACTCCCTCCGTCTCATAATATACTGTCCACGTTGACTGAGCGGATTGTCGATGCACGTTTTGCGTCGTTAAATATCTCTTACCACAAATTATTAAAAGTTAAAAAGTTTTGATATTGTTAAAACATTTAATTAGACGAATCAACAACACTCATATGACTATATTTAATATTTTTTATTGTATATTGGACAAAAATGCAAAGATTTTATTGAATCATGAATAAGGTCGAAAAATGAAATAGACACTATTTTATGGTAAGGAGGGAGTAGTAATCAACATGGCCGACATAAGGAAAATTTACTCGACAATTACAAATTCCAAAACACACAAATGCAGTTTTGTAAACAGAGATTATTGGATTTTAAGCTGAAGTGTTTGAATACTGCAGTAAAATGAATATTAATATTACCTCTCACCAACAAGCCTATACATCCTGTAAATGAGATCTTCTTCTTGCTCAGTCATGTTTATAAACTCCCACTCTACACTGCTCACTTCTGCAAGAAAAAGAGATCCATTTTCAGATAATCATCATCCAAAAAGCAATACCCAGATGATAGATTTTCAAAAAATGGCCAGACAAGTGCAAGAAAAGATAGCAATACCCTTAAATGAATGTAAAAAAATCTGAGCAGACAATACCTGGAGAACTGCAGCAGCTCTCTTCTGTTTTAGGTTGTTTCCTTCTTCGTCTATCCATTTTATATGTTGAAGAAGCTAGGCAAAGTGAGGAAACTTCACAAAAGTTGGTGCATTTAATGTAATGGATCAGGCGAAGGAAACACAATCTAAGGTAAGAAAGAAGAAAAAATAATGATGGATTGAGTTTCCAGCCAGCTTCAGCTTGTTTTTATAAGCTAAGCTAAGTTAGCAAAGAAATTGAATAGTCCGTACCCTGATTTAAAGTCTGTACTTTAATTTTTACTGGATTTATATGAGTTGCATCGAGTGAAGAGCTGGGTTAGATTGAGAGATGGAACGGCAGTTCCTACCAAACAAACATTCAATAAACAACAACAATAGAACTTTCAACTTTCTAAATCTGCATGTACTATTAAATTTGTTCTCCATGGTTTGACCAGTAGCTAGTTGTTGATTCTTCCATCTTCTTCAACCCAGCCTTCTTGCCTTCTTCTGCTACTATTCTATATTCTCTTATCATGGCAAACTTAATCATTGCACTATAGTGTATAAAGTGGAGTTTAAGTATAAGAAAGAACATTCAGCATCTGACAACTGAATAAGTGTTAGCTACAAGCTATAGCATATCAGTCACTATTAAATTTAGTTTTAGTAACACTTACATTTGGCTAATAATTGTATGTTTTTTTCCAATAAAGAGGATAAGATAGGTTGCAAACCAGTATAGTTTACAAAAAATCTAAGCTGTACCATCCATAACATGTCAGTATGTTATTTTAGTTGTTTACAGCAAAGCAAATATGCCTACAAGTTGCCATCCATATGCAGGCCTACAATGTTTGGCTATAATATGAATGGAAGATCGATCTCATATAGTCGGCTCGTATGCCAAAAAAAGTTAGAGGAATCAAAATGATGAAAATATTTGACAAGGTCAGAAAAGTTCGTACTCGTTTCAGATATTGTTTAACATGATTCTATCAAGTTTAATGAACTTGTATCTCAAATTCTCAACTACTGCAAAATATATAGAGCAAGTGATCCAACTGTTTTTTAGCTAAGCTACACCAGAAATCACCATTAAAGGCAAAAAAAAATGTTCTCTTTGTAAAAATGGCATTGCTCCTTCATTTCTTGTATCTGATCTGATGCCATTCTATTGCAATTTTCACGAGCAGTGTTGAAGATAGCAAGTGTAGGTTAATTGCATCTAAAACATTTTTTATTCTTGGAATGGTGCTGTGAATAACAATAAAACAGAAACTGTGGTTAGTTAACAATGTCCCTTATGATACTGATCATTTCTTAATCCATAATCGGAATATGAAATAACAGAGCAGGATTTGTATACCTTTAAAGCAACCCTCACAGAAGTAACCCCTGCATTTGGTAAAAACTGGATCAACAATAGACTGCATATGAAGCATGCAAATGTGTTTCATATAGAAAAAAAACTAGAGTAGTTGACCAACGCCATTTTCCATATGCTAGAATTATAGCAAAAATGTGTTTCATATGAAAAAATTGTAAAACATGTGTGGTATTTTTTGGGGCTTTTAAACCCGCACCCACTTTTTTATATCTCACAAATGTTTTGAGCTCATCCTAAATGCGTCCAAACAAGCTAGGTCGTTTTTTTTGTATTCAGGGCCCAAAACTAAACCGAGTTTTTAGGACGTGGATGTTGCTTAAAATATTATAATGTAACTTTTTTATACAAGTGTATTTAGGACGCTATTGTGTAAACCATATAAGCAAATGTTATGAGGAGAGAGATAGCGCGACAGGTAACTTCTTTTAATACAAAAGATTCAACTTAATTTTTGATGTTTCATCATCAACACTACATTACGAAGGTCTCAAACACCTCATTCATCTATCATCTATCATCTATCATCTATCATCTCTTCCTTCTTCCATCGTTTTCATCGAATTCTCCTATTTGCTCGTAGTTTAGGGTTCGTATTCTAATAGGTCGTTAATCTCCGATAATATTTGTTTTAATTTTCTTTTGGACATTGTATATATTTTTTTGGGTCTGAAAAGGACATTGTATATTGTTTGTGAAAATATCCTCCTGAGTCAAATAATGTTATCTCTTCTTCCTCACTCCAAGCCGCGGAGTAACGGATAATCAGAGGGTTTTGCAAAACCCTACTGAAACTGTCTTCAATCCAACCCCTTTCTCTCTTCGTCTAAATTATCTGGTAAGCTATCTTCCTTCTCTCTATTTTCTTATTTCTGCATAGCTTGTTAAATTAATCAATCAGTTCCATACCAAATGGATTCCAAACTCTTCACTTCTCTACCCAAATCATCTCCTTCTGCTACCTCTTTCCCATTTTTCCTGTCCCATAAATCCTGCAATTTCCTTCTTAATCGAAAGCCCCCACAAAGTTCGAGCCTTTGTTTCTCCCTAAAGTCTTCCAATTGCTGTTCATTTCTGGGTCAGACGTTGAATTTCGATAGGTCTACTTTGTGCACTGATAGGAGAACCCATGTTAGGGATTTCTCAATTAGGGCTGCATTGAAAAGAAGGAAAGAACTGCCCTTTGATAATGTGATTCAGAGGGACAAGAAACTGAAAATGGCTATGAAAATTAGGAAAATTTTGTTAAGCCAACCTGATAGGATTATGCCTCTACGTGAATTGGGTAAGTTCAGGAGGGAGCTAGGGCTTCAGAAGAAGCGTCGTTTCATCGCCCTTTTGAAAAAGTTTCCAGGTGTTTTCGAGGTTGTAGAAGAAGGTGTTTATTCCTTAAAATTTAGGATGACAGCTGAGGCTGATAGGCTGTATTTAGAGGAGTTAAAGCTTAGGAATGAAATGGAGGGATTGCTTGTTATAAAGCTGAGAAAACTCCTTATGATGTCTATAGATAAGAGTATACTGCTCGAAAAGATTGCTCATCTGAAGAGTGATCTTGGTCTCCCAACTGAGTTTCGTAACACGATATGCCATAGGTATCCGCAGTACTTTAAGGTTGTCTCAACAGATCGAGGCCCGGCATTGGAGCTAACTCATTGGGATCCAGAGCTTGCTGTGTCAGCAGCTGAGTTGGCGGATGATGAGAATCGTGCTCGGGAGTCGGAAGAGAAGAATTTGATAATTGACAGGCCTCCAAAATTCAATGTGGTTAAGTTGCCTAAGGGTCTTAAGCTTTCCAAGGGAGAGATGAGGAGGATTTGTCAGTTTAGGGATATACCTTATGTGTCGCCTTATTCAGATTTTTCGGAACTGAAACAAGGGACTGCTGAGAAAGAGAAGCATGCTTGTGCAGTTGTTCATGAGATGCTTAGTTTGACTGTTGAGAAGAGAACTCTTGTTGACCATCTCACTCATTTTAGGGAGGAGTTTCGGTTCTCACAGCAGCTTAGAGGGATGCTGATCAGGCACCCGGATATGTTTTATGTCTCTTTGAAGGGAGATAGGGACTCGGTTTTCCTTCGGGAAGCGTACCGTGATTCTCATTTGATTGACAAGGATAGGTCTTTGCTTATAAAGGAGAAAATGCGTGCGCTTGTTGCAATTTCCCCAAAGAGAGGGACTAGGATAACGAATCTGAATGGATTAGAAAAGGCGAAGGATGAGGAAGAGGAAGAGGGGAGTGATGAGGAAGGAGAGGATTGGTCTGACATTGATAGTATATTGGATAATGATGATGAAGACGAAGATGAGGAAGAGTATGAGGATGATTGGAGCGAAGAGGATGATGTGCCTCCTGATTTTAATGATGATGGCGACAGTAGTGTCAAATTGAGATCCAAGAAACCAGCTAAGAAAGTGGAGGCTGTAACAAACAAGGAAGAGAGTCAAAACCTTGTCTTCCCTGATGGGCGGCCCCGAGAACGTTGGTAAAAGTTGGATGTGGCATCTTAAAATTCAGTTGGAAACACATTATCCATCTTTGAGGAACATTTTTGCACCATGAACCATATGCTCTGTATGTCTGTTGGATAAGCCCTTGTTGATGTTAGTTTGAATTGGAAGCTATGATATAGTTCCTCACTGGTAAATGACTTTCTTGCGTCTTATATGTTATCCTTCAGTGTCAAACTGTAACTTCCATTCAAATAGAAGCTTTCATGTAACTTATTCTTGATCGATATATGCAGGAATACATGTAATATATTCTTAATTATTTATCTTCATGGATGCTGTCTTATATGTGACCCCTCTTTGTCAAACTTTAGTAATTGATCTTCATGGGTGTTGCTTTATTTGATGCCAAAGTGTAGCTTCCATTGAAATAGAAGCCCTTGTTGATGCTAGTTGCTTGCATATATCAACTAGTTACACCATGAGAATGTTTTTCCTCATCAGATTTGCAACTCAAAAGACACAAACTTTTGTGCACTAGGCTTTTAAGAAAATGCATTACTTTGGTTTGGCCAAGAACCCTAAAAAGAAAGCAAGTTGCAAAAATTTACTTTTGTGATGCACATCATTTGCCCCATGAATCTTTTTTATCAGCCTGATTCCTTCAAGTTATAAGTTAGCAAGAACAGGAACAGTGCAAGACCTTGATACAGAAAACACAACAAAAACCAGAAAGAAAATTTCCATAGCTAAGGAAAGTCAGAAGTTGCATGCATATACAGAAACACAGAGTAGAGTTTCAGTTGTACACAAAATCACAATCTGGACACATAATTTAACATTAAGAGAGAAGATAACACAGGCAAACATATCCAGTTGCAATCTTCTCCATCGAACAGGCTTTGTTTCTCCAACCACACATTCCTGACTATGTACATCGACACTAAGTAGGAAGGCCGAGGAGGAGCTCAGCTCCTTGTTGTATCAACAACTACCCGTACTAGGTATATCCATGGACCCACAAAACCCAGAAACCGTTCTTCGATCATGAGATCAGAATCCTGCAGTAGCAGACTGGGTTCGTTTATTGTGTAGGCATTCTTTCTGAGACGTCGGCCAAAGAGATGAGGTTACAGTTGATTAGGGCCTTGACAAAGCAGATTGTCTCGTCCTTTGTGTTGCCTTCGGGTACATCAACCACAAATGACTCAATAACTAAGGTCCCTGGTCTCTCATCTATTATCTCAGGATGTAATGTCACAATAGAAGAGTAGTTCTGTAAAAAGAATGAACATAACAAAGTCAAGTCATGGCTCCATGATTTGTTATTCATTATGTAGCTTAAACAATATGTAGATAAATCTAGAAGTCTTGATTGAGTAGCACTTTTTGAAACATAATCTTAATTTAGTCAGGTTGATAATCTTAAATTAGTCAGGATGAAGAATTCTATGAATGCAGGAATACTTTTCGGAGGTGCAGTGATGAGCATCTTTATCTTTTAACCTGGGAATAAAGAGTCAATCTTAAAAAGAAGAATTCTCTCAAAAGGACATCAGTTTTCATCTAATTGGACCCTCCCATAAAGGCCAAGTATGATTTCATATTAATCAATGAAAAGACAAAAGGCTTTTGGTGAGCAATAACAATATTACCTTAAGCCTGTGATCGCCACCAACGATTCTGATGCCGAAGATATGCTCCTCATCGTCTAGAAGCTCCAGCCTCTCAGTGCTGGTTGTAGCTGGTAGACCTGATTTCACATTCACTTCTCTCAAACTCCCAATTTTAAGCTCCCCATTCATGGTGCACCTGCTTACAAACGGCTTGTATTTCTGTGGCTGATCAAATCCTCTTACCAGAGACCACACCTGATCAGAGAATCACTGGATTAAGTACATGCACAACTTATAACTGCAAACCAGAAAACATCTAATAGCACAGAGCTACAAGAACACGAATCTGATGAGATCTGAAACTCTAGACAAAAGAAAGTCTAAGCTCTTATCCATCCTGCAAAAATGTGAAGTTCTCTCCTAAAATGCAGGAGAAAAACTCAACATAACATTTCTACAACAAAGAATCACAACTCTATTAGAATGAAAAGCATCAAATTTCCTCTACACCACAAGAAAATTGCGGAAGAACACCTGATCAAAGAATGCACAGTACATACATGCACAAGTTATGATTGCAAAACACAAAAACATCTAATAGCACAGTTCACAATGATTAAGCAATAGCAAAAGAAAGTTTAAGCTTTTATCTATCCTGCAAAAATGTGAAATCCTCTCCTAAAACGCAGGAGAGAAACTCCAAGAAAATATTTCTACAACAAAAAATCACAACTCTTTTTGAATGAAAAGGACAAAATTTCCTCTACACCACAAAAAAATTGCTGAAGAACACCTGATCAAAGAATGCACTGGATTTTAGTACATGCACAGTTTATGATTGCAAACCACAAAACATCTAATAGCACAGAACAACAAGAACACGAATCTGATGAGATCTAAAACTCTAAAGCACTAGCAAAAGAAAGCTCAATCCATCCTGCAAAAATGTGAAATCCTCTTCTAAAAATTCAGGAGAAAAACTTCAAGAAAACATTTCTACAACAAAACCAATGATCACATCAAAATTTCCAGAGAAGGGAAAAAAATAAGCCAGTACATGGTCTTAGCACTCAATTTTTCCAAAATCCAACAGAAATTCAAGAATCAAAAGATAGATCAAAGAGCTTACGATGTCAACTGGAGCCATAATATGCATGGTGAGAGCAGAAGAGCACTGATTCTCCTCAACAACATGCCTATGGTGCTTCGAGATGCACTGAGACTCCATTTTTGGCTGCGAATTTGCTTCAATTAATCGCTAGAAAGACAGCCGACAATGTCCACCATTGAAATGGAAGTGGGCATGAAATAGGTGGGGGAGATTTTAAAATTAAACGGATTTGCTGGTCCTCACATGTAATTTGTCCTTTTCCGTTATATTTTAATTGGGAAAAATGAATTTCACGCAGCGGTCAGATTTTGTAACGTGACAGACCAATCAGATTGCAGGAATGAGTTTTTTACGCGTAGTTGTAATTTGCAAGTTGTTTATTGGACGGACTACTTTTCTATTGGGCTTTTTGAGAACGTGAGCCCACTATCTGTCCACTTTGAACTTGACTTTTTATTTATTTACAGTCCTTCATGTTTAATTTCTTTGTTTACTTTTTTTGAGCCCCAATTTCTTTGTTTACTGAACATGAATGAACAAAATACTAAAATAGTGGGTAGATGAAGATAAGCATGCATGCATGCAATGCAAATTGAAAGCAACCTTATCTCTTTTGTTTTGAATTTTTTTTTTGCAGATAAACTTGACAGAAGAGGAAAATGTAACAGACTGTGGTCAAATTTTTGGCACTATCATTCACGTCTTTTACTGTAGGTGAAGTTTCATTGTTAATTTGTGATTTGACCGGCCAAGCTCAAGCATTGAGTTAGGTCAAAAAGTTGCAACTGTATCACCGGCCTTCTTGATTAAGACATGATTATGATTGAGTTTACTTGTAATTCACTTCGTTGACCGGTAATCATGCTCATGATTCGGAACCGTCGGTTATGAAATCATAACCGATGTTTCCAATTCTAAAAAATCTTGAACCAAAATTGATTTGTTTTAACCATTTCAGTTACAGTTTCAACCAGTTTCAATTCGATTATAAGTGACGGTTTCAAACCGTTATAATATCCGAAACGTCGGTTCAGTTACGGCTACAAGCGGTTTAGAACCGAAGGTTTTCGACTTAAACCGAACCGTTATAATATCCAAATTGTTGTAATTTTATCCTTTAAAAGTAAAGTACTTTGTAGCTCTTAATTCGTTATTAATATATATGTTTCTTAACGTCTATATATAAGTACTCGTGGGCACACATCACAATATCATATTTTCTTGACAATGCATATCATATTTTCTTGACAATGCATGCATGTGCTATCCATTATCCCACTATATGTACGTAAGTAGAATGTCTATCTCAAGTTGCGATAGTGGGAATACAAAAATAAAGGTAAGAACAGACATTGATCTTATCCTTTTACCAACAAATTGAAAACCCTACAAAAATGCATGCAAATGAATATAATTTCAACCCATCCTAGCTATTCGCCCTCTAAAATTTGTGAAAGGTTCAATGCTATCAATGCCGAAATAATTAATGTTCGATACATTTTCAAACTTTGCTAGCTAGGGGTTGTATACACTGCTGCAAAAATGCGGCATCATGTTATGGAAAAGCTATATCGTGAGGATAAAATCGACGAAGAGATCGATATGTGAAATATAGTTTATTAGTATACGTAGTTTTATAGACTTCCATCACATAAACTTATGAATTTCTTCTTCGATCGTTACTTACCTAGCAACATAGACCACATATATTTTGTGTGGTGGAAATAGACCACATATTATGTTTAATTAACGGTTGCTACTTTTGTATGGCACTATGGCCGGCCCTAATTAATGCCTAGAAATCAGTCAAAATGATTTATACTCCGTAGTATGAATAGAGAGACCCAAAAACTAGTCAAAATGGTACACCGATACATGCAAAGACTTGGATGGATAAATCATGCATGACATCGATGTATTTGAACGGTAAGTCTTCACAAAATATTCCGTCATCTCAGCGCCACTTCACCATTTTATAAAAATAAAAATAATTAATAATCAAACTTTTAAATAGAAAACACATTTTCCACAATCTTTCACCTACTCCATGATCTCCTACAAATATGTCAATCAAGTCACATATTCTACAACTTTGGTCATTTATAAACCATGTTTAAGAGAAACATACAATAAGGAGTATACAATAAGCTTTGGTCATTTCTAAATTTATCCTCTTATATTTTAAGAGGTTAATTTTAGAAATTTATGATTAAGTGTCATCATTTTAGTGCTTAGGTGTTGTCATTTAAGTGATTTTTTTTATAATGGGTTGCCCTAAGTTAGAAAAATCGATCATTGAACTCAAAAGTTCAAACTTCAGAGAGTGATGTAAAATGATTATGTTTACAATATTATTTTGTTGGTAGCTTGGTCATTATTTTATCTTTCACAAACAACTATAATCTATATAATCTATTAAAGCTGAGACTTTTCAAGGCTTCTCCTTGATTCTGGCCTCACCACATCCATGTGGCAATTTGTTATTAGTTCTCTTTTAATTGTTTTTATATTTTTATTTGATTTAAAATAAAACATTATTTTCTAATCACTTTTGTAGGTAAATATATATATAAACATCACTTCTAACAAATTTGACTACAAACTATACTACTAAAATAAAATACTACTTAAACATTTGTTACATTAATGTGTCATATCTTATAATATACACATATTTTCACTTTTTTTAAAGTCCTCACCAATTTTAGCCTTCTGACAAATCGTAAACTGAATGATTATAAATTGATTTAATAATTATTCTTTACTTAAGTTATTGTTTAGTAAATAGATATATCAATTTAAAAAATAATCTTAATCTATTTTATATATCTATCTAATATCTCTACATGTATATTAAAGCAAAGGGTGCTTAAAAAATATTAAAGAAAATGTATTTAATAGCTTCATCAATTCTATGTGCCAAGTACTCATTTTGTTATTAAACCAATATATTTTTAACATTTTCTATAAGTTTAACAAATACAACTTGGCTTCTTGATTTATTATCGATTTTTAAGTCTCTAAGATGATTTTTTAATATTTTATGTTGTGTTTTATTAACCGAGTTTTCCAACAAATAATAAACTTAACGTATGAGAACATTTCAACAAAAACTATATGAGGAATCACTGATAAAATTTGTTCTAACTAACTTCTAAACCAATATTTCTTTGGATATAAGTTTTTTGAAGTTGCATTAGAATTTATTATTTATATAACTATGAGCTTTGTTTTCTCGATTTGATTAAAGAAGAGATTTTATATCATTTGATATATAATTTTTTTTCTTTAGGTTATTTTATAAAATTATTAATCAATATAAAGTTATTAGTAGTTTAATAAGTTATCATGAAAATATCAATTCTTATTTTAATAGTTTACTAAAGTAATTATAAAATAATAAGTAGTCTCGATTACCCGTGCATGGCACGGGTCTATACACTAGTTTATTTATTATTTTAATAAAATTTTAATAAAAATTATAAATATTCTATAAATATTAATGCAGATTTATAATCCAATGATATTCACGGGACCTACACTAGCTACTTGATCACTCGGGAAATAAGAACGATCATCCAGGACATTCAATCTACCTTACAAAGATTTAGGGACGTTTAAACAGAGTTGATGACACAGTAGCATAATGTGGTCGTTGAACAACGCCATCTCCTGTCCAGCCTGGTCAATCTTTGCCTAGGACTAGAAAGTAGGACATGATCGTTTCAGGTCTGACACATCTTCAGATAGGGCAATTTTGGGGGGATACTATTTGCACAGACGGAAAATCAGGTCGAATGACCGTTTTGAATCTGAGCTTCGCGCAGAGCTGAGCTCCGACTGACACGGCGGATTGTAAATCCGCCGGCTTTATCCGCTCAAAGCTTAAAAGCGGGCGGATTTAGGATTCGCCAGATTTTTCAAAGTGAAAAAACGGACGGATTTAGGATTGCCAGCTTTTCAGCCTAATTTTTTACAAAATTTTCAAGTATTCTGGCGGGTTATAAATCCGCCCATTCCGTAACTCCGCGCGAAGTCAAACTCCGCGCGACCCCTAGCTCCGCGCGGATTTAGGTCTGCAACGAAAAGCAGTACAAATAGCCACTGCGCAATTTTGCGGCAAATCACTTAGCTTCTCTTGCATTTTCTGTCCCGCGTGAGTTTCATTCTCCCGTTTCTCCCACATGTATTTTTCCTTTGTCAACAAACGATGTTAGGGCTTTATGAAATTAGCGAGATTGTCTGCTACTTCCTCCGTCCCTTAAAAATATTAATGGATAAAAATGAAAATGAAACTCACTTTAGGGAACGCCCGAAAAGGAAACGAGACAAACATTTAGGGACGGAGGAATATCTTTTAACCAAAAGAAATATCACGGTGTAAACAGTTGATTTTGTGACTTTGTCCAATCCTTACGCTAATCATTTGTCACCGAGTGTTAAAAAAATTGCCACTTTTAGCGTAAATACCACTTACCCTAAAAGTGGATAGTTTTTTTAGTTTTTACATCACCCAATTAAGTTTTGTGAAAGTACCCTAGTATATATATATATATATATATATATATATAAAAAAAAAAACTCACGTCTCACGAGCTTCCTGCTCAAAACAAGTCGGTCCGATGTACCCTCCTCCTCCCTCGACGTCGGCGCTCGTCGCTCCTCCGACATCTCCCCTCGTCGCCGACTTGTCGGAACCGACGTCGCCATCAGCTCCTCTGTCGGCGATCGCCCTAGCTTCCGCCGCCGTAGTAGACATACGCTTCCGCCGCCGTAGTAGACACCCGCTTCCGCCGCCGTTGTAGACACCCGCTTTCGCCGTTGTAGACACGTCGTCATCGGCTCCTCTCGTCATCGTCACCGCTTCCGTCGTCGCTGTAGACACCTGCTTCCGCCGTTCACTGCCCTAGCTCCGCCGAAGAAGATGCCTGCGAGGAGGTGTCAACAAGACCCTAAGTAAAGGTGTCAACAAGACCCTAAGTTAAAATTGTGAGACACTAAATAAAGGTGTCAACAAGACACCATATAAAGTTGTCAACAAGACACCATATAAAGTTGTCAACAAGACACTAAATCAAGTTGTCAACAAATATGAAGTGTCAACACAACTAAAATAATATGTCAACAACACAAATATGAAGTGTCAACACAACTAAAATAATATGTCAACAACACAAATATGAACTGTCAACACAACTAAAATAATATGTCAACAAAACAAAAATAAAAGTGTCAACACAACTAAAATGATATGTCAACAACTAAAATGGTCAACTTGTAAACATAAACTTGTCAACATGTAGTTGTCAACATGTACTTTCAACTAAAACAAAACATGTTTGCAGAGGCACTTCGTGTTTCATGGAGGAGGAGAACAAGGAAAACAAATCCACAAGGAAGAAGCTCCGACGACGGCGGACGACGAGAATACGAGACGTGTCCGGAGTTGGATGATGGCGTGACGGAGAGGCGATGAGATAGGCCGATGGCCGACAGGCGGAGGCGGTGGGGGGCAGAGGCGGGAGGGGATGGCCGACGGAGGACGGGCGGAGGCGGAGGCGGGAGGGGACGGCCGACGGAGGTGGGAGGGGACGGCCGCCGGAGGACGGGCGGAGGCGGCCTGGTGCGGGAGGTTACGGTTTTGGTTTTGCAGGGAGAGAAGGGGTGGGGAAGGGTATTTACTTTGGGTTTAATATATAGGTTTAGTAACTTAAAATTTAGTTTGAGAAGGTGTATTGGACACAAATAGAGATCACTTAGTGTTAAAAAATTTACTTAATAGAAGGCCCATAACAAGATGGGCTTAAAGTAGGCCGATCCAACAAAATGATTGATGGGCCTATAGGGGCCCAATAATCTAGGTCTAACCAACCTGGTGGTTGAATCCGGTCTCGGCGCACCATAGATATTGACTTTGCGCACTCTCATATAAATATATGGAATATTTCAAAATTGCAAAATAGTCCCTGTATCTCTCTTCTCGTCTATCACTGTACCCCAAAGAAGAAACAATGCGAAGTTCAATCTTCGCAAATTGGACCCATTTAATTCTATGCCCAAAATTTAGGGTTTAGTTGATGAAAGCCCTTATTATCGAAGGAGATCTTCTAGCTGGCGGTCGTGAAGAAGGAATTGAACGCTGACGGTGGCTATTTTTGTGAAGAAGGAACCCTGGCACGGACGGAGTAATAGAAGAGGTACAGTCGTGGTTGTCAATTTCACACAGAGAGGACGTGGGTTGAGGAAGAATCCAAACAAAGGTAAAGCACAACTTAGTTTTTTTAAATTAAACTTTAAAAATAAAGCATAATTGAATTATAATATACTCACAGTCTTCCAATTTTCTTTTCCTTTTTTTCCCCTTCGTTTTTGAATTAAAATGTGTTTTTGCAACAAATCCAGCGTCGCCCTAATATCTGATTCTGAAGGCCTTTCTTCCCCCAAAATCAAACCCCTTTATTCTCTCTCTACAATCCCTAACTTTGTTTTGTGGCGCTCTGCATCAAAAACAAGAAAATTTTATTAACCATATCCGCTCTCTCTCTTCAATCTATCCCCAATTACCAACCTCAGGGATTCGTCATATTTGTTTCGCTGCACAGATTCGTCGACATTCATGCGGCTGTAGTTTATTTGCAGCTAGGGTTTTCTTAGCAAGATGATATTGGCGCAATCCTAGGTTTCTGTGTGTTCGATTTAATAATATCTAGGTTTTTATGGCTTGGATGATCACCATACTTTCAAATTAATTGGTCATTAATCCTTCTTTAATAACTGTGGAAGCAAGATTTGTGTTCTGTTTCTTGGTTTCTGGATTAGGTTTTATGGTCCTGTTAGATGTTCCTGGTGTCCAACATTTGGGGAGAATTTCTGCAGCATTAGAATCACCGATCGTTCTTGAATTAGTTGCTGTCTGAATATTTTTAATTTTTAATTTGGGGGTTTTAGATTATAGGTGCTGTGCAAGTGAGTAAGAGAGTTATTTTAACATGGGAGAGCATGAAGGGTGGATGGGACAGCCGAGTGGGCTATTACTGAATGGACTTTTGTTGAATGAATCTACTCCTGTGATTTGTGTTCTCAATGCTGAGAGATGGCTGAGGGCAGAGGATAGAACTACAGAGCTCATTGATTGCATTCAGCCTAATGGGCCTTCAGAAGAGCGACGAAATGCTGTTGCTGATTATGTTCAGAGGCTAATCATGAAATGCTTTCCTTGCCAGGTGAAGTTTCTTCCATTGCAGTTCCCTGCATATAGCTTACAGTGATGAGTATGCATCTCCATTTGCTGGCTATTAAACAGGAATTATACTTTATTGGGATTCAACTTAGAATTGTGACTGTTGAGATCCATTTTTTTGGTGTGCCAAGGGGAAGGATATGTAATTGATATCACCATATTGTTGCAAACTTCGTAATTGTATGGCTGTGGCCGTTTTTTTTGTAAGATCGCAAAATGAATAATATGTTTATATTCTCTAATTGGGGTTTTCGGCATTCCTAAGTTGGTATGATCCTCAACTTCTTGCAGCAGTTACTGGTACCTTAGTCTTTATAACATGTGCACAATTTTTAGTATGCGATTAACCATTTCTACTAGATGTTGGCTCAGTCACATGTGCTTCTCCCTATTGATTATTTTTCCAACTTAAGCTAGTTTATTCTCATTTGAATCCATCATCTTCCTATTAAAAGAGGCGATTTTTGGAACATATTAATGAACTGTATTCACCACATACCTTACACAAATTTATTGTGCTTATACATGCATAAGACATGTTGTATTAATGTCAGTTATGTAATGTCTTTGCTGATGTCATTTATTTTTAGGTATTCACCTTTGGATCGGTTCCTCTGAAGACATACTTGCCTGATGGAGATATTGACCTAACTGTCTTCAGTAACAATCCGAGTCTGAAAGACACATGGGCCACCTTGGTTCGTGACTTTCTTGAGAGTGAGGAAAAAAACGAGGATGCTGAATTTTGTGTTAAGGAGGTTCAGTATATTCAAGCTGAGGTTTGTTAGTTAAAATGTTACAATGAGTCTGATCTAAATGTCACATCACTATTTCAATAATTTTGTCTAAAAAGTTTGCTTATTAGATATATAATTAAACTTTCTGTTGGGGTTTACAGGTGAAGATTATAAAATGTCTGGTAGAGAACATTGTTGTAGACATATCATTCAACCAGCTTGGTGGGCTATGCACCCTTTGCTTTCTTGAAGAGGTAAATATAATTCTATCACGATCAAACTAAATTAAGTTTTCATTTCTTTTATATCTTATGCTCAACGATTTGTATTGCTTCTGCAGGTTGATCATCTGATAAATCAAAACCATCTTTTCAAGCGAAGCATTATACTAATAAAGGCTTGGTGCTACTATGAGAGTCGAATATTGGGCGCACATCATGGGCTTATCTCAACTTATGCCCTTGAAACCTTAGTTCTCTACATATTTCATGTATTCAACAATTCTTTTGCTGGACCTCTTGAGGTACTGTACTTTTTCTAGATGATCAAATTATCTTATCTTTTTTTCTGTAACGAATTATGGTATTCAGAGTATATCTTCTTCATATATGTAAGATATTGGTTTGCTTATGCAGGTTCTATATCGTTTTTTGGAATTCTTTAGCTGTTTTGACTGGGATAACTTCTGTGTTAGCCTGTGGGGTCCTGTACCCATTAGCTCTTTGCCAGATGTCACTCGTACGTACCGTCTTTCGCTACTGTTCTTAAGAACGTTTACCATTTCTAAATTATATTTATTCTGTTAAAATTGCCCAGCGGATCCTCCTCGCAAGGATGCTGGAGAGTTGCTACTCACCAGAGGTTTTCTGGAGAAGTGTAATGCAGCTTATGCGGATCTACCTACTAGCCAAGAAAATCAAGGACAACCCTTTACATCCAAGCACTTTAACATTATTGATCCATTACGAGTAAACAACAACCTTGGCCGTAGCGTCAGTAAAGGTATTTAATCTTTGAAGCATTTCTGAAGCTATTCTTAGGATAAACTATTTTTTGTATATTTTATTCTTCTTTTTTAATATTTTAGAATTTTTTTTAGTTTTTTAATTTTCATGGTTATCTTGTAAACCATTGTGTAATGTCTTATGAGTTGGTCGTTTATATTACAGGTGTCTTTATGACACACTTCATTATTGCCTCTATTCAAATTGCATGTTTATTGTTTGTGTTATGTCAGGTAATTTTTTCAGAATACGCAGTGCTTTTGCATTTGGGGCCAAAAGGTTGGCAAAACTTCTGTATTGTCCAAAGGATGATATATCTTTGGAGCTAAACCAATTTTTCATGAACACCTGGGAGAGGCATGGTAGTGGCAATCGACCTGATGCCCCAATTCACATCGTTCAGCATCCGATTCCTACAGATATAGATCAGTCACAAGGATTGAACAAGCACATGAGCTTGTCAAGTAGGAAGAAAAAAAATGAAAGGTCATTAGCCCATGAATCTGCGAAGGGAGTGAGCAGCACATACACCAACTCCATTGAGCATTCTAACCGTCCATCAGAAACTGCAAGTGCTAAAAGTAATGTGTCTTCAGTTTCTCGTGCACAAACTCAGAAGGGCTATGCCAATCAGAATAGCTCGAGGATGCTTGATCTATCAGAAAAAGGAGGTTCTAAACAGGTCACACAAGTTGATAGAAGTCAAAGAAACTTGAAGCTTGACAACAATGTGAATGAATATATTCAAGGAAAGTACCTCTTTGCAAGGACTAGATCAAGTCCAGAGCTTACTGAGACATATGCTGATACATCATCTCAAGGTAGACGTAACAAAGCTCCCGAGAGTAAAGGAAACCAAGTTGTTTCTACAAAGACAGATAACAGTAGGAGGAAAAATGGACGATCTGGGTCCGTGTCGACTCAAAGCACTGTTTCATCAACAGATGATCCACCTGTCAAGAACATGTCTGCCCATCAAAACATTGGTATTCCTGCAGATGCTATCAGTTTATCAAATAACTCAGTTGAGGATTCTGGACATGTTAACATGAGTGAGGAACGTGCATCTGTAGTGGGAGCACATGGGATGCTTCAAGAAGAGCAGGATCTTGTTAATATGATATCATCATCAGCAAATAACTTTGGAGGACAATTTCCAATGCCACTGAACTTTCCTTCTACTCACCTACCTCTTCCATTCTCTCCGTCTATGTTGAGTTCAATTGGATATGCTCAAAGAAATTTGGCTGGATTGATGCCTGGAAATATTCCCTTTATTGATCCCTCATGGGCCTCCAATTTTCCGTTTCCTCAGGGTTTGGTTCAATCTCCTTTACCTCCATTTTACCCTGGACTTGGACTTAGTTCAAATTCTGAAGATCTGGTTAGGCAAGTGAATGAAAATCATGATTCTGCAGAAACTGTACCAGGAGATGCTGATAGTGAAGTTTGGCATGAAAGAGATGGAAGTTCTAGTGGCCGTTTTGTTCATGAAGATGGAAATATGGTTTGGGGTAATACCGATGAGAGGCAGCCATCAACCTCTGGAAGTTCTGGTTTTGTTCAAACGTCCCGACATGGTGGCTCATCAAGGCATCAACAGAAGTACGCCAAAGAAAATAGAGGGTCAATGGGAGGCGGGTACCGTGATAACGTTCAGCGTCAAGATCCCAGAATGAATGATATCTATCCTGATGATAGTGTTGGAAGTACAAGGATCTCAACTGCTTCTCAGGCAAATTCCTTGAGAAGTAAATCCTCTTCAGAGGGATCCTGGGATAGTTCATCAGCAAAGGGTTCAAAGATTAATAGGGACAAAAAAGGAATGAAATCGACTGGCTCTACAATGCAATATGCTGTTTATGGGAAGGGTAAACATATTTCTGAACATGCCTCTGTTGATGTGGAAGATGTAGCTACCTCAGGCACTGAAGTGGCCGAAAGGAGTTCTGCTTCACAGCCTGGTGCTGCTTTCTATTTTCCTAGGCATCTTTTATCTGGCCATGAAACAGCTCAGACGAGTGGAACTGATTCTTTTATACATATGGATCCAGTTGTAATTGGTCCTGGATCTCGTCAAAGGGGAGCAGACGGATCTGGATCACTTCCTTTTACATTTTATCCTGCTGGTCCACCAGTGCCCTTTGTTACCATGCTTCCATTTTATAATTTCCCCTCAGATAGTAGCTCTCCTGATGCGTCATCCAACCAGCTCGGTAGAGAGGAGGGTGGTCTAAACAGCAGTGTTTCTATTCATAGCTTTGATTCTTGTGAGGGACTTGATGAATCCAAGGCATCTGCTGAAGAGCCGAGGGACATTCTCAATAGCGACTTTATTAGCCACTGGCATAATTTGCAGTTTGGTCGGTCTTGTCAGAATCCACGAGTAGTTTACCCATCCCCTGTTATTGTACCTCCTGGGTATTTACAAGGGCATATCCCATGGGATGGCTCTGGAAGACCCCTTGGGACGAATGTGAACATGTACTCTCAGTTTATGAATTATTCTCCTCGCATTGTACCCGTTCCTCCTGTTCAACCTGTATCTGATACACCAGTTGCTGATTACCCGCGCTATGTCGAAGATATGCCTAGGTACCGTGCTGGTACAGGGACCTATTTACCTCTTCCTGTAAGTTCTCTCTCCTAGATATCCAACTCTTACTTTGTTTATCTCGAATTTGGGCCCATTATAACCGTTTGCTGGCTTTTTTTTCCTTGTTTATGTTTGATGATATACTTTTGTTGATGTCAGAAGGCTTCTAGAGATAGGCATTCTTCAGGAGCGAGGAGAAACAATAACTATAACTACGATAGAAATGACAACCGTGGAGATAGAGATGGGAATTGGAACGCCTCAAAAACAAGAGGTGCAAATCGTAGTAATAATCGTAATCAGGCAGACAGGTCAAATTCAAGGCTTTACCGGCAGTCAAACAATGAGAGTCGAGCAGAAAGGCCATGGAATGAGTCGGCACCTTCTTACCAGTCCCAAAATGGCCCATTGCATCCTCCAAATTCCTCACCGAGTGATTCAGCAAATGTAGGGTCTGGGATGTATCAGGTACCAGGAATGAATCCTCACGGTGCAGCCAATGGACCACCGCCCCCCCCTGTGGTTATGTTCTATCCTTCTGATAATACCTCTGGTTATGATGGTTCACCCAGGGAACCATTAGAATTTGGGTCTGTTGGTCCAACGCCAATGGGGTTTATGGGATCAAATGAAGTGTCACAGCATGTCATGGAAGGAGGTCGAGCAAGGGGAAGAGTCGAGGAGCAGAGATTTCATGGAAGTTCTCAAAGGTCATCTCCAGACCAGCCATCTTCCCCTCATCTTCAAAGGTATTTTCTTTTCTAATGTCATGATAAACTAGCTGTTTCCATTGGGAGATAATCTGTTCTGATGCAGTTGTCTTACCATCTTAACAGGAGGACTTGAATATATATGCCAATTCAGTGGCTCAATACAATGACTAGTCAAACCCCTGGAGGTCATCAGGGATGAAGCTAGGACAAGAAAACTCCCTTTTAAACGCCAGACCTCGCTCGCTCGCTTTGAATGCACTTAGAGGTGGTTTATCCAGGTCCCTGGTTCATGCTATATTTCTGACTGAGGAGATCAACATCTTCTCTTCTTTGTTGGGTATGAGACCTGTGTCTACTTTAATGGAGGTGGGAATGGTTGAGGCTGATGCTGGAACAAAGCACGGCTGTAGAAGTTAACGGAACATCATTTTTAGAGGCTGATGATGATGATATGAAGAAGTTAATCTTTTCTCTGAAACTTTCATCTTGCCAAGTGCTTATGTAGTTCCCAACCTACACATTCAGACATTCTGTAATAGCTTGCATAATGAGTCTGTTTCTCTTCAGTCCTGGAAAACCATGTAGGAAAAACTTAGGTCTAGGCGTATAGCCATGTATCAGTTAACAACTTTTTCTAGTACAATAGAGGAATATTTGAATTCATTAGGATGTTTGTTGTTGCTTTTGTTTCTTCTTCTTCCTCAGCTTCACCTATCTAATCTGCCAATTTATTTTGAGTTTACTGAACTGCACTTCTGCACCTCTGTAGCTAAAATTCATTCACTCAAATTTTCCCATTCGTAGACTGCAATCTCGCTGCCACTCCTCCACCTACGAACTTGCTTCTCTGAGACTCTGACGACGACCTCCTGCAGGTAATTTCTCCATTGGATTTGTTCACCGTGTTCCTGCGCTCGAGTTCAGCTGTTATTTTTGTTGTTGTTTTAGTCAGTAAAATATTGGAGAAGTGACAGTGTAGGTGAAACGACGACGTTTCATCTGCAGCTGCAGCGCGCCCTACTCTTCTTGTTGTTGTTGTTGCTGTTAATTGTGGAAGCAATGGCCTGAAATTCAACGGCCCTAAAACCCTTCCTAGAACCCTATCCTTCAAAACTCAACCAAGCTTCCTCCCTGAATCAAATGCCTGTCAAGCCTCCGCCGCTCGCCCTTCTCCGTTCATCCCTGCTCTTCAACCGTTCCTTCAATGTTTCTTCTCTAAACCCCACCCACCAAACTTCCGGGTCAACCCGTTTTAGTCGTTCCTTCAATGTCTTCCCTCTCAAACTCAGGTACCTGGGTTTAGGAATTAGCGCCATGCGTGGGTACTCCGCCAAGCCTTCAAAGAGCCTCGTTGAGGATGAGGCCGAGCTTAGTGATTGGGTTAGTGAGTTGCGTACGGGCTCTTATAGGGCTGGTGTTTTCACTGAGGATGAAGATGGGCCCGATAGGAGGATCAAGAAGAGGGATGGAGATGTAAGTAATGGCAGCAGTGGTGTTTTTGGGAGAGGGAGAGGAAGGGGAAGAGGTGCGAGTGTTTCTTCTACCAGGAGGTTTGGGAGTGGTTCAGATGACGAGGATGATTCAGATGGTGGTGATTGGGAGAGGAATACAGGTGCTGTTCGAGGTGGGTCGAGAGGAGGAGGAAGATTTGAAGGCAGAGAAATGGGAAGATTTGAAGGCAGAGGAGGAAGAATGGATGGAAGAGGAGGAGGAAGATTTGAAGGCAGAGGAGGAAGAATGGATGGAAGAGGAGGAGGAAGAATGGAAGGCAGAGGTGGAAGAGGAGGGAGATTTGAAGGTAGAGGAGGAGGGATAATGGAAGGAAGAGGAGGAAGAGGAGGGAGATTTGAAGATAGAGGAGGAAGATTTGAAGATAGAGGAGGAGGGAGAATGGAAGGAAGAGGAGACAGATTTGAAGATAGAGGAGGGAGATTTGAAGATAGAGGAGGAAGAGGAGGAGGAAGATTTGAAAGTAGAGGAGGGGGTAGAGGAGGAAGAATTGAAGGGAGAGGAGGTGCAAGAGGAGGAAGAATGGAGGGTAGAGGAAGACCAGCATTGTTAGAGTCTGATGATGAAGTAGGTGGTGGGTTTTCGAGTATTGAGAAGAAGCCGGTTTCGAGTTTTGTTGATTTGATTGGGGAGGAAGATAGTGATTCTGATGAGGATGAGGATGAAGATGATGATGAGATTGAGATGGAAAGCAGGAGCTCTATGTTTCCTAATAAGGAGAGGGTTGAAAGTTCAAGGCCGAGTTCTTCTAGTTCCAGTGCAAGTGGGTCTTACCTCAGTGAAACAAGGTGTGGTATTGTCATTTGTGTTTGTGAAAGATATACAAGGTTTTCTGTTTGGAAATGGTGATATGTTAGTTCATGTATGCTCGCAGGTTTGATCAATGTGCTATCTCACCGTTGTCACTTAAAGCAATTAAGGATGTTGGATATGAGAAGATGACTGTTGTCCAAGAAGCAACTCTACCTATTATACTAAGAGGTCAGTATGAGAAAAATGTTGAGATTGTTGGATATGTTTTTAACACTTGCAGTGATAGAGATTGAAAGATAAAGCTTTTTTCTTTGTTGCTAGAGGGAAAGTTTAAAGGTAGGACAATTAGGAGGATTGTTTTAATTTGGCGATAATGTTGTATTTTACTATGAAACAGTTTAATATGGTTGATCAAGGAGGAACTCATATGGTGTAGCAATACATTATTTCTTTGGATTTGTTTTTCTTTTTATATGGAAGTACAGATATTGTATGAAAAGTTTCATACTGCGCTTTATTATGGTTGGCTGAGAATCAATTCGCTTGATTTTTGCAGGTAAGGATGTAATGGCAAAGGCTAGAACCGGCACTGGAAAAACGGTGGCATTTTTGGTCAGTGTTCCTGTCTCTATGTGTTACAGAAAGAGATGAATGTGAGGAAAAATAGTTTTTAAACACCTTGTCACAGTCTTAACAAAGGGAAATTTCCTGGTGTTTTTATGTTCAGCTTCCATCAATTGAAGCCGTGGTAAAAACACCTCCAGCGGACTGTGATTCGAAAAGACAGCCAATTTTTGTGCTTGTTATCTGCCCAACACGAGAGCTTGCAAGCCAAGCTGCTGCTGAAGCAAACACCCTTCTCAAATATCATTCCTCTATTGGTGTTCAAGTTGTGATCGGAGGTACGAGACTCTCTGTGGAGCAGAAACGGATGCAAGCAAATCCTTGCCAGGTAATTTTGCCTAGATCTTATAATCAACCAGGGCAACATCATTCAAGCTTGTTGATAGTTGAAGATCACTAAATCCAAAAAAAGCTTATAGCATTTAAGTCTCTTGCAATGGACATGGCTTGAAAGCTCATTTGTTAGGGGACATTAGATGAATGCTTTTGTGCCTTAAACAATTTTAAGAGTGAGATGATTGATTTGGAATGAGCTGGTTGAAACAAGAATTAATAACTTGTATTATGGGTATTAGAACCTGCTAATTAATCTTGGACTTAAATACAGATTCTGGTAGCTACACCAGGGAGGCTCAAAGATCATATTGAGAATACTCCAGGCTTTGCAACTCGCCTTATGGGATTGAAAGTTCTTGTCTTAGATGAAGCTGATCATCTTTTAGACATGGGGTTCCGTAGAGACATTGAAAGGATCATATCTGCTGTTCCAAAGCAAAGACAAACTCTATTGTTTTCCGCCACTATACCAGATGAGGTTAGTATAATTATCTGCTGCAACATGTTATATAGTTTAAAAAACTAGAATATTGTAAACAAACTTTTGTTCTGAATTGAAGGTTCGACAAGTCTCCAATATTGCTTTAAAGAGAGATCACGAATATATCAACACAGTTCAAGAGGGTAGCGAGGCTACACACTCACAGGTGCGCCATTTGGGCGGCTTTCTGCAACAATGCTTAATTAAACCTTTTGCTTATGTTTTAGTTGTTCTAAGTGCATCTAAATCTTCAGGTTAGACAAATGCATCTAGTTGCTCCACTGGAAAAGCATTTTTCTTTGCTATACGCTATTCTGAAGGACCATATTTCTGACGATGTCAACTACAAGGTATTTCCTGCAAGCTGGACTTGTTCTTTGAAAATATTTGACTTTGGCTTTTCCTATGAGGTGTACGATTATTTACGTTTCTTGATACTACAGGTTCTTGTATTTTGCACGACTGCCATGGTCACTAAACTTGTAGCTGATATGCTCGGGGAGCTTAATTTGAATGTACGTGAGATACATTCTAGAAAGCCACAGAGCTATAGGACTAGAGTTTCTGACGAATTCCGCAAGTCAACGGGTCTCATTCTTGTTACATCTGACGTGTCAGCACGTGGAGTAGATTATCCAGATGTTACCCTTGTTATGCAGGTACTGGTTTAAAATGCAATTAAAATTGCACAAAAGAGTTGTTTTTATAACCTGTTTTACTTCTGACTATGAATTATGAAACAGATGGGGTTGCCTGCTGATAGAGAGCAGTATATACACCGTCTTGGTAGAACGGGGCGTAAAGGTAAAGAAGGACAAGGCATCCTTCTATTGGCACCATGGGAGGAATCCTTCTTGTCTTCCCTTAAAGACTTGCCCCTTACCAAGGCATCGGCTCCCTTATTCGACCCAAGTGTCAGTAGAAAGGTAAGAACAATCTAATTAAAAAAGAAAAATGTTGCTATGCATGTTTTGATTTTTGTGCTTGTGTATCAGGTTGAGAAAGCACTATCTAATGTTGAAATGAAGAGCAAGGAATCAGCATACCAAGCCTGGCTTGGCTACTACAACTCGAACAAGATTGTGGGTCGGGACAAAAACAGGCTTGTAGAGCTGGCCAACGAGTTTAGCCGATGCATGGGGCTCGATAATCCACCGATGATCTCCAAAATCGTGCTCGGAAAGATGGGTCTTAAAAATGTTCCGGGATTGCGCTCTAAGTAGATCTTGGGGGTTGGGTTTTGGCTATAAGAAGGTTAGATGGACATGGTTCTTAGATATGTCATGTTAGCTGTGTTCATTCAGGATAATTGATCAATTTTTCTAGTTCAATGAAATAGAAAATGCAGTTTTGTCAGGGGAATTGATATCATGATATACGGATTCAAAATTATTTCCCTTTCATGAAGTGGTGTTGTAAGGTACGAGTCTGTAACTCAGAATTCAGTTGGTACATGTTAAATTTGTTCAATGAAGGGAAAAAATAGAAACAACTGATAGCAGAGCTCTTTGTATTCAGCTCAGTTATATAGATTGATTTGCTCAGATTTAGTAGGCAAATTACAGATAGATCAGTTACATTTTACTTCCTTCAGCTACATAAACAATCCTAAAACAACACTGCACGATTAGAGAAGGTGTTTGTAACTGAAAATACTACTCCGTCCCTTTTTTATGTTCCAATTTCCCATTTTTGGTGTCTTAATTTGATGTTTCCAGTTACATTTTTAACCACAAATCTTTACCAATATACCCTCATCAAAATCCATTAATTTCCCCCAAAACCACAACAATTTAAAATACACTTTAATTTTTCTCTCTCCCATTATTTTCTCACTCAATCTTAATCCTTTAATTTCTCATCTCTCGCCATTCTCTCATCCCAATACACTCTCTCTCATATTTTCACCCCTCTCTCTCCTCTCCTTAATTCCCGTGCAAAGAAGGGAAATGAGAACATAATTAAGGGACGGAGGGAATACTTTTTTTGAACGAGGGATTTCATGAGAGGTGAAAAATCAATCAGAAATCCTCTTCTTTCCTCGTGCTTTTTTTTGGGCGATATTTTTAGAGCAACTTCTTGATAAGTACACTGAAATTTGAGCCATTTCATTTGAACTTCAGACTTAAATTTTCTGCTTATGGTTCAACAAGGTGGTCCTCTTCCAACTTGCTAGAAGCTCCAAGAATTGCATCACCTCTGTTGTATCATACAACGAGTAAGATGCACGCGTCTCCTTCGGTTTGGAGCTTACAATGATGGAATACCCTTGTTGCATTTTATGAATTACCTGCAATGGGAATTAAGTATCTTATTAAAACATGCATCATACAATTCTGTACTTGAAACATGCTTCAGTATATATAACTGTAGATACCTTGAATGCATCTTCATCTGTTCTATCATCTCCAATGTATATGGGGAAGACATTGGAGGAGGCAGCTAGTCCAAGGCTTTCAATTATGTACTCTACTGCATGACCTTTGTCCCAGTTAATACGCGGTCGTATTTCCAAGACCTTTTTACCTCTTGTTATGTGAAACTGTGGATGATCACTTACTACACAGCTCACCTTCTCTTCTAGAGAGCTCAGATCCTGCATTTCCAGACAAATTCATAATCAGAATTATAGTCTACATTTTTAGAATTCAGCAACATCTGATATCATAAAACCAGTTAGTCATGTACCTTTTCCTGCACATTCCTGTAGTGAACAGACATACAGAAGTGATTGTCTTCAATTTTCACTCCTCCAATCCCACTAGTTTTCTCTTTCAATAGCTTCTTTATCTGTGTTGAATAAATTAAGTTAGATCACTGTACATAACATGAAATTTTATTGTTTATACAGCAACCCTGAGAGTTTTTACCTCTCTAATTTCAGACAGGAACTCTTGAGCTGGTTGGTAGATGACTAGTTTACCACCCTATTACACAAAAATCATGTCAGATAAAGAAAATGCTCCAATTTGATCCTTTTTTTTTTTTTTTGCCAAATCACCCTTTATTTGGCCAAATTTACGTAAAATCACCCTTTATATCACTTTTTGTAACAAACCATCCATGTTTGTGTAAATACCGTTTTACCCCCACTTTATTATAATTTTTAAGGGTATATATGTAATTTTGGAGATTATAATTTTTTTACCTAAAAATGAAAAATAAATCACCAACCCCGTTCCCAGCTGACCAAAATTGGGGTTGTCATTTGGCTTCTTCCAGAAAAACCAGTCAAAGAATTATTCGCTTTTCATCTCCTCCATCTTCGACAGATTCCCAATCTCATTAGGCATAGAACCTTTAAAAAAGTTTCCAGAGAGGTCTAGAACCCTGAAGCTCGACATGCGAACCAGCCACGAAGGAAAGCTACCGCGTATAAGATTCCCTTGAAGCTCCAACACCTCCAATGGCGGATCCAAGAATTCTTTCGGTTGTATAATGTCGGAGAAGGAATTGAACCCTAGAAACACGAATCTGAGCGAATCGCTAGAAAAAACGGAGGACGGAATGGAGCCGGTGAGACTGTTGTTAGAGAATGGAGCCCTACCGAAGTTAAAAACGTGTTGACTAAAATCACTTGAGAAAGATATAAATATTGAGCTTCTACGGAAGTGACGGAATGTGCTTCGATGTAAGAAAAATAGCCCAAATGGATGGTTTGTTGCAAAAAAAAAGTGATATAAAAGGTGGCTTTGCGTAAATTCGGTTAAATAAAGGGTGGTTTAACGCAAAAACCTCTATTTTTTATGGCTAAGATTAGACCTGATTTTTTATTTTGATATCAGCATACAAGTTGTAGATCAAATAATAGAACTAACCTTTCCATCTACTGTTTTTGTTTGATGCTTGTGATCTCTGAGCCTTGTTGGCTGCAATGGGGCCATGATGTCGAGTCCATGGCTCCCTGCATAGTAAATATTGTCCAACTGCACAAATTCATAGACCTACAAATAGAGTATGAACCAACTGTTATTAACTTTTTCCCTCAGTGACAAGAAGCTAAACAACCATGATCTCATATTCTCATGTTACCTTGTTTCTGCTCCTTCCACTGATGATTGAGGTAGGAAAACAACGCCCCACTTCATGAACTGCAGAACGCATCTGTGTATGACTTTCATATGTCAGATTGACTTCATTTTGATGTTTATTTACAGTGATGGATGCAGAAAATTACCTTATTGGTCATGATAGCAGCTTCAGGATCATTAACAATGGGAGAAAGTGTCCCATCATAATCAAGAAAAACAACAATCTGTTTCCCGTTGGCCATGCTCATAATCCTTTCAAAGACCTCCAAAGCCGAAGGATGCTGTTGCTGCATATCGTGGTGAAGGTAATCAATCAAACTTGTAGATGTGATGACATGATAGATGAAAAGGAAAAGAAAAAGAAAAGTTTGGTAAAGGAAAACATAGATGTGTGTCATGAGGGCTTACTTGCCAAGACGAATACAGCTGCAAATGGGTATTCGTTTCATCGTTAACTTTTGACCCTGAGATAGTTTTTGTGGACATCAGCTTTTCGATTAGGCGAGAGATTCCCATTTCTGGTATGAATGATGAAACTGAACTGGACTTCCTGCAAAAAAAAAGATTTTGTTTTACAGACTTGTAGTTAATAAAGAATAAAGGTGTATTTTTCTGTAGGTGATCTTATAGTCAATATAAAAGATGAGTTATAGTTTTACCAGTACCAGTTTAGAAACAGTTGGTAGTTATAATGATTCTAAAGGAGGAGGGAAAAAAAGGTTTCACAAATTTTGTGTGAGAAAGTTTAACTTTTTGCAAAGACTGCTAAAGGTTAGCTCTTTAGGCTTATAGGAACCACAGAAACTTGCCTTTGTATTAATAAAAGATAGCACATGCTATGTTACATGAAGCCAAAAATGGTGAAAACAGAGGGGAATTGAGGGATGAAAAGACTGCATTTTGTGCATGTTTTTCATCAGGAAACAATTTTTTCTTAAACTGTCAAGGGAAAAAAATGGTAATATATATGAAGGAATGATAAAGTAGTGGTAGCAGTTTAATTTGCCACTAAAAAAGTTTTTTTTTTAGATGATTGAATGATTGTGAAGAAGAAAACAAGTACTAACAGATATGGGTCGCCATCAGACGGTAGTGGCGCCAAACTAACTGTCTTCTTTTTAATGTCGTTATACTATCTGCAATAACCGACCCTTTTACCTTACTGGTTGGCTTGATTCTCCATTTTTTTTCTAGAAGAGGGTGTCTGGTTCAGGAAAAACAGAGTATTGAAACCCTCAAGTAACGGAATCATAATACAAAATGTGAATTGAGTGAATCAATCAGAAAAAAGATGCAACTGTAAATGGGTTGAATCTGTGACGGATAACTCGGCCTGAAACATGTGATCTCTCGTGGGACATGCCATTTTAAGTAATTTAAAAGCGGGTTAGCCACGTGATTTACATTAATTATTACATGCACGACGAATTAACTACATAAACCCTAGCATGCACGATGAATTAATTGCATAAAAGTCTATATGGTACGTAAATGATGCTTATAATCAAAGTGTTTGATTGAAGACTTGAAGTTATAGAAAAGATGTAGCAAAAAGAAAGTATCATTACATACCTAAGTAATAGTGAGGATTCGAGAAGCTTGAGAGATGAATTAATGGTGATAGAAGCGAATACCAATTGGGTTATATATACATATGGTGCATGTGGAATATGGAGTTTGGAAGATGGTGACATATAAGTTGAAACAATGCAAGTAAGAGACAAGTGGGGAGAGGAGAAGGGATATAGTGCTTATGCTTTCTTGTACTGTTGCTGCCCTTTTTTGGGTTGTCTTCTACACCAAGGATGTGGGCCAAATACTATAGAGTTGTCAATTGAGTCGGTCGACAAGTTCAAGTACTTTTACTTCCATATGGTGGTATCGAGTATCCATGTATTGTTAGGATGATAAACTTAATACATACTATAGTTGATAGTTTCGTGTCTAAAACATAACGAGTCGACGTGTATGTTGTGCTATTTAAAATTTGAAGTGTTCTTCAACCTGAACCTTGTATCAATGGAGTCGGTCGACAAGTTCAAGTACTTTTACTTCCCTAATGGTATCGAAAACTTATCCAAACGAAATTTTTCGAGTATGTATTGTTAGAATGATAAACTTTATACTACAATTGCTAGTTTCGTGTCTAAAACAGAACGAATCGACATGTATGTTGTGTTGTCTAAAATTTGAAGTGTTCCTCAACCTCAACCTTGTACCCAATTGAGTCGGTCAACAAGTTCAGGTACTTTTACTTCCCTAATGGTATCGAAAACTTATCCAAACGAAATTTTTCGAGTATGTATTGTTAGAATGATAAACTTTATACTATAGTTGCTAGTTTCGTGTCTAAAACATAACGAGTCGACATGTATGTTGTGTTGTCTAAAATCTGAAGTGTTCCTCAACCTCAACCTTGTACCCAATTGAGTCGGTCGACAAGTTCAAGTACTTTTACTTCCCTAATGGTATCGAAAACTTATCCAAACGAAATTTTTCGAGTATGTATTGTTAGAATGATAAACTTTATACTATAGTTGCTAGTTTCGTGTCTAAAACATAACGAGTCGACATGTATGTTGTGTTGTCTAAAATCTGAAGTGTTCCTCAACCTCAACCTTGTACCCAATTGAGTCGGTCGACAAGTTCAGGTACTTTTACTTCCCTAATGGTATCGGAAACTTATCCAAACGAGGTTTTTCGAGTATGCATTGTTAGAATGATAAACTTCATACATACTACAGTTGATAGTTTCGTGTCTAAAACATAACGAGTTGACGTGTATATTGTGCTATCTAAAATCTGAAGTGTTTCTCAACCTCAACCTTAATTGTATCCCATTCATGTAACACACAACCATCACCCCAAACATATGTTGTGCTATCTGAAGTGAAATATCGTTTAATTATTGAACCTCGTAAATTATGTACAACAATATACAATGTATTGGCCATTATGGGTAATTTTGCTCGATCTGTCTACATCCTTTGCCTAATCCAGTGTCTCCGGAATGCTTGGCAGACCACATCTTTAACATGTTACTAGTGTAAGACCCGCGCCATGCGCGGGAATTTGTCGATTTTGAATAAAAGCAACATTATTATTTAAGAGACATAAAAAAATTTCATACATCAAATATGAATGTAATAAATTAGTTATTCAATCGCTGCAACATTATTATAAACTAAGTCTATTAAGGACAAAAATCTAGAATCCAATAACAGAAATGTCGGTGCATAAATATGATAGAGGAAGAGGCCAAAGATTAGCAATAACAAATATTGATGTTGGTAGTAATTGCGCTCCAATCCTACAATTTCTTCATGCCTATGACTATTAAAACCTATATTCTCCTGCAAAAAATAATATTATGTTTAAATATTGAATTCGGAGATGACTCAATTGACCAACTAATATTCAATTCATATGTTATTATAGCCATGTTAAAGCCTAACCTAAGTATGAATGTATGATATATCATATCAATTCACTAACTTAAGTTTTAAGGTTGGTAAAGTAATTAGAAAAATATGCACACACGCACTTTATAACTTTAACTTCTTATACTTAAAATTGTTTACACAAATGTGTACAATCAAACCAGGCACAATATTTAATGCCTTTTTTTCTTTTTCCTTGGTGTTTCGTGTTTCGACGTGAATGTGAATGATTTTTATTTTACGAATATACGAATAAAACTTTACATGCACATTTCTTAGTATTGACATGCACATTTCTTAGTATTGAATGTGAATGATTTTTTTCTTTTATCCTAATCAAAACATTTTAATAGAGGATTAATTAAGAGACAGATAAATCGACACCGATAAATCGGCACCGTTCAAATCGGAAAATCAGAACAAGGAGCCTAAACGATTAAATGCGACAAGAAAATAAAGCACGATCAACGAAAAACACCACCAAAAATAAGTTAAAAAAATATAACCTGCGGAGTGTTGGAATAAACTACTATGACATTATTCACTCTTTAAACCGTGATACTCAAGAGTTTCAACCATAATGTTAACAAAAAGATCTTCATTAAGTTGCAATCAAGCTACTAGACTCTCTTTTCCAAACCAAGTTTTATTTTCATCTTTTAGTAAATAAAGTGTACGTAACTTCTAGGCAACCTACTTAGATTTGTCTTTTAGCTTAAACTCTAATTTGGTGATTCCTCAATGATAAGAAAGCTTGGAGGATACTTTTTTTTTTGTCTATCAACTAGTGTAAATCCAGTCATATTCAGATAATAATTTTATTAAAACCATTTTAAATTATGATAGTTTTATAATGTTGAAAGGAAAAAAAATCACATGAAAATATCTATTAATATACCAATTAAAAATTCACATACACATCATTTCACGTTAGCATGCACATAAATACGTAAATATACGTTTTTTTATACTAGCCACTACATCTTACATAGTTTTTCTAACATATTTTAAACCTTTGAATATTTGATATGGTATAGTATATTCGAATTTCTTGTTAACGGAAAATGTATTTAACGCTATGAAAAAATATACAAATATGTATGTGCATGTATATGTAAAAGAGTGTACATGAGAATGTAAAAGAAAAAATACATTATATGATCGTACAATATACATATTCGTATCAAATATTTCTCATATTTAAATTCTATATAAAAAATAAAGTAGAATAATAAATTAGTTAATAAGATATTGTTTGGAGAATACTAGAAGAATATCACAAACTTATTTTACCAACTCACTCGTTCAAATTTGCAGACGGATTTACACCAATAACTTTAATTATTGAGTCGAAAAAAACAAACAAAAAAACAATGGCTCGTAGATGAACTCCCTTAATTTGGCAGGTTAGTTCAATAAGTGGGCAAATTTAATAATTAATATAAGAATGAAATTTGGTCAATTTTCCCTTTTTTAATATGAAATGAATGATAGTTGCATGAAATGGATGTCTTTTTAATTTGCACTTATAATCATGTGACTATAAAATGTGGAAATCCACCTCTAAAGTTTAAGTATAATGTTGTGTTTTGCCTAATAGGTGTTGGCCTTTGTGAGTACTCTTCGAGCTGGAGATGTTGATTTCTCCTTCGTCCCACTCAAATCCCAAACCTGCACCCACCACAAAAGAAACTAACTAATAATTCATTGCAAAATTTCACAACTTTCTTAAAAATTACTCCTCCTTTCAAAAAAAATTGTCATTAGCTTTGATATTTCACTAGACGCGGAAATCCGCGCTTCGCGCGGGTATGGAACGGTTAACCTATGTTTATCTTTCATTTAATATCCCTCACGACCACTCGCGTTTTAAGACTTATGTTTCGGTTACGTTGTTGCTGCATTTCAACGTTTTGTTTGATTTGTTGTTTCCTTTTTCTGCGTTTTCCCCTATTACTGAATGATATTATCCCTCGTGCGACATTTTCTTATACGGTTTGTTTGTGGTATTGTAATGTCAAAGGTCATGTGTTCTATGTATTTGAATGTTAATATATGATTTCATTTATTTGTACAAATATACCCATAACTCCATCTTCTTCCCCCTTCTCTTCCTTGTTGTTCTGTCCGATTCAATTGAACCATTTTCTTGTATATGACTAAACTCCACTAATTCCAACTCAAAACAATTGATTGATGTTGGTAAGAACAAAATCGATCCACACAAACAACTTATGAACACTAATTTCTTAAAACTAAAAACTAACCGGCTTTGACTTAGATTTTAGCAATGAAATATCTAGGGTTTATGAAGTTTGATTTGGGGCTTTTCATTAAAATTAATTGAGATGTCAATGGAAACGAGTTTGGCATGGTGCGACGATTGATTTTTGTGGAGTTACTATTATGATGAGTCCTACAACAATGAAAGAGAAGCTCGACTTGGACAAGGAACGTGAAGATAGAACCCCGGAAGAGAAATGGTGTGTCAGAGGGAAGCTTTGAGATCGACAACAATGAAGGATGAGGAGCTTCGAAGCTTAATCTGGAAAGAAGAGGTACAAAAAAAATCTGGAAAGAAGAAGAAGAAGGAACGAAGGATTGGTGGTAGGGAAGCTTTTGTACCTCTCATTTTTTTTGGTACCTCTCATTTTCAATTCAACCCGCCAGGGAAGGAGAGCTCAAGAAAATCTCGAAAGAAGGAGGAGGAATGAAGGATTGGTGGGTCTCACTTTTCATTTTTTTCTATTTTTTTCATCTACGAAGTATAATTTATTTACTTGTTTTTCTTTTTATTTTAATTGAATAAAAAATAATAAAAATTGCCACGTGTACAAAATCTTAACGGAGTTAGACAGAAAATGAGGAAGGGTGGTTGTTGAGTGACGGAGTGTCTTATAGGGGTGGTTTCCGGTAATATTGAAATATACGGGTGGTTTTGGACAATATGGCCTATCATACAGGTGGTTTCCGGTAAAAAAACCCAAAATGTAATCCCCTAATATAATACTGACACCAAAAGGTGTTAGTATTGGTGTCAGTATTATATTAGGGGATTACATTTTTGTCGCATATATATAAATCCCATTTGTAAATTGGGCTAAAAAGAAAATAATACTTCATCTATAGAGAGATTCACATCAAAATTACAATGTGAAAGTATTTAAAAATAAAAATAATTGTTTTAGCTTCACAACGAAATATTCAATTAATATTTTTAAACATTATAAGGCGACCTTTACAACTCTTAATATTTTTTTATAAAATACTATAATGTTTAAAATTGATGTGAAATAAAAGAAATAGATATTTAAAATACCTTGTTTACAAACTTTAAATATAAATAACTAAATATCTAGTCAATCTGAGTGCATGCTAGACTAAAATTAGAATAAGGTTTTCTAAAAGCAATAATCTATACAAGATTGTGGAACTTAGAAAACACTTCATTTGAGATTTATTTTGCCAATATAATGCACTATCTTTTCAATCCTTTCACAATTAGGATATTGGTTTAACAAATATAATATCTACATAAAAAGTTTATTATAATACCCCCTCTATTCTATAATATAAGAGATATTTATTTTTAAAATATTTACCGATATATGTTTTGTAAACTTAATTTATCTTGCTTCTTAAATTTTTGATATTATTAATAATAAGACTCGATATGATTATGGTTTTATTTATATATTGAAAAAAATAAACCAGAAGAATTTCTTAAACCTTGAAAGGCGTAAAAAACGGGAAAAAGATCTGGTGAGGATGCCTTTACAAAGAAGGAGTGAGGATTAATCTCCACCGTCCGTCACGTCCGTCCGTTTTTCCCTTTCTTTTTCCCTTTCCTTTCTCTTTCAACGATAAAATTCAGCCGATCTCTCCCGAGCTCTTCTTGTCGCCGACTTGCTCCTCCGTAGATCTCTCCATCACATCACTCGAATTTGACGAATTCGTTCTCTATAGAAGAAGGAAAGCGGCGAAAATTCGGTAGAGGAGAATCATCCTCCATCGCCGCCATCGTATTCTTCTCATCGAATCCTTCTTCTTCTCGTTTACTCGCCGCCATTGTTGTTCTTCGGCTGTTCCTGGTGTTCCTTAGGCGAGAGTGTATTCGACGGTGCTCGCGCCACTGTGTTTTCTCTTTTTGCGTTTGTCGCCGGCCAAATCTAATGTCCTTCGTTATATGGATAATGTTTCTCCTAATTTAGGTTTAGATCTGTACTGTGTGTTTGATTTGATTGTTGTTTCTGCATATATATTGCATTTTATTACAATATCAATATAATGTCTCGGATTTCTGGATTTTTGTACGTGATTTGGTTGAGTGATGCACCTTTTACCATTGAGTGATGCACCTTTTTACAATTGATTGATGCACCTTTTAATAAACTACGATGCACCAATTGAGAATTTTAATGATTCGTGTGCATAATGCATTAATGTTCATTGGCTGATGCACCTTTTACCTTTGACTGATGCACCTTATAATATGCTATGATGCACCAGTTGAAAACATTGATGATTTCTGTGCATAATGCATTAATGTTCACTGATTGATGCACCTTTTAGCTTTGACTGATGCATCTTATTTTAGGATGTGATGCACCTAATTATAAGATTGACCAAACAAGCTATTCTACAACCAATTTTTGAAGTAGACGGTGCAGTGTATGATTCTAGTGTTGAGATTGATGAAAGAAAGCGTTTGTTGGCCGAAGTGATGACATAAATGTATTCTTGTGTTGACATTGGTGGTGATGACATGGATATATTGAAAGAGTTTTTAGCTATTTTAAAGGATCAAAAGGCTGCATTCACAAGATCTGAAGTAGTTGTCCTTCTTCCTTAACACCAGCTAGAAACTACAAGTTTGAGAAATTTGTTATCCCGTTACCTAATCAAGTAAATATCCATCCTCCTGAAATGGCAAAGAACAAGTTCAAGAAGAGGTGTATTAAAGGTGGCCAAGAAGTTGGAATTGAAAATTCCAAGAAGAAGAAACGGGTTTGTAAAATTTATAAGAGGTCGGGACACAACATTACTACTTGTCCTCAATATGTCCATTAGTTTATCTGAGCTTTCATTGTAACGAGTTATTAACCAGATATTTTGGTAATGCACCTATTAGTTATGGCTGATGCACCATTTGTATATCGGTGATGCACCAATTGCATCTCAGTGATGCACCAACTTTTATTAACTGATGCACCAATTGCATCTCAGTGATGCACCAACTTTTATTAACAATGCATAGCACCTTGTTTGCTTGACTGAATTAGTCTTGATTTTATTTTTCAATTTTTTATCCATTCATTTTCTGTAGCTTATTCATCCACCGATTATCATTGAGTGATGCACCAAATATCACTAAGTGATGCACCGTTTTCAATTAAGCGATTCACTACATTTCATTAAGTGATGCACAAACTATATATCCGGTGATGAATCAATTTCGATTCTGTGATGCACCATTTTCATCATGTGCTGCACCAACAAACAACTACTCATGCATTTTCTGTCATTGTGAGTCATCAACAACCACAAACCATTTTCATGTGCAAACCACAAATACCTAAAAATCAAACTTGTCTTGCAACCTAAAAACCAAACTTGTTTTCTAAAACCAAATATGTCTTATTACAAACGAAATTGTTTACAAACATCCAAATTGTTCACATCTTCCTATTTCATCCCTACATCTTTCTACTCTTTACTTTGCACGTCCACGTCCCCGTCCCTGTCCACGTCCCTTGTCGGCATGTGTCAACTTCTTCTCCACTTTCTGTTATCATTAAAAAGAACGCATACATAATTAGTAAAATTGCAGACAATAGATATATCCTTGATACACCAACTCTTACTAGGTGATGCACCAACAGACATTGGGTGATGCACCAAAACCCACTGGGTCACCCACAGGGTGATGCACCAACACCCACTGATGGCCTTGAGTGATGCACCAAAACCAAATGGGTGATGCACCAACTCACACAGATTATTAAAAAAATGGCAAATTGATTAGTGTTTACCATCAAGTGGAGTTGTTTCTCCATGATATTCTGATGAAGTTGATGGTATTTCCTCTTTTTCTGCCACTGTTAAACCATATACATATATATATATATATCATTAATAAATAGCAGCCAATACCTATGCATCAATGTACCAATAGACATCAGCCCATGCACTAATAAACAACCACTCATGCATTTTACAATAATTATACATGCGTTTCTACAAACGTACCAGTGTTTATATGTGGTGGATAACTTAATAATTAGTGTTCCATATCTTAGCTCCTGTTTCTTTCCTACATTTTATACATAAAAAATATTCTTGTGTGATGCTCCAACACACACTAAATAATGCACCAACACAACTATTTGATTCAGTACATCACATACCATGCACAAAATACATTTGATGCACCAAAACACAGTGGATGATGCACCAAAACACAGTGGATGATGCACCAAAACAAAGTGGATGATGCACCAAAAGAATGTGGATGATGCAACAAAACACAGTGGATGATGCACCAAAACACAGTGGATGATGCACCAAAACACAGTGGATGATGCACCTAAACCTACTGCATGATGCACCAAAACACAGTGGACGATGCACCAAATCCTACTGGATGATGCACCAAAACACAGTGGATGATGCACCAAAACCAATTATATGTTTCAAAAACACATTCGATGCACCAACGCCTCATATCTGTTAAAGAAAATGCATAAACATTATATCAAGTGACAACACATACAATTTCAAGGATCTATACACAGTTATTCTAGATCTATTCATGCATACTGTATAAAATCCATAAACATATGATGAAGTGATTAACAAATGGAGTTTACAACCAAAATTCATAAGTCGAGTTTATACCTGGGGTTCCATATGCTATTTTTGACCTCATTGTTGTTGTTTTGTTTGTTGTTGTTGTTGATTTGTGTTGTCGTCGCTGAAATCTCCGTGAAATTGCTTGGAATCGCATTGAAATGACTTCTTCTTCCTTCTAGGGTTTGTGAGCGAAATCGGCTCGAGAACTCGAAAGAAGAAGCGAGATTATAGTGGAGGTGGTCGAGCGAGAGTGAAAGAACAAGAGATCGTCGTCGATCGAGAGAGAAATCGAGTGCGAGAGTTGCGAGCGAGAGAGAAAACCGGGGAGGTTTTTGGAGAAGACGAACAGTTTTTTTAGCGTGAAAGAGAGAATGACAGCCCTAATAGGCTTTATATAGTGCATGTATCATTGGGCTCCACCATAATCCTCCTTTAGTTGTTGGCCCTTGGATCTTACTCCATCCTTCGGATGAAGTAGATCCTTATTCCTTCTCTAAGGGGGCGTCCTCACCGGAATTGCGTCCTAAAAAACAAAGTGTGTATTGTTATTGCTTAACTAGTTTATTCCCCGCACCATGCGCGTGTTTAGTTAGTTTATGAATCAGTTAATAAGTAATTTTGTATATAATTTTATACGAAAAATAAGTGGATAGTTTTGAAATGCTAGTGTTATATAATTAAATTTTAAATTTTATATATAATTAATAAACAACAAATATAAATAAATTTTTATGCCTTTTATAGTTTTATTTGATCAAATTTTCATAAGTCAATTTGTTACAAATTTATATATTGATTTGAACTCTTTTATTATTCATATAAAACTATATACGGAGTAATTCAAAATAATGTATAAGTGTAAAAAATGAGTTTCAATAAAATTAAATAGCGTATAAGTGTAAGTAGTGAATATGTTTTAAATATATGTACATTTTAATTTTTGTATTGATTATTCAATATTTTCGGTTTAGCGAAGCAGTGAATAGTGTATAAATATATGAATATTTTTAAATTAATTTACTTAGTGAATAGTAGGAAGCTAAAAAATAGCAACCAACTACTACATTTTGATATACAATTTATTAAAAATATTAAAATGTTTAAGAAAATTACGAAAAATTCACAAAATGACATATAGAATTTATGAACCTAGAATGAAGGAGAGGGCTCTAAATAACTTTGTTTTAATATATATACATAGATTGGATAAATTTTATAATTTAATTATGTGAAATAAAATATAGAAAAGTAAGAAAAGTCAATGATTAATTGACATTATGAATGTCATAGTTCGATAATAAATATTAAACAACTATTATACATAAACTGAATCTTAATTTTTTCTATATACAATATTAGAAACACAGTAAATTGGTATTATCGTGTGTAAAGTTGCGAAATAATATACGGAGTATATAGTAGATGATAATGTAACGATACATACTCTATATACAATATTAGAAATATAGCAAACAAAAAGAAATATAATAGATCGATATTGTAACCTTTTTAGTTTTGTGGTAGAAATTAGTATTATAATACGTATTGAGAGTTTATGCTTGTGATATGTACAATTTAGCTATGTATAAATTTTATTTTCTAGTTTATGATTTTATTATTAAGTTAACAAAAAAAAAACTCATAAATGGATTTAGTTTAATTAGAGAGATTTATCTTAAAATTACATAAGTGGAGGAGGTAAAAACAAACCTTCTGAATTAGAGAATTTAAAGGAGGTAGTTCCATTTTTTATGATTTAATTAGAGAGATTTGTTTTTTGACAAATATGGTGAGATAGACGTTGAAGTGGCGCTGAGGTGGCGCAAATTTTTGCAAAGGGATGACTTCTCCCTTATATTGTAGTTAGGTAGATGATTTAATTTAATTAGAGAGATTTTTTTTGACAAATATGGTGAGAGCGCGTTGAAGTGGTGTTGAAGTGACGCTGAGGTGACGCAAATTTCTGCAAATCAGTGAAAGACTTAGTGCTTGTACTTTGATCACTTAAAGATAATATTATAAAACGTATCTAAATATCCACTTAAACATTATCACTTAACTCGATCTGAGCGTGAATAACCATATCCTTTTGCTTAGAAAAAGACGTGTAGGTTCATGAAGGTGAGCCAACATCACTTCTATAACACACATTATCGTGTCGTGCGAAAGTTCCTTCTACCAAAAGACATAAATAAAATAATGAATGTATGTAAGTTTTGTTGAAAATGCGAAATGGTGGGTCACATGTATTATGGAATCTGGTTCGAGTGAGGATAAATGCTTATATATAAGAGAATTTAGAGTGATGCAAATATATATTATAATTCGTATAAATATACTGTATATTATAACTTATGTAAAAATGTACAACAAGTCATATATAATGTGCATGAATTATAATATTTATATACATGAGTATGTTATAACATATGTGTATATCATCATCGGTCTTCATCTTAGAACTCGTGAAAAGTCTTCATCTTAAAAATCATTTTCACGAGATTTTTTTCTCATATATTAATAGTTTTTTTAAAAAACATTATTAGAACTTGTTTAGATTCTTATAAACAAGTGAAACTTCTAAGATGTATATTTTTGCTCTATTTTTGTGTGCATACATTTACTTTTGTTCATGAAACGGTTTCGTTTTCAACACTTAAAAGTCATGTGATTTATGGTGGAATTCCACCACAATGACAAAGACTACAACTAAGTTAGCCCATCCAACTTTGCATTTTCTTAAACTTTAGGAAGTGTCCAAACGACAATCACTATCATAAAGTAATTTATGAATATGGCAAGTAATTTACTAATTTGTGTTTGATTATAGTACTTGAATTTTCAGAAAAAGATCTGGTGAAGATGTCTTTACAAAGAAGGAGTGATGATCAATCTCCACCGTCCGTCACGTTTTAATCTCGTTCGTCCGTTTTTCCCTTTCTCTTTCCCTTTCCTTTCTCTTTCAAAGATAAAATTCAGCCACTCTCTCGACCTCTTCTTGTCGCCGACTTGCTCCTCCGTAGATCTCTCTATCACATCGCTCGAATTTGACGAATTCGTTCTCTATAGAAGAAGGAAAGCGGCGAAAATTCGGTAGAGGAGAATCATCTTCCATCGCCGTCATCGTATTCTTCTCATCGAATCCTTCTTCTGCTCGTTTACTCGCCGCCATTGTTGTTCTTCGGCTGTTCCTGGTGTTCCTTAGGCGAGAGTGTGTTCGACAGTGCTTGCACCACTGTGTTTTCTCTTTTTGCGTTTGTCGCCGGCCAAATCTAGTGTCCTTCGTGATATGGATAATGCTTCTCCTAATTTAGGTTAAGATCTATACTGTGTGTTTGATTTGATTGTTGTTTCTGCATATATATTGCATTTCATTACAGTATCAATATAATGTCTCGGATTTTTGTACGTGATTTGGTTGAGTGATGCACCTTTTACCATTGAGTGATGCACCTTTTTACAATTGATTGATGCACCTTTTAATAGACTACGATGCACCAGTTGAGAATTTTAATGATTCGTGTGCATAATGCATTAATGTTCATTGGCTGATGCACCTTTTACCTTTGACTGATGCACCTTATAATATGCTATGATGCACAAGTTGAAAACATTGATGATTTCTGTGCATAATGCATTAATGTTCACTGATTGATGCACCTTTTAGCTTTGACTGATGCACCTTATTTCAGGATGTGATGCACCTAATTATACGATTGACCAAGCAAGCTATTCTACAACAAATTTTTGAAGTAGACGGTGCAGTGTATGATTCTAGTGTTGAGATTGATGAAAGAAAGCGTTTGTTGGCCAAAGTGATGACATAAATGTATTCTTGTGTTGATATTGTTGGTGATGACATGGATAGATTGAAAGAGTTTTTAGCTATTTCAAAGGATCAAAAGGCTGCATTCACAAGATCTAAAGTAGTTGATCCTTCTTCCTTAACACCAGCTAGAAACTACAAGTTTGAGAAATTTGTTGGCCCGTTACCTGATCAAGTAAATATCCATCCTCCTGAAATGGCAAAGAACAAGTTCAAGAAGAGGTGTATTAAAGGTGGCCAAGAAGTTGGAATTGGAAATTCCAAGAAGAAGAAAAGAGTTTGTAAAATTTGTAAGAGGTCGGGACAGAACATCACTACTTGTCCTCAATATGTCCATTAGTTTCTCTGAGCTTTCATTGTAACTAGTTATTAACCAGATATTTTGGTAATGCACCTATTAGTTATGACTGATGCACCAATTACATCTCAGTGATGCACCAATTTTTATTAACAATGCATAGCACCTTGTTTGCTTGACTGAATTAGTCTTGATTTTATTTTTCAATTTTTATCCATTCATTTTCTGTAGCTTATTCATCCACCGATTATCATTGAGTGATGCACCAAATATCACAAATCCCAAAGTGATGCACCAAATATCACTAAGTGATGCACCATTTTCAATTAAGTGATGCACCACATTTCATCAACCGATGCACAAACTATATATCCGGTGATGAATCAATTTCGATTCTGTGATGCACTATTTTCATCATGTGATGCACCAACAAACAACTACTTATGCATTTTCTGCCATTGTGAGTCATCAGCAACCACAAACCATTTTCATGTGCAAACCACAAATACCTAAAAATCAAACTTGTCTTACAACCTAAAAACCAAACTTGTTTTCTAAAACGAAATATGTCTTACTACAAACCAAACTGTTTACAAACATCCAACACATCTTCCTATTTCATCCCTACATCTTTCTACTCTTTACTTTGCACGTCCACGTCCTCGTCCCTTGTTGGGATATGTCAACTTCTTCTCCACTTTCTGTTATCATTAAAAAGAACACATAGATAATTAATAAAATGACAGACAATAGATATATCATTGATGCACCAACTCTTACTAGGTGATGCACCAACCAATACTGGGTGATGCACCAAAATCCACTGGGTGATGCACCAAAACCAAATGAGTGATGTACCAACTCACACAGATTATTAAAAAAATGGCAAAATGATTAGTGTTTACCATCAAGTGGAGTTTTTTCTCCATGGTATTCCGATGAAGTTGATGGTATTTCCTCTTCTTCTGTCATTGTTAAACCATAGACATATATCATTAATAAATAGCAGTCAATACATATGCATCAATGTACCAATAGACATCAGCCCATGCATCAATAAACAACCACTCATACATTTTACAATAATTATACATGCGTTTATACAAACATACCAATGTTTATATGTGGTGGATCACTAATGATTAGTGTTTCATATCTTAGCTCCTTAATTATTGCATTATAATTCTGTTTCTTTCCTACATTTTATACATAAAAAACATTTTTGTGTGATGCTCCAACACACACTAAATAATGCACCAGCATAACTATTTGATTCAGTACATCACATACCATGCACAAAATACATTCGATGCACCAAAACACAGTGAATGATGCACCAAAACAAAGTGGATGATGCACCAAAACACAGTGGATGATGCACCAAAACAAAGTGGATGATGCACAAAAACAATGTGGATGAGGCACCCTAACAATGTGGATCATGCACCAAAAACAGTGGATGATGCACCAAAACCTATTGGATGATGCACCAAAACACCGTGTATGATGCACCAAAACCTACTGAATGATGCACCAAAACACAGTGGATGATGCACCAAAACACAGTGGATGATGCACCAAAACCTACTGTTTTTCGGCGAATAAGAATGGAGAAGCCTTCCATCCTTCTATCTAAAATAAGAGAAAGGATTCAATCTGATCCCTATCTTACTACTGATTGCCAGCCATTGGAGTGCTTTCTCTTAGTAGTGATGGTTAGGTTCTCTTGTTGAGCTCCCGATAATCCATGCACAAGGCTCGGATGATGCACCAAAACAAAGTGGATGATGCACCAAAACAAAGTGGATGATGCACCAAAACACAGTGGATGATGCACCAAAATCAATTATATGTTTCAACAACACATTCGATGCACCAACACCTCATATCTGTTAAAGAAAATGCATAAATATTATATCAAGTTACAACACATGCAATTTCAAGGATCTATACACAGTTATTCTAGATCTATTCATGCATACTATATAAAATCCATAAACATATGATGAAGTGATTAACAAATGGAGTTTACAACCAAAATTCTTAAGTCGAGTTTATACCTGGGGTTCCAGATGCTATTTTTGACCTCATTGTTGCTGTTTTGTTTGTTGTTGTTGTTGATTTGTGTTGTTGTCGCTGAAATCTCCGTCAAATTGCTTGGAATCGCGCTAAAATGGCTTATTCTTCCTTCTAGGGTTTGTGAGCGAAATCAGCTCGAGAACTCGAAAGAGGAAGCGAGATTGTAGTAGAGGTGATCGAGCGAGAGAGAAAGAACAAGATATCGCCGTCGATCGAGAGAGAAATCGAGTGCGAGAGTTGCGAGCGAGAGAGAAAACTAGGGAGGTTTTGGAGAAGACAAACAAATTTTTTTTTTATCGAGAAATAGAGAATGTAGGTTCTTTCAAGGCTTATATAACAAGTGTATTAATGGGCTCCACCACAATCCTCCTTTAGTTGTTGGCCATTGGATCTTACTCCATTCTTCGGATGAAGTAGATCATTATTCCTTCTCTAAGAGGGCATCCTCACCGGAATTGCGTCCACCATTTTCGAGGCACCAATATGCAATTCTTTAGTGTTAAGCAATCGAATATCTTGATTTAAGGTTGTTACACTCGCACACTTGCACAAGAGAAACCCCCCACGAAATATGTCACGATGGCCTATCTTAGAAATATCTTCAATTTAATTGTTATAAATAACGTATTGCTCGAATACATTCAAAAAAAAATATATTTCTTTTGATAAACTAACAAAAAATAGAAGAGATTTAACCCGTCTAAACACGTCTTCAACAAAGATAAAGATCTGGCACGTACGAGTATGCTTAATGTACGAACGTACAAATATATGTAATGTATAATTCTTCACATTCACATCTACATACATGCATGTGTTGTATTCTTCATATAGTCTTAAATACATATATAAATCTATGAATATACATGTATATATTTATGCATGTGAATAAATAATTCATGTATTCATACTTTAATATTTTTTTCTGAAATGAGCTTTTTTTCAGAAAAAATTCCCGACGTAGGCTCTTTTCAAAAGAATTCCCAATATAGGCACTTATGCCAGCTTCAGATTTTTTTTCTGTGTGAGAGACGCTGGTTCTACCAGCGTCTCTCGTCCGAAGCTGGTAATTTTTTTTTTGAATTTTTTATGTATAAGAGACGCTGGCCAGGCCAGCGTCTCTTATACATTAAAACATAAAAAAAAAATTATATGAGACGCTAATGGTCTTTTTTTTTATTTGAACATGTATAAGAGACGCTGGTTCGACCAGCGTCTCTTATACATGTTCCCCCGTCTCTTATACAGATTTTTATTTTTTAATTCTCCCGTGTAAGAGACGCTGGCAAAAGCAGCGTCTCTTACACATAAAATGTTTTTAAAAAAAATTTATTTGTATTCCGATTCCGAACTGGTGAAAGAAGGTATGCATGAGATTTACGCTTGTTCGGATGGCTCGTATGGGCTTGTTCGGAATCAGAATTGACCACGACCAGTTTCGTTGGGTCCGTATTGATCCCAGCTTTCACCAGATATGTCTCTCATCGCCTGATATGGAGGAACGAATTTGTAAATATCCATTTACACTAGAAGGTACACACGAGACTTACGCGTGTTCGGATGGCTCATATGGGGTCGTTCGAAATCATAATCGAGCGAGAGACATATCTGGTGAAAGCTGGGATCAATACGGACCCAACGAAATCGGTCGTGATCGATTCCGAGTTCAAACGAGCCCATACGAGTCATCCAAACACGAGTAAGTCATATATAATAATATATATATATAAAAACTTTGAATTTTTTTTTTAAAACAAATGCTTTGTATAAGGCGCTGGTTCTCCCAACGCCTTATACAAATAAAATAAAAATTTAAAACATTTTATGTGTAAGAGACGCTGGTTTGCCAGCGTCTCTTACACGAGGGAATTAAAAAATAAAAATCTGTATAAGAGACGGGGGGAACATGTATAAGAGACGCTGCATGTTCAAATAAAAAAAAAAGACCATTTATATGAGACGCTGGTTCGACCAGCGTCTCATATAATTTTTTTTTTTATGTTTTAACGTATAAGAGACGTTGGCCAGCCTTAAAAAAACAAATTAAAACAATAAAATTTTTGGGAAAAAAAAAGAAAGTAACATGTATAAGAGACGTTGGGCGAGCCAGCGTCTCTTATACATAAATAATTCAAAAAAAAAATTACCAGCTTCGGACGAGAGACGCTTCTCTCACACATAAAAAAAATCCGAAGCTGGCATAAGTGTCTATATTGGGAATTTCTTTTGAAAAGATCATACGTCGTGAATTTTTTCTGAAAAAAAGCTCATTTCAGAAAAAAAATTCCTTAAAAATAATTTACTAATCATTTTAACGTGATTTTTTTTCTTTTTACTAATAAGCGACCTTAATAATTGTGATTAATTTTTTAAGATTTATGTCCAACATGGCCATTGGCCATTGAGTTTGTTTGGTATAGGGTAGGTTTTAGTTTATAAACTGTTTTTTGTTTTAAAGTAGGTTTTCAAATTTGAATTTGTGAGTTATGGAGATATGTGCAAAAACAGGTTTTAGTTTATAATGTGTTTATAAACTTCCACCAAACAGACTCATTGGCGATATCCATACGATCGTAATTTATTAAAAGAAATGATAAATATCCTTTTTCCTGCAATGCATCATAATTTAGAAATTAGTGTCCAGATCCAATAGCCCTAGCCCAATTCGGACCTAACTAGACACTATACCCATCGGAATATGTACAAATTTAGCCCACTTAATTGTAAAAAGATCCGGTGAGGATAAGTTATTAGGTTAAGACTCGTGACACTTTTGTGTTCATGGATTATAATGTGTATGTTAATCAGTCATAACGTATGTGTCCATACGCCAGAGTATTTGCATGTCATAGTGTGTTCATATGTCACATTGTGTGTTTATTGACGAAAATGTGTTCATATATTATAACGTGTGTATTCATACGTAACAATGTTTGTGTTCATCGTCTCCTCACCCGAATTTAACCCCTTAATTGTTGAGCTTAAAGTCCAAAACGAACTACAGTTAAAAAACTCATTTATAAAAAATAACCTTATTCTACCACTCTATTTATTATCTAACTAGAGTTGTCTAATATTAACTTGCAATATATGATATTACGAGAGTATAAATTAAAGAAGTTAGGGAATGTGGACAGATGAGATATGGATACGATGCATGCGTATTATTGGATAACATTGACTCATCGTATTATAAGTTTAGAAAAATAATAATTTTGGAATTTGGATAAGTAGGACATGGAATCATGGATAAACCTACCATAACACATTCCATCCAAATCAGTAAATCCGATAGTGTTCCTTATCCACCGTTGACAATGCATGTACATCAGATGCATGCTACTATAAAACCCAAATGATGTTAGGCCTTAGAATGAACCAAAATACACTCATAACAATGTCTTCTTCCTCCATCAAAGTTGTGGCCATGGCTTTATTCTTGGTCTTCTCTTCAACAAAACACCAGCATCAGCAACAGTGGGAAGCTACTGATCAATCATATAATTCTAAGTTAATTAATTAGTTAGTTATGTTTATTTGGTTACGTGCTTGACACGGTTAGGGCCGGTTTGAATAAAACTGCATACGCTATTGATCATTGAAGAATAAAAATTATCAAGTTTTAATAAATGCCATATTTGTCTTCCTTAACGAATATGCACAAATTCAGTTTACTTTTAATTGAACTGTATTGTTGAGCTTAAAGTCCAAACTGAACTCTATTGCCAAAAATACTTTTGTAAACACTAGCCTACGGGCCCGTGCGATGCACGACCCTTTTTTTACGTAATTTGATGGTAGAAATGTTTGCGATGTGTGTTTGTTTTTATTAGGTGCATTATTATGTATGATAGAGATTTTTGGGTCATCTTTGTTTTTATTAGGTGCATTCTTATGTATGGTAGAGATTTTTGGGTCGTATGTGGAAAAATATTTTGGGCTCCTATCTTGTTTGTAAATGTAATTTTTCCTGTTGTGGACCATTTTGTTATTTGTGTTAGTGAGCCTTATTTTGGACTTAATACACACTTTGCTGGTTCATTGGTGTGGGAAATTGGTCTCATTAAGTTAAAGTAATTGTGGGGAACTATTTGTTAACCTCTTGTGGAAGTTATTATCTCATTGTTGTATCAAGTTATAGTTTATTTAATGTAAAAAATGTTAAAGTTGGAGAATAGAGTAATGTAATTTGTTGTGTATCAATGAGTAAAAATAAGGAAAAAACATATAAAATCTTACCCCATACGACATCAAAGATTGAAAGTGGTGGCATTGCTCAACTTTTATACTTTTTGAACATGTCGTAACCTTGCGTACTCTTTTGTGCCAATTAAGACAAACCATATATTTTTCTTTCAAAAATTCAACCATTTCTTTTCTGCCTAAAGCCTTGCCAGATAGAACTACTTGCTCAATCCTCAATCCAAAATTGTCACAATAAGAGTTGAATATTCCTCCCTGGATATATAAATCAATACTTAATGAAAGTAGTTTCAAGTTTGACAGCATATTATATGAACCACTAAAGTCAACAATTGTAAAAAAAAAACAGCAAGTAAATCCTTTGGCCTCATACAATGAAGAAGAAAGTACCAAAGTTTCTTTGATGCTTGTAAATCCTTCGAATGGGTGGGTTGTCATTTAGTTTCTTGAAGTACATAAAAAAGGCTGCTAAAACCATCCTTTTCACCACCATCTAACTTACTATTAAATCTAATTTACAATGATTAAAATCTTAAACAGTAGGAGGACTCGGAAAATTACACAATAGCAGGGTTTAGACCAAATATATTAAAAAAGCTATAACTCATTATCAAGTACAATATGTATCACAATATCAGTATACATGACAAATAATAATCTCAGCACCACCCTCAAGATAAAGGAACTTTCTACCCCAACTGTCGATGTCATAGATGGAGACTAAGGTAGGCAGATAACCACTCACACCTAAAATGCTAAGGATGAAAATTAGACTCTCATCTCAAGCAGGATCAACAAACACTTCTTTAAAAGAGAAAGTAAGAACACAAAGCCAATGACATTGTATAAGAGTGACTTCATATTGAAAACCATTAGAAAAATAAAATCACTGCAAACTCTTGGTACTTTTCTGTATCAATTATATTCTTACACAATCGTCTGTATCAGTTAAATTCTTACACAATAGAAAAAGAGCAGCCCCTTCAGCCAATCACTGCAAACCTACAAATACTAACATGTTGATCGGGAACTTCACGAATATTGCTCACATCCTACAAATTGGATGCAAAAAACAGTTGATCATTCAGGTAAAATTACACCATGGGTTTAAAGCTGGTAGTACTAAGAAGTTTAAACAACTAACCTCAAATCTAAGAGGGAATATGCAAGAGATAGCGCCACCAACAAAGACCGCTCAACATACTGATCTAAATGCATTTTCAAAGCAACCTAAATAAGACAAATAGCAGTTGTGAACATTACAAATCACCATCACAAGATGAACAACTACTGCATCTTCATAAGCTGCTTTAAGAAAGACGACATTCAGATATCTCGACAAATGGTGCATTATCTGAATTTCCCTCCTCACATCCTCATATGTCAACAACTTCCTTTTAGCTATCGATTTGCATGTATCAATGCACAAAAAAGTAGTTCCAAATAACTTCACATAAACAAAAATTTGTCAAAGCAAATTTCAATATCTTGTAAACAGTCTTCACACCAATCACCCTGTCAAACCAACATCCAAAAGTATCCAAAAACAAATCTAAAACACAAAGATAATTATATGTAGTATGCAGAACTAAAATAGTCTCAATGAAGTTGCATCAAACAAACACCAAGAAACTCAAACCAATTATCATTTGATTAAATTCCACTTCAATTTTAAAAAACCTTTGAAATTCTATTTTAAAAACATAACTATCAGCATCAACTTGAAGCTGCATTTCAAATTTTACATACCTCAAGTAAATGTGAAGTTGCAGCATTTGGCCTCATCTCATGCACATTGGCAATAGTTCTGTTGCAACTTTTGGTTAGAGATGTGGTGCAATCTAACAATTAAAAGGTACGTCACGTTCAAAATATCAAATCTCTACTCAACAAATATCATTTTTATACAATGAAACCGACATTTTAGATCACTTGACATGGTAGCTTTGCATTAATGTACAAACCTGGTGCATTTTCCTTATTTGATCTTGCATGAACTTGCTCAATTCCAGAAGGAGACACATTAATGGTTGCCAACTGATCGTTTGAAGTGATTCGCTTACTATTTTCAGATTTTTCACCAATAGGATTTGCGCACGCTTCATCACCACTTCTAGAAGGATCTGACTGGATATAGTTAGTAGCAGAACTCATCAAATCCTATAATATGGGAAATGAAATCAGAGGGAAGAGGATTGAACCTATACATCTATAAAGTCTCCAATCCTTAACTATTCCACTTCTTAATTCACAACAGGAGTCATCAAGATCAATTTGCAACCAGGACAACATTAAGCAGATTCACATTTTATAAACTGGAAAATGAAAGCACAAAGATTGATTACTTACCACAATGGTGTCACCAAGAATATGCTTAAACCCATCTCTAAAAGCACGCATGAAATCTGAGTAGCACTTCTACAATAGAACTACCTAAGTCAATTTTGTCAAGATCTTCTTCCATAACTTTCCTTTGTCTAGAAACTCAACTGCATGATGTAGATGTCCATTTTTTTGAACCATCCAAGTTTGAAACCGAAAGCTAAACTTATGGTCTTGGAGAAAGACCAGCTCAGCTCGCCTAATGGCTTAGAGTGAGACAGTGTGCAACAAAAAATAAATGGTATTTACGCATTCCGAACTGAACATCCAAGTTTCATATAAATTAAAAGAGCTAACCGAGTTTCTTACTTTCGCGTGGTTGAGGGGTCAGCTTGCTCAAAACTTCCAAATATAGACTCCCACTTGCCTAGATCAATACCTGATACAAGAGAAACCTGCATCATTAAAGGTTGTGGTACATCGACAAAGTTTATTTATAGTCGAACGACAGGCAGAAAAGTAAAGTACCACAGCCTGTATCATCAACTTCAAACCAAAGAGCTGCTTTTTTTTTCATTTTATCTGCATTCTTTGTGGACTATTGATTCTTCTTCGATTTCATAGGTGTGGCCATTTTTTCCTTCTCACACCACCCTCGTAGGATTATATGACCAGCTGCAAGTAGCAAAAGAAAGCAACCATTGTGGATGTGCTAAGCTGCAAACTGTATAGTTCTTGCCTCTAATAATTTTTCCTTATTATTTTTAGTGTCAAAATGACAAACTGAAATACGACATTCTCTAGCTGGCATTTTACAATGTGAAAATATTGCAGTAATAGAAAATAGGTATGTTATTTTCTTATGATTAAGCACCTTTTTTGTTAGTTCTTTTTGTTTTTTGTACTCCAAAATCATTATATTACGTGATGAATTAAGAATAGATTACCTCACTTTACTGCACCACAAAATCCTGAATACATCCTTGATAAGTTTGTTTCAGCCATACAAGAATAGACCCCTATTGCGCAGCCATACGCTAAACAAACATTTGAAAATGAAACATATATGCATAGTAGAAGAAATACAAAAAACAACAGTGAGTTTACAAAGAAGTTTTTAAGAAAATAATTAGTACATCCAATGATTACACACACATACAAAAATCACATACCTGTGTTTTTCCAATATCTGAAGGACCAACCAACTCTGTCACAACACCAAATGGTATCCCACCACATAAGGCATTATCGAAACCTTTATTTTTATGCAAAGATCGCTATCTTAAATGGGCCGTGCATCGCACGGGCTCCGTTATTACAATAAATAATGTCTAAGTGATTGAGAATGTTAAAGCTTAATGTGTACGGACATTGAGGCGATCTCTTCACGTTGGAAATCTCGGAGTTCATTGATCCTCGGCCATATTAAATGGGTTGCGTGTGTTTCTTGTAAATATGACCCAATAAGTGGTAAATCAGCTGACCACTTATCCTAAAATGTTAGGCATATCTTATTTTTGGTAAATCAGCTGACCCGTTAAAATATTTTCTTATACAAAGAAATAAGGAAAGGAAAACTCAATAAGTACATGTTCAGGCCATCAAAAAAAAAAAGTACATGTTCAGATAGGAAAAAAGTATAGCTCAAGAGGCAATTTGTTTACGGTATCCAGTAACAAATGTGTAAAGTTGCATATCAAGTGATGCACAACCATTTTGAGATTATTTTCCAGTTTATTATTTGTGTTTAAGACAATATTGAAAAATCTTTGTTTGAACTGAAGAAAGAGATATAGACCGGATTAAAAACAACGTTAATTCCTTAAATTAAGAATAATTACCAAGCACGCTGAATGTCAAACTAAACAGATGATCTAAGATTCAAGCATTCATAAAATATAAATGGACATATTTTAGATAAGAATTGATCCAACAGAGTTACACCATCACCAACCAATGACGTGCAATAGATTTCCAATAAAAGCATGCAACAAACTGCCTAGCACTGTTGCAAACATATGGCCAAACATTGTTGCAAACATACGACGCTTCTGAATAGAAATGGTTTCCAAGAAAATATATAAAGCACGCACATGCTTGGGAATGACAATGAGAATCTTGTAAATTAAAGGACCTAAATTATATCCTTACTTGCAAGTCATCTGGGCATTTAGCCTTTGATGGACGGTGTTCAAAATAGACTGGAAGTAAGAGATAAAATAGTAAGCATACCATTTTCACTATAGGCATCTTGGGTATGCTTAAAGCTTCCATTGCCCAAAATCTCACCCTCCTAAAATCATTAAAGAAGATAAAATCAACAGCAGGCACATCTTTACAACAACTAAACAGTCTAAACCAGATATGTAACCAGGAGAAGTAGGAAACCCCTTAAATCAGTGTAGCAACAAAACGTTGAACTCACATAAGAGCTTGGTCTTCAAAATCATTACTCAGTTTGCTGAAAAGCAGCTTTCCATTTTCAAGCAGCTCAGAGACCTGCAAAGAAAAGTTCATTAATTCACTTCCCACCAAGACCTAAGTAATCATTTATCATATAATATAGTAGTTGTTAGCAACAAATACCAGTTGATTAAAATGTTCCACTTTTTCATGTATGTGAGAGATGCCAAGCTCCATCTCTTCTGAGCCTGCAAAGTTCACTTCATCCATGTGTGCTTCATTTTCTCCATCCCTGATTTCATTTTCATTATTTTCGTCATATTCAAACTCTGACAAACCAATTTCTGCAGATTCGACACTGCAAGAAGAGAGATTATAAATTAACCAAGACCGGTTAGGGAAAGTAAATGATATTGCAGAAACTTCTGAGATTCAACAGTATCAGTATGCTTAGTTTTCAACTCTGCATCATCTAATGTTTCACTCTTCCATTTGAATGACTTGCTTGAAGAAGGAAACAAAGACTTGCTAAAACTTCAACTTAGAGTAGCTTGAGTCTTGTTTATCTTTTGTATTTGAATAGCAATTTGTTAGTGTATGTTGTAGCTCTAGATTTTTTGGTGTCGTGAGTATTTAAAACAAAATAACAATAAAATTCTAAACATATTAAATTGCAAAAACAAAAGATGACTAAGTTACTACCGTAATTTTGGTGAATCCATTTTAATGTCAATAATCAGATCATGATATTATTGAATACTACCTCATTTGAAAGCAGGTGGTTAAACGACTCATTTTCAATATCTCCACATCTAATTGCAACCACCATTACCTAACAATTAAAGTACGATATAAACTGATGAAGATGCTAACTGATGAGGCTAAAGTCGTAGTGCCAAATCAAAGAAAACACTAACTAGAGTATAGCAAGTAAGTAGAGGTCGAACCCAAGGGAATCAAAACACCAAATCAATGCAGTCAAGTGAAATATCAACTAGTAATAAGTAACCAAAGGGGGGGTTGATTGCAAGAACACACAAGTAACCAGTAACAAGCAGAGGAAGTTTGGGTGAGAATATTATGCGAAGGGGTTTCACCTAGCAAGTATCCACACAACAGTCAATCAAGTTGATCATAGATTTATCTCAAGTTCTATTCAATCCTAGGGAATGTTCCTATTCCAATCTTTAATATATCAGTAGGCCAACCGGTTCTGATAATACTTACTATTCAGCAATCAAGGAAACCTCTCAAGATTAGATGAAATAGCATCAAAGGGCACAAGAATCGTAAGGATGCATGCAATAACTTACAACCGTCAAGTATTAACATGCAATCAATTCTCTTTCATAAAAACAATCAACTACCAGATCATGCAGATATGAGTGCTACAATGACAAGGAATTCCACCGTATATTCCCAGTCTAGCAATAGAAAACTATCAATCAAACTAGGTGATCAAGCTAGCAAAACTAATAGAAATCAATAGATGAAGAACAAGAGAATTAATACAAACTCATAGGAAAAGAACAAGAGTTTAGAAATCTCACAACTTAATAACTGAAGGTTTCAACCGCTAAGCAAAACAATGGAGATTAGTTCCTTCTCATGGTTGCAAAACTAAATTGTCTGATGGAAAAGATGATGATAGCCAAACAAGGCTGCTAGGGTATAAAAAGAGTTTAACCCTAGAATAATATCCTAAAAGATAAATCCTAAACGAAATAATAAAAGATAAAATAAACAAAAAGGAAATAACCAAAAACGAGACTAAGAAGTCTCGTAAGTGGAAATATCAAAACCCAAAGTCGGTGGAATATGTGAATTAAATTCACAATTCGCAGCTGCTTGCTTCAATTAATTGGGCCAGCCCATCAGCTCTAGGCCCAACTTTTGCACGGCCCAATCCAACAAAGTAGAGTTCAACACAATACCCGCGATCGCGGATATTAATCCGCGGTCGCGGATCTATTAAATCTTCTCGGCTCCTCTCTGTTGCTCCACCGCGATCGTCGCTGATCCATGGCGATCGCCGTCGGTGATTTCTTCAAATCTTCAATATTCTTTGGTTCTGATCTTCAATTCTTCACTTCTTAATAAATATCTCAGAACACAACAATGACTCGAAACACATATAATAATACTCCTAAATCAATGTAATAATCCCTAGTTACGCTATACAAAGTGCAGCGTATCACTAACCATATAAAATAGATTAAACCTTGTGTGTAGGAAGATCAAGATCTTTGTTCTCTTTAATCACTTTCCATATTTGATGTGCACTATAAGGAGATCCTGACGCAGGAACAACACCTCTTCTATCACCAGCAAGACCACCAGGATAGAATTGAAAAATTGTGTCCTAAGTTTTGCAACCTGGATAGTTAATTAAAAGAAGAAATTGCATTAGATTAAAGATAAATTATTGAATTAATTGAAAATTTAAAGCAACATATTGAAACATAAAACATATTGAAACTATGTCTTTACTGGAACATTTTGAAATTAGAATTATTCAAATTCATAAGAATCATGATTAAAGAACTCTTCTCCAGCCAATACACAAAATGATACATATATAATGAAGGAACAATATAAATATACATACTTGGCTTGTAGCTGGGTCTTTCATCTGATTCCTCATCTGTTCTTGCATGTCAACAGTTGGCAATGGGAAGTTTGATGGGGAGATATTTCTTGCATTAAAATCTGGAACACCAAAACCACTGCTTCCACTAATAAAAAATCTTGACCCAGCATCCGAGGTCACCTGACTACTGATTGATGGAGACATGGAGTGGCATTTGAAATTGGTTCATTTGTGAAACCAACACATTTTCCAGTACAAACATACCAACACCAAGGTCCATTTGTTTCTACCTTCGCCCATCTTCATCTCTCCGTCGTTTTCCGCTTCATCCGATGATTCCTCCACCCTCACAATCGAAACCTCGATCCCCTTCACCGCCCACGTCGTCGATTCGCCTTCTCGCTCCGTCGAAACCTCTCCCAAAGAGCTTATGAAGTTCTTCAGCGACATGACCTTGATGCGACGGATGGAGATCGTTGGCGATTCGCTCTACAAGGCGAAGCTAATCCGTGGATTTTGCCACCTTTACGACGGTCAGGAAGCCGTTGCTGTTGTGAATGAAGCAGGATAATATTAACAACTTATCAATCAAACCAATGTGAGATTCAACTATTTCAAACTTATCTAATTTCCAGGGCATTCATTCATTCTATGGTTTACGTTTTGGTAGGAAAATGTCAAGTACCTTCCTGGGATAAAGCTTGGAAGTAATGTTGGTGCTCAACCTGACTTTGTCACAGCAGGTACATCTTTGGCTTGAATATAATCAAACTTAGTCTCTTAATTAAGGATCTCCAAAGAGAATTTCATAAATAACCTGTGAAACATTCCACTGATCTTGTAAGACAAAATGCTATTAAGCTAAGCCTACAATAATTCATTAAATTCTATATTAAAAAGACTAACATGGTTTCATGGTCCCAATAGTTTTAGAATTCAATGGATGTGTAGTTCAGTCCTATACAACTATTTAAGGTGACTGACTATTGCAAGAAAGACAACCAAATATCCTATGTTTTGCATATAAGAATGGCTAGATTAGCTGTAAACTAAAAAATGGGGCAGTACAGAATTACAAGAAAAGAAAATATCATATTACCATCAAAATAGATGATAAGATTTTCAAAGGGACGAACTTATGTACAAGTAATAGAACAGTATAGACACCTGGCTAAGTAATCAATCTCATGTCCAAGTTCAGCTTCCTCTTGTAAAGGCTCAATCCACGAGCTAACTAAGGTTCGGTACTTTCTACTCAAGATCATAGCCCTTGCTGGAATCGGTTGATTACAACACAAGAGTATGCAAAATCTAGGGTTATAAGTTTGATGAGATAATGAAGAGGAGGGAAATATCGTTCTTGACCAGCAATGTTCCAAACTGATATTTGCCGACAACTGAGTATGCTAAATCCACCTTCTGACTTGAATCTCCGAAACAATATGAATCCAGAAACGACAGAAATTCGAATCCAGTGACGGCTATGATGACATTTAGTAGTGCGAAATCAAGGATTTCGTCGGACGCGGAGAACGCGAAGTGCGAAATCTTCGTAGAAAGACCACGAAGACGAATCCGTCGAAGTGCGGAGAAGAAGATGGTGGGGCCAAGGATTGCGTTGGCTTTAGGGTTTCGTCGTCCATAGGGCGGATTGTGGTGGTCGATTCGACTTGTGGGAAGTGAAACAATGGCATACATTAATACGAAGAGGAAAAATCAAAACACTGATTCTTTAATTCGGGGACTTTAATTCTCCATCTCAACTCATTTAATTGCTAATTCTATAGGATCATTTTATATGTTTTACTAGAAACGGGCCTCCGCGCTACGCGCGGGGAAATTACAGTTTTTAATATGATTTAACGTTGTTTAATAGGCGTCCTAAAATTAGATTGGGCTAATCATATTCACAACCCTTTATGATATAGAATCTAACCTCGACAAAGCAGTCTCTAATCTTTGTTCTATCAAAAAGAAAAAAAAAAGTTTAATTAGTGATTATGTTTTTCCTGAATGTTTTATTAATCATTTTAGCAATTGACACACAACTACCTATGAATTTATTTCTCCCTTTAAAATCATCACATTACCTAATTAGCTCGGGTGCTTTTTTTTTTACCAAACAATTAGCTCGTGTATTGGTGTTCCTATTTTATTAGGGCTTAAATCAACAGACTGAAACCCGCGTACGGGTCTTGCGTAATTATAATTTCTTAAATGTTTCATAATAGATATTGAAATGATATTATATCATATAATCAAATGAGTTTGATGATTTGTACCTCTTCTCTCAATTCACCAAATTGTTATATCATTTTGTAATATTATTGTAATATACGGGACATAAGTTTTTAAAAATATGATTTTTAATATTCTTGTAATGTACAGGACAAAAGTTTTTAAATATATGTTATTTGCATATGCAATTTCTTCAATGCTCTATATGCTAAATTTTTGTTCAAGTCTTGTTTGCAGTATTATTACCAACTCCACAGATTTTGGTATATAAAATAAGGTAATCTATTTTGATTTATTAATAGCCAAGTTGGTGAATATATGATCTATTTTTCTGTCTATAACTCATTACAATTGAATAAACTCGAGGACCAGTTATTAAATCTCATTTCCCCATTGTATACATTTTTGACGTGTTTACTAAATTATCATGCGTGTTGGAAACTGAGTGTAAATGTTTGAAAACAACATGCTAGCATATTGCAATATGTAATATTGTTTACAATTACTAAAATTAGATGCAAACGGCCTCCGATAAGGGCTCAAAGTTTTGTACTAATGACGAAAAATGTAGTTTAGGATAAGTAAAAAGTAAACACTTCAATCACAAAGAAATTGAAAGAGGAAAAAATGCATACGATATAGTTCACAACAGATCTCCTTCTTTTTATAAATTTAGTAATTGCAAAAGTTAAATCATTTTACAAAGACACATGATACATGAATTGAATATAGGGAATTTAGATTCTTTGGTAAGTCGGTCCTCTAAACTCTGTAAACCTGCATATTATTTGTATATATATATACTCCATCCGTCCCAAAATATGAGTCTCATTGTACAAAAATATATTGGATTAAGGCAAATGCTTTAACGTATATAAGTGCATTGGAAATGATGAATGTAAAATATTAAAATAATTCATTAACCAATGGGAGAAGAGTTTACAAATGAAAAGTACATAAGTGCATTGGAAATGATGAATGTAAAATATTAAAATAATATGAGTAAGGGTATAATTGGAAGAAGATTATGGACAAAAATAGAAATGGGACTAACCTTTCGAGACGCCCAATAAGGAAAATGGGACTCATATTTTGGGACGGAGGGAGTATAATTTACTAAAGCCTTCATGTGTACCTTTGAAAAAAGTTATTGATTTGGCTTTTTACTTTTTACTTTATTAATCTAATGATAAAGTCAATTACTGCAAAATCATACCATCCACTCCAAACCTCTGTCCACATGAGAGGTTTGTAAGGTCTTTTTTAGTAAACACATAACAGTAAAAGTCGTTGCAAGTATATTAATCTGTCACAATAAGATCATTAACTATTAAAAAATTTATTTTGAAAAGAATTAAGATTGTCAACAAGAACAATGGAACTTATAACGGGATCAAGATAGTCATCTTCCTTGCACATTAACCATGGAACACCAATATCTAATCCAACAACAATGTTAGCAGCCCATCTCATGTGATCACAACCTTCTTGTCCAAACATCTTTCTTGTCCAAACATCTTTATTGATTTGGCTTTCTTACCAAAATTCAAGAATAAAATAGAAAAAATCTCTATATAACTACTAAAGAAAATTACATTTCTTCAATTCTAGCTATGTCACGTGGCATACTCTTCATTCAGGCCATCCACATGTCGTCATTTCATTGGTCACGATTTTTTATAATTTATTGTAATTTTCTCAAAAAAAATTAATTAAATTTGGAAAATCGTGTGCAAAAATATTACAAAAAGATTGCTTAAGATCTTTCAGATTACAAAAAGATTTTTCTGTGTTAATTTTCTAGATTTTGACCTCCCAATATCCTATTATTTTATTTTACAAATATATATTTTATTTTTATGATATGACGTATCACAAAAAGATTGATTTCTTAATAAATAAGAGAAATAATTATATTTTTGTGTTATTGTAGTGTTTTCAATTATATATTTTTATATATGTTGAAATCAATTTATTTAAATTTGTTAAAAATTGACCCATGATAATTTGATCAAATAAGATTTTTGGTATTAAAACTTCATGTATATTCGTTGTTTATTATATTTAAAATGTAAAAACTTAATTATATATCAATATCATTTTAAGATATAAACTTATTTTCATATAAAATTTTATATTACATAATACTCCTTACTACTAATTCACTATATCGAGTTATATAAACCCGCGCATGGCGCGAGACCTAGTCTAGTTTGTGTATAAAATTAAAAGGCTAAAATGACTTACGTTATATTACATGAAAAATAAAATCAAACCAACTTCATGTAATTCTATTAATTACTTAGTAATTAATTACCGTTGTGTAAATTGAATTTAAAAAAAATATATTAATAAGCTAACTACTTATATGATACTAAACCAGAGGAGTATAATCAGTATATCACATTTTTACTTAAAATTTAAAACAATTGAATCTCTAGTTTGGAAAATTTTAACCGTTGTACAGTTTTACCACGGATCTAATGAAAGAAAAAAAAGGAGGGTGCTTAATTTTTTAGCAAAACACTTCGTTTTGATCTTTTGGACATCTTTTTAAATTAGAAAAAATGGTTGATGTAAATTTATTTAGTGAAATCCTAGATTTATCAATGGAGGGAGCAACATTTATGAGGTACCAATTTCATTCAATTTTGGCATTGGATAACCAATCTTTATATAGATAAGATGATGTTTTTCCAAAAAAACTTTATGTATCATACCTTAAGAAAACAGAACAAAGGAAACTAGAGACGAGGTGAAAGCTTGAAGGCAGTGGCGGATCCAAGATTTCAAGTCAGTGGATTCCTGTTTGACTATTTTTTTTTTATTGTATAAGAATTTAACATAATTCTAATTAAACGTATACACAAAATATTTACACTCATTGTACAACACAGTTCAACACAATTTTTTCTAGTAGAATCTTTTACAAAGATCAATTCAATAAAACTATTCTTCTATCTTGTAACTATTCAAAGTCAAACAACACATGAAAGAAAGTAGCTTGTGACGCTTCAAAATGAAACAACACATGAAAAAACATTTAAGCAACTAAAAAGAAGACCTCGTGTTGTGTCCCTGACACGCCTTCTTGATTTTCTAGTCTTGTATTGCGGTGACGTGGTTTGCAACCTGTGAGAGTTTCGTATTTTGGGATTTCAGATGTCTAATTTTGATGAATTTTATATGCATGAACTCATCTTGAAAAGATCTACACTTTTGCTTATTTTTCAATGTCAGTGGGGGCCTGTGCTCTCACTGGTCTCTATGTAGGTCAGCCCTTGGAGGCAAATAGTTACAGTAAAATTACCATAAAAATGACGAAATCCACTTTAGAAATCTAACCTTATCTAAGTGTATTATAAATGAGAGAAAAATGGCTATCAGCAGAGAACTCAAACAAGAAGGGGAAGAAAAAGAATAGGAATGTCTTGTAACTTTTGTCAAATTTTATTTGGACTTGTGTTAGTACCATACTCATCTTGCATTTTCTGCATGGTTCTTTTTTGTTACAGTAAGTACGTTGCTTGTTTTACTTTATTTCCTTGAACTTCTTAGAAGTTAGAATACGTGATTGAGGTTTTGATAAGGAGTTGATTGAAGATTTAAAGGATCTTCTGGTATGTTTTTCGGATCATCTAGACTCGTTTTTCTCGACTCTTTTCCATCTTTGTTACGCTTCGATCATGTTTTCTTGCGTAATGTACAACTGAACTTATAAGTCTACTGTATTATGATCTGTTGATGCACTTGTTCAAGTTGTATTGATCAATTTGGTAGATTTATGATCTATTAAACAACTAGAAGGCTATATATAAGATGGCACAGATGATCAGTGTACAGGCAGTACAGCTGAATACAACAGTTACAGGTTTCCAGAACAGATTGTGTGAAATTTTGCCAGTAATGAGCATTGCCAAAGAAGTTTTTCCAGAAAACAAAAAAGTGATATATCATACCCAAAGAAAACAGAACAAATGAAACTAGAGACAAGGTGAAAGCTGTTGGGAGTTACAATAACAATTAACGTAAAAATGACGAAATTAGCTGCAGAGAATATTTTTACAACGTGCAAACTGATGTTTGAGATTAAGCAATGAAGGAACAGAGCCAAGTTTGAAATAAAAAGGGTATTCTGTACCACCAAACACACAAAACTGAAAGTCAATAACACAAGCCAGTGTTACAATTTCAAATTGAAAGTGCAAAACACATTACCTTAAAATAACTTAAGCATTATGCATCAAACTAGCTACTCCAAAAAGTTAACATTAATCTATAAGTTCAAAGAAGAGTCCGGCTGGGAGTTGACGTGGTTAAACCTGAGAGTTGTTGAGTGTAAGACTAACCCGAAGATGTAGGATGTCGTTAATGAAATAATCGCAGTCGTCTTTGATGAAGTCAATCCACGGAATTCCCAGCAGGTTCGATATTCCCCAGCCAATGTCCAAAGCACAGTTCTTGACTCTTAACTTGCTTACAAAATCACTGGATGACTTGTTCATAACTGCAAGTTCAAAGTCTAAATTGCAAGTTTTCGTACCTTTTCCCTTGTACACAAATAGACCAAATGTATGTGGTTCATCATCACCCTTGCACTGTGCCGAGAGGAACAACGATTTTCCACCAAGGAGAAATGTCTGAGAATCGAGTAGTTTTGATGAAAACAGATCCTTACACTCGTCTTTTGTTAGGTTAAAGTATACAATAGAACGAGGTTGAGGAAATTCGAGAGGGACAACCTTTATAAGGCGATACATGTAGGCACGTGGGGCAATGGGGTGTTGGCCATAGGGAACTTCAACCTTGGAGATTAAAGCATCTGACACGAGCTTCGACACTTGTTCATGGTCAAAGTCAGGACAAACTAACACTTCCTTCAACTTCAAGCAACTCATGTATGGAAAACGTATAAAACATGTCAAATGTTTTGTAAGAATTTCTCTACGCTCTTCTAATTTTAGATAGTGTGCACGAACCCACTCTAAGATGAAGTTGAAAATGTCGTCTTCTGAATCAACTTTGAGATCATCACTCCCGAGAACAACCTCTAATGCAGAAAAAGGCAATTCCATAGCCTTTTCTTGGGACCTTCAAGATCAGTTGACATGTATGAAACAACTCAAATACTCCGTATATAATAAATGATGACATAAGTTGAAAAAGGAGTACAACTTACTTGCTGAAATCCAAGTAACTTGTGACAAGAGCCTTGTTTGATGCATCTTTCAATGGTTGGACTATTTCATTCTCTAAAAGACTTGGAGGAAGATCAATAAATAAAATTGCAAGATCTAGTGATATGGGCATCTCCAGCAACAGCTGGATACAATGCTTCATACAAGAAGTTACTTGAAACTTGTCAGAAGCCATCAACACAGCCAACAGATCAGAAGTTGAAGTTGCATTCAGGATATTGCTGTACATAAAGCCCAAGACGTCCATCAAAGCAGTCATCTCCTCTGTTCACCAATATATACATCAGAAACTCTTAACTAAGATATTTTCATTTTTAAGAGTGCAAGGAATTAATGATGCATATATACCAGTTGAATTGATCCTCAAAGTCACATCCTTTTGTGATGATTCCATCATGTCGTTTTTGAATAACTAGATCATAAGTTACCAACTACTCCGTATTAGTCATGTATAGAAGAAAATAAATACAGCCAAAAAAATCAAAAAGATTTACCTTGTAGAAGAAGGAACTATTTGCTGCTAAAATGGGAGAGCTTATGTGCAGGCAGACTTTTGGGTTTGATATGATCTGAAGATGGAGGACTCGATCAGAGAAATCTTTATCGTTGAATGCAAATCCAAAATCTAGCATGTGAGTAGAATTTTTCATTTTCAAACTCAGGGCAAAGAGATAAAGCAGGCACGCAAGAGCTTTATGGAAGTTCGGCAATGGAATGAATTCGAAGTGGAAGAAGATGCACAAATAAGTGTTCGGAGTTCAGAATACGAGGAGGCAAGATGGCAGTTTAGGCATTGGTAATTTGCTGTTGCCGTAATAAATTTTGGTGGAGAATACGAGGTAGCTTTTTGGGTGTTGTTCTTCTCCTATACACAGTATTGTAACTTGTGTTTTTACCAAAAAAAAGTATTGTACGGAGTAACTTATGCCTAAATAGTTACAATATCAAAGACAATAAAATGACAAATGAAACTAGAGACGAGGTGAAAGTTGCAGGGAGGCAAATAGTTACAATAACAATTACCATTAAAATGACGAAATCCACTTTAGAAATCTAACCTTATCTAAATGTATTATAATGAGAGAAAAATGGCTATCAGGAGAGCACTCAAACTAGAAGGGGAAGAGAGAGTAGGAATCTAATGTCTAATAACTTTTTGTCAAATTTTCCTTGGCCTTGTGTTCAAAAAATTTACTCTTGTAAGTTCACCATGTTGTATTGAGTTCTCTTGGGAAATTTTCTTAGACTTTATCATCAACCTCACTTGAATCAGCTCCATGTTTTTGTTGTCTGGTAAGAGGCTCTTTCTTACGCTCTTTCCCACCTGGCTTTGAGGATGCATTGCCATACCAGATCATGCCCAGGACAGCTATGACCATGCCAAGGACAACATGAAGATTGAGACCTTCTTTACCGAAAAAGAAGAACCCTAAAATCAAGACGAGGATTGTCTTCATATGCCCAAGTACTTGGAAGGACACCGCAGTGAATCTGCCTATGCAAATGAATTGACTGAGGTTTGTCCCAATGGCGATTGTGCACGAAAGGATTATGAAGATCTGTGGAAGACAAAAGACGTGTGAAGACTACATCAAAATCATATTTTACATATCATTTTCTTTGTCTACATGTATAATTAGGCAGTTCAGAAAAAAGGTAACACAGAAAAAAGGTAACCAGATGCTATGTGGACCGTGATAAACAATTATAAATGGTGATAGCTTAAGGTACAATTAAAGAACAAGACTGAGATCTTTAAATTTTGTGACTTACCACAGATGTTATGTTATAGTTGTAAGCATCAACTCTCTTTTGTGTCAACCAGTAATCCATAAAAGGGCCTACTAAAAGCAGGGACCCAGCTTGTGCTGGTGCAGTATGACCCAACAGGTTGAAGGAGCTCAAAGAGTACTTCCTTTGGAGATAATGTACATACTGCAGAGAAAGAAAGAAATATAATTCCTTAAAGATGTCAAACATATCTCGGAAAAGAAGTAGCCACTAAACAAGCCATGAGACTCTAAACCCAATTATTTGCTCACTAGGGCCAAGTAGGGATGAAGAGAAAAGGGCAAGATACAAGTATGCAGCTGTTATATCTTACATATTGTTGCAAAGCAGTGCTCCACACAGCAACAAGAGCAGCAACGAAACCTTTGGTATTTACACTCACATCAGTGACAGTACAGACACCAACACCAATGAGCACAAGGATTATGCTCAGCTTTGTATCTCTGGAGTATCGAACCTTGTCAAAGACAATCTCCAAAACGCAGGATACGGGTATCATACTGAGTTTCGCAATCTGAAACCAAGTTCAGTTATGTGAGATAACCACATTCTGGTTTTCAGATAGCGAAGGAAATAATTTTACCTGATAGAATCCCACTGAATTCCACATTAAGCTGATATTCATCCCTACTATGGAAAAGTTTGCAAAGATGACAAATTTCAGAAGGTCTTTAAAAGGCAAATGAGATGGTTGGATATATCCCAGCCACCTAAGAATGGCAGTCATCAAAGTTGTGGCAACAAAATGGAACCCGGTCAAAGTTGTAGCTGCAAAATAATTGTTCAAAAAACTTAAGAATAGAATTTAGGCTGACTTAAACAAAATAAGTATTACATAAGAAAGTTGCTGAATGAGGAAATTTATGAAGCAAATTAACAGAACTCACCAAAACTGAAGCCATATGTAGCCATTAATGCCTTATTCACCATTATAATTCCAACTGATGTGACAACATTGAACATCCAAGCTGCTGCATCTACAGCCGCTTTCTTCTCTGCCTTACTAGATGCCGGAGCCATTTTGTTTACTCTTCCACACAAACTATCTTTGCAGTCCAACTTTCAAAGATTATACTCACAATTTCATCTCTCAATCGAACAATTCTTTTCCTGGAATACTGAATATCAATTCATATGTATATCAACCAAAAAACATTATATTCATAAGATCATGGAAGTAGCAAGCTGGAAACTATGGACAAGACTCAAGAGATAGGGTCATCATATATTTAGCATCATTCCCTGAACTGAAGAATTTCCGTTTTTCAATGGAACCAAAGATTCACTATTATTTGACTTCGGAATTATTTGGAATAAAGCAAAATGGCTCATTAAACTGTCTATATGCAATTTTTGACGTATTCTTCATTTTTGGTCATCGGAAACAACCTGTTGTTGTTATAAGCGGGAGCCTTTTTAAGGCATTGGATAATGTTATTGTTGTTGTTGTCGTAAACTGTAGCTGCAAGACTTATCTAGGAGATACTTATAATAATCAAACACATTATACATCTCAACTTCTTATTTTTTTAGCAATTCTCATCAAGTTTCTGATTCTAACTGCTATTTATTTAATGAGTATGAGTCCGCCAACCATAACAGAGCATTTTCTCCAATTAAGTACGAAACTTAGTCAGATTCAATGCCAAAATTGACTAATGAGCTACCAGACCATTTTCCACACACATCCAACCCAACTCGAACTAATACAGAAAGCAGAATTGCAATAGATCGGGTTCATCAAGAACAGTTAAGGTAAGATCCATGATCTCCTTCAACAACAGCACAATCATCATACAATTAAAGCGTGGAGAATCGAGTATATACCTTTATTTGCGGTCGGACTCAGAATTGTGCGAGATTTAGATCTGAAAGAGTGAGAGAGAAGAAGCGCGTTAGGACGAGGCAGCGGATGAATTGCAGTTGGAATTTAAAAGGGAGTTACAGAGAGAGAGAGAAGGAGTTACTGGAGATAGGGGGAAGAAGAAGAAGAAGAAAGAAAGAGTGGTTAGGTAGAGAAGAAAGAAGCCATGGGAGAAGCTCTAGTCTAGTCTAGAGAGAGAAATCGAGATCTGAGAGACGGGGTGTCACGTCATGTGAGATAAGCGTGTTTTTTATTTATTAATTAAAACGAAGTTTTATTTCATTTTTAATTAATATTTCTTGAGGAATACAAGAATTTTGATATTCACTGATAAAATTAGGAAAAGATTGAGGTTAGAATAATTATTATTATGCGAATTGCGAATAGATGCACATTTGGGCGATTGACATGCACTTTCTTCAGTAATGACATGTACATTTAGGCCATTTACATGCACTCGGTCAGATTTGCATGTCATTGATAATATGTGAAAAGTACATGCACACACCCCGAAAATGCATGTCAATGGCAAATTATCAATGACATGCAAATCTGACCGAGTGTATGTCAATGGCCTAAATGTGCATGTCATTACTGAAGAAAGTGCATGTCAATCGCCTAAATGTGCATCCATTCGCAATTCGCACAATAATAATCATTCTCACCTGATCCGGATTCATAAAATTATATCACAATGTTTTTTGCGGCCTTGGAGTAAAATTATATTAAATTCACTAATAAAATTTAATATTTCTTGAGGAATACAAGAGTATGATACTCCTCGACAGCTAGAAGTAATCTGGATGTTAGTCTGTATCAAAATAAAAAAAGATCTCCCTTTCGTTTTAAAATAGATGTCTTGCTAGACTTTCAATTTTGTTTCAAAATATTTGTCATTATAGGATATCAAGACAATTAATACCATGAAAATCATAAATTTGTGTATTGGAAATTGATATTGTTGATTTTCTCCACTCATGCATTGGTTGTAAAAGGAGGTGAATGTTTATTTTGAAAAAAAGTTAACTTTTCAAAACATAATTAATCATTTTCTTAATATGTGTGAAAAACTCTAGAATGACATCTATTTTAAAGCGGATGGAGTATATTATAACATGAATCTTGAAGAATATTTACTAGTAAATTGTTAGTAATTCATAGTATATTTGTTTTCTTTATTGTAAATAACTGATTAGCTAGAGTATGTTTACATTATGTATTATTTTGAGTATATCTACCCCACAACAATTAGAAAGATAGAGTAAATTATAATGATAATTAACTATAAATAGGATATACTCAAACACAAGAATATAATAGTCATTTATGTGAAATCGTAAAATAGTATGTAAAATTAAAATGGATATACAAGATTCTATTAATATAGATTCTACACAGAATCGCAGATGTTTCTCCTAATGTAAATGTAAATTGTATAATTGTTCAAATTGTGGAAATCTAGATTTTAAGAACCACGTTGATATTCACCTTTAAACTAACTTATAATTTATATTGTCCGTCTCTCTGCTATTTTTTTCGTTAAACTTTATAGATTATATTGTATTTTACCTCTAAATGTTCCGAGTAGAGCATAGACTGTATCACAATGTTTTATTTATTGGAAAGTATAGTTCCAAGTTATTGGTGCAAAATGTCTGGGTTAATATCGGCCTACCAAGTCAACAATTCATTTTTTTATTCCAAGTCAACAATTCATGAAATGGCCTTGTATAACGGGTTGATATTGAATGGTATGGTTACAACTTACAAGTTACAACTCCCCATCAATTGTGTTTCATGTCGGACGATACTCGACCTTATTTTTGTTACATTCATTTGTGTGTTATATTGTATATATGATAGTATTGTCTACTTTCAAACGTATTGTCTACGTTCCTTGAAATAGCACAAAGATTATAATTTGATCTAAGATGACTTGCTACATTATTGTATAGGTCAAATAGCCAATATGATGAAGCATCTAGTCATGCCTACGTACTATTAAATATTTGTATTATGAATCCTAAACGTACTAGTATTAAATATTTGTATTATGAATCCTAAACACTTGAACTTGTTCAATCTCAACCAATTAAAATAAAAACTTAACAAGTCATGTATTATAAGCAGGCGAACCCACACTAGGCCCACGGTGGGCCTACAGAAAACCAAAAAAAATATTAATATAAAAGTTAGTGTTTTTTCTGATACAGTGCTTCCTAAATCAGAATATTCAAACATTAGGAAGAATATTCAAACAAAATATTTGGTACTCTGATTTACACGCTTGTACGAATATTGATCCCTTTAACAAATAAAAAAGAGTCAAATGTGGTTTTGTATAATTAGTGATATAAAGGTGATTTTGTGCAACAATCGACAAATAACGGGTGATTTTATGCAAAAACCACTAAATATAACATTAAGAGAAATTCAGGTGTGGGCACAATATCATTAGATGTAGAAAAACTTGTGGATGAACAATAATGAATGATCATGAACAGAGATGACGAACTTTATGCAATTTAAGAGACCCTGTTCTATTGCAGCAACTTCGGTGTATTTATCTGATCAGATTTAATGATCTTTTCCATGGCTATAGAAGCTCAAGTTTTTGACCACGTAGTCCATTCCAGAAAGCAGCAGCACTTGCCACCTTCTTGCCAGGAAGTTGAACTTCTAGAACCTGTTCAGCATAATGAATATTCGTTTTACACAAAAGGTTGTTGCTAGTGAAAAAGGCTGATCTAACCCAAGCCTATAGTTAGATTAAGAGGGCCAATAATTACATTAAAAGGGAGAACAAATACACCAATATAGTCTCATGAAGGATGATAACAAACCATAACGAATTGCTGATCCATTTTGGTTGTTAACATCAAGTACGAAAAAAAGATCACATTAAGCCGAGAGTAAAGAATCTGACCTCTAGTGCAGTTTTCTCAGCACACGGGAACACCAACACGCCCTTCTTGAAAGTTACAAAATCAGGCTCACTGGTATGGGCATTGCAGTCACCAGAAACTCTGGTGGTGATGATTTTCAGATCTATGGTATTTGACTCGCCATTCTTTGGATTCACACTTTGAACTCTAGCACGGGTACCAGGCCAGCCTGCAAATGCCCGGACCTAAAAGAAGTATTTTGCCAAGTGTGCAACCCAGAAACAACAAACAACAGTGATACCTTATTATGAAGTAGATAAGCCTCTTGGTCAAAAGATAGCCACGACTCCTCAGGAGTAATCTGTATAACATAAGCGACCATCTCAAAATTGTGTGTTGAAATGTTAAAACAATGAAATGTCGAATATTCCTACTCTTGATATTATTGATGAAATTCTTTACAAAGAAAACAAATCAAAGGAACGGGGGATACTTTTTAGCAAGTCATGTTTCGACATAATACATATAGATAGTACCTTCGGAGCCAGAGTGGCCTTTGAATCATCCTGTGGTTGAGCATTAGCCCTTGCTGATCCATCCAGTATTAAGGGAAGTTCACGCACTAGAAGTTTTGAGCCTACACCCAACACTGGCTGTTAGGGATGAATAACTTAATTTTAGTCTCTACAAATTATTTCATCTTTACCAGTACGAACAAATCAAAAGCAAGGCCATGTAGATTTGTGTATGTCTCAATACATAGTCGTACTGCAAAAAATATATTTGTAGATGAGTTTAAAAGATAAGGGATATACCAAGGCAAAACAATAAGTCTAACAATTCTGGTGCCTGCACCAAGATGAATTAAGGAGCATAAGTTAGATGGATGAATAGACATCTCTTCATGTATTACCGCTGAAATATCTATCTTCCCATATAAATGCCACTGTCGCAACTTTACTTAATAGTAAAAACAGAAGGAAAACAATAGTGGAATAGTTACAAAGTAGTAATCAACAAGCATTAATACAGACATTTCTGCATTGAACTAATATATTTTGGAGGGTTGGTGACTTGTTGTTATTGGCCCTTTCATCAGAGAATGCTATCGTTAGATAACAGTTGTAAATAGGTTTCCTTGGTTAATTTAATAATTATAACTGCTATGTTCATGTATGTTCGCTATTTATTTCCTATGTCAGTTAGTTCCTACGTGCATGCTTCTACTTGTCTTCCAGTAACCCAACCTTTAGACTATCAACAACAACAACAACAACATCAATCCCCATTTATCCCGAAAAACGGGGTATGAGGTGGTCGGGATTGGTATTTCCTTACCCCAACAGGTTGGGAGGAAGTAACCGATATGACCAAGATTGTGTCAAAAGTTGCATAGTCTGACTACTACTTCACAGAATAGGAAGCATAGACAGTTAAATGAGTCATTTTGCTTTATTCCATATAATTCCGAAGCCAAAGAATAGTGAATCTTTGGTAAGTTGGGGTTTGGGTTTGGGTTTCATCTGCTTGAAACTCAAGCTTACACAATTGAAACACTATCTTTAATTTATACCTTGATATTATCATCAACAGAAAATCTTTCATGCGCAATGACAGGCCCCGCATCCAAGGCTCTGATAGTGAATGCTAGAGACACTCCTGTTTCTTTCACACCATTCTGAAGACCAAATCAAGCACTTTAATATCACTAAAAGAAGATGGGGATGTAACTGAACCCTTGGAAGATATTATTAAACTTTGAATCATAATGAACCTCCAGTGCTCTTTGAACAGGGGCAGCACCACGGTACAGAGGGAGCAAGCTTGGATGTATATTTACTGTCCCTAAAAGATACAGAAGCACATTTCAGAGGAAATTTACAAGAATTGCATTGAAGAGATGGTAATTAGAAGATGACACACAATTAGAATTACACAATCCTAAGTCATCTGTAATCTTGAGAAAGCCTCTTCACTTGGGAATTAGAAAGTATAAACTCTACTAAAAACTTCATCTCATCAGTTATTGTTGAATTCACTATATCAGGGCAGTTCTTCCCACTTTTAAACTATTTTCTTTTCTTAGCATGATACTCATATTTCATAGATTGCATTTGCAGACTAAAGACCAACTCATGAACAGTTCAGTTGGCATACTCATTCTCGACATAACCAAAAGTCAAAGTTTCTCCACAAGGTACAACAAAAACACAATTTTCAATACACGGAAGACAGCAAACTTTGCTCAAGTGTTTTGACTCTTTTTAATGGCAAGCTGTAGATATTAATCAAAAGAGAGAAATTTCAAATCAAAACCTTTAACTCTATCTAAAAATCTTATGTGCACTTGTAAGGAACATTGCATGTAAAGTTCTTATGCTCTCTAATTAAATCAGAATATTAATAAATAGAAATAAGGGTTTTAAGATTTCAATCACAAACCTTCAGCTGGAATATTCAGAAATTTGGTGGGCAGGATATTACCATATGCTGCTGTAATGCAAAGATCTGGTTGCAAGGTTCTTAAATCTGACAAAAAAGATTCCTGAATAAAACCAAAACTCAGTTGCAGTGGTAATACTTTACAAATCATTAACATCAGTTGTGTATATCATGAAAATTAATGCACTGGGATCAAAGCTCAAAACCAAGGAATCCAATTAAAAGAAGACACACTGAAATCAGCACTGGACAGGCAATGTTCATGTTCTGAGCAGGCAAGACCAGTTTACAGAATTATTTGGGTCACACAACTTTGGCCGACGACGATAAGGGAAGAGAATGAAATGGAGTTCCCTGAATTGTTCTAAGACAGAAACTAGCCCTTGTACTCTCATTACTATTAATCAAACGTGCATATACATCAATATATTTTTCCTTAGCCCTTCCCTCCTCTCCGTAACTAAGCTAATTTTCAAGAACAAAACAATCAATATAAAACGGCAAACAAAGCTAATAAGCAGATTACCTCGGCAGCACGGTCGGGCGTGAAAATAAGTTGAGGAGGAAAGCCTCGATCTAGAGCGTAGGCCACAACAGGAGATGGAAGCATCTTCCGCCCTCTATTCCTTGCAGAGGGCGGTTGACTCACAATAGCCGCAACCTACACTATTACTTGCAGAAATCAAATAATTGAATGATTATGAATAGGTATGAGTGAATGTGATCCGTTTGTTTACCTGGAAGTTGGAGGAGGGAGTCTGGGAAGAGATGAAGAGAGCATCGAGAACTTTGGTAGATACCTCGGGGGAGCCTAAGAAGACGAGACGCTTCTTGGTGTTGGAAGTAGGAGAAGGCGATGGGGATGATGATGGGGTGGTGGTGAGAGTGCACAAGCATCGTCTTATCATCAAACTTGCCCTCATTTTTGTTAGCTCCTCCTCCCCAGATTGGTAGTATTGTGTATTTGTGAAAGCAAACGGAGAATCGGAAACTGAATTTGATTTCTCAACAGCACAATCATACAATTAAAGCGTGGAGAATCGAGGATATACCTTTATTTCCGGTCGGTGTAGAGCACGAGCACTGAAACTTGGGGATTCTAAGGTCAGAATTGTGCGAGATTTAGATCTGAAAGAGTGAGACAGAAGAAGCGCGTTAGTTACAGCGGATGAATTGCAGAGACAAAGTTGGAATCTTAAGAGGGAGTAACTGGACATTGGGGGAAGAAGAAGAAGAAGAAGAAAGAGCAGACAAGCGAACTTGCGCCAGCTGCTTTTGAATGATAAACCCTATCCTCTCAAAAACAAACTCCTAAATTCTAGTCATTATATTACTAATTATGTTTTTGATATATGTCGTGACACTATTTACTATTTACTATTTACTATTTAATTTTCGTAATTTCGATCAATATATAAATAAAAACATAATTAATAGTATAAAATATAAATAAAAGCGAACTTGCGCCAGCTGCTGCATTTTCGTAATTATGTTTTTTTATCATTTATCATATTATATCTTTATCTTATATATATATATATATATATATATATATATATCTTTATCTATTATTATGTTATCAATCTAATTAAGTTGAGTTATTAATGAACTTAAACTATAAAACATAAATCGAAAACTATAAAACATAATCTATAAATTATAATTCATAAAGTATAAACTACAATCTATAAACTAATTAATAGTATAAAATATAAATATATTATTAAAATATTTATTACGTGTGACCCCGTACATGATACGGGAACACACGCTACTTCAATCTAAACCAATTATTTTAGCATTCCATGCATAAAGAATGAAAAAAGGACCATCCTAACAAGTAACAAGTCATGTAGTATAGTAAGGAGTATAATTTATACTAGTACTAGTTCAAAATCAACGCTCGAAGTCAATATTTAACTTTTTTTATTTGTGAGCGGGATCAATATTCGTACAAGAGCGTGTAAATCAGGTGCCAAATATTTTGTTTGAATATTCTTTCTACTTATCTTTTCTTTGGTATAGAATAACATTCATACATCATAGTCAATAAAGTAATAGCAAGTAACACTATTTTTTGGTCTTAACATTAACAGATAACACTAACACCCAACGTTGGTGATACCGTACATAGATATTACATGTTAATGCAAAACAATAAGGTAGGTTAATTTCTTCACTCGTTTTACAAGAGACAAGGGTCTTCATGAGATTGACGTATTCGGTCTTTTTCATTGAATAAATCAATATTATAAATGCCCATCCTGACTATATACTAAAACAACGACCTCGATCTTCTTGTTCAATTGAAATTTCCTCTGAATTTTTCCTGCTCTGCTTACTACTGTCATTGCATCCTGAAGCTGGTACAGTTTTTCTATTTCAGCTTCTTGATTAAGTTCTTAAGCTTGCTTAATAGTCTATAAGAATATTACTTATGTACTTAAGGCTAAGTGTTATTGTTGTTAGTTCAAAATGAGTGGACAGCTTGAACTCACAGGTTCCAGGAACCAAAGATTTGTTAGGTAAATTAGCAATCATTTAAACCAATTCCTTTTTCATATGATCAATGTAATAATCTTCCTCTAAACCACGTTTCATGAAATTTTGAAAAGGTTCAATGATCAGAATTCAGGGCTACTCTCTCCTAGTGTCCATCACACAGTCCCACAATCTCAAGAAGACAAACTCGCCGTCTTCTTGAAAAAGAAGGCGACACAACAAAGTCGCATTAAGAAATTCATCCTTGATCCACAAGGAGAGTTGCTACAGAAATGGAACAAGATATTCTTGATCTCATGTGTTGTAGCAGTGGCTGTTGATCCTTTGTTTTTCTACGTCCCGGTGTATGACACTAAGAGAAAGTGCTTGGATTTGGATAAAAGGCTTAAAGTTGCAGCTTGTGTTCTTAGGAGTTTGACTGACTTGTTCTATTTGCTGCATATAATACTGAAATTTAGAACGGGGTTCATTTCGCCTTCGTCTAGAGTTATGGGGCGGGGTGAGCTGATCATGTATCCTTATGCCATTGCTGAAAAATATGTTTGTTCTTCTTTTTGGATTGATGTTCTTGCTGTTCTCCCACTTCCTCAGGTACATCATTCTTGATTGTGTTTAATACCCGGAAGGTTGAAAAATATTGTCATTTTGATGTTAGACAACTTGCTGTAGTAAGAGTATCTAGAGTTTAGTAACTTCATCATAATCTACGATTCTGTTGTGATGATGAATTCATTTCAGTTAGCTATTTTTGTTGGTCTGCCAAGAGTGAACAAAAAGGATTTAGTGGAGATAGTAATCTTCACACAATATGTGCCAAGACTCATTAGGATCTTCCTTCTATACAAGGAAGTCACAAGGAATTCTGGCATAATCACTGAAACTGCATGGGCAGGAGCTGCTTTCAATCTTTTCCTCTACATCATTGCTAGTCATGTAATTTACTACTCTCTTTCAAACATCATTTACTGAAGTTTTATGATTTCAATTTGCTTTATCCTCTACTGATTTTTTTTTGGCAGGTTGTAGGAGCGTTTTGGTATTTGTTTGCGATAGAACGTCAAGATACGTGCTGGCGTAGGGCATGTGGGAATATCCCAGGATGCAACTTACAATTCTTGTATTGTGACAAACATGTTACTTCAATTCTCCAAGATAATTCATTTGGGATGTGCAATGTGACTAAGCCATATGATATACATGATTCAGATCATTTTAACTATGGCATACTTTATCCTGCTCTTTTGACCATTGTTAAATCTTATGACTTCCCTCAAAAGTTGCTCTATTGTTTCTGGTGGGGTCTCAGAAATTTAAGGTACATGATATTTTCACGAGGGTTCAGATATTAAGCTTCATATGATCCTAATTTGTGTCCTTAAATTTTCAGTTCTCTCGGTCAGAACCTACAAACAAGTCCTTTCTATGGGGAAAATTTGTTCTCTGCTTTCATTTGTGTCTTTGGATTGGTTCTCTTTGCATTGCTTATTGGAAATATGCAGGTATCATTCTAATGCTTAGACACTTGGGCTTCTATATCAGCATATTTGGATGTGATTGTGCTGTGTTTTTGTGAGCAGAAATATCTGGAGTCAACAACAGTTAGAGTAGAGGAAATGAGAGTGAGAAGGAGGGATACAGAGCAGTGGATGTCACACCGGTTACTACCTGAAATCCTAAGGGGAAGAATCAGGAGCTACGAGCAATACAAGTGGCAAGAAACTCGAGGAGTGGACGAAGAAGCTCTTATCCGCAACCTCCCCAAGGATCTTAAGAGGGACATTAAACGCCACCTTTGTTTGAACCTGTTGATGAGAGTAAGTTTACTGTATATCGAGCAGAAATAGGAGTTGGAGCTGAATGATTAGTTAGAGTTGGATTTATCATCTTTATATTAACGTGTTGAATCTCATGTGAAGGTGCCAATGTTCAAGAAGATGGATGAACAACTGATAGATGCAATGTGCGACCGTCTTAAGCCCGTGCTTTACACGGATAAGAGCTCCATTGTACGCGAAGGTGACCCAGTAGACGAGATGCTCTTCATAATGAGAGGACGGCTAGTAACAATGACCACAAATGGCGGAAGAACAGGCTTCTTCAACTCGGTTTTCCTAGAGGAAGGCGACTTCTGTGGAGAGGAGTTGCTAACGTGGGCCCTGGACCCGCGTTCCTCCCCCAATCTCCCTATCTCGACTAGGACGGTCCTGTCCATTACACAAGTTGAAGCTTTTGCTCTTTTACAAGATGACTTCAAGTTTGTTGCTTCTCAATTTCGCCGTCGTCTTCATAGCAAGCAACTAAGGCATGCCTTTAGGTAACTCTCCCTCTAACTTGCTCATATCGCTTTCTTAAAGGCACATGATAGAGTGATAGACCATAAATGTAACACTACTCTAATTTTCTGGTCAGATTCTACTCGCAACAATGGAGATCATGGGCAGCTTGTTTTATACAAGCGGGATGGCGCCAATATGCTAGGAGAAGGCAAGAAAACGCGCTAAGAGAGACCGAGAATTATAATTTGCAGGATGCATTGGCGAAAGAGGGAGGGAGTTCTTTAAGTTTAGGAGCTACCATTTATGCATCAAGGTTCGCCATTAACGCTTAAGAAGCATTCAGCGTAGCGCTGCTAGCAAACCGAGACGAGTGCAGCGGCTTCCTTCCCTTCTAAACCTGCAGAAGCCAGCTGAACCAGATTTCAGCTTCGAGGAAGACTAGCTCTCTATCCTTTGTATTATCTATAGAAATTGTGTTGAACAAAATCAAATGAAGAATGATAAAGATGAATATATTAGATTATGAAGAGTTACAGAATAGACCAAAAATGTAGTGACTGAATGAGGAATGGAAAAATGATTAGATTTAACCTATGCGAAACTACACAATATCCCCCAAAAATATAAGGCCAATAAGAGTAAATGATATGCCTACTCTTTCATATCTGCTATAATTTGGACTCTTAAAAGGTGAGTATGAACAGTTGTTCTGTATAACCTAATCCATATATTTACGACAGTTACTAGCTCCACATAGACAAGGGACCTTTGTCTCCTCGCTTTCGTCTGGGTCGAACGAGTAGTTGAACCTGCAAATACGCATAGAGGCATCAATACAACTCTGTTTAAGAACTTGGGTATGGTTTAAACAAAATCATCAGACAATTATAGTGGTATTACTTACGTAAGCTCGTTGCCAGCAGATACATCAGCCTTAGCTATAAGTACTATCCGGTTTTCATCCTCTCCAATGGTCATAATTCTTGCATAACAGTTGGGAGAGCACTATATCCAGACAATGAAAAACTCAGCAATTCCAGATTATTGATGGAAGTTTCAGACGAGAACACCGTATAAACAAAGAGCTTACCGAGTGGTTGATTAGGCGAGCTATGTTCCCTTTGTTGGTTGCATCAATCACTACGTCTTCACTAATCTTGAAAAACTGCAGAGAACACCGGACTCATTAATTCAGGAACTACTATAAAAAAACATTGGGTGTACATATCAGCACAACAGTAGGGATAATGGCTTACGTAGCAATCTTTGCCTTCCCGTTTATAGTGTGCCTCTCGTATATCTGAAACACGTCCTCTGACTTTCTCTCCGAGATACTCAAGCACCTAAGGCATATATCAGTAATTTGTTAAACTTTGAAAGCCTCCATTTTTCTTAAATCTACTAAAATACGCCTCAATCTATATATTTTGCCCTGACTCATTCATTCAAGGACGGTACACTAGATATGTGAATATAAGTAGGAAAAGGAAATTATAAGCATAGAAGAGAAAGGTGAAGCCTGTTAAAAATCTAAGCATCAAATTTTACCATTTCTCCTTCTTGAATATTCCGACGTGCGAACAAGCCCCATCCATGTATCCCAGATTTACCGAAACAAACTCGCTGATTTTCAGTTCTCTGAATTTATAAAAACAGAAGGGTAAGATGATAAATTTGGTGGTATCCACCCAAGGACTTTAGAGACAGAGAAACCATACCTGCACGTGTTTAAGACGCTCCCTAAGTGTAGAAAATACTAGTGAGTCTTCAGCTTCCTTCAATTACAAAGCAGAGTATAAATAACCACAAAATCCATATGGATGAGGCAGTAACAAAGAAAATATATGCTGTCAGTCTATAAGAGAAGTTTACTCTGCGGCAGCTCAAGCTGTCAATCACATCCAGGGAATGGCGGGTTGGCCCCATCACTCGGTGAAATACTGGCTCTACTCTAGCTTTCTGGAAATTGCACAGGAAAAATAATATGGCAGTGTTAGACCAAGGTTTGCATCTCCTTCCCCACAAAAAAAAAAGATTCACAATAGCAAGCAGAAAGACAGATTCATATATAGTGAAACTTGCAAACATCATAACAAACCTTGTTTTCGGATCGTCTGTATACACGACACCTAGCAGCAGAAGTTGACTCAACTTTATCAGGCTTTTCTAACTCCGGCTCACAAAGCTTTATACTTCTGGAATTGGAAATGAGCCTTGAACCTCCAGCCTTTCTTTGCTTTTGGTTTTCAAGAGACATTCCTCCTGTAGAGAAAGTCCCGAGAGGAGTCTTTACTACTAATGCAGCGTCCGGGTCAGGAGGCCTGTATCACGAGAATCATAATCATAATAAGATTCTAAATATGGTGTTTATCCCATCACACATATTTCTTGTAATTTATACAGTCATAATTACCTGTGAGAAGCACAATAAGACACCTTTCTGATCATCTGTTTTCCATTCTGCTCCATACAATGCAACTACAGGGCACAAAAATCATCAGAAAACGGAGGAACATAACTTGTAAAAACAACTTGAACTGACATGGGATAAAACATACTTCCATGGAGTACCCAGCTCTTGACGCACACATGGCGTGATAAGAGGTGGAGCACTTTTGACACTGGATACATGAACCGTGAGCTTGGCTGCATATAACACATCTCTGCAAACAGTTAAAGGAACCAGCTTCAGCAACTAAGTCAAAAGGTAAATTTAAGGTATATCAAGCTGGAACCTAGAGACAGACAAGTACCTTTGAAAAGGTATTTGGTGGAATTCTCATAATTCCTGTAGCAGGCTCCATTTTCTCATGATCTAAGAAAGCCACTTCAGGCCGAAACCAAGCACATGTCACATGAACCCACAGGTTTTCAACCTCGGTTGGCTTCAAAGCACCACCTAATTCAAGAAGCAGAGAATATAAATCCAGATGCACAAAATCATGACCGAATAGTAGATAATAGTGATTTTGCTTAGAATTAGGCATCAGAACAATTGCTGAGAATATATTTTATACCTTTAACAGGACAAAGAAAACATTGCCTTTCGGTCTTAGGAACTTCACAACGCCTACAAACCCATGAAGTGAAATCTTGGATGGGTTTTAATCCATAACATTCTTGGTGAACGGCCATTTGGCACCTGGGCAATGATAAAAAGGAAGTGAATTACGCATCTCAAATAGTTTGCATGCACCGCTCAGATTTCCAAGTGAACCAAGTGCAGAGGATTGAAATACATGATGAACACTCACCTGTTGCAGATAATCATTTTGTTGTAATCCCAATCATCTACCCATCTACACACCGCACATCTTTCTGATGTCCACTTCGCATTTACTGGCTCATATTTTTCTGCAAAACAAATAAGCAGATGCGTAAGGATCCAGGGTAGATAGTAAACATTGGCCAATTATAGGGGGGGGAAAGAAACAAAATTACCTTGCAAAAACCCGAGCAACTGAGGCAGGTTTAGCTTCCCAAGTTCTGAAGAATCCAGATCAAATCCTTCAAGCTGAAATAAATGAAAGGAGAATACGTCAGCAATAGCGCTTCTGATTCATCACAAGGTTGGCTGAGTACATCGAATTAACATGTTTGGCGTTTCCAGTCAATTTTCGTAGGTAACTAATTAAACATGTATGAAATCTCATATTTGTAGTTATCACACAAAAATAGAAGTTAGATACTTAGATATAATCTTAATAGTATGGCCTTGGATCATTTTATATTGACTAAAATTTGTATATAGAAAAAGAATCTCTTTTTGTGAGGATACATGATGAGATTTGTTATATAATAGTACTTCCATATATGTTTTAGGTTAATATAAGTTGTGCATATCAATGTTGGTTTATTCAAGTTCGTCTAGTTGGACGTCGCTTGCAAAGTTTTGCAACATATAAATGTCAAAAATAGTACAAAATTCAAGTCAGTACTCAAGAGACAGACCCATTTGGATAATGGCGTTGTTGAACCCTTCACTTTAACACTATACTTCCATTTCTTTGCTCGACAACCTGTATGTCGTTCCCACTCACTCAATGTCTGTTTTCTTGTACCGCATGAACCGCAATTACATTCAACCCTGATATTACAAACACAATTAGCAACAAACTCATAAGTAATCATGCAGTTTTAGCTGATAACTATCATGCCATGTTTTTCAGACTCAGAAAGATACGAAAGACTTACATATGGAGGTCTGGAAAGTATGTTGCCTCCATTCCATTGCAGACAACACTAATCTTTTCAGGTGGTGCCTTCTGCCTACAGATCGTTACCAGTTCATGAAAAAAAAGAGCATATTAGAAGTCATGAAATGCAGAAAAGATCTTTTCACAAAACAAAGACCTAAAAGAACATACTCGACTTTCGGCGGCTCATCTGTGCAAGGTGATTCACACTTAAAAACTGACTTGCTATTCTTTTCAGGTGATCTCTTCTGCCTACAGATCGTTCCAGTTAGTATGACTTTCAGCGGCTCATCTGTGCAAGGTGATTCGCACTTAAACACTGACTTGCTATTCCTTTCAGGTGATCTCTTCTGCCTACAGATCGTTCCAGTTCATGAAAATAGTGTATTATAAGTCATGAAATACAGAAAAGATGAAAGTTTTTCATGATTTTAAGATCTAAATTATCTAACAGAACATAGACATGAAACATACTCGACTTTCGGCGGCTCGACTGTGCAAGGTGATACGCAATAAAACACTGACTTGCTATCATGGCAGTCGGCATCACAAATCTCCAAGTCCTTTTCAAAAACAATAAACCATTGTAAAATATGGCTTAGTCCTATCAGTTCCTAGTATAATTGAAGAGAAATAATTTATTATACCTGATTTTGCAAATGATAGGAGACTGCCTCATCATTGTCAGTATCCAGTTTCACATCCACGTGTCCTTGTTCTGCATCAAGGGCTTCATTAAGTGCCTCCTTAAAAGCATCTATTTTATTCTTGTGCATCCCACTCTGACACTTAAACCTAAGAGATTGCGAAACATCAGCAAAATTCCATGAAACATTACCAGTAGAAATAACTGACAGAGCTTAAACAAAATTACCTGTCAAAATACTCGTTGAAGGGAAACATCATCCCGCCTCTTAGCCAAGAGTACTCCTGCTCACACACACAGATTAACCATCTCAGATTTCCAGGCAACAATCACAAACCAAATAAAACCCTAATCAGAAGAAGAAAAAAAGTTAAGAGTCGTCACCCTTATAAATTTATTCTTTCCTTTGTTGCAATATCCATAATACATGACACAGCTAGTATTCGGAACTTGCTGTTTCAAGACAACATCAGGCGCTTCAGCCATTGCATTGATCACAACAGCAGGCCAAGCAGGACTCTTCTTCCCAGTTTTCGCCCACACTTTATCGCCCTCAGCAAAATCCTCCAGCTTATACACTCCCTTCTTCCTACTTGTTTTCGCATTACATGACTTTTCCACAGTCTTAACACTCTCTGGAGACGAATCCAGTCTCATCCTGTCCAACGACGTGATGGTGCTCCGAAGATGTGAATACGAACTCGGCAATTTAGGTTTCTCTTCTTCATCAAAATCAGACCTAGGACGCTTGATCTTCTTACTAGCTTCTCGTCTCTGCAGATACATGTTACCTGAACTCGGCGGCTTCTCAGCAGGAACGCGGCATCGAGACGTGTTCAGCGGCCAAGAAATCCGCTGATTTCTCAAATTCGAATTCGAAGGGTTACTTAACCAAGTAACGCTCTCAATCCCATTGTTCTCCGAGGGATTCGTCTTCGGTCGCTTGGGATTATCGTCGTCGTCATCCACGCTCTCGAATTGGCGACGTTTAAGGTGCGGCATTCTCACCAAACCCTAGATTTCGACTCCGGAAAAGAGAAAATCGAAATCAAACCTCTATAGCATCCCAATGCGGAGGCGATTCACCCCCAATAACAAACTGCAAATCGAAAAAACTCAAAATCTCAGCCGATTGAATAACCTAACACCAAAAAACCTCTCAATTTCGCAAAACCTAATCCGAATCGCGCTGCGGTGGCCAAGAAACACAAACGGATTTGCACTGCGCTCGAGCTCTCCCAACGGAATCAGAAACTCGTGAACGAGAGAAACGGAGGAGGAAATTCTCGATGGCGGTGGTTGGATTCGGCAAATTCCTGATTGAATTGCAGGAAGATCGAATTTTTGGGGAGGGATTTGTCGAAAAAGAGAGGATGAATGAACCAGAAACTCAGTACAAGGAAAGGCGAGTCAAGAGAGATATACAAACGGTCAATTCCCAAATATAAATTAAGGAGGCGGTTACAATTACTTGTATTTATCTTTTGATGGGTAAAAATTAGGAAATTTAATTATCTTTGGTGAACCAATATAGGAGTACTTGTTTAAAAGGTAAATAATTGTTAAATGAAGTAGGGTTTGGCAACAAAATTTGGTGCGAAATTCGAACGTGAAAGTGCAAACTTAAACGAAGAGCGCCAAATTGCCAATTTCTGTTGTACGGCGCGGCTCCTTAGTCATGGCCAGAGGCCATAGTTGATCATGCTACTAATGCAAAAATTTGGAGGCTAATTATGCATGAATAAATTGGTTTAGGTAAATTTTAGATGGTAGAAAAAATATAGATTATAAGAGATTTGTGACACATTAATACATGGTATCTAGAGATTTAGGGTGTCTGTATGACAGACTGGCGCGTTTCTGTCATTCGGAATATCCGGTGATCTGAGATATTCTCTAGCAGATGCGTGAACCGGTGAGTTGTCTTTTAAACCGGTTGCCGTGTATAGATAACCTCGAGATAGGTGTGAATTGATGAGTTACCTTTTAAACCACTTGTCATATAAAGACAACGCGTTTATAGACAGCTCATGATTTATAAGAATATGTTTGTGGTTTTGTGGTATTCTTACATTTTCATCTTCATATCAATAATTTTAATTAACATATATTTACTTCTTAGAAGACTCCTTCTCTTACAAAAAATTGTTTTGTATATATGCTAGTCATATAAGAGTTATAGTAATATATAACAACTCAAATCTACATGGATTATAAATTTTAAAAAAAATCGTATTTTCGTTATAAAAATTATTCTAAATGTGTTTAATACCCATCTTTGTTACTAAAAAATGTTCTAAATGTTTTTAATACATTGATGATTGTAGAGATGAATATTTTTTTACTATAACGACTCTTTTTATTTGAAATATTACCGTTGGATAAAATTTAAAAGTCATCATTAACTCGTGTTTCCTTGTAGTACCTTGAGGTTTAAAATGTGCGTCTAACAGACAGGAGTATTACTGTCATTTTTAATATTTGAATATTTGAATTGTGGTGTCATAATATGCAAGAATAACCCTGACATATGCGTGAATTGGTGAGTTATGACATATGCGTGAATTGGTGAGTTATCTCTTAAACCGGTTGGATATTTGTCTGACGAGTGTGTGACTCAATGAGTTGTCTTTTAAATCGATTGACATATACAAGGATTGATGAGTTTCCTTTTAAACCGATTGTCATACAAAGACAACGCGTTTTATAGACAACTCATGGTTTATATTTCTTGTACATGTGGTTTTATTATATTGTAAAATGTATGTATGGTTTTGTACTTTTTTGGTATACTTACATTTTCATTTCCGTATCAACAATTTTAATTGATTCTGTTAAAAAAATGTGATGTCATAATATCCAGATATTTGAATTATGATGTCATAATATGCAAGAATAACCCTAACATATGCGTAAATTGGCGAGTTACCTTCCACAGAATGAGATGCTTGCTTAGTTGTTTTTCATGTAAAGACAACTTCTAGATTTCTCTCTACACGCTCCATTTTGTAAAATATCTGTAATGGATCATATGTAATTTTCACAACTACACTTTAATTTAAATTTAGAATGACACATTAAACTACCCCTTTTTTTTTTGAAAAACAAATATTTACATTTTTGAACATTTTAGGAGATTTTTGTGTACTAACTCCTTAAGGTTTTTGTTAAAAATAATTATATTCATTTTTGAATACTTTCGGGGTTAATAATTTAAGAAAATCATAAGCTTATGATTTTTTCAAAAATCTTGAGATTTCGGTGTACTAACCCCTTTGGATTTTTGTCAAACATAAGTATTTTCATTTTTTAACACTTTGGGGATAATAACTTGAGAAAATCACAAGCTTATGATTTATTTTTTAAATCTTGAGATTTCAATATACTACCCCTTTTGATATTTTTGAAAAACAAATATTTTAATTTTGAACATTTCATGGGATTTTTATGTAATCCCTTTGAATTTTTTGTCAAACATAAGTATTTTCATTTTTGAACACTTTTGGAGTTTATAACTTGAGAAATCATAAGCTTGAGAGTTTTTTCAAAAATTTTGAGATTTCGGTGTACTACCTCCCTTTCGATTTTTTTTGAAAAACATATATTTTAATTTTTGAACATTTCAGGGGAATTCTGTGTACAAAACCCCTTTGGATTTTTGTCAAACATAAGTATTTTCATTTTTGAACACTTTGGGTTTAATAACTTGAGAAAATAATAAGCAATGATTTTTTTTTAAAATATTGAGATTTCAGTGTACTACCCCTTTTCAATTTTTTTGAAAAACAAATATTTTCATTTTTTAACATTTTAGGGGATTTGCTATTGGACTTTTGTCAAACATAAGTATTTTTATTTTTGAACACTTTCGGGGATAATAACTTGAGAAAATCATAAGTTTATGTTTTTTTTCAAAGTATTGATTTTTTTGAAAAACTAATATTTTAATTTTTGAACATTTTAGGGGATTTCTGTGTACTAACCCCTTTGGATTTTTGTTAAACATAAGTATTTTCATTTTCGTACACTTTGGGAGTTAATAACTTATGATTTTTTTTAATTTGAGATTTCGACGTACTACCCCCTTTCGATTTTTTTGAAAAATAAATATTTTCATTTTTTAACATTTCAGGTGATTTCTTTGTACTAACCCTTTGAATTTTGGTCAAACATAAGTATTACTATTTTTGAACACTTTGGGGGTTAATGACTTGAGAAAATCATAAGCTTGTGATTTTTTCAAAAATATTGAGATTTCGGTGTACTACCACTTTCAATTTTTTTGAAAAACAAATATTTTCATTTTTGAACATTTTAGGATATTTCTATGTACTAACCCCTTTAGATTTTTGTCAAACATAAGTATTTTCATTTTAGAACACTTTGGGGGTTAATAACTTGAGGAAATCATAACCTTACGATTTGTTTTATAAATCTCGAGATTTCGATTTACTATCCCCTTTCGATTTTTTTGAAAAAAATAATATTTTTATTTTTGAACATTTCACGGGATTTCTTTGTACTAACCCCTTTTAGATTTTTGTCGAACGTAAATATTTTTATTTTTGAACACTTTGGGGGTTAACATGAGCAAATCATAATACTATCGCCTTTCGGTTTTTGAAAAAACAAATATTTTCATTTTTGAACATTTCAGGGGAATTTTGTGTACTAACCCCTTTGAATTTTTGTCAAACCACTTTGGGGGTTAACGTGAGCAAATCATAATAAGCTTATGATTTTTTTTAAATATTGAGATTTCAGTGTACTACCCTCTTTCGATATTTTTGAAAAATAAATATATTCATATCTTAACATTTTAGGGGATTTATGTGTAGTAACCCCACCCCTTTGGATTTTTGTCAAATATAAGTATTTCATTTTTGAACAATTTGAGGGTTAATAACATGGCCAAATCATAAGCTAATGATTTTTGTAAAAATCTTGATATTTTTGTGTACTACCCCTTTCGATTTTTTTGAAAAACTAATATTTTTCATTTTTGAACACTTCAGGGGATCTCTGTGTATTATCGCCTTTGAATTTTTGTCAAACATAAGTAATTTAATTTTTGAACACTTCGGGGTTAATAACATGAGCAAATCATAAGCTTGTGATTTTGTAAAAATCTTGATATTTTGGTGTACTACCCCTTTCCATTTTTTTGGAAAACAATTTATTTTTTATTTTTGACCATTCATGGGATTTCTGTGTACTATCGCTTTTGGATTTTTGTCAAAAATAAGTATTTTTATTTTTTGAACACTTTGGGGGTTAATAACTTGAGAAAATCATAGGCTTATGATTTTTTTGTAAATCTTGAGATTTCGGTGTACTATCCCCTTTCGATTTTTTTAAAAAATAAATATTTTCATTTTTGAACATTTCAGGGGATTTCCGTGTACTAACCCCTTTGAATTTTTGTCAAACATAAGTATTTTCATTTTTGAACACGTTGGGGGTTAATAACTTAAGAAAATTATAAACTTATGATTTGTTTTATAAATCTCGAGATTTCGATGTTTCCCTTTCGATTTTTTTGAAACAACTAATATTTTCATTTTTTAACATTTCAAGGGATTTCTGTGTACTGACCCCTTTGGATTTTCGTCAAACATAAGTATTTTCATTTTTGAACAATTTGGGGGTTAATTACTCGAGGAAATCATAAGCTTATGATTTTTAAAATAATCTTGAGATTTCTGTGTACTACCCCCTTTCGATTTTTTTGAAAAACAAATATATATTTTTTTTAACATTTTAGGGGATTTATGTGTACTAACCCCTTTGGATTTTTGTCAAACATAAGTATTTTCATTTTTGAACACTTTGGGTTAATAACATGAGAAAATTATAAGCTTATGATTTTTGTAAAAATCTTGATATTTCGGTGTACTATCCGATTTTTTGGAAAAACAAATATTTTCATTTTTTTGAAAATTTTAGGAGATTTTTGTGTACTAACCATTTTATATTTTTGTCAAACATAAGTATAACCTTTGGATTTTTTTGAACATTTTTTTTTGAACAAATTTTTTTATTTTTGATCATTTCATGGGATTTCTTTGTACTATCGCCTTTGGATTTTTGTCAAAAATAAATATTTTCATTTTTGAACACTTTGGGGGTTAATAACTTGAGAAAATCATAAACTTATGATTTCTTTTATAAATCTCGAGATTTCGGTATACTATCCCCTTTCGATTTTCTTTGAAAAAACTAATATTTTTATTTTTGAACATTTCAGGGGATTTCTGTGAACTAACCCCTTTGAATTTTTGTCAAACATAAGTATTTTCATTTTTGTACACTTTGGGGTTTAGGGGTTAATAACTTGAGAAAATCATAGGCTTATGATTTTTTCAAAAATCTTGAGATTTTAATGTACTACCCCTTTCAATTTTTTTGAAAAACAAATATTTTCATTTTTGAACATTTCAAGAGATTTTTGTGTACTATGCCCTTTGGATTTTTATCAAAAATAAGTATTTTCATTTCTGAACACTTTGAGGGTTAATAACTTGAGAAAATCTAGACCTGTCAAAAGCTGACCCAACCCGCTGGGTTGACCCGACCCGACCTGAAAAATACTCTACTGAACCCGACCCGAAAAGTGTGTGAACCCGTTTGGGTCAAACTCGTTTCGACCCGAACTTCTCGAAACTCGTGGAGGGACCCACTTTTCACATATTTCATTTCATTTAAATCAAAAAATAACAATATATTTTAATAAATAAAAATATAAAAATATAATTTTATTATGAAAATATTTTAAAAAAATTCTTCTTCTTTATTAGAAATAAAAAAAAAGACATTTGAAACCCGTTGGGTCGATCCGACCCCAACTCGTTCAACCCGAAAATTTTGTCATCCCGATTGACCCGACCCGTTTGCAATCATAAGCTTATGATTTTTTCAAAAATCTTGAGATTTCGGTGTACTACCCCCTTTCGATTTTTTTTGAAAAACAAATATTTTCATTTTTGAACATTTTAGGGGATTTTTGTGTAATCCCTTTAGATTTTTGTCAAACATACGTATTTTCAATTTTTAAACACTTTCGGAGTTAATAACTTGAGAAAATCACAAGCTTATGATTTTTTTTAAATACTGCGAAGCCAATCGGGTTGCGGACCACCTCAATACCCTTGCATTTTGTTTTTGTTTAGGTGTTGTTTTGTTGGAGGAACCGCCTGACCGGATCCATTTTTTAACTTCGGATGATGCTCGGGTCTGTCTATACCCCGTTTTTTGTTTCTTTGTGATTGCTTTCATTTTATGTAATCGGGAGTCAAACTCTCTCAATTCCAACAAAAAAGAAAAACTAGCTCCATCGATAAGCCAAGAGAAGTTGATCATTTACATTTACTCCTATGACAACAATAGTACTTGAGATCATAGATAATACGGAGTATAAGGGAGTCATATTTGTGACCTTCTCTTTATCCTCCCATACATTCCAAATCTACAACAAACCCATATAGTGCACTAACAAAATAAACCAGTTGATCTAATACTTAAACTATCAACTATGCATATATATCATATCATAATCAAGAGACATTAAGCCCGAAAACATCCTACAAGAGCATGGTGATCATGGTGATGATGATTATGAATCTTGGCCTGATCAATCATCCCTTGGACGTTGCGGAAGACGTCGACATGGCAAGGGATGGTGATGGTTCCCTTGTGTTGGAACCCATACTCTTCTTCAGCCTCCTTTAACAACTTCAAGAAGAGAGGATGATTGAAGTAAATCAATGGCACAATGAATCTTTGCTTCTCTTCTCCTTCTCCTCCCACTTTTATTGCCAAGCACCCCTTTGGAACAATCTTCCTAATTTCCCCACCTCCCATATCTTTGATATATAAGAATCGAATCAAAGGGAAAGTAATTATCTAAATTTGAGAAGAATTGAGATTGAGGTTGTGATTTTTGCAATAGTGGCATTTATGGTTTAGCTAGATATATAGCCTTATGGTACAACTAGAGACGACTGAAGAGGTGTTGGTTTTCTTGGTTTAATCTGGCCCAACACTTACTTAATGGTGATGCCAACTTTTTTCTTTAATATTGACTTTTAATCCATGCACTTTTTGACAAAGGAATAAAGAGAAATTCAACCGTAGAAAGATAAAGGATTGATAGATGAATTATGAATATGACAGGAGCGGGCATCTATTTATATATAAAAATTGATGGATTCGATGAAGTAATGGTAATTTGTACCTAATAAATGCTAATATTTTAAATTTTTATCATATTTATCTCTTCTCTTAAATATTAATTTAATCACCAATTAAGAACACATCATTTTCGTTTTCTTCTTCTACTACAATCTCTAAACTCATTCCCGTCTTTATCCCGGTCGTCAATCCCTTCGTTTCATCCTGGTGCCCCCTCCTTCCCCGGTTAAAAATTAATCTGAATGCTAATATTTTAAATATTTACCCTAATTATCTCTTCTCTTAATGCTAACTAGTCTAGGCCCCGTGAATATCACGGTATTATAAGCTTACATTAATATATATATATATATATATATATATAATCCTTAGAATTTGTATATGGTTAAAATAATAAATAAGTTATAGTTATATTTATAAAAAAACAAAAAAGTTATAAAATATGCAATACATTGGTATATAAAATATACATATGTAAAAAAAGAGTGCAAAATACTAAATGATCAACTTATCATATATATTCAACCAAAATATATATATATATATTCAACCAAAATACAATTAGATAGTCTTAGATAAGCATAAGATATTATTTACACATTTTACATCTAACTTTCTATTTTGTGTGAAAATATAAATAGAATCAATAACAAAGAAATGTTCTTTAGTTGTAAAAAGTAGTATATTAGCATACAACATATGTAGATACATATGGATGGACTTCATTGCACAAACTTAAGTTTTTTTTTCCTCGATATTTTACATAGCTATATAAATTTGGTATATTCACATGTGAAACTATTTAATCGTAAAATATAAGGATAAGGAATGAAAAAACCCTTTAATATATATAATAAATTATGACTAACACATACGATCCACCTACAGTTATCCAACAATGATGATTTGATGATAAAGTTATAAAATTCAACAATAAGTAAAAATAACCTTTAATAATACATATAATAAGTAAACAAACTTTTTTCGATTTTTCATTCAATTTATAGGAATAACGAAAGTAAACTTTAACTTAAGATAATATCCTATAATGAAGAACCTTTTCTTAAACATATTGATTTTTTTTTAATTGCCCAAATAATAGGGAAGTGGAGATAGTAGTTGTTTTTTCTTCTATTTAGTTGAGAAAAAATGTTTTTTTTATAATTAAATTTAATTATTTATTTTTTGCTAAAATAGTGACGTGGCGCTGTGGTGACACAATTTTTTATGAAGACTTGGTTTCTCCCTTATATTGTAGTTAGGTAGATTTCATCACCAACTAAGAACATATCCTCTTCGTCTCCTTCATCTACCACAATCTCCAAACTCATTCTGATCTCTACCCCGTTCGTCAATCCTTTCGTTTCATCCTGACGCCCTCTTCCAATCCCTTCGTTTCAATCTGGGTTAATTAGATATTTTAAATCTATATATCATCCTTTGAAAGTAATGTCAATTGGACTAATTAATGTTTAAACCTAATTTTCCTCTCTCTTTCTATCTCCCATCTATATCTCATATAAACTATTAGTCATTGAAAAAGTTATGACAACTCATACTTATTCAATGCATGAACTAATTCTTTCTCATCAATTCTTTCTCATCTCATTCATGAATTTTAATAAAAAAAACTTTCATCTTCTCTTAATTGCAACCAATACAATTAATATCTACATTTCTTCATATTCTTCAACTCCATAATATCAAATTTAGTTAATGAATGCACTAAATTAATAAATTTTTAACACAACAAATTTGTTAATATTTATTAATAAAAATTAGTGTAACAAAATATATCTATATCGAATTGGTGAGAATGTGAGGTGATAAGTTATAATTTATTCATATACATAATTGTTGTTTCGTATACATGCCATATTTTTATTAAAATAAATGAAAAGAAAAAATTTAAATTAAAGAAAAAAGGTCGCTCATCATCCTCCTCCTTCATCCGAATATCTCCGTTTTATCTTCATCTCTACTGTCGTCCGCCGCATATCTACACCATAAACCGTCTATTTACAACATTATACTGTATACGAAATACCGTAATTGCGCGGCGCGGGTGTCCGAATCTAGTATATAGAAGACTACATGAACGATGAAATTACTATTATAGCGCCATATATCCTGATATATTATCATTAAAGTGCATATATATATATATACATTGTTGTACACTTGTACGTAGTTTATATACTAGTTTAATCATTTAAGTATCGAACTCGATAGAACCTATATATGTACATAAATTTGCAGCAAATAATTCCTATAGCTAGTTCATTATAATTTGTATAAAAAATTGTCGTACTACGAAGTATGAACACATACATTATAACTTGTCTTGGTTATGGCTAGCTAAATATAAAGTATGGTTTTTGATTATCTTGTATATACGTTACTAATAAGAAGTGTATAAAAAGGTTTATACTTATCAACTGCAACATTGTGGTGGAGACAAAATCGCCAAAATCAACCATGGTTTCAAATCGTAGGTGATTACTATTGACATTTTTGACGGTATACTAATATTATGCATGAAAGACCAAGCACTCCATGCCATCAAGGATTATAAATTAAATTAATGTATAACTAAGACTAAGCCACCAAAGGAGAAAGCTAGTAATTTCATTTCAAAATTATTATGGTAAATGATAAAGTCCGGTGGGCCGATAAACACGGGGGTCGTGTATATTAGCGCATATGCGCATTGGACCCATAATACAAGCCTATGGGGTTTCATCCTAAAATCAATTGGCAATAGGAGGAGTAATCCATGATATTATATAGTGGACTATTATTATCTCAACTTTCAATGTGACAATAGGATTCTCACAGTAAAGATGTCCGATTTTACAAGCAGTAGCAAAGATAAGCATTCAAAATTCCATTACTTTTTACCTAAATATATATGATTCGATTTTCAAATCAATTCATAGTGGAAGTGAAGTCATTTTCCAACTTCTCCACGTCCACAATCTCTTTCTTTTTATTGATTTGTTATATAAGAATTTTAGTGAGATATAAGTTGTATTGATCAGTTCAAAACGAGATATCAGTTAAATGTTAACCTTCTGTAGTTTTCCTTATTGATACTTTCTACAGCCTGTCTTTTAAGAGAAATCAAAGGCCCCTAACTGCAAACCTTCAACCTGTCAGTGAAAGATAAGAGTGACAGGCCCTGTAAATTTCTCCAAATATGTTCAAATGAGAAATTCAACTATATAAGGTATACTCATAATATATGTAAATTAACCAAATTCCCAAGAAATAGATTGTCCAAAAATCTTTCAGAACAATCTGATAATATTTTAATATGCATTTGCATGACTTTCTTTTTCACTAACTTTTGTTTCCCTATTTTCTTTTTCTTATTCATAGAAATAAGCTTCTTATTTTTCCCTAACTTTTGCTCTAATAGTGTCGTATGATGATATTGATTGTTGCTGGCACAAGTGAAATTGGTCATGACAATTATCTAAGAATTGGAGGTTTTTCCAGTCTCATGGCAGCCTAATTTACGTGTAGGAGTTGGAAAATAATTAACCATTTACATTTTTTTTACTTTGAATTGCATGTATAGTATTTTGATTACATACATATGGTATGGCGATACAATCCACTTAATGTTTTAATTTCTTTTTTGGTTCGAAGCATGGAAAATATTGCTTCATATCCAATAAAAGTGGCCATCGCACAAGAACTGGCCAAAGAAATTTAAAAAGTTTTATCATTGATTTGAATTGTGCTTAAAATATGGAAACAAATACAAACGAATATTTTAGATTAGGTCGACGGGGACGGATATAAATGAAAATATACATGTTCTATCACTTATGAGTTCACCGTGTTTTGGTGCTATTTCTCTCATTTTAGGATGTTGAATCGGAGCTCTAGAGATTTGAGAGAAATACTATTTCCTTTCTTTTTGTGTGTGAACTGATTAAGTATATGTAACTTATAATTTAATATAGTGTTTAACCATGACATATTATATATTATATAATCAACATAATAATAAAATCATATATATGATATGCGCATAGGACTCGCGTGTTGCCGTCTTCTAGAGCTCAAGAGACGATGTATGATTCAATTTGTATTAATATGTTTTTTTGTGTAGACTTCCCTGATTTTATCTTGAAGAGTAACTGAATTTCTTGCTTGCAGGTTTGTAACAAACAACTCCGTGATGATTTGATGATAATGTTGATTTATGGACATGAAACATCTGCTACAATACTAATATGGATCTTCTATCTCATTTTTCACGTAAGCTTTGTTCAATCCCTATGTTTATCAATATTAACTAAATTGTGTGAAAACTATAGGGTCACTCTGATGTTCATTCATTATGTATGTTCTGGTCAGAAATGTTCCCCCAAACCCAGATACATTTTTTATTGAGCATGTTGAACATTTTTCATGTGTGAACCATTTTTCATAAATTAAGTTTTTTTTAATTGTCAAATGGACGATTTCAAGACTGAAGTCACACCTCCATCCCCGGCACATCCACATCCTTGGGGACACAACCAATGGTTGCATAGTGCATACATATCGAGTGACTTCCGCGTCATTAATATGGTTTTCTGTCAATTTCTTGAACAATTATGCTTATAAATTTAGCCTTTTTTTTGGCTAATTTGTTGTATTGGAAGGTTGCGAGTTTGATTAGCCACAATCAAATTTTACGACGTCTACTTAACAATATTAACGTCTATTAAATAACAATAAACAACATACGAAACTCAGTATTTGCCCCGCGCTTCGAGGGTTCCGAGTCTAGTGTAGTCAAAAAAAGATTAGATGGAATTTTGGGCGTAATAGTATCGGCATCACCTGCCAAATAAGAATTCGCATCGATCTAGAAGGTCGCGTTTTCGGTATACAACAGTGACTGGTGCCAATCAAATTAAGCCCATTCAGATATTTTAGCCCAAAAGAGGGCATTCATATACTGGAAACACAAGATTAATCTCAGCATCATAGTTGTAGACTTGAGGAAAATAGCTGATCATATATGACACACTATTTGATCAGATGAGCTGATTCAGAAGATATTTGTGAGGGTGTGGGTTTTGTAGGAATGAGTGTAATAAACAGAAGGAGAAAAAGGGTGCTTTAATGAATGACATTAAAGCTAAGGGACCTCAAAAGAGAGACATGTTTGCAGTATGATCGAGATTAATGACCATGCACTCATGCAGAGCATTGCATTCTTCATTCAATACCTACCACTAAAGTTTGATCGATGGATCAAATTCACTTACCCGGCCATACCATAAATGCATCTTAAAAATTAAACTTCTGAGATAAAAAGAGACAATGTATCTATGCTAATCTTCCTTATAAACAAGTAGTGCAAATTGAGAAATGAAACTTGATCCCAGCCCTAAACTTAATACTCCCTCCGTCCCTAAATTTCAGTCACATTTCCTTTTCTGGTGTCCCCTAATTTGAGTCACATTTTTATTTCTATCTATTAATTTATTCTCATAATACCCTTATTCAATTTACTTTATTCACACCCAACAATACTTTTTAGGGGTAAAGTTGTCTTTACATTGTAATAAGTTTTATATTGATTGAATTTTATGGTTTTTTGTGCCATGATTTACACTTTTACATTGATTAGACTTATCTTAATATTTGTGCAAAGTACCAAATGTAACTCAAATTTAGGGACGGAGGGGGTAATTCACATAGAAAAAAGAGCAATGTATCCATAATAAACGATAACGACGCAATTTATTCAGATGAAGAGTTGAGCGATTGTTACTAAAAGATACAACATGACGATCTTAGTAATCTTGATGCATACGCATTTCAGCAGATGCTAATACCAGTCGTTTTCTACATAGGAAGTCCCAAAATTACTGTTTTCAGACTAAATGAAAACTAAAGCAGTGGAAATGGATGACAAAGATCATACAATAATACCACGGGATGAGAGGAGTGAACCTATTCCTTCCTCAGGTTCTTTAAATAAAATGCCACAGCCAAAATCACAAGAGGCAACAAGAACTGGAGAAACTTGAATGGGAAGCCAGAGCCTTGTGCAGTAGCCTGGTATGGTGTTGCACTGTGCAGACTGTGCTTTGATTTAGATGGAAGAGACGACACATCAACCTTCCCAACGTAGTATTTCTTCAAGAGTTCTCTAGCATCATCACTGTGCCCAACGTCCTCAAATTCTTCCGTTGCATCTTTCCCTGCACATGAATTATTTTCCAATGAGAGATTTTTCAGATTAAGTACACTGTTCAACATGAAAAAAAGGAAGTAATATATTACCAGTTGCAGTTAGCAGAATATCATCTCCTCCGGGATGGTCATCCAGAAAGGAAGTGACGTCGTAAACCTGCTCATGAATCAATTTAGACAAGAAGCAACTTTTGATCAAAGTGCTGACTATTTAACCAGATTGAGTTACAAGGGAAATTACTAGTTAAAAATTTGAGCTGAGAGTACAAAAACTGAAGAAGAAGAAAATCTATCTGATAAAAACATGCAGAAAAAGTTTCAATATCAATCCTTACAGTTTTAATCTTTATGGCTTCCTTTTATAACAAACTAATACAACAAACAGATCAAGATTAAAGAAACCAGATGAGCTAAATAAGCCCTAACAACCTCTTGACATAAATGTCTACTGTATAAGGTAATTGAAGAGAACTGGACAATTATAAAAATGTTAGCTTGTCTGCAGAACTCAATGCAACTGTCTATAATAAGGAGTTTCACCGACATTGGCAACATCCATATAATACAACATCAAACAACTCTCTTACCATTTCAAAGAGAAAAGCATTGATCTTCATTAAAGGCAGTGATTTCCTCCGAAATCATAAAGATAAATCCACTTTAGAAATAGTGACTAACTATATTATATAGCATGCAGTTGCTTGCCTTTATCAATCAACAGAACAAAAAAATGGTGAATTTGTTTATAAGAAGTGTTGTCCTGGCAAAACAGAATTTAAAATGGTTCATACCTTGAACTTATAAAATTAAAAGATAATAGTTACTTGGCTTTATCAATTATAGGATCACGGTAATCTTACTGATCTATCTACAAATTTCATGCGAAAATTATACTTTTCTTGGGTAGCAAAAAACCAGAAAATCCCAAGAGGAGAACGAACGATCAAACCCGTTTCGAACCCAGATTACATCTTCATTAGAAATTCGAACTGAGTTGAATCTTTTTCAGTAGCGTTTTTACACCAATTATTATTTGATCCCTCCCCAATCCGTTTTAGGGTTTAATTTTATTCGATCCCTCCCCAAAATGGAACCTATAAATTGAACCGTGATCTGAACACAAGATGCTAAACATTCCAAAATTGAATGGCACAGCTTGTGAATATGAAAGATGAGCACATACGAATTGAAAGAAAAGAAAGAGACCTTGTCAGAGATAATTAGCCAGCAATCGTCTTTGTTGTTGTGGTCTGCAACTTCCTCAAACAAGAATACTTTGGAATCGGACTCCATTGCTGTTCTTCGATCTCTCAACTGCCACAAAGTCGTCAGTAAATTGTGGTTGTTTGTTTGTAGTCGACTTTATTTATGGATTTATTTTGTTCAGATCCTTGTAGTCAATTCAATTAAGCAGTGCTGTAGTCAATTTAAAATTGTTTAGGCTTCCCAATATAATAATGCAATGCATGCCCCTCAATTGGGCCTCTCTTTCTTTTCCCATGCTTTTATGGGCCGCCCATTTAGAGTTCATTTCCCACTGCATTTCGTCAAACCAAGGAAACTTCAACAATTCCAAAGAAAATCAAATTCACCCACCAGAAAAAAAATGGGAGAAATCGAACAATCAAAACTTGAACGTCAATCTTTCATTTTCTTAAGTTTCAAAATAATTTATAAAGTTTATTATACGTATGTAGGTAAGTATTTTGATGGAATTTCATGTTTTTTGCATGCCATAGACATGCCATGTTTTTTAAAAACATTTGTTGGTTTAATTGATTTGATTGGTGAAAAAAGGACACCGAATGCCGGGTGGTAGTAGCAATTAGAACATCCAAAATGTCATGTTAGTATGTTACCCAACGAGTTAATAATTATAAACCCATTCCGTACAAAAAAAACAGTAGTTATGTGACAAGATGTTGCCCTTTTTAGATTAATTGTGGCTAATCACCTTTTTACACTATCATTGTTTCTTAAAGTTGTTATGTCATGTCACTAAGTTATCCACTTTCTATATTAAAAATGATACACTTCTCTTGTATAAATAAGTAAAATTATAATGAGAGTTTTATTTGTCTCATTTTGGTTCATAAGTGGTATACTAGAACTTAAACAAAAGACAAGTACTATTAAGAGTGAATATATAAGTCTTACAAGTTACAATATATCAATTGATATACAACAATATTCCAAGAGAGGCAGATAACATAACATCAAGAATAACTGAGATTACATTAGTTTCAAACCCAACTGAAGATACAAAAAACAATATAATTATAGTACACACAGAGTAGAAAGCAACACATACACTCTTAATTGTATCATATTGTACAGTCAACTAATGCTTAATCAACAGATGCTCATAGCTTGACCATTGCTCGATCCCTCAAACCGTAATGCCTGCATATGATTAATGAAATACATGGATCAGTAACATGCATATGATTTGCGTTAATACTTACATTTTATATTATTTATTAGCCATATATATAGATTCATTTTTTTGTTATTTTGTATATGGATCGTATATATGTATAACGGGTTATATATAACCGATCAATGACTCAATTCGAACAAGATAAAACCATATATAGCTTATTTTCATACCATATATAGCTTATTTACTGTATTTTCAACCTATCAAAATTCTAATTTTCAACAATTTTTCGATGGAAAAAAGCATTTATAAATACTACTAGTACTAAGCAAATAAAAATTAAAATAAATTAAACAAGTGACAATCCAACAGTGTCAAAAATGATTTTATAAAAAAAAATCAATTGAAAGCTAAAAGAAATAAAACAAGAAAAATGGACAAAATAAAACAGGATAATGTACCTTGACCAGGAAGCAGAAAATCCGATTCACCAGCTGGATATTGACCGTTGATAGAGGCGTGACCATCGATCCCCATGTCAGGGTGGATCTTCTTCTTCATCATCTTTGTCATAAACTATACAACAGTTACCGTACCAATTAGTATACATTACATATAAGTTTTATAAAAATACTATGTACTATTAAGCATTGGACCACTAACAACACTTGTATCACATAACAAACATCTTCAACATAAATTATTGAACTACTAACCAACAAAATGTAAACATACATAACTAAATTAGTACCAAATCCAATAAGACACAAGAGAAAGAAGTAATTAAAATTACCCTGTGCAGCTTCTTAAGAGGAGGAACATCACCATTAGTAAGCAACTTCTTAGCTTTGGAGGATAAGCCCTTTTTCCCACTCATAGCAGTAAGCAACTTCTTCTTCTTCACCATCGTCGTCTTGTTGATCTCCTTATCGAAGTCATCATCAGCTTGGCCTTCTTTTTTAGCAACCTTATGATCAATTTCATCAGCCTTGAATAGGTCAAGAAGTGTGACTCTCCTCTCCAAGTTAGTCAACTTCTCATATACAATCTCCTCTTCAACCTCCTCTATCTCATTATGGGCATAGAGTTTGCACATTTCAGTCTCACATATAGGGTCTTCTTTGAGAAATATCGGGTCCTCGGTTTTCTCCTCTTGATATGAATCCTCGACTTCTCCAATACCGCCCTCTTCATCTTGCAGATTGAACATACCAAGAGGATCAATTGCAAGAGTTCCAATGGTTAGGATTCTGTCCAACTCCCAATCAGTTGCTTTCACTTCGTCGAGCAATGGCTTTCTCTCTATGTTGCCCTTGCGAGTTGTTGATCCTGATCTCCTAGCACTTGATCCATCTATAATATAAACCAAGTGTTTCAATGTCATGCAAAACTCAGAATCATATACCACATATGTAAGTACTAACCTTCAGTTAGTGAAACTTCGGTAGGATGGATATTGTAAGGAAATCGATGACGGTGTATCCAGTTGAACATCTAATATAGGATCAACATGCATATATAGTATGAGAGATGATTCATAATTAATACAAATGGTAATACATTATGATGAAGATGAAATATTAATAGGTTACCTTCATTTTTCTTGGAGGGAGAATATGGCAAGTGTGTTTCTTGAGAGATGGGCTGGTTGATGAAGTTGTGATTGTGAAGAAAAAGAAGAGGAGAATCAAGTGTTATCTAGTGTAGTGACCCGTGCCATGCACGGGTATTCCAGATTATTCGTTGTAAAAATTCATACGGTTTAAGTCAAGTTTGTCTAAAAATTAAGTTTAACACTCTTCAAATAAGCGAAATAAATTTAAAATTTAAAATATCTTTAAATTAAGTTTAACACTCTTCATACGGTTTATTCGTTGTAAATATCTCATTATTTAAATATCATAATTAAATTTAAAATTTATTTTTTATTAGGTTAGGATAATTTATATTGTTTTTATAATGAATGAAACGATTGTTTTATAAGATTTATTTATTGAGTTAATTGTTCAATATATTTTTAATTAAAGTTAAAATAAAAAATAAAAATGACTTAACAATCTAGCCTATAATAACTCTAGAGGCTCTAATATTGTTTAATTTGATAGGCCCAAGATGGGCCTAAAGTTTGGCCCACGCCCATGGCCATGGCATGTTATCGAAACCCGGAAGGCATATATGCGTATAATGTGTTGAAAAAAGTTTGTTTAATAATTTTGGTCTTTTTTTTCAAAAAATAATATATCTTCACTCGCATCGCATTTGTTTAAGGTTAAATATATTGACAGTACGAATATACATGTATGTTCACATCATGGGAAGTTACATTCAATGACGTACCGGAATACATAGATAGTACGAGTACATGTATGTTCACATCACATTATATATATTCGGTGACGTACCGAAATACATTGTTATATTCGGTATTTAAGAGGGCTAAATCTATACGCACTACATTTTGCAACTTTCCACACTACATTATCGTACGCCCATAATGGGCGTACGCTCGTTTTAAGCGTACAGTGTAAAATTCCAACATCGATTGTGAGGCAAAATACAAAATACGGTATTATGTATACGCCCAAAACCGGCGTACAGTATAAATTTTAATAATATAGCCGTTTGAAAATAGCCGTTGGGAAATACAATTTTTTACCCGTACGCCCATAATGGGCGTACGAGTTAAAAATTTGGTGCAACGGCTATTTGTCCAAATTCAGAAGTGACCGTTGGGGTATATTTTGCCTGTACGCCCATTATGGGCGTACGATTGTTTTTATCCCAACGGCTATTTTTTCAGAATATGACCGTTTGGGATGTAGTATGTGTATAAATGTAGGAACTTCGGATGGATGTTGAAGTAAAAAATGTCAAATAGGAGAGTTACAAATTTGAGTGATGGTGAGGAGTTTGAATATGTGACGGAGATTGAGTATGGGAGCGGTGAAGAGAACGAGTATGTTGAAGAGAACGAGCATGGGAGTGACGAAGACGATGCGATCGTGGATGAGAAAGAGTATTTTAGTGAACCCGACGACGGGATGTGGGACGACGATACCGACGAAGAAGGAGGAGACTTCGACGCAGGAGATTTTTCGGTTAGTAATTAATTAGAATCGTTTCGTATTTATTTACGTTATTTAGTTGCAAATAATTTGTAGAAGTGATAGTTTAGATTGATGTGGACTCGTAGTTTTAAGTTTTAGTTGTGATAAATATGGTAGTTTTTATTAATTATAGGGTATGGATTACTATGATTCGTTTGATACCGAAGAAACGTTTCCTACTAAGGAACACTCGAGGCGTTGGGTTCAGAGTATTGGTAGACAACTTATGATGGTATTAGTGACTCGCCATAGCAATGAGCGTCAAATGAATATAATGTGCTCGCATGCTGGAGTGTATAGATCAGGGAAAAAGAAAAGAGAGGATGGCGAAACAGAGGAGGTTGTTAATACAGAGCGGGATAGTAGGGATAAGAAGTCGGATTGCAAGTTTGAGATCCGAGGATATAGGTTCAGGGCGAGGGATGCGAGAGATGGATGGTATGTGAAGGTAAAATACGGACAACACAATCATATCCGTACATGGGTCGAATGACGCCGAATGAGGTGAAATTTGTGACGGTATGTGCGAACAGCTTGACTACGCCGTCTGTTATTGCTACTCAGTTGAGTGCGGCCTTTCCAGGGAATACAACATCCACAAAACAAATCGCCAACTTTATTCAGAAGATGCATTTTGAGGATCGTTGAGATTTGACTGTTACACAATGGACCTTGAAGTTTTTGAAGGAGCGCAGTATGTAGTGCATCCCCTCTGCAAGAAGAAATCAAACGAGGTGGAAATCTTGTTTTTTGCCCATCAAGACTCGTTGCACTTGTTGAAGATGTTTCCGTACGTCGTGGTTATTGACGCCACATACAAGACGAATAGGTACATAATAGTTGTATATCAATTTTTTTTGTTTAAATATATTGCATATGCCTCTTCCTTCATTATTTAAATATATTATGCAGGTATAAAATGCCTCTTGTGGAGATTGTCGGTTTCACTTGCACGCATAAGACATTCAACATTGCATATGCATTCACGGGTAAGGAGGAAACAATGCACTACTTGTGGATAATTCAGAGGCTTAGAAAGTTGTTTGAGGATGCCGGAGTAATGCCGACTGCAATAATGACCGATCGAGAACTAGCTCTCATCACTGCAATCAAATATGTGTTCAAAGATCTTCCGGTTCAACACCTCTTGTGTTGGGTTCATATCAAGCACAACATCGAGGTAAACGCTACCAGAATTTTGAAAAATAAGGAATCGGTGAAAAGGTTGTGCTCGCAAGTATGGAGACTTTTTCTATCAAGAACGGAGGAACAATACGAGGAAAGACTGCTAGGATTGAGAACATCTTGGAGAAGCGGCGTCGTCGGATACATTGAAAAGGTGTGGCTTATCCCTTACAAGACAAACATTGTTTGCGCATGGACGGAACACAATCTTCACTTCTTCACGAGGACCTCAAACAGGTAATTTTTTTTTAACTTACTTAAACGTTTCCGATTTATTTATTAGTTTATTATGTAATAGTTGTTTTACTTAAACGCGACATTGAATGAATAAAACATAGGGTTGAGGGAATGCATAAGGTGTTGAAAAAAATAGTCGGTTCAAGTATAGGCGGTTTTAATCGAATGGTTGTGAGGATCCATGCAGCCATCGAGGGCCAGATTGTGAAGGTGAGGGCCACCATGGAAGAGGATCGGATCAAGACACCCGGGGTTTTCAGACGAATGAATCCACAAGTGAAATTGATATTTCGGCATCTATTCCATAATGTGTCTGATAGAGCGTTGCATAAGTTGTGGGATATATGGGAGGATATAAAGGCGAAGAATTATGAGGAACATTGCGAAGATTACTGGATGCGAGAATGTCAAGGCCTACCGTGCATCCACGAGATGGTGCAACATATTATTCAGAAGAAGCCATTCAAGCTCAATCAGATTCACAGATTCTGGAGGCAACTACAATGGGATAGGATTGAACTTGATAACGGGGAGGTAGAGATTGGTGTACCTCAGACCATGCGGGAGTTGAGATTCATTGAGCTCAACGATAGATGGCAAAAGGGGGAACTTCCTGAAAGTCAGTGGTCTCAGATAGCGGACTTGTACACAATGTTGGAGTATCCACATCAAAGTCTTGCGTTGGAGCCGACGGGAATCAAGGATCCTGGCAGACCAAGAGGAGCGGTAGGAAAGAAGTGGGGAACCGAGAGAGAGATGAGCGCGTTTGAGTACGCAAGGGAAGAATTAGAGAAAAATGATGCTGCGAAGGTGAAGAATAAGACGGTTAGAGGAAAGGGAAAGGGAAAAGCAACGGCGGCACAACCTACTTTCAACGAGCCTACTATAATGAGGGAGTTTGAAGTTGCTGGGTGCACTGCGGCAGAGGCGTTTGGTCATTCAAGTGGCACTGGTGGAGAGGGGTTCGGATTATCAGGTTGCACTCTTACAGATGAGTTCCCTCAGCCAGCAATGACGAAATGTGGGGTAGACTTCGGGGTTGACAATGTTGATCTCTTCATGTTTCCATACATTGTAGATGCACAAGACGTAAGGGCGGATGGACACTGTGGATATCGGTCACTAGCCATGTTGTTGGGGCATCACCAACAAGAATATCCTCGCATTCGCATGGAACTAACTACGGAGCTGTTAGAGAACAGTGATATCTACAGACGAGTCATGACCAGACTACGCCCGGATTTGGCAAACAACTTCGACGCTCTTGTTCAAGAGGTCAACTATAGCAGATCACCATGTCCTGAAAGATACTGGATGAGTATGCCCATGATTGGATTAGCATTTGCCACTAAGTTCCAGGTTGGTTTGATATACTTATCCAAAGTCCGATCATATTTGTGCTTACCGATGAAGGTGTATCAACAATGCTCCAGTCATGGTTTGAAAATTTATGCAATGGCTCGTGTGGGCTTAGCAAACCACTACATACCGGTATGATTTTCACTAAAGTATTTGTGATTTTCACTCAATTTTCTTAATGCTTAACATGGTATTTATGTTTTGTAATTTAGGTGTGCCTTAGAGAAGACTGTCCCGTACCATCTGTACCTGGAGTTTGGCGCATGTTCAAGGATCCTAGTGTGAATGGATTGGATCGCGGGTTTGCGCTGAGGATGCAGCAATGGAAGAACTATCGCATTAATTATGGTAGTATAGATGTTGATCTGCAGTGAATTCAGATGTGTTTAATGTTTTAGATGGGTTAAATGAAACAAGTTCTGAATTCACTACAAGGGTTTGAAACGAAAAACGGGGCGAAAATCGAGTAAAACGGGTTTGAAACGAAAAACGGGGCGAAAATCGAGTAAAACGGGATTGAAACGAAAAACGGGGCGAAAATCGAGTAAAACGGGATTGAAACGAAAAACGGCGCGAAAATCGAGTAAAACGGGATTGAAACGAAAAACGGCGCGAAAATCGAGTAAAACGGGATTGAAACGAAAAACGGGGCGAAAATCGAGTAAAACGGGATTGAAACGAAAAACGAGGCGAAAATCGAGTAAAACGGGATTGAAACGAAAAACGAGGCGAAAATCGAGTAAAACGGGATTGAAACGAAAAACGGGGCGAAAATCGAGTTTATGGAGGGACGTACAACGAAAAATGACAAGAAATAGTTTTCATGATGCAAGGGGTATTTAGCCAAAAAATCTTGAAAATTTGAAAAGGAAGGGGTATATAGTAAAAACTTGAGATATGATGTTTGAAATGGATAGTTTGGGCCCAGTTCGTTTAAACGCCTTGTAACGCTGAAACTCAAAATTTCGAAATTGTAACATGATAGAAAATGAAGTCTTTATTAGTTATCAATTCTCGGAATCGAAAAAAAATCAACGAAAACGTCAACGGGCCTAATAAGGCCAAATTGAGATTTGGTGAGGCCCATTACCTAAAAACGACATAAAACGGGTTAATAAGACCTTAAACATTGAAAAACTTGAAATGTAAAAGTTGTATTTGAGCATTACCAATATGACGGTTTCGTTTTTATAATAAAATAACAAAATGAACACTTCGAAATATCTAAACAGTCACTTTCACCTAGTTACGAGTTAATCTCAAGTATATAAGTCGTATAGTTTTACTAATCAAGCAATATGGACAACACGAAGATGTGAAATGTCATTATTTTGGAGTATTTGAGTGTTTCATAACATTTAATGAAAGTTTTATGTAAAGTTTATTTGAGTAACGAATTGATATCACACACAGATTAGTAAAACTATACGACTTATATACTTGAGATTAACTCGTAACTAGGTGAAAGTGACTGTTTAGATATTTAGAAGTGTTCATTTTGTTATTTTATTATAAAAACTAAACCGTCATATTGGTAATGCTCAAATACAACTTTTACATTTCAAGTTTTTCAATGTTTAAGGTCTTATTAACCCGTTTTATGTCGTTTTTAGGTAATGGGCCTCACCAAATCTCAATTTGGCCTTATTAGGCCCGTTGACGTTTTCGTTGATTTTTTTTCGATTCCGAGAATTGATAACGAATAAAGACTTCATTTTCTATCATGTTACAATTTCGAAATTTTGAGTTTCAGTGTTACAAGGCGTTTAAACGAACTGGGCCCAAACTATCCATTTCAAACACAACTATCCACATTCACTATCCACTATCCACTAACCACTCTCCAAACCCTATACCCTAAACCCTAAACCCTATACCCTAAACCCTATACCCTAGCTAGGTTTTCCTCGGTTTCCGTGTCATTTCTCGCCTTACCCCGTTTCAAGTCATTTTTCCTCGATTTCCGTGTCATTTCTCGTCTTAGCCCGTTTTAAGTCATTTTTCCTCGGTTTCCGTGTCATTTCTCGCCTTACCCCGTTTCAAGTCGGTTTTCATCGGTTTTCGCACGAATTCTCGTCTTAGCCCGTTTTAAGTCGTTTTTTCCTCGGTTTTTTAAATATAATACCGACAACAAAATATACATCACACAAACATCCAAAATATAATACTGAACACAAACATATCATTGCACAGGCCCATCCTCCTCTGGTACTACATCACCAGTCCATATGTTGATCCACCCCCTCATCATCCTCGCTTGTCCTACAGGAAGAGTGTCACCATATGCACGTAGGAAACTAGATATCTCAGAGGCGAGTATGTTGCCCCGCTACATTTTCAAAATGTAAATATAAGTATAATAAAATAGATTATAATTATAACTTGAGCGATATTGACTAAAATACGTACCACAACTACAGAGGCTGTCGCAGGTATCTGTATGTGCTCCGCACGGTGGTCAAACGGTGCACGTGGGTCCTGCCTGGGTGATCTGGAATCAACATAAGGATGTGACATGGCATTAAACCATGTCAGATATTCATCCTTGCAATCCCATGCATACTCTCGAAGTCCTCTTCGATCCTGCTCGTCTAAGGTGATCAATCGATCCGGCAGGGTCTCTGGGGCCCAAGTGCAGTCCTCATCCCCGAATGTGACTGTGTACCCCGATGCAGAATCATTTCTAATCGCAGTAGGTGGTGTAATCGGGGGTTCGGGTATGCCTTGCACATACCCGAACTGTCGCATACATCGGTCAGGATGGTGCGACTCCCTGACCTCAAAGGACTCTACAGGCCCCCGAAATAGACCTAACCTATACTGGGGGTCGTTGAGATCCAACTTGCCCCAGGGGTTCCACTGAACCTATGTTTTTTTAAAATGACAAACGTATTTTTAAAAATAATAATTGCATAACATATGATGAAATTACTCCTTAAATAGTACTTACCTCTGCATATGTGATCTGGTCAAGGACCAGTCTGAGGGAAACTAGTCGAGCAGGATCCTTATGGTACTTGACTTTGCTGTTTTCCCGGATAGCCACCGCCGAGGCATTCATGGATGCCAAGTCCTGCGTAGCATGACCCCGAAGACCATGGAAATACGCCCATATCCAAGCCTACAAATACCAGAATTTCATAATGTTTTATACATAAGCAAAATATACACGAAAAAAAAAAAACATTAAACGAAAACTACCTTCAGCAGGAGCGGACAGCCAGCAAACCCCTTGGATTGAGCACGGGAGGCCTGACCCAACTGTCTGTACAATTCAGCCAAGACGGCTGTCCCCCAAGCATAGGACCCTGTCTCATTGTGATCTACGAGGATGCTAAGGTATTTGTGCTTCACCTTCATCCGAGACTTGTCTACAAATGTCGTACTGCCTAACAGGGACAACAAGTAGAGCGAAGCAATATCACTCTCTTGCTGAGGAGTCCTGCAATTAATAACAACAAATGAATTACTAACGTTAATCGAGAAATTATGAGAAATTCTTATAATATACGATAATTTACATGTCCCGTATATCAAACATCTGTAATAGTCAGGTGTGGATCGTGGTGATGCCTCTCTTGCCGTGGATGTTCAAACCCCCATCTGATAATTTATCACGGATTATAAATATTTAATTGAATCAACTAAAAAATGGAATCAAATATAAATAATAAAATAAACTCTACGTACGTAAGCATAGCGCAGCAGCCTCCTCGATCGTAGCAAACCCGAACATCCGTTGCACATGAGGATGCACAAACCCATCTATGTCTGCCTCAGCAGATCTGACAGCTCGTCCATGGATCGGAAGCTCCAGAATCTTCAGCACTTCTAACAAGGTAGGAGCAATCTCACCAAATGCAAAGTGAAACGTGTTGGTTTCTGGATACCAACGCTCCACAAATGCAGAAATCAGAATCGGATCGATGTTGTTGTACTCGAGTCGGGGATCTGCAAGGACATGTAAGTGGCTCCGCTCAACGAGCTGCCACCATGACCCAAGCACATTAGATTTATGCCTATCATACTCCCTGAAGAAGTCCTTGCGGGTGTATATATCCAACACCCTCTTCAGCTGATGTACGAAAGAGAAATTAATGAATTAGAATAGCGTGTGGATCGTTTTACCTCACAAATTCATTTAGGAAACAACGCATACCTTCGATGAGGGCGGTATCACATAAGTCGGGTCATGCTCAATACGCTCTGCAAGAGACGACGTCTCAGTCCATATCACCGGAGCAATGTGGGTGCTGTAATCCACCAAAAGCCGTGAACTAAGAGGACCTCCAGGATGCCCCACATAATCTGCATCCCCTGGAACCGGTACAGCTAAGCCCGGATCAATGTGTTGAACAGGCTCCTGAACAGGGTCCTGAATGGGCTCCTGGAGGTCTGGCTGATCCTGATCGAAATCATGAACAAGCTCCTCAATCTCCTGCTGATGATCCTCTGCAGAAGGAGACAATGATCCAACTGGAGATGGCTCACGCATAGGTGATCCCTCATAGTAATCAGCATGCATCTGCGCCTCCAAATCTCCTAGATCTACATCTGACTGATCTGCAACCTCTGGCTGATCTGCAACCTCGGTTGCCTCCGTCAACTCCTCTGAAAACTCCTCCGCCTCACTAACATCCAAATCATCCATCAAAGCTTTCCCTGTATCTCCTATATGCACTCCTGGAATGTCTGGAGGAGATCCACGACGTCGGGAAGCTGTGATCCCGCGTGCGCTAGGGTGACGAGGGCCCTTCTTCTTCTTTCTAACAGAACAACCCGCCGGAGTAATAGCCCTCTCTAAAGCCTATTTTTATATTTACGAATTATTATTTTATATTATTTGACGTTTTTCTTTTAAATATTTAATAATGTATTAATTACTAATTTTTTCTTAGGTACGACTTATTAATAATTTATTAAGACGCTATTTAATAATGTATTAATTACTAATTAATTCATTTCTTAGTAAATAACAACTAATTAATATTATATTAATAAATATTATTTAATATTAAATCTTTTTCTTTTACAAGTTATTTATCGAATAACGTGAAACGATAAATAACGACTAATTAATATTATATTAATATTATATTATTTCTTAATATAATATTATTTATTAATAGTTATACGATAAATAACGACTAACTAATATTATTTATTAATAAATATTTTTCTTTTATTCGTTATTTATCGAATAACGTGAAACTTTAAACGATAAATAACGACTAATTAATATTATATTAATATAATATTATTTATTAATATAATATTATTTTCTTTTAGCTAAACGATAAATAACGACTAACTAATATTATATTAATAAATATTATTTACTAATTAATCTTATTCTTTAAATCGTTATTTATCGATTAACGTGAAACGTTAAACGATAAATAACGACCAATTAATATTATATTAATAAATATTATTTATTAATATAATATTATTTTCTTTTACCTAAACGATAAATAACGACTAACTAATATTATATTAATAAATGTTATTTAATAATAAAATTTTCCGTTTTAATCGTTATTTATCAAATAACGTGAAACGTTAAACGATAAATAACGACTAACTAATATTATATTAATAAATATTATTTATTAATATATTATTATTTTATTTTTAGTCGTTATTTATCAAATAACGTTTCACGCTAAACGATAAATAACGACTAATTAATAATTTATTAATAAATAACAAATATTTCATATTTCATTAATAAATAACAAATAATTCATATTTCATTAATAAATCTTTTTTTAATCGTTATTTATCGAATAACGTTTCACGCTAAACGATAAATAACGACTAATTAAAAAAATAATATTAACGTACCTCGTGGATCGAGAGCGTCTTCTCCGGCGATTTCGAACGGGCCCGTTTTTCCGCACCGCCCCGACCCCGACCACCACGAGCCCGACCACCACGAGCTCCACCCCGACCACCACCTGCTCCACCTGCTTCACCTCCAGCCACCTCGACGGCGCCACCAACCTCCTCCCCTCCACCTCCAGACCGCTCGCCAGCGCCACCGACCACCTCAGCCACCGCAGCTCCACCACCCCCCCTTTTCTTTTTCGCCGGATTCGTCTTCCGCCCAACTCCTCCACCTCGGACTCTTGCGCCACCAGCACAAATACGGACGGGAGGGAGAACAGACGAAGCCGCAGCCTCCACCGTCGCCGGAGTGGATTTCGAGCTTTTCCCCAATTCTTCGGATTGCATGATTCCGAGTGAAATTGAAGAAATTGATTGAGGGATTTGGATTGTATGAGAAAAACGAGTCGAATGGGATAGATTTGGGGAAGAAAACGAGTGAAATGGGAGAAGATTGGACGGCGGCGAAATTTAGGTTACGGTATGAACAGTAATTCCCTGATACGACGAGAGGAGGAAGAAAATGGGCGTACGCTGAAAATGGGCGTACGCCCATTTTGGGCGTACAGAACAATTTTCAATTTTTCACCGTATACGTATACGTATGCATACGCATACGTATACTCGAGAAAATTGCACGGTACGCTAATTTTGGGCGTACGCCCATTATGGGCGTACGACAATGTAGTTCAAAAAGTTTCAGAATGTAGTGCGTATAGACCCCGCGTGTTTAAGAGACATGCATTTGACAGGTTATACGTATTCTTACTTTGAAAGCATGCATCCCTAAATCAATTAATTAGTATTCTTTCATATTCACAATAACAAATTCAACTCCTCGGTTATAGTTAATTAAGTTATACATTCATGGACGCCACATCACATGGAGTGCTTTAATTAAGTTTTTACAAGCTAGCGGGCGTACATATATGATATATTATGCATGCATATAGTTGCATACATATAATTATAATATAGTAAGAGACTGTACGTGTAATTAAGAGACATGCATATATTATATAGTATTAAGAGACATGCATATATTATATAGTTGAAAATTTTGTAAAAAAATTAGGCTGAAAAGCTGACAAATCCTAAATCCGTCCGCTTTTAAGCTTTGAAAAGCTGAAAAATTCTAAATTCGCCCGCTTTTTGGCTTTGAAAAGCGAGCGGATAAAGCTGGCGGATTGTAAATCCGCTTGGTCGGTCGGAGCGAAGCTCAGATTCGCCGGAAAATCAGAATGGTCATTCGACCAGTCAAATCCGAGTGCAAATAGGATTCCCCTTCGAGGTATCTAGCTAGGGTCACACAACTGTTTAAAATACTAGGTAGGTGTTATATATTATGATCAACTCTCTCATATTAACACATATATATAAATACAAAGCCTTTATTTAGCACACCCATACATTCGTCACGAATGTATTTTACCATACCTTCGTCACGAATGTAATCCATACCTTCGTCACGAATGTATTTCACCAAACCTTCGTCACGAATGTATTTCACTATACCTTCGTCACGAATGTATTGTGAACCTTCGTGACGAAGGTATGGATAACATTCGTGACGAATAACCATAAAACATTCGTGACGAAGGTAGCTATATCTGCAAAAGTGAAGCTATTATGTCTAATCCACACCAACTGCATTTAATTACCATAAACACTTCATATATCCGAACCACCTTCTTCTTCTACCTCTTCATTTCAACTATTTCACTTCATTTCACCCTAAACACATTCATTCAAACACATTGTTCAATTGAAAATGTCAAATTGGGATGATTACATACACCAAAATGTTGATGAAGATGGTCCATCGTGGGGGAACTACAATGAGGTATGTTATAGTTGTTTTTAATAATGTTAATGTTAGGGTTTGTAGGTAAAATATATGTTTTTTTATGAAATTGAATAGTTTGAAGTTAGTTGTTTGTGTTGAATGTGTGAAAATCATGTTGTAATATGTTTATTTTAGTTGTTACTTACTAGGAGCATGATATTTGTTTGTGTGAAAATTTGAATATGATGTTGAAGTTAGGGTTTGTGTGAAAATTTGTGTTTGTGTTGGAATTTAGGGTTTGATTCGAATTTAGGGGTAAAAAAGTGTAAAAAACATTTTGAAATGGGGTAAAATGTACATTCGTCACGAAACTAATGGAAACCTTCGTCACGTAAGTATGGCAAACATTCGTGACGAAGGTATTTGCACAAGAAATGTGCAAATTTCTTCGTCACGTAACTAGTGCTTTTATCCGTGACGAAGGTTTATGATTTATTCGTGACGAAGGTATAAAAATCTGGTTTCTGAATGCAGTTTTATTTATTTTGTTGTTTTTACAGAATAATAGTCCAGCGTTCAATCGTTTAAGAAACTTATCGATCAATGCCGATATTCCTTTGGGACCTCATGGAGTGCCTTCGTTTGATCTTGGTTTGGATTTTGATATTCCGCCAATAGTCTCTCAGCTTGAACCTCCTCCATATCATTCTCATCAAACTGATTGGTCTAATGTTCCTGAATACCAATCTTTATCGCAACCATATCAAGACATTGAGTATTTCCCGAAATTGAAGACAGTACCACAGTTTGACAGTGTTGTGCCTTATGAGGACTCACATATATCATTAGATTATTCAGAAGTTTTCGTCACTGATAAGATCTTCAGCTCAAGAGCAGAAGCAGAACAGTGGGCAAGAGATATTGGTAAAACTCATAACTTCATGTTGAAGGTTGGTAGAACTGACTTCAAAGGGAAGTTAGGAAGGTCTTGGCTTAAATGCGAGCGCAGTGGACATTACATTCCTGATTCAGTTGGGAGAACTAGGAAATTCACCCACACAAAGAAATGTGGTTGCAAATTTCAGATTGCATGTAGAGAGACTGAAAATGGGGAATGGATCATAAGGGCTGATCATGGAACTCACAACCATATTATTGGTGAATCCTTACACGGTAACGCATTTGCTGGAAGACTTACACCTGAGGAGGAAAAGGTGTTACTAGACATGAGGAAGGGAAATGCTAGACCAATACAGATGTACACAAGGCTCAATGAATCTCCTGACAACATGACTAAGAAGTCACAAGTGTACAACTTTTGTAACAAGTTCAGAACAGAGAGGATGGAGGGAAGAACTGTGATCCAAGAATTCTTCTATCGTTCGAAGGAGTTGAACTACTTCGTAAGACACAAGAGCGATGAAGTGACAAATAAGATCACAGATGTGTTCTTCGCAAGCCCAGAGTCGATGAAACTGCTTAAGGCGTTTCCATACGTAATGTTGATTGACGCAACATACAGCACAATTCAGTAAGTATAATTAAGTTAAAAAGTGTGATTTTTGTTTTTACTCTATAAATTCTTATAGTAATGTATTATCTTGCAAAGGTACAACATGCCCTTCATAGAGATTGTTGGAATAACATCAACGTGGAAGAACTATGTCGTTGCTGGGGCTTTCGTGTCAGAAGAGAAAGAAGAAAACTACGCGTGGTGCATGTATCAATTGGCTGAGTTGTTTAGGGTTGTTAAGATGACGCCAACTTGCTTAGTCACTGATCGAGAGAAAGCTTTGATGAACGCTTTGGATAGGATCTTTCCAGATTCTACTTTCCTCCTCTGTAGGCGGCACATCCAAAAGAACATTGAGGACCATGCTAAGCTAGCAATGCGGTCACAAGCAAGGGGGACCCATTTTGCAAGTGACTGTCTTAACTTATTCAAACAGTCGACAGATTTGGCATACAACATTCAGCTGGGGCGTATTGAACAAGATTGGGCTGCATATCCATCTGAGATTAGGTACCTGAAGAAGAATTGGCTAAACCCCTATGGCAATAGATTTCTTTCGATCTATGTGGATAAAATCTTTACATTAGGCTCCAACACCACAAACAGGTTAGTAATGTGATTACGTTTGAGATTGTTTTGCAAATTATGTTAGCTTTATATTTGTTGTTATAAAAAATTGTTTTTATTATGCAGGGTTGAAAGTGAACATTCTAGCTTCAAAAATTATTTGTCACTGCCAAGCCAGAAGATAGACACTGTGTTTCAAAGATACAATGCGAAGATGCGCAATCAGTTCAAGGAGATCTTGGGTACTTTCAATGAAAGTCAGCAAAAGACTGTAAGTAACATTACAGACGTTGATCTCTTCAAGCTTCTTAAATACAGAGTGTCTTATACTTGTTTGAGTCGCTTGCTAACTGAATACAAGAAAGGGGAATACGGCATGCATCTTGATCATTGTGAATGCGTAATAAGGAAGAGAGATGGATTGCTATGTGTGCATGACATTTATGAATATGTGAGGCGTCAAGAACCAATTCCAGTTGAAGCGGTTCATGCCTTTTGGAGGACATTGACTTTGAAAGAAGTAGAGACTGAAGACGAATTACAAGTGCGGAGGGTAGTAGCCAGAAACTTGATGGATGAGTTTATGGCTGAGCAATGGGAGGGAATGTCACCTTATGACCAACACGAGTGTGCAATGAAGTGTTTGGCAATAGGTAACCCCCAAATGACCAACCTACAGGAGCCAGCTCGTGTGAAAAGGGGGAAGGGACGACCTCCAGGAGCTCCAAACAAAGAGTACAATCCAATGAAAAGACAACCTTCACATTGGGAGCACACTGATGCAACACTTGAAGAAACGCCTCCAAAGAAGCAAAAACCGACTTCATACGGGAAGGGTAAGAGTGGTCAGTGGGCTTTGCAGAAGCTTACAAAGTATAATGCTCTCGTACCTCCATGCATGCGTCCCTATGTGCAAGGTTGGTATCCCATTGTCGCTGATGGAAATTGTGGATACAGAGCTATAGCACAACAATTAGGGTGGGACCAAGATAATTGGAGGAGAGTTAGATCTGAAATGGCTCAAACGACATTTGCACATTGGAATAATGGGTTGCAAGCTTGTTGGGTATTGCCAGTTGAAACGCCTGATGTTTTGAGAGCAGTTACAAATCTAGCTTGGACTGGACCAGGAGAGATGGCACCCGAAGAGACATGGTTACAAGTCCCGGCGATGGGGTGTGTAGTAGCTACGACTTTCAATTGTGCATTGGTTGTGCTTGCAAAATCAATTTGGCAAACATATTTGCCTATAGTATTGGACGACAACATCGCTCCAGGAGAGAAATTGCCCATATGTTGCATTGCCCTTGTTGAAGATGAAAGACACTTCATTTCGGTAATTTCTAACTCACTCTATCAACCCTTGATGTTTATATTTTCAAATCAATACCTCGTACATTTGTCTTGTAAATCATTTGCCTTATTGTAGATGCCAATTGCCGATGACTCTCCATTACCTGAAGTTTATGATATGTGGCATCGTCACTGTTCACCGGCAGCTCGCTCCTTGATAGACCCTTTTACTGAGCAACTAGCGGCGTACAGAAGGCCTAGAGCCCCAACAAGAAACAAGAAAGGCAACAACGTAATTAATCTTAGCGGTTAAGATTCAGTCGAAATGGATTGTTTAGGAGTTGTAATGACTAAGATTTTTAATGTTTGCATGTATTTGGACTCACTTAGAGAAGTAGTTGGATACAAGAAACTGGAAAGTGATCGAACTTACACAAACAACAACTTAAATAGACAACAACTGAAGCGAACAAGAACGTAAACAAACAGAAACTTAAACAAACATTAAACTACTTAGTCCCACTGCAACTTGCTCCAAACTTCTCATCAACTAAGGCCTGCTTCTCCGCGGCAAGTGCAGCATTTTCATCCATGAGCTCAACATTTTTCTCCTGAAGTTCAGTTACCTCGTCGTTTAGGCTTTTGGACATTGCCCTCAACATTTCAGTTAGCTCTTGCAGTCCAGCGGCCTCTGTAGAGTGAAACAAATTATCCTCATTCAGCTGTTCTATAACCACCCTTGCTCGACCTGAGTATGGACGGTCGATCCAATGCCTGTATTTGCACCCACCATCTTCATCAATCGAGTTCCACGTCCTATCAGGGCATCCCCAATATCTTCTCCCGTAGTTCACCTTATCATGATTGAATTGCTCAGTACAAGTCTGTTCAGTTGGCACTTTGTTGCACCAACAAAGCTTCCCTCCTGGATCCATAATTTTTTTTCCTTTACGAATTTGCAATGTGTTGTTTATTTCATGCTGAAACGTCCTGTATATAGAGTTGAAGGTAAATGGGTTACAACTTGCAACAGCTGTAACTCACTTACAACAAGTAAGTGAGTTACAGCTAGCAACAGCTGTAACTCACTTACAACAAGTAAGTGAGTTACAGCTAGCAACAGCTGTAACGCACCATCTTCTGATCTACATTTGATGGGCTGGATATTGATTTGGATAAGTGTGAAATGGCGTTTTGGGCCGGACATCGATTTGGATCAGACAATTGCAAACAAACCAAATAACAAGTAATTCGTTCAAACACTACAAAGCATGTTCTTACAACTCAAGCACAAACTAAATCCAACACCAACATCAATCCAACCTACTCAAGGAAAGGATAGAACCCATCCAAAGTGTGACAAACAGCGTCTTTCATGCGGGAATACTCCTCCTCATTATCTGCATCTCGATACGGCTCCAGATTGTACACAGAAGTCCGAATTGCCTACAATGAAGTGCAAAATAAATTAAGTCAGACATTCATTATGTTATAGATTTATAGAATTTGAAGATTAATTACAAACCTGCATGAGTTGCTCCTTAGTATAAGGAGAGATTATTGGATGAGTATGAGCCAAGTACCACTCCAAGTAATCATCAGTGCAGAGAGATGGAGGATCTGCTTCTACACCCATTTCCCATAAGCTTACAGAGTTGTTCTCCCTTTGCTCCCAACTCCAGTTGGTGGGATCATACTCCACTACGTACTTACGATTGTTTCCACACCTTCTAGCTTTAATTGGTTGAATGGGAGGGATTGGCACACCTTGAACTCGACCAAATTGCCTGCAAACTCGAAGTGGCATGTGAGGCTCGGTCTTCTCCAAAACATGCAGGATCCCATGAAAGAAAGCCGGCCGAAGTTCTTCCCTACGAAAATCTAGGCGTCCATATGGTTGCCACTCAACCTGTTGTACATAAATCATTAAAACAAGTTCAAAAGTACAATAACAAATTAACAGCTAATGAAAAAATAATCATACCCCTTCTACGCTCATATTGTCTAGCTCCTCTCTGTAGTTGCGACGATTGTCCGGTCTTTCAGACAAATCAAATTTCGCTGCATATGGCATTGTGTCATCCCACTCATAGTTTTGTGGAGGGGCAAAAGCAGGAAAGTACAAATAGATCCAACCCTACATCATCAAACAAAACTAAGGAAAACAAAAGAAACAGTATTCAAATCAAAACATTTAATTAAAGACAAACATACCATCAGCAAGGTGTAACAGAAAGACATCGTTGCACAATCTCTGCGGGAGTATTTACCCAGATGTCCATACAAAGCACACAACGCACCCGAACCCCAAGACACACCATGGATATTTGCCATATCATTAAGCCATTCATGGTGAATCAACTTGATCATGTACGACGTCTTGTCAGGAAACAATGTCATTCCCAACAAGTATGTCAACCAACCCTTAGCGATTGAGACTTGATCCATTTCAAAGTTCCCCTCATTATCCACTGCCATGCATTGTTCCCTCAAAAGCTCCGGTGAAACTTCATTACCAGCTTTGACTCTTCTGTCAAGTAAATCTATACCAAAAGCCTTCTTTGCTCTGTTGACCATTACAGCCTTCGTGTCAGCTTTGCCAACTCCATCAGCAGATGTGCGAAATCCCATGCCCTTTCCGTTTATAGGGATACCCAAAATCTTGTGCACATCTAATAGGGTGATTGTCATTTCACCAAATGGCAAGTGAAAAGAATTTGTTTCTGGCTGCCACCGCTCAACAAATGCATTGATCAACCCTTGGTCGTGGTTGGGATACATGAGGGTCTGCAAATGTGACAAACCAGAAGCCCTAGCCAACGAAACCCAAGGATAGTCGCCCTGTAACTTCCATTTTTTCAAACCCTCTTTTCTGACCGTATTTCTCAATTGCGGTCTCTCCTATTTATCATATTTCACAAAAATTTTAAGTACTTTTAAATCAATTAACAAATCATGTCTAAATTAACGAAGCATGGAAATTACGCAATTAACAATTCAACCAAAGGTGATAGATTTACTTACATGTCCTTGCCAAACCATATAAGCAGTGTGCCCGCTGAAGCTATGCAGCAAGTCTATCTCCTTAGGACCTCCAGGCACAGCCCACTGTAACTTCGGGTAAATTTCGTCTTTCTCATCGCCATGTTCATTAAGATCGACCCCCCCGTAATGGCCCTCAAACTGTCCTTCAGCCCAGGAAGCAGTTGGACCAGATTGCCATTCTGGTGTTTCTGGCTGAAAGGCCTGTTGACGTCCTACTGCTTCATCCCATGCGACTTGTGGAGAAGAGGGGGGAACCCATGTAGGGATCTATTACAAAAAAAATTGGTTATTAGTAAAATGTACAACTTTCACTCATAATCGACTATATATTAAATTTTAAACTAATACTTACAGCACTCTGCGGACTCCAAGTTGGATAATCTGCCTCATAGGTTGGAGTCATCGGGATTTGCTGTTGTAATAAAATAAATTTCATAAACTATTAATTTAATAAAAACAAAAAACAGTAATATAATGTGAATTTCAGATTAACTAACCATGTTCTCGTAAAGGTTCGAATATGCACTAGGGTCAGCTAGCAGTTGTTGTTCATGCCAAGAAGGTTCTGGGACCTCTTCACTTGCACTTGTACCCTCGTCAGCTCTTCCACGCCTCTTCCTCGGCTTGGGCTGATAAGCGGGCCTTCCTCCAGCCACGATCTCTTCACGAGTTTGATTACGCGCATTCTTCCGGGCACTTCTAGAAGACGGATGCATCTACAGTAACATAATATTTTCAAAATTTACGCATACCAAACCAACAAAACAAAACAAAAAAACATCACAAATATGCAAAAACATCCGTCACGAAGGTCCAGTATACATTCGTGACGAATGTATACTAAACCTTCGTGACGAATCTGAGTATAACCTTCGTCACGAAGAACCAGTAACCATTCGTCACGAATGTATACTGGACATTCGTGACGAATCTTCATCAAACCTTCGTGACGAAGGTTTTTGCACAATTGCAAAAACGCAGAAGTGCCAACATATCCGCTGACGAATGAATTTGCACAAAATTTGCACAATTTGAAACACAAAAACAGTTTATGAAGGTATCCAAACACATTAGCCCCTAAATCATTTCATTCCATAAGTTTCTTAATCAAATCAAATTTACCCTAATTCATGAACAAATATCAATTTTAGGGATTATATCTAAAATTTGAAACAACTCTCAATTACACATAAACAAACACCAATTGAACTAAAAAAACATGCTTAATACACATATCAATCTAGTTTAATCACCCCATTTCAATGGTTTTGACATATATTCATCAAACATGGAAAATTAATGCAAAAGAGAGTTAGAAATTACCTTATTGCTTGATTTGTTGATTATTGTAGTGAAAGAGATGAAGAATTGTAGAGAATGGTGTTGTGAACTTGTTGTAGCTGCGCCGAAAACGAGTATAATGGAGAAGAAGAAGTTACATTAGGGTTGGGTAAAAAATCTCTTTTATATCTGCAAAATTGATACATTCGTGACGAATGTCTGACCAACCTTCGTCACGAAGGTTTTGAAAACATTCGTCACGAATGTTTTGCATACCTTCGTGACGAATGTTTACAGAACCTTCGTGACGAATGTAGACAATAGTTACGTGACGAATGTTTGGGTGTGCTAAATAAAATTTTAGGGTGTGCCAAATAGTAAGCGCCTATAAATAAGATGTTTTCACGCCTACCTAAACAGATATAAAACCATTTCCACAAATCCTTCTCAAGCTATTTTAATCAGTTTTTCTATTTTGAGTTTAAGAGATGTTTCTCTTTGGATCCGATCGATAATCACAGCTGATTTTGGTCAATTGACCCTACATTTTTTGGTGCAAATTGACCCTACATTTTTTGACGCGTTCGATTTGATTTCGACAAACCGGAAAAGCAAAGGCCTATCTTTATTCATTGGATACCCTTTGGATTGAGTACGGAGTTGGATTGATCCTATTAGCCACAAAAGACGTACATGATGGTGATCCATCTATGGCAGTGACATATCATTGATTAATATCAATGCCCATCAAGCAACAACAACAATAACAACAATAACAACAATAAGATGATATATGTGTATGCTCCATTTGTTGTTTAGTGCTTGGGATGTTCTCCATGTAGGTCTCTTCTCTTTTGATGAAATCTCCTTGATTCCATGCATCAAGTGTGCGTATGTATTACTCCCTCCGTCCCCAAATGTTCTTCTCATCATCAATTTTGACAATATTCACGTTTCAAGAGAATCTTCGACATATCTTCCACTATATAAGAAAATATATATTCATATGAGATTTTGTTTGATTCGTCTCATCAAAAGCTTTAACAATATCAAAATTTTATAATTTTTATTTATGTGTATTTAAAGATATTAACGTTATAAAACATGTCTCGGCGAATGTGTCGGAAAGAGATGGGAAGAACATTAAGGGACTGACGGAGTATGTTTTGTTTTCCCTTTTAGTGTTACATGTCAATTCAACATGAAAATCAAGGAATATCAATTCATGATTGCTTATCAAATACTCCTTGGTTCCATGCATCATAATGCATTAATTTTATCAATTTCATAGATTCTTACGTGTAAATTAAGCTTTTATCTGGCCGGAGTCCAATAGTCGTACTCATACCATACTTCCTATTGTGGGCCGGCAAGATGTCATACCATATTTTCAAATTTAGGGTAAGTAACCCTTTTTAGACTTTGAATTGTATTTTCTAATCTCAATTTTTTAAGTGTGCTAACTAACCTTTTGTTGTATTATTATATTTTTTATCATATTTGTTATAATTTTTGTTCACACTATTATTAATGTTGTCTTAATTAAATGATGAATTGTCATCCGGACGACAGACGACATGAACTGTCATCGACGACACGAACTGTCATCGACGACCCGAATTGCCAACTATCATTCCAAATCTGAGACGAAAACAACTCCACCGAGAACATAAACATCAATACTATTAGCTGATTTGAGTACAAAAAATAAAATATCAGCATGTCATTATACAACATATAAACGTACTAAACATCTAACAGTCTCCAAAAGATATAAATGGAATTCCTGTAGCAATGATTTCCATATCAACTTGCATATGTACGATCAGGAAAATGAGGGCCATATTGTCATCAAATTTTAATGAATAAAAATTTACTATCATTGTCGTTGACACCTCCACGCCGATAATCGGCCGATCATGCCAGCACGGCCGCATCTCCCTCCACGCCGGTGCCACCGCGCCTCTCCGTCCAAACACTGCTTCCCCGACTTTGCCTTTGGCATAGGATCTGCGCAGGAAACGAGAGATCTCCGCCTCCAAGACCGAGCAATCCAGCGGCAGCGACGAACATACCTTAGTTGCTATGGCCGCAACCGATGGAGACGTTTTGGACCGCGAATTCGCCGATGAAGATCTTCTCCGTTGTGAATTCGTCGACTGTGTAACATCTGTCGCCGTATGAGACTTCATAGAGGCATCGATTAAAGCGACACTCAGATTCGTCAAGCGCATCGCACTGCGGCGAATCGCATGGTACAGAAGCGAACGAAGATGAATCGATGGGGTTGGAAATTGGATCTGGTTGCTGGTAGTGTTTGAAGGAGAAGGAGAAAGAGGGATGAATCGACGACGAATCGAGGTTTCCAACCGGTGTTTGAAGGAGAAGGAACATTCATAGATGGTGGAGGAGAAAAACGCAGATGTTGAAGGAGGTTGAGCAGATGCGGTAATAAATTAGGGTTAGGATAAAAAGGTTAGTTTACCTAATCCTAATAGAGCCGCGTTAGTAACTCCTTCCATTGTCCAATAAGGGTCAATGGGCCCCTTAAAGTCACCATATTTCCTATTTTGGGCCGAAGACAATACCATATTGGGCCGCAAAGCAAACATCCTATTTCACGAAAATACTGGGCCCAATATCCCTCCCTACAAATTTAATAGTTACTAACCCGAACTTATAGAATTTGTGTTTTTTAACCTTTGAATATTTGGTGATTTTCGTCATTATTTGATGAAAATTTTCTATCATTACTCAATGAGTGTATTTTTTCATCACTTAACGGCAATAACAATAACCAGTAAATTGTCGTCAAGTAGTTTATAAAACTCTCATCATATTTTAACAAGTTACTTAACATATCATAAATATTTTTAGGTTAGAAAACACAAGTCGCCCTCACGTTGGGAATTGGAGAAGAGTAAGCGTGATAGGAAAGGGAGGCCGAGAGTCGGGATGAGTTCGGAAATACAAAGTAGAAAAACAGAATTGGGGGAGAATAGGATTTGATTGCCTAAGATTTGGGATTTGGTGCCATACCTTGTGGATAGGGAATCAGATTAGGAATGATTCATACCTGATTTTGTGTTTGGTAAAATCTCAGGTATGGCCATTTCCATTCCCACAAATTACACATGATCCCATACCCATCCCCTACCTAAGGTATGAGTCATTCCTATTCCAACCCGATTCCCTATCACAACCCGATTCCTACTATTATACCAAACGAGTCCATAGTTTATTAGGGTTTGTCAAGATTGCAGAAGACTATGGGTAGAAGATGTGTGTTTCAACTTTAATTATCGTATTTAATACAACTAGTATTTCTTTTAACGTTTTATAGGTTTAAAAGTATTGAGGTTAATAGGAAAATAAATGTTGTGGATCTTGTGATTATTGAGCCTGAAGTTGAAACCAACCCAATAAACATCATCCAGTAAAAATTATTACTCCATAGAACACAAAGTATATGTTTGATAAGTAATAATAAGTGAGTTTCTGTAAAAATAAAACACTAATTCATGGAGCCAAGAGAATATACTATATAATATATGAAAATTGTTAATTGCTAGATGTAATTAAATTAAATACTGGAAACACAGTAAGGATGTCAAAATATCAACTACTACGTTGGATATCTGGGCTTGCCATCCACCTAGGATGGAAGTCCATTTCTAGCCTGCAACAAAAAAAAAAACTACTACGTTGGATATGCAGTGGACAAGAGTCAGAAATAAGTTCTTGGATGGAGTACGGTTCAGAGCACGACATTGATTGACCAGGAGGAAGTGGGGATGACTGCAGACCCCAACATTGGAGAGAAGCGAGACAACATGCAGACTATCAGTACCAATGAGAAGATGTTCTATGTCCATGTCAATGGCTAATTGAAGGCTATGAGCAAGAGCCCATGGTTCAACACACAAGGCATCGCAAATGTCGCATTGGAAGGAGAAAGCATGGATGAAGATGTCATTGTGATTTCTTAAAATATCGTCGCCACCGGCAACACCTAGGTTTCCTTTGGAGCAACCACCGACATTGAGCATAATCCAATCAATTGGGGGAGGAGACCAAATAAGGGGCAAAGTCGGTAAGGGTGTAAGGTTGTGGTAAGAGGTGGGAGGGGGAACACTTGGTTTATGTTTTGATCACCAATAGGTCTCAGCAAGGGAGATAACATGGTTGGCAATTTTCGCAGGGTAATCTATATGAGAGAAGACAAGGCTATTCACACATTTCCATGTGTGCCAAAGCATGTACCCGAAGATGGTACTCCATTTGTCCCGCTTAGCTAAGTTAGAGGGCAGCCATGGCTTAGTTTCCTGAGTTGAAAAGAAGGCAACAGTGAGTCCTTTACCCCCCAATAGAGCGCCATATCAGCCTAATGACGGTACAATCGCGAAGAGTATGTAGAATCGTTTCAGAATCTAGCTCGACGATTCTCAGAGATAAGCCACTGTGGTACTCTCAAGTCATGAGGAATAGCAATGATAGCCAAATTAGATAAAGGCTTATCAATAATCCATCTATGGTAAGGTAGTGGTGCCATCCCCGATAGATTTGAGGACGCCTTTAGAAAGCAATTCAACCCCATGAACTACCCCTTTCCAAGTGTTCAAAGCTTTTTGACGATCCTGGAACATATCAATGTCTAGTCTATTAGAACAATACTTACCCCTTAGCACACTCCCCCCAAAAGTCCAACTTAATTTAGCAAGCACTGAAGCATTAGATTGGTGCATTGAACTAAGGCCTAGGCCCTCATATTTTCTCGGCTTAACGATCTTGTCCCCACTAATGATATGATTCTTCGTATGTTCTGATGTAGATCCCCACACAAAGCTCTGTATTTGCTGGTCTATAGAGTCACAAATTGATCGTGGGATTAAGGTACATTGCATAACATACATCAACAACTTGGACTTCCAACCTCTGAATGATCTTGTCAAGCAGAATTTGATATTATTCTGCAGGGGCCTGCAGGCAGTCGGTACACCCAAATAGGTATGAAAATCAGTAATTACAGAAACACATGCATATATGTAGATGTGAATGTGAATAATTATACATTACATACTAGATTCGGACCCCCACGCTACTTCATCCATGTCAGCCTTGGCTGTTTCAGTTGTCAGCCAACCTGACGAGCCACGTCGTCAGCCAACCTTATAATGATCTCAGAGTATGCCACTTCATCCATGTCAGCCTTGGCTGTTTCAGTTGTCTTATCTGGATATTCTTCAATCACAGCTTTCCAACATTTTTCCTTCACTAGAACAACCTTCATTTTGATTTGCCACATGGGGAAATCCATAGTGCCATCAAATGGCTTGATCCTTGAGCTATTTTCTGCCATTACCAACACACAAGTTAAGTAGACAGTAAAAAAAAGATTTTGACAACACAAACACAGACCAACACTAGAAAAACAGACAAGCACACAAGCAAGTCCTCAGATCTGAGAATGAAGACAGAACTTCACTCTCAGAGATCAACACCACTTGTTCACTGTTTAAACACAAGTTTCAGAACAGCCAACAAGCACCAAGTATCTTACAAACGAGAGCAGATGAGCAAAAAGAGACAATGTTGAGTCAATCTCAGAGTTTTTCACAATCTGAAAGAATACACTTTTGCTAAGAGCAAACAGAGGCTCAGAGTAACAAAAGTGATGACTTTTCCAGATTAGGAGCAAACAAAGATGAAACTCAACAAAAGTAGTCAAGCAGCAGCGGAAACAAGGGTGTAGAGCCAAGTAACAGTGAACCTGGCTCTGATACCAATTGAAGTGATCTCGTATTCGCTCGAATCTACCTCAATCGTCCTAGATCTACTGCAAGTGAAGTAATGAAACAAATGTAAAGCAGTTTTGAACACAAGAGTTGTTGACGCAGTTCGGATAAATATCCTACATCTGCGGAGCCTCAAGAGAGGGAGACTCACCCAATCCACTAAGCAACAAAGGCTATGAACAAGTTCAGTTACAAGCAAGCACACACATGTGGCAAAAACTAAAGACAAACAGCTCAGAGAGCAACAAGGCACACAAGCCAGAAAGAGAGCAAGGTAGAGCAGAGAGAAGTCCCCTGGATGGACAACCTCGAAGCTTTCAGCAAAGCTTCGAACCAACGTCTCAAGAGCTCACAAGCTAACTTTGCAGTTCTCTCAAAGATTCAGACCAACAACTCAAAACGCCATGGATGCACCAGAGAATAACTCACAGAAGAGCTCTCTAGGGTTAGCCATGAACATCTGAGGGAGAAGGAAAGAATGAAGGCGATTAGGGCTAGAAGAAGAGTATAAGTACTCTCAGTGAGAAGCCTCAAAACGTTGCGCTTCAAGTTCTGGAGGCCAGCTTCAACAGACAGTGGGCCAAGCATTAGAGGCCCAATATCAACACCAACATATCTGAGGCCCAAAACACAAACTCAGCAAAGCATGTCCAACATAACAAGAGCGAGAGCCAAATACCAAACGAGAACCCATTTAGCCAATCATGGCTCAATGGTTCAAGTGGCACTACGGCTCAATGGATCGAGCCACATGGTCAAACCTGCCAAACCATAAGTCTCTAAGTTTCTACCTAGCCTAGTGTGCTTTCAATAGTAAACTGAATAACATAGTTCATAGTTTAATACAACAACTTAGGATTAGAATACATAACAGATTATGTCTCAACCATGATTATATTCTCACTAGATTACTGATAATTCTGAGTATTCTTATTGTTAAAGCCCAAAATTAAGTCCAGCCTTCTCTGTTGAAGGAGTACTGATAAATCATAGCCAGGAGATACATATATAATAATTTGAACCCATAACAACCTGCTTATGTACTCCATATGTACTGTTGACATGTCACTTTAGTTTTATTTCATTTTAGACCTCATTTTTAATTTGTAGCCTTGCTGGGTTGCTCTTGTTGGTTATCCAAAGACTCATTCTCATCAACTGTCTCCTTCTTTTCAGACTTGCTATCATTTCTGGACTTGAATTTTGCCACTTTTGACAGCTCTTTAACATCATCTACAATCTCCTCAATTCTTGACACAACTTCAGTTAAAAAAGACACCATTGCAGCCAAAGGCAGGATCTCAAACAGTGTCGTCGTCGTCGTAGTAGGTGTTAATTCAGGTGGAGAGTTAAGCTTCTTTGGCAAACTTTTTAAGGCATTATGGAGCTCCTGCACTGCAAAGTTCAAGTCTGCTACCGACATCTCGATCTTGGACGATTTCTTTGTTTCTCTTATCATTATTGCAAGCTCTTTTAATACTTGTGATGAGTAACTGCTCACTTTCATGCATTCATCTTTTACCATCTTCCTTAACCACTCTGGAACCTGCATAAATTATTCAACAACAATAATCAGTCATCAAGGACGGGCTAATCGTGTTATTGTCAATTGGTTTTATGATGAAATCCAACTGAGCTTACCTTGACGTCAGAGTCTATGCAGATGTTAAGACTATCAATGCAACAAGCAAGATTCCTGGATGCAGAACCAATCTTTTGGTAAGATTTCCATGGATGTCCAAACATAAACTTCCCATGTGCTGGCTCCCATATAGCAAAGTTTGCCTACATAATTCATATCATCATTAGAAAAAAACAAAGTGCAGAGCAGAGTTATTTTGGAAGAGTGATGATTGGCTCACCAAAGCATCTTCTGCTGCCTTAGAGTTGAGCACACATCTGTATCCATCACACTTCTTTCTGTCATCCTCTTTGCAAGTTTTAGAAGCTTCAGGACTCTTGAAGTACTGATCTACACAAGCTGAATAGGCAAAAAAAATATCAGTCCAGGACCTTCTTATAAATTTGTGAAATAAAAGTGCAGGTTATATACCTTGAACAGAGTTGGCAAGTTTTTCTAGATTGTTAATGATCTGATGATGAAGCTGATCCCCTGCCCAAGCTGGATACAAGAGCATGCTGATGAGGATGCACAATGAGGTACCAACCATAATAGTTGACACTCTTTCGTAAGCCATAGGAAACAGCTTATCAACGCGATACCCCGATACAGACACCAGGCTAAATGTCAGGATAAAGATATTAGCTCCATAGTCGAACCGAGACTTGACTTTGGGGATGAACCGTGAGAATGTCGCTGATCCAGCTGCATTCATTCAAGAACCACTTAACAAAGACTGTACATAACATACTATTTATGATATATAATACTGCTGACATGAGTTTAAATTACCGAAAATGAAAACTGAAGCTGCTAGAATGAAAGGCTCAATTTTCTCCCCTGACAGACTAGCAAGCCAGTTAACTCCAAATCCTAAGGACCCTCCAAAAATAGTTGCTATTGTTCTGTTAATGCTCTTGTAAAGAGTTGCACCTGCAAAGAACTCATACAAGTTAAGTTAAGTTACATAAAGGTAAACAGTAAGTGGAATATTAAGATGAGTGATGAGTTATTTTACCAACAGTATATTCAAAGACAACCACAACTGTCATAATAGCCCACATGGCGTTCCCGCCAAAACCCTCATACAAAGGCCTGAGGTAGTAGAAGAGCGACACAATGCAAAGGGCTAACGACACTTTAAGACAGTGTATGAACTTCTTAGGCTCATTCACACCTATCCTCCAACAACTCTGGAAAAAGCTTCTTATCCTTTCGACTAAACCTCGAACCCATGAACAAACTCTCTCGTGCACGCGCATTATGGGTACTAATTCCTTCGAGCCCTCGCCTTCTACGTTAATCGTCCACTCCAAAGATCCATTTCTCTTACACATTTTCAGACAGATATCTTAGTATGTATGTTATGTTTGTAATGCCACATGACAGGAGCTTTCTGTGTAGCCACTATATATATCTTAGTACTCTCCTAGTACATAATGGTACAGGAATTGGTGGGGCTGGCTAATTAGGTCAGAAAATGCAATTCACTTTGTTCAAATTTTCAAAACATATCATGTAAAAGGTGTCACCCATGCTAAGTGATCCAAAAAGAGATATGTAATTATAGGTAATGACGAAATGTGATAAGAGTAGTGCAGCATTCAGCAAAAAGCACGGTCCAATCTTGTCCAACTTACTGATTTTCATGTCTAATAAATATAGATAAAAGTGGAGTGTGACTAAGTATATATAAATGTTTAGTTATTTTAGGTAGAGTGGTAAGTTTAAATATCCAATGTTAGGACACATATATGACAGTGGCCAGTGGGTGCATTACGTTACGCGTGACCTAACTTTACCCATGATAAGACGCCCATGGAAGTATAGTTAAAATGTGGACTATTTTTAACTAAGTGATAATCAAAATGTTAGGACACATGTAAGTGCTTCTACTATACTTCGTGGAGGCCCCCATCAGACTTTAGTGAATATTCCACTACTTTACAAAAATGATCAATCGTTTTGAATATTCAGTCATACGATCAGTCGAGTTGAATTTCTCATCTTTTTTTCTTACAAAGCTTAGCTAGCTAGCTAGCTAGCTTATACATGGTTAATTTACACTATTCATTATTGCATAACTTGTGTTCAAGCTCACTTAACCAACTTCACTGCACATTTTACAAGCTCTGTATTTTTATTTTAGCTAGATACAATCTCCACCTTCATTCAGTTGTAAATTAAAGTCGTGTGCTCCATTAATGATCAAGCATGAAGCATCCACGTCAATTAGACGAGTGGTGGCAGTGGCTCATGCAAATTGTATGTATTTTAGCTTATCTTGTCCTTAAGTATGTGCCTTTACTTCTATATAAAAATTCAAAAGAAGTTTTCCAATATATCGAAAAGATTCAGGTGAGAATAATTAATAATTATTATTGTGCGAATTGCGAATGGATGCACATTTGGGCGATTGACATGCACTTTCTTCAGTAATGACATGCACATTTAGACCATTGACATGCACTCGGTCAGATTTGCATGTTATTGATAATACGTGAAAAGTACATGCACACACCCCGAAAATGCATGTCAATGGCAAATTATCAATGACATGCAAATCTGACCGAGTGCATGTCAATGACCTAAATGTGCATGTCATTACTGAAGAAAGTGCATGTCAATCGCCTAAATGTGCATCCATTCGCAATTCGCACAATAATAATCATTCTCACCTGATCCGGATTCTATATTTTATGCTTTGGAAAAGTCTCTTTCTTAAACAAATCATTTGCATTTTCTCAGAAAGACAAACCTGAGGAAAGCAAAGGCGAGACGTAACTTAAACCAAGCTTTTTTGTTGAATTACGTACATTGTATATGTTGTCAATCAATCTATATTATAAACCTAACACTTAGATCCATTTATGGCATATATAGCATCTACTTGGGAAATTTTAATCAAAGTTGTTATAAGCACCAATAAAATCTTAAGTATAGAGCACAAGTCAAACTCGAATACTCGAGCAAAGTTGGTTAATGCATTGAATTGAGCCATTAAACGGAGAAAAACCCGCACCCATTTTTTTATAACTGACATCCGTTTTGGGCGCATTCCGGATGCGTCTAAAATATTGTATAAAAAAATCCGGTTGTTTTAGGCGCACCCACGATGCGCCCAAGTTAAACCGGATTTTTTTAAATTTTGACGGCAATTTTTTTTTTTTTTTTTTTTCTTGGGCGCACCCTGGATGCGCCCAAGATTGACCCGGTTTTAAAAAAAAAATTGAACGCATCCGGGATGTGCCCAAAGCGGATGTCAGTTATAAAAAACCGGATGCGGGTTAAACGGCCCATTAAAACCGTTGTCCTGCATATAAATTTCCCCCTCTCCAAAACGACGGCGCATTGATCACTTAAGAAACCGACTCTTACTAAACCGGACCGGACCGGGTCTATAATTAATTTGCAAAAATAAACCGACTCAAACTCGCCGTAATTTCATTTCTTTCTCTTTTGGATTTGGATTGGACATCCCAATAATATCATCCTTCCTCCTCACGACAACAACGCAACCAGAGATAGATTTCTAGGCGTTTCGTTATCCAATTTGATTTTGGGGAAAACGTGCAACTAGTTTGTTTGTGCGATTGAAATACAAATCGGAGGCTCTTCTTGGATGGCGAGTCTGTACGTTAAGGCTGTACCGACGGCGGATCTGAATCGGAACACGGAGTGGTTCATGTACCCTGGCGTTTGGACCACATACATATTGATCCTCTTCTTCTCATGGCTTGTTGTGCTCTCCGTCTCTGGTTGTACCCCTGGCATGGCTTGGACTGTCGTTAATCTCGCCCATTTCGCTGTATGTTCTCCTTCTATATTACTGCTTTTGATGATCATGCTTATTTATTATCAATCGCTGTTTCCTCTCCGTTTTCACGGAATTGGAGGCTCTTTGGGTTGATAGTGTTATCGCAGTTAATTTCTTTTTGTGTTTCATGTGTTGGTCTCGGCTGTTGAGTTTGGGTTTAGGGTTTCCAATTGGCATAACGACACGATAGGGAGATAGGTTCAATTTCCAATTGGCATCTCTTCTTCATTTCTGCTGCATTTTTTTTGTAGATTAGTCTAGACATTTTGAGATTCAATTTCTGTGTTTTTTTGAGCACTTATCTGACCTCAGTGATTTTGAACTATTGAATGTTGTGAAAAGCTAGCTGCTTTTGGGGGGTTTCCTACTACAAATGCATTGTTAATGATGAAAACAATGTAGTCGTATGAATTAGGTGAAGCCACAAATTTAACACTGAAAGACCATATGTTTTGCTGAGCTATACCACCAACAAATTTGTCTATGGTGAATTCATGCTTTTGTTGGATCAGTAGATAGTTAGCTTCTTAATATTAGCTTGGTATTTAAATTATCTGGCTTATCACGGGGATGTTGCTGAGATCGGTATTAGTTTTGAGCTTGGGCAAGTATAGGATTCATATTGATCTTCATCTACATTTTGGAAGTATATTTGTGTGGTGTCTCCTGTTCCATTGGATAGTTATATTTGTATTAACATATCTCAAGTTTTTTGTGATTAACATGCCCCACATGCCTTTCTATGCAGGTAACTTATCACTTCTTTCATTGGAAGAAAGGAACTCCTTTTTCTGAAGATCAAGGAATATATAATCGTTTGACATGGTGGGAGCAGATGGACAATGGGAAACAGCTCACACGCAACAGAAAATTTCTTACTGTTGTTCCTATTGTGCTGTAAGTTTATTTTTATTAACAAGCACCTTTGGTGAGGGATTATGTAACTTGAGGAGATTCACTCTTACATGTTTATCTTTTGTGGATATAAAATTTTCACATACTAGCTTTGTTCAACCCAACTATCTTTCTAGCCTAGTTTAAACAAATGTGCCTCTATGTAGTGTAAGGTCTTAGTAGTTGACTCGTTATAATGCCTAAGACCTAATGCTGATAAGCATTGATACTGTAAAGTTTATGACTTGGGGTTTTCTGAGGTCCTCGTATGAAAACAAGGGTGAATTTTGTCTCTGTTATATATGAGCCTCTCTGCTTAAACATCCTACATGTGAAAACTCTTGCACAACTTTAAGGAGTCAATTTCCGTGTTATGGATCTTACTGATATGATACTTAGGCAGTGCTCTCAAACCTATTTTCCAGAGCCCCTTGGATCTTATTATGTTACTCTGATATTGCTTTAGTGTTAACATCTGGTTGAGACCGACTGTTCACTTCCTGTGCACCATACACATGTTGCTTCATTCCAAAATCCACAACTCTCAACTGTTTTCCACCAAATTAACGCTCAAATTAAATTCTGGTCTCCTGGCCCTTGATAGTGGATTAGTGATACTGATTAGTCTTCATCTAAGCTAACTGAGTGTGTTATCTTTTCCGGCCACACCTTTTTCAGTTGAAACTTTTTGATCTCATCTTCCAATTTCTAGCTGCTTATAATTTATAAGGTGCTCTTTTAGTCTTAGGACGCACATGTCACTGTATAATTCTTGACTAGCTGAGTTGATATTGAGATTACAGTGGGTATTGTGGTGCAATATGTGTTGCTTAAATAAGCAGCAACCTATCAGATTCCATGTCTGCTACTTATTCCCAGTATGTGGCTATAATTGGCAGGTACCTGATGGCGTCACACACAACTGACTACCAGCATCCGATGCTATTTCTCAACACTGTAGCTGTCTTAATCCTTGTTGTGGCTAAATTCCCTCACATGCACAAGGTTCGAATCTTTGGCATCAATGGAGATCAGTAAAACAACATAAAGATTCTACACTCGCAAGGCTGCCAAATGCCTTTGGGTTCATGACCGTGGAGAATGAGATGTCACCGTTGTATAGAAACTGAAACCAGGAGGTAAACTATAGCTGTTTGTGTAACGTTTTTTTGTTTGATTTTCCGCATATCACCTGGATCTGTAAGTTAAGACTTAAATGACAGATGAACGAAATAGCGGTTGGAAATCTGAGTTATGAATGTACAGTAATGGTCCAAGTGTATCGAGAGGATCATGCTTTGCTGCGTCTCAGTTTTATGTATTATGGCTCGATGATACTTGTGTTAGAAATAATAGAATGCTATGAAAGAAATCTTCAGTTTTAGTCGTTAATGTTTGATGCAGCCTGCAGGATGAGTCTTTTTGTGCATGTGACCGAAATGGTTCAATTTCGAATAATCAAATAGAGGAAATGTCAAGTGTTGACCAAATTTCTAGTTTGTTTACTTGCAAATTGCAATGAACACTAGTAGTAGTAATCAAATAGAGGATCATGCTTTGCTCCTCCAAGACTACCTTTGTAACGCTAATTACATATCCCGACACAACAGAAGTGAGAGACCTTTTGACTTACATCCAATTCTTTTTCGGTCTCTCTCACCCCTAACGAACTGTACCACTTCGAACTCCTCATACTTATGCATTGGAGCATCAGATAGCCTTTTATGCACGTGCGACTTGATACTAGGTTTACTTGCGTATGCTATTTATAGGTAACTAGATTCTTGCTTGAGGCATGTACGGAAAGAGTGATGTTGGGAGAGGTATATACTTTTGTTGGTCAACTGTAACTCGATCCATTAAATTGAGCCCATAAAAAAAATGTAATTATTCTATTTTTAAAACTGAAAAAATCATCAAAATAGAAAACAAATATTATACTGTAATATATTTGGGTGAATCTGTGAGTGTGGGATATGTTTGCAGAAATGGATAGGATGACAGAAACAGGTTAATTAGCAGCAGTTTTGGGGTTTCCCAATTCAATGCTCATTTGCTTTTCAGACTCTCCTTTCTTTCCTGTTTGTGTCCTCCCATTTCCCAGCATCAACATTCAACCTCCTGCATTTCCTTTTATCATTCAATTTGATGCCATTCTGCTTCCGCCATAGCCCACTCCTCTATTACCTATTAGGCTATTATTACCTACAATCTTCAATCTTCTACTCCACACAGCTTAATCAATCTTTATACACCCTACTTACTTTCAGCCGGAATTAGGGACTCATGTTTTGACAATTACTGCATACTCCAACAACCCTATTTTGTACTACTGTGTATCAACTTACAATCACCCTCATATCAAAACTCCCAAAAATTCAACAGACAATTCAATTAAGTACAGAGTTTGTCTTCATCCTAAACTTTCAATAATTTATTAGCTTTTGAAAATTTCTAAACCGTGTTTTAATTCCTAAGTAAAAATATATGATTTGCATCGGAACTTAAAACTAACGAAAATCTCAAAATCTTATCTCTAAAACGTGTTAGAAATAAATACTCCGTAGTACTCGTATAAGTTAACCAGATTGAAATATACAGAAATCTCGTTTTTACCGAAGGACCCAAATCCTCATTATTGATTTTTATATTTAATTGTCAACCTCCTCAATTACTTCAAAATCATTTTAATATTAATTTATAAATCTCCCTTTCTCCTACACATATTTTTCCCCAATTTTTTTTAGTACAGTCTTCTTCTTCTTCGTCTTTCCTACTCGCTCCTACAAGTCAAAGGACACACAAATTTAGAGAAGGAAGACTCAGATTTGAGAGGTGTAAAACCTTCGCAGTGAAATTGATTAGGTTCGTTTTTCGTTACAGTTTGATTTTACCAATTCCGCCCTCAGATTTTGCTTTTTGTTTGCTTCTGTCACCCCTTGCGGCTTGTTCTGGAGTATGTTTTGTTTAATTATTATTCATAGATTAGGAAGAGTATTGCTTTTTTATCGTGACTGTCTATCTGTCCCTATTTGTCTGTCTCATTTATTGTTCAACCGCGCAGCTTCTTGCTCCCACCTTTTCATTTTTAGGGATAGGGATTCTACTTTGCTCGATACTTTTCATTTTACCACTGCTTTGGGTTGATCTATAAGGGCGGTTGAACCTCCTTTCTTCATCTGGGTAAGCTTGATTATTCTATTGAATCTCTGCTGATAAGGTTTTCTTACTTGTTTGATTTTGGATCTGTCTATTGTTTTGCTTGTTTTCTGCCTTGGGATTTCAGTTTCTTTTGTTTTTTCTGTCTGTTTACTAAAGCTCTTCTCGTTATATTTGATTAATTAGGCTTTTTCCTGATGGGATGAACTGTAATTTTTTAACTAAATGATGGGCGATTTCAATGAAGACCAATTCTTTGATACAAGAGAGGAAATCACCTCCTTGTCAGACACGAGCTCAGATGTTGGAGAAAAGTTTGATATTGAATCTGTAGGTGGCAGCAATGAACTAGTCTCCAGCTTTGGATATGATATCTGGATTAGGAGCCCTGGACCAATATTTGACCGCCGACATAGGCTACTTAAGTTGATGGGTTTATCTGCTGCAGATCAAACGGAGGGGGAAGACCCTGCAAGTAATTTAGAAATAGACATTGGTAGGATTACCCAAAATTGTGGAGCAGTTCTGAGATCAAGTTCCAACGATTGGCATTTTTCAGGTCAAGATTTGGAATCATGTTGTTCTACTGATTCATTGGAGTTGTTTGGAGAAGTGGTGGATGATAATTTGGTTTGTAGAATTAGGAATTTGGATAATGGAACAGAGTTCATTGTGGATGAATTGGGGCAAGATGGGTTCTTAAGGAGACTCCGTGAAGTGGGTTCGGATCGGGTGGTGACAGGTCAGGAATTCGAGAGGATTCTTGGGATATCGCCTTTGGTTCAACAGGTTATGAGAAAAGATGCTGGGCAGTCCCCTACAAACTCTGCCGTGAAAAAGCCAGCTAAGAAGGGGTGGCTAAGACGGTTGGGATTAAGCAGTGCTGAATTTGTCAATGCTGATGGTTGGAGCTCTTTCAAAACTGCTCGTTCTAAAAATCAGACTGTGAAGGTTCGTACCATTCGAAAGCGTTCCAAGGAGCTTTCAGCGCTTTATGTGAGCCAGGATATAAGGGCACATGATGGTGCCATTTTAACCATGAAGTTCAGTCTGGATGGAAAACTGCTCGCGAGTGCTGGTGAAGATGGAGTTGTTCGTGTTTGGCAGGTGACTGAAACACAGAGATCAAGCTCTTTTCACATTATGGATACAAAATCATCAAACATTTATTTCATGATAAATGATCTGGGTGAATTGGTGCCATTGAATGTGGATAAAGAGAGAGGGAGAAAGTTCAAAGGTTTAAGGAAATCGTCTGAGTCAACATGTGTCATTTTCCCAGAAAGAGTTCTTTGTGTAGCAGAAAGGCCTATTCACGAGTTCCATGGACACCGTGGTGAAGTCTTGGATCTGTCTTGGTCAAAAGATAAGGTTGATTTTGATAATTGGCTTTTACATGTGATATCTCTACAAATTCTTGTGTTTTAAACCATAGGCATCTCATCTTTCTTTTGCTCTTTTCAGTGTCTATTGTCATCCTCTGTTGACAAGACTGTTCGCTTGTGGAGAGTTGGATTTGATAGTTGCCAACGAGTTTTTTCTCACAACGACTATGGTTAGTATATTCTGCACCTTGTTTTATATATACTGGTTGATTGATGGTAAACTACAACAACAACAACATCAATCCCCATTGATGTTAAACTAGTGTATCTGTATACCAACTTATTGCTTTGGTTTTATGGTATTGTTAAACAGTTACATGTGTTCAATTTAATCCTGTGGATGAAAATCACTTCATTAGTGGTTCCATTGATGGAAAAGTCCGAATCTGGGCTGTTAATGGATGCGAAGTTGTTGATTGGACTGATGTGAAAGGGATAGTAACAGCTCTGTCGTATCAGCCTGATGGGAAGGTTAGTTTTGGCCCCTGTAATTTTAACACATTTATAGTTAGGTAACTGTATTGTTCATCTGATATGAAGAATCTGAATTGTATGATTTACCTGAATATTTAGGGAGCTGTTGTTGGCTCCATGGCTGGTGATTGCTTCTTTTTTGACACGTCAGGTAAACACACTACTAAGTTGGTGATTGTCATTCTGAATTTTGCATTTTTAAGTTTCTTAGGTTCTGAGGCTTGCCAATTCCGTGGGTTCATAATTGTGTTTCTTTGGCAGATAACCAACTGCAACTACTTAATCAAATGTATCTACAGGGAAAGAAAAAATCTCCCTCTGGAAGGATAACTGGGCTACAGGTGTTCAATTCATCTTTTTTCCTCATCCCTTGTTATGTTTCATATATACTATTTTGTTTGTTTTATCTACCTGTGTTATAGTATCTAATTCTATATCTCTCACCAGTTTTCCCCTGTTGATCCTAACAAATTGATGGTCACTTCCGCCGACTCCCATATACGCATTCTTCAAGAGGGTAACATAATTTGCAAATATAGAGGTACCAACTTTTTCCTTAATCCAAATTTAACTTCTTAGAAAAACCCTTATAGGTAAACATTGAAGTAGTTATTTTTGATGCATCATAACCTGGATCACATCTTGTCGGCTTCTTCAGGCTTTCGTAATGGCGGAAGTCAGATATCTGCATCCTTCACTCCAGACGGAACCCGTATAGTTTCTGCAAGTGAAGATTCTAATGTATACATGTGGGACTATGCAAACCAGGATAAACCCGTCCCCTCCCATGTTAAGAGCACATGGTCGTGTGAACGCTTCTCCTCAAATAACGCGTCTGTTGCCATTCCGTGGAACGGGACACTAAGTACAAGCTCCATATTCTCGAGCCCAACTGGGTCCTCTGGAATCATAGTCAAATACATGGCAGAAACTGAAACCCAGCAATTTCCAGCAGTTGAGAGATCGTGCAACCGGTTTCCACTCTTCTCACCGGAATCCCTCTCCTTGGGTTTCTCAGAAACGCCCTTTTCCCGAGGGACGGCTACGTGGCCAGAGGAGAAGCTTGCTGATCATTCTGCTTCTCTTGTGTTGTCTTCAGCAGCTTGTAAAGCCGATTACAAGTTTGTGAAGACGACTTGTCAGAATATGACGGCTTCTCATCATTCCTGGGGATCCATGCTAGTAACTGCTGGCTTGGACGGTAGGATTCGCGTCTTCCAAAACTATGGCCTACCTGTTCACGTATAGACCAGCGTCTCAGCACCGAAAACGTACATAAACATACACATTTGGGGGCAAAACAGGTTAGTCGCTCATATTCATGGCGTTGCAAGTGTAAATAAAGCTACGCGGCGACTGCATATTGTTTTGTTTGAACCTAGTGGGTCATGAGAGGTGGCGTCTGTTTGTATGAACAACCCTATTGGGATTGAAGGTATCTCAAGGATTAGAATGTGGAGAGAGGTAAAAGATTGTCATTTTATATGATTCTTTTTGTTGGAGATGGTCAGGGTTTAGGGTAATTATTTTGATGCATGGTATGAATTATGATTTGAGCATCTGCGGCCTTCAAAAGCCACTTGATGCTGCGAAAGGATGCTCTTCTCATAGTTGTTTGCTCTACATGGGGAGAATTCTCAGGAGTCGCTTCCTTGAAGAAGTTGAGCGTTTGTGTAAACAACAACAACATTGTGTAAATTAGTGATATTTTTTTGATCTTTGGAGTAGATGAAATTTGATGTTGAGTGTGTGATCTAGCCCGGGTTGGTCCTTTTCTGGCCAAGTCTAGTCTGAGCCTACTATTGATCCTGTATAGAGGATAGAACAACAAAATTCTGATAACTTTTGAAATGTGGGGATTGTATTCGAAGCTGAAGAAGGTTGGTGGGGAAATTTAAATCACTTTGGAAGAGAGGGATTATATAACAACCACCAAATTATTGCGATTTTTGGTATTGGACCCCTTTGATTACTACACATGTGGCTAGAACCAAGGCTAGAGGTTAGCGTCCAATCCCAGAGATACAGCCTGGCGTCGAAATTTTGATTTGATTCATATCTTTTGAAAAAGCGACGAACATATATATTTTTATACCCGAATATTTTTCGGTTTCCTAATAAATATTCATAGTCGATCAATAAATATTCACAAAATGACCGGAGTAGTAAAAATTCATCATTTACCCATTTGTATAATTAAGAATTTTCGTACATGACTCTATTTTAATCTGTTAAACTTGTGTCTGCTCGGATTTATAATTTACGTAGTACCAAACACAACATTTGAGAAAGTAAAGACTGGGCTACAACAAGTAACTTCTCGTACATATACTTCCCCATTTGGATTACATGGATAATTAAGGATCTATTGCCTTGAATACATCATATTTCAGTTGCTATAGCACAGTAACATCAAGGGACATTATCAAATACAAGCTTAATAAACCTCCCAAACGAGTCATAAGAAGTCCCTCCTTCCCTAACTGCCTTGTTAGCCTTATCCCTCATTTCCTCCACCTTCCTCCTCACTCCCATCGCCTTCCTTATCGCCTCCTCGATCTCCTCCGCCTCGACCACCACATCGTCTCCCAAATCCTGCCTATAATCAACCCTAATCTCGGCCGCCAACTCCATCTCCCTCACTAACACAAACGCATTCAGTTGTTGTTCTGCATAAATAGGCCATGCAGCAATCGGTACCCCGTTCCAAACACTCTCCAAAGTCGAGTTCCATCCACAATGTGACACAAACACTCCCACCGCCACATGCCTTAGAATCATCGACTGCGGTGCCCAACCTATCACTCTTCCCCTCTCCTTCGTCCGATCGACAAACCCCGATGGGGCACTACCTTCCCTTAGGGACCATAGAAACCGACGTCCGCTACGCTCTAGCCCGATAGCCATCTCCTTTACCTGAGTTTCGTTGAAGCTTCCTCTGCTCCCGAAGCAGAGGAATACCACTGATTGAGGCGGCTGTGAATCCAGCCACCTCATGGTTGAGGCTGAATCGTGATCTTCGTCATCGTTGGAAACGGTGAGGATTGGACCTACAGGGTAGATCGGTGGGATTGTTTTGTCTTGTGATAAGGACTCGAGTTTTTCGGGCTCAAAATCGGAGAATGTGTTCAGCAATATAGCCGTGGCGCGGCGATACCTGTTTGAAATTATGTGATTAGAATTATTTTCATCGGATACTCCCTTGTACAAATGATCGTACAACTGCACATTGCACTTTTTTGCACCGGGCAGTCACTTCTGAAAGGCAACAAGTGCAGTCCAGGTTGTGGACGACTCCTATTGCCGATCAGAGGTGACTGCGCAGTTCCAATACAAAAAACACACGAATTCCATACACCGTCAGGACAAATTTTCAAACACCATCAGGTTCTCGCGTTACGAAAGAAGTGCAACATTTCAAAATGCAGATCTCGGCTTACGCGCTGACACACATCTCGCGTTACGCGAGAAACCGGCCGGACAGTGGATCGATTAGCACATGAACAGATTTCTCCTCTGCCTCTAAAATAAGTGGAATCCTAACAAATAGACTTATTAAGTTTTGTTTTATCCAAATTTGATTTGAAGAATACCTTTGTGGGTGAAGGAGGAAGGGAGAGGAGCCAGCTTGTGTAGCCATACTCCCGGGCCAAACTTTAACCGGAACCGGATATTGAAACCCGGGAATCTCCAAAGCCTTATCCGGATCCCTTACGACGTCGTATTCCTCTGGACTTACTCTGTTCCCCATCTGCTGGAGGTGGAAAAGAGTCCGAAGGTGGCTTGCGCCGGAGGTGACGAAGACGTAAGACGGTATCCCAAGGTCGGTGGCGACGTCGATCATGGACGACTGGAGCATGTCTATCAGGACTCCCGCGACATTCGAAGATCGAATAAGCTCCTGGAGAGATTCTTTGAGTTTGGATTCTAGGGTTTCCTTGAATCGGATGTTGTTGTTGTTGAAAAGAGAGGATTGGAGATGTTGGTCGTTGATGATGATGAGGAAGGTGATGGAGAGACGAGGCTCCCTGGAAACTAGCTGCTTCGCTAGATTCATGGCCGGGATAAGGTGCCCCATTCCCGGAGTTGGGATCACAATCAGATTTGCCGACATGCTATGCTGTACGCCTGTACCTGTAAACAAATCAAGCAATTTCAAGTATAGACGGAGATGTATTTTGTTGGGCTTGGACAGTTTCCAAGAGACCCACTAAGGATCCGGCCCAATTTAGTTGCTGTTTTAAGCCCAATAGGTTTGCCTCATCCAATAATGTAATGTATCATGTTCATGTACGTATGGAATAATTGAACCTAACTGATATGAAAAGCATCTGGTAGCATGAAATATACTTAAACAAGGTACTAAATCATGTAAAATTTTATGCACAACGCGAAACGATGAGTTTTGTATTCATGTACGTTTGTTTATCCTCCAACCCCTTAACTAGTGTGTGTGTGTGTGTCTGTGAGTGGAAAAGATAATGAATTAACATGCATGTTTATTCAACTTGCAGTATATTCTATCTCATACGTAATACGTATTGTAGTATATGCATTTGTGTGGATAGGTACATGGGTTGAATATGGGCGGAATGTCATGCGTACGTACGTACGTATAGTATGATAATGATAGTACGTAAGTAGAGCAAATTAAACTGTGGAATATATTGGAAGGTAGCATTTGATGCTGGAGTTGAAGTAGTGTGGGTCTCTCATCAATTACTTCCTTCATATATAATGATTGCAAAATGAATACGTACTTGACTCCTACTTTATTCGCAACCTAGCTAGTCATGTGTGAACCACATACCACTTATTTGATCACCTGGACTCCTCTTCACCGTTCACTTATCATCAACATTACCTACCTATATATATGTTTTTCTATTATATGTCATTTTGTTAAAGGAAATTGTTTTCACTGGCCTCAAATTTATGAGTCCTTATAAATCTAATATATTTATGATTTTTTTAATTAATAAAAACGATCTTTAATGCAGACAAAATCAGATTTTTCAATTAAATACTACGACAGAATCGGTAGGGAAGAGAAAAAAAAGGATTAGCTTACCCGATACCCATTTTTTTTGGGGTGGAAAAGAGAGAGCCAAATGTGATCATCAAATAGAAATTTCAATCCAAAAAAAATTCTAAATTGAGAAGGAAGGGATATTTCAACAACAACATCTAATTGGACCATCGCTCATTCAATTCAATGTTAAATATTAAGTCATAATGTTAAAGTGATTTTTTTCACATAAAAAAGAAAAAGAAATGAGAAAACAGTAATAGAAATACAAGTCTGATTAATTATAATGTTATTATTCAGTTATCGAAAAGATAAAATGGTTCTCTTTCTCTCTTATTTTATACTGTAATCCTCTCTTTTCCCATCGATCTCTTGACTCAAATTAACATTAAACCTTTACATTCTATGTTATGTTTAATTTTCTTCAGCATCTTTATTATAAAAACAAACAAGGCAAGTGGCCACAAGGGGTTATACGGTGCTTAAATAGGGGGAGTTGAGTGGATTGAGTTGTGTTCGATTCGACAAACAAATTATATTAAAGCTAAACTACCTTAATCTCACTTCCGAACTCATCCCACACTCTTTATCCTACCTAGTTACACTCCTACATACCTTTCTTTCACTTTCATAACCCCTAACCTTTGTTTTTTAGATCTCTATATATCCATCACTCCCATTCCCATACACACATAAATTAAAGGGCATAACAACAAGCATTTAGGTGCAAACTAAAAAAGATGGGAAGAGCTCCTTGTTGTGCTAAGGTTGGACTTCATCGCGGTCCATGGACTCCTACAGAAGATTCCTTGCTTACCAACTTCATCCTTACTCACGGCGAGGGGCAATGGCGATCCTTACCTAAGAAAGCCGGTACATATATAATCTCCATCACTAACTTATAATTTGCATTAAGACTAAGTTATAGTGTCAAATTCCATGTTTAGGTCTATTGAGGTGTGGCAAGAGCTGCAGGCTAAGGTGGATGAACTATCTAAGACCCGACATAAAGAGAGGCAACATAAGCATTGACGAGGAAGACCTCATCATAAGACTCCACACATTACTAGGCAATAGGTGGTCGCTCATAGCTGGAAGGCTCCCTGGTCGAACTGATAACGAGATCAAGAACTACTGGAACACCCATCTGAGTAAGAAGCTTCGTAGTCAAGGGACCGACCCAAATACCCACAAGAGGCTCTCTGATCTGAACCCGACCCCACCCAAGCCAAGGCCCAAGAAGAAGAGACAACCCACAAACAACAAGCAAACCAAAGACAAGGCTTGGTTCGAGAGACCCAAAGTCCACCAACCCAAGCCAATTAGGGTTACATCATTATTGTCGTCCTCACTCACTCGAAACGCGAGCAACGCGAGCTTCGAGAGTAACCTCACAACCGTCTCAAATTCGCCTAGCAATGGACCGACACATGGATTAGGGTTTCTGATCGGGGGAGAGGACGAGGATAATCATGAGGATCAGACCATGCTACTCGACAAGCTCTATGAGGAGTACTTTCAGCTGATTAAGGCGGATGATAATCATGATGATCTTGATCTTGATCTTCATTCCAACGGTAATGATGAGGCGAGGGACTTGGATTCCTTTGCTGAGTCGTTGCTAATTTGATTACAAGCACGAGTGTGGTGCATGAAGAAGATTAGGCATTCACGTGCATACCTTCCGATCCTTTTGCGTTGGAAATTTCTTTGAGCCTTCAACCTTGTTCAATAATTAGGAAATTTATAAATTTGTTTAATAAGTGTGTTATATTAATTACATGTTCTGTACGTATTAGAGTGACATTGTAAAATGTTTGCTTTAATAGTAAATGAACATATACGGACTATATATAATAGGACAAAACGTTTCTATAATATAAACGGTAGACAATCTCTATGACTTTATGTAATGTTGGGACAATATTTTTTATATAACGATTTTTCTTATATACATAAATAAAAATATAGAATAAGGTATTATCTTTCTTTTTCTTGCAAAAAAAAAACATAAGATAGACGAATTTCAAACAGTAAGTACTTTTTGGGTCTAACCCTTAATTACTTTGTATACGTGCAATATTGCAATCCGTAAATTAAGATGTGGCGAGTACTCGATCGAGCTCGTGGATCCAACTTATACTCCCTCCGCTCCGTCCCTTTTTGTTTGTCCACAAGTATGATTTTCACGGAAATTAAGGAATTGTAAAAATATAATGATTATAGGAGAGAGAAAAATATAAAATGAATGGTTGGAGAAGAGAGATTGAGAGAAATAGTAGATAAGATTGGAATTTGGGAGAGAGAAAAAGTGAAAAAATGATAATTATAGGTTGATAGTAGTGATAAAATGAATAAAATAAAATGACATAAATAAAATAGTGAAAAAACAAAAAGAGACATCCAAAAACAAATAGGGGACAGAGTTAGGGAGTACAAGGATTCGACATATTGCATCAATCAATCTCAGATCAAATGATTCATATAATTGTAATCATTAGGAATTGATTAGTCAATTTAAATGAGTAGAAATAACGCAATTAGGTGTTAGCGTGTCTCTTCGGTTCCATCTAATTAATAAACTATACTAGTATAGTAGTACCTTGTCCCTCAATATAACCTTCATTTCATCCACGCATAAATATCGATGTACGTTTTGTTTTGTCAATATCTCTAATTACGTATTAGTAAAAAATATAAAATTTTGAAATTGTTGTAGTATTTGTTAAGACGAATCAAAGAAGACTCCACATGAATATGTTTTCGCTTGTATTTTTCGGATTGTAAATAGTGTTAGAAAATGAAATGGGGCTTATATAATGGAACGGAGGGAGTAGTATATATATTAACGTACATAAATATTTTTTCAGTATAGTAAATTTATCTGAGAGTTGCCCAAAAAATTTCCTAACCACTTCACCAGCTATTTCACTTCTTAGCGGGGCATACGTGTTCAACGTTGGACCGGCCATACCATGCATGGTGTTATTTCTACGTAGTTTATGTTTTAATATATGTATATATTAGATTAAAAACAAAATTAAATTGTCACGTTAATATTTGCATGTAATGGGCGAATGATTATGACTTCTTGTCAACCCCAGCCATCGATTAGTTGTAAAGCGAAGAAACAGTCATGCACTCATGCATCTCAATAAAACATTTTTTTTAAAAAAAGCAAACACAAAGTTTAATGTTTTTACAAACAACTCAAGCCTATATCATCATCACAGATGATTATTCCTAGTAAAAAGTAAACGCTGAAGATCCAAAGTATCATCGCATGATCAATAAAACATTTGAAAGTGAAAATAAATATGTGTGAAAATATTAAAAAAAAGTATAGATCAGGGCGTTTTTGTATTAGTGAGCGGCTCCCTCCGTCCCATCGTCCCAATTATAAGTTTCATTTTATTTTTACATGTTTATCGATACATATTTTGTATCGTCAATATTTCTAATTATATAATAAAAATTATAAATTATAATATTATGAAAACACTCGTATTTACGAATCAAATAAGATCTCACACGACTATATTCTTACTTATGAAATCTACAAATTAGATTCTCTCGATTTGTGAATAGTGGTAAAAAAACAAAGAAGACTATTATTAAAAATATACTAATTAAGGTTACCAAAAAAGAAGGCATGCACTAGTAGTAGTAATCGATCAAGTAGAATTTATATTTCAATATATTCGTGTTCTTAATCTACTTCTCAGACCTTGCGAACTACTTCCTCCGTCCCTAAATTTGAGTCACATTTGGTATTTTGCACAAATATTAAGACAAGTCTAATCAAGGTAAAAGTGTAAATAATGGCACAAAAAACCATAAAATTCAACCAATAGAAAACTTATTACAATGTAAAGACAACTTTACCCCTAAAAAGTATTGTTGGGTGTGAATAAAGTAAATTGAATAAGGGTATTATGGAAATAATTAATGGATAGAAATAAAAATATGACTCAAATTAGGGGACACCCGAAAAGAAAATATGACTGAAATTTAGAGACGGAGGGAGTATATACATAACTCATAACTTAATATTCCTTGATTAGTTGGAACTTGGAAATGTAGGGAAAACTATTACATATAGTGAGTATGATAAATACATATGCATGTGGGTATGTTATTATAGGTTGCTACACTACACGGTCGAGTACGACACACGTTTAAGCATATGTGCAAGTTGGCCTTACTTTGAGGGACATGCATATGTGCAAGTTGGCCTTGAAATTAACATAACATTCGCGCCCCTTAATACACAAATCCTGAAAATAAACACCTTAATTGTACATTTCCACTCCCAACAAAGTCAAGACCTTGCTTAATCACGCGACTACTTTTATGTGATACGGCATAACATACGTTCGTATTATATGTACGTACTATATATGGTGTAGTTTTTTTTAGCGTTAGTTTTGTTACAACCAAAGCGATTAAGATGAATATCTTCTCCATCCATATTTGTACTTTTTTTGATATTTTGATCGAGGCTCCGATCTCGAGAGAATCTTCTGCATTATTCGGGCATATTATATGTATAGTATACAGTACTCCGTAACGTATATGATCAATTACTCCACATAGACAGGAGTATATAGTGTTGACAAAATGAAAATAAAGGCCGGGTTAGGTAGATATTAATTTAAAACAAACGGCATGTCTTTAACACAATCATATACAATCATATAAAGTACTCCCTCTGATTTTTGTACGCTATTCAATAACCGAGGGAATTTTGTAAATTTCTTCCAATATATACAATAGAACATAGTCATATGGGGTCTTATTTGATTCGTCTTAATGAGTACTTTAACAATATTAAAAAATTATAATTTTTATTAACATATAATTAGAGATATTTACGATACAAAACGTGTCTCGGCATATATGTCAAAAGCAAATGAGACTATCAATATGAGACAGAGGGAGTACGTATTATTTTGATAAATACTTGGATCTGTACACATGACGTATATATATGGGGATTGCAAAGAATACGCTAATACTTGTAATAACAGAATTAAAATAAGCTGCAAATGACATATAATAACAATTCCGACTGATTAATTGATTTGTTATTAATTACCTACTTGGAACGAGTAGTATCGAATTTGCCCAATGGACATTCTACATGAAAAATATATATACGTCTATAATTAACCTTGTAAATTAAGCTCGGTCACGATTCAAATCAATGAGTGTACGTATACTGTATTTATGTACATATGTCGTCATATAAATGGTGGTGTATATATATATATATATATATATATATATATATATATATATATATATATATCTAGCTTGCCAGGAATGAATAGTAGTTATACGTCTGTCTTAATTAGTATGATACTTTTGGCATTAAACAAGGATTACGACTAGCATTATATATTATGCGCTTGTAGCGAATTAATTAATTGATTAAGCTAGCAAAACTGAATTCATTTGAAAGCAAATGATACTCCGTATGACACTGAATCGGGAATCAGAAAAATATATGATCATGGCATGAATTAATTAGTGCATGCATGTAAGTTAGCTACAAGGTTATAGTTAAGCATATGAAATTATTAGAGTCAAACACGGATCTTTGAGTCAGTGAGTGAAGAATTAGGTTAACTCGTGGCCATCTTCAATTCCACATAGCGGTAGATCTGCAATATTTGGAGCCGAGCATGTACAACAAGTCAGCATTATATAATTAAAACGACTTATTATTGTGTACGTAATGTTGATGCAAAATCATGGTCCTACGATCCAACCAATTGGCCTTTTGTGTGCTGTCTTCAATTCCTCCTCCAACCAAAATGGAAGCTAATGTAAGACAAATTTAATGTCTCACGTCAATGGTTGTGTTGGAAATTTGCTCCACGTACAATACAAAAGATTGGAAAAAAAATCCAAGTCCTCATTTATGGTTTATGCTCCTCAAAAAGTTAAGTAGAGGGATTATTGACAATACTTTATGATATTGTTCATTATTCCTTCATATTCATATATACGAGTATTAATATTCAATAATATTACAAGTTTAATTGGAGAATATTAGTATGATATCTTATATCTTTGGTGTGCCAATATATAGTTAGTGTATCTGTCTGTATCACCTAATCGGCCATCGTTGTTTTGCACTTTTTCAAACAAATTACATACAAGAAAAGTCAAGAAAAGATCCGTATAGTATTGTAACAAGGTATTAAGAAAATGATTTAAGTGATACTACGTACACCAGATATGTGCCAAGTATATAGTAGGTGCGTAAGAGAAAGAAGAAGCTAGAAGGCCATTTTACCGACAGCAACAACAACAAAAAAGAGCAAGGACAAATATCATTTATATGTATGAATAAGACATAGAGGACTAGTTTCCAAACACTTCTACTATTGTACGAAAGCTCAACTATGCATTTATTGCCTTTTTAGGACAAGTGGTATTGTTAAGGTTACGTGGGCCTGGATCTAGACCAGGCCCAGGCCCAATCCAGCCGGCCTGCTCAGATTCAGGCTAGATCGAAAATACAAAAACTTACATTGTTCTGAATATAAAAGATAAGAATGTCGGCCATATTTCAAAAGCATTTAAATAATGAAACGAAATCCTAATGCGAAAATAAACCAAAAACTGCAAAAAATATCAAAATGATGTTTTAGGGTATGAAATGAACTCGGATGACCTAAAAAAAACTCATACATCATGTAGCTGAGAGTTTGACTAATTAAGCCAACACTGAACGCCAAACTTGCAGACCGACTTCTTTGATACGCGCAATAAATCATATGCTATATATCTTAATTATTTCTCAACTATAAAGTAGTGACAAATATTAGGACTTTTCCTTGTGTGACTACTGACATGGTCAAATTTCTTTCTACAAAGTTTGTATCGAAGCAGTATGAATTAAGCAAAAAGCGCATCTAGTGTAGTGGTATCATAGTACCCTCCCACGGTACTGACCGGGGTTCGATTCCCCGGATGCGCATCTCTTTTATTTTATTTTATTTTATTTTAATTTGGGCTTGGTCTATCTTTGTTGTGCTTCCTTTACTAGTTGCATTGTGACCGCCTGTGTTATCAATTCTAACTAATTTTTTGTGGCCCAGGTCCATTAACTAGATCACTGTTTGGCGTTCCTTTCTCCTCCATCTACACTATAATCAAGTCGTAATAAAGCCTACAATTTGGGCCTACTTGACTGATTCTCCTTTGTTCCATCCTTATATCAAGTCTAATCTATCCATTAGCCATAGTTTTAGTGGTTGTCATGAGTTGTTATTATTATACAGGCTAATTGTTGCTGGAATGACGGGTAAAAAGCAATGATCAAGACTATAATGACGACATTCATGATTTCTTTTTCCTCAAAGATAAGGCTCCAGCATTAGTTACTTCTGTGAATAAAGTCAAAGTCGTAATCTCACTATTAGTGATCAATTGATCATATGAATTAGATGCCTAAAACTCAGTATACATGTATTATTAGATGGATGACCCCCACCACCAGTATCATAATCTTCCTTCTTTATAACAACTCTAGCTTTTAGCCAACATCAGCTCGAGACTTTTCATGTAAACGTCTTTCGCTGCCAACCCTACTCAACTTAATTGCTCATTAGCTCTTAGAATCAATAACCAAACATGATAATGCAAGATATAGATAGATTAGGGGTGTCACCATATGTACTTTACATTGACTGAAATTTTGAATGAGCAAATCCTAAAAACACAGAAGCATAAATGGGTTAGAACTGTTCCTGGAAAAGGGATGAATGTAGTGTACCATATGTTTGAGGACCACCTTGAGGATAACACTTTGAACATATGTATGTCTGTTGAGCAACATGATACATGTGCTTTTTTTGTCACAGTGTTTTCTATGACCATTTCTGAAATACTCTACTACTTAATTCCTCTGCCATGTCCTCATCTTCCTTCTCTTATAAACTTAATCATTTGAGCAGTTAGATTAACTGTATGTAGCAACTAGCAACAGAAGAGTAAATGGACAAAACACAAATACACTTAATTATCTGGGTCACTACTCAACCAGCAACCTTTTTGTTACATGCTACACAACATTGAGCTTATATATATATTTTTATATACTTGCTGTCACCTTCATCCTTCACCACACACCATGCATTGATCTGAATAAATAATTATTTGTTAATACAGAGTTTTGGGTAACATAAAATTTTGATCAAAGATGTGTTTTTCCACGGACTCTCTCTGACGGCAGTGAAGATGGTGCTGTCTTCAATACAACCTTGTTTGTCATGTTCTTCAATTCTTTGTCTTGCTTCTTCTTCTTGGGGTTGGAATCACCTGCTTCATGGCCCCATAGATAGTTGCCTGTTACATCATCCATTAGTTTAGTGTGGTTAGGTTTATTCATTTCCCTACATATCTTTCCTGAATCATGTGGATATCATTCTCTATCACACACTCTTTATCTTTTGGGCTTGTATTTTCCATGGTAAAATAACAAACCTAATTAACCTTTCTGCTCCCTTTCAATAATATCTTGTCTCTATTCAACCAAAAACTTATTACCCTGTTCTGCAGTATATGCAGGCTAAATTATTCTATTAGTTCTACCATTTTACTGTATAAGTTGTGTTATAGTACAACTCTGGAACTAGAAACTTGAAGCTTTGGCAATTGATTTAGGTATGCACTTTAAGATTGTCTTTTGCTATCACAAGTGGAAATGTAACTGGACCACACACATATAATGTTGCTATCATGGAATCAGTAAACATTAGCACCAGAGCTGCACATTCTAAGCAGACATCATTTCTGGCAATGGAATTGAAATTGACCCTTCAACACAATAGATAACACTACTACACTACCTCCTTTTGAAGCAATGTAGCCTTCTAATTGTGGCTAGTTTCTTCCTAACGAAGAGCTCTGAAGCTTACCTAGAATTACTACACATGTTTTTCATTATCTTACTACTGTAATAATTAAAAACCCTAAACCCATAGGAGTATCATAGCATAAAGAAAACAAAAGTGTTTGGATTTTTGTGAATTGAAAACATGCTTTTTTGACCCTCTAGAAAGAAGCAAATTCAAAGAAAGAACATATGAAGTTACCCAGAAGTTGGAGCTGGCTTTTGTAATCCCCAATGAGCTCCTCTTGTTATCATCTTCTTGACCAGAGAAGCTAGAGAAGACAAAAGTACCCTGATGAACAGTCTCCTTCTTCCCCTGCCTTTTCTGCAACAACCACCTTCTACTGAGGCCAAGTGAGGCTCTTTCAGGGCTACTTCCACCACTTTCTCCTCCATCAAAAGACCCATGCCTATGCCTTATGATCCTCAAAGAGTGGAAGATAGACCTACTACCCACATAAGGACCCTCCAAGACAGTTGTAGGGGAAGGTGTTTTGGTAAATTTGAAGTGAAACTGTAGTCTTGGAGGAAGATCCAAGCCCTTGAATGGAGTCAAAGAGAGTGAAGATTGAGTGTGGCATGATCTTGGTTTTCCAGGCTCTTCTTCCCATCTAAAGGGTACTGAGGCTGAGTGATGAGGCGGAGTTATCATGCCCATAACTCCATACTGCTCTGCTGATTTTGATTTTAATGGTGGGAGTGACAGTAATCCTGTCTTTTTTGTTGAGCTTTGCTCTAACTCTTCCATATCTCTATCTCTCTACTTCGGATGGAAAACAAAGGTGGAGGATTGATGATCTCTGTATTGGAGATGAGGAATTATATGATGCTTCAGGGAGAGAAAGAAAAGTCAAGAGTAGAGTGGTGTGCTTTATACATGAGCGCCTTAACCATGGCCATATAATATTATAATATTATGATAGACTTAGAATTACCCTTTTGTAAATATGGGATTAATTACTACCCCGGTTTTGATGAGTATGATGACTTAGACGAGAATTGTGAATTACGAACCGTGAACATAGACGGTCCAACTCATACACACCGTAATATACACATTAGCCATTTACAATATCTGTATTCATCGTCGTCCGTGTATAGGCTTTTATTTTTACTAAATACCTTGTCATTTATTAGCTATGTAAATTGAAAAGCTGAGAGGGGTAAGATAGTGAAATGTGAGTGCAAGTTTTTGTTGGTGAAGTGTAATAATAGTCAGCATAATGGGCCTCTTTTATTAGAAGAGTGAAGAGCAGTTGAAAATTAATACTCATAATAATGCGAACACATCGTGCTAGCTTAAGAATTATTATCGGCCTGATTGATCTTCTTTACCTAGTTTTATATTGTGGGAGGACATATAGGGGCAGAGACTAAATTTGGACAATCATGGTTGAATTAAAGGTACTTCCTCGGTCCCACATTTTTCTTCTCGAAAAATAGGGTACACTATTCACGGTTGAAGAGAATCTTCTCGTTTTATCTTGATATATAAGAAAATATATAGTCATGTGAGATCTTGTTTGATTCGTATTAATGCGTACTTTAATAATATCAAATTTTAATTATTTATAGTAACATACAACGAGAGATATTCTGGATACAAAACATGTCTCGACAAATGTGTTGTTGAAGAAATGAGAAGAACATTATGGGACAAAGGGAGTAGATGCTTATGTGGATACTCGCAAAAAAGAAGGGCAGAAATTCATGTCATAAAGTATTAATCATATTTAATTTGAATACTATCTCTTATATCATTGTAAAGTGTAACATACGTGAGTGTGTTTCATGTGGCCTACAAAAATGAGCATATATACTCGATGACAATTGCTACCGATCATCGAGTAAGTACATGAAAATCGGTTAAACCTGCAGATATGATGAACGTTTTTAAGGATTTTGGGAATGTTGGAGTTACATGAATTGATACAAATTAGCAACAACAACAAAAGCACGGATAGAGCATTTGGGAGTGTTGGATAGAACATTTTTGGTGTTCTTTTTTAAAGAAAATTCACACAATTCAACACATTGAACTATAATGAAACATATATATGTCTACTTTCTTTAAAAAAGAATGTGGCTACTTTGAACACACTTTCACTATGACTTGTCTCTCGATCAAACTTATTTATTAATATTGGTGGCCGACCTTTGACATTTCTAATAGTCACTCCCTTATAAGTACTGTATACAACTCCTAATAAGGCTAATAGGGAGTATTATACATCTTAATATACACTAGATGAATTTTTTTAAAGAATTAGGAACGTTTTATTACGTTAACCTTACTATAATAGAAAAAAAGGTACAAAAAAAACTACCTGTAAGGTGTAATACAATATATTGAAATGCAACTCTACAACTCCTAATAATGTTTTACACATGCAGTCAATTTCGTTTTTAAAACTCAATCCGTGATTGTTTAGATGAGAAAAAGTGCATGAAATGGCTATGTTTTGTCTGAATATATATGTACATAACCAAGCTGCTGTTTTGTTGTAACTTGTAAGGTTTGTAATGCGACTTTCATTGCGTCGGTGCATGAAATTAAATCTGCATGCAACCTCGCTTTCCTTGGAGAAATTCCAGAATATGTCGCTCCATATTTTCCAATACGCATTTGATTTGATAGGTTATAAAATTTGATACAAGAAACCTTATTTATCAATAATATTTTTTTTAACAAAGAGGGCAAGAGAAGTGGCTTTCACAAACCCAACTGCTTTCTGTCGTTCTTCCAAGCCCAAAGTCAAACGAAATAGACGAAATTGCTTGATAAAGTTAAAGGGAGATGGTGCCTGGAAAATCTTAAAATAAAGTAGGAAAATCTTAGAATTATGAATCCCTTTGAAATGTCTTGTCCTTAGTTTATCTTACTATAAATCAAGTGTATGATATCCCAAAATTACTAACTTGTGTGTTTAAATCTTTTTTCTGTTATACTCCGTAATGGATATGAATTAGTGGCTTTAGTAAGGATCGCTTAAGGAGATTCATGTGGATCCATAAGTGGGCCTTTCACTCTCGGCCCATTTAAGAATCCTAATCCCTTTCCTCTTCATTCTTTTAGCCAGAGAAAGGGAATGCCAGACATTCGTTTGTTCATGATTGTGAAGAAGTTGGATTTTTTGTAATCATTCAATCATTAAACTTAAGAAAATAGTGCCGCTAAAAAAAAAAAAAGTTAAGAAAATAGTTATAAAACTAGAAAAAGGAAAGGATGATAAAAGCAATACTAGTGCTGACAAATCATTCCATGCTTATAAAATATAACCACGAGATACATTACTGAGAAAAGAAAAGTTATTTGATCATTTTTATGAGAGGAAGAGTTGATTGCCTTAGGATTTGATGCATCATATTCATATCCTAACATATATTTCAATAATATGATGTATATTTAAAGTGTCACAGTTGTGAGTCCTTATATTTGTTATGAATAGATATATTTTCTGTGAAAATGAGATGTATAATTATTGATTTAATCTATAAAACTTTGTCTCAATGATATTTGTTAACAGTTGTGTAAACAGTTAAAACAACAAGGAATGGAGTATATTAAAGCCTAATTTATTAAAAAATTACATGTTATAGGCTTATAGCTAAGGAAAAAGAAGTTTATGTGAGAACAAAACTTACGATATTATGTGAAAGGACTCGCGTTCACAAATAAAAAATTATAAAATTATCACTGTCTAGGTTATGAACATTATCATTCGAAATAAACATTAACATACATTATTATTCGAAATGAACATTAACTTGTAATATGCGGAGAAAAAACTTCATTTCACATTGTACCTTATTTCTTAACTAAACCGCTATAGGTAAGTCTTTAAACCAAAACAAAATGTTGGGCTGAATATAATATTTTGCAAACCCGTTTATGGGCCGCACTTGTGTGGATCATTCTTATTTGGTCCTTTCACCCCAATTGAACAACTAGCTCTCCTAAATTTACTTGAGATAATCCTAATTGTAGATGGACTTTTTATTCCTGAGATTTTGATACCTACAGAGTACAAACACATACCTACACACTAGAAAACTATGTTTGGTTAAGGAAAATCAAAATTGGCAGGCCAATTCAACACTGTTCTTGTAACATGTCAAAGTCTCTCTTTTTATCAATCATAGTCAAATAAAACAAACCAATTCATGTTCACTTGTACATTGACTTTTTATATTCCAAAAAATCACAATATTCCTACCCTTTAGTAGAAGAAATCAATAAAACACATGAAAATGATGGCCACCTGGCATCTTTTGATGTCTCTATCAAAATTATCTTCAAATCTTTTCATGAAAGGTACTCTGCACCCAAATCTCCCCTACAGGCTTACACTCCAACCAACAATCCTTCAACTTTACCACTACTTCCTACTTTTCACCTCCTTTTTTACCCTAGGGTGAAAAAAAAAATGATATAGTAATGATATCGATAACCATACTCGTACTCGATATCTATAATATCGATGACAAACTCCTAAACGTTTCGAGTTTGATCCCTAACTCTTTATTCCATTACGATCAGCACAAACCGGTTTACGAACAAGCTAATCTTTTTTATGTAGAGGATTATTGAATGTGTATTAGAGAGTTGCAATACCCACCCCTCTTTATGTGGACAAATAACACCAAAGCTTGTTGGTAAAATCACTTTCCAGCCCCCAAATCCACTGAACAAAGCTAAAAGTTTACCAGACTAAAATAAGAATGGATACCATTACCAACTGCTGAGAAGGACTAATATCCAGTGACATTGGAGAAATAATTATGATGCTTATTGAAAATTAAACTAAGTGATTATAAAATAATAGGAAGCTGCTGAAAAAGTCATTTGGACCATCACACTCTTAACCAAGTTTGGCAGAAACTTTGCCCTAACATCAAATGAGATATCGAATGCCTATATTTATTTCTATATGTTGGAAGAAAACGAAAAGATTCTATTTGTTTATAAATAGTATCGAAAAAGTAAATGAGCCTCATATTAAGGTAAAGTACTCCGTATTTTCAAGTTTTATATTGGTGTATAGTACAATTAAATTAAGTGGTCCAAACACTCAGTAGTAAAAATAATATTAGAAGGGTGAGTGTGTTGTGATTCGATTCCCACCTGGCTCGAAGTTGGTTAAATTATCTTGTCACGGATTCTGCAACTGACCCGCTCTCCTGGTCGGGTTCAGTTGACCATTCAAACCAAAAATATGTTGGTTCATCATCCAAAATGGTCCCATTTTTTCAAAGGAAGGTTACATTACAGATAAAAATGTTCAACCATCCAAAACAGAAGAAGAAGAAGAAGAACAAGTAATATGTTACAGGGTGATAGAGATCAACAGTACTAATATTAAGATGAAGCCACACCCACCAACCAAACCAAACCAACAACATTTTATAGTATTCACAGTTAGCAAACCTGATAGCTAGCTAGGATAAGCTCATCTCATCTCTTCTAACAACTTCAAACCACTTACTTGAAATTACTCTGAGTCCAAACTATCGCCTTCTACTGACGACAGCAGAATCCGACACTTGGGACTCATTTTCTTCACTTCTTCACTCGAATAGATTGATATCTTCTTCACCATCCTACAGAATTCCCTGCATTCATTACACCATTTCATTTGTGTTAGTTGAAAATAGGGCAAAAGGAAATCAAAGATGAAAATTACACTACTTACTGCCATGGATCATCGCCCATAAGCATCATGTCGCCTTCATCGTCAGTAAAAACAACGGCCCACTTGCTCCGTGTTTGAAGCTCTCCCTTGATGTCAAACAGCTTCTCGAGCTCGCTTATTAGCTCGCCATATCCATGTAAAACGGTCAAGTCCACAGCACGCCCAACTGCAACACCTTGCATTTGAACCTTTTTTTGGAAAATTGCATCAGTATTCAGCTAAAAATAACAAAGTAGAAGTCAAAAGTAACATTAAGTTGTACCTTAGTGCGACTTCTAGTGGACGAAGGAGGACCATTTTGACTGATCTGCACAGTTGGTAGAGCCACAGGGTTGTGGGTCAAGTCAATACCAAACAAGCGACAGCTCGAGATTGGACCGCCTTTGCTGCGGTTCTCAGTTTGATCAGGGTCATTGCTGAGCTTTGATGTCATGACAGGGGAGACTGATTTCACTGTCAAAACTGAACCATCTTCTACAGAATCAGCAAACAACTTAAGAGACCCATTTTGAGGAGATGGTGACCACATCTTTTCGGGTTGGTGCCTTAAGTTTGTCAGCTCAGGATTCTGCACTGATCCATACCTAAAACCAGGCGAAGAAGCTGCAGAACCCGTGACCGATTCTACATAACAAAAACAAGAACGATGATTAAAAATTAAGCTCATGTCTGAAAACCATTGAGATTGAAAAAATGGCATTACGTATACCGGATATGGAGATATCGTTAGGCCTCGGCCTCTTGCTCTTAATTGTGGTTGACGGAGTCGGATTGACAGGAATGGATGGAGTAAAAGGTTCTATCTCCCATGGTGAGACCTTGTCTGGTCTTTGAATTGCTGCTGGTTCATCCCATTGAACCTGAAGTAGAACACAAATGGAAAAAAAAAAATTGAATAATGTCAAGAAGTTTAGAACTAATTAATGAAAGTTCATAAATATATGGATGAACAGATCCTAACCTTCAGAGACCTCCATTTAGAATCTTTCCACTGATCAGAAAAATCACCAACACCAGTAATTGTGCCAGTGAACCTATGCAACAACAATATTTACTAGTTTTAGGTACTAATGCCAAGTAGCTATCAACATTAAACACCTTAAATAAAGTACTGATAAGTACCTTCTATCAGGCGAATCATCACCCTCAAATCTCATGTTAAAACGCCTTCCTACAGAAAACCCGTGCTTAGCGGCCTCCAAATACTTGTTCACGCTGACGATAAACTGGCTAGACCTTGAGAAGGAAACAGAATTGTTAACATTAAGAGCAAAGAATAGTTTCATACATAGACCATACAATAAGAGTCATTAGACAGGCCGTAAAACCTGGGCTTGTAATACACAACAAATAGAGTCTCTGTGTTAACAGCATGAGATGCAGTGGCTAGAACTCCAAGATGCATGCTTTGACTGGAGATCACAGATGCGGGCATGACGCTCTGTTGACGCGCAAGCCTCCGAACACCAACTCTTAGTTCACCTTTCTCAGTTCTACAATAACATAATATATTGTCACTACTCCAACATTCCTTACGTAGGAAGATTATATATGAAACACCATGGTTGGTTACCTTAAGAAAACAAATGCATCTCCTGCAGCTAATCGCTTAGACGTAACAAAAGTACTCCATCCTGTTGTGAGCAAATGTCTACGGGGTTGACCTGATCAATTGCCATGAATGAAGGGGCTAATAAGCTAAGTGGAAACCATAATAGGGTTAGTAGGATCATAGACTTTGCACCATTCACTTTTACCTCTATAGATATGCTTAAAACGCCACTCGTATCCATGAAGATCCTTTGCAACAAGCTCTTGAGTTGGGGTAGCCTGGCTCATATCCTTGATAAAACAACACGAAACAGAAATGATGATCAAACCATGATCAATTTATCTGATGTCAAATTAGAGTAGGTCACAATTATCTCTGAAAAACATGATTACCAATGGAGGCAGACATTCATTGGCGTGCTTACGAAGAACCGAAAACCCACCATGGGTGCTCGTGTCAGAAGCCGTTAGGATCTTACAAAAGGAACTGACAGTTGGCCTTGGGGGCTCAGGCAGAGGGGAATCACAACTCTCCGGCTCACTTTGCTGCATTAACACAAACACCATATGAGCCCTTGATTAACATGAAAAGACAAGAGTCAAAATAAAACTAAAGTTCTTACATTTCTGCCAGGAAGCAACGTGATCTGTGCATAGACTTCATCAGAATCATGCTCAGCCTGCCAATATTTATATCAAGTAAAACAAATCAATCACCAAAGAAACACTAAGATTCAACAAAGGAAAATTAGGCTAGCCACCACACACACCAGTAATTGAATGTCAACAACACGGCAGAGAATCTTGCAAGGAAGATTGCAGGGCGGAATCTGCTGGTTTGAGTCCTGATTGATTGATGCCTCCAACTATATATCAAAAAGGCATCACACATATCACAATCACAATCAGTTCTTGCACAGGATTTCCAAAGGAGGAAACTAAACACAATTACTAAATCAAGACTGTATGGTTCCTAAACATGAACTCAGAACAACTATTTATAAAATTAACACAAGGGTTATGGAAAATTAGAGTACTTGTTCCATGTGACCCTGAGGAAAGTAGAAAACTCTCTCTCCTTGACGAGGAACCTCAACCAGTAAACCTGCACAGGCCCTCCATAGCTCTGCATACAGATCATCTGTTCTCCCACCTATCCATATTCAAAAACCCATCAATAATTCGGGCCAGAATTCTCAACTCCAACAACAAGATTGACCAAAGAATTTCAAAAAAAGTTAATCACAAAACTCAAGAGATTGAAGAGTTACCCGGGGGGGTTTGAAAGCTTTGATTGCTGAGAGACGCCATGAACGGTGAAAAACCTCAGTAATTGTTCTATTCTGAAACGGTGGTGTAGGAAGGGAAATGAATTGGGAAAGAAAGGAAGGTTGATAAATCTCCTTGGATATCTATGTCCATACTATATACTCCGTCTATTTGTCCATTTAATGCTACTCATATAATTTAATATTGTTTTATTTTATTTTTAACTTTTTGCTTCATTGCAATCATTACGTCGTAAAAAACCAACCATTTTTCCTTCTTTACAAATCATGCCATATTAAAATGGGTTTGGTTCCGGTGAGAATAATTTTTAAAATGAGAACGTGAGAATGACTAATATGCATCAAAATATACTTGAATGTGCATTAAATTTTTTGATGCACATCCTTTGAAAAAGTGATGCACATGTACAATTTTTACCTAATGTTCTTCAATTTCTCAATAAATATTTTTTAAAAAATAAAAGTTTTTCAAATTTTGGATGTTGTTAAGTTTATCAATGAATGTGCACCAAATTAGTAATGTGCATCATTCTCACGTTCGTATTTTAAGAGTTATTCTCACCGGACACTTTCCCTATTAAAATTACTGAAATTTTAGGAGCACTTAGAATATTAAGTAATAAAGTATTTTAAATATTTTAAGTTGTGGGTGCGCTCTACTCCATATGGTATGGGAATATACAAATATCGGAAGAAAGTTATATAAGAATCATTTTATCTAGTCTAGGTTAGAAAATTTATACCTATTTGATAAAATTTACTCTCTTATGTTCCGAAATATTGAGTAAAAAATGTATAATTTTAATATTATTAAAGTATTTGTTGAGATAGTATTTTGCGATGTGTGTGTAATGTGAAGCGTCTGTGTGTTGTCTGGTGTGAGGAGGGCAAGTTAGTCTTGTTTGGGTTCGACTAAACGAAACCCCGTAGAAATTTTCGTGCTTCCTTTCTCTAATACGCAGACATGTGTGATTTAATTAATTATATTTCTTGGAGATGATGTAATTTACGAAGCTGCCCCTGAGATTAGAGGAGACGTGTGGTTCCCAAAGGGGTATGGGAAGAGTCAAGTGTATGTCTCTCGAATTGCGGATTTCAAACCCCACTCTAGTAGCACGCACGTGATTTCCACGCTCCTTCCACCTCATTTTACATAATATCAGCCTTGTAATATGTCGCGATCATGCAATCAAGTAAATGGAGGATAATCAGGATAGTCAACACACAGCGAGGTGAGTGAAATATGCTCACTATATCAACTTTATATTCTGCATAAGATTTGGGACGTTGTTAATATTTCACCTCGTCTTCTCCCTCTCCCTAAAGACCAACTTTGTTCTTGACACCTGTTGTACCAGCACAAACACACCAGGAGGGGGTGGCTCTGGGTGGCTCTGGATTTGGCTCTCGACGTACGAATCAGCAAACGTGCAAATAAACAACCAAGGGCTACACAATTTGATACAAGAGCAAGAGAGGATAGGAAGGCAAAGTAATGAAAAGGAGAACTCAAAATGTCATTTAAAACGTTTCAAGTTCTACGCTATAAATACCCGAATGGCCTTAGAAATTACTCATTTCAACATTAAAATCTCGATAGCTACTCCGGGAGTTATAGCCCAAACGCTGATTGCCCTAACGCCTCAAGGAGAAGGTTATTTAGGAAGAATTGAAGCTCTGGCACGCTTCTGTGTTTTTCTTGCTCTCTAGAGGAAGAAGAAAGGAGAATTTATCCAGTAATGAGGCCCTCTTTTTCTCTCTGGACGGGGTTACGCTTTTATACTCTCACCAGGGCCCACGCGAGTCAATTACCAATTTGCCCCTCCGATACCTAATCTCGTCGGATCCTCTTTCTGGGCTTCGTATGCTCATGGGCCGCTTTCGTTCTTTTGGGCTGACTTCATGGGCCGTCCCGGCTCGCGTTCTATGGGCCTAACTCGATTCTCTTTGGGCTTCGCGAGCCCATCGAGAACCGGCTCCAACAATTACCTGCTGCGTTTCGTCCAATCACGACGATGCATCTTCTCCTTGTATGTCGCTTTCTTCGGTTCAAACAAAAGTCAGTGCATGGAATGCATGCATGATGAAGTGCGTTATTTCATACTCCCTCCGTCCCATTTTTATCTTCCTGTTTCTTTTGGGCACACATGCCTATAAGACGAATCTAATTATAAATTAGTAAAAATTATAAAAATTTTATATTATTAAAGTACTCGATAAGACGAATCTAACAAGACCACACATGACTATGTTTTTATTTATATATTGGCCGAAATTACGAAAATTCCCTTGAATAGTGAATAGTGCCAGGAAAGAGAAACAGGAAGATAAAATCGGGACGGAGGGAGTAATATATACCAGCGTAACAATATGTTGCGATCAAGCAATCGAGCAAATAGAGGACATGAAGTCAACAGATAGTGCATCGAGTGAAACATGTTTGCTAAATCAAGTTTATATTCTGCTAGTGTGTTGTTCTTCATAAGATTTCTCGATGTTGTTAACTCAGCACGTTAAAAGCAAGAAGCCTCGTCACATGTACGTTCAGTCTAATATCGACGATGCATCTCCTCTTTGCAACTCACTTTTTTTACCAAACAAAAGTCAATGCGTGAATTACGAGTAACACGTGACATCATTGTACCTCTCACTCATTGTAAATACCATTTCCCCCCTTGGAAAAATACATGTTTGAAACAAAATACTCCGTCCCCTATTGATCTTTCAATTTCTTTTTAACACATTTGTCGAGACATGTTTTGTAACGTTAATATCTCTAAATATACGATGATAAAAATTATAATTTTTTTATATTGTCAAAGTACTCATTGAGACGAATCAAATAATATTTCGCATGTCTATATTTATTTCTATATATTAAAAGAAAACGAGAATATTCTCTCGGTTTGTGAATAATGTCGAAAAAGCAAATGGGTCTTATATTAAGGGACGGAGGGAGTAGATAATCTCAATCTCTAATTAAGTAATTAGCATGGATTGTAATATGAGTGTCACGAATCACAAGTTGTTGATTGCTCCGCCCTCTCTATAAATACCCTCTTAACCTCTCCTTTCATACGGGAGTTTGATCGAAAATGTGTAGGTTCTTAACTCAAGATTGTAATGTTCGAAAGTTTTAAATATAGCTCTTCCTTTATTAAAGCGTTCATATATTTTGTGTCTTGTGATCTTACGTCACCGTAATCTCCTAAAACTTAAAAATCATTTATATAAATTTGTTTATTTATTTTCGTGATTTTAAGAACTCGAATGTCATCGATGAAAATCGATCTCCATAAAGAAACAAGGTCTACATCAAGAAATGTTCTTGTTTGCCAACCTTAAAAGATTTGATTTAAATTTGCCAATTTTAAAAATATAATATCTGATTACTTCTTATCTTGAGAAACTATCGACCACTTGCCAACCTTAAAATACTTGTTGTCATTGCTCTTATTGAATTTTTTTCTAAAATGAGCTTTTTTTCAGAAAAAATTCCTGACGTAGGCTCTTTTCAAAAGAAATTTCCATATAAATGGTCTTTTTTTTATTTGAACATATATAAGAGACGCTGGTTTGACCAGCGTCTCTTATACATGTTCCCCCGTCTCTTATACAGATTTTTATTTTTTAATTCCCCGTGTAAGAGACGCTGGCAAAATCAGCGTCTCTTACACATAAAATTGTTTTTTAAAATTTTTATTTGTATAAGGCGCTGGGAGAACCAACGCATTTGTTTTAATTTTTTTTTTCAAAGTTTTTATATATATTATTATATATGACTTACTCGTGTTTGGATGGCTCGTATGGGCTCGTTTGAAATCGGAATCGATCACGACCGATTTCGTTGGGTCCGTATTGATCTCAGCTTTCACCAGATATGTCTCTCACTCGATTCTGATTTCGATCGACCCCATACGAGCCACCCGAACACGCGTAAGTCTCGTGCGTACCTTCTACTGTAAATGGATATTTCCAAATTTGTTCCTCCATATCAGGCGATGAGAGACATATCTGGTGAAAGTTGGGATCAATACGGACCCAACGTATAGTTTTACTTTAATATATATATATATAATATATATATAGTATATTTAAATGAGAATGACTTTAGTATACAACTGCGGTAAAAAATGAGCTTGTATTTATAACAATTTAGATAATATTGTTTTCCATAAAGTACATTCCCTAAAGCTAAAAAAGAATTAAAACATCTTATTTTAATTTTTAAAAATAAATGTAATAAAATAATTACTATTATATAAATTATTTTTAAAAATACATATTTGGATATTATATATTATTATGAAAATATTTTTTTGTGAATCTTTAAATCTCAATTCCGATGTGAAATTATTTTATAAGTTATTATAATATTTTGTAGGCAATTCTTTTTATTAGAAATTGTTTAAGTTTTAGGTATATTTAAATTATGAACGTTTTAGATATTATATCATCAAATCTTTCTATATAATTGTGTAATCAAATCTTTATAAATAATTTTGAAATTTTCTAATTAAATGACATGTGGAAAGAAGGTAAATTTGAATGACATATGGCAATTTGATGAAGAGATGACATGCGGCAAAATTGGTGTTTTTGCTTTAATATATATATATATATATATATAGATTTAGGTTCCGCTGTAACAGCCTTTTACGGTGTAACGAGTGGATTAATTTAAGCCCTAGGATTGTGAATAAATAAATGGCTGAGATAACTTGAATTGGGTTGTAGGATTTTGATATAGGGTTGCCCACATCATATTTCTACTCCAACGAAGCAAATCCCTAAATTAGGGGATCCGAAAATATTCAGTTTCCTGATCTTTCTTCAGTAAAAACCTAATTTTATCAAACTCTCATATCTCTCTTCCTAAAACCGCACCCCACCATCGATCGGAATCGTCGTCCTCGCTTGAGTGTCGTCTCTTCCTCCTCACCGTCCGATATAAGAATATTCCACTCCGGCCTCCTCCGTCCGGGTGGCACTCCGACGGAAAGACGAAGCCGAGATCATTGCCTACGTCAAGTTTCATAAGAAGATGAAAAAGGAGATGGCAAAACTTATCTTTGTCGTTGATCGCCCGATCGACGATGGAGATCAGCCCGTAAGTTCTCAACCCTAATCCATGATGTACCTGATCTGACGTCATCTGTATCAGCTGCTGTTTTGGAGTCGGTTCTAACGTTGTTGGGCTCGAACCGGTAGAAGACGTATTTATAGGCCGATTGAAGAAGAAGGCGAAGAGCCGAAGACGGAAGATCAGAACGACGTCGTGGAAGAACAACTAGTGTACAAGAAGAAAGGAGAAGACAAATGGATGATGCTGAATAAGATGCAAGAAATGGAGGAATGCGTTGGATGCTTGGAATTATCGAGCGGGAGGGTTTTAAGGACTCGTATTACTACTCGGGTTTATCTACTCAACATTTCTCACTCACTTCTGATCAACTTCTTTTTCTTTTTTCATCAACCTATATCCTAGTTAGTCTGATTTCGTCCTCAACGTCATCTTCACATCCGGCTCTGTCTGCTTCACCATCGGTTTCTTCGCTCGTCTTCACCGTCGGCTCCGTTGTTGATTTTTGCTTCATTCCCCGGTTCCATCCGGTCGAAGTAAGCTAAGATTTCATCGTTAATTAAGGTTTTGGTTTATTTCTCATTTCCTCATACGAAGAACCCTAAATTCGGTTTATGCTTTGTTTCTGCATAATAGTTTCGTGTTTGTAATCACCCACATCCAAACCCAAAATCAGTAGTGTTAGGCGATTTGATTAGTCGAATGAGTCTCTCCATTTGCTTATGTCATTTTATTGGTGTTATGTACCATAAAATCGAATTGCTTATTCAATTTTTTGAATTCATATTTGCAATAAATTTCTGATGAAGTAAAATTCATGTTTGGTTTATATTCTTTGAATTTTTTTAGGTCATATTCATGTTCTCAATGCAGTAAAATTCATGTTTTGTTCACATCCTTTGAATTTTTTTTAGTACATATTCATGTTCTAGATGCAATAAAATTCTTGCATGTATAGGTATAATAAGATGTATTGTCTATGAATTTTACCGATGTAGTGTTGTGTATTGTTTTTGGATGTGCATTTTTTTTATGGAAGTAGTCATGATTATCATTTTTGAAAACTATAAAGCAATACTAATATTCATGTTTTAATTAGGTGATATTCAGGATAACACTCTTGGGATGATTGAGAAAGATTCAAACACAAGCTCAGATCCAATATGAGACATGATATTCACAATTTTGCATGACAATGTTCATGTATCTAGGAGATGATATTCATGTTTGTAAGTGATGATATTGATACCTATATGAAATTACATAATAGCATACTAGATTCACACAAAAATGACAATTATCTAGAACCAAATGGTGATATTCAGATTGTACTTGATTCATATTCAAAAAACATTATTGATTATAATTACATAAACATGATCTTATAATCACATAAGACTGAACTGAGACATATATTTGTGAATACAAAGACTGAATACGTAAGTGTATAAAACTGAATATCAGGTTAACAAACTCAAATACAACTGCATGACAATGACTGAATACGTAAGTAAGTGAAACTGAATATCAGGTTAACAAACTTGAATACGACTGCATTGATGAATATAGTTTGCATATGTCAGAAAATTAATTTGAATATCAACTAAATAAACATGTACAAATAATCGTAAAAGATTGAACATAGGCACAAACATATGAGAATGTGATTAGTGCATATATAATATAGGTAAATAAAGTTGAATATCAACCTTAACAAACCCGAATACGATTGAGGTGATTAAAGTTGAATATCAACATTAACAAACCGAATACGACTGCAGTAAAAAAGTTGAATATCAACAACCGAGAAACATGAGCAATTTTCCGACTCTCTCCAATCTTCAGAAATTTCCCTTTTTTTAATTAATTTTATTAATTCAAAAAAACCCCATAAAATAGCAGCCTTCCTAATTAGGTGGGCATTTATTTTTTTTAAACATTTTAGTCTTCTAAAATCCATTCATCCAATTGATCTCATCCAACGCTCCACATCAGTCCACTCGTTACACCACAATACTCGTTACACCGGAACTCACCTCTCTCGCTCTCTATATATATATATAATATACTCCGTAGTATATTACTATTATAATATAATACGATGTTCATGAAATAATTCATTGTTTCCAAATTGCATTTTTTTGCATCGATTTTGAAATAAGTGGCTGGCTGGGAAGGATTATTTTCAAAACAAAAGAGAAAGAAGCTAGGTTTAAGGAGAAGATTATGGTGTGATTTGTTTATACAGTTCTAAGGTAATACGTGTAATTTGTTTATACAGTTTTTGGAAATCGGTGTCATGCGATAATAAATGGGCTCTTAAAAAAAAGGAAAAATATAGTTTGCTGCCATAATTTTGTAACCTGGATCACGTGGAGTGTGATTTGTTTATTTATTAAAAAAAGGAAAAATATAGATTAAGTTTAAGGCATGTCACGTGGCGATCTAAGAGATTAGGTCAAAAAAATTGACAGATGAAGGAATTGGCGCCATATGGCTTGTTGAAAGGGAGAATGTCATGTGACAGAAATAGTAGATTACTTTAATAGTTTAATAGTAGATTAATATGTATACATTCTTTTTATACTCACATGTATATTTATACATATATATGTGCATGTATTTTTTCGTATATTATTAAAAACATGTACTCATTTACTTATATACATGTATTTAGCTTAGACATGTATACGCATGTCAATATAAAGAGAAATACGCGTAAATTTTCAATTTATATATTCGTATATTAATAATTATTTTCTTTCTGAATGCGTAAATAAAACACATCTTTTATGCACGGCTAGATTAATTAGATTTATTCTATATTTTGGGATCATAACGTACATGGAGTCATTTTATGTCTACCGAACGAGCTGCCTAAATACAACTTAATAAGATGGGTCTCAAATCTAACACTCTATTTGTATTCTGTTGTATACATTACAATGTTCAATTCTTTATTCACATATACTATATAGTTTAGTAACAAATTGTTTATTTGCCAATTGCCGACCAAGATATGAAATTTATTTTTAAAATGTGGGAATGTTGTACTGTAGTTTATAAGGCAGGAATACGAATCTTTTCTTTGATCGCATAAAAATCTTTGATTCCATGTCAAAATCATACTATGAATTTGTTAATGACATTAAGCGCACGAATGGGAACATTTCTTTTATTTGCTGCCCTTTTTATTACTTAGCATAAAGGTTGCTTATGTATATAGAATACTTGTTCACACACTCGGATGTCTATGGAGGGGAAATAAACAGTACTGACCAGCCGATTTCTAATACTCCGTCTGTCCCTTAATGTTGCATGAAATAATATTTAAGAAAAGTGAGATGAGTGGAGAGAAGAAGAAAAATAAAGTTGAGTAAATGGTTGATTTGATTGATAAAGTGTTAAAAGAATAATAAAATATTGAGTAAAGGTATTAATGAAGGAAATTAGATAGAAAAGATGATATAGATGGTTGATTTGATTGATAAAGTGTTGTTAGGATATGAATAAAATAAATAAAATAAAGGTATTATGGGAAAAAATTAATGGATAGAAAATAAATGTTGCAAACATTTTGAAACGCTCGAAAAAAAAATGTTGCACACATTAAGGGACGAAAGGAGTACTACAATTTGATTGACATTATCACTTACAGAATATGCCAAGTCGTGTATGGTAAAACGCCAATAATTATCCTGATGTATTTTAATATAAAGCAAGCATGGAGATAGAGTATTAATTTGTTATTATATGACACAAAGTTACGAAACGAGAATAGAATAAAAACCATATGCTAATGCTAGTAGTGGAAGGGACTGTACTCTCTAGTAAATTATATATTGACTCGACGGTTCATGAAAAATTTGCATACAAAAAAGAAGCAGCATGACCTTGAAGGAAAAGCATGGAAGAGAAATTAAACAATCAAACTGGTCATTTTTTCGCAATTTATGATACTTAGTGTCAGTAAGAGTTTAAGACCTCGTGTTTTTGGTAAATTTAGTCATTTGACCAAAAAAGTATGAGTGATTCAATGTCAATGAGCATAATATCTCAAAGACATTGGTCGAAGCAAAAGGAAAACAACCATTATAAAAAAAAAATTGTTATCTTCTTTCTCGATACTCACTCCGTCCCACTATATAAGCCCTATTTGACCTCGGTTCGAATGCTGATGCGCGTTTTGTTTCGTTAATATCTCTAATTGTTTATGAGTAAAAAATATAAAAATTTGATATTGTTAAAGTAATCATTGAGATGAATCAAACAAGACCCCATATGATCATATTTTTCGTTATATATTGGAAGAAATCGAGAAGATTTCGTCGAATTGTGAATAGTGCTGAAAAATGAGACTGATATAAGGAGACAGAGGGAGTAGTATTTTTTATATATCAACCGATCAAAAAGTCTCTTTCCTTCCCTTCGATCAAATTAAGTCTTTTATTTTACTACAACTAGTGTATAGATTCGTGTCATGCACGGGTAATCGAGACTACTTATTATTTTATAATTACTTTAGTAAACTATTAAAATAAGAATTGATATTTTCATGATAACTTATTAAACTACTAATAACTTTATATTGATTAATAATTTTATAAAATAACCTAAAGAAAAAAATTATATATCAAATGATATAAAATCTGTTCTTTAAAAGAAATTCATGAATCAAATCGAGAAAACAAAGCTCATAGTTATATAAATTAAATACTAATAAATAATAAATTCTAATGCAACTTCAAAAAACTTATATCCAAAGAATATTGGTTTAGAAGTTAGTTAGAACAAATTTTATCAGTGATTCCTCATATAGTTTTTGTTGAAATGTTCTCATACGTTAAGTTTATTATTTGTTTGAAAACTCGGTTAATAAAACACAACATAAAATATTAAAAAATCATCTTAGAGACTTAAAAATTGATAATAAATCAAGAAGCCAAGTTGTATTTGTTAAACATTTAGAAAATGTTAAAAATATATTGGTTTAATAACAAAATGAGTACTTGGCACATAGAATTGATGAAGCTATTAAATACATTTTCTTTAATATTTTTTAAGCACCCTTTGCTTTAAATATACATGTAGAGATATTAGATAGATATATAAAATAGATTAAGATTATTTTTTAAATTGATATATCTATTTACTAAACAATAACTTAAGTAAAGAATAATTATTAAATCAATTTATAATCATTCAGTTTACGATTTGTCAGAAGGCTAAAATTGGTGAGGACTTTAAAAAAAGTGAAAATATGTGTATATTATAAGATATGACACATTAATGTAACAAATGTTTAAGTAGTATTTTATTTTAGTAGTATAGTTTGTAGTCAAATTTGTTAGAAGTGATGTTTATATATATATTTACCTACAAAAGTGATTAGAAAATAATGTTTTATTTTAAATCAAATAAAAATATAAAAACAATTAAAAGAGAACCAATAACAAATTGTCACATGAATGTGGTAGGGCCAGAATCAAGGAGAAGCCTTGAAAAATCTCAGCTTTAATAGATTATATAGATGATTGTTCTGGTGGTAACACTTTATAAGTAGGTTTATGCATACATGCTGGTGGTCAAAAAGTGAAATACGTACTACTACCTCCGTCTCATATTGTTCTTCTCATTTCGAATAGTGTATACTATTTACGGTTGAAGAGAATATACTCGTTTTGTCTTGATATATAAGAAAATATATAGTCATGTGAGGTCTTGTTTGATTCGTATTAATGTGTACTTTAATAATATCAAATTTTAATTATTTGTATTAATGTACAACTAGAGATATTAAGGATACAAAACACACATCGACAAATGTGTCATGAAAAAATGGGAAAAACATTATGGGACGGAGGGAGTATTTTTTTCTCCCCAAATATTTAAACTTCTAAATCAGTGTTGCTAATTAAATGGTGATCTATTAAGGAAAAGTTACGTGAGAATAAAGAATGAAAATTTGTAATTTGTGTATATAAATGTTATAGACATGTCACTTTTATTTGAAATTAGTTGTTTTTAGCGAAATAATTGATGAACCTGTATATTATAATTATGAATCCTGATTGTGTATGGTTGAGTCGATATAGTGGCTAGCTACATAGACTTATAAGACCTCCACTTCACCTCTTTAACAATCTATTGGGGTTCAATTTGTCATTTATGATGAACATAAAGCATTTGACATTGTAGATAGTCACAATTTGCAAGTGTATCTATATTTTATTATAAACTATAATAATATTCTCTTGTGCTTGCTTTTAAGTGAGTGCTCACTAGACCTGGCCATACCCGGACTCGGGCCGGGCAAGACTCAAATTTTCGGTCCGGGCTAGCCCGAGGCCCAGTCTAAGGGCCTATGACAGTGTCCATACCCAGCCCGGATAGCGGGCCGGGTAGCCCAGTTATGTTAATTTTTTTTTAATGATTTTTAAAGAAAAAAATAAAATAAAATACTGCATAATCATATTCTTCATATCATGATAACGAGGCGAGCACCAGTCGACGACGAGAGGCGAGGTGCGCTGAGGTGTGTAAGGGTTAGTATGTGAGACAAATTTTTTGAGAAGTCTCTGTTAGTTTGTGAATTGTGACCTAGATTAGAGAAAGAGTGAGACCAAGTGAAAGAAAAGGAGACGGGGGCGCAAGTACAAAGATACAAAATCTAGGTCAGATTATTTTTAAATAGTATATATATACATATATTTTTTTTTAATTAATATATAATACGGGCCGGGCTTATCGGCCCTTAAGAGCTATACCGTACCCGACCCTCGTACCCTTACAGGCCGCTAAGAGCGGTCCGTCAGGCCCGGCCCGGCCTCTATTCAGGCGGGCTTGGACACTAAATATAGCTCCAATATTGGCATATTTCAATAGTGAGCACTGGTCACTATTGAAATATGCCAATATTGTTTATTCTTTTTGCCTTTAACAACGTACGTACATCTCTTGACCCAAAAAATTGTACGTACATGTGCTGACGTGCGCCTAATTACCTTTGCCTGATCTTTCTATTTGCCAACCAATAACGTCATAAGACTAAACTTCTGATTAACATCTACGAAAATAGGCCTACCGCTACATGGGCTTATAGAAAAATGGGCTTTCATGTTATCTTAGTGGGCCAACGATAATGTAGCCTGGAAAAATAGTCATATTGGATCTGAATTATAGGATTCAGCTCTCTCTACTCTCTTTCCAGTATCACATTTCAGATTTTCGAAGGTGTATGTTTACCAAAACAAAATATACTTAAGTTATGTAAAGGACTTCGAGGGAGTACAGTTTTTTGATTTCCGTTGTATAACTAGTCTCCAACGCATGTATAACTCGATATACTTAATAAGTAGTACGTAGTATTATGTAAAATAGTAAAATATAATTTTATATGAAAATTAGTTGATATCTTAAATAATATTGATATATAATTAAATTTTAAAATTTTAAATATAATAAACAACGAATATAATGAATTGTTATACCAAAAATCTTATTTGATCAAATTATCATAGGTCAATTTTTAATAAATTTAAATAAATTAATTTCAACATATATAAAACTATATAATTTAGTACACTATCATAGCACAAAAATATAATTTTTTCTCTTATTTATTAAGAAATCAATCTTTTTGTGATATGTCATATCATAAAAATAAAATTATTAGTGTGGTTCCGGTGAGAACAGTTTTTAAAATGAGAACGTGAGAATGACTAATGTGCATCAAAATATACTTAAATGTGCATCAAAATATCCTTAAATGTGCATCAATTTTTTTGATGCACATCCTTTGAAAAAGTGATGTACATATACAATGTTTATCTAATGTTCTTGAGTTTCTTAAAATGTTCTTTAAAAAATAAATGTTCTTCAAATTTTGAATGTTTTTAAGTTTGTCAACGAATGTGCACCAAATTAGTACTAAATGTGCACCAATTTACTAATAATGTGCATCATTCTCACGTTCGTATTTTAAAATGTATTCTCACCGGACACTTTCCCATTTGTAAAATAACATAATAGGATATGTCAAAGTCTAAAATAATTAACACATAAAAATCTTTTTGTAATCTGAAAGATCTTAAGCAATCTTTTTGTGATATTTTTGAACATGAGTTTCCAAATATAATTATTTTTTTAAGAAAATTACAATAAATAGTAAAAATCGTGATCAATGAAATGACGCCAAGTGGATGACCTGAATGAAGAGTATGCCACGTGACATAGCTAAAATTGGAGAAATGTGATTTGCTTTAGTAATTATATAAAGATTATTGTGAAAAATATCTATATTTTATAAACGGAGTACTCCTTATTTTGTATTAAATTTGTCGTTTAATATTATTGCAATTTTTATTGAGAAATAAAATAAATGCGACTGGATCTTTGGGGAATACATAGATTTGACTTTTAGCCTGCTCCAAACAAATCGATTTCTGAACATCATCTCATGCAATTAAGTGAAATGCGTAGACAGACAAATAGACATTAAAATATGCGGAATGTGTTCGACCATAAAAAACGGAATATCAAGAAATGTACGGAATATGTTCGACCATAATATTAAGAGGGAGATTCCATTATGAAAATAAGTTATATGGAGTAGTAGAGAGTGTGAAATGATCGTTAACATTTTAGATTATAATGTTTATAACTTGAACCGTGACAATTTTAAACGTTATAAGTAAGTCACAAGTTATAATTTTGTAATATCTTTGAATATTGCTTTTTTATTTGTTGAAAATGACATAAATGTACATAACCGCTAGATTACCAATATAATCGTTCAAATCATGAATATTAACTTATTATTAGCGAAGAAGAGAATTAAAGCATCAAACAATGTCAGGCTCCATAGTCCCAGTACAGAAACCAAAACTCCAAGTAGAACACACATTATTTACCATATCAGCCTCCTCCTCGTCCACCCATCTCCGCCTTAGCCCTACCCCTCCGCCGCTGATCTCCGGCAGCTCAATTTCCCGCCAAAAGTCGCTATCTTGAGACGCTTCTTCGTCTTGTTCGGCTTTAGGCTTATTGTCCTTATCCACGGTCATGAGTGCGGCTTTAGCAGCAGCCGCCTGGATATCCCTGGCGGCGTTGGTGGCGGGCCGAGGGAGGAGATCGATCTCATCGGGGAAGTTGAGAGTCGCTTTCCTCCCTTTGAGGCAGTAGGCGGCCACGTCGTAGGCACGAGCCGCCATCTCGGGGGCCGGAAACGAGCCGAGCCAAATTCGGGTCTTTTTTCGAGGCTCTCGGATTTCGGATACCCATCTTCCCCAACGACGTCGTCGAACGCCTCGGTAGACGGGGTGTCGGGTCCCGGTTGTTGTGGTGGTGGAGGGGTTTTCCATTGGATTTTGGAGTGAATGAGTGAGTCAGTTTCTTCCTTTTTGGCGGGCTTTTATACAAGTTGTTGATGTGTGAAGGGGGTCATTTTGGGATAAACTTACGAATATGCCTATTTTCATTACAATAAAACATTACAATTGGAGTTTCTCTAATTAATACCACTGTCTCAACTATCGAGTCTACGTCAACAATCAACACTACATTTCTTATTTTCTATGTAACCAAATTGGTTCATATAAAATTCGCGTTCAGTTGTTCATAATTTGGGCGATAATAAATATTTATAATCTCAAGAATTAATTTTTTAAGGTCATTCAAAAAATTATAAGTATGTGTCACTCACAAACAAAAAATTCATGACCGGATTATGAACATCACTATATATATATATAAATCCAGAATAGAAACATCGCGTGTAATATGTGAATCGATCGTTTTTCCTACCCCACCATAATGTTTTTCTATGTATCAAATATACTATACAATATTATCGTTGCAAATATAAATTTTGCCAGATGAATTTTTTATATTCAAGTTGTCAAGTGTCATGCTCGTATTCGATTTGTCCATATTATATTCTCTCATTTTCTATTTTTTAAATAAATTCAATTAGTAGATATACTTTGCATAAAAATTAGTTATAAATTTCAAATTTCTCTTTTATTCATAATATTGAATTAGAAATTAACTTAAATAAATACGATTATATACTATAAAATTGTGTTCATACTAAAATTGTTGTGATATACCAATGGGCTTGTAGCCCAGCAGTAAGGGGAGTACCATCTTACCGTGAGATGATGAGTTCGAAACTCATCACCAACATTTGACCTCAGGGTTAGCTAGGGTACGTAGGAGCCCGCCTGTTAAAGGGGGGCCCGTGCCTTGCATGAACCGAATAAAAAAAGTTTTTTTTGAAGAAGGCAAAAACCGAAGTTTCATCCGACAAATGACAACTCCTTCCTTACTATTCCATTGGATAGCCCCGAAGAAGGCCGCGTAGTATTCATACTAAAATTGTGGTAATATTTTTATAAGTTACATACAATTAGATCGTTATGCAACCTAATACAAGTCTCGTTTGGTGTTTACAAACAGAAGAGGTAAGAGGCTAAGAGCGAGCGAGAAAAAGAGTATAAATGCAATTTACATTTCACCAAAAAAGAAAAAGAGTACAAGTACGTAGCCTACTTTCATTATGAAGATTTCTACCAAGAAAAACTTTCATTATGAAGATCGATGAAGGAAGGCCAAAGAAGTGAACGTACTTGGATCTTCACATGTGGGCGGTTGCACACTTGCACGGGATGCTTCTGAATTTATTATCGAACCCTCTCGTTTGTATTTTGATTCGGTAAACACACAACAAGTAGCAGCTAGTACGTATTTTAAATGATCTTGGTGTACGTACATTGATTGCATAACTTTAATTACCCAAACATCTTCATCATCCAAAGAAAGCCATAATTTGCATGCATGGTAGCTAGGGTTTTAAAAAAATCAGATAATATATATCACACAAAAAAAACGTAACACACAAAAAAAGCTTATATATGTACGGGGAGAAGATTAGAGCAGAGTATGACCACTTTGGTTAGGAGTTTAATACAAAAAGGATTGATGGTCACATGTCCCTTGTGGGAAACCCACCGGCCATGCCATTATATTGGTGCATTTATCATGCAGCTAATACTCAGCGGACAACATTTAATTTCATTCATTGTTTACCATTACTTAATCCATAATGTTCTCCATTTCTTCAACGACACATTTGCCGAAACATGTTTTGTATCCTTAATATCTCTCGTGTATGTTAATATAAATAATTAAAATTTGATATTATTAAAGTACGCATTAATACGAATCAAACAAGATCTCACAGGACTATATATTTTCTTATACTCCCTACGTCTCATTTTATAGTTCTCGTTGTTGCTTTTGCACGAGAATTAAGGAATTGAGAGAAGTGAAGTGAAAGGGGGAGAGAATGTGAGTGAGTGTGAGTTTTTATGTAGGAGAGAGAAGATAAAAAGTGGATTTATGTGAGTTTTGAGGTAGAAAAGTGTGTAAGAAAAGATAAATGGGTGTAGTTTTTGAGGAAAAAGTATGATAAAAATGGAAAGTGAGAACTATATTTCGAGACACCCAAAATAAAAACGAGAACTATATAATGGGACGGAGGGAGTATATCAAGATAAAACGAGAAAATTCTCTTCAACCGTGAATAGTGTGCACTATTCAAAATAAGAAGAACAATATGGGACGGAGGGAGGATATCTTAATTAAGGCACAGGCGCACAGAAGTAGCACCTACAAAAAAAGGTTCAATAAGGACCTCTCTTTTTCTCCCTCTATCAATATTCAATTCACAACACTGGCCAACAAATACAGATATATAATAAGGATCCTGCTATTCCCACGCATCACACGCTATTTACACGTCAAATAGCTCGCCTAACTTAGGCGAACAACTTTAGCTCGCTTAAGTTAGGCGAGCAACACATTTTAACAAAAAAAAAGAAATTTTCAACGAAAAAATACAAAATTTGGGATTTGTAATGTTCTTTTATAAACCTTGATCGCCTAATGTAGACGAGCAATATTAGGCATGCAATAATTTAGTTTTTTTGCAAACAAAAATTGAGAAAAATAATTAAAAACATTGCTCGCCTATGTTAGGCGAGCAAAAAAAAATTAAAAAAAATTATTTTTTTAAATTTGTTTTGATAATCATGTAGAGCATTTCGATACGATTCTGTACATATAATATTTACCCAAAACGGATATCGTTTGCCCCTCCAAAAGACTAAAAAACGAAGTCCTCTAACGTAACACAGACGGCAAAAAGGCCCAATTTGGCGAAACGATGCCCTAACGATTTCGAAATGGAATGAAACTTTATTCCAATTCTTATTAGGGATATTTAACCATGTGGATAACTCCCAATCAAAACCCCTTACTTTTGAAGTAACACATCCTTTGTAAAAACCTTACTAATCATAACTCTCTAACTTAGTCGCAATATGTATAGTCTACAACATCGTTGTTTATTATGTTTGACAAAATTATATAACTTAGTGTTATTAGGCATATAAAGTTCCAAAAAGGTCTCGCTCACACAAATTGAGGCTCGAAACTATACATAAACGCTAAAAGGCCTTAAGGGGCTTTAAGGCCCAATTTGGCGAAACGATGTCGGAATGGAATGAAACTTCGTTTCAATGATTATTAGGGATATTTAACCATGTGGGTAACTTTTAATCAAAACCCCTTACTTTTGAAGTAACACATCCTTTGGAAAAATCTTACTAGTCATAACTCTCTAACTTAGTCGCAATATGTATAGTCTACAACATCGTTGTTGATTATGTTTGAAAAAATATATAACTTAGTGTTATTAGACATATAAAGTTCCAATAAGGTCTCGCTCACACAAAACGAGACTCGAAACTATACGTAAACGCTAAAAGGCCTTAATGGGCTTTAAGGCCCAATTTGGCGAAACGATGCCCTAACGATGTCGGAATGGAATGAAACTTGATTTCAATGATTATTAGGGATATTTAACCATGTGGGTAACTCCCAATCAAAACCCCTTACTTTTGAAGTAACACATCCTTTGTAAAAACTTTACTAGTCATAACTCTCTAACTTAGTCGCAATATGTATAGTCTACAACATCGTTGTTGATTATGCTTGACAAAATTATATAACTTAGTGTTATTAGGCATATAAAGTTCCAATAAGGTCTCGCTCACACAAAACGAGGCTCGAAACTATACATAAACGCTAAAAGGCTTTAAGGGGCTTTAAGACCCAATTTGGCGAAACGATGCCCTAACGATGTCGGAATGGAATGAAACTTCGTTTCAATGATTATGAGGGATATTTAACCATGTGGGTAACTTTCAATCAAAACCCCTTACTTTTGAAGTAACACATCCTTTGGAAAAATCTTACTAGTCGCAATAGGTATAGTCTACAACATCGTTGTTGATTATGTTTGAAAATTTATACAACCTACTGTTATTAGGCATATAAAGTTCCAATAAGGTCTCGCTCACACAAAACGAGGTTCGAAACTATACGTAAACGCTAAAAAGCCTAGTTGGGTATTTTGGTCTTTTGGAGGGGCAAACGATGTCCGTTTTGGATAAATTTTATATGTACAGAATCGTATCGAAATGCTCTACATGATTGTCAAAACAAATATAAAAAAATAATTTTTTAATTTTTTTTTTGCGCTCGCCTAACATAGGCGAGCAATGTTTTTTATTATTTTTTCCAAATTTTTGTTTTCAAAAAACTAAATTATTACACGGAATACACGCCTAATATTGCTCGCCTACATTAGGCGAGCAAGGTTTATAAAAAAACCATTACAAATCCCAGATTTTATAATTTTTCGCTGAAATTTTGTTTTTTTGTTAAAATGTGTTGCTGGCCTACATTAGGCGAACTAAAGTTGTGTACTTCTGGAATTTCACTTTTTTTCTATTTTATCCCTAAATTTGGTTGTTCGCCTAACTTAAGCGAGTTAAAGTTATTCGCCTAAGTTAGGCGAGCAATCTGACGTGTAAATAGCATCTGACAAGCGTGAGAATAACAGGATGCATTAAAGTTGATTGAATTTGTAATACAATGCTCAGGAAAATATAATAAGACGATCGACCAAACAAAATTGGTACCAGGGGGCTTCTCCTACTCGAACCTAAGTAACCCTACAAGATGGACCACTTGTAATTGAGTTGAGGACCAATTCGGTTAAACTTTGTTTCCTTCATCAACAATTAAGATTACATTAACAAAAAAAAACTTCATGAGAGTTAATTTATGAGTATAGTAATTAGCAACAACGATGGCTCGTGTTTTTTTGGGTCCATACCAACCGTGGCTCGTTAAAGTCCATTCATATCATTTCACAAAACGTGCAAAATAAAATATTAACGTGACCCGAATCCGACAACAATGGTAGTGGGCCCACACGCAACAGACGGTCCATATTAATAGCTTGGGCCTGCAATAGAAGCTGGCTGTATGGGCCCAAAATATTTTGTCAAAGTGGAAGCTAGCAAAACGCCGTCGTATTGCACGTTGGAAACAAAATCCAGGGAAATGGGACGAAAAACGTAGGGCTGTTAAATAAGCCGGGTTCATGTTAATACGTTCTTATAGATTGTTTCCTTCACTACGACAACTTTACTTATATGGTTGCAAATTGTTCGATTGCTACATCTGATGGTGCTCACCATTCTTGTTTCTTCCATCTATAAAGACTTTGTGACTTTCATGGTATTTTCCATGATACTCCACAATCAAATTCATAGCTGGCTTATCGAAAGCGATTACTTTTACCATCTATCACTCAGTATATCTATCTTTATTACCATGATTCAGTTGATTCAATATTCCGCGTTGGGTTCTGTTAAGCGTTTTATCTGAAGTTCGACTTTTGTTGGAAATGTATAGTATACTGCTTCGAGTGACAGTATCACTATGGTTTAGATGTTTATCGACTTTGGTGACGGAACCATGCAATCAAGACAACGAATAATTTATCTCTCTGTTCCATCTCTTTGTTCACATGATAGCAGTTTGCTTGAATTTGTAAGCTCTGCTATTGAGATTCTATAATCCTGGATTTTGAATATTGGTTTCTTAATTCTTATGTTGCCCATGTGATGAAGTATGTATATCGATATCAAGTCTCAACAATAGCGTTTACATAGGCCCAGTTAGCAATGTTTTGTTCAAGCATCGTTATGGGAAATGGCTTTTTGGGGCTTTCGAATTGTGCCCAGTCCAAATTAATAAGCCCGTTTACAGATATACATGACTATTTAGCATGTCTTTTATTTGGGCCAGGAAATTGAACAAGCCCTCGGTAACATTGCTATTCTTTTTCTTACTTTTTCGTTGTTGTTGTTGAAGGTTAATTCTCGAGTTTAATACGATGTCAGATAACAACTTCTGATCATCCGATTGAAAAGTCTCGTAAAAGATCGAGTAGTTGTAAAATAGGCTCGGCGTAAGTAAGACAAATCTCAGAGGTTTGTTATAATAATCAGATATCATATTACACTGGAGAATAATCTTTGATAAAATTAGTGTTGATGCCAGAAACAATGCAATTCTGTTTTCTTTTATTGATTAAGTAAGTTAAATAACATGCATCACATTTCTCAGTTTTTTCCAAAGAATCATTTCACCTAAAAAGGGATTTGAAAGTTGGATTTATTAAACTCTTTTGTTATAATGATGTACAATTTGTTTTGCTTCTAAATTTCAAAGCTTAATTCCATGTCGGTATAGTAGATAGCAGTAGAAAGAGCAATTGGGTTACGCAATGGGCACACGTTTTTGATCTTTCGAGCGTTGTCATCTTGTTTGTGAGCAGAACTGACGTTGGGATATTATTCTTCGCTTGTAATAATACTATTAGTGAGTGACAAACTTATCTTATTATCCCTATAATTAGTTGTTCTTATCTGTAAACTAATGATTCAAACATACTCTCTTCGTGCGTGGATGAAACGTGGCTTATATAGTGGGACAGAGGTTGGTAAGAATTTAAAGCAGTGTAGTAGTAGATGCATTGATAATAACACGTGTGAATAGTTGTGTGTATAGTTGACACGTGTGGTGTGTTACTTACCCCATATTAACATGTGTTCAGCAGCTTTATGATCCCGTGAGAAATGATAAAACCAAACCGCGTGATTTAATTGCTGGACCCACCCCGGTTTATATAATATATACTCCGTGACTTCTTCTCCTCCAAGCAACGAGCGTGAATCACACGCCCATCAGAGGACAAGTTGAGTCCACACCGGCGCGTGGGTTTCACACCCGACTACCACGTTGCTTCGGGGTATTTTAGTCATTTAACTATCAGGGAAAATAATGAACCAAATTATCATGTCCAATGTGTGGGTTTTGGGAACTGTGGTGGTAATGATATTTATTCATTACCGAGTTTATATGTAAATTTAAATTACCCTATTAATTTGTTATAATCCTAGGTGGTATCGTATTTTTATTTCTCCATTAAAGATGTTTTAAGTAAAATCTCTAGATTAAGTTTTTCTCTAACGGCTTGTATCACTAGTTTTGTATCAATTACATGTGTCAACATCTTACATGCTTGTTTCTTGAATTGTTTGATTAAAGTTTCTCCGTTCGTTACGGACGCGAAGATTGAAGACGACGAGTGCTATTTTGTAAGAATTAACACGCCCCATCACTATTTGCCTTAAATTTCGTCATAATTTAGTCTGGAGTATGCTTGGCGATATCTGTAACGTGAGTTTAGAGTGGTTGCGCAAAAAGACGTGTCTTTTGGGTTTAGGGTACAATATTATCCCTTATAGAGAAGTGATGAGTGATGCTCTCCGTTTTTTTGTCCAGGGTTATTACGAACTGTTCAGAGCTAGCCACACAACTAATGTTAATGTACATGCTCAAGAGTGTAGGAGTTTTGTTAAATGTCAAGATTTTTTTTTTGAAATCTTATATACAAAATATTGTAATTATCACATACAGTATTTTAGATTATTATAGTACTTTGTAAAGCAAACTAGACACCTTGGTTTTCCTCGTGTTTGTACTTTGTAGAGTGCACAGTGGAGGTATATAATTATATAAAGGATAGAGTTGTTAAGGTATTGTATTGAGTTGTATCTAATATGATCGAGTGGGCAAAAAGAAATATCAAATAAAAAAGCTCAACTCATTAAAATAAGAGGGACAAGAAGAACAGTATGGATCATGAATGCTTGATTAAGGTATATACTCCGTATTTAACTTTTGAATTATTGGTTGCCTTAGATTCCACTCAATTATATATCCATTCTGTAGTACATGTTTAGTGTATGTAGCAATCCCGCGAATAGCTTAGATATTTGTTTGCTAAGTTATTTGGTTTAGATTTTGGTTATTTAATGTAGATTTGAACCTGCGTGAAACTAAAAACTTCCCCATGTCGACGGTCAATTATCTGAGTTCTATTAATGGCGACTATAATATATTAGGGGTACCTAATCTATATATTAAAAATACCAATCTTGCCAAACCATGTGCAACATAAGGTGCAGTGGGATAACATATAAATTTCTGTAGGGCTTTTAGCCTTTTGGCACCGTGAATAGCTTTTCTGCCTATAAATTACTAGTTTAATTGATGATAAATTAATCATGTAGCGCGCAGTATTAGGAGTAGTTAGAAGCTAGTAGTGACAGCTAATTATTGAACATGTTCTATACTCGGTATTATGCATAAATTAAGGCCCTTGCTAAATACCGCCCGGGCGTTTTCTAAATAACGCCCGGTCTCTCGCGTTCTGCGAGAGAGCGTATCCTCGCAGAACGCGAGGATGCGTCACCTCGCAGAACGCGAGGGTGGTTTTTCCCTATAAAAGGGGAAAAACCCTACTCGGCCCATTTTTTACCTCACACACAATTTTCTACCGCCGCCTCTCACCATCTCTCTCGGTTCAAACTAGTTTTTCTTCCTCTTTTCACTACAAATCTCCATATAAGGTATGTTTCTTATACTCTTATGCTTTGTAATGTTGTTTCTAGATGAATATATGTTGTTAGTATAGGAAATTGCATATTATATGATGTTTTGATATTGAATGTTGATTTAGAAATGGTTGTATAATGGATGAAAGATGATGATTTTGAATTATGGTGGATGAGTGGATGTTGATTTTGAATTTTCGCCTGAAATTCTCGCCGGAAACTCATGATAATGCAAATTGACGCAGAACGCTACACCCCTCGCAGAACGCGAGGGTCATGGTACTCGCAGAACGCGAGGTCATGCCCTTCGCAGAACGCGAGAGTCATGCTGATCTGCTACTATGATTATAAGCATTGTTGTTGTTTGTATAGATTATGAATTTGATTGAGTATGTAACTATAATTTGGTCAGGTTTGTGATTATACAGATGTCCAATTCCAATCAAGAATCTGATATTTCTGATATTAGTACGGTGTCTAGCATTGGAGACAACTTTGATATGCTTGAACGGGAGAGACTTGAACGGGAGAGACAAGAACGTGAGCGACGTGAACGGGAGAGACAAGAACGTCAAAGGGAGAGAGGGGAACCATCCACTAGACCAAGGATGACCGCACGAGAATTCAGGAACCTCTTCAGGCCGTTCAACCCTCGTCGTTAGATCTTTCTTTTGAAAATTTATCGACCTTCTTTGTTTGCTTGTTCCGTTTAATGTTGTTTGTTTAGAATTACTTATTATGTTGAACCTTATTATGTTGCACCTTTGAAGTGTTGAACCTTATTATATTTCTTTATTTATATGGTGTGTCATACATATTGCGACCTCGTTCGGTTTTCAAACTAGGTTTCACTTCCAAAGGAAGAAATCTTAATTTCAAGTTACACACATGATCAAATAGACATTATAAGGATTGAAACAAAGTTTCATTCCATTTCGATAAAGTTTCGATGACGTTTTTGCCGAATTGGGCTTTATCGCCTTAAAAAAGACACTAAAAATGTGTTATTTTGCACACTTAACTACAATGCTTCTGTTAATACGCTTTAATGTGCATCCTCGCGTTTCCTAAATAACGCACCCTCGCAGAACGCGAGAGTGCGTTACCTCGCAGAACGCGAGGGTGCGTCACCTCGCAGAACGCGAGGGTGTTTTTTCCCTATAAAAGGGGAAAAACCCTACTCGGCCCATTTTTTACATCACACACAATTTTCTACCGCCGCCTCTCACCATCTCTCTCGTTTCAACCTACTTCTTCTTCCTCTTTTCACTACAAATCTCCATATAAGGTATGTTTCTTATACTCTTATGCTTTTTAATGTTGTTTCTAGATGAATATATGTTGTTAGTATAGGAAATTGCATATTATATAATGTTTTGATATTGAATGTTGATTTAGAAATGGTTGTATAATGGATGAAAGATGATGATTTTGAATTATGGTGGATGAGTGGATGTTGTTTAATGTTGAAATTCATTAGGGTTAGGGTTTTTGATTAGGGTTGTTGATTTTATTTAGGGTTTTGATGTTTATTTGGTAATTTACTTAAATTGATAGGTATTTTAGCTAAAATATTGAATTTTCGCCGGATAATCTCGCTGGAAACTGTTGCCGGAAACTCATTATAGTGCAAATTGACGCAGAACGCGTCGCGTTCTGCGAGGGTCATGGCACTCGCAGAACGCGAGTGTCATGGTACTCGCAGAACGCGAGGAATTGACATAAGAGGAAATTCTTTCCTCTTCTGCAGATTTTTATTATATACTGATTTTACTTTATATAATGTTATATTTATATACTGATTCTACTTTACATTTTTTTAGGTAATGGATCTTCCTGGACGTTCAACCCGTCGAAGAAATAGGAACGCTGTGAGAGAAAATCCACCGGTTGAAAATGCAAAAGGGAAAAGGAGAGCAAAGAATACAACACCGGTAGAGCTCTTCCCCGAGGGGCTCCCCGACGTTGATTATCGCCCCATAGAGCGGTACAGTGGTGTCCATAGTAGAGGAAGGTAAGTGTAGTTAGCACTTTTTCCCACCGTTACGAACACTATGTTGAATGTGGATGCCACAAGGCATCCCATTTCCGGGGTAGCTAGCCAGTGATCTTCTGGAGCCCTTCCTATTCCTTCCCATGTAAGTTGGTGTAAAGCGCTCTCCAAAGTTGGTTGTTGTGGAGGTCCAATCCAAGTTCCTTGAACTAGGTGCCAAATCTCTTTGACCTTAGCTATCATCAAATCTCTTACTTCCCTCCATAAGTGTTGGTTGTCATGCAATTCATGAGCTATTGCTCTAAATCCACAATTTCCATCTCCATTTACCTCAAACCAACCATTCACATGGGTGCGCATTGACGCGGGTATGTGAGACTTGTACTTGCCAATCACCTTAATCTTTGGTTTCTTGAATGTTTCAGAATTAGAAGCATTTTTTTGCTTCTTTGGGGGTGTTTCTTCCAAATCTCTAGCATCCATCTCAACATTAGTGTGCTCCCATGCAGACGGTCTTCTTTGCGTTGACCTAGGTTGTTTGTTAGGAGCTCCGACTGGACGACCTCCGGTGTGCTTTGAAATGGCCGGCTCTTTTAGAGGAGTATTTACTTTCCCAATGTCTAAAACAGTTTGTGCACACTTTTCTTGATCATGGGGGCACAATTTCGGAAACGTTTCCTCATAGAAAGTCTGAAAAAGACGCCTTGCCACCTTACTCTTAACTTCCAGTATGCCGGGAACATCAACTTCTTCCAAACTCAAAGTACTCCAGAAAGGGTGCAACTCTGATACTCTTAGTGGTCTTTGCTCCTTCCAATGTCTTACAATCTGATGAACACACATCAACCCATCTCTAATCTTGATCCCGCAGCTACAAAACATATTAAAGTGCGCACCTAATCTCTCCCCCTTCGTGTATTCCTTAAGCAAAAATTCTATGCATTTGTAAGAGACTTTGAACTTCAAGACTTTAAACAAGTCGGCCCCTTCAACAACTGTGAAGCTCTTATTCAAACTCTCGGTGAAAGACACATTAATCTCCTTAAGTTGGTTCTCCGCCATTGTTTTGTATTCTTTGAACATTGTGTCTAGCCTAGCATTTCCACTTGACAAGTATGACTTAAGACATGAATGTGCTCCTTCAACTCTAAAATGTTCGAAAAACAATAAAATGCAAATACAAATCAGAACCTGTGGATCCTTCTGTAATGTGTAACTCCTCGCGTTCTGCGAGGTGTGTACACCTCGCGTTCTGCGAGTTCATACATTGTTCCAGGATCTTTGCATTCGAAAATGCATCAACACTGAATCAACGAATTTACTCGCGTTCTGCGATGTGGTATGCACTCGCGTTCTGCGAGGTGTGCATTACAGAAGCTCTTTTTATCATATGTAGAAGGTAGACATAAATAACAGAACATACCTGTTTGTCGTGTTATTCCCGAGAGTGAAGACATTATCCGTCCATGCTGAAACAAGTCTTTCTTTGTAACGGTTTAGCCAATTCGTTCTCACGTACTTCAATACGGCTGGATAAGCTCGCCATTCGTCCTCAAGTTTCTTCAAAGTACTCTTGTAATCTTCTTCAGTGGTTTGTTCGAACACGTTATAATAATCATTTGAAATATGAACCCCCAATGCTTGTGTGCCCATAGCTATCTTGGCTCTCGCCTCTATGTTCTTCCTTACATGTCGCCTACATAAGAGAAACTTTGCATTTGGCCATAACTTGTCTGTTGCATTCATAAGAGCCATCTCACGGTCAGTGACGAAGCAAGTAGGCGATGCTCCTATTCTCAAATACATCGTCTGCAGCTGCTGCAACGCCCATAAATAACTATCCTCGCTCTCAGCCTCTAACCATACCCCGCACACAACAAAATTCTTCCATGTAGAAGTCAAACCGACTATCTCCAGGAAGGGAACATTGTACCTGGAACCAAAATACAGTAAGATAAATACAACATAAAAACAGAATGATAAATACTTACCTGTTCGTGCTATAAGTCGAGTCCATCAAAAGGACATATGGAAACGCCTTTAAGAGTTTCATTGATTCGGGGCTAGCAAAGAACAAGTCGCCTATTAACGAAGGGTTCGTTGCACTTGGCCTATACTCCATGAAGTAGTTGCTCTCTTTGCATTGGTGAAAGAATTCTTGAACCACGGTTCTACCTTCCATTTCCTCTTCCCTTATATGTCTTACCAAATTGTACACTTGGTTCTTCTTTGTGCAACTTCCGGGATCCTTGTTTATCTCAGTGTAAATCTGATTTGGAGAACAATGTGAAAGTACCATCTCACGAACCTTTTTCTTTTGATCCGGGGTTGGCCTCCCGGCAAATGCATTCCCGACCAAACTATCTCCAATAGGATGGTTGTGCAAACCACAAACAACCACTAATCTCCAATTCTCTTCAACCCGGTTCTCCATGAGCTTCAACTGAAATTTACACCCCGTTTTCTTGCTCTTTGTGTTTGATCTAACACCGACACCTTTAGGCCTATGGCTTCCCCCTTTCTCACAAATGATTTGAATCTTACCACTTTGCCCCAGTTTAGCTGGTACAGTCCTTCCAATAGAGATCATAAACTTGTGTTGCTTTGCAACATTCAAAGCCCACAAATGACCAATCTCCTTAGAGGCAAACACTTGCTCCGTAGTGAAATATTCCGAATAATCCCTAGAAACAACCTCTTCCTCACATACGGGACTATCAAACTTTGGTGCAGTGCGTAAAGAGGGAAGAAAACACATCTCCTCTCCTACGTTTGTTGGTGGGTTAGCAAATTGTGAATGAAACGCATCATAGCTTGATGGCACCTCATATGTACATGGCAATTCACAAGTAGATGGCACGGGCAACTCATAAGTAGATGGCACATGTTGTTCATATAAAGATGGTTGATGATAATATCCAAAGTCGTCAATCCCTAAATCAAATGACGGTGGCGAAACGGGCACCGTATTCCGCGAGGGGTAGGTGTAGTCATTCAACTGGATTGCATTCAATCCAGTGAACAAAGAAAAATTCACCTATACACAATGCTTCTGTTAATACTCTGTAATGTGCAACTTCTCGCGTTCTGCGAGGGAGGCACTTCTCGCAGAACGCGAGTGGCTTCCTCTCGCAGAACGCGAGAAGTTGCTATTTCCTGAAACTAGTTACTGAACGGGATAATTTAACATAACATGAGTTCCTACATTCAAAACCATAAAAACCCTAAAAACATGAACACATCTAAGTTTTTGACATTATATGCAAAAGGCATCTCTTCAACACTTACCACTACTACTAGATTTAACATGAAATACAACATAATAAGTTCATTTTAGCTCTTAATGGTGCAAAACAAATTAAAATTCAAAAATTAAGTAAGAACATTACCTCATTTGAATGGTAACTTGATGAACCACCATCTTCATTCCCTCCTTTGTTGAATTCCTCTTCATCTTCCATTATTTTAGGTGTTTTTAGAGTGTTTTGAAGTTTTAAGGTTTTGAAAATGGGTTTTAATGGAGGGTGAAAGAGGTGAAAGATGATAAAAAGAGGTGTTAGGGTAGGGTTAATAGGTGTTACGGAATACTTAAAATAAGGGGGTAGTTATTATAGTTAGGTGGGGACAAAACATGTAGTAATGGCGCACAACAACGTCAATCTGACATGCTAAGCTCGCGTTCTGCGAGGGACGTGACACTCGCGTTCTGCGAGGACACGTGCACTCGCAGAACGCGAGATTAGCATGCATGTAATTAACCTAATTTTTTGCTAATCTCGCAGAACGCGAGTGTACGTGTCCTCGCAGAACGCGAGTGACCCGGCGTTGTTTGAATAAAGTGCCGGGCGGTATATAAGAATCCTGTAAATTAAGTAAATTGAACTGCCGATGGACGATCAATGTTTCTTATACATTTCACTAACCAATAATAATACTCCCTCCGTCCCCTAATGTTCTTCCCATGTCAAATTTGTGCACTATTCACAATTTACTAGATTGTTTCCAATTCGTAAGAATAAATATGGTCATATGAAATCTTGTTTTGTTCGTCTCATTGAGTACTTTACAAATATCAAATTTTTATAAATTTTAAAAATATATAATAAGTGATATTAACGATGTAAAACGTATCTCGACAAACGTGTCCAAGTAAAATGAGAAGAACATTGAGGGACGAAGGGAGGAGTAGAATAATAATAATAAGGTAAGTAAAGTAAATTGAAGGAAGAAATATATGAGTGGCGGGAATCTCGTGAATACTGCAATGTGGGTGTTGAAGTGTTGTTGAAGGCTGTGTTTGTTTATTACGAGTCACATGCTTCTCCTTTTCTCGCACATTTTTAGTCACGTACATTGACACGTGTTTCTACTCATAACATAAATCATGCAATACACTTACTTACTTACACCTCTTTTTTAATACTTTATACGTAAATATTAGTAATATTTAGTCACCTCCTTCGTGAATCGATCGACCAAGTGTAACCCTACATAAAACAACACACTAAATGATTTTAATTGCCAAAAAATCCGCAACAAAATACAGTACTGCGGTAAACATCGCCGTAGATCTTTGTTTCCATAAAAAGGATCATTGAAATGGACTCCTATAAGCAAGTAAAATGTTGAAATTAGGCTTAAATAGTCGCACATTTCACATATGCACGTCATTAACTTAGTAAATTGATCAATAGTAGGAAATGACAATTCTAGCCCTGGTTAATTTCGTCAACTAGGGCGAAATTTCTAAACCACGGTCTACCATCTGATTTGATACTTTGGTTTTTAGGGTGAGTAAATCCGTCCCTAATTGTTCTTCTTATCTCTAATTTTTACACTATTTACAATTTAATACAATTTGCTAGATTATTCTCAATCTATAAGAACAAACATACTCATGCGAGATCTTGTTTTGTTCGTCTCATTGAGTACTTTAACAATATCAAAATTTTATAATTTTTAAAAAGATATAATAAGAGATATTAACGACGCAAAACGTGTCTCGTCAAATATGTGAAAGGACGGAAGGAACAGCATGGAGAACATAATAAAATTTGCCAAACACCCTGAAATTCTGGCATTCTTTAATCTTGCCCTTTTCAGCTTCTCTTCTTCTTCCTCTCTTCAAACCCTTTCGGTTTTGCTGAAAACAAAGCAAAGTACACACAACCCTCTGTTCTTCTCTCCTTCTCCAATTGTTCCTTTTCATTAACAATTCGTCAATTCAAGAAAAAGGATCATTCACCGACAATCCGAGGAGCTGGATGTGGGTTTGTTTCCCCACCCAAAACTGATACAATCCGGCAATTTTGTAAGTGATTCTTCTTCCTTTCAAGATCTAGGAGGAGAAACGGGGAAATTTTATAAAGCATGTTGTTCAATGTACTGGAATTTGTATTGTTGCTTCTTGATGAATTTGTTATTGGTGTCTTCTGTTGTTTCCGTGTTGTGAGAGAATATTTGTTGTTGAATTTATAGATGTCAGGTACAAAGGAAGGGATTAGAATGGGAGGCTTAATGTGGAACGATGAGGAAGATTCCATTGTTGCTTCTGTTTTAGGTAGCAAGGCTTATGAGTACTTGATGTCCAGCTCAGTCATGGCTGATACCTTGCTGGTCAGTGTTGACACCAATGAGAACGTTCATCCCCGGCTTTCGGACCTCGTCGAGAGGCCGAATTCCTGGAATTTCAGCTGGAACTATGCCTTCTTCTGGCAAATTTCGCAGTCGAGGTCCGGGGATTTGATCCTGGGGTGGGGAGATGGATCTTGCAGGGAGCCTAAGGAGGCTGAGGAGTCTGAGGCAACAAGGATTCTCAGTTTTAGGCTTGAAGATGAAGGTCAACAGAGGATGAAGAAGAAGGTGCTTCAGAAATTGAATGTGTTGTTTGGCTGTTCGGATGACGATTATTTGGCTTGCAGGTTGGATAGGGTTACTGATATGGAAATGCTGTTCCTTGTGTCAATGTATTTCTCCTACCCTAAAGGGCAAGGAGGTCCTGGGAATTGCTTCATGTCGGGGAAGCACGTATGGGTGTCGGATTTGCTGAAGTCCAACTCCGATTATTGTGTGAGGTCGTTTCTTGCAAAGTCGGCTGCTATTCAGACCGTTGTTTTGATCCCTACAGACTTTGGAGTGGTTGAATTAGGGTCTGTAAGGTCGGTACCAGAAAATCTGGAGATCGTGCAGAATGTGAAGTATGCTTTCTCGTCTTCAATGCTCGTTAGGGCTAATAAGGCAAGTGTAGCCCTCCCTGTTGTGAATGAGAAGGAGGATGGAAATGCTGCTCTAAATTCGTTCCCCAATTTGGGCGTGAGTGGGACGGTAATTAACAATGCTCCGAAGATTTTTGGGCAGAATCTGAACGTGGTTCGTCCTCAGTTTAGGGAAAAGCTTGCGGTTAGAAAGATGGATGATAGGCGATGGGACCCATCCACTAACGGTACTAAGCTTTCCTTTTCGGTTTTGAGCCCGAAAAATGGTGTTCAATCTACCGGTTGGTCACAAGGTCAAGGCGGTTCAGAAATATATAACGGTAATGCACTCGCTCCAGGAAACAGCTTGCAGGGATATAGTGCGAACGGTGTAAGGGAAGGATTTCAGGGTAATAGTGCGTTCAAACAACAAAAGCCGACAGCACGAATGGAGATTGATTTCACAGGGGCAACATCAAAGCCTTGTGTCACATCCAGGCCAATGAACGTTGATTCTGAGAGTTCAGAGGTGAGGCAAGGTCCAGTGGATGACGGAAAGCCAAGGAAACGAGGCCGAAAACCGGCCAATGGAAGAGAAGAGCCACTAAACCATGTGGAGGCAGAAAGAGCACGTAGAGAGAAGCTCAACCAGCGGTTTTACGCCCTTCGAGCTGTTGTCCCCAATATCTCTAAAATGGATAAAGCCTCTTTGCTTGGTGATGCTATTTCTTACATAACAGAGCTGCAAAGCAAATTGAAGGAATTGGAAGCAGATAAAACTGGGGAGGGATCCACATCAGAGGCAGCTAATTCGACTTATGATGTCCAATATCAGATTCCAGAAGTTGACATTGAAGCTGTCAATTGTGATTTAGTTCTAAGAGTTACAAGCCATTTAGACGTGCACCCCGTAGGGAAAGTAATCAATGCATTGAAAGAAGCAGATGTCAATGTGATTGATTCCAGACTTGCAGCTGGAGCTGACACTGTTCTTCATAGATTTGCTATCAAGTCCCATGGATCTGAGCAGCTAACAAAGGAAGGATTAGTTGCAGCATTCACTCGCAAATCCAACTCCTCAAATTCTTCGCGAGCTCCATCATCAGCTGGATGACTTGAGCTGGTATTTTGTATTCCTTTTTTCTTACTCTTTTCTACTAAGGTAGCAACTAGGAAAAGGACCATGTGGTTCTTACTCTTCACAAAAGAAAAAAGCTGTGCAGAGTTCCTTATAGATTTTTAGACATAATAATGAGCTATTAATTAGGGATTAGGGCAGCACATTTCTTTTGTTTGTTTATAGTATACCATTTCCTCCATAAGATGTATTCTTGCAAGAGAATCGCGCACTTGTGCCTTCTGAATCATTATAAAAAAAATTACAGTACAATTTTTCCTTGCTCATCTTCAATCAACTACAGATAATCTCTATGAGTTGCTGTATATCTTTTCTTTGCTCATCCCTTTTTTGGCACTTAATTGACATGCAGTTCATGTTGTCTGTTGGTTATCCTGCCATTGCAGTACTACCAGATTCCCATGCTTTTCATGTGAGTTTGGGTGCATTCAAAATTCCTTGTACAGTGCACACCATGATTGTGACACAATAAATCCTTAAACATCACTGAATGATGACATTCAAAGAGTGGTTCAGCTTTCTGAGTTGCATTCCTTTACGCATAACTCCAATACCATATTTTCTACAGTACGGAGTAGATTTTTTCTTCTTCTGACATTGGACTTTGTGGTGCTGATTGAAAGATTCAGTGTTCCTTCTTTTTAACGTGCTGTCTATATAATGAATCATTTGAATGTAGACATTTGCTGTTTATAGTATTATCTATCTATCTATCTCTATATAATAATCTATTTATCTATGGCTTTGCAAAAGTAATGGTTTTTTGTATTGGGCCCAAACATTCAATTTCGGGCCTGATGATGGTAATGAGCTCATAAGTTTGACAATTTCTGTTTCTCTCCTCAAGTTTCCTGGACCGCCTTTCTCGCCTTTACTCCAGCCGTTCAATGTCTTCTGACTTCCTTCCCCTTGCGTTTCCCCCTTTCATATCCCCAGCCATTTATGTATCCTCATAGACTTTATCGATTGATAGTTTCGGTTTTTCGTTGAGCGTTTATGGCGTATGTCTTTTCGATTTCTTTTTGGGCATGTTGACTTACATTGTGCGAGGAGGAGAAGAAACGGCGATGATTGCTCAAAAACCAAAGGTTGAAGTTGAGAAGATGAGAAAGCTTTTTCTTTCTCAGGTTAGAGACCTTCCACTGTTTGGTCTTCAGCGTCTTTATTGCATTTGACGCGTGAAACCATTAAATGCCTAAATCTAAACCCTATATTTTCCATCCTTTACTCCTATCAGCAGCCGAATCACACAGTTGTCTCTCCTATCATCTCTACCCGAGGTTGAGGAAGGAACGACGACAGATCAACGACGAAATCAACTGGAGAGAGTGAGTCGAAGAGCGCCTCATTCAGAAGCCTACGAAGAGGTACACTTCTTGGATTGAGGAGCTCAATCTCGACACTCTGAGTCAGCCTCAGATGGAGAAGGTGCCATGGAAGATGAATCTGATTCAGACCTTAACCTTGGAGGAAGCCCTTTGCCATGTGTGTCGCTGATCTTAAACTTAGATCCGTGCTGGCATTGCTAGCCGTCGTAGTCACCTGAGAAGAAGTAAGTGGGTCCCTCTTTTGTGAGGGGTATACCGACTGTTATTGGGTAAACGGCCGTTGAAAATGGGTCTGAATTTGACCATTCTGTTAAGTCGTCTCCGGTGTAGTCGCATGATTTGTATGAGGTTATGTTGTAGGCTTGGACTACTGAGTGATTGTTGTCTGTGTTGAAAACTGCACAAGGAACAACAAGATTTATGCAATTGGTGATTTGAATTGACGTTATTAGGGTTTGTAAAGAGAGAACTTACGGAGGAAGTCGCCTAAGGAGAAGGTTTTGTCAGCAACCAATTGGTAATCTGCATCAGGTTTTTCACGAGACTGTCATACCAGGCTAAGGAGTCACCAACTACGTTTCCTCCCTTATCATACATGTACCCTCAGCGGCTTAGCTCCATATACCTCTTTCAGACTCGGCGGAGATATTTGCAAGAGATAAAGCACGGAAAAGCCCAAAGCTTCGAAATTCTTCGTCTCCGTTTTACTGGTAATTCCTGTTTCTTCTCTTCCCTGATATCATTGAATCCTATGTGCTATCTTGAATCTTGATCGATTTAGGTTAGTTTTTGCTCAAATTTTTGTTGTTTTGATATGCTTTAGTTTATATGAGCTCTTCGGTGAGGACGATTGGAGATTGTTGAGCTGTTCGGTGAGGAAGATTGGATATTGTTCTCTGTTTTTTCGTGTTAAGATGACCAGCTCCTAGCACTTTTTTTAATTCATGATTCTCCTTTTGTCTGAATTAAGTTTGTGTTGTGTATAATTTATTAGACAAAAGAGCGATTTTCTTAATAGAATTGTATGGTAATCATCTTAGGAGCTTGACTGTAATTTAATCTATGGTGGCTATTAGCATGCTATAGGACATTGACCTACTTCAAAGTCAGAAACATCAAGCCTTTTCTTTCGAAAGTTTGGGATTTGCTATTATGATGATGGCTTGGAAGGATTAGTGTCTTAGGGTTCTTTGTACAGTAGAGCTACACAGAGAGTTCATAGTTCAGTTTAAGCTGTTAAATGCCTTTATTCTTTGCACTTTCTAATGACTGGATGCGTTTCCAAATTTCATCAACAACTACTTACAGTAGTTGTTGGTTTACTTTATAGCTGAACTGCAAATGAACATGCGCAAAATCGCTCTGGTGCGCAATGCCTTCATTTTCTTTTACTTCAGGTTCAGTTCGAACTCATGATTTTTAGAAACCCTAACTCTCACGCTTCAAGCTTAGTTTTTGATTTCTATATCTTATGGTGAAGATTTTATCCGACTATATAAGCTTATTTGGTTTACATGTCGAATTGTGTTAGATTTCATTAAGCCAGGGCACGCTCAATATACTTATCGACGTGCTAATAGGTATGGATTCGCGATCATCAAATTTCATTATACTGATTTTGTAAAGTTAATTTGGTTAAATTTCAGTGGCGAAACGATTGAATATTTGAATATGATGTTTATGCTTCAAAAATTGGAACCAATGGTGTTATAGAGGAACCTGTGTTAAGCAGTTCAATCATACAAAGCTGAGCAAGCCTTATTAAGGCATCACAACACATGTTGATAATGAAGAGCAAACAATTGATTGTTGGTGCTTCTCTCCAAGCCTTCAATTAATTTATTGTTTTTGCTCTTCCAGGTAATCTCTTCCCAATTGTAAATTTGATCACACCTTAGCATTTATAATTTCTTTGGAGTTTGGAGTTTGGAGTTTGGAGTTTGGAGTTTGGAGCTGGTTATTTTCCAATTCTTTAAAGTAGATCAGTTGTGATTTTTCTTCGCTTCACAACACAAATGCAGGAATAATGGACACCCCATTCAGTTTATCCAAAGACAACATAAACTTCAACTTGCAACCAATCATTGTGGTATTATATTTCTTATTGCTCACGTATTGTGTTATAAATCAAGAATTCCCTTCCCTCTAATCCCTTTCCACTTCCAGAATCAAGGAATAGTTGGTGTCTCATTGGTGGTGGTTGTATTCAAAACCTCTACTCCGCAGAGAGTTTTCTACCACAGGAGATTTTAGGAGAGAGAAATGGAGGCGGAGGGAGCGGCAGGGAGGCGGAAACCGCCAAGGCTGAGGAGGCCATTGGTGGCTCCGTGGTGTTTTTTACTCAAGGTAATACTTCTATTTTGACACTGCATTAATCATATTAATATGCACAAGGATGACTAGGCGATAAAAATACTGCTTTATATGTTTGTTCACGGCTACGTTTGACAATTTGTTAATATGTTGTTGAGTACTCATTCATGGCATTTTCCTGTGTGATTATTGTAAATAATATGTGCATAGTGGTTTTCCAGTACTCAGCTTATGGTTGAGATCTTGCTGTTCTTTTTGGTTCTTTTGTAATCTGTTAATTAGATTCTGCAAAATATGCATGTAAAACTTCCAAAAGGAATGAAATCAAGTTCCTTATTGTAATTTCTGTTGAGTTACCACTAGAGAAAAAGGATGATCAATAATACCAAGTAAAAGATTAAAGTTTTTTATTGCAAATATGTTTCTGATGTGGTGTTTATATTGTTTTGTTTCTAGGATGATATTATACAACCATCTTTGGTCTATTTTCACCCCAACTTGCTGTTTGAAATTTTTTCATTTTTATAGTCCTGTATATTAGCTTTATTAAAATGGATTTTAAAGACGAAGGTTGCTTTAATAGACATTTGTAAAAGGGGGTCTAGGATGCTTTTAATTTGATGAAGGACGACGTCACCATTTCTGGCTTGCTGGCCTTGAATGCACAATTTCTCTCAAATGTGAGAATTCTATATGCTGAAATAAGCACACAATACTTCTGAGGCTGTATAGCTGCTCTTAGTCTTAAAAGCAGGAATACAACCTCAATACGCAGATGGTCTATATAGTAGAGATTACAAGAGATAATGCTGAAAGGAAATTGCAATAATAAATACAATAAATCAATTATTCTAACAGAATGCTCTCATTGGTCTTCTTCTTACAGTTTCAAGTTTTCATGCCATTCATGTGGGGAAAGAGATCTTATGAACTTGTAAGGTAATACAATTGGAGCGTCCTTGGTCGGGGCTTATCCGATGCAATGGTGTGTCTTTGTTTTTTTCATTGATTTAAATTTTACTGTGGCCTGTATTTTCTGTTATTTGTTCGTAACATCCATGATTGCATACATCTAGATATCTGTAGTCTCTGTTCATGTTAATAGAATTAGTAGTATGACTTACTTATTTTTTAGAGGTTGTTTGAATCTGCTTCCTTAGGCTTCCCATTCACGTGCTACCTTTCCTTTTTACTTGGCCAAAAAAATTTAGTTTCATTTGTTACATGTAGAGGAATAGTATGAAAATTTAGGGCTAGATGATGGTATCTACCAAGCAATTGACATTTATCTCAAGGTTAATCTTTTTCTTCTAAGTATCTCTTAACTAATTAATTGATCATTTCAAAATATGGAAACTGACAACACACTGCAATTTCTGACTTCCCTCATGAAACTTGACTTAAAAAAGTTTTCACTGCATATATCTTGCTAATCATGTTCCAGGTATGGTTATGAAATACTAATCAAATTTTGAACCAATGAACTGCAGGCACATCCATGGCGAACAGACTCAGAGAAGGAGCAAGTATGAAGGCTAATGAACTGTCAGAAGCTGTCATTAGAAGCTTCCACTCATGCAGCTCAGAATCAGAGGCTTCCATTCCGTGCCATCGTCCAAGTCCTCTACTTTGAACAACTCCGTCTACGCACGTCCATAGCCAGCTGCTTTTTCGTCTCCTAAAATCTCGATAAGGCCAACCCGACAGCCCAAGAACGCCACATCATGGACTGCTCCACCGAGTTAGGGCCGGCCCACGAGCCCATTGTTGTAGTGGACGATATGAAGGAGAGGATTTCTGGATTGGAGAGGGAGTGCGTTAACATGAAGCAAGAGCTTCAGAAATTTGTTAAGAGTAAGAGAAGTTGTAATTTGTTGCTTAAGAGATTGGGTTTGAGGCTTAAATCACTGTCCATGGATCAGAAGAAGCTGAAGCCGCTGACCAAAGCAGCTGCCATTGCAGCTAAGCCACCGATTCCTCCACCACTTATGGATTCTGATAAGTGTCTCGAGAGTGAGTTTAATACTCTCTCAATTGAAAATTGTATCTCTTTCTCTCTATTCATCCTATTCATCCTTTCTTTATATCTTTTACACTAAGATTGTCTACTTATCTTATGAGATGGAGTATAGGATTAGATTCTTTGTAAAATATTTCTTCCTGTGAATAGAAGACAAACATTTAAGTTCTTGCATTGAACACTGACTTGATGAAATTTCTTCTTTGTGTTTTCTAGGGATTGTGGGAAGCAAGTATATCTTGGTGAGTGATGGAATATAAAATTGCCAAGATTTGGATTTCTGAGTCGCTTGGATTTCTTAGTGAGTACATGTGTTACCGCAAAGGGACCCACAAAGTGCTACTCTAATTTGGGAGGAATATAGTGCAGTTGGACTTCCTCACAACATCTTAGGACTCTTGAGGCAAGTTTTTGTGTTTTACACTTGCAGTAATTATCTTTAATCATCCTGCTAATTTAATACCTACAAAATGAATCCATCAATGATCTGATCAAATATTGATATTCCCTTGGAATTCTAAAAGGAAGTGTTGTTTATATTGCCTGTAGCTAAACTTACGGAAACCACACAGGATCACCTACAGATATTCAACATTGAGGCTAAAGCAAAGTTGAAGTCACATCAAATGCCTGAACATGTGTTTATAGATATGCATGCTAAAAATGTTAAGACCCATATCCTGAGTTTTTGTGGCAGATACTTAATCTAACCAAAAGGAACTACAAACAGAAAATTAGGCCCAAGCTGACAGCAAAAGGCATGTTTACAGTTCGTGGAGGACTATTTAAAGTGTGTTTGTTGTCAATAATTCTTTTGAGTTGGGGCATTGGTATGTTCTCACTTGACTTTAATCTTGATTTAATTTCTTAATTTGGCATGATTGGAATTTACTGAATTTTTTGATAAATGCTTCTTTCAGACAGGCTACTCTGTGGTTGCTGCATGTTTAGTGTCTCTTCGGTTTAATGAAAAGAATGGAAATCAAGTGTCGAGCAAAAATTCCAGATGGAGTAAAGGTGTCATTTAGTAATTGGTTTCTGTGGCTTTTCTACTGGAGCTATATACCTTTACTCCATGCTTCATATATTTCCTGGTGATACCAATTGTCATATTATTTGGTGGTGTTGTCATGCTTTATTTTTCCAGGAGAGAAGTACAATATAAAACCTCATTTTTCAAATTAGATCCAAAAGATGAGAATTTCATCTTCCTTTAAGGCCTATTTGGAAACTTATGTGATTAAAGACGAGAAATCCTGCAACAATCCTACGGTCTTATTTGTTTGGTGAGTAACCCTCTCTCGATGCCCTCATATATACATATCTAGACACAATGACTTTGGATTTATGAACAGAAATCTTGCAACCAACTTGAGGTCTTAAATTTTGTCGGCGCCTTAAAATAATTTTAAGGAGATGCAAAAGGGTCTAATATCACAAGTGAATTGTATTGGATCAATGCAATTGTAAGAGTCATCCGATCCGCATCTTTTCTACCAACAGATCTCGTTGTGCTCTGGGAGAAAGTAAGTATCAAGTAGATGAAATTGGTTAATTAATACAATGCAAAATTCAGTCAGTCATTTTTGTATTCAATTCCATGGTTAAAGATGGTCTTAACCTTCTTCTTCTAGCATGGTTCAGCGAGATCCTTGCCTGTAGTTTCTAATTTTAGAATTTAGGTAATTAGTAACAGTTTTGTAGTATAACTTTCATCAGTGTTAATAATGTAATCAGGTGGTCCACCATGACTTTCTGGATCTTTCTTCAAGTCTTCGAGTATATCAGCATACCTGCAAAAGCGTATGTCATTTACTATTACTTTATTCTATAAACTGCAACATGATGCTTATTTCTGCTCTTTTCTTTCAACTCTTGATGTTGATATGTGACAAATTCACACACATATTAAAACTAGAACGAACAACATTCTAAATTCCCCCAACTTTGTTTGCATGAATCTTAGTCTTATACAGCTGGATGGAAAGATTTTCTCTGCAAGGAAGCTACTACTCCTACAGGGTAAATATCTCAGCATTGATGCAGGAAAAAAGTAAGTTCTTCCATTACAAACCTTTGTGCAAATTTCTCAGCTTTCTCTTTTAAATCTGGAACTGAATCGTCGTCCTCCGCACGTTTCCTGAACCAGAGAAACCACGACTAAGGAATTACATGATCATGCTAGGCATACAATTCCATAACCATATCAATAAGTCAAGACAAGAAATATTCATGCCCCATTTGGTGTAATACCAAGAACTGGTTTTCTACTTTGGCCATTCCCGAAGAATCAAATCAGGGTTTATCAACCCCTGCAACTATGGAGGACCACACCATCAGCCTAACAATAGCAATGAAATCGGTTCCTTATTTGTCTCACATTGTATTTCATCGGTTTTGATAGATTAATTATACTTCCTGGATATATCATTATTATTATATTGTGTATATAAGCTATGAGTCTATGCCCCAGAATACAGACCCTACCAAGAGCAAGTGCTTAAGAAGTAAATTGTAGTTGTGTAGGTATATTTCTTATATATCACATAGTGACTTCCTTCATAATTTTAGCGTACAATTTATTAATTAATTTTATGTGTCATTTATATTTTTGCTAACTTAAATGCAATATCTAAGTTTGCAGAATTTACATTTTAAAAGACATGGATAATATTCCCATGATGTTGTTTGCAGGCGAGTGTTCGGTGGGTTGAAGTGTGTAGCTGTGGGGAAGACAATACATATCCTCATCTCACTACTTAAATTGTCCATTTGTTTTTTCTTCCCATTTCTTTTTGGGTAAAAAAGTTTGATTGATCACTTCAGAAAATTAGTATCTCAATCCTACTTCTCTGATTTTTTTTTCCATGTTAGGACTATGTTCTATAATGTATGACGATTTTAGCGTCAATGTTGTAGTTGATGGAGGTACAACTGATTTGTACTTGGGGACATTAAATATATAACTATGAAAATATTTCCCACCCCAGGTTCCTTGAGATTTGTTAGTGGGAGGAAGTTGAAGAAGAAGCAAGTTAAAGTTACATCTCTTAAACCATTTGAACTTGGAACACATGTATTGTTTGATGCTTTTTTTTCCCTGAGCTTAGAATGTTGATGGAGGCAAAGCTACAAAATTTGATTTTGAAATTACTGATGTCAAAAAAAACAATCAATCTAAAGTCATAATAGCAAAGTTGTGCATAAGAAATATGAGTTGATGCCTTTGACAGAGTAATGTCAACTGGTACCGAGTTAATGCACGAGTTAATGTATTAAAAATGTTAATATTGAAGAAAAGTTTGGCATAAATCATAAGAAAAAAGAAAAAGTAATCAAAATTTGAATCAACAAGTTTATCTAGCCTTCGTTTATGACGCGTTGCTCAACTATTCATATTTAGGAAACAAATTATGCATGGACATTGATGTAATCATATCTACATAACTACAATATAAGAGATAAATCATCCCTTTGTAAAAATTTGTGTCAACCTCAACGTCACCTCATCTTATTTGCTAGACAAAAGAAGAAGAAAAGCTTATTAATCTAATAAATAAATAAAAAACTGATAACCTCCTCCACTACCTCCTCTAAATTTTCCAAATCAATTTGTTTCTTCATTTTTTCAAGTTTTTTTTTCATTTGTTGCAAATACTTAGCCTTGATATAATAGACAATAAGTTGCTTCATCTGTTCAATCAACGAAATCAATGTTTTTATAAATTTATTCTTTATTGGTTGATTAAACAATTTTTCATTTTTATAATCTAATTTGATTGTTGCTGATTCCATATTTTTAACTAAAGTTATTATTCTTTTGAAATAAGATACGAAATATATCATAAATATTCAAACATCTATTATATACAATTTTAAAGGTGAAGTCATGTCTTCACAAAAATTTGCGTCATTTGAAAAATTTGAGTGAAGACATGTGCTTTTTCTAATCATTTCTATTTCCAGTATTCTCTCCCAATTTGTTCATTGCATCTTGCATTTACATTAACGTCTGGTTTCTGTAGTTAAATAGTTCTAAATGCTTATGTTATCTTTTTCTTCCAATAATTTGTGTAGTTTAGTTTGACATCATTTCAATATTTAGGGTATATTAATCTTAGAATAGTTTATATTGAGATTTTTTGGGTTAAAGTTTGTCAATTATAAGGATGGATGTGAAGGACTCTACTATACGTGTTGCGGTTAAACCATTTGGTGCTCAAACAATCAACACTAATATCATTTATTAAAGAAGTGTTGAAAGTACATATTTTAATTGTAGAAACTTTGTTTTTATGTTTTTTAAAATTTTATTTTATTCACTACGATCAAGAAAATTCTGAAAAGTATATTTCGATATTATTGCATAATAAATTTACATATTTATGAATAACATAAAAAATGTAAATTATTACAATACCACAAACAAACCGTATACGAAAATGTTGCACGTGGGAAAACATCATTCAGTAATATGGAAAAAAGCAAAAAAGGGAAACAACAAACCAAACAAAACGTTGAAATGCAGCAACAACGTAACCGAAACATAAGTCTTAAAACGCGAGTGGACATTAGAGATATTAAATGAAAGATAAACATAGGTTACCCGTTTCATACCCGCGCGAAGCGCGGGTTTCCGCGTCTAGTCTATATATAAAAAGTCATGGCTTTGATGGAGTAAATGCAATGTGTACCTAATAAATGTTAGTGTTTTAATTTTTACCTTAATTAATTATTCTCTTAAATGCTAATCTCATCACCAACTAAGAACACCTTCCTCTACCACAATCTCCAAACTCATTCTCATCTCTATCCCGTTCATCAATCTCTTTGTTTCATCCCGACGCCCCCTCCTTCCCGGATAAAAATTAATCTGGTTTAATTAGATATTGTTAATCTATATTTTGACAACACCTAAGATTGATTCATATGCATGGCCTCAGTAAAACATGTAACACGCCAAACAAAATTAGACTCAGTAAAACGTGAACCTCATATAAATACTTTATGTTGCATATATACATACATAACAACAACAAAATTATTAAAATGATAACACAACTTCAATTGAATAGATCTATTCGGTGAAGAGAAACGTCACCTCTGACAAGAAGAAGAGAAACACCACCGCTGATAAGAAAAGGAAGTCAATGAAAAAATCGACAAAAAATGGATGCTAAGGCGGAGAAATGAATTTAATGCGGGATGGCAGTAACGTTTTTTTATATGAAGGAGAGATTGAGAGATAATATTGTGAGCATTTATTGTATTTTTTTTATATAATTACATACATTTATCCAAAATATTATAATTAATATTAGTATTTGGCCCGTGCGAAGCACGGACTTTCGTATCTAGTCTATCTATATATAAAAATTGATGGGTCTTGACAAAGTAATGGTAATCGGTACCGAGTTAATGCACCGAGTTAATGATGTTTGATGTATTCATATCCCCTATTTACATAGTGTCTTTTTCTTTTGTTGAAAAAATCATTTATCATTTTCTTGATTGATTCTATTTACAAGTTTAACTTTGTTGAGGTTAAATTGTTGCATTGAAAGTAAGCCTCAATTCAATTTTTGACGTCTATTTAACAACATTAAGCCGCATATAAAACTATTAGCCCTTGAGAAAGTTATGGCAACCGATACCTATTCAATGCATGAACTAATTCCTTCTCATCAATTCCTTCTCATCTTATTCATGAATTTTTATCAAAAACCTTTATCTTCTCTTAGTTGCAACCAATACAATTAATATCTATATTTCTTCATATTCTTAACCTTCATAATATCAAATTTAGTTAATGAATGCATTAAATTAATAAATTTTTAACACTAAAAAATTGTTAGTATTTATTAATAAAAATTAGGGTAACAAAATATATCTATATTGAATTGGTGAGAATGTCAGGTGAGAAGTTTTAATTTAGCAATATACATAATTGTTGTTTCGTATACGTGCCATATTTTTTATTAAAATAAATGAAACGAAAAAAAAATAAAGAAAAAAGATAGCTCACCGTCACCCTCCTTCGATCTCCATCTTCTCTTCATATCTACTATCGTCTGCCGCCTATCTATACCTTAAAACGTCTATTTGCAACATTATACCATATACGAAAATTCCTAATTGACCCGCGCGTAGCGCGGGGGTCCGAATCTAGTCTATATATAAAAGTTGATGGGTTTGAAGAAGTAAAAGCAACATGTACCTAATAAATGCTACTCTAATATTTTAAATCTTTTTTTTTACCAAAAAAAATATATTTTGAATCTTTATCCTAATTACCTATTTTCTTAAATGTTAATTCCATCATCAACTAAGAACACACCATATTCGTCTCCTTCCTCTATCACAATCTCCAAATTCATTCTCATATCTATCAGGTTCATCAATTCCTTCGTTTTATTCCGACGCCTCATCCTTCCCCGATTAAAAATGAATCTGGATTAATAGATATTTTTAATCTATATATTGACAACACCTAAGATTGATTCATATGCATGACCTCAGTAAAACATGTAACACGCCACATGTAACACGCCAAACAACATTGGCCTCAGTAAAACATGAACATCATATAAATACTTTATGTTGCAGATTTCGGCTGCAACCACTGTTGCAATAGTTGTATTTGCATTTTACGAGTTTGTAGAATTGAATTATATCACCGTTCACTCATTTTAAAAACTCATGGCTTTGCAAAAGTAATGGTTTTTCGTAGCGGGCCCAAACATTCAATATCGGGCCTGATGATGTCAATGGGATCGTAAGTGGAGGCGTGATTCTGGTACTTCTTCTCCCCCAATTACTCCCGTTTGACTATTTGTGCTTGCCTCCTCAAGTTTCCGACACCGTATTGCCTGCCTTTACCGCTGTCGTTTACGTCTTCTGGTTTTCTTTCTCTGGCGTTTTCCCCATTCATATTCCCAGCCATTTATGTTCTTCCATTTTGTTTCTATGGTCTCCAGGTGATAATTTACGTAAACAATTTGCAGGAACTGTGGCCAGGATCCCGCTAGTGCTGCAATTGCACAAACTAGAGCAAGGAGTCCCTTACCAACGCGCCAACTACTCTCTAACATCTCCTCCTCCACGACAATGGCTGGAGTTACTTCCTCTCCCGCATCCTCCCTTCTTGCTTCACGCCTTCTCTCTTCTCGCACCTTAAACCCTAACTCATCTTCTGTGTCTTGCTCTTACATTCCAGGAACGTCTGTTTGGCTAATGTCTGATGAATTGAACTTTTGACTAGGGTTTTGTTGATTTAAGTTGGAAATTTGTGTTTCAGTGCGTTCTAATTTGAGGAAATTCTATGGCGGAATCGGAGTGAAACCGTCCTATCGCAGGCATTTCTCAATTTCCAATGTTGCCACTGAACTTACTCCTACTGAACAGGTTTGCTTTCTTCTTCTTCCTGTTCTATTCCAATCTATCTTATGAATTGTTGATTTGATGATAGTCTGTGCATAATTGAGAGATTTGGATTGCGCATTTTCTGTTTGTTGCCTCTATGAATGCCCAATTGGGAATTTTTGTAAGATATTTAGGTGGTGTTTGTCAGAAACGGAAAGGAAACGATATTTCAGTGGAATTGTTCAGATAAAAAATATATGGTTAAATTCCAAATATTAGGTTTGAATGACAATTTAGTCGTGGGAATTTTACCCTAATCAGGGTTTGGGTCTGAATTCCTCTTTCACTATTCTTCGATCCCTAGATGAATTTGAGGAAGTTGCTCTTCATTTACTAAGTTGAGGTATGTGCACTGTTAAGAATGCCATTCGTCTAATTTTGTAGCCCCCCTTCGTTTCGTTGATCCTCGCAGACGTCTCCTCGATCGATGACGGTGAGATTTGTGATTTTCTGCAAATCCAACGCCATCGCTCATCTTCGTGCAAGTATGGATGATGAAGATGCTAGATGATAAATTGAGGGTCACTTACTTTAAAGGTTACCTTGCTGCTGTTGCTCAAGCAATCAGGTGAGCTCCTCTTTCTCTTATTTTAATCCTGCATTTGATCATTCAGTTCACACATTTAGTACAATGGAGAAAATAGGATATTAGATCTTATTTTGTTTTAAAAGCATTCATAGGGATGAAACAAATGTGAGGTGCTGCATTTGATCATATTTGAGTCACATGTTTATTTTTTTGTTTGGTTCCTCTAAAAAAGTCAGTCCCCTGCGTATACTGTTCACTACTTATTCTTCCTGCACTGTTCGTCAAACTGTTCTTTGCACATGACTGTATACACCATAAATGGACCAAGGTTTTTGCAAATGATTATTCCCTGGTGTGTCAACTATCTGACCAACTATTCTACTATTCTTTGACTTATTTTGCTTCGTGTCTTTGGAAGATTGATGTTGTTAATGTTCGTGTTAATCCAGTTCAGGGGCGTCTTCTCGCATTTATTCTCTTCTACATCTTTCTTACACGATGAACATAAATGAGGGCAAGGTCAGATGAGGAATTGACCCAACTCTAAACTTTGGAGTGCTTTTTTAACACCAAGATAGGTAATTGAGGATAATGATCTTAAGAAATCTATATTTTTAAATTTTATGTGCAGTTTCCTCTGACATTAAATGAATTTTATATCATCCTCTGCGGATGATCAGTGTATTATTGGTTGTCATCATTGTATTATTCCTATTGGTGTTGCTGTTTTCCTTGCTTCTCAGGAATTAAGTGTCCAGATAATAATTACTCACAGTGCAGTTTTCTTGATCTGTTTATACTCTTTGCATAAAATGTACTTTTTTTCTTTTTTGTTTTTTCCAGTCAGGTGGCTCAAATTGTTGATCATTATGTTAGAGCATGCCTACCAGGTTGTGCATCGAATGTGAGATAGCATTTACAATTGCTTGCGTTTTCCGAAAGTGGCGTAAGCCTAAAGATTTCAAGAAGAAAAAAACTTAGTAATTTCATTTGAAAAAAACTTTTGAGGAGTAAGCAAAAGTGTTAGGTTTCACATTTGGCTATGTAAAGTTCAAAGTGATTTTGAATTATTATTTTTATACAAAGTGTCTATGTTTAGTGCTTTGATCATTTGATTCGTTATTTTCTGTTTCAAATGTCTTTGTTTAGGTGCTTCAGTCATTTGATTTATGCTTGACTGATGTGCAATGTTGCAGCTGGGGTGGAGATCCATTTTATCCAACTATTACCCATATTCAAAATCCTGGTAAAATGATTGACTTAAGTTTTCATGAACCAACATCCATCATGCTTTCTGTTTTGAAGGAGGTAAGATTTGCTTCTGTTTTTGTGTGCTTTCTCTACTGGATTTTGACTGATTGAGGTATCAACAATGGTTTTGATTGACATGATAACCTGTTTCCTTTGTTGTATATATAAGTATGCTTTACTTGGATTGGTTGGACAAAAAGAATGTGAGTCTTAAACTGTACAAAAGAGTGATGATTCTCTATTTTGTTAATTGTGTAATTTCATTCTGTTTGTCGCCCTTTTGATTTTTTTTGTTAATTGCATTGGAGGTTTCAATTTATTTTGTGTGGTTTGAATTTGCATTCTGATTAGCTAGGATTTCATTGACTTTGCATTTAGTTTGTTTGATTCCTATTTTTTTGGTTTCGAAAATCAGTATGTATGCATAGCTAAAATTTCTCCAAACATTAATCGGGTTGCTTAAGCATCATAAAACACATGTGAATGTGAAGGTGATAAAGATGAGAAAAACCAAAAGCATAAATCAAGTTGTTTTAACAAGCTATTCGGAGAACAAAAAAATGAGCACGATATATGACAAGTACGTCGGAAGTGGTGAATGGAGCTTGAGCTTTCCATTCTCAAAAACACTCAAACTTAAATTTTTGTTAGATATTTAGGTTTTCATAATTGATGTTCTTCCATTTTATTATGCTATTGTATCCATTTAATTATAAACATAGATTACCTATGAAGGAATATATGATAGTATTTTATCCATTTTATCATGCATGTGAAACCTTCTAACAAGAATGTCAACAACTCTGCACAGATATATCAGAACAAGACTTTTATCCAAAAGTGTAACTGAGTCAACTGTCAGAGAAGCTATGTCTAAGATACTTATGGATATTCCAGTGAAGAGTATTTTCTCCTTGGCTGGGAAGCAGCACTAGGCAGCGACTGTGGCGATTCTTTGAGTACTAATTTCATTACCCGTCTCTTGAAATTTCATGTACCACACTTAATATCTGCTCCGGAAAATCGACATCCACGGCGAATCAACAAATCGCTACTCTTGCCGCTCATCTGAAATATGATTTGCTCTATGACAGGATGCCAACTCTTCACAATGGTGTGGACTCCTCCTCGGCTGTCTAATCCTTCTCCGAAAGGTAAGTTTGATTTTTTGTTTGATTCTCCATTATAAATTTATTCTGCTGCCATCTTCTTTTTCTGTTTCTTTTCATATTATTCTTGGGAGGATTTACAATTAAAATTGGAGGTGAAGTTAATTTTTGTTGATCCTGTCTCTTACTCATTTACCTTGCTTTTCTGTTTCCTTGATGATATGAACACCCATTTGGAGAATATGGGCTATAAGAACTATGGATTAATTTGAGACAATCACCTGGATTCCTTGAATCATGAGCTGAGGGTGGGAAGAAATAAGTTATTCTTTCAGAAAGTATTGTTTAGGTGTATGGCAATGTTCTTTGTCACAGTATTAAAGAAATAATGAAGTTAACAAAATATATATGAAATATCATTAAACCCTAGCAATGTTGGTTCAATGGGGAGCTCCATTGATTACTTACAGCTTGATGTAAAATAAATTACAAGTGCAGCTGGTTTAAGTTTTCTTCAGTTCTGCAACCTGAACAGCTTCAGAACAAAATTCATTCTTGGCTTCTCTATTTATATGGGACTTTCAATTCCACAATACTTCAGTGAGTACACAACAATTCACCAATATGGTCTTGTTCATACTCATGCAAGATGGGTAAATAAATAACCTTTTTTTTCACTAAAAAAAATTACTCTTTTTGAATTTTCTGATCATATTTTGCATTATATGTATGCAGTTCAATGACATGATCAACGTCCCGTTCTCATCAGAGCCGTTTGTTGCAGGAGTTCTAGCAATGATTCTTGATGTTACACTTCTTAAAAAAGATAGCGCGACGCGTAAGGACAGAGGAATGCAATGGTGGGATAAGTTCATGTCATTTAAGACAGATTCTAGAAGTGAAGAGTTCTATTCTTTGCCCTTTAATCTCAACAAGTTTTTTCCATCAATTTGAACTTAGTGACAGCAAATATATGATTGTTCAGTGTATTTGTTTTTAAGATTTTGAAGTCCTGATTTAGTAGTGTAGTTAATCTGTAGATGAAATATCTTGACTTTTTGATTACTGATGTTTCAGTTTAATAATAGAAGATAATTATTATGCTTTATTTCGTTGGAGAATTGAACCACTAACTTTATGCTTTAAAGATAAATTTATTTAGTCGGCATTTTAAAATAGCAATGTTGTGCTACAGGTATGATTCTCATTCTGGGGGTGAGCGTGAGATTCAAAGAACTATGCTTGAACTGCTGAATCAGTTGGATGGTTTTGATTCTAGAGCAGATGTTAAAGTGATCCTTGCAACAAATAAAATTGAAAGCCTTGATCCTGCTTTGCTTCGTCCTGGTCGTATTGATAGGAAGATTGAGTTCCCTCTTCCTGACATCAAAACACAGAGACGTATTTTCTAGGTATGTTTTTGCTCTTTCAGTCTTTAGTACTACTGTAACGTTGATTGATGATTGAAAAACTTGCTGAGAAAATTATTTACATCTTTAGATTCACACAGCTAAGATGAAATTGGCTGAGGATGTCAACCTAGAAGAGTTTGTTATGACCAAGGATGAGTTTTCTGGAGCTGATATAAAGGCCATTTATACTGAAGCTGGTTTGTTATGACCAAGAGAACATTGATCAGAGCTGTTTAGGTGTAGATATTGTGGGAGTTTTGTAAAAGAAAAGAATTTTGTGTGTTGATTGTAGTTGTTGCTGGTTTAACAAAATTCCCGCTGACAGGAGTTAATCCAGGATTGAATTTCACAATTTACAGGTGTATGAAATGTGTTTTGAGACCCCTAGCTGTCACCTGTCATGTTAAGGATGCTATTTTTTGACATGAGCTTCTTCTCACTTATCTTTTCAAAGCAAAGATATGCAAGATACTAAAACAAATAAAAGATTAGTTACACTATTAATGTAAGGATAGGCAAGATAGGAAACATCAGGTGATGCTGATCAAAGTTATCTAAATTAGCTTTGTACTCCATCATTGCTTATTCTTATTAAATGACTTCATATTCTTTTTGCATAACACTGAATAGGGATCCCCCAAATACACCAGAGGAATCAAATTCAATCCATAGTCATTTAGTCGATTATGGGTACTTATTTGGGTACATATATCCGGATATGTATCCAGATATTTATTTAGGAGTTCAACCCTCTTTTTATGAATCAATTAGATAATAAAAAAAAATTGCAGGGTGATAACAAAATTACACAACCTCTTTCATTGACCAATTAGAGAATAACTGATAATTTTGTAGGACGATAAACATTAGTCCACCTTTTATATCTAAACTAGGCTATACACATATATACTAATAATAATATGATGGAGAATTTGGTAGAGATTCCGGCCAAAATGGTGACTAGATCCCGAAATTTAGCTACACCAAAACAAGCAACACCAGAGTTCATACTTTAATCTACAGAGCAATTAAAAAGACAACTTTAACACGACATCAACTACGCAACAAACGAAAAAACTGAATCCGAACAAAACATTCAGAAAATCCTAATCTCAGAGGCAACAATTAAAAAATGCTACCATATTAAGCATGCAAGAGGAACAAACACTGAAAGCACAACTGAGCTGAACCTAGAAGCCTGAAAATTAGAGCCAAAAGGGACAAAGCGAAAACTTAAAACGTGAGTTTCCGTTAGTGATATTAAATGAAAGAGAATCAAAGATTACCCGTTTCATATCCACGCGAAGCGCGGGTTTCCGACTCTAGTTAATCATGATCTTTGCATTGTCCAATTCTGGAAGGGTGGATGGAATGTTAAGCAGGATTATTCAATTAACCTTATCAGTCCTCATGGAAAACGTTTACGAGCAGTAAACTTTGGTACACTAAAGTTGATTTTTAATTCGAAATGACAAGTAAATACACTTTCGTCAAATCACAAAAAACGTGGTGGTCCTCTAAATTCGATTCAAACCAATGGCTATCGAGGAGGTGTACTCATTTGTAGATAGGGTTAGGTTCCGAATTTGGACAAGAGTAATAATGATTCTAGGTTAGCCCATTTTTGGAAAGCGACCCAGAGAATTTATTCTGTAATGTCACCTCATCCAACTCATTTCTATTTATATTTATCTAGTTGTTCTATTACGGAGTATTTGGCAATACTATTCATAATAAACTCCATATTGAGATATAGTGTACCAGTAAGTTGTAACAAGTACATATAGTGTACGTTTTAAAAAGAGACTGGAGTAAGTGGTTTTGGTCTAACTATATTATAAGGAATTTTCAAATCCATCCCATATGATTACTAAATTTATTAGTATAATGAAAAAGAGTGATCAACTTTATAATAAAATTGAAAGGTTGAGAGTAGCTAAAATGCATAATCAATGTTGATAGTGATCAACACGACAATCACACATGTAACATGTTGGTCAAAGTTCTTCTAATCTGATATTTATTTAATGTTTGTTAGTATATCCTTTAAGTGCTATTGCAAATTTGCAATCATTAAAATATGTACCTATTCAATAAGAAATTATATCAATCTTATGCCCAAATGGAAGGGACTTGTAATTTAGGGAGATATGCATCACACTCGTACATGGCTTAAGTATGACATTATTAAAAAGGATTAGTTTTATAATGTTATAAGATTTTATATCATGACAACATCACTTTTATTCTATGGTTCTTAAAGTCATTGTACCTAGCATTCCTTTATATTTCTGAAAAAAGTGGTCCAATTGAAGACAAACTAGGAGTAAGTTCCAAGATGATCAAGAAAATTCAAATGCTCTATTAACTAAAAAAATCAAGTTGATATGTTTTCACGTGACTATATAGGAATCAAAATATGAGCTTTTCAAAATTATACGTATTACCAAAACAATATAAACTTCTAGAAGACTGTATCTGTATATGTCTATATGAAGAACCAAATCACTTACAGTACCTTATAAGAAAAGGACATCATTGTGATGCACAGATCCAAATAGATTCCAACCCAACCCAACAAACATAAAGCCCATTCAAACAGTACATAAATGATACATGACCGTCATTTCATTGCAATATACCTGCAAATTTTACAAGAAAACTGCTGCATGCTCAAATGGCGCCCTTTTAAATATCATACTCTGTTCAGACCCAAAAAACTAAAAAAAATGGCACCCTAGTAGAGTAGTAGTATATCTACAGAACTACAGTTACAACTTCATAAAATAATGTAAATAGTTACTTGCATCTACTTTTGATCTCTTTCCGAGCTCTTACCTCTTTCATATTTGGTTTTCTTGGACCAGCACTTGTCTTCTGAATGCCCTTTCTTTTTACAAATGCTGCAGAACCAGATTTTTTTTTCCCTATCAATTGCAATGGCGGGAAACACGCCTCTCTTCCCTCTTTTCCGGAGCTCCTCTTCCTGTTTAAGAGAGTTCATCAGCATCTGCACAGATAGGTTATTCTCCCTCATCAGCTTAACTCCAACATCTTTCCATGACGCAGGTAGCTTTGAAATAATGGCATTCACATGAAAACACTCTTGCACGTGCATCCCATGGGGAGGAAGTGAATCTGCAAGCTTATGCAGGTCTTGAGTCTGTTCAACAACTGATTTCCCTTCCACCATTTCAAATTCCATATACTTCTTCACCATTGACACCTTTGAACCGTGCTCTTCAGTTAGGTATACAAGCTTGAGCTCGTCCCAGAGCTCCTTAGAAGTGCCTTCCTTTTTGGAGTATAAACTAAAAAGATGATCAGAAAGAGAGCTTAAAATGTGTGTGCGGCACATGAAATCGTCATCCTTCCACTTCTGTGCAGCAGTTAGGCATGGATCAAAAAGCACATATGCTAGCTTCAGCTGTTCCAAGAATGGCTTCATCTTTCGAGCCCAGTCATGATAATTCTTTCCATCAAAACGAACCAGCACAATTGGGTTAAGTGCGGTCGGAGTAGAAGTAGTAAGTGGCTTTTGTTGGATTTGTTTCTGTGCAGCTTCTTCTGGAGTTGTGTTGTTTGGCTTCTGTTTTTTGAATTCAGGTTCATCACCCACTTCAGCAATAGTAGGATGAGGATCGGGTTTATCAGCAGGCTCTGTTTGCTTTCGTTCAAGCTCACATCTAAACCAGCAAGCTATAGTTTAAGTGAACCATTTAAAGAAGATTGCTTAACATCAATAAAAGAAAATAATAGTATAGTGGATTCATTCTAGAATTAAATCATACCTCACGTGTGATTTAACCTTTCTTATGGCTTCCTCAATAGCAGGGAAGTTCTTTCTAAATGTCAGCCATTGTTCAGCAGGTAAACCAATACCTGTACATAAAACATTATAAGTTCCACTGCACAAAGATTTGGCCTTATCACTCGCACTATCTGAATGCAAAGCAAAAATGCAAGAAAACCCACAAAATTCAATATCCTTACACTATTATTACATAAGAGAGAGAATACAAATCAAAATTCAATCAAGGTTCAATCAAGGTGGTACACACAGCAAGTCCATCCACAGCATGCTAAAAGAACATCACCTTAAATTTCACAACGAGTATCAAATCAATGATCAATAGGCAAGCAAAACAAAAGATCAGATATAGTCCTGATTGTGAATAAAACCTAAAAACGCTCAACATATCACAGGAAAAGAGAGGGAATGATAACCTCGGGAGCCAGGAACCCGCTTTCCATCCTTCCATAAGAATTCTCCCATGAGTACTACTTTCTCCCCTGCAGAATCTTTGAAGGCCACACTCTTTTTGTTTGAGAGCTAAAACAAACAAAGGAGGTTGATTTGAGAAACGTAAACCAGGATTAAGAAATGATAGAAAGAAAACTGATTATAACTAGAGACAATTTTCCTACATCCCTTACTAAAGTCGAATACACAAACCTATAATTTTTTTAATGGCCTGTAAAGAATGGAAATTGGCACTGTCTTCTGATACAAATTTGTCAACTTTGCAGTTATTCATGCCAAATTCTGTTCTGAAGAAGAGATGAGAGGAAAAATCTAACCTTGCAAAGGAATTGTACACCATGTTCACCATTTGTGGTGGCAGGAAGTTGAGCGTTAGATTTCCCTTCGCCAGCTACGTTCTCATTTGTATTCTCCCTGCCATCTCCATGAGCACCACCAATGTGGTCGGAAGTTGAAAGCAAGTACATCTCAACAACTTCCCTAACCAGTTCCTTGGAATCAATGTCGCTGAGGTCGAGACCAAGTCCCTGAGCCGCCAACTCCCGGACGTTGAGCTCCGTTAGCGTGTCCATATCCGCTGTTCGAAGGATTTCTCGAACCTTAGTCTCCACTCTCTGCTTAGTCGCTGAATCCATAGATGCTGTTGAAATGAAAAGGCACAGAAGAGATTAGGGTTTACATAGCAGCAGTTTCCTGGCCAAAAAAGAAAGGAATAAAAAGGGTCTGTCAGACAGACATGCGACCACCTCAAGCTCGAGTGAACCTGAGGACGATCCTCTACAGCAAGGACCACGGCCTGAGCCATGGAGAGCCGTTAATCACGCTGAGATCGCATGGCCACTTGTCATCAACCAGACGTGGTTTCCTGTCTCCTTAGAACTCAAGGATACAGAGGTACGAGCCTATAGAACAGATCCTGTTCAAGTAAGGTCGTGCCCATTCCTCCAACCTCTTCTTTTATATACTGCCCTCTGGTTTTGCTGCTAATTCGATGTGGGATAACACTGCTCTTGCTTACTGTAATGCATGTGAGCTGAGAGTGCTTTTAATGGGCTTCAGAGTTTGGGCTGGGCTGAGTTCAACTCAGATATGGTAACTCAGATTGCTAATTCTACCATTTCTACATGAAATGCTCTTGTCACTTGTATGTACCATCGTCAAGTTTGAGTCGCGTCTTCGACTTCGTCGGTCTACTTACTCCTGACGAGTTGTCACGATATGGATTGTGCCCATCTCACCCTCCGACAGAAGTAAACTGGATCAGTTGTTGTTATTATATGTGTAAAGATGTACTCCGTAGATTATTAACTCATCACGTATAAAATATAAGATAAATGAAATAAGCGACATTTGAATTTTAACCAGTCAAAATTTCTCATTCTATTTTAGAAGAATCTATCTAACTCATTGCAAAAGTGCAAAAATACAAGTACAAGAGAGAATGATAGAAGAATCTATCTAACTCATTGCAAAAGTGCAAAAATACAAGTACAAGAGTTTGACGACTCTATGTTAGGGCATCTTCAATGAATTGCTATAAATGAAGATAACAAATTTATAGCAAAAATCAAACATCAACAATAAGCTAAAATGACAAATAATAAGAATATTCTTTTAGTGATGTTTTATTTCTCCATCTTGATTGCTAAATTTGACAATTCAAATAGCAAGTCAAGTGTATGTAGTCCACTAGATATAATTGTCGGTGTTACACTTATTTGCTAAAATAACATTTATTATAATGTGTCATTTCAATTTGCTATAATATTAGCGAGAGCCATGGATTTTGTGATTATGTTAGCTTAAGGAAATGAGATATTACCGCAAGAGTTTGACTGCAGTCAAAATCCCTAATATTCATCGTGATTATGTTAGCTGAGAACCGACTTATCTCTCTGTTGTTCTGTAGCTCTCTCTATTTCTTTCTCCCCATTCTCGTCTTCCAGTTGGACGCTTTCAAATTCAAATTCCAAACCACTTCCAGATCCCAAATCTCCCATTCCTCTCCACAAACTTCGGTTTTCCATACCAATCCCTGATCAATTCGTCACTATACCTACTAGGTAGCTTGATCCAGGAGAAGAAGAAGGAGATGGACAATCTGATACAATTGGTGAACAAGATTCAAAGAGCATGTACAGCCCTAGGCGACCATGGCGAGGATAGCGCTTTGCCAACTCTATGGGACTCTCTTCCTTCCATCGCTGTCGTCGGTGGCCAGGTCCATCTCCGATCTCTGATCTTGTACTTCCTTTTTAGTCTGTAGAGTTTTTATTTTCTATATATGTGATATATCTTGCTCGGATTCAATCTTAGATATAGTTTTGATTTGGATCGATGTCGCCTTATACTGCCTAGTCACCAGATCGGGATTTGGATTCATTCTAGGTTTAGCGATAATGAATTTGTGCACCATGCCAGATTTGGATTGGCTGATACTATTGACCGTATTCATTTATGAGATCTAGTCAGTAGCTATCTTCTGAAGAATGCAATGTAGAATACAGCCGCTACTATTTATGATGACTGAAGGAACAACTAATTGAAACCAGTTTCTTGGCCTGTAGAGCTCGGGGAAATCATCAGTTTTGGAAAGCATTGTAGGCAAAGACTTTTTGCCTCGTGGATCTGGTAAGATAAGAGCTGATTGCAGTGGATTGTGCATTGTAGTCTATCCATAGAATGTTCTCTACATTCTACAACTTGCTAGAGAGTTTTTGGGCGGTCTTCACTTATACGATTTTGTGGGCAGGTATTGTGACAAGGCGTCCTCTAGTCTTACAACTTCATAAAGTTGATGAAAAAAGAGAATGGGCAGAATTTATGCACCTTCCTAGAAAGAGGTTTACTGATTTTGGTATGTTTATATCCCTCATGGTAATTATTGTGCATTTTGTTCTTTTATAATGAATGATCTAGGGCTTTGTTAATATGCTCTTAGCTGTTGGATGTTGTTTCCCTCCTCTAAACTTTTCACTTAAAATACGTAGCCGCTGTGAGGAAGGAAATTGCGGACGAGACTGATAGGGAGACGGGTCGTAGCAAACAGATCTCCAGTGTTCCAATTCATCTGAGTATATTTTCCCCAACTGGTAAGAGACGGAACACATGTCCTGTACGGCTTTTACTCATGGCTTTGTTTCTTCCAGTGTTTCTGAACAAGGCTCTTATGATGAGATTATGAAAACTAAAGCTCCATTTCTGTTGTTGATGTTTTTCTTCCCAAGATTATAGTTTTATAAGTAGTGTTTATATGGGTTAGTACTTCACATATAGGAGTTAAGTTGCTATGGTTTAACTATGCAATGCCCTCTTTTTAAGCTAAATCTATAATATTAATATCTGTATAGCATGCTAAGAATTAAGAATCTACAAACAGTATCATATGGCCTGCACATTTGGCATGTTTATACTATAGAATATCTGTAAATTTGCAGGTTTGTTTGTTCTGAAATGATGAGTTTTTTTTATCAGCTGATCTATTAATTCTTCTGGATGAAAGTTTAATTGCTATCTCACGTGCTGTGATATTTCGATTTTGACAGTTGTGAACCTGACTTTGATTGATCTTCCTGGCCTTACAAAAGTGGCTGTGGGTAAGTTATGACTTCCCTTCTAAAATAGAGGATGCTGTAGACGTTTTCTTCTTTGTTTATATCAGCTATCAGCTTGCTGTCTCCTTGAAATTCTGACTAATGTCTGTTGGAATGTTTGGGTTGTTGTAGATGGCCAATCTGACAACATTGTGCAAGACATTGAGAATATGGTTCGAGCTTTTATTGAGAAGGTGCTTACCTGCTATGTCAATTCTGATTGACACTATTTTTAATTCTGATTTGTAGACATTCATTTTTCCTTCACCAGAAGATAGTGGATCACAATCTCCTCTATGAGAAATTGATAATCTTTCCTACCTTTAGCACTTAGTATAGGGATTTATGGACTTCGATTAACTAATTTAAAATGTTGATTCAGTGTAATTTTAAGCGTCTATTTTCACTTTCTATTTTTAGCCTGACATTGAAGAAGATTTTACTTGGTGAACTGAGCTAATATTGTGTCTTACTTTATAGCCCAACTCGATCATTCTTGCTGTTTCTCCTGCCAATCAAGATCTTGCTACATCTGATGCAATAAAAATTTCTCGTGAAGTTGACCCCAAAGGTAATACACTACTTTAGCTAAAAAAAAGTTTTATATGGAATGGATGCTTCAGTTTCTTGTGTACTGATGCATGTGTGTTTAAAGGCCTTAATGCTTAATGGGCAAAATCTCATGCTAAACTCAGCTAGTCAGCCTTGTCCTGGACAGTTTTTGCCTTCTGTCTTCCATCTAATCTTTATGCTAACCTTTTGTATCCTGATCTCATGTTGTTTCGTAATATCTTTATTTTGATTGCTTTTCTAGTGAGCCATTTTGTTTTGTGCTGATCAATTTCAGGAGAGAGGACTTTCGGAGTTCTGACAAAAGTTGATCTTATGGACAAGGGTACTGATGCAGTGGAAGTAAGATCCCTCCTTAAAATTGTTTATTTTGGTTTTTGTAATACTGTGTAAATAGATTATTTCATTACGTTTTTATTAAACAGTTTTTATTGAGTTCACTCTTGGAATTATTGATTCTCTAGATTTTGGAAGGACGGCAATACAAACTGCAGTTTCCTTGGGTTGGTGTTGTAAATCGTTCACAAGCTGATATTAACAAAAATGTTGATATGATGGCTTCTCGTCGTAGGGAGCGAGAATTCTGGGCTAACAGTCCAGAGTACAGGCATATGGCTAATAGAATGGGTTCAGAGTATCTTGCCAAGATGCTCTCTAAGGTATTGTACAAACCAACATTTTGTTTTGGTCATCTAAATTTTATTCCAGGTTAATCTCCCTAATAATTTGGTCATAATCTTCTATTATTCAGCATTTGGAAAATGTCATCAAGTCTCGAATTCCTGGCCTTCAGTCTCTCATCAACAAAACTATTATTGAAATCGAAACAGAGTTGAGCCGCTTGGGGCGGCCTGTTGCTACTGATGCTGGAGTAAGTACTGCTCATCCTTTGATGTTTTAGCTAAAAAAAAAAATCAAAAAACAATTTGTGCTGCATCATCTTATATCTATTTTGTTCTATGAACCCTGATCTTAACTGTTTAAACCATTCAAATTACAGCAACAACAACATGCATCATTATATACCGTTTAGTCTGGGAGGGTCAGGGGATGTGTATTTCTTTACTCCGAAACAAGTCGGGAGGAAGTATCCAAGGTGACCTTAGAGTACAGAAACACCACAAAAAAACTTCACATGACTTAACACAACAAACATAAATCAAAACAAAACCAAACCACCCAAACACCATTCACAAGAAAAGACAGAATCCAGAACAAGGATGCTAGCCCGAAATTAAGGATGCTATCCCGAAATTAAGGATGCCACACTCCAGGGAATACTGGCCTAAGCTTTTACAATGAACATTTGGAATCTGTGGGTATAGGTTTTAGACTTCCAGTATATTTCTTTCTAACCGTTGTGGCTTCTGGGAAGTAAATAGTTGTTCGATATGCTCTCGGCCAACTATGATATCCTCTGATTGATGTTGTCTACCACATTTCTGCTGATACTAAAAAAATCTCGGCTTCTAGTTTTTGTTTTGCTCATTTACTCATTTTTTCCATGTGTACTTTGCAGGGAAAATTGTACATGACTATGGAAATCTGCCGTGGTTTTGATCAGATATTCAAAGAACATCTTGATGGGATGTATGTATCATATATTTATACTCATCATGATTTTGTGTTCTTGAAGCTAGTTACCCTTAATGGTTGTACAGTGTAGCTAACACATGCTGTAATGAATATGCATTTTGGCAGACGACCAGGTGGTGACAAGATCTACGGTGTCTTCGATAACCAGCTTCCTGCTGCCTTGAAAAGATTGCAATTCGACAAACATCTCTCTATGGACAATGTGCGAAAGTTAATTACTGAGGCTGATGGATACCAACCGCATCTTATTGCTCCCGAGCAAGGATATAGGCGTCTAATTGAATCTTGCTTGACCTCCATCAAGGGTCCAGCTGAGGCATCTGTAGACGCGGTAAGCGCTATAAACAAACTAGTTATGGACTAATATGTGTTAAATGGCCAAATGCCGCAGAGTCATGCTTTCTCCAGTGACATAATGACCATAGACCCCTCCTTGCCTTTATGGATTTTTAAAATTTCCCTGTGCTGGTGGACTGGTGGTTCTAAGATCCAGATCATTTCATAGCTATGGATAAAGTGTTTGGCATTCGTTTTTCTTTTAGAAATATATTTTTTTGTTATAAATTTGCTATATTCACATATGTGGTCCATTAATTAGATTAGGTGCAAGTATCTGAACCTCATTCTTCTGTTTGTTCCTATCGCACTTGTTCAGTTATGTCTGGTGAATAACATGATAGCCTACTTAGTCGGCCAGTATCAGTTCTTTTGGTAGTTTATTACCCTTTAAAACAAATCTTGGTCTCCAAGATCGTACAGAAAGGTTGCCACTATGAGATTCTTCACCTAACAATATGTTCTTTTATTTCCAGGTTCATGGCATATTGAAGGAGCTAGTTCACAAATCTATTAATGAGACTATGGTAAGCCGTAATTGCATGGCTTCTCTGTCATATTAAGCTTTCGACCATTATCTAGAAATCCACAAGGGAATAAACTGATGTCATTTTTTTTGCTTAGTTCCTTTTGCATAAAATGACATGTATATTGTTTTGATATGCATAAGCTTGTAAGTTATTTTCAGTTCTGAATGGGGTTTTTCTGGTGTCAGGAACTACGACAATATCCCACTCTTCGAGCAGAGGTGAATAATGCAGCATGCGAGTCATTAGAGAGAATGAGAGATGAGAGCAAGAAAGCAACCCTACAATTGGTGGATATGGAGTGTGGTTATTTGACGGTTGAATTTTTCAGAAAGCTTCCACAGGACGTCGAAAAGGGTGGAAATCCTACACACTCAATATTCGACAGATACAATGATGCATATCTCCGGAGAATCGGTAAGTTGTTTACCATATTTTCTTGATTTGTTTTAAAAAATAATTCATTCACTTTCTGAGCTCTTGCCCTTCCAAAAGTGCAGGATCAACAGTTTTGTCCTATGTAAACATGGTTTGTGCGAGCCTCAGAAACTCCATTCCAAAGTCCATTGTTTATTGCCAAGTTCGCGAGGCCAAACGGAGCTTACTTGATATTTTCTTCACAGATCTTGGTGGAAAGGAGGTAAAGGCACACTAAATCTATTTATCTAGCAGCCTTTTCCTTCAGAGAAAAATCTGCAGGTTTAAAACACATGCTCATTAAAATTTTACAGGCCAAGGTGTTAGGAAAGCTTTTAGATGAGGACCCGGCGATCATGCAGAGGCGTCTTAACCTCGGAAAAAGATTGGAACTCTACCGTAATGCACAAGCAGAGATTGAAGCTGTTGCTTGGGCCAAATGATCTATAGATCTTGTTTTGTATGCTCAACAACACATTCGATATCAAAAGTTAAAGAGATGTATCATTCAAACTCGTGTATACTCGGGGCTTATTTGCTTGTTTGATTCAAACTCACGTAAATTTAGGGGTTTGACTTTGATCTACGGCTTTTGATTGATTGAATTTAAATTTTGGGTGTATGTTGATTAAATTGGAATGAGCATCTTGGCTCATCAACTATTATAGATGTATGTTAAAGGTTTCTGTATTCTATTTCTCCTAATGATACGTTTTGTACTTGTAAATTTACTACTCCCTCTGTCCCTTAATATAGGCCCTTACTATTTAACGCCCACCCCTTTTGCTATTTACCGCCCAGGCGCCGTGCGTCACGCATGGATTATATCCGTGCGTGACGCATGGTTTTAATCCATACGCCACGCACAGAACCAAACCATGCGTGACGCATGGACACAAACCATGCGTCACGCATGGATTTTTTTCCTATAAAAGCCCAAAAACATCAAACCCTACCATTTTGTCATATTCTTCAACAACTTGAACGGCGGCTGAAGCTCTCAAACGCACGGATTTACCCCATTTTCAACAATTTTCTACATCTTTCTACATATAAGGTATGTAAACATTAAGATTTCATTGTTATGGTATGGTATTGATGTATATATGAGGTTTTCATGTTGTTTTGATGATATTTACTTCAAAATCCAATGTGTATGTTAATTAGTTGATTAGAAATGATTAAACTTGTAATATATGAATGGATTGTGTACTTTGTTGATAATTTATTGACAAATTTGATATTTTCATGTGTATATAGTTTATTAGGGTTTTGATATTGAATTAGGGTTTTGTGAATTAGGGTTATGAATTAGGTTGTTGAAATTGGGTATGGTTTTAATGAAATTATTGAAAAACTGTTATAATTTTGAAAAAAGTGTTGAGATTAGGGTTTGAAAGCCATGGAAAAACTGCAGAACACAACCCTGGAATGTGCAATTTCATGCGTCACGCATGGATTGCAACCATGCGTGACGCATGGATGGAAGCCATGCGTGACGCATGGAATTGCACATTCCAGAAACTGTGTTCTGCAGTTTCAGATTGTATTTGATGATATGATGATTGAGTTTTTGATGATATGCTGATTAAATTCAGTAAACTGATTAATTTTGTGGAATTGCACATTTTATTTTATTTTTTTGGTTTAAAGAGGGACGGCACCCTCGGTTAATTTTGTATTAATATGACCCTACTAAAGAGGGTAAAAAAGCAATACAAATTCAGTTCAATTCAAATAATCAAAGCACACTTGGAGAGGCGCGTAGGCCAGCCAAACTGCGCAACAAGGTGTATATGGAAAGGCAAACAGGCCATCCAAGCTACACAAACCAAAAGAAAGTGTATATGGAAAGGCAAACAAGCCCTCCAAGCTACACAAAAACAAACCAAGCAAACAAACCAAACAAGCCAAACACAAACACAAGCACAATCCAACAAGAAAACCACATTACAAGGCCCCAACCATTTCAGGCGGGAATCGTTCATGTAAAAGTCTAAAAACATGAACTAAAATTACACGAACCATGTCTTCTTTAGGAATCCTGTTACCCTGAAAAACAAGAGCATTTCTAGCATGCCAAAGGTAATAAACAGTGGAGGATAAAGAACATACCTGGGCATGGGCGAGACAGCTGCGCCTTGATGCACGCCTCCGGAGCCAGCGCAAGGTGGACTTGATCGAAGTGGCTTCAGTCGGGATCATGAATCGAACTCTAATCTCTCTCCATATATCAGTCGAATAGGGACACTCGAAGAAGATGTGCTTGTGGTTCTCCAGGTCAGCCCCACACATCCTACAACCCGGCTCAACCTCAAGAAAGGACAAGCGGTCATACGTAGAGAGCTTGCCGAGGTTAGCAAGCCAAAGAATAAACATATGCTTAGGGGTGTTATGGGCAGACCACACCTCCCTATGCCATCTGACAATAGGTCTCTTCACACGCAGCGCCTCGTAAGCTAAGGAGACCTTGAAGTGGCCAAGCTTGCACCACTCCAAGAGAGACTCCTCAACACTTAGCACTCTACCATTAAACTGCACAATCATATCACGAGCCGAAAGGATGCCCTTGATCAGGGGAGAGTCACGTCTATGCACATTCCAATCCAGAGGTTCCACAACCCCAAGGAATCTATGATAGACCCATCTAACCCACATGCTGTCACGCCGGCTCAAGATATGCCAAAACTGCTTGAGCATGAAACACTTATTCCATAAGCCAATACTAAGGAGGCCAAGGCCACCTTCCTTCCTAGGAACACACACCTCCTCCCATTTCACTTTGGGCCGTCTCCATAAGAAGCCACGACAAAGGCTAGTCAATCCCTTAAGGACACCCACAGGCATAGGCAAAATAGAGAGCCAAAACCCCTCAACCCCTTGTAAGACCGAGGCAATTAACTCTCTCCTCCCAGCAAAAGATATAGACTTTTTGGTCCAAGCATTGAGATAGTTGCTAACCTTGTCCAGAAGGGGCTTGTAGTCCATAATCCGGAGGCCATGGGGGTTAATGGGAATACCAAGGTATCTGAAGGGAAACTCACCAACCTTGAAACCAGAAGAAGCAACCAAGGAAACTCCTTCTAGTTCCCCAACGGAAGCAAGAAACATAGAGGACTTCCCCATATTCACACTAAGCCCGGCCATGGCCTCAAATTTCCTTAAGCACCCCAGAAGCACATCAATAGAACTCTTGTCACCCCGGCAGAACATGACCACATCATCAGCAAAGGTCAAATGGGTGAGCCTCAAGCTCTCACAATGCTGATGGAAATGGAAAGAACTCCTAGATGTCTCCTTCTTAACAAGGCGAGAAAACAACTCCATGCATAATACAAACAGGAGAGGAGAGAGAGGGTCACCTTGTCTTAAGCCTCTCTTGCCTGGGAAGAAACCATGAATACTCTTGTTGATCTTGATGGAGTAAGTGGCAGAACAGACACATTCCATAACCCAAGAAATAAACTTGGAAGGAAAACCGAGATGGACAAGGGCAAACCTCAAGAAGTCCCAAGACACCGAGTCATAAGCCTTGGCTAAGTCAACATTAAGGAAGCACCTAGGAGTGTCCCTCTTCACATTATACCTCCTAAGAAGCTCCTGAACCAGAAATATATTGTCGGACATGAGCCTTCCCTCAACAAAAGCATTTTGGGCCGGATCGACAAGCGTGCCCAATATCTTGCTAAGGCGAGAAGTCATAATCTTGGAGACAATCTTGTAGACCACATTGCAGCAAGAAATAGGTCTAAAGTGCTCCACGCGGTCCGGAGACTCCACCTTGGGTATAAGGGAAACAATGGTATGATTAAAAGCCTTGAGCAACTTGCCGGAAGCAAAGAATTCCTTAATTGCAACACAAATTTCAGCCCCGGTGAGATCCCAAGTAGCCTTGAAAAACTTGGCATTGAACCCATCCGGCCCCGGAGCCTTATCATCTCCCATGGCCCAAATAGCCTCCTTAATCTCGGCATTAGAAACAGCCCCCTCAAGTAAAGCACACTCCTCCGGACTCACTAAAGGGCCATTAGCAAAGTCACTAGCATTAGGCAACTCCACATCAATCTCCGAGCCAAAGAGCCCCTTGAAGAACCCTAAGAACTCATCACTCACCTCCTTAGAAGACTTAGTTCTACTCCCATCCGACTTGGAAAGAGAGGCAATATGATTCCTCTTCCCATTCGATTTCATCAAGGAGTGAAAATACTTGGAACATTGGTCTCCTTTGAGCACATATCTAGCCTTGGCTTGTTGACCAAGAAACGAAGCCTCGGCCTTGTTCAACCTCTTAGCCTTGAGCTTGGCATCCTCGACCTCACGCTTGGCATCCAAAGACTCCGGCGAAGCGCAAAGGTTATCAACAGCCCGGGAAAGGGCACGGTTAGCCTCAGCCGCCTTACTCGAAATGTGACCAAATTCCTTGTTGTTGAGCCTCTTCAAAGGCCTCTTCAAACCATGGAGAAGTTTGGCAAGCTTAAACTGAAACGTACCCCTCTCATGAGTCTTCCACCCCTCCTTTATCACATCCTTGAACCGAGGATGGTCAGCCCACATATTGAAGAACTTAAAGTACTTCTTGCCCTTGCCGAAGTCTCTAAGTAAAGAAACAACCCCGGGCTTGTGATCCGAGAGATGCCATTTATCCGGGAAGCTCGAATGACAATGAAAACTAGAGTTAAGCCAAGAGGAACTAACCAAGACACGGTCAATCTTGCTCCACACCGTGTTGTTGGTCCAGGTGAAAGGACTCGAGCTAGAGTAAGGAGCATCCGAGAGTCCATGGCGCCTACACGCCTCTATCATGTCCTTGCACTCGTACCCCGAGACCGGCCTCCCATTAAGCCTTTCACCCTCAGCCATAACACTATTAAAGTCCCCCATGATCAGCCAAGGGAGGTCATTAAGCTCAAACAGCTCATCCACATGGTCCCAAATCGCCCGACGATCCACAACGCTATGCAGCCCATAGACGAAGCAAATACCAATTTTCTCACCCGTCGTCTTGCACTTAAGAGCACAACCAATGTGTTGACTAGACCTACTAATCACATCCACCTCAGCACACAAAGGGTCCCACATCACAAGAATACGAGCCCTCGGATCAAGATCAAAATTGTTGACAAACTCCCAACCAGGCGCAACCCGGTGCGCCACACTCTCAATCCTAACACCACCACACTTAGTCTCATATAACCCACAAACCTTAGCATCAAACTCACGAATGACACCCCCAACGCCATTTTGTTTCAGGGCTTGGCTAAGCCCTCTCACATTCCAAGAAAGAACAATCATTGGGACACCTTATTGTGTCCCCGGATCCGCTCGGAGTTGCGTGAGGGTGTAGCATTCTTGTTCCATTTTTGCTGAGCTCTGAGGGCCATGACCACAGGTCTTTGCACCTGATTCTTGGCCTTAGTATGAGCCTTAGACTTCCTTAATTGAGACTTGGACAGCACCTCCACAAAAGGTTCATCCGAGCCCTCTTTTTCCCGGGTTTCAATTTCTTGCTCCCCGGATTGATTAGAGGCCTCAAGTTCCCCTTCTTCCATCGCGTGAACGGACATCCCACCTGAGCTAGCCTCATTTTTAGCCACTCCCTCATCACTCATTTCACCCTCGGACTCACTCACCTCGTCCTCATCACTCTCTTCGCTCCCGGAATCACCACCCGAGATCGAGCCATCAACATCGGTATCGGCTAAAGATTTTCCCTTCTTATCTTCACCAACAAACAAAGGTTGCTCCTTAGTTCCTAAAGCTCCCGAGACTTCACCACCCTCAGCCACCTTAGTTCCCAAGGTCTCTCCTTTGTCCGTCTCCTTGTCTTTCCTTTCTTCATCCACTTTGAACACCCTCGGTGCTCTCTTAGCCTTAACTCCCACCCCATCCTTCTTCTCCTTAAACTTGCACTCATCCATATTGTGTCCAAATGTGCAGCACTCATTACAGTACTTAGGCTCATTCTCAACAAGGAACGACAGGTTGATCGAGTCACCATCATCAAAATTCACACTCACCTCTCTCGGGAAGGGCAAAGCGAAATTGATCTCAACTAAAACACGAGCATAAGCTCCTCTTTTCCGGCTGTCCGTGACCGGGTCCATAAAGAGGGGCTTTCCAACATAGGACGCAACACGACTAAGGATATCCGGGGTCCAGAAATTACGAGCTAAACCATGTATACGGACCCAAAGAGGTATGGTGGCTATATCCCGTCTATTAAAAGCAAACTTGTCGGGAATGTTCTTAAGGATCATGGGTCGGTTATGGATAAAATAAGGGCCATTCATAAGGACATTATCTTTATCTTCTTCGGATTGGAAGTAAAATATGAGCCAACCCTCTTCTTCCTTATAACTAGCCTTAACCCCCCATGACTTAACCATAGTATTAATCATAAAATGACCGGGATGAAATCCAACATATTGACCAAGAAGACTCCATCCCCAAACATCATGAGTAGAATAACCCTCGGACACTTTAATAGAAATAACATCGGAAGAAGGAGGAGAGAACGAAAGCTTACCTCCAATCCCGGCGTTCATAAAAATCTTCTTGGATTTTGAAGCCCAAGCATTCGGTCTAGATGTCTCATTCGCATGTGGTTTAGGTGCCGAGTCACTCGCCCCAACGTGTTCCTTGCCTTTCAAAATTTTCTCGGAATTACCCGGGCGCGCGGGAATAGCTCCGGGCACGCCGTTCTCGGGAATTACCGAAGCCTTAGGTGCCGAATCATTCAAATGAGGTGGAAAGTATTCAGCCTTATTAGAATGTGGCTGAATACTCCCCATTTGAACGTGGCAACCTGATTCCAAAGCACAATTAAAAGAAGAATTGAAAGGCAAATTGGACTTGTAATTCCCGGCACCCCCATTCTGATCCCACATCAAACTATGTTTCCACAACAAACACAGTTTTCAGGCTATCCGGGCTATCCACAACATGACCAATCATTTGTGGAGATGATGAGGCAAGCTACTGGTTCTCATCACTTTCAGAACCCTCAGACGGGTGATGACCAGTACGCACTGGTTGCTTGTAGCAGTGCAGGGCCATCAGCTGGGGGTGCCAATGGTGATTCTGATTCTGATTATGAGCAGGAGCATGAGGAACAGGGTCAGGAAGAGGATCGGACCTATGGGAATGTTCATGAAGAACATGAAGAAGCGGAAGAGCAAGAGGAGCAGGAGGAACAACCCAGAAGACGACGACGACGACAACCTCCGGTCAAAAACATATACGTCCCTCAGTTAGAGGGGGGTACTCCTGGAGGTCCACAAATTCCGGAGCTGCTCATAAGCTTTGAAGCTCATACAGCCTTTTTTGTGCAAAAAGGAAAGGTATGTAATTAGAATTTGGTTTATAGATTCAATACTTATCATAACTTATTTGGTTTATAGAATTTGTGATAATAAATTTGTTAATGTATGAATTGATTTGATTAACCAAATGGATTATTTGTTGAAATATTTGTAGTTTTGTTGAAAATTTGGTTAAGGTGTGCTGTACATAATTTTCTGCATTCTGTGTAATGCAAATCCATGCGTCACGCATGGTTCATGTCCATGCGTCACGCATGGTTCATGTCCATGCGTCACGCATGGATTTGCATTACACAGAATGCAGAAACTGCTTTCTGCATTCTGTACATTGCACCTTAACCAAATTTATGCAGTTTCTGTATTCTGCAGTTTCTGGAAAAAATTTATGCGTTATTAAAATTATTTGTGTTACGTAATCAATTTACAGGATAGAGGCGTACTCCCTTACCAGACAAGACAATCCCAGCTGAAAGATTGGGAACTTAATTCTGACTTGTCATGGGGTAATCACGCAATTGCAACGGAGCTGACTCATCTCAGGGTATTGATGTACGATGTGATTGATTATCCGCTCATCTGCGCCTTTATAGAAAGGTGGCATCCTGAAACAAATAGCTTCCACATGCCATTTGGTGAGATGACAGTGACGTTGCTCGACATCAAGAAGCTGCTGTTGCTTCCTATTCACGGGAAAGCTATGGTGACCGACCCCACCGCTTCAGTCGGGAGAACTACGAACAAGAACTTTTTTGGTGAAAAGGGACGGCAAAATTTTCATCTTCAAATTGAACAGCTCGATAGTTATTGGATGAGCGCGAAAAAGTTTAAGGCGCACATTGAGGGCCTAAATGATCCCGTAGTTCATGGAATGGGATATATATTCCACTTGCTGGCTTCCACAATCTTCACTGACAAGTCACAACATAAGCTCCCGATGAGATTTGGTGCATTTCTAGGGAGTGTTGAAGAGGCAAGAAGTATTTCTTGGGGATCTGCGGCGCTAGCATATTTCTATCGCCAAATGGGCATCGCTACACGCGAAAATTGTGGTTTGATCTCATTTTGTTTCACTCTCCTTCAAGTAAGTTTTTAATTATTTAGGAACTACATTTTTTAGCAATCATAACTTATTTCTATGGTTTTAATGCTAACTATATTTTTTAAATGGTAGGGTTGGATATACACATACTTCCCATCCTTAGCAGCTGGTGTTCGGCGTAATCCTGGTTGGTCAGTTGATCATCCTTATGCGTTTCGGTTTCTACCAGAGGAAGCGTTGCCGAACTACGACCCTGAAGCACGAAACTACAGAGCTGAACTAGATGCAATGAGGGCGGATCAGGTATTTGTGTTGCATTTTGTTTACATTTTTAAGCCTCAGTTTTTTTGCAATTCCATGCGTCACGCATGGATCTGTGTCATGCGTCACGCATGGATCTGTGTCATGCGTCACGCACGAATCAACTCCATGCGTCACGCATGGAATTGCAAAAAAAACTGAGGACTTTTTTCATCATCTTTGCTTGGACCTTTAATGAAATTACTGTTTGAGTAATGGAAGACGTTGATAATGTTTTTAGGTTAATTGGAACCCGTATGGTGAAATCGACTTCAGTGATCCTGCCTATGCTCCTGCTCTTTTTTTCGGGGTGCTGAGCTGCATGGACATAACCGAGCCCCACCATCCCGATAGGTCGCCTAGGCAGTTTGGTAGGGTGCAGATGATTCCCAGGCCTCCAATTTCACCCCTTAGAGCCCATAGGCTCATCAGCCCTAGGTCATATGTGGTGAATTATGATAGAATGGCGTGGAGTTGGGAGGGTATGGATATCCACAGGGCGACCCTGGAGCAGATGGGACCACCTGCGCAGACAGGTTTTGAAGAAGCTCCGGAGTATCTTATGTGGTACATCCCCCGCACTCATCGATTTCTGATACCCGGCAGACACGCTAGCTTGGAAGCACAGCAGGTAATACATTTATCTCATGTAACTTGAGATCTTGATTTTTCTTTAAGTTTGATTTAAGGTAAACATTATGCAAATAGCTTATTTCAATATTTATTTTTATTTGTAGGTTTTTGACAGGGTCTACGATCACTTGTCACCATATGCAACCTTGCCTGATCCCTATGATGTTTCTGCAATGCATGGAGCCATAACCGAGGTCCTTCAAGATATTGAGCCGTGGACAACTATGTATCAACAACATCGGTGGTGATCTTGTTGGATTGGGTTCGATTGTGGAGTATGAACTGTTTGTTTTCAGATTTTCAGGATTGTCCGTTTTTCGTAAGGAAACTATGACGTTGTTGGATTGATGTTGTTGGATTGTTTGTTAAGGTTGTTTTGTGTTTGAACTTTTCAATTCTGATTAGCGTTGTTGAATTTGTTGGATTATTTGTTTAGGGTGCACAAGACATAAATCTGCATTCTGTTAGTAAAATGTCGAACCATGCGTCACGCACAGATGCATTCCATGCGTCACGTATGGATGCGTTCCATGCGTGACGCATGGAATTGTTAACCTACGCCTATAAATTGACTCCCTCAGCATACCATTTCCACTCATTAATCTCTCCTTTTCACTCCCTCAGCCTGTAAGTTGATTCTTGAAGTTCTTCTTTGAAGCTCCATATTCCACATCTTATTCCTTACTTTCTCACTTGTTTTCTTACATTGTATTACAGATTGGAAACCAACATGGCATCATCCTCATCATCATCTTCAATACCACAAGAAGGCAGCACCATTCAGTGTCCAAATAAGAGGTGTAGGAAGTCTATCACGGTTTTCAGCGCTAATGACAAGATGAGACCAGACCAGTATGGCCGAAGGTTTTTTACATGCCAATGTAACTTCAGGTGGGTGTTTCTTGATCCTGAGTATGACCGTCATCATCTCCGTGTTATGACGAAATTGTTGGAGGAAAATCGAACTATGGCAGCGAAACTGGGAATCTTTAACGAAGAGAAAGATTTGGAAACGGCTAAATGGTGGGTGAAGGAGCTCTATGAGGATTTTGAAGAGAAACCAGCCGATTCTGACGATGCGTAGTGGTCTTAGTATTTCGTTCCTTTTAAGATGTAATGTGAAGTGTCTTGGTGTTTTGTCTTTGTTATGTTCGTTTTAATTTACGTTTCAAGAATGAGTCTTTTTTATGCTGTAATGAATCTGTTTTATTTTGTAATGTATCGGTTTTTTGTTGAAACGTATCTGTTTTATGTTGTAATATATCTGTTTTATGTTGTAATTCTGATGTCTCCTTTTCATAAGACTACTCATATGTCTCCTTTTGACAAGACAACTCATATGTCTCCTTTTGACAAGACAACTCATATGTCTCCTTTTGACAAGAAAACTCACATGTCTCCTTTTGACAAGACAACTCATATGTCTCCTTTTGAGAAAACAATTCGGAAGTGTTGCTTTTGACAAGTAAAGCTGAAATGGAAATTCTGCATTCTGTAGGAAAAATGCAATTCCATGCGTGACGCATGGACACGAACCATGCGTGACGCATGGATTGACTCCATGCGTGACGCATGGAATTGCATTGGTCCTACTGAATGCAGAATTTCCATTTCAGATGCAAAGCACCTGTTTCACGTGAAATGTAACCCAGAAATACCACATAAAGACTGAAATGTGCATCAAAAGATACAACCTTACAACATTAGAAGGTCATTCGAAACTCGAAATAAAATACACATTACAACATTGTCATGACTGACAATAACTCTTGAACTAGTAATCGTTTTAATCATCGTCTGGAATTGTGATGCTTTGTTTGGACGATTGATGTCCTCCTCTTTTCGGGGGGGTGTAAGCCCCACACCTTTGCCACACTTCGTCATACAAGGCCGCAGCAGATTCTTCACAATTACGCTCCCAAAGATTATAAACAGGTGGTAGTGGACATCCATCCTTCAGGCGAATCTGAGATAGATTTTACGGAATTGCATAATTAAATTTACATGTAATGCACTAGGTAAATAGCAATTGAAAAAAACATACCGGGATGAAATGTTCTTCCTGTGTGAGTAGTAATAGGCAAACAACTTGCATCTTGGCTCCAGGTTGACCATACCAAGTCGGAAGTCTAAGAGGTAGGAATGTCTGTTTAATTTGCTCGCCTAGACACACAAAGACACAATTACATGCCGAAGCCACCAAACATGCCATTTCTGGTACGGTAAGCCACTTATCCCTTGGAGCTGGGTAGTAATCGCTTTCCCATGTAAGTTGATGTATAGCGGACTCCAATGTTGGATTTACTTCTCCACCAATCCACGTGCCTTTAAGTAAATGCCAAATCTCTTTAGCCTTTCGTATCATCTCTTCTCGTATGAACTTCCAATGCTCTTGGGTCCCACCTGTTACATGACTCTCAAAAACAGATTGAGTGACGGAATATTTTGGATAAAGTGTACATTAGAGTGAAGATAATATCGTTCACCTGTTTCCATAGAAATAGATCTAAACCCGCAGTTTCCATCGGCTCTGATGTCAAACCACCCCTCCACATATGGTCTCATGCACATTGGTATCTTTCTAATGTACTTAGAAGGCGCATACATTTTTTGTGGAGCGGGAGGTGCACCAAAGGGTTTAGGAACCCTTTGCTTCTTGGGAGGTGTTTCTTCCAAAGCTCTAGACCTCATCTCTTGGTCGGTGTATTCCCATGCTGACTTCTTTCTTTGTGTAGATCTAGGCACTTTGTTAGGAGCTCCTTGGGGACGACCACCGGTGTGTTTCGAAATAGGCGGCTCTTTGAGAGGTGTATCCACTTTAGCTATCTTTCTGACAGATTCAATACACTTCTCTTGATCATGTGGTGACAAGGTGTTCCATGTTTCTTCATAAAATTCATCAAATAAACGTCTTGCCACGTTTTTCTTAGTTTCAAGATGACACTGTGTATCCACTTCTTCCAAAGACAACGTACTCCAAAAAGGATGCAAAGACACGGGCTGAATTGGCATTTGTTTCTTCACACAAGTCGCAAGGTCATGGACACACAGCATCCCGTCTCTGACCTTGGTTGCACAATCGCAATATTGTGCATTGTACATGCCTTGTACACCTTTGTCGTATTCTTTAATCAAGAGCTCCATTGCCTTGTACGAAACTTTGCACTTCAAATGTACAAACAAAGATGTTTGGTGAACAAGTCTAAACGTCTTTGTTAGACTCTCGTTAAATGAACCCAATATCTCTTTCAGCTGGTTTCGTGCCATGTCACTGTATTCCTCAAACACTGTGTCGAGCCTACCTTGTCCACCACTCAAATATGACTTCAAACAGGAATGCGCTCCTTCCACTCTGCATTTTTATTAAGGTGTTCAAACAGGAATGTGCATCAAAAGTTTCTGTAAACTGCACATCCATACGTGACGCATGGAACAAATCCGTGCGTGACGCATGGAACCAATCCGTGCGTGACGTATAAATGTGCAGTTTACAGAAACTGTTTAAATTCACAGAAAACTGAATATAGTTGTGTAAGTGCAATTATAGATAAATTACCTGTTTGTCGTGTTGCTTCCAAGAGTAAACACGTCATCCGTCCATGCCGACACACATCTTTCTTTGAAAGGACCAAGCCAACTGTCTCTAACATATTGCAGTACGGGAATATGCGCGTTCCAATCTCTCTCTATAGTATCCAACTTTTTTTCATATCCTTCTACGGTGGTTTCCTCGAACAAGTTGTAGTAGTCGTTGGATAAGTTTTTTCCCTTTAGTTTCGATCTCATTTCGAGGGAAGCTTTGGCCTCTATGTTTTTCCTTATATGTCGTCTACATAGAAGAAACTTTGCAGTTGGAAAAAGAAGATCCGTTGCACTCATTAAAGCTTGTTCACGGTCGGTGACAATGCAAGTGGGCGTTGCTCCAATTCTTCTATACATCTCTTGAAGTTGTTGCATTGCCCACAAATAATGCTCTTTAGTCTCGCCCTCAAGAAATGCCCCACAAACTACAAAGTTCCTCCATGTAGACGTGATTCCAACAATCTCGAAAAATGGCATTTTGTACCTGTAAATAAATAATTTGAAATAATATTATTGCAATGTTATGGAAAATCATATGTAATGGTCAATAATCACACAAAACTTACTTGATTGTGGCATATGTGGAGTCCATTATAAGTACATAGGGAAATGATTTCAAGAGCTTCATTGATTCAGGGGACGCAAAGAACATATCACCAATCATAGATGCATCATCTTTGCTTGTCCTATACTCCATGAAATAGTCGCTCTGTTTGCATTTGTAGAAAAACTCTTGGATAACAGTTCTTCCTTCCCTGTTTTCGATCCTCGTCTTGGCCATCAAATTGTATACTTGTTTTTTTTTTGTAAGGTTCTTTGGAGACTTGTTGAGCATAGTGTAAATCTCATTTGGTTTACAATGAGCCCTGGTCATTTCAACTACTGTACACACTTCATCAGGCGTCAATCTGCCTGCAAACGCATTCCCAAACAAGCTACTACCAATAGGATGGTTGTGGGTACCTAACATTACAGTAAGTTTCCAAGCCCCTCTATGCTCCTCTAGAAGTTTTAATTCGAACCAACATCTACATTTTTTCGTCTTGATGTTTTTCCTCACTCCCTTAGCTTTTGAGTAATTCACTCGTCCTCTATCACAGATAAGCTGAAGTTTTCCAGATTTTGTTTCGGTAGGTGCTCTACTCCTTCCATTGACTATGCAAAAGTTGTTGGCTTGTGCAATGTTAACGGCCCAATCCACTCCCTGTTGTCTAGAGGGGAATACCAAGTCATTTGCAAACAACTCTGAGTAATCAACAGAGACATATTGTTCTTCTTGAACTTCAATATCAAATTCTGGTGCAGTACGCAAAGGACGAAACACATTTAAGCTACTTGTGTCTGAAAGTGGCCTCATCAAATGCGAAGGCCATTGCGACAAACCGTAACCGGTTCCAAAAGATCCAGTGTTGATATCACCAAACTGTGATTGCGGTTGCTCCCATGTTGTCAAATCAATGCCCAAATCAAACGAAGGTATGTAGTCGAGGTATGACGGAGGTGGGCAGTCATTAAGAGTAATCTTGTCTAATCCAGTAAACACAGAAAAGTTCATCTATGCACAAATACACAGAAAACAAACCAGTTAAGCTTCTGTATGGCAAATCCATACGTCACGTGTGGATCCATTCCATGCGTGACGCATGGATCCATTCCATGCGTGACGCATGGCTCCACTCCATACGTGACGCATAGAAATACAACATGCAGTTTCATTCATCTTTTGTCATGGTTCGTATGATTCTGTTAACCACAATATGTTTCATTAACATTTCAAACATCATACATCATAAATTCAAAAGTCAACATCTTTTGTCATACAACTAATACCTTTAACATGTAAAGTCCATAAAACCCAACAAGTCAAACCCCTAAAACAAGTCAACACCTTAAAAACTAATATTATAATACTTTTCAAACATCATAATCACTAAAGTAAACAAAAAATCACAAATCAACATCTTTAGTCATACAACTAATACCTTGAACATTTGAAATCCATTAAACCTAACTAAATCAAACCCTAAAAGAAGTCAACACCTTAAAAATTAATATTATGAACAAGAAATGTTACCTTATTAAGATTGTAACTTGAAAATGGTGCTTCTCCACCTCTTTCATTGGTGCATTCCTCTTCATTCTCCATATAGAAAGAGCTTTTTTGGGATAAAATGGTGTGTTTTGCTCTCAAGAATGTTCAACAATGGAGTTAAAAGGGTTTTGACATTTGAAATATGGAAAGAAAGGAAGATAATAGGGGTTAATGTAGGTGTTACGGAAATGGTAAAAAAAATTAATGGAGTTATTACAGTAGGTGAGACAAGACGTGCTTGCTGCATGAGTTCTGAAAAGAAAATCCGTGCGTCACGCATGGTTTCCATCCATGCGTGACGTGTGGTTTGAAACCATGCGTGACGTGTGGTTTTCAACCATGCGTGACGTGTGGTTCTATTCCATGCGTGACGCACAAAATGGCACATGATCCCTTTGATTCTTAGTAACACTGATGTGTGCATGATTTCCAATCAAAATAAAATTACATATTGTCAAAGGTTGGACATTTAGGCCACGTAAGAAGTCCAAACAAAGGATATGCTACTTTACAAGTTAATAGTTGTTATTGGGAGTTACCCACATGGTTAAATATCCCTAATAGGCATTGAAAACAAGTTTCATTCCATTCGGACATCGTTTGAGTGTCGTTTCGTCAAATTGGGCCTCAAGTCCATTTAAGGCCTTTTTAGGCCTTTTAGCGTTTACGTGCCTCATTTCGTGTGTGCAAGACCTTGTTGCTACTTAATATCCCTAATAAGAGTAATTTGTATAGTAGTTTCAACAATAATCAACGTCAATGTTGTAGAATATACATATTGCGACAAGTTAGAGAAATACGACTAGTTTGTTTTTTACAAAGGAGGTGGTACTTTAAAAGTTAGAAGTTGTCAGTGGGAGTTACCCACATGGTTAAATATCCATAATAGTCATTGAAAACAAGTTTCATTCCATTCGGACATCGTTCGAGGGTCGTTTGGCTGATTTGGGCCTTAAGTCCATTATGGCCTTTTTAGGCCTTTTAGCGTTTACGCATAGTTTCGAGTCCCGTTTTGTATGTGTGAGACCTTATTGGGACTTTATATGTCTTATAACACAATTGTGTATAAATTTTTCAAACATACAAAAAGATCAATGTTGCGACCATATATAATGCAACAAGTTAAGCTTGTAATGAGTAGTTTGATGTTTTACAAAGAGGGCGTTACTCTAAAAGCAAAAGGTTTTGATGCAAAGTTACCGACATGGTTAAATATCTCTAATAGGCATTGTAAACAAGTTTCATTGCATTCCGATGAATTTTCGACGACGTTATGGCGAATTGTGGTTTTAAAGCCGTTAACAACAACACGACAAATGAATTATTTTGCGTGACATAACTACAAATACATTGAATACATTGAAATTTATTACATAAGCAAAAACATATACATTGAAATCCATGCGTCACGTATGGATACAAACCATGCGTGACGCATGGTCACATTCCATACGTGACGCATGGATTTTTTTGCCTATAAAAGGCCCAAAAACATCAAACCCTACCATTTTGTTCTCTTCCTCATTCTCTTGACGGCGGCTGAAGCTCTATCACGCACGGATTTACCCCATTTTCATCATCTTTCTACATATAAGGTATGTAAACATTAAGATTTCATTGTTATGGTATGGTATTGATGTATATATGAGGTTTTGATGTTGTTTTGATAATATTTACATATGTAGATCCAATGTGTATGTTATACTTTGATTAGAAGAGATTAAACTTGTAATATATGAATGGATTGTGTACTTTGTTGATAGTTTCTTGTTGAATTTGATATTTTCATGTGTAGATAGTGTAATTAGGATTTTGATACTGAATTTGGGTTTTGTGAATTAGGGTTATAAATGAGGGTGTTGAAATTTGATATGGTGTGGTTTTAATCAAATTATTGACAAACTGTTGAATTTCAGGAAAAAATGTTGAGATTAGGGTTTGAGAATATATTAGAAAGCAGTACTGAAGTTCTGGAAGTGGCAATTCCATGCGTGACGCATGGAATATAACCATGCGTGACGCATGGTTAGTGACCATGCGTCACGCGTGGAATTGCCACATTCAACATTTTCAACATGCAGAAGTTAATTGATTATGTAACTATAATTTGGTTATGTTTCTGATTATACAGATGTCCTATTCCGATCAAGAATCTGATATTTCCGATATTAGTACGGCGTCTAGCGTGGCAGACAACTTTGATATGCTTGAACGGGAGAGACGTGAACGGGAGAGACGTGAACGTGAGCGACGTGAACGGGAGAGACAAGAACGTCAAAGGGAGAGAGGGGAACCATCCACTAGACCAAGGATGACCGCACGAGAATACAGGAACCTCTTCAAGCCGTTCAACCCTCGTCGTTAGATCTACTTATTATGTTGAACCTTATTATGTTGAACCTTATTGTGTTGCACCTTTGAAGATTGAACCTTATTATGTTGAACCTTATTGTGTTGCACCTTTGAAGTGTTGAACCTTATTGTGTTGCAAGAACTACTTGTTTTTTTCTTATGAGTGTCTATTTCGTAGGTATTTTAAAACATGTCGACTCGTTTCACTTTCAAACTAGGTTTCACATTTCAAATATCATAAATCAACATAAATTCACATATCAACATGTTTAGTCATACAACTAATACGTGCTGACATGAGTTCTGAAAAGAAAATCAGTGCGCCACGCATGGATATAATCCATACGTGACGCACGGTTCTATTCCATGCGTGACGCACAAAATGGCACATGATCCCTTTGATTCTTAGTAACACTGATGTTTGCATGATTTCCAATCAAAATAAAATTACATATTGTCAAATGTTGGACATTTAGGCCACGTAAGAAGTCCAAACAAAGGATATGCTACTTTACAAGTTAATAGGTGTTATTGGGAGTTACCCACATGGTTAAATATCCCTAATAGGCATTGAAAACAAGTTTCATTACATTCGGACATCGTTTGAGTGTCGTTTCGCCAAAAACCGCCTTAAGTCCATTTAAGGCGTTTTTAGTGGTTTTAGCGTTTACGTGCCTCATTTCGTGTGAGCGAGACCTCTTTTCTACTGAATATCCCTAATAAGAGTATGTTGTATAGTATTTTCAACAATAATCACCGTCAATGTTGTAGAATATACATATTGCGACAAGTTAGAGAGTTACGACTAGTATGTTTTTGACAAAGGAGGCGGTACTTTAAAAGTTAGAAGTTGTGGTTGGGAGTTACCCACATGGTTAAATATCCATAATAGCCACTGAAAACAAGTTTCATTACATTCGGACATCGTTCGTGTGTCGTTTCGCCAAAAACCGCCTTAAGTCCATTTAAGGCGTTTTTAGTGGTTTTAGCATTTTGGCATAGTTTCGAATCCCGTTTTGTATGTGTGAGACTTTATTGGGACTTTATATGCCTTATAACACATTTTTGTATAAATTTTCCAAACATACGTGAACATCAATGTTACGACCATATATATTGCAACAAGTTAAGCTTGTGGTGAGTAGTTTGATGTTTTACAAAGAGCGTGTTACTCTAAAAGCAAAAGGTTTTGATGCAAAGTTACGGACATGGTTAAATATCTCTAATAAGCATTGTAAACAAGTTTCATTCCATTCCGATGATGTTTCGACGACGTTATGGCGAATTGTGGTTTTAAAGCCTTTAAAAACAACACGGAACATGAATTATTTTGTGTGCCATAACTAAAAATACATTGAATACATTGACATGAATCATATAAGCAACAAAAAAACATATGAAAATCCATGCGTCACGTATGGTGTAAAACCATGCGTCGTGTGTGGATTAATTCCATGCGTGACGCATGGTTTTATGTTGCAAAATCTTATTTTTATATTTAGAATGCTTATATTGTTGTTATGTTGACGAATGTTCAACCTTATTATATTTCAAATTGTATATGGTACGCCATACATATTGCGACTTTGTTCGGTTTTCAAACTATGTTTCACTTACAAAGGTCTAAATTTGATTTTCAAGTTACACACATGATCAAATAGACATTATAAGGATTGAAACAAAGTTTCATTCCATTTCGATAAAGTTTCGATGACGTTTTTGTCGAATTGGGCTTTATCGCCTTAAAAAAGACACTAAAAATGTGTTTCTTTGCACACTTAACTAGAAATACATTGAATACATTGAAAGTTAGAAGTTTCATATATGCAAATACTTGCGTCACGCATGGATTGTATCCGTGCGTCACGCATGGAATTAATCCGTGCGTCACGCATGGATACAATCCATGCGTTTTCTGGAATGTGCAATCCGTGCGTCACGCACGGATTAATTCCATGCGTGACGCACGGATGACCTGGGCGGTAAATAGCAAAAGGGGTGGGCGTCAAATAGAAACTATGTTAATATAAGGCCCATTTGCTTTTCGATACTATTCACAAATCGAGAGAATCTTCTCGTTTTCTTCCAATATATAGAAATAAATATAGGCATGCGAAATATCGTTTGATTCGTCTCAATGAGTACTTTGACAATATAAAAAAATTATAATTTTTATCATCGTATATTTAGAGATATTAACATTACAAAACGTGTCTCGACAAATGTGTCAAAATCAAATGGGAAGATCAACAGGGACAAAGGGAGTGGATAGATATCGTTTGACTGATGGATCATTTTTGTGATCTATGACATGGAGCTTTCGAGCCAGTGCCGACACTAGCCGTTAAAGACTTTCCTATTAAAGTGTGAGTTATACTTATGGACCCAGAGGAAGGATGTAACAATAATTAATTCAATTCAATTTGTCCTCAACCAATCATCTTGCAGCAGTAAAACCAACATAATATGTCCCACAAGCATTACATTTTCAAGCAACTACCAAAACACAGCAACCGAGAAGAAACACGTCCCTTCTTTGTCATACATGTTCTCTGACAACCAAAATTTAAAAAAAGAAAGATAAAGAGTGGAAGAAGAGAATCCAGAGGTTGTTATACAAAGAGTTGGCGGGAGTGAATCATTACCGGCCATGAGCAGCCAACCACCCTATCATATTAGCTTCAAACCTAAGACATTGCAACTTCCTAACATACAATTCCCTCTTCTTACTTCATCTTCTTCATCCTGTTCACCATTTTAATCTTGGAAGCCTTAAACCATGGCCAGTTCCAGATCTGGGTTTTTGGCCACTGCTCTAATTATTCAGTTTTTGGTGGTTTCGGTGACTGCTCAGGGAGAAAGCGGAAATGTCGAGAGTGGTAGCGGGATCTGCAGCCTTGATCTAAACAGATTTCTTCCACCTCCATATGGGAATCTCTCACAGATGAATTGCCAGCCTATATGGAACACCTTTGTTCTAAGAGTAAGGCTCTTTCCTTCTTTCTAGCCATGTGAAAGTCCTGCTTTTCTTTTGTCCCGGATGTAGTTACCAAATTAATGTCCACAATTATTGCTTTTTGATTAGGGCTATGGACCCACTTGATCAACCTAAATGAATAAACTATTGGGTTGGGATGGATCTGATTTTAGTTGTAAATTTTGCTCAAGTAACTACTATGCTGCATGGTCTTTTACTAACTTGAAGGAGTTGATTTGCAGTATTCACAAAGCCAAGACAATGTTGTTACTTTTGTGGTATCAGCACTATACACAACCGGATGGGTAGGGATCGGATTCTCAAAGGATGGGAAAATGAACGGTGCGAGTGCCATGGTTGGATGGATCAGTAGAACCGGGCACGCGAGAATCAAGCAGTATCATGCTAAGGGATACACATCAACAGAGGTTAAACCAGGCAGAGGAGAGTTGAACTTGACTTCAATCTCACCGGTTGTGGTTCTTGATGGGGCTAACATTTACTTAGCTTTCCAGCTTAAGTTTCCAACTCCTCTTTCAAGACAACCGACACTTTTGGCGTTTTCAAGTAGGTATCCCACTTTGAACACCCATGAGCTGGCACAACATGATGACAAAACAAGCATCCTCATTGACTACTCTGCAGGTTGATTTTAGACCTTTTAATGCAATGCTGAAACGCAAGTGATTTATACTAATCTAATCTAATTCAGGTATAAGTGTTCCTGCACAGTCCATTAATTATGACAAAATGAAGAGGAGTCATGGAGTGTTGGGAATCATAGGATGGGGCTTCATCCTTCCTGTTGGAACCATGTTTGCTCGGTTTCTAAGGAACAAGGAACCGCTTTGGTTTTATCTCCATACCATAATTCAGTTTGCAGGTTTCCTGATCGTATTAGCAGGTGTTATCATTGGCCAAGCGCTATACAACGACATCCATGCTGATGTCGCAGCTCATAGAGGAATTGGATACTTCGCTCTTACTCTCATTGTACTACAGGTAATAAATAGTCCTTTAGCTTTCATGAGTAAAAAATGGCCATAGAAATGATGGGTTTTGTCAACAGGTATTGGCCTTCTTCATAAGGCCGGATAGGGACAGCAAGATCCGAGGACTATGGAATACGTACCACAAGTTTTTCGGAGTCATGGCCCTATTCTTTGGTGCACTTAACATTGTTCTTGGCATCCAGGTTGGAGGTGCGGGATCTCAATGGAAGATTGGTTATGGTTTTCTCCTCGGTATAGTTGTTGTCACAGGCCTTGTTCTACAAGTTCTGTCAATGTTGAGACGTAGCTCAGAGAAGACTGCTCAACCTCCGGTATACCAAATGAATTGACATGAAAGAGACTATTTTTTTTATATGCCACAGCAGAACAGATTGGTGGGAAAAACTCATCTTAAATTTTGATTAATCTTCTTGTCTGGTTGGATAGGAAGTATAGTTCGCATTTTCCTGGTGTTCTGATTCTTATCTGTTAATACGAGTGCCATTAGCAGCTTCCTCAAACGTGTACAGCTATAACTCTGCAGCATTCTTGGATTTGTTGACATTTTTTGGTCTTTTTTCCCCTTGTATGATGTCAAGATTGATACTTTAATACATTTTGTGGATGTTTTTGCTTGCCAATGCAGAATAATCTTAAAACACAAAAGATAATTATGCAATAGTTATGTGACTTATGTCATCTGCATTTGATCTGTTCGTCAAATTTCTCTAAACTAGACAAATCGAAAACATCATTTGATTCATTTCAGATCAACTTCATGCTTCAATTATTAGAAAAGGTGTAGATAAGGTAAGCATATGTCTACCTAAAACTTCTTATAAGAACCCCACTACAAATCTTGACGATGCAGATTGCACAAGGTGTATGTTAATAGACAAAACCAGAAATTGCATTCAGAAACCAAAGTAGGGGTCCTGTAACAAGCAAAATTTGTGTAACTCGAACGTTCAAACCTATGTTGTTACCGTGTTGAATTAATGAAAAAATAACTGTCTTTGAGACTATTATTCATTCAGCTGATTTGGCCTGGAAATGCTGGTAACAGAAGTTGCAAGTCTTCTGCTGGAAACTGTTGATATAATTTATCGCCATCACATGTGCAGCCCCACCATAGAATTTACTCACCAACAGATCTGCAGTCAGTCCAGCAAAGACAATGATCAGTAAATCTTATGCAGTGAAATGCCAACACATATCTTTGCATTTACTTTCGCATCAAAAGAAAATAGGAAGGCAACAGATTTTAGAGAGCTAACCTTCAAAGTGTATTGAGACGAGACTCCCATGATGAAGTTGAAGACTATGAGCTTGATGATACAACTCAGGAAGACTCCAAGACACCGGTGTGTCACAAGATGAATACTATGACATCTAAGCTCAAAAAATTGTCATGCTACACTATCTCCAGTAGAAGAGACAGGAATGGAGTTGGGAGTCTCACTTCCTCTGACTACTCTGCTGCATACGGCTTTGAACGGCTGAGAATAATGCGGTCTCTTTAGCAAACTTATCGGCATTCTTATTGTTTGTTTTCGGTTTCTCCTACCCCTAAACAAGATCCTCACACTTTTCTCATCAGCTTCCCAGGGGATTTCTGATATAATTTCCTTGGCACCGTTTTCAACCACACTAACGACTCCAGCTTCAGCTTCAGCTTTTTCATCACTTTCTAAGCAAGTATCTAAATCAGCTTTAATCCAAGGCAGTTTTTCGACATTGTCAGAAACCACTTCTTCCTTCTCATCTGGCTTGCTGCTAATATCGTCTGGAAGAAGAGGAGCCAGAACAGAGATGGTCTCTGATTCTACTTTCTGTTCCAAAATCAGATCAGGGATAGGCTCAGACACAGGAGGCGGCACAGAGAACTCAACAACAGGATGGCAAGGTGGCCACATTGTAGTGGGAATGTAATCCGGCATAGGATGATTCATGTTACCCTGCCATGGATAATGGCTGCGTGGAAACGGGCTACTAACAGCAACAGGCTGGGGTTGAGTAAAAGGTGGGTACATGAAAGGAACTTGTTGTATGATATTAGGTGTTGCAGGAGGCGACGGATAAGGATGATGATGTGTTGGCGAACACAAGGGGTTAACAGCTGGCATGAAAGTGCCAGGTGGCGCAGGATGAAGAGTCATGTTCATTGGCCAAGGGCCAACAGCAACGGCCCCTGAAGGAAGACTGATACTCATGGGAATGGGCCCACCACGCAGCATTGCTGTTGCTGGATTAAAGGGTGCAGCAGATGCTGATAGCTTCCTGCTTGGAGTTTGTGCGTCTGTCGGACTCGATACCATAGGCTTGTCATCTGCCAATGGCAGCTCCTCTAAGGTTAAAGAAGAGGGCTTGAGAGAATCTGCCACTTCATGAATATCGATCGTATCAGAGTCAACCACTTCAGTGGCAGGGGAAGTTAACCCAGAAGTGTTTTCTTGGTCTCTTGCAGCCTCATCAGAAACACTATACTCATTGATCTCTTTCACATTTTCCACCTCTATTTTTGAAGTCACAGCAACATCACTTTCGTCATTTCCCTCTATGACTTGCAAATGAGAGATAGTCCCTGGAGGCGCAAGGGCTACATCTTTGTAAGACGGAGATTTTCCAAGGCGAACAATCGATGTCTTCTCTGAACTCGGTCCTCTAGAAGCTCCCTCTCCGTCTCTCCCAACAGAACTCTCTTGAGGCTCGTCTTTTGCAGAGGACGGCACATATTTAACCCTGTATGTAACAGCTTTAACAATGCGTCGTCCAAACTTATTTACATGAGCAGGAGTTTTTCCTGTATGCTGATGATCTGTGTTGTAGTTTGCAGGAGACACTGTCCGTTTAGTCACTATGTAGTATCGATTATTATTATTATTATTCTGGTTGGAGCTATGAGCCTTAAGAGGTTCAGTTTCTGAAGTTGGTTCCTTCTTCTGATAACCGAAAACTTTTCCTATAGTGGAGCGTCGCTGTCTCACACGCCTTCTGTAAGATCCAGCTGATCTAGACCTTTGAACTGCTTGCCATCCGTCGTCTCCTTCACCATTCATTTCTAAGTGAACTTGCTCCACAGGAGCATGGCTTTCTCTATCGACTTTTTCAAGGACGGGCAATTCAGGTTGGACTAGTGGAAGGATGTTTGCTGGACTTACTTCATTAGCAATAGCTTCAGATTGCTTTAGCTCTTTGTCTTCCAAAGAAGGCATGGGTTCCTCATCTCTAGCAGCTTCTTCAGAGCTTGGTTTGCTCTGAGGTAGATTGGATTTTTCTTTTATCTGCATCAAACAAACAATTTAGATTCAACCAAGTTTATAACTAAAGATAGAAGTTTGTTCAAATGCATCTACTTACATCAAAACTAAACTCAATGTTTTATAAATTCCTTCATTCAAATTATAATTTATAACTCACTATCTAGTTCCAAAGGTGCATGCCGACAAGGGACATTGTTGTAGAAAGGTTAATTGACAATTTTAACTCTTGTATATATTTAGTAATGATGTGATTACTAGTATGTAGAGTAGACAATATGCGCCTCTATATTAAGCTAATATTCTTGGTATACAAGTCATACAAGATGAATTATTAAGTTTAACATACCTTAGAAGCAAAGTTTTTACGCTTGACTGCTGCAGAGTTCCTCCCTTTGGGATCATGTGTGGGATTAATGTAATCAAGCAAGTCCGAAACACTGATTTTTTAAAAGATAAATTGTGAGTCAATATGTAATAAACAACAACATTCTTATGCACAGTTATATTTTAACAGAACAGCACACAAGACGGCTTATTCTTCATAGGTTATGTACCTCAAATGACCCTTGCTAGCTATAGATGCGTCAGGCTTCTTTGTTCCATTTCGTGCAGCTTCTTGTTGTTCAAAAGCCTTCGACTCAAAGTACTCAAGCCAAGCAGCTGCATCCTGTAGAACAAATCACATGCAAAAAGTTTGGAATCATATGTCCAGGTTGCATTCATAGCTATTAACTTAATTTATTTTCTGAATAACAAACCTGAGTGCGCAAATCATCGGGGCCTAATTTTGCTCGAAGAATTTGCAACGTCGTTTGTTCATGCTGGACACTCAAAGGATAGGCTTCCATTAAGGATAGTGCAATAGCTATAGCATGGTAACTTGCTGCAGTCTGATCATAAGAAAAAAAGGACCATTAAGTTTGATTCCTCTAGTTATTTTGAACGAGATATTAGCAAAAGAAGTTACCTGAATATGGTCAGGTCCAAGCAATCTCTGGTTGCATTTCAGCGCCTTGTGGAGATATCTGAGGGCAACATGCACGTTTCCAAGGCCTTCTTCCATCATAGCCACATTAATATAGGTGGCAGCCGTGTTTGGATGAGACGGGCCACAAGTGAGATGTAGTAGATACAGTGCACGTTTTACGTACCTGAAAGATATTATTGCAAGCTTAGAAATATTATAAAGGTATCACATGATTAGCCAAATATTTGTAAAAAAAAACAATAATCAAGAAACCACAAAATAGTGATTAAAACTTACTTGAGAGCTAGCTCAGTATGTTGAAGTCTGTAGTAGAAGACAGCTAGGTCTCCATAACTCTTCATTGTATCAGGATGATCAAGGCCTAGCTCTCTTTCATTAATATCCAAGGCTTTTTGTTGGTAGATTGTAGCCTGTAATTAAGATAACATAATCAGAGTAAGAAAGTTGAGAGAATATATAGAGCTTCCTAAATTTTATGGTAAATATGTCTTAATAAGCTCAGAATACATTTGACTCTATAATAAAAAAGAACCTGATTAAAATCTCCAGTATGATACAGAACTACAGCCAGAAGACTGTAAGCTCCAGCCGTCATCCTATGATATGGACCACAAACTGCTACCAGCTTTGCAAGAGCCTGTAACAGAATAGATAAGCATGATGTTGAAGAGGTAATTGTATGTCCGAAATCAACTACAACAAATTTTAAAGTTAAAAGAAAAAACCTTTGTTCCATAATTAACTGCATCTTCAAGCTTTCCCTTATCTAAAGCCGTTTTCGAAGATTCCAGGAGCTGCCTCCCATCAGCAGATGAGCATGCTGCTTGCTGTAATGAAATGTAATCACATTAAACTCCAAGGTGAAGAATCAGTGGTTCAAATTCACATCACGAAATACAAAGAGGAATGCAAAGGTTAAAAAGTCCTTACCTTGTGCACAGGTATCAAGCTAATAATGTCTTTGCTGTTAAAAGGGTTTAGAGAATTCATCTCATAATCTCTTGGCACGAGTTCAATACCAACCTAAAATTAGAGCCACATAGAAAGTTTTACACTTAGTTAAACATCTGAGCTATGTGCAAATATTGATCAGCTAGGAATGTAAACATCATAATAAGCTACCTTCTGGCAAAGGCCACGTAGTAGTGCGAATTTCCTGAGATCGGTGTAGTTGAAGCCACTTATATCCCAATCATATCGCTTCATCAAAAACACCTCCAACCATCTCTGGACTAGAGAATTCACACCTTGTGATTTATCGGAATCATCAGTGCCGGAAAATCCCAGCATCAAGTTCAATGCAGCTGACAAAGTTACAGCCAGATTATCTGCAGTAACAGAGGTGATAACTGCCTGGAGTATGTGTTTATAAGCTCGTACAACCATCTCATGGATACAAAGAGACTGAACATGTGATAACTTCTCTGAAAGTTTCACCTGTTTACAATGAATACAAAAGGACATCAAACAAGTATTATGAATGAACATTGGAATATTATATTTTATTTCCTACACACTTATCTTATCTATATAAAAGTTGGCTGTCCATTGCCAAAATTGAATGAAATTGATACCAATTTAATGCATTACTCATTTCTTAATCACCTCCTATTGGACTTTTGGGCATGTATTTAAATATGTTTCTTATATCCCTATGTTATATTTATTTATAGTCTACTTGATTAAGTCACAAATTAAATTAATGTGTGAGCTTCTCTTATGACAATGCAAACTTATTCTAATATTATGTTTTAAAACTACTTCAAACATAAATATAAGGAAATAAAAAATACTTATATTTACAAATATTAATAAATTTGATAACAACATCAACATATTAACAAATAATGTATAACTATATTAAATCACATACGAAAATCCGTAATTTTTCGCGCGGAGCGCGAAGCCCGTATCTAGTTTCTTTAAAAAACACAAATAATGGAGAATATAGATAGGACTTACAACACGACCCAAAGAACGCATTCGAAGGCCTCTTGTATGCATAAAATCAGTAAGTGTTCGCCCGTCAACAGGAGAGAGCTCCAATGAGCCAAAATCTGCAACCTGTGGTTCACATTAGATTTCAGTAAGTGCAAGTCACAGCAATTCAAAACTCAGGAGCTTCAATAAGCATTAAATGTTTAAGTACCAGTTTAGGAAGAGCAACATCATCATAATATTTCTGGGAGAGGTCAATCAGTTCCTGCAAAGACTGCAAAATATATTTTGTTAACATCATTCTGCAGCTAGAAAATAATCTTTTTTATATTCACTGAGATCAGAGTGAAAATGGTACCTTCTGATGCAATCCTGTTTCTGATTCTTTAAGCCGATTAAAACCCGCTTCAGATAAGATGTTTTTCAAGGCTAACTCACACCCATTAGCATTAGTTCCAAGTGATTCTGCAGCAGGAACAGCACCAGTGTTGGATTTTGAAGCCTCAGATTCCAATTTCTTGTTCTTGAGTGATCTGAGAGGAGTGCCAAGGCCCTGAACCTTCATCTCCTTCTTAGACTTGTCATTTGATGCTTTCTTATCTTTCTCCGAATTTTTCTGGTCTTGCAAATGTTGTATCCAGCAAGCACCTAGTTCCCATCTTATGAAGTTGTCTTGTTCTACCTTCTCATCTTGAAGCTTCGCAAGACTCTCTTTAACTAGTTTCTCCACAAAGGCCTTGGCTACATGAATCTTTTCACTCTCTGAAGTTTGTAGTTGCAGAGCTGAGTTCTGGTGCTCAGAAGCTGCTCCTTTGTGAAGGAGCAATCTTAAACTGTAGGGAACAAGTTTGTAATCAGATAAACCATAACTAAATAAGAAGCCCAGAAAGTAAGAAGCATATATTTGATAATCAAAATCACCTGTTAATATTAAGAGCATTAGCACCACCATCAGGCTGCTCAAAACTTTCTGTGCTTGAAAATGGCGGTTCCATGTCTTCTGTTATCTCGACTTTCACTGATGCAATATAACCTCCGTACCGCACATTTATTGATCCAAGACTTCCAATATCCTGCAAGAAAGAGGAGATTAGTTCACCTCTAATTTCATCACTCTTTAAACATAGCTCAATGTATTAAAAAAATAGACTTACATGTGCAGCAGTGTTTTCATCAGCTGTTATCCCTTTAAGCAAATTCTTCTCTGTCAATGACCTCTGATCCAACCCAGTAGCCCAATGACCATCAATCTTTGTATCAACCTTACAACTTGCATATGAAGCATCCTTCATTACAGTGATAAACATGTCACCAACTTGCTCCTTGTGAAGAATCTCATCAGTTAAAGGTGACCCACACAAGCTTGGGTTTCCCATAACATGCTCCAAAGTAGAAATGGCTTTGAAGATTGCTACGTCGACAAATAGGCTATGAGCCAGAAAAGCTTTCCTATCCCGAATCTGTCTCTCTTCAGCTGTCTTGCAAGGCATAGATGCAACAAACCGGAACTCATTCGCCCATGGTATAAGATCACTTGTTCCATCTCTTCCTAATCCACCGCCATTTCCTCCCCAAGATTCATCCTCTACAGGGAGGGTTGGAAATACCGCTGGTGATTGCGCTGCAGCAGGAGGAATCAACCAAGTATTCGCCCTAAACCCAAATGGGAGATTTCCAAACTACAAGCGCAAAATAAAATTTGGTTAAAGTTGATATGCAGCAAGCCCAAAAAATGACTGTTACCATACAGATAATGACTTACCTTGTTTCGCTCTGAGAATGCTTTCATCAGATCATCATAGGCCTGGCATTATAGACACAACACATTAACTGGCTAGAATAGATAGGGAAAAGATCTTATCCTTAGTAATCATTCTATATGTACCTTATCAAAAGCCCTACTAATCTGCCTTAACAAATCAACAAGGTTATGACTCAAAATCTGATACTTCCCATGGGCCAAAAAGCCTCTCTTGCAAGCCTCAACCAGAGTTATCTTGCCATTGCAAAGTTTCACCTGCACACATATTCCAAACTTACAACATTAACTTCAATCACAACGCCATAACAACAACAACAATACCCCAATGCGCTAAAAAGTCTCCAGCTTAAAGCAGAGTGGAGGGGAGTCGGTTAAATGAGCTATTTTGCTTTATTCCGAGGCCAAGGAATAGTGAAAACACATCAGTAGATTAAAAGAAGGCCTCTTACATCCAGGAAGAAGAGATGATCCTCAGCTAAAACAAGACCATCCAACTCTCTTGCCGACTTCCTCACAACTGCACCATCCACATTCGACATTCAAAAACTACATACACCAATAAAATTCTCGCGAATTCGAAACTTCTACTTACATTGAAGAGGAGGCGTGAGGTGCGAGAGAGAAAAGAACTCGTAGAAGCTTCCAAGCTTAGGGCAGGCATTATCCATCTCTCCTTCTCCATCCATCATCGAAAGCTCCTCCTTCAACGCAACCTTCGCCGTCGAGTCTACTGCATCTTCCGGCGCCGGAGATGATTGCTTCTTCCCCGATTTCTTAGCAGAGCTCTTATCCTGCGCACTCTTCGCAGCTTTACCATCTCCGTCGACCTTGCTGAATTCCTTTGGAGGCGAAGGACCGAAACTTGTGGTGCAGGCGACAATGTCGAGCAGTCGCCTAACGTGCGCCGCTGCAGTCTCTTCGCTGTATTCCTCTGTGTCATAAATGAAGAAGAAAGAAACAAAACGACACCGTTTTAGGTCTTCTGAGTTCTGACAGAAAGATAAGGCGATGCGACGTCGTTTTCGTGTTACCTTCGAATAATGTGAGGAGGCAAGGCTTTAGTGCAATGACATCCACTGTGTCCTTCAAACGTGGGCCTCTTACCTGCAAAATAATAATAATTAATTTTGTTTGTGATTATAAAATGAGTGGTCGTATTTGCCCATTTGGGAAAGGTGTCGATATCCCCAAAATGTCAAAATACCTTCTACGAAGAATATTCTTGAAACGACATCGTTTTTCAAGAAAATAAGTCATTTGTAAGAATGTGTTACCTCGTGAGACAAGGAGAAGTTTGTGATGTTGCAAGTTAATGTGTTGACCGCCAAAAGCTTTCGAATGTCAATTATTCGATCCGTTGATATTCCCTGTGTAACACACAATGAACATGTACATCACTACATGTATATTATGTCATATAATCTGATTTAACAATAAAGTCTAACAAATATAACCAAAATTAATTAGATTATTTAGTTAAGTTTGAAATAGTTGAAAATTAGCGAATATCAAACCCCAAAGTTTGAACTTAACATTGTCGATATGCGGTGATTGCGTGAAAAACTCGCTAATTAAGGATGTTATCTATACGCTTCATTCTTTTTTTGGTGGCAGGTATAACAATCACATATTTGGAAGGATTGAAAACCACAAATTTAAAGCGATAAACGTAGTAACGTAAATGTATATTCGATATGACCACGACTTTGTAAGTTTATGATTATTATAATATTAAATAAAAATATATACTTTTAGAATAGTTGGGTTGAGTTTTTGCCCTATCTAACTCAAAAAACTACCATACTTACACTAATTAAAATATGTAGGTAATTCATGTCCAAAGTGCCTTTTTTTGCCTATTTTTAAGTGAGATTTGTACATGGAATTTCGGGAAGAATGGACTTATCTATATAGATTTGGTTTGAACTTTGAACCAATGAGGAATTGCCAATAGATACAAACATAAGCTTTTAAAGAAGTAGTGGGGTTACAACAATCAAAACTCCACACGTATGTCCATTACCCGGAATCCATTATCTTAATCGAGAATTCTAGCTTCATCTATTCCACTCCTTGTTAGTAATCCTAATTAATTAACTGCACAAGGTGAATTTCATAAGATGATGAAAGGAAGGAAGAATAAATTCAGACCTTAAGAACAACAGTGGTGTCGTCAGGAAGGTTGACAGTAATATCCAAAGCAACCGGGAGAACTGAATTAAACAATACTACCTAATTAGGAAACTGATTATGATAGTAGTTAGTTTAAAAAGCAAAGGGATAAGATATAAAAATTACTCTTCTCCTCTTTCTTCTTCTTGTCTCCTTTGCCCTTTCCCTTGCCGTTCTTGGGTGCCATTTCTTGAGTTCTTGTTTTCTGAGTTGCAGATACCGGAATTCGGTAGCTGAAATCTCAATTTATATATAAACTCACCTACACAATAAACCCAACAATGATTTAAAAAAAAACCATTTGGACCGAAAGTGCAAAATTGGATGACTGTTATTGGAGAAAGTGTGATGGTGTTAATCCCATTAAAAAAAGCAGTGGAATTGTGAATAAATAAAAACTCACCTGAGCTGAAAGTGTGAATGAACTGATTATAGAAAGCTGAGAATTGAGGGTGCCATTAAATACTGAAAGGTACCGGGAAATTGAAGATGAAAAAGGAGGCAGAGGAATGGGATTGGGAAGGAACAGAGGATGGATGAGAATTCGAAGTAGGGAAGAGGGAAATGTAGAAATGGAGAAGAGAGTGAAAATATAGGGGAAAGAGATTGGGGATGGTGCGATAAGGAAGGAAGGGTGGAAATTTGAGAGTCAGTCTAAGTTGGCATTATATGGCTGCTTCTCTGCCTCTCTCACTTGCTCTTTTCTTCATTTTTTTCCTCTCAATTATCTCTATTTTATCTTGCAATTTCTACATTTTTTTTATATTAATTGATAAGTATATCATATGACGAGAAAGAGATTACTACAATATTTATACAATATACGGAGTATATTTTAGTGTGTAATTCCTAATCAGAAATGATCATTGAGTCGGATCGAACATAATTTATTAGATACTCACATGATAAGGAACTCAAGTCAAATTATATTTGAATCGTTAAAATTTAAGATTAATGATTAACCATTTGGAACATAAGAGATTTATGATTAGTGCAGGTTGACATAAATAGTCGACAGTGAATGTTCTCTATGATAATAAAATCAAATATTAATCTTTCACAAGTATAATTTTTATAAGATAATCGATTCGTTAACTTCGCGCTCTTTAAAAGGTTTAAGAAGGTTTGAAATTTTACTTGATACCCACTAATTTTCATGGTGAACCTCAAATTTACAAAATTCTTATCGATTTTTATTTTTAACAAGTCAATTAAGGTATAGCCCGAGGTTTTTAGAACTTTGATAAATAAAACTTAGGAAAAGTGTCATGTAATAATAGTTGTTAAAATGATAAATGAGAATGATTGTGGAGCCTTGGATCAAAAGAGATCCAAGAGCCCATATGATGACACGTGACACCCCTTGTCACCACCGCCGGATAGGGATGGCTCGACCGGGACCGGATCGGCGGTTCGAACCGGAACCGGACCGGGTCAAAACCGGAACCGGTAGGAACCGGTTTTGACCCGGTCCGGTTCCGGTTCGAGAAATCACGATTTTCGAACCGGCGGTTAACCGCCGGTTTTTTATTTTTTTTAAAAAAAAATTTTTAACCGGCGGTTAACCGGTTTTTTAAAAAAAATAAAAAAATAAACCGGCGGTTAACCGGTTAACCGCCGGTTAAAAAAATTTAAAAAAATAAATAAAAAACCGGCGGTCCTAACGGCTCCTAGCCGTTAGGAAATTAAAAAAAAATAAAAAAATTCATTTTTAAATATTAAAAAATCCATATCAAACCCCTATAAATACCATACCATACAATCTTCAAATCACACATCCAACAACAACAATCTCTCTTCTCTTTCTCAAATCTCAATCTCATAATCTCTCAAATTCCATCAACAATCTCTCTTAATCTCTTCCTTTCTTAATCTTCCTTTTAATTAGCTTTTGTCTTTCAATATTTTATTGCTTTTACATTTTTAATCACATTATTATATTGTTCTAAGTTTTATTGTTTTATTGTTTTAATTGTTTTAATTGTTTTTAATTGCTTTTAATCATATTATTTAATTGTTCTTAATCATATTATGGCGGATCATTTTGACACCCAAGAGAGTGATAATGTCACTTCTCCCACTCCCACTCCCACCTCCCAAGTTAGGTCCTCCGCTAGGGGTAGGACCGCTAGGCCTCAAGGGCAAGCTAGCGGTTCGAGGCCGGCTAGGGGTAGGGGGGGGGGGAGGACCGGGACCGCTGGGTCCTCCGGGAACCAATCCCGGAAACTAACATCTCCTGTTTTTACAAAGTGGTTTACTAAATTAGAACCCGGTATCGAGGAACTCGAGGCCGAGGATTATGATCCCGGACTAATTATTGTTTCTTGTAACTTTTGCGAGGCGACATTCCAATGGAAGAAAAGTGGAGGATATGGAACCCTTCAATGACACATGGAGCACAGACACGTCGCCGAGATGGGAATGCTAGGGGGACAAACGCAAATTTCCGGCGGATTTGCATCTTCTACTAGCGGTAACCCTTTATTTCGTTTTGATCATGAAGCTAATAGTGTAGCATTAGCCGAAGCTATTTGTGTTGATCATTTAGCATTTCGATTTAGTGAAAATGTAGGATTTAATGAGTATATTAAAGAGCATACACAACCCGCTTTTAAATCCGTATCTAGGAAAGTGATTAAGAAAAACGTAATTAAGGCTTATAAAAGACACAAGGCCGAATTAGTTTCTTATTTTTCGCAAAATGATATGAATGTTTCTATTTGTAGTGATATATGGAGTGATAATACTCAAACCCATTCTTACATGGGTGTTACATGTCATTTTGTAGATCATTATTTTACAATGCAAAAACGTTTATTGGCATTTAGAGTCTTTGATGATTCACATACCGCACAAAATATTGCTATGATGATTCGTACAATTTTAGAAGAATATAGACTACTTAATAGAGTTTTTTCAATTGGATTCGACAATGCATCTGCTAACACCGCATCTATTAGAGATTTACAAGAAATGTGTCAACCTTTATTTGGTGGGAGATTTTTTCATATTCGATGTGCTTGTCATATTTTAAACTTATGTGTTCAAGATGGTTTACGTGCTATGAGTTATCATTTTGATCCAATTAAGAACGTTATTAAGTATATTTGGGGGCATCCTAAAGTTACAAGAGATTGGATGACCTTTTGTAAAACTAACGGGGTGCACCCAAAACGTTTTTCAAAAGATGTGGGTACCCGATGGAACTCTACTTACATATTACTATGTGAATGTATAGAATATAAACAAGTTTTAACGTCTTTTGTTTCTCAAAACCTTTCTGGCTCTACTTTCTATTTTAGCGAATCAGGTTGGGATATATGTCAAAGTATTGCAACGTTTTTAAAATGTTTTAGTGATGCAACAAAGAGATTTAGTCATGTTTATATACCAAGTAGTAATGTTTTTGTCTTGGAAGCTTGTAATGTTATGGCTGGTTTAAGTGAGGGAGCTAAAATTCCCGGCATTGAGGAATCCGTTGCAAGCATGAGGATCGCGTAAGTGGTTGCAATACTATAGATATATTCCCGATTGTTTTCTTGTTGCTTGTGTTTTAGATCCTAGACTTAAATTAGGAGTTTTACACGCTCTTTTAGATGACTATTATGGATATATTTTAACCGACGGTGAACTAGAGGATATTTTAGGTATGGTTTCTAGAACTAGAACAAACATTGAAACTTTATTTACTCATTTTTCGGATTCTCCGACTACTTCACAATTACCTCCGGCTTCTTCGAGCTCTAGTAGCTTGGGGGCCTTTGGAGCTAAGTATTTTAGTAAAAGACCAAGAGTTACAAACACGAATGCGGAAATTGATAACTATCTTAACACCAACTTTGAGTTTGTTAGTTGTGAAACTTTAGATGTTTTGAAGTGGTGGGAGGATCATAGGAGCATGTTTCCAACGCTTGCGAAGATTGCGGCTCAAGTTCTTGCCGTCCCCGCTTCAACCGTGGCGGTGGAACAAACTTTTAGTGCAGGAGGCAACACTTTAATGAGGAAGAGATCAAATTTGGCACCGGAGTCATTGGAGGCGCAATGTTGTGTTTGCGATTGGAAGAGAGCCGCAATGAGGCAACAACGTAGCATTAACGAGTCATCGGAAGACGAGTGGATTGGAGATTCTACTACGATACGCACCGATTCATCCGCCGAAGATTCGACTTAGGTAACGGGTTTTGAAAAAAGGTAAAGAACTACGTGGGCTTTGATTCCTCTAACCCGAGAGGATACGTAGGCAACTTAACAAGTAAGTCACTGTTAAGTGCAAGCCCAATTTTTTTTAATTTTTTTGTTCCTTCATATTTAATTTAGAAAACTTAAAAAAAATGATTATAAAAAAACGCTATTAAAAAGAATGTTTTAATAATCATTTTTTTTAAGTTTTTTAAACATAATTTTTAAACTTAAAAACAATGACAAAACATTCTTTTTTAATAGCGTTTTTTTATAATTATTTTTTTTAAGTTTAAAAATTATTTTTACATTTTTTTATTTATTTTTTAAAAAAAATTATTTTTTTTTAAAAACCGGTCCGAACCGGGATGAACCGGAACCGGTCCGGAACCAGATTGAACCGGACCGGACCGGAACCGGAACCGGGAGCCATCATTACCGCCGGACCTCCGCCGGACCACCTTCGACCACCGCCAGACTACTTCCGACCACCGCCGATCACCTCCGACCACCGCCGGACCATCTTTGGGCCTCGCCGGAATAAAATTGTCACAAAGATGTATAAAATTATTCACAAATATTACAAAATTATTTATTACTAAATGTTCATCACATTGTTCATAAATGTTCATCACAATGTTCATAAATGTTCATTTGTACATACTCTACTGAATGTTCATCACATTCTACTTAAATGTTCACCAACTGAATGTTCATCACATTCTACTTAAATGTTCACCAATTGAATGTTCATCATATTATACTTAAATGTTCATCATCAGAATGTTCATCACATTATACTTAAATGTTCATCAAATTATATTTAAATGTTCACCAAGTTTATTACACTTAAATGTTTATGTTAATTATTTGGACAAACGGAGAACCACTACCGGACCACCACCGCACCACCATTGACCCACCACAACCAACCACCGGACCACCACTTATGTGGAACACCACTTTAATATAATTTCTTTTAAAAACACAATTAATTTTCAACAAAAATCACCTAAATGTTCATCATCTCATACTTAAATGTTCATCATCTCATACTTCAATGTTCACCAGAATTTAATAAAATGTTCATTAGCCAAAGTTCATTACAATCGACTTAAATGTTCATCACGTTGTTCATAAATGTTCATCAAAATGTTGATAAATGTTCATTTGATATACTCCACTGAATGTTCATCACATTATACTTAAATGTTCACCAACTGAATGTTCATCACATTATACTTAAATGTTCATCAACTGAATGTTCATCAAATTATTTTTAAATGTTCACCAAGTTTATTACACTTAAATGATTATGTTATTTGGACAAACGGCGGACCACTGCCGGACCACCATCAGACCAACACGACCGCACCACCACTAACCCACCATCAAGCCACCGTCGGACCACCACTTATGTGGAACACAACTTTATTATAATTTCGAGTAGAAAAACACTTGATCTTCATCAAAAATTACCTAAATGTTCATCATCTCATACTTAAATGTTCATCAAACATCCTTAAATGTTCACAAGCATTTAATAAAATGTTCATTACTCAAAAGTTCATTACAATTAGCTTAAATGTTCATCACGTTGTTCATACAATGTTCATCAAAATGTTGATAAACGTTCATTTTGATATACTCTACTGAATGTTCATCACATTTTAATTACATGTTCACCAACAGAATGTTCATCACATTATAATTAAATGTTCATCATCAGAATGTTCATCACATTATATTTAAATGTTCACCAATTTGAATCTAATCTAATATAAAATTATAGGTTCTTTCAAAATCCACTCAATGCATTTATTACTTTGTTTTGATTGATTAATATTCATCTTATTTATTGTCTTTTCTTACTATTTGTGAGACCTAATGTATGAGTCAATTTGTGACCCATTAATGTAACGCCCCAAATAATAATACTTGGGAAGTTACAGCGCCAGGAATTTCCTTACGGAACTTCCCTCAGGCTAAAGATATCAACCATGCTAATAAACATAATCTAAACATATATCATACAAGGCTACCAAAGCCATCAAAATATCAACTTGTTCGATAATTAACATCCATCAAATACGCCTAAAGTAATTAAGTCAAAGTTATTATTTATTTAAACCTTCAAATATACACAAAACATAAACCATATCCCATCCTAACTTCAGCCACGTGTCGCCTGGTCACCTCCACGATCTAGTCCAACATGTTACCTGGTTATGAAAAACACAACCAAAAGTCCCCATACAAATGGGGGTTAGTCCACAACCGGACTAGCAAGTCATCAATAAATGTATATGAACATAGCATAAATAAAAGATTCACAATCCACGAATATCGACCACATTATGTTGGTGCATGGAATGGATTCATCGGTCATGGGCCACTATCCTTTTTTTTTTATGAACGTGTATCATACCAACTGTACATCACCAATATGGTAGAATTTAATATTAATCCACACTCAATCAATATATAATCATTGGAAGGGAAACCACACCCGTCATCCATGAACCATGTCCAAATACAAAACATATCATATTTCAATATCAATCGTGATCCACACATGTTATCCTTAGAATGGAAGCATTAATCATAAATCGGTATGTCACATACGAACAAAAAATCTACCAATTAAATACAGAAGATGTCAAGTACCTAATACTCGGCGAACAAAATGATCAACACACGACCATGACAAGGAATTCACATATGTCATACATGAGCTCAACTTAAATTCAAACCATAAATCAACATTTCCAAATTCATACCCGGGTACGCAGTTTTATGAAAACTTCACAAAAACGGAAAACCGACTTTGTTTAAATAAGAAGCGTTGAAATCGACGAAAACATGCCCGAGCCTGTCTCAGACACGAAGGTACCTTCTAATTCTCAAACCCGAGAAAACGAATCCTTTACCAACAGGAAGAGGAGGCATCACAGGCCAAGTGACCCTTCCTTCCTGAACATTGGCAAAGTACCTCTCGACCCACTTAACCGAGTCAAGTCGAGGAGGCTCTCATAGCCGTCAACAAGGAAAACCAGTTTGCCATTAAGCGGGAATTGGAACAATCCTTACCCGCATTAATCCCAATTTATAAAAGTCATATTATGAAAACAACCCATTTCAACGGCATAAGACTTGGACATCTATGCCCGAATCACTTTCAACAAGTATGCATACACGGCACAAGCAACACCATACGTCATATACCCAACGTTTGTACAAATAGATTCATCAACACACATACAAATAGATTCATCAACACACATCCAAAATATGGATTCTCACAGCTTGCTAGAGCCATAAACCATGACACAAACCAACTCTTACCAACATTCAAACATCATTCATATCCTTATAAGCATTGTCATAGTTCATCAATCATAATCGCCCAACACAAACATAATGGTCAATCCAATATTTAACACTTAAACTCTAAATTAAATATATCTAACATCCAAGTAAATTTAAGCAAGGCAATGTGATGATAGAAATTATAATTAGCATATACTAACAAGTCCTAAGCACGATCATCAAACAATCATAATTGGGATATTCATGTAAAATCGAGAATCCAAAATTTATACTAAGTTCATAAAATTCATGATAACTTGCCTTAGAGAAGTTCAACACAAGAAATCCTCGTATCGCAATCTCCTATTCAGCCTTTTCCTCCGACTCTGCGAAGTCGGCGTGAACTCTAGTTCAAACCTCCACTACAACGCAATTTTAGGCATAACTTTTTATTTAGAAGTCCAAATCATGATCTGTAAAGTTCCACATATTCGCAAGGAGATTTCTCACCTTATGAAGACAGCCAAATATTTTTATCTGCTAAAGAATATGCCCAGAAATTCCAGAACTGAAACAGGATGTCTAAGCTTCCAACTTTCGCTTCCAACTTCCAAATCCAATGCAATTAAACCTTCCACCACATCAATTAGGTCATAAGAAACCATCAATTCCATCCGTATTCAACTCAAGATCAGTTTAACATAAACCCCCAATTCAAATAAATTAGGGTTCTAGGGATTTGGGGGATAAATCTTACAATTGCATTAATTGGCAAGGAGGGTGAAAGCTGGCTGAGGTGGCTCAGAGGAAGCGCCGCTGCGTTGCTGATGAGGCTAAAGTCGTAGTGCCAAATCAAAGAAAACCCTAAACACTAACTAGAGTATAACAAGTAAGTAGAGGTCGAACCCAAGGGAATCAAAACACCAAATCAATGAAGTCAAGTGAAATATCAACTAGTAACAAGTAACCAAAAGGGGGGGGTTGATTGCAAGAACACACAAGTAACCAGTAACAAGCAGAGGAAGTTTTGGGTGAGAATATTATGCGAAGGGGTTTCACCTAACAAGTATCCACACAACAGTCAATCAAGTTGATCATAGATTTATCTCAAGTTCTATTCAATCCTAGGGAATGTTCATATTCCAATCTTTAATATATCAGCAGGCCAACCGGTCATGATAATACTTACTATTCAACAATCAGGGAAACCTCTCAAGATTAGATGAAATAGCAGCAAAGGGCACAAGAATCATAAGGATGCATGCAATAACTTACAACCGTCAAGTATTAACATGCAATCAATTCTCTTTCATAAAAGCAATCAACTACCAGATCATGCAGATATGAATGCTACAATGACAAGGAATTCCACCGTATATTCCTAGTCTAGCAATAGAAAACTATCAATCAAACTAGGTGATCAAGCTAGCAAAACTAATAGAAATCAATAGATGAAGAACAAGAGAATTAATACAAACCCATAGGAAAAAAACAAGAGTTTAGAAATCTCACAACTTAATAACTGAAGGTTTCAACCGCTAAGTAAAACAATGGAGATTAGTTCCTGCTCATGGTTGCAGAACTAAATTGTCTGATGGAAAAGATGATGATGAAAGATGATAGAGGCTAGGGTTCTTAAATAGAGACTAACCCTAAAAATATATGGTAAAAGATATATCGTAAACGAAATAATAAGATAAAAGGAAAAGAAATAAAACAAAACAAAAGAAGGAAAGAAACGTAACAAAAGGCGGCGCTCGGCTTTAAGCTTTGAGCTGCTTGCTTCTCACGTGAATTAATTTCACGTGCTTGCTTCCAATATTTGACCCAGCAGCCTGCTTGCAAAGCCCACTAACGAGCGGTCCATCTGCCTTCAGCGGAAATCAGCCGCGATCGCGGATATTAATCCGCGGTCGCGGATTTCATAAATCCGCGGTCGCGGATTTCATAAATCCTCGACTTTGGTCTCTGTTGCTCCACCGCGATCGTCGCTGATCCATGGCGATCGCCATCGGTGATTTCTTTAAGTCTTCAATCTTCTTCGGTTCTGATCTCCATTTCTTCACTTCTTAATAAATATCTCAGAACATAACAATGACTCTAGTTACGCCATATGATAATACTCCTAAACTAATGTAATAACCTCTAGTTACGCCATACAAAGTGTAGCGTATCAGTTGCACAACCAAGCTGTGCGCAGAGAGTTGCTGTGTTGCTGCGTAGAGGCCTCGCTGGGCTGGAATGAGGAACTGCGATGGTGCGAGGACGGGCAGCCAACGGTGGAGGTGGTGGCCACTGTTACGACATCTTAGACGAGCTGCACGATCAGCTGCTGCGCAGAGAGACACTCGACGCGAACTGCTGCGCAGAGGAGGGCGAGACCAAGGCTGAGCTGCACGGCTGGGCTGCACGGCTGGGCTTGGTTGTTGTACGGGTTGAGCTTAGGTGGCTGGAACAAAGAGTGGAGCAAGATGGAAGAAGGTGCAGCGTGAAGGAGAATGAAGTTGGAAACCAAGGAGGCTGCGAGAAGGTTCGAGAGTGAAGGAGGAGATATCGTACATAAGCTCATAAATTAATTGGGGAAGAGAAATCTAGAAGGAGGAGGTGGGGTCCATGGGAGAAAATAGAAAACAATTTACCGAAGTAGATAAAATACTTGAATCAATCTTAGATGTCGGTTTCTAAAAATCCCGATAAAACGCGATGAGTCCTGAGAATTCAATGATCACCCAATTAGTCGAACTGGACAAGGAATCTGAAATTCCCAACTGGAATACATAAATGTTACGAAGTAATTCGTAAGTTTCCAAAACAAATGAAGTCCAACATTCCTATGCGTATAACTAATAACAAGTTTGATAATATTGTCGATAATAGGACCCGATTAACATACGGGGCATTTCAATTAATATATAAGCTCAATATCAAACTAATACATACAATCACAACACAAACCAAATTGTCATTGACAATCTATAACATATTTCCACATAGTAGAAGAGTACTTGAAGGTCGTCTACGACGGTTCAACTCTTTAACGTCTGCGTTGAAATAAAAAATATTAATTGATTCTCCATTCTATTAATTATGTTTCGTCGACGCAATGAAGCCCGCGCATCGCGCGGGCGCATTCTCCCTAGTTAGACTTAAATTTTCATTTATTTTTATACTTTAACTTTTTCATTTATTATTGGACCACTGTCGGACCGCCGTCGGACCTCCGCCAGACCGTCGCCGGACCTTTGTCGCACCTTCGCCGGACCTCTGTCGGACCGTCGCCGGACCTCTGTCGGACCTCCGCCGGACCTCTGTCGGACCTCCGCTGGACCTCTACCGGACAACCACCTGGTGGTCGCCGGGAAGTCGTCGGGTGGTCGCCGGAAGGCCGCCGGACCACCACAACTACCCCCACTACAAGTGGATGTAGCTAGTTTAATCTAAGCCATTGGATGTCAAGACATCAAATGACTTAAATTCATTCTTATTTATCTCTATAAGAGGGTTTATTATGAGATTCAGACCCTAAAACTTATGCAAAGATTTCACTCTAAATGAAAATACACTATGCTACGTTAGCATGAATTGCATAATCCCATGCATCCAGTTATAGATTTATCGCATACCAAATTAGGGAAGGATGATGGTAAGATAAATTGTGGTTGAAATTTAATGAAAAAAATGTTTACACACACGAAAGCTCCAAGTATTGATGTCCTCTGTACGTAGGTTCTTTTCATATATCTACTGAATTTGTTTTGTGTGGGATTCAATCTTATAAGAGATCTCATATATTAAAAGGGCGCGACACCCGAAAAATTATAACTCGTATCCTTTTTGGGCGCATCTTTAACGCGTTCAAACAAATCGGGTCGGTTATGTGCGCATCTAGCCTAAATATCTGACACCTAAATTGAAACCGATTTAAAAAAAAAAATTGAACACATCATTATTGCGTCGCCAAGAGTGGATGTGAGTTGTAATTTTGCAGGTTTCAGGTTTTTCCCTTATTGAAATGAACACTTGAATAATTTATGACTATGTACGTAGAAGTTTATGATTTTTTCTTTGTATGTATTTATTAACATGTTCGTGTTTAAACGTCTGCTTTTCTTATATTATTCATCTTCTTACGTAAATATTGCAATTCTTAATAAATGCTTTATTAGAAAAAATGATAAATTACTTCACTCGTGCATTATCTTACGTAAACGTCTGCTGATTGAATTGAGATTCTTAAACAAGAAAATGACCCACTTCATGCCTCATTTAATTTTTTAAATGTTCATTGATTAGACTCAACAACTATTAAACGGGAACATACAACAATTGTGGTGTGGTTTAAATATGTCGGAATATCTAACTTTGATATACCCACGAGTAAAGAAATTGTATAAGAAAAATTGTTCAAGTTGCACATGCTGCACCTCCTTAATCACAGCATGAAACATACAACTTGGTTCACCAGACCCAAATATTGATAAAATATGAAATGGCTACAACATCCTTCTTCATCATTTTGCAACATCCGTCGCCTTCATCATTTTACATTTTTTAATGTTCTCATGCACAACGTATATATGTATGTATCTTTTCATATACAGTCTTAAATATATGTTTGTTAAATGAATTAATCATATACACTGAATATTTTAATTGTAAGACATAAGAGGGAAAAGAAAAAAAAAAAGAGTTGATCGAGTAGATGCTTAAGGTGGTACCGTGGGCGAGCCATGGCCATTGGGCACTGTCACGAGGTGTTGGACTTATATGTTAACGCTAAGGTGGAGGATAATCAACATTGTTTTTATGCTGCAACGTCCCTTTCAATTTCTTTATAAATGTTTCACTTTTTTCTTTCGTTTACATCTCTTCTTCAATCAAATCTTACCGCTTAGATTTTGTTTTTCTTCCCTCTGTATTACAAAATTGTTTTTAGTATTTTTCTATCTACTCCGTATTTTCTTACTAATTTTGTTTATATGTGTATCGTATTTTTCTGGTCTATTATTTGCTTAGAGATGGACCACATTATTCTTTTTTGGTTTTTGGTTAAATCCTGCAAGTGTATAAAGCAATCAATTTCAAATCAGTGGATAAACCCGATACGAAAATGGTCCCAAATCTTGTGAATCCAATTATAATACTCCACTGCGTATTTTCGTATGAGGGTCGGCCAGGTTACGTATATTTTGTTAGAAAAATCCTAAGATATATTCCTCCGTTTTAAAATAATTGTCATTCTAACATTTATTTTTCACACATTAAGAAAATGATTGATTGTGTTTTGAAAATCTAACTTTTTCTCAAATTAATCATCCACCACCATTTACAACCAATAGGTGAAGCTAAACAATCAACAATTACAAATTCCAACACAAAAATGTATGATATTTATGTAATTAATTGTCTTGAAATTGAAACAAAATTTAGAGACTAGAATGACAATTATTGTGAAACGGAGGGAGTAATATAGATTTAATGAATGTGGTAATGTGCATACAATTTTTAACAAATGTGCGCTTCATCATCATATATTCATATGGTTTTAGTCAAAGTAAGTCATTTCCTTAATTTTACAAGGTGTTGTATAACCATCGATTTATATATGTATGTACATCAACAGCTTAGTATATAATCTATGGTTTTGAATCGATAGTTGTGCAGTGCAGATATATGGTTGTAGACAAGCTAAGCACAAAGCATATAACCAAGTATACAAGTACTCAGTATATAGCTGAAATACATCCAAACCAAATTATAGTTCAAAGGGTGGTTGTGTGAAAATCTGTTTATGTCATAGATCTTCTTTAAACATTGATCTGGAAGAGAAAAATATAAAGACGGGTCCTTTTTACATGAAAAGTTGTTTAAAATGCATCTCATTGTTCATGTACATTTGAAATCTCCAAATATTAAGAATGAAAATATTGCAGTTATGCCCGTCGCTTCGTTTACTTCTAAGCCAAGATTACCGATGAAGTGCTGGAGAAGACATTCAAGATTACGGAGCAAGACAATGTTAGGATCAGAAGGAATCTTGTAAGAATATAATTGTTTTTATATGTTTTTGTGTGAAATATGTTGTAAGAATTTTAAGATCATTATAACGTGTTGTGTGTGTTTTTATATGCATGATGCCTTGCCTCATTGTTCCAACTAAGCTTGCATGGTTTGGCCGTTCCCAAGTGGCTCGCTTGGCGTAAAGCCATGCCAACTCACTTCATTTTCTTCCTTGTTTTTTCTTTAAATGTCACCGACTTGTAAACCCTAGATTTCTACATTTTGTTTGATCGAGTTGTTCAAGGCATCACCAAATTCCGCAAGGACTCTTACTTCTCAACTACTCTTCTCATATATTCTATCGATCTAGTACTTCTCCAAAACCATTTCGATTTACATCCAAATAACACTTTTCCTCTTCAGGGTCACTCTTGATCACCACCGTTGTCACCTTCAACAGTTCAACCTTGAAGTGCTTCACAAAAACAATTCAACAACTCTATGTTATACCGTAAAGATAAAAGTTAAGTTTTCTTAAGGGAAACTCTTTGAAACACTATCGGGCCAGACATTGACTGAGGCTGAGGAGAGGAGCTCATGAGCATACAATCACTCGGTCTAGTGACAAGAGCAAGAGCAAGAGTCGTGGCCAAGGCAACTCAATCAATTGTCAGAAAAGGATTGGCTCAAACTAGCTTCGTCGGTGCAACTGAGATGACATGGAGCTTGACGACGCTCGAAGAGGTGGGTGACTACCAGGCGCTTGGCGAAACAACGCTGGCCTTAAGGCCAACCTCATTAGTCAAGGGTCATCAACCGGTTCTGCTATCCACTTCGAACGAGCTAGAAGAGGAAGTTACAACAGCCTAGACGCGAGCCAACCGCGACCGTGCCTGTCACGACGATCGCGGCAAGGAAGGACGTCCTTGTGACAAAAAACAATTGAGATGCCCCAAGTTGATACGCGATAGCGTGTAGGCCAGACGCGACCGCGTCCCAATAACAGAGGCTACCTTAGAGGCGCCTCGAGTCGAGAAAGGGGTTAGTACACAAAAATCCTCTAAAATGTTCAAAAATGAAAAATATTTGTTTTTCAAAAAAATCCAAAGGTGGTAGTACACCGAAATCTTATGATTTTTGAAAAAAAATCATAAGCTTAGACTTTCTCAAGTTATTAACCCCTAAAGTGTTAAAAAATGAAGATACTTTTGTTTGACAAAAATCCAAAGGGGTGAGTACACAGAAATCCCCTAAAATGTTCAAAAATGAAAATATTTGTTTTTAAAAAAAAATCGAAAGGGGGTAATACACTGAAATCTCAAGATTTTTGAAAAAATCATAAGGTTACTATTTTCTCAAGTTATTAAGCCCTAAAGTGTTCAAAAATGAAAATACTTATGTTTGACAAAAATCCAAAGGGGTTAGTACACAGAAATCCCCTAAAATGTTCAAAAATGAAAATATTTGTTTTTCAAAAAAATCGAAAGAGGGGTAATACACCAAAATATCAAGATTTTTGAAAAAATTATAAGCTAATGATTTTCGCAAGTTATTAACCCACAAAGTGTTCAAAAATGAAAATACTTATGTTTGACAAAAATTCAAAGGGGTTAGTACACAAAAATCCTCTAAAATGTTCAAAAATGAAAATACTTGTTTTTCAAAAAAAATCGAAAGGGGGGTATACCGAAATCTTAAGATTTTTGAAAAAAACTCATAAGCTTATGAATTTCTCATGTTATTAACCCCCAAAGTGTTAAAAAATGAAAGTACTTATGTTTGACAAAAATCCAAATGGGTTAGTACATAGAAATCCCTAAAATGTTCAAATATGAAAATATTTGTTATTCAAAAATATCGAAAGGGGGTAGTATACCGAAATCTCAATATTTTTGAAAAAAATCATAAACTTATGATTTTCTCAAGTTATGAACCCCCAAAGTGTTCAAAAATGAAAATACTTATGTTTGACATAAAAATCAAAAGGGGTTAGTACACAAAAATCCCTTAAAACTAGTTTAGGACTCGTGCCTTGCATGGGGCTATAAATAACTTCACAAAATAATTTAAACATAAATCATAAAATATATAATTATAAGTAAAGAACAACATTTGATAAAACTATTATTGTTATTTTGGTTAGTAGCAACGATAAAGGACATTATTAAATTTTAAGAAAAAAGAGTGTTTAACGTCTCTTCCTAAATTAATAACTTGTAACATTGATTAAGATTACATAGGTGAGATGGACCAACGGTTGATGAACATGTGACAAAGAGTGCTACTTTAGTAATTAGTAATTGATGTTCAAAAGTGAAAATGTTTTTTTTTCAAAAACAATCAAAGGGGATACGATTTTTTGGAAAAATCATAAGCTTATGATTTTCTTAAGTTATTAACCCATAAAGTGTTAAAAAATGAAGATACTTATGTTTGGCAAATCCAAAGAGGTTAGTACACAGAAATCCCCTAAAATATTAAAAAATGAAAATATTTGTTTTTCAAAAAAATCGAAAGGGGGTAGTACACAAAAATCTCAAGATTTTTGAAACAATCATAAGGTTATGATTTTCTCAAGTTATTAACCCCTAAACTGTTAAAAAATGAAGATACTTATGTTTGACAACAATCCAAAGGGGTGAGTACACAGAAATCCCCTAAAATTTTCAAAACTAAAAATATTTGTTTTTCCAAAAAAATCGAAAGGGGGTAATACACCGAAAGCTCAAGATTTTTGAAAACAAATCATAAGCTTACTATTTTCTCAAGTTATTAACCCCTAAAGTGTTCAAAAATGAAAATACTTATGTTTGACAAAAATCCAAAGGGGTTAGTGCACAGAAATCCCCTAAAATATTCAAAAATGAAAATATTTGTTTTTCAAAAAAATCGAAAGGGGTAATACACCGAAAAAAAAGATTTTTGAAAAATTATAAGCTAATGATTTTATCAAGTTATTAACCCCCAAAGTGTTCAAAAATGAAAATACTTATGAAAAAAATCAAAAGGGGTTAGTACTCAAAAATCCCCTAAAATGTTCAAAAATGAAAATATTTGTTTTTAAAAAAAATCGAAAGGGAGTAGTACACCAAAATCATAAGATTTTTGAAAAACACATAAGCTTATGATTTTCTCATGTTATTAACCCCCAAAGTGTTAAAAAATGAAAGTACTTATGTTTGACAAAAATCCAAAGGGGTAAAACGTTCAAAAATGAAAATGTTTATTTTTCAAAAAAATCGAATGGGGGTAGTACACTGAAATCTCAAGATTTTTGAAAATATCACAGATATCCCCTAATACGTTCAAAAATAAAAATGTTTATTTTTCAAAAAAATCGAAAGGGGGTAGTACACAGAAATCTCAATTTTTTTGAAAATGTCATAAGCTTATGATTTTCTCAAGTTATTAACCCCCAAAGTGTTCGAAAATGAAAATACTTATGTTTGAAAAAAATCCAAAGGGGTTATTACACAGAAATCCCCTAAAACGTCCAAAAATGAAAATGTTTATTTTTCAAAAAAATCGAAAGGGGGTAGTACACTGAAGTCTCAAGATTTTTGAAAATATCATAAACTTATGATTTTCTCAAGTTATTAATCCTGAAAGTGTTCCAAAATGAAAATACATATGTTTAACAAAAATCCAAAGGGCTTAGTACACAGAAATCCCTCAAATCGTTTAAAAATGAAAATGTTTATTTTACAAAAAAATCGAAAGGGGGTAGTACACTGAAATCTCAAGATTTTTGAAAATATCATAAACTTATGATTTTCTCAAGTTATTAACCCCCAAAGTGTTCGAAAATGAAAATACTTATGTTTGAAAATAAATCCAAAGGGGTTAGTACACAGAAATCCCCTAAAACGTTTAAAAATGAAAATGTTTATTTTTCAAAAAAATCGAAAGGGGGTAGTACACTGAAATCTCAAGATTTTTGAAAATACCATAAACTTATGATTTTCTCAAGTTATTAATCCTGAAAGTGTTCCAAAATGAAAATACATATGTTTAACAAAAATCCAAAGGGATTATTACACAGAAATCCCCTAAAACGTTCAAAAATGAAAATGTTTATTTTTCAAAAAAATCGAAAGGGGGTAGTACACTGAATTCTCAAGATATTTGAAAATGTCATAAGCTTATGATTTTCTCAAGTTATTAACCCCCAAAGTGTTCGAAAATGAAAATACTTATGTTTGACAAAAATCCAAAGGGGTTAGTATATAGAAATCCCCTAAAACGTTCAAAAATGAAAATGTTTATTTTTCAAAAAAAATCGAAAGGGGTAGTACATTGAAATCTCAAGATTTTTGAAAATGTCATAAGCTTATGATTTTCTCAAGTTTTTAACCCCCAAAGTGTTCGAAAATGAAAATACTTATGTTTGAAGAAAAATAGAAAGAGGTTAGTACACAGAAATCCACTAAATTGCTCTAAAATGAAAATGTTTATTTTTCAAAAAAATCGAAAGGGTGTAGTACACTGAAATCTCAAGATTTTTGAAAATATCATAAACTTATGATTTTCTCAAGTTATTAACCCCCAAAGTGTTCCAAAATGAAAATACATATGTTTAACAAAAATCCAAAGGGCTTAGTACACAGAAATCCCTCAAATCGTTTAAAAATGAAAATGTTTATTTTTCAAAAAAATCGAAAGAGGGTAGTACACTAAAATCTCAAATTTTTTGAAAATGTCATAAGATTATGATTTTCTCAATTTATTAACCCCCAAAGTGTTCGAAAATGAAAATACTTATGTTTGAAAAAAATCCAAAGGGGTTAGTACAAAGAAATCTCCTAAAACGTTGAAAAATGAAAATGTTTATTTTTCAAAAAAATCAAAAGGGGGTAGTACACTGAAATCTCAAGATTTTTGAAAATATCTTAAGCTTATGATTTTCTCAATTTATTAACCCCCAAAGTGTTCGAAAATGAAAATACTTATGTTTGAAAAAAAATCCAAAGGGGTTAGTAAACATAAATCCCCTAAAACGTTCAAAAATGAAAATGATTATTTTTCAAAAAAATCGAAAGGGGGTAGTACACTGAAATCTCTAGATTTTTGAAAATGTCATAAGCTTATGATTTTCTCAAGTTTTTAACCCCCAAAGTGTTCGAAAATGAAAATACTTATGTTTGAAGAAAAATCGAAAGGGGTTAGTACACAGAAATCCACTAAATTGCTCTAAAATGAAAATGTTTATTTTTCAAAAAAATCGAAAGGGTGTAGTACACTGAAATCTCAAGATTTTTGAAAATATCATAAACTTATGATTTTCTCAAGTTATTAACCCCCAAAGTGTTCCAAAATGAAAATACATATGTTTAACAAAAATCCAAAGGGCTTAGTACACAGAAATCCCTCAAATCGTTTAAAAATGAAAATGTTTATTTTTCAAAAAAATCGAAAGAGGGTAGTACACTAAAATATCAAAATTTTTGAAAATGTCATAAGATTATGATTTTCTCAATTTATTAACCCCCAAAGTGTTCGAAAATGAAAATACTTATGTTTGAAAAAAATCCAAAGGGGTTAGTACAAAGAAATCTCCTAAAACGTTGAAAAATGAAAATGTTTATTTTTCAAAAAAATCGAAAGGGGGTAGTACACCGAAATCTCAAGATTTTTGAAAATATCTTAAGCTTATTATTTCTCATGTTATTAACCCCTAAAGTCTTCGAAAAAGAAAATACTTATGTTTGACAAAAATCCAAAGGGGTTAGTACATAGAAATCCCCTAAAACGTTCAAAAATGAAAATGTACACTGAAATCTCAAGATTTTTGAAAATATCATAAGCTTATGATTTTCTTAAGTTATTAACCCCCAAAGTCTGTAACACCCTGTGTTTGTAATCCATTATAAGGATTAGATTGCTACCCATGTTAACAAGAGCTCTTTCTTTTCCTGGACAGATTGCTACAAGCGCATCCAAAAACCAAAAGATGGACAGTTTAACGAGAGTTTTATATTTTTAAACCAAAATAAGAGTGAACCAAAATAAACCCATCCTAGCTTGCATCAAGTCGCATGACCTCCTCCATACTCTGCAACAAACAGTCTGGGTACCTGACCATGTCAACAACACAACCTATTCCCCCACCGAAATGGGGGTTAGTCTCCAACCAGACTAGCAAGTTATCTATAAGCAGAATACGAGTAATAGGGCAAGTAAAGGAATCACAGATTAGCATACATGCAAACCCAGTTATACTTTTAGCAATGATCGTCCATGAGGCATCAATTTACATGCTTATAGATATGAAAAGAAAGGTACATATATCTTATTCCAACATGTCATCAATTCAGACAAACCGTATCACCAATGTCCGTACTCATAAATGCATATCATGCACCAGTAGCGATTACTTACGAATTCACCAATAAACAAGCGATCAACACAAGAAGCATACAAGCAAGTACATCAAGCAAATGAAATCCAATCGAAATACAATTTACGAAAACGTTTCGAAAATAGGTCCAAGTCTGTCTTGATCCCGAAGGTACCTTCTTGCCCGTACATTGGGCCAAATCATTCCTACACCAAAGGATAGGGAACGGAATCACGGGCCAAGTGATCCGGTCTACCCAATTGGCAAGGCCCACCAACGACCCACTCTTCCAGAAGAGCCATAATCGAGGGTGTTACGACATAAAACCGTTTGCAATCAAGTGAGGGATCGGAACAATCCTTACCCCACGAATAAATCACACGGACAATGCGTATACACCGATAACTTCACATAATCACATCTCAAGCATATAAGCACAATCACAAGGATTAACATATCATCAAGATTCTCGCGTAAGAAGACATGCTCAACATAACATATAATCATGTAAACACAACAAAACATATAATCATGTAATCACAACAAAACATATAATCATGTAATCACAACAAATGTAGTCACTAATATAGCATTCATTTTCCATACTTCATTAAGGTTAAAGTTCATATACCATTTAGAAGTTTGATGAAATGCATAATCCGATATCCTAAACTTAGCCTACGACACGCAAACGCTTATAAACAACTTGCCTCAATTGACGATCAACACAAGTAATCCGTTTGTCGTATAAAGATGTCGCAAAGTTCACGAAACGGTCGCCTAAGTCGAACCTTCACGAAAAACGTCATATCTCATCACATATACATCCAAATCGAAAACCGTAAAATTCCTCATACTCGTAGGGAGATTTCTCACCTTAAAAAGTCAGCCACAACTTCTCAGAAATTACGAATTTTTCCCAGAAATTTCAGATTCACACAAAATATCCCAAATCTCTTACTTCTACCTCCAATCTCCAAACTCAATCAACCTACACATACCAATGCATCAACTAATTGCTATTATTCCCCAATTGGTTAGGAGGACCTCTATTCCTCATAAAATCGAAAATTGAAAAGCTAGGGTTCATAAATTTGGGGAAAAACTCACACAAGGCAAGAGCTGCTGCGCAGAGCAAGAAAACGCGAGCTGCTGCACATGAGCTGCTGTTGGGATGTGGGTTGTTGTCACACGAGCTGCTGCACAAACTGCTGCACAGCTGCTGCGCAGAGAAGGAGAGTGCGAGCTGCTGCGCAGAGGAAGAAGACGCGAGCATGGTCGGGCTGAGGTGCTGGTCGAGCGCGCGGCTGAACAAGGGCTGCTGGCTGAAGTCCAGAGAAAGGAGGAAGAATGTGGAGGTGCAGCGTGAAGGGAAGAGAGGAGGTGTAGCAGCTTGAATAAAAACGTGAAAGAGAAAGAGGTGGGGCCCAATGGTAGTAATTTGTAGAAAATTCTAGATAAAGAGGGTGTTAATTTAATTTTGGTATATATCCTTTATGTAGGGATAAAATAGAGCACGTCGGGTTTTTAATAAATCCCGATGAAACAAGGCAAATTCCGACAATTGATAATTACCCAATTATTTGAAATATACAAGAATCAGAAGTTCCCGACTGAAATACGTAGCTATTAATATGAAAGCTTCCAGGAGAATCAAGTTCAACATAATTATACTGGAATATGTTACTACTAGTAAGTGAGTTCGATATCGCCATATATTACAGACCCAATAATTTACGGGGTATTTCAGTTAACAAGAGCTCTTCCTTTTCCTGGTTCGAGTAAGGACAAAGAAGTAGGAAGTTAAGCGTGCTAGGGTGGGAGTAGTCCTGGGATGGGTGACCTCCTGGGAAGTTCCCACGTTGACACGGGATAGCGCTTCTAAGGCGTGGGACTTACAAAGTCTTCGAAAAATGAAATACTTATGTTTGACAAAAATCAAAAGGGGTTAGTACACAGAAATCTCCTAAAATGTTTAAAAATGAAAATGTTTTTTTTCAAAAAAAATGAAAGGGGGTAGTACACTGAAATCTCAAGATTTTTGAAAATGTCATAAGCTTATGATTTTCTCAAGTTATTAACCCCCAAAGTGTTCGTTTTTGAAAATACTTATGTTTGAAAAAAAATCCAAAGGGGTTAGTACACAGAAATCCCCTAAAACGTTCAAAAATGAAAATGTTTATTTTTTAAAAAAATCGAAAGGGGGTAGTACACTGAAATCTCAAGATTTTTAAAAATATCATAAACTTATGATTTTCTCAAGTTATTAATCCTGAAAGTGTTCCAAAATGAAAATACATATGTTTAACAAAAATCCAAAGGGGTTAGTACACAGAAATCCCTCAAATCGTTTAAAAATGAAAATGTTTATTTTTCAAAAAAATTGAAAGGGGTAGTACACTGAAATCTCAAGATTTTTGAAAATATCATAAACTTATGATTTTCTCAAGTTATTAACCCCCAAAGTGTTCGAAAATGAAAATACTTATGTTTGAAAAAAAAAATCAAAGGGGTTAGTACACAGAAATCCCCTAAAATGTTCAATATTGAAAATGATTATTTTTCAAAAAAATCGAAAGGGGGTAGTACACTGAAATCTCAAGATTTTTGAAAATATCATAAGCTTATGATTTTCTCAAGTTATTAACCCCAAAGTGTTCGAAAAAGAAAAGACTTATGTTTGACAAAAATCCAAAGGGGTTAGTACATAGAAATCCCCTAAAATGTTCAAAAATGAAAATGTTTATTTTTCAAAAAAAATCGAAAGGGGTAGTACACTGAAATCTCAAGATTTTTGAAAAGGTCATAAGCTTATGATTTTCTCAAGTTATTAACCGCCAAAGTGTTCGAAAATGAAATAACTTATGTTTGACAAAAATCCAAAGGGGTTAGTACACAGAAATCCCCTAAAACGTTCAAAAATGAAAATGTTTATTTTTCAAATAAATCCAAAGGGGTTAGTACACTGAAATCTCAAGATTTTTGAAAAGGTCATAAGCTTGTGATTTTCTCAAGTTATTAACCCCCAAAGTGTTCGAAAATGAAATAACTTATGTTTGACAAAAATCCAAAGGGTTTAATACACAAAAATCCCCTATAACGTTCAAAAATGAAAATAATTATTTATCAAAAAAATCGAAATGGTGTAGTACACTGAAATCTCAAGATTTTTGAAAATGTCATAAGCTTATGATTTTCTCAAGTTATTAACCCCCAAAGTGTTCGAAAATGAAATAACTTATGTTTGTCAAAAAATCCAAAGGGGTTAGTAAACATAAATCCCCTAAAACGTTCAAAAATGAAAATGTTTATTTTTCAAAAAAATCGAAACGGGGTAGTACACTGAAATCTCAAGATATTTGAAAATGTAACGCCCCAAAAATTACTCTTAATGGGGGTCACAGCGCCAGGAATTTCCGACAGAAATTCCCTTAGGCATTCTTACTAAATGAAATTCAACCTGTAGCACATAAACTAACAACATTCAATCACAAGATAAAACCTGGTTCAAACAACCACTTCCAAAGAGAGGACATATATACATGGGTCGGCGTTCACAGACGCTACAACGACCCGTCAAAACCAACTTGGTACAACCAAGCACAACCATCCAACAAGAGTCTCACCAGAAGACATCTCAAGAACCAAAACAGTAGCACACACATAAAAACAAACCAGCGGAAATTAAAACCATCCTAAATTTCGCATCACGTCGCACGTTCACCTCCACGCTCCGATACTACCTACGTACCTGGTCATGTCAAAAACACAACCAGTTCCCCCACCGAAATGGGGTTAGTCTCCAACCAGACTAGCAAGTATATATGCAAATTAATTACGTAGAATAGCATAAATAAAAGGGATTAGAATAAGCTGATACCACAAAGTACATTACAAAGCAAACAAGTATGTAAGAGACTATACATACAACATCACATAGTAAACCAAAAGAAGGAACTTTTACGAAAACACTTTTGAAAACATGACCAAGCCTGTCTTGGCCACGAAGGTACCTTCTAACCCAAAACTATGGGTAAAAACCTTTACCTGCCGGAGGGACACGGTATCGTTAGCTAGACGAACCCCCCCTACCACGACACAAGTAAAGCACCTTCCATGATCCACCCGAACACCGGGAAGCGATCAAGGAATGATTTTTAAAAACCATTTACATGCTAAGCGGGGATCGGAACAATCCTTACCCGCACAAATCATATCCACAAGTGTTGTCACTTCTCAAAGAAATCAATAAAACGAGTATTTCATAAACAAACATATCCACGACGTCTAAACACAAATAATACTAATTCTATCATGGAAGGATACCAAATTACCAATATCACTTCACATACAAATGCATATCAAGACACAAAGTCAAGGAACAAACATTATTCATATGTAATGCATTTACGGTTTCATGCATAGTCCAATAGCCTAAATTTATACCAATCACGTAAGTAATCGCAAATAACTTGTCTCGACAAGTCTCGTACGTAAAGAAACTTATGAGCTATCACTTCAGACGTGACCTTAACTCAACTCAACTTGGGGAGATTCCTGAATCTGCATACAAAACGATTTTGGCCATAACTTTCATTATACAACTCGGAATTGAATTCCGCAAAATTCCAGACGCTCGTATGAAAGTCCTCTATTTACTGAATCAGTCCCTTTATTTTTCATAATTACAGAACGAGAACGATATTTCCAGCAGTGAACAATTCAGCCCTAACTTCACTAGTTTTACTTCCAAACCTCAAATCCAATCCATCCATCCCTCTATAATCATCAAACCACCTCTAATAACTCATGATTGACATACAAATTCAGACTTGACATACACATGAACAATTCTTGAAATTTTGGGGAAAACTTAAACCAAGCTTTCCTTGAGCTTTCTTATACAAATATGTCTTCCTTGCCTTACCAATAGCATGCTTTTGACATAAGGAACTCAAATCCAACATCAACATAACATGGCAGCCACATGAATTATCTAGGAAGATTTGACCATGACAAGGGAGAAGCCAAAAGAGAGAAGCTCTTACCTTGAATCCAATTATTCTATTGTTCTTGGATGCCACTTGATGGAAAACTTGTGATTTAGGAAGTTAGGAGAGCAAGAGTACGGAGGGGAAAGGCTTAGAGATAACCATCCTTAAGCTTGAAGAAAGGTGAAAGTCAACACAATGGATAAGTATGAAATTGTCTAGTAAACTTGATATTTAAAGTAGAAAAACATTTTATATTTAAACATTATTTATTTGCTTTGTCTTCTTGTAAGAAATAATAACAATGCTTAAATCATAGTGTATAAATATATTAATCCATGTGGATATTAACTTTATAAAAATATAACAATCGGACTAATCCTTGCGAAAATAATTTCGATGTCGTACATAAATCATGTACGTTTTGCGAGACGATAAGATTTCAAGAATCGCGAAAATAAAACATACTTGCGTCTTTTATCAAAATAATCTATAAATACATATTATGTTTATCAAAATAAAATTTCTGGAACAGAAACTAAGGTGGTATTACAGAAAATGTCATAAGCTTATGATTTTCTCACTTTATTAACCTTCAAAGTGTTCGAAAATGAAAATACTTATGTTTGAAAAAAAATCCAAAGGGGTTAGTAAATATAAATCCCCTAAAACGTTCGTAAATGAAAATGTTTATTTTTCAAAAAAATCGAAAGTTGGGTAGTACACTAAAATCTCAAGATTTTTGAAAATGTCATAAGATTATGATTTCTTATGTTATTAACCCCCAAAGTCTTCGAAAAAGAAAATACTTATGTTTGACAAAAATCCAAAGGGGTTAGTACATAGAAATCCCCTAAAACCTTCGGAAATGAAAATGTTTATTTTTCAAAAAAATCGAAAGAGGGGTAGTACACTAAAATCTCAAGATTTTTGAAAATGTCATAAGATTATGATTTCTTATGTTATTAACCCCCAAAGTCTTCGAAAAATAAAATACTTATGTTTGACAAAAATCCAAAGGGGTTAGTACATAGAAATCCCCTAAAACGTTCAAAAATGAAAATGTTTATTTTTCAAAAAAATCGAAAGGGGGTAGCACACTGAAATATCAAGATTTTTGAAAATATCATAAGCTTATGATTTTCTTAAGTTATTAACCCCCAAAGTGTTCGAAAATGAAATAACTTATGTTTGACAAAAATCCAAAGGGTTTAATACACAAAAATCCCCTAAAACGTTCAAAAATGAAAATAATTATTTATCAAAAGAATCGAAAGGGGGTGGGTAGTACACTGAAATCTCAAGATTTTTGAAAATGTCATAAACTTATGATTTTCTCAAGTTGTTAATCCTGAAAGTGTTCCAAAATGAAAATACAATGTTTAACAAAAATCCAAAGGGCTTAGTACACAGAAATCCCTCAAATCGTTTAAAAATGAAAATTTTTATTTTACAAAAAAATCGAAAGCGGGTAGTACACTGAAATCTCAAGATTTTTGAAAATATCATAAACTTATGATTTTCTCAAATTATTAACCCCCAAAGTGTTCGAAAATGAAAATACTTATGTTTGAAAATAAATCCAAAGGGGTTAGTACACAGAAATCTCCTAAAACGTTCAAAAATGAAAATGTTTATTTTTCAAAAAAATCGAAAGGGGGTAGTACACTGAAATCTCAAGATTTTTGACAATATCATAAACTTATGATTTTCTCAAGTTATTAATCCTGAAAGTGTTCCAAAATGAAAATACATATGTTTAACAAAAATCCAAAGGGATTATTACACAAAAATCCCCTAAAACGTTCAAAAATGAAAATGTTTATTTTTCAAAAAAAATCGAAAGGGGTAGTACACTGAAATTTCAAGATTTTTGAAAAGGTCATAAGCTTATGATTTTCTCAAGTTATTAACCCCGAAAGTGTTCGAAAATGAAATGACTTATGTTTGACAAAAATCCAAAGGGGTTAATACACAAAAATCCCATAAAACGTTCAAAAATGAAAATGTTTATTTATCAAAAAAATCGAAAGGGGTAGTACACTGAAATCTCAAATTGTTTGAAAATGTCATAAGCTTATGATTTTCTCAAGTTATTAACCCCCAAAGTGTTCGAAAATGAAAATACTTATGTTTAACAAAAATCCATAGTACACAGAAATCCCCTAAAACGTTCAAAATTAAAAATGTTTATTTTTCAAAAAAATCGAAAGGGGGTAGTACACTTAAATCTCAAGATTTTTGAAAATGTCATAAGCTTATGATTTTCTCAAGTTATTAATCCTGAAAGTGTTCCAAAATGAAAATACATATGTTTAACAAAATCCAAAGGGATTATTACACAGAAATCCCCTAAAACGTTCAAAAATGAAAATGTTTATTTTTCAAAAAAAATCGAAAGGGGTAGTACACTGAAATTTCAAGATTTTTGAAAAGGTCATAAGCTTATGATTTTCTCAAGTTATTAACCCCGAAAGTGTTCGAAAATGAAATAACTTATGTTTGACAAAAATCCAAAGGGGTTAATACACAAAAATCCCATAAAACGTTCAAAAATGAAAATGTTTATTTATCAAAAAAATCGAAAGGGGTAGTACACTGAAATCTCAAATTGTTTGAAAATGTCATAAGCTTATGATTTTCTCAAGTTATTAACCCCCAAAGTGTTCGAAAATGAAAATACTTATGTTTGAAAAAAAATCCAAAGGGGTTAGTACACAGAAATCCCATAAAACGTTCAAAATTAAAAATGTTTATTTTTCAAAAAAATCGAAAGGGGGTAGTACACTTAAATCTCAAGATTTTTGAAAATGTCATAAGCTTATGATTTTCTCAAGTTATTAATCCTGAAAGTGTTCCAAAATGAAAATACATATGTTTAACAAAAATCCAAAGGGATTATTACACAGAAATGCCCTAAAACGTTCAAAAATGAAAATGTTTATTTTTCAAAAAAAATCGAAAGGGGTAGTACACTGAAATTTCAAGATTTTTGAAAAGGTCATAAGCTTATGATTTTCTCAAGTTATTAACCCCGAAAGTGTTCGAAAATGAAATAACTTATGTTTGACAAAAATCCAAAGGGGTTAATACACAAAAATCCCATAAAACGTTCAAAAATGAAAATGTTTATTTATCAAAAAAATCGAAAGGGGTAGTACACTGAAATCTCAAATTGTTTGAAAATGTCATAAGCTTATGATTTTCTCAAGTTATTAACCCCCAAAGTGTTCGAAAATGAAAATACTTATGTTTAACAAAAATCCATAGGGGTTAGTACACAGAAATCCCTCAAATCGTTTAAAAATGAAAATGTTTATTTTTCAAAAAAATCGAAAGGGGTAGTACACTGAAATCTCAAGATTTTTGAAAATATCATAAACTTATGATTTTCTCAAGTTATTAACCCCCAAAGTGTTCGAAAATGAAAATACTTATGTTTGAAAAAAAATCCAAAGGGGTTAGTACACAGAAATCCCCTAAAACGTTCAAAATTAAAAATGTTTATTTTTCAAAAAAATCGAAAGGGGGTAGTACACTTAAATCTCAAGATTTTTGAAAATGTCATAAGCTTATGATTTTCTCAAGTTATTAATCCTGAAAGTGTTCCAAAATGAAAATACATATGTTTAACAAAATCCAAAGGGATTATTACACAGAAATCCCCTAAAACGTTCAAAAATGAAAATGTTTATTTTTCAAAAAAAATCGAAAGGGGTAGTACACTGAAATTTCAAGATTTTTGAAAAGGTCATAAGCTTATGATTTTCTCAAGTTATTAACCCCGAAAGTGTTCGAAAATGAAATAACTTATGTTTGACAAAAATCCAAAGGGGTTAATACACAAAAATCCCATAAAACGTTCAAAAATGAAAATGTTTATTTATCAAAAAAATCGAAAGGGGTAGTACACTGAAATCTCAAATTGTTTGAAAATGTCATAAGCTTATGATTTTCTCAAGTTATTAACCCCCAAAGTGTTCGAAAATGAAAATACTTATGTTTAACAAAAATCCATAGGGGTTAGTACACAGAAATCCCTCAAATCGTTTAAAAATGAAAATGTTTATTTTTCAAAAAAATCGAAAGGGGTAGTACACTGAAATCTCAAGATTTTTGAAAATATCATAAACTTATGATTTTCTCAAGTTATTAACCCCCAAAGTGTTCGAAAATGAAATTACTTATGTTTGAAAAAAAATCCAAAGGGGTTAGTACACAGAAATCCCCTAAAACGTTCAAAATTAAAAATGTTTATTTTTCAAAAAAATCGAAAGGGGGTAGTACACTTAAATCTCAAGATTTTTGAAAATGTCATAAGCTTATGATTTTCTCAAGTTATTAATCCTGAAAGTGTTCCAAAATGAAAATACATATGTTTAACAAAAATCCAAAGGGATTATTACACAGAAATGCCCTAAAACGTTCAAAAATGAAAATGTTTATTTATTAAAAAAATCGAAAGGATGTAGTACAGTGAAATCTCAAGATTTTTGAAAATATCATAAACTTATTATTTTCTCAAGTTAATCGAAAATGAAAATACTTATGTTTGAAAAATAAATCCAAAGGGGTTAGTACACAGAAATCCCCTAAAACGTTCAAAAATGAAAATGTTTATTTTTCAAAAAAATCGAAAGGGGGTAGTACACTGAAATATCAAGATTTTTTAAAATATCCTAAGCTTATGATTTTCTCATGTTATTAACCCCCAAAGTGTTCGAAAAAGAAACTACTTATGTTTGACAAAAATCCAAAGGGGTTAGTACATAGAAATCCCCTAAAACGTTCAAAAATGAAAATGCTTATTTTTCAAAAAAAATCGAAAGGGTGTACACTGAAATCTCAAGAATTTTGAAAATATCATAAACTTATGATTTTCTCAAGTTATTAAACTTGAAAAAGTTCCAAAATGAAAATATATATGTTTAACAAAAATCCAAAGGGGGTACACAAAAATCCCTCAAATCGTTTAAAAATGAAAATGTTTATTTTTCAAAAACATCGAAAGGGGGTAGTACACTGAAATCTCAAGATTTTTAAAAATATCATAAACTTATGATTTTCTCAAGTTATTAACCCCGAAAGTGTTCGAAAATGAAATAACTTATGTTTGACAAAAATCCAAAGGGGTTAATACACAAAAATCCCATAAAACGTTCAAAAATGAAAATGTTTATTTATCAAAAAAATCGAAAGGGGTAGTACACTGAAATCTCAAATTGTTTGAAAATGTCATAAGCTTATGATTTTCTCAAGTTATTAACCCCCAAAGTGTTCGAAAATGAAAATACTTATGTTTAACAAAAATCCATAGGGGTTAGTACACAGAAATCCCTCAAATCGTTTAAAAATGAAAATGTTTATTTTTCAAAAAAATCGAAAGGGGTAGTACACTGAAATCTCAAGATTTTTGAAAATATCATAAACTTATGATTTTCTCAAGTTATTAACCCCCAAAGTGTTCGAAAATGAAAATACTTATGTTTGAAAAAAAATCCAAAGGGGTTAGTACACAGAAATCCCCTAAAACGTTCAAAATTAAAAATGTTTATTTTTCAAAAAAATCGAAAGGGGGTAGTACACTTAAATCTCAAGATTTTTGAAAATGTCATAAGCTTATGATTTTCTCAAGTTATTAATCCTGAAAGTGTTCCAAAATGAAAATACATATGTTTAACAAAATCCAAAGGGATTATTACACAGAAATCCCCTAAAACGTTCAAAAATGAAAATGTTTATTTTTCAAAAAAAATCGAAAGGGGTAGTACACTGAAATTTCAAGATTTTTGAAAAGGTCATAAGCTTATGATTTTCTCAAGTTATTAACCCCGAAAGTGTTCGAAAATGAAATAACTTATGTTTGACAAAAATCCAAAGGGGTTAATACACAAAAATCCCATAAAACGTTCAAAAATGAAAATGTTTATTTATCAAAAAAATCGAAAGGGGTAGTACACTGAAATCTCAAATTGTTTGAAAATGTCATAAGCTTATGATTTTCTCAAGTTATTAACCCCCAAAGTGTTCGAAAATGAAAATACTTATGTTTAACAAAAATCCATAGGGGTTAGTACACAGAAATCCCTCAAATCGTTTAAAAATGAAAATGTTTATTTTTCAAAAAAATCGAAAGGGGTAGTACACTGAAATCTCAAGATTTTTGAAAATATCATAGACTTATGATTTTCTCAAGTTATTAACCCCCAAAGTGTTCGAAAATGAAAATACTTATGTTTGAAAAAAAATCCAAAGGGGTTAGTACACAGAAATCCCCTAAAACGTTCAAAATTAAAAATGTTTATTTTTCAAAAAAATCGAAAGGGGGTAGTACACTTAAATCTCAAGATTTTTGAAAATGTCATAAGCTTATGATTTTCTCAAGTTATTAATCCTGAAAGTGTTCCAAAATGAAAATACATATGTTTAACAAAAATCCAAAGGGATTATTACACAGAAATGCCCTAAAACGTTCAAAAATGAAAATGTTTATTTATTAAAAAAATCGAAAGGATGTAGTACAGTGAAATCTCAAGATTTTTGAAAATATCATAAACTTATTATTTTCTCAAGTTAATCGAAAATGAAAATACTTATGTTTGAAAAATAAATCCAAAGGGGTTAGTACACAGAAATCCCCTAAAACGTTCAAAAATGAAAATGTTTATTTTTCAAAAAAATCGAAAGGGGGTAGTACACTGAAATATCAAGATTTTTTAAAATATCCTAAGCTTATGATTTTCTCATGTTATTAACCCCCAAAGTGTTCGAAAAAGAAACTACTTATGTTTGACAAAAATCCAAAGGGGTTAGTACATAGAAATCCCCTAAAACGTTCAAAAATGAAAATGCTTATTTTTCAAAAAAAATCGAAAGGGTGTACACTGAAATCTCAAGAATTTTGAAAATATCATAAACTTATGATTTTCTCAAGTTATTAACCCCCAAAGTGTTCGAAAATGAAAATACTTATGTTTGAAAAAAAATCCAAAGGGGTTAGTACACAGAAATCCCCTAAAACGTTCAAAATTAAAAATGTTTATTTTTCAAAAAAATCGAAAGGGGGTAGTACACTTAAATCTCAAGATTTTTGAAAATGTCATAAGCTTATGATTTTCTCAAGTTATTAATCCTGAAAGTGTTCCAAAATGAAAATACATATGTTTAACAAAATCCAAAGGGATTATTACACAGAAATCCCCTAAAACGTTCAAAAATGAAAATGTTTATTTTTCAAAAAAAATCGAAAGGGGTAGTACACTGAAATTTCAAGATTTTTGAAAAGGTCATAAGCTTATGATTTTCTCAAGTTATTAACCCCGAAAGTGTTCGAAAATGAAATAACTTATGTTTGACAAAAATCCAAAGGGGTTAATACACAAAAATCCCATAAAACGTTCAAAAATGAAAATGTTTATTTATCAAAAAAATCGAAAGGGGTAGTACACTGAAATCTCAAATTGTTTGAAAATGTCATAAGCTTATGATTTTCTCAAGTTATTAACCCCCAAAGTGTTCGAAAATGAAAATACTTATGTTTAACAAAAATCCATAGGGGTTAGTACACAGAAATCCCTCAAATCGTTTAAAAATGAAAATGTTTATTTTTCAAAAAAATCGAAAGGGGTAGTACACTGAAATCTCAAGATTTTTGAAAATATCATAAACTTATGATTTTCTCAAGTTATTAACCCCCAAAGTGTTCGAAAATGAAAATACTTATGTTTGAAAAAAAATCCAAAGGGGTTAGTACACAGAAATCCCCTAAAACGTTCAAAATTAAAAATGTTTATTTTTCAAAAAAATCGAAAGGGGGTAGTACACTTAAATCTCAAGATTTTTGAAAATGTCATAAGCTTATGATTTTCTCAAGTTATTAATCCTGAAAGTGTTCCAAAATGAAAATACATATGTTTAACAAAAATCCAAAGGGATTATTACACAGAAATGCCCTAAAACGTTCAAAAATGAAAATGTTTATTTATTAAAAAAATCGAAAGGATGTAGTACAGTGAAATCTCAAGATTTTTGAAAATATCATAAACTTATTATTTTCTCAAGTTAATCGAAAATGAAAATACTTATGTTTGAAAAATAAATCCAAAGGGGTTAGTACACAGAAATCCCCTAAAACGTTCAAAAATGAAAATGTTTATTTTTCAAAAAAATCGAAAGGGGGTAGTACACTGAAATATCAAGATTTTTTAAAATATCCTAAGCTTATGATTTTCTCATGTTATTAACCCCCAAAGTGTTCGAAAAAGAAACTACTTATGTTTGACAAAAATCCAAAGGGGTTAGTACATAGAAATCCCCTAAAACGTTCAAAAATGAAAATGCTTATTTTTCAAAAAAAATCGAAAGGGTGTACACTGAAATCTCAAGAATTTTGAAAATATCATAAACTTATGATTTTCTCAAGTTATTAACCCCCAAAGTGTTCGAAAATGAAAATACTTATGTTTGAAAAAAAATCCAAAGGGGTTAGTACACAGAAATCCCCTAAAACGTTCAAAATTAAAAATGTTTATTTTTCAAAAAAATCGAAAGGGGGTAGTACACTTAAATCTCAAGATTTTTGAAAATGTCATAAGCTTATGATTTTCTCAAGTTATTAATCCTGAAAGTGTTCCAAAATGAAAATACATATGTTTAACAAAATCCAAAGGGATTATTACACAGAAATCCCCTAAAACGTTCAAAAATGAAAATGTTTATTTTTCAAAAAAAATCGAAAGGGGTAGTACACTGAAATTTCAAGATTTTTGAAAAGGTCATAAGCTTATGATTTTCTCAAGTTATTAACCCCGAAAGTGTTCGAAAATGAAATAACTTATGTTTGACAAAAATCCAAAGGGGTTAATACACAAAAATCCCATAAAACGTTCAAAAATGAAAATGTTTATTTATCAAAAAAATCGAAAGGGGTAGTACACTGAAATCTCAAATTGTTTGAAAATGTCATAAGCTTATGATTTTCTCAAGTTATTAACCCCCAAAGTGTTCGAAAATGAAAATACTTATGTTTAACAAAAATCCATAGGGGTTAGTACACAGAAATCCCTCAAATCGTTTAAAAATGAAAATGTTTATTTTTCAAAAAAATCGAAAGGGGTAGTACACTGAAATCTCAAGATTTTTGAAAATATCATAAACTTATGATTTTCTCAAGTTATTAACCCCCAAAGTGTTCGAAAATGAAAATACTTATGTTTGAAAAAAAATCCAAAGGGGTTAGTACACAGAAATCCCCTAAAACGTTCAAAATTAAAAATGTTTATTTTTCAAAAAAATCGAAAGGGGGTAGTACACTTAAATCTCAAGATTTTTGAAAATGTCATAAGCTTATGATTTTCTCAAGTTATTAATCCTGAAAGTGTTCCAAAATGAAAATACATATGTTTAACAAAAATCCAAAGGGATTATTACACAGAAATGCCCTAAAACGTTCAAAAATGAAAATGTTTATTTATTAAAAAAATCGAAAGGATGTAGTACAGTGAAATCTCAAGATTTTTGAAAATATCATAAACTTATTATTTTCTCAAGTTAATCGAAAATGAAAATACTTATGTTTGAAAAATAAATCCAAAGGGGTTAGTACACAGAAATCCCCTAAAACGTTCAAAAATGAAAATGTTTATTTTTCAAAAAAATCGAAAGGGGGTAGTACACTGAAATATCAAGATTTTTTAAAATATCCTAAGCTTATGATTTTCTCATGTTATTAACCCCCAAAGTGTTCGAAAAAGAAACTACTTATGTTTGACAAAAATCCAAAGGGGTTAGTACATAGAAATCCCCTAAAACGTTCAAAAATGAAAATGCTTATTTTTCAAAAAAAATCGAAAGGGTGTACACTGAAATCTCAAGAATTTTGAAAATATCATAAACTTATGATTTTCTCAAGTTATTAAACTTGAAAAAGTTCCAAAATGAAAATATATATGTTTAACAAAAATCCAAAGGGGGTACACAAAAATCCCTCAAATCGTTTAAAAATGAAAATGTTTATTTTTCAAAAACATCGAAAGGGGGTAGTACACTGAAATCTCAAGATTTTTAAAAATATCATAAACTTATGATTTTCTCAAGTTATTAACCCCGAAAGTGTTCGAAAATGAAATAACTTATGTTTGACAAAAATCCAAAGGGGTTAATACACAAAAATCCCATAAAACGTTCAAAAATGAAAATGTTTATTTATCAAAAAAATCGAAAGGGGTAGTACACTGAAATCTCAAATTGTTTGAAAATGTCATAAGCTTATGATTTTCTCAAGTTATTAACCCCCAAAGTGTTCGAAAATGAAAATACTTATGTTTAACAAAAATCCATAGGGGTTAGTACACAGAAATCCCTCAAATCGTTTAAAAATGAAAATGTTTATTTTTCAAAAAAATCGAAAGGGGTAGTACACTGAAATCTCAAGATTTTTGAAAATATCATAAACTTATGATTTTCTCAAGTTATTAACCCCCAAAGTGTTCGAAAATGAAAATACTTATGTTTGAAAAAAAATCCAAAGGGGTTAGTACACAGAAATCCCCTAAAACGTTCAAAATTAAAAATGTTTATTTTTCAAAAAAATCGAAAGGGGGTAGTACACTTAAATCTCAAGATTTTTGAAAATGTCATAAGCTTATGATTTTCTCAAGTTATTAATCCTGAAAGTGTTCCAAAATGAAAATACATATGTTTAACAAAATCCAAAGGGATTATTACACAGAAATCCCCTAAAACGTTCAAAAATGAAAATGTTTATTTTTCAAAAAAAATCGAAAGGGGTAGTACACTGAAATTTCAAGATTTTTGAAAAGGTCATAAGCTTATGATTTTCTCAAGTTATTAACCCCGAAAGTGTTCGAAAATGAAATAACTTATGTTTGACAAAAATCCAAAGGGGTTAATACACAAAAATCCCATAAAACGTTCAAAAATGAAAATGTTTATTTATCAAAAAAATCGAAAGGGGTAGTACACTGAAATCTCAAATTGTTTGAAAATGTCATAAGCTTATGATTTTCTCAAGTTATTAACCCCCAAAGTGTTCGAAAATGAAAATACTTATGTTTAACAAAAATCCATAGGGGTTAGTACACAGAAATCCCTCAAATCGTTTAAAAATGAAAATGTTTATTTTTCAAAAAAATCGAAAGGGGTAGTACACTGAAATCTCAAGATTTTTGAAAATATCATAAACTTATGATTTTCTCAAGTTATTAACCCCCAAAGTGTTCGAAAATGAAAATACTTATGTTTGAAAAAAAATCCAAAGGGGTTAGTACACAGAAATCCCCTAAAACGTTCAAAATTAAAAATGTTTATTTTTCAAAAAAATCGAAAGGGGGTAGTACACTTAAATCTCAAGATTTTTGAAAATGTCATAAGCTTATGATTTTCTCAAGTTATTAATCCTGAAAGTGTTCCAAAATGAAAATACATATGTTTAACAAAAATCCAAAGGGATTATTACACAGAAATGCCCTAAAACGTTCAAAAATGAAAATGTTTATTTTTCAAAAAAAATCGAAAGGGGTAGTACACTGAAATTTCAAGATTTTTGAAAAGGTCATAAGCTTATGATTTTCTCAAGTTATTAACCCCGAAAGTGTTCGAAAATGAAATAACTTATGTTTGACAAAAATCCAAAGGGGTTAATACACAAAAATCCCATAAAACGTTCAAAAATGAAAATGTTTATTTATCAAAAAAATCGAAAGGGGTAGTACACTGAAATCTCAAATTGTTTGAAAATGTCATAAGCTTATGATTTTCTCAAGTTATTAACCCCCAAAGTGTTCGAAAATGAAAATACTTATGTTTAACAAAAATCCATAGGGGTTAGTACACAGAAATCCCTCAAATCGTTTAAAAATGAAAATGTTTATTTTTCAAAAAAATCGAAAGGGGTAGTACACTGAAATCTCAAGATTTTTGAAAATATCATAAACTTATGATTTTCTCAAGTTATTAACCCCCAAAGTGTTCGAAAATGAAAATACTTATGTTTGAAAAAAAATCCAAAGGGGTTAGTACACAGAAATCCCCTAAAACGTTCAAAATTAAAAATGTTTATTTTTCAAAAAAATCGAAAGGGGGTAGTACACTTAAATCTCAAGATTTTTGAAAATGTCATAAGCTTATGATTTTCTCAAGTTATTAATCCTGAAAGTGTTCCAAAATGAAAATACATATGTTTAACAAAATCCAAAGGGATTATTACACAGAAATCCCCTAAAACGTTCAAAAATGAAAATGTTTATTTTTCAAAAAAAATCGAAAGGGGTAGTACACTGAAATTTCAAGATTTTTGAAAAGGTCATAAGCTTATGATTTTCTCAAGTTATTAACCCCGAAAGTGTTCGAAAATGAAATAACTTATGTTTGACAAAAATCCAAAGGGGTTAATACACAAAAATCCCATAAAACGTTCAAAAATGAAAATGTTTATTTATCAAAAAAATCGAAAGGGGTAGTACACTGAAATCTCAAATTGTTTGAAAATGTCATAAGCTTATGATTTTCTCAAGTTATTAACCCCCAAAGTGTTCGAAAATGAAAATACTTATGTTTAACAAAAATCCATAGGGGTTAGTACACAGAAATCCCTCAAATCGTTTAAAAATGAAAATGTTTATTTTTCAAAAAAATCGAAAGGGGTAGTACACTGAAATCTCAAGATTTTTGAAAATATCATAAACTTATGATTTTCTCAAGTTATTAACCCCCAAAGTGTTCGAAAATGAAAATACTTATGTTTGAAAAAAAATCCAAAGGGGTTAGTACACAGAAATCCCCTAAAACGTTCAAAATTAAAAATGTTTATTTTTCAAAAAAATCGAAAGGGGGTAGTACACTTAAATCTCAAGATTTTTGAAAATGTCATAAGCTTATGATTTTCTCAAGTTATTAATCCTGAAAGTGTTCCAAAATGAAAATACATATGTTTAACAAAAATCCAAAGGGATTATTACACAGAAATGCCCTAAAACGTTCAAAAATGAAAATGTTTATTTTTCAAAAAAAATCGAAAGGGGTAGTACACTGAAATTTCAAGATTTTTGAAAAGGTCATAAGCTTATGATTTTCTCAAGTTATTAACCCCGAAAGTGTTCGAAAATGAAATAACTTATGTTTGACAAAAATCCAAAGGGGTTAATACACAAAAATCCCATAAAACGTTCAAAAATGAAAATGTTTATTTATCAAAAAAATCGAAAGGGGTAGTACACTGAAATCTCAAATTGTTTGAAAATGTCATAAGCTTATGATTTTCTCAAGTTATTAACCCCCAAAGTGTTCGAAAATGAAAATACTTATGTTTAACAAAAATCCATAGGGGTTAGTACACAGAAATCCCTCAAATCGTTTAAAAATGAAAATGTTTATTTTTCAAAAAAATCGAAAGGGGTAGTACACTGAAATCTCAAGATTTTTGAAAATATCATAAACTTATGATTTTCTCAAGTTATTAACCCCCAAAGTGTTCGAAAATGAAAATACTTATGTTTGAAAAAAAATCCAAAGGGGTTAGTACACAGAAATCCCCTAAAACGTTCAAAATTAAAAATGTTTATTTTTCAAAAAAATCGAAAGGGGGTAGTACACTTAAATCTCAAGATTTTTGAAAATGTCATAAGCTTATGATTTTCTCAAGTTATTAATCCTGAAAGTGTTCCAAAATGAAAATACATATGTTTAACAAAATCCAAAGGGATTATTACACAGAAATCCCCTAAAACGTTCAAAAATGAAAATGTTTATTTTTCAAAAAAAATCGAAAGGGGTAGTACACTGAAATTTCAAGATTTTTGAAAAGGTCATAAGCTTATGATTTTCTCAAGTTATTAACCCCGAAAGTGTTCGAAAATGAAATAACTTATGTTTGACAAAAATCCAAAGGGGTTAATACACAAAAATCCCATAAAACGTTCAAAAATGAAAATGTTTATTTATCAAAAAAATCGAAAGGGGTAGTACACTGAAATCTCAAATTGTTTGAAAATGTCATAAGCTTATGATTTTCTCAAGTTATTAACCCCCAAAGTGTTCGAAAATGAAAATACTTATGTTTAACAAAAATCCATAGGGGTTAGTACACAGAAATCCCTCAAATCGTTTAAAAATGAAAATGTTTATTTTTCAAAAAAATCGAAAGGGGTAGTACACTGAAATCTCAAGATTTTTGAAAATATCATAAACTTATGATTTTCTCAAGTTATTAACCCCCAAAGTGTTCGAAAATGAAAATACTTATGTTTGAAAAAAAATCCAAAGGGGTTAGTACACAGAAATCCCCTAAAACGTTCAAAATTAAAAATGTTTATTTTTCAAAAAAATCGAAAGGGGGTAGTACACTTAAATCTCAAGATTTTTGAAAATGTCATAAGCTTATGATTTTCTCAAGTTATTAATCCTGAAAGTGTTCCAAAATGAAAATACATATGTTTAACAAAAATCCAAAGGGATTATTACACAGAAATGCCCTAAAACGTTCAAAAATGAAAATGTTTATTTTTCAAAAAAAATCGAAAGGGGTAGTACACTGAAATTTCAAGATTTTTGAAAAGGTCATAAGCTTATGATTTTCTCAAGTTATTAACCCCGAAAGTGTTCGAAAATGAAATAACTTATGTTTGACAAAAATCCAAAGGGGTTAATACACAAAAATCCCATAAAACGTTCAAAAATGAAAATGTTTATTTATCAAAAAAATCGAAAGGGGTAGTACACTGAAATCTCAAATTGTTTGAAAATGTCATAAGCTTATGATTTTCTCAAGTTATTAACCCCCAAAGTGTTCGAAAATGAAAATACTTATGTTTGAAAAAAAATCCAAAGGGGTTAGTACACAGAAATCCCCTAAAACGTTCAAAATTAAAAATGTTTATTTTTCAAAAAAATCGAAAGGGGGTAGTACACTTAAATCTCAAGATTTTTGAAAATGTCATAAGCTTATGATTTTCTCAAGTTATTAATCCTGAAAGTGTTCCAAAATGAAAATACATATGTTTAACAAAATCCAAAGGGATTATTACACAGAAATCCCCTAAAACGTTCAAAAATGAAAATGTTTATTTTTCAAAAAAAATCGAAAGGGGTAGTACACTGAAATTTCAAGATTTTTGAAAAGGTCATAAGCTTATGATTTTCTCAAGTTATTAACCCCGAAAGTGTTCGAAAATGAAATAACTTATGTTTGACAAAAATCCAAAGGGGTTAATACACAAAAATCCCATAAAACGTTCAAAAATGAAAATGTTTATTTATCAAAAAAATCGAAAGGGGTAGTACACTGAAATCTCAAATTGTTTGAAAATGTCATAAGCTTATGATTTTCTCAAGTTATTAACCCCCAAAGTGTTCGAAAATGAAAATACTTATGTTTAACAAAAATCCATAGGGGTTAGTACACAGAAATCCCTCAAATCGTTTAAAAATGAAAATGTTTATTTTTCAAAAAAATCGAAAGGGGTAGTACACTGAAATCTCAAGATTTTTGAAAATATCATAAACTTATGATTTTCTCAAGTTATTAACCCCCAAAGTGTTCGAAAATGAAAATACTTATGTTTGAAAAAAAATCCAAAGGGGTTAGTACACAGAAATCCCCTAAAACGTTCAAAATTAAAAATGTTTATTTTTCAAAAAAATCGAAAGGGGGTAGTACACTTAAATCTCAAGATTTTTGAAAATGTCATAAGCTTATGATTTTCTCAAGTTATTAATCCTGAAAGTGTTCCAAAATGAAAATACATATGTTTAACAAAAATCCAAAGGGATTATTACACAGAAATGCCCTAAAACGTTCAAAAATGAAAATGTTTATTTTTCAAAAAAAATCGAAAGGGGTAGTACACTGAAATTTCAAGATTTTTGAAAAGGTCATAAGCTTATGATTTTCTCAAGTTATTAACCCCGAAAGTGTTCGAAAATGAAATAACTTATGTTTGACAAAAATCCAAAGGGGTTAATACACAAAAATCCCATAAAACGTTCAAAAATGAAAATGTTTATTTATCAAAAAAATCGAAAGGGGTAGTACACTGAAATCTAAAATTGTTTGAAAATGTCATAAGCTTATGATTTTCTCAAGTTATTAACCCCCAAAGTGTTCGAAAATGAAAATACTTATGTTTAACAAAAATCCATAGGGGTTAGTACACAGAAATCCCTCAAATCGTTTAAAAATGAAAATGTTTATTTTTCAAAAAAATCGAAAGGGGTAGTACACTGAAATCTCAAGATTTTTGAAAATATCATAAACTTATGATTTTCTCAAGTTATTAACCCCCAAAGTGTTCGAAAATGAAATTACTTATGTTTGAAAAAAAATCCAAAGGGGTTAGTACACAGAAATCCCCTAAAACGTTCAAAATTAAAAATGTTTATTTTTCAAAAAAATCGAAAGGGGGTAGTACACTTAAATCTCAAGATTTTTGAAAATGTCATAAGCTTATGATTTTCTCAAGTTATTAATCCTGAAAGTGTTCCAAAATGAAAATACATATGTTTAACAAAATCCAAAGGGATTATTACACAGAAATCCCCTAAAACGTTCAAAAATGAAAATGTTTATTTTTCAAAAAAAATCGAAAGGGGTAGTACACTGAAATTTCAAGATTTTTGAAAAGGTCATAAGCTTATGATTTTCTCAAGTTATTAACCCCGAAAGTGTTCGAAAATGAAATAACTTATGTTTGACAAAAATCCAAAGGGGTTAATACACAAAAATCCCATAAAACGTTCAAAAATGAAAATGTTTATTTATCAAAAAAATCGAAAGGGGTAGTACACTGAAATCTCAAATTGTTTGAAAATGTCATAAGCTTATGATTTTCTCAAGTTATTAACCCCCAAAGTGTTCGAAAATGAAAATACTTATGTTTAACAAAAATCCATAGGGGTTAGTACACAGAAATCCCTCAAATCGTTTAAAAATGAAAATGTTTATTTTTCAAAAAAATCGAAAGGGGTAGTACACTGAAATCTCAAGATTTTTGAAAATATCATAAACTTATGATTTTCTCAAGTTATTAACCCCCAAAGTGTTCGAAAATGAAAATACTTATGTTTGAAAAAAAATCCAAAGGGGTTAGTACACAGAAATCCCCTAAAACGTTCAAAATTAAAAATGTTTATTTTTCAAAAAAATCGAAAGGGGGTAGTACACTTAAATCTCAAGATTTTTGAAAATGTCATAAGCTTATGATTTTCTCAAGTTATTAATCCTGAAAGTGTTCCAAAATGAAAATACATATGTTTAACAAAATCCAAAGGGATTATTACACAGAAATCCCCTAAAACGTTCAAAAATGAAAATGTTTATTTTTCAAAAAAAATCGAAAGGGGTAGTACACTGAAATTTCAAGATTTTTGAAAAGGTCATAAGCTTATGATTTTCTCAAGTTATTAACCCCGAAAGTGTTCGAAAATGAAATAACTTATGTTTGACAAAAATCCAAAGGGGTTAATACACAAAAATCCCATAAAACGTTCAAAAATGAAAATGTTTATTTATCAAAAAAATCGAAAGGGGTAGTACACTGAAATCTCAAATTGTTTGAAAATGTCATAAGCTTATGATTTTCTCAAGTTATTAACCCCCAAAGTGTTCGAAAATGAAAATACTTATGTTTAACAAAAATCCATAGGGGTTAGTACACAGAAATCCCTCAAATCGTTTAAAAATGAAAATGTTTATTTTTCAAAAAAATCGAAAGGGGTAGTACACTGAAATCTCAAGATTTTTGAAAATATCATAAACTTATGATTTTCTCAAGTTATTAATCCTTAAAGTGTTTCAAAATGAAAATACATATGTTGAACAAAAATCCAAAGGGATTATTACACAGAAATCCCCTAAAACATTTAAAAATGAAAATGTTTATTTTTCAAAAAAATCGAAAGGGGGTAGTACACTGAAATCTCAAGATTTTTGAAAATATCATAAGCTTATTATTTCTCATGTTATTAACCCCCAAAGTCTTCGAAAAAGAAAATACTTATGTTTGAAAAAAATCCAAAGGGGTTAGTACACAGAAATCTCCTAAAACGTACAAAAATGAAAATGTTTATTTTTCAAAAAAATCGAAAGGGGTTAGTACACAGAAATCTCCTAAAACGTTCAAAAATGAAAATGTACACTAAAATCTCAAGATTTTTGAAAATATCATAAGCTTATGATTTTCTTAAATTATTAACCCCCAAAGTCTTCATAAAATGAAATACTTATGTTTGACAAAAATCGAAAGGGGTTAGTACACAGAAATCTCCTAAAACGTTTAAAAATGAAAATGTTTTTTTTTCAAAAAAAACGAAAGGGGGTAGTACACTGAAATCTCAAGATTTTTGAAAATATCATAAACTTATGATTTTCTCAAGTTATTAATCTTGAAAGTGTTCGAAAATGAAAATACATATGTTTAACAAAATCCAAAGGGATTATTACACAGAAATCCCCTAAAACGTTCAAAAATGAAAATGTTTATTTTTCAAAAAAAATCGAAAGGGGTAGTACACTGAAATTTCAAGATTTTTGAAAAGGTCATAAGCTTATGATTTTCTCAAGTTATTAACCCCGAAAGTGTTCGAAAATGAAATAACTTATGTTTGACAAAAATCCAAAGGGGTTAATACACAAAAATCCCATAAAACGTTCAAAAATGAAAATGTTTATTTATCAAAAAAATCGAAAGGGGTAGTACACTGAAATCTCAAATTGTTTGAAAATGTCATAAGCTTATGATTTTCTCAAGTTATTAACCCCCAAAGTGTTCGAAAATGAAAATACTTATGTTTAACAAAAATCCATAGGGGTTAGTACACAGAAATCCCTCAAATCGTTTAAAAATGAAAATGTTTATTTTTCAAAAAAATCGAAAGGGGTAGTACACTGAAATCTCAAGATTTTTGAAAATATCATAAACTTATGATTTTCTCAAGTTATTAATCCTTAAAGTGTTTCAAAATGAAAATACATATGTTGAACAAAAATCCAAAGGGATTATTACACAGAAATCCCCTAAAACATTTAAAAATGAAAATGTTTATTTTTCAAAAAAATCGAAAGGGGGTAGTACACTGAAATCTCAAGATTTTTGAAAATATCATAAGCTTATTATTTCTCATGTTATTAACCCCCAAAGTCTTCGAAAAAGAAAATACTTATGTTTGAAAAAAATCCAAAGGGGTTAGTACACAGAAATCTCCTAAAACGTACAAAAATGAAAATGTTTATTTTTCAAAAAAATCGAAAGGGGTTAGTACACAGAAATCTCCTAAAACGTTCAAAAATGAAAATGTACACTAAAATCTCAAGATTTTTGAAAATATCATAAGCTTATGATTTTCTTAAATTATTAACCCCCAAAGTCTTCATAAAATGAAATACTTATGTTTGACAAAAATCGAAAGGGGTTAGTACACAGAAATCTCCTAAAACGTTTAAAAATGAAAATGTTTTTTTTTCAAAAAAAACGAAAGGGGGTAGTACACTGAAATCTCAAGATTTTTGAAAATATCATAAACTTATGATTTTCTCAAGTTATTAATCTTGAAAGTGTTCGAAAATGAAAATACATATGTTTAACAAAAATCCAAAGTGGTTAGTACACAGAAATCCCCTAAAACGTTCAAAAATAAAAATGTTTATTTTTCAAAATAATTGAAAGGGGGTAGTACACTGAAATATCAAGATTTTTTAAAATATCATAAATTTATGATTTTCTCAAGTTATTAATCCTGAAAGTGTTCCAAAATGAAAATACATATGTTTAACAAAAATCCAAAGGGGTTAGTACACAGAAATCCACTAAATTGTTCAAAAATGAAAATGTTTATTTTTCAAAAAAATCGAAAGGGTGTAGTACACTGAAATCTCAAGATTTTTGAAAATATCATAAACTTATGATTTTCTCAAGTTATTAACCCCCAAAGTGTTCGAAAATGAAAATACTTATGTTTGAAAAAAAATCCAAAGGGGTTAGTACACAGAAATTTCCTAAAACGTTCAAAAATGAAAATGTTTATTATTCAAAAAAATCGAAAGAGGGTAGAACACTGAAATCTTAAGATTTTTGAAAATATCATAAGCTTATGATTTTCTCAAGTTATTAACCCCCAAAGTGTTCGAAAAATAAAATACTTATTTTTGACAAAAATCCAAAGAGGTTAGTACACAGAAATCTCCTAAAACGTTTAAAACTGAAAATGTTTTTTTTCAAAAAAAACGAAAGGGGGTAGTACACTAAAATCTCAATATTTTTGAAAATGTAATAAGCTTATGATTTTCTCAAGTTATTAACCCCCAAAGTGTTCGAAAATGAAAATACTTATGTTTGAAAAAAAATCAAAAGAGGTTAGTACACAGAAATCCCCTAAAACGTTCAAAAATGAAAATGTTTATTTTTCAAAAAAATCGAAAAGGGGTATTACACTGAAATCTCAAGATTTTTGAAAATATCATAAGCTTATGATTTTCTCCAGTTATTAACCCCCAAAGTGTTCGAAAAATGAAATACTTATGTTTGACAAAAATCCAAAGGGGTCAGTACATAGAAATCCCCTAAAACGTTCAAAAATGAAAATGCTTATTTTTCAAAAAAAATCGAAAGGGTGTACACTGAAATCTCAAGATTTTTGAAAATATCATAAACTTATGATTTTCTCAAGTTATTAAACTTGAAAAAGTTCCAAAATGAAAATACATATGTTTAACAAAAATCCAAAGGGGGTACACAGAAATCCCTCAAATCGTTTAAAAATGAAAATGTTTATTTTTCAAAAACATCGAAAGGGGGTAGTACACTGAAATCTCAAGATTTTTAAAAATATCATAAACTTATGATTTTCTCAAGTTATTAATCTTGAAAGTGTTTCAAAATGAAAATACATATGTTTAACAAAAATCCAAAGGGGTTAGTACACAGAAATCCACTAAATCGTTCAAAAATGAAAATGTTTATTTTTCATAAAAATTGAAAGGGTGTAGTACACTGAAATCTCAAGATTTTTAAAAATATTATAAGCTTATGATTCTCTCATGTTATTAACCCCCAAAGTGTTCGAAAATGAAAATACTTATGTTTGAAAAAAAATCAAAAGAGGTTAGTACACAGAAATCCCCTAAAATGTTCTAAAATGAAAATGTTTATTTTTCAAAAAAATCGAAAGGGGGTAGTACACCGAAATCTCAAGATTTTTGAAAATATCATAAGCTTATGATTTTCTCATATTATTAACCCCCAAAGTGTTCGAAAATGAAAATACTTATGTTTGAAAAAAAATCTAAAGGGGTTAGTACACAGAAATCCCCTAAAACATTCAAAAATAAAAATGTTTATTTTTCAAAAAAATCGAAAGGGGGTAGTACACTGAAATCTCAAGATTTTTGAAAATATCATAAGCTTATGATTTTCTCAAGTTATTAACCCCCAAAGTGTTCGAAAAAGAAAATACTTATGTTTGATAAAAATCCAAAGGGGTTAGTACATAGAAATCCACTAAAACGTTCAAAAATGAAAATGTTTATTTATTAAAAAAATCGAAAGGATGTAGTACAGTGAAATCTCAAGATTTTTGAAAATATCATAAACTTATTATTTTCTCAAGTTAATCGAAAATGAAAATACTTATGTTTGAAAAATAAATCCAAAGGGGTTAGTACACAGAAATCCCCTAAAACGTTCAAAAATGAAAATGTTTATTTTTCAAAAAAATCGAAAGGGGGTAGTACACTGAAATATCAAGATTTTTTAAAATATCCTAAGCTTATGATTTTCTCATGTTATTAACCCCCAAAGTGTTCGAAAAAGAAACTACTTATGTTTGACAAAAATCCAAAGGGGTTAGTACATAGAAATCCCCTAAAACGTTCAAAAATGAAAATGCTTATTTTTCAAAAAAAATCGAAAGGGTGTACACTGAAATCTCAAGAATTTTGAAAATATCATAAACTTATGATTTTCTCAAGTTATTAAACTTGAAAAAGTTCCAAAATGAAAATATATATGTTTAACAAAAATCCAAAGGGGGTACACAAAAATCCCTCAAATCGTTTAAAAATGAAAATGTTTATTTTTCAAAAACATCGAAAGGGGGTAGTACACTGAAATCTCAAGATTTTTAAAAATATCATAAACTTATGATTTTCTCAAGTTATTAATCTTGAAAGTGTTTCAAAATCAAAATACATATGTTTAACAAAAATCCAAAGGGGTTAGTACACAGAAATCCCCTAAAACGTTCAAAAATGAAAATGTTTATTTTTCAAAAAAATCGAAAGGGGGTAGTACATTGAAATCTCAAGATTTTTGAAAAGGTCATATGATTATGATTTTCTCAAGTTATTAACCCCCAAAGTGTTCGAAAATGAAAATACTTATGTTTAACAAAAATCCAAAGTTGTTAGTACACAGAAATCCCCTAAAACGTTCAAAAATGAAAATGTTTGTTTTTCAAAAAAAATCGAAAGGGGGTAGTACACTGAAATCTCAAGATTTTTGAAAATATCATAAACTTATGATTTTCTCAAGTTATTAATCCTGAAAGTGTTCGAAAATGAAAATACATATGTTTAACAAAAATCCAAAGTGGTTAGTACACATAAATTCTCTAAAACCTTCAAAAATGAAAATGTTTATTTTTCAAAAAAAAAAACGAAAGGGGGTAATACACTGAAATCTCAAGATTTCTGAAAATATCATATGCTTATGATTTTCTCAAGTTATTAACCCCCAAAGTCTTCGAAAAATGAAATACTTATGTTTGACAAAAATCCAAAGGGGTCAGTACACATAAATCTCCCCAAACGTTTAAAAATGAAAATGTTTTTTTCCAAAAAAAAGAAAGGGGTAGTACACTGAAATGTGAAGATTTTTGAAAATGTCATAAGCTTATGATTTTCTCAAGTTACGAACCCGCAAAGTGTTCGAAATTGAAAATACTTATGTTTGAAAAAAAATCAAAACAGGTTAGTACACAGATATCCCCTAAAACGTTCAAAAATGAAAATGTTTATTTTTCAAAAAAATCGAAAGGGGGTGTAAGAAATCTCAAGATTTTTTAAAATATCATAAGCTTATGATTTTCTCAAGTTATCAACCCCCAAAGTGTTCGAAAATGAAAATACTTATGTTTGAAAAAAATCCAAAGGGGTTAGTACACAGAAATCTCCTAAAACGTACAAAAATGAAAATGTTTATTTTTCAAAAAAATCGAAAGGGGGTAGTACACTGAAATCTCAAGATTTTTGAAAATATCATAAGCTTATTATTTCTCATGTTATTAACCCCCAAAGTCTTCGAAAATGAAAATACATATGTTTAACAAAAATCCAAAGTGGTTAGTACACAGAAATCCCCTAAAACGTTCAAAAATAAAAATGTTTATTTTTCAAAATAATTGAAAGGGGGTAGTACACTGAAATATCAAGATTTTTTAAAATATCATAAATTTATGATTTTCTCAAGTTATTAATCCTGAAAGTGTTCCAAAATGAAAATACATATGTTTAACAAAAATCCAAAGGGGTTAGTACACTGAAATCTCAAGATTTTTGAAAATATCATAAACTTATGATTTTCTCAAGTTATTAAACTTGAAAAAGTTCCAAAATGAAAATACATATGTTTAACAAAAATCCAAAGGGGGTACACAGAAATCCCTCAAATCGTTTAAAAATGAAAATGTTTATTTTTCAAAAACATCGAAAGGGGGTAGTACACTGAAATCTCAAGATTTTTAAAAATATCATAAACTTATGATTTTCTCAAGTTATTAATCTTGAAAGTGTTTCAAAATGAAAATACATATGTTTAACAAAAATCCAAAGGGGTTAGTACACAGAAATCCACTAAATCGTTCAAAAATGAAAATGTTTATTTTTCATAAAAATTGAAAGGGTGTAGTACACTGAAATCTCAAGATTTTTAAAAATATTATAAGCTTATGATTCTCTCATGTTATTAACCCCCAAAGTGTTCGAAAATGAAAATACTTATGTTTGAAAAAAAATCAAAAGAGGTTAGTACACAGAAATCCCCTAAAATGTTCTAAAATGAAAATGTTTATTTTTCAAAAAAATCGAAAGGGGGTAGTACACCGAAATCTCAAGATTTTTGAAAATATCATAAGCTTATGATTTTCTCATATTATTAACCCCCAAAGTGTTCGAAAATGAAAATACTTATGTTTGAAAAAAAATCTAAAGGGGTTAGTACACAGAAATCCCCTAAAACATTCAAAAATAAAAATGTTTATTTTTCAAAAAAATCGAAAGGGGGTAGTACACTGAAATCTCAAGATTTTTGAAAATATCATAAGCTTATGATTTTCTCAAGTTATTAACCCCCAAAGTGTTCGAAAAAGAAAATACTTATGTTTGATAAAAATCCAAAGGGGTTAGTACATAGAAATCCACTAAAACGTTCAAAAATGAAAATGTTTATTTATTAAAAAAATCGAAAGGATGTAGTACAGTGAAATCTCAAGATTTTTGAAAATATCATAAACTTATTATTTTCTCAAGTTAATCGAAAATGAAAATACTTATGTTTGAAAAATAAATCCAAAGGGGTTAGTACACAGAAATCCCCTAAAACGTTCAAAAATGAAAATGTTTATTTTTCAAAAAAATCGAAAGGGGGTAGTACACTGAAATATCAAGATTTTTTAAAATATCCTAAGCTTATGATTTTCTCATGTTATTAACCCCCAAAGTGTTCGAAAAAGAAACTACTTATGTTTGACAAAAATCCAAAGGGGTTAGTACATAGAAATCCCCTAAAACGTTCAAAAATGAAAATGCTTATTTTTCAAAAAAAATCGAAAGGGTGTACACTGAAATCTCAAGAATTTTGAAAATATCATAAACTTATGATTTTCTCAAGTTATTAAACTTGAAAAAGTTCCAAAATGAAAATATATATGTTTAACAAAAATCCAAAGGGGGTACACAAAAATCCCTCAAATCGTTTAAAAATGAAAATGTTTATTTTTCAAAAACATCGAAAGGGGGTAGTACACTGAAATCTCAAGATTTTTAAAAATATCATAAACTTATGATTTTCTCAAGTTATTAATCTTGAAAGTGTTTCAAAATCAAAATACATATGTTTAACAAAAATCCAAAGGGGTTAGTACACAGAAATCCCCTAAAACGTTCAAAAATGAAAATGTTTATTTTTCAAAAAAATCGAAAGGGGGTAGTACATTGAAATCTCAAGATTTTTGAAAAGGTCATATGATTATGATTTTCTCAAGTTATTAACCCCCAAAGTGTTCGAAAATGAAAATACTTATGTTTAACAAAAATCCAAAGTTGTTAGTACACAGAAATCCCCTAAAACGTTCAAAAATGAAAATGTTTGTTTTTCAAAAAAAATCGAAAGGGGGTAGTACACTGAAATCTCAAGATTTTTGAAAATATCATAAACTTATGATTTTCTCAAGTTATTAATCCTGAAAGTGTTCGAAAATGAAAATACATATGTTTAACAAAAATCCAAAGTGGTTAGTACACATAAATTCTCTAAAACCTTCAAAAATGAAAATGTTTATTTTTCAAAAAAAAAAACGAAAGGGGGTAATACACTGAAATCTCAAGATTTCTGAAAATATCATATGCTTATGATTTTCTCAAGTTATTAACCCCCAAAGTCTTCGAAAAATGAAATACTTATGTTTGACAAAAATCCAAAGGGGTCAGTACACATAAATCTCCCCAAACGTTTAAAAATGAAAATGTTTTTTTCCAAAAAAAAGAAAGGGGTAGTACACTGAAATGTGAAGATTTTTGAAAATGTCATAAGCTTATGATTTTCTCAAGTTACGAACCCGCAAAGTGTTCGAAATTGAAAATACTTATGTTTGAAAAAAAATCAAAACAGGTTAGTACACAGATATCCCCTAAAACGTTCAAAAATGAAAATGTTTATTTTTCAAAAAAATCGAAAGGGGGTGTAAGAAATCTCAAGATTTTTTAAAATATCATAAGCTTATGATTTTCTCAAGTTATCAACCCCCAAAGTGTTCGAAAATGAAAATACTTATGTTTGAAAAAAATCCAAAGGGGTTAGTACACAGAAATCTCCTAAAACGTACAAAAATGAAAATGTTTATTTTTCAAAAAAATCGAAAGGGGGTAGTACACTGAAATCTCAAGATTTTTGAAAATATCATAAGCTTATTATTTCTCATGTTATTAACCCCCAAAGTCTTCGAAAATGAAAATACATATGTTTAACAAAAATCCAAAGTGGTTAGTACACAGAAATCCCCTAAAACGTTCAAAAATAAAAATGTTTATTTTTCAAAATAATTGAAAGGGGGTAGTACACTGAAATATCAAGATTTTTTAAAATATCATAAATTTATGATTTTCTCAAGTTATTAATCCTGAAAGTGTTCCAAAATGAAAATACATATGTTTAACAAAAATCCAAAGGGGTTAGTACACAGAAATCCACTAAATTGTTCAAAAATGAAAATGTTTATTTTTCAAAAAAATCGAAAGGGTGTAATACACTGAAATCTCAAGATTTTTAAAAATATTATAAGCTTATGATTCTCTCATGTTATTAACCCCCAAAGTGTTCGAAAATGAAAATACTTATGTTTGAAAAAAAATCAAAAGAGGTTAGTACACAGAAATCCCCTAAAATGTTCAAAAGTGAAAATGTTTATTTTTCAAAAAAATCGAAAGGGGGTAGTACACCGAAATCTCAAGATTTTTGAAAATATCATAAGCTTATGATTTTCTCATATTATTAACCCCCAAAGTGTTCGAAAATGAAAATACTTATGTTTGAAAAAAAATCTAAACGGGTTAGTACACAGAAATCCCCTAAAACATTCAAAAATAAAAATGTTTATTTTTCAAAAAAATCAAAAGGGGGTAGTACACTGAAATCTCAAGATTTTTGAAAATATCATAAGCTTATGATTTTCTCAAGTTATTAACCCCCAAAGTGTTCGAAAAAGAAAATACTTATGTTTGATAAAAATCCAAAGGGGTTAGTACATAGAAATCCACTAAAACGTTCAAAAATAAAAATGTTTATTTATTAAAAAAATCGAAAGGGGGTAGTACACTGAAATCTCAAGATTTTTGAAAATATCATAAACTTATTATTTTCTCAAGTTAATCGAAAATGAAAATACTTATGTTTGAAAAATAAATCCAAAGGGGTTAGTACACAGAAATCCCCTAAAACGTTCAAAAATGAAAATGTTTATTTTTCAAAAAAATCGAAAGGGGGTAGTACACTGAAATATCAAGATTTTTTAAAATATCCTAAGCTTATGATTTTCTCATGTTATTAACCCCCAAAGTGTTCGAAAAAGAAACTACTTATGTTTGACAAAAATCCAAAGGGGTTAGTACATAGAAATCTCCTAAAACGTTCAAAAATGAAAATGCTTATTTTTCAAAAAAAATCGAAAGGGTGTACACTGAAATCTCAAGAATTTTGAAAATATCATAAACTTATGATTTTCTCAAGTTATTAAACTTGAAAAAGTTCCAAAATGAAAATATATATGTTTAACAAAAATCCAAAGGGGGTACACAAAAATCCCTCAAATCGTTTAAAAATGAAAATGTTTATTTTTCAAAAACATCGAAAGGGGGTAGTACACTGAAATCTCAAGATTTTTAAAAATATCATAAACTTATGATTTTCTCAAGTTATTAATCTTGAAAGTGTTTCAAAATGAAAATACATATGTTTAACAAAAATCCAAAGGGGTTAGTACACAGAAATCCCCTAAAACGTTCAAAAATGAAAATGTTTATTTTTCAAAAAAATCGAAAGGGGGTAGTACACTGAAATCTCAAGATTTTTGAAAATATCATAAACTTATGATTTTCTCAAGTTATTAATCCTGAAAGTGTTCGAAAATGAAAATACATATGTTTAACAAAAATCCAAAGTGGTTAGTACACATAAATTCTCTAAAACCTTCAAAAATGAAAATGTTTATTTTTCAAAAAAAAAACGAAAGGGGGTAATACACTGAAATCTCAAGATTTTTGAAAATATCATAAGCTTATGATTTTCTCAAGTTATTAACCCCCAAAGTCTTCGAAAAATGAAATACTTATGTTTGACAAAAATCCAAAGGGGTCAGTACACATAAATCTCCCCAAACGTTTAAAAATGAAAATGTTTTTTTCCAAAAAAAAGAAAGGGGTAGTACACTGAAATGTGAAGATTTTTGAAAATGTCATAAGCTTATGATTTTCTCAAGTTACGAACCCGCAAAGTGTTCGAAATTGAAAATACTTATGTTTGAAAAAAAATCAAAAGAGGTTAGTACACAGATATCCCCTAAAACGTTCAAAAATGAAAATGTTTATTTTTCAAAAAAATCGAAAGGGGGTGTAAGAAATCTCAAGATTTTTTAAAATATCATAAGCTTATGATTTTCTCAAGTTATCAACCCCCAAAGTGTTCGAAAATGAAAATACTTATGTTTGAAAAAAATCCAAAGGGGTTAGTACACAGAAATCTCCTAAAACGTACAAAAATGAAAATGTTTATTTTTCAAAAAAATCGAAAGGGGGTAGTACACTGAAATCTCAAGATTTTTGAAAATATCATAAGCTTATTATTTCTCATGTTATTAACCCCCAAAGTCTTCGAAAAAGAAAATACTTATGTTTGACAAAAATCCAAAGGGGTTAGTTCATAGAAATCTCCTAAAACGTACAAAAATGAAAATGTTTATTTTTCAAAAAAATCGAAAGGGGGTAGTACACTGAAATCTCAAGATTTTTGAAAATATCATAAGCTTATTATTTCTCATGTTATTAACCCCCAAAGTCTTCGAAAAAGAAAATACTTATGTTTGACAAAAATCCAAAGGGGTTAGTTCATAGAAATCTCCTAAAACGTTCAAAAATGAAAATGTACACTAAAATCTCAAGATTTTTGAAAATATCATAAGCTTATGATTTTCTTAAATTATTAACCCCCAAAGTCTTCATAAAATGAAATACTTATGTTTGACAAAAATCGAAAGGGGTTAGTACACAGAAATCTCCTAAAACGTTTAAAAATGAAAATGTTTTTTTTTTCAAAAAAAACGAAAGGGGGTAGTACACTGAAATCTCAAGATTTTTGAAAATATCATAAACTTATGATTTTCTCAAGTTATTAATCCTGAAAGTGTTCCAAAATGAAAATACATATGTTTAACAAAAATCCAAAGGGCTTAGTACACAGAAATCTCTCAAATCGTTTAAAAATGAAAATGTTTATTTTACAAAATAATTGAAAGGGGTAGTACACTGAAATCTCAAGATTTTTGAAAATATCATAAACTTATGATTTTCTCAAGTTATTAATCCTTAAAGTGTTCCAAAATGAAAATACATATGTTGAACAAAAATCCAAAGGGATTATTACACAGAAATCCCCTAAAACATTCAAAAATGAAAATGTTTATTTTTCAAAAAAATCGAAAGGGGGTAGTACACTGAAATCTCAAGATTTTTGAAAATGTCATAAGCTTATGATTTTCTCAAGTTATGAACCCGCAAAGTGTTCGAAAATGAAAATACTTATGTTTGAAAAAAAATCAAAACAGGTTAGTAAACAGAAATACCCTAAAACGTTCAAAAATGAAATTGTTTATTTTTAAAAAAAATCGAAAGGGGGTAGAACACTGAAATCTCAAGATTTTTGAAAATATGATAAGCTTATCATTTTCTCAAGTTATTAACCCCCAAAGTCTTCGAAAAATGAAATACTTATGTTTGACAAAAATCCAAAGGGGTTAGTACAAAGAAATCCCCTAAAACGTTCAAAAATGAAAATGTTTATTTTTCAAAAAAAATCGAAAAGGGTTAGTACATTGAAATCTCAAGATTTTTGAAAATATCGTAAATTTAAGATTTTCTCAAGTTATTAATCCTGAAAGTGTTTGAAAATGAAAATACATATGTTTAACAAAAATCCAAAGGGGTTAGTACACAGAAATCCCTTAAAACGTTCAAAAATGAAAATGTTTATTTTTCAAAAAAATCGAAAAGAGGTAGTACACTGAAATCTCAAGATTTTTGAAAATATAATAAACTTATGATTTTCTCACGTTATTAACCCCCAAAGTGTTCGAAAATGAAAATACTTATGTTTGAAAAAAAATCTAAAGGGGTTAGTACACTGAAATCTCAAGGTTTTGAAAAATATCTTTAGCTTATGATTTTCTCAAGTTATTAACTTCCAAAGTGTTCAAAAATGAAAATACTTATGTTTGACAAAAATCCAAAGGAGTTAGTATACAGAAATCCCCTAAAACATTCAAAAATGAAAATGTTCATTTTTCAAAAAAAACTGAAAGGGGGTAGTACACTGAAATCTCAAGATAATTGAAAATATCATAAGCTTATGATTTTCTCTAGTTATTAACCTCCAAAGTGTTCGAAAATGAAAATACTTATGTTTGACAAAAATCCAAAGGGGTTAGTACACAGAAATCCCCTAAAACGTTCAAAAATGAAAATGTTTATTTTTCAAAAAAAATCGAAAGGGGGTAGTACACTGAAATCTAAAGATTTTTGAAAATATCAAAAGCTTATGATTTTCTCAAGTTATTAACCCCCAAAGTGTTTGAAAATGAAAATACTTATGTTTGACAAAAATCCAAAGGGGTTAGTACACAGAAGTCCCCTAAAACGTTCAAAAATGAAAATGTTTATTTTTCAAAAACATCGGAAGGGGGTAGTACACTGAAATCTCAAGATTTTTGAAAATATCATAAGCATATGATTTTTTCAAGTTATCAAACCCCAAAGTGTTCGAAAATGAAAATACTTATGTTTGACAAAAATCCAAAGGGGTTAGTACACAGAAATCTCATAAAATGTTTAGAAATGAAAATGTTTATTTTTCAAAAAATTCGAAACGGGGTAGTACACTGAAATCTCACGGTTTTGGAAAATATCTTAAGCTTATGATTTTCTCTAGTTATTAACCCCCAAAGTGTTCGAAAATGAAAATACTTATGTTTGACAAAATTCCAAAGTTGTTAGTACACAGAAATCCCCTAAAACGTTCAAAAATGAAAATGTTTGTTTTTCAAAAAAATCGAAAGGGGGTAGTACACTGAAATCTCAAGATTTTTGAAAATATCATAAACTTATGATTTTCTCAAGTTATTAATCCTGAAAGTGTTCGAAAATGAAAATACATATGTTTAACAAAAATCCAAAGTGGGTAGTACACATAAATTCTCTAAAACCTTCAAAAATGAAAATGTTTATTTTTCAAAAAAAAAACGAAAGGGGGTAATACACTGAAATCTCAAGATTTCTGAAAATATCATAAGCTTATGATTTTCTCAAGTTATTAACCCCCAAAGTCTTCGAAAAATGAAATACTTATGTTTGACAAAAATCCAAAGGGGTCAGTACACATAAATCTCCCCAAACGTTTAAAAATGAAAATGTTTTTTTCCAAAAAAACGAAAGGGGTAGTACACTGAAATCTGAAGATTTTTGAAAATGTCATAAGCTTATGATTTTCTCAAGTTACGAACCCGCAAAGTGTTCGAAATTGAAAATACTTATGTTTGAAAAAAAATGAAAAGAGGTTAGTACACAGATATCCCCTAAAACGTTCAAAAATGAAAATGTTTATTTTTCAAAAAAATCGAAAGGGGGTGTAAGAAATCTCAAGATTTTTTAAAATATCATAAGCTTATGATTTTCTCAAGTTATCAACCCCCAAAGTGTTCGAAAATGAAAATACTTATGTTTGAAAAAAATTCAAAGGGGTTAGTACACAGAAATCTCCTAAAACGTACAAAAATGAAAATGTTTATTTTTCAAAAAAATCGAAAGGGGGTAGTACACTGAAATCTCAAGATTTTTGAAAATATCATAAGCTTATTATTTCTCATGTTATTAACCCCCAAAGTCTTCGAAAAAGAAAATACTTATGTTTGACAAAAATCCAAAGGGGTTAGTTCATAGAAATCTCCTAAAACGTTCAAAAATGAAAATGTACACTAAAATCTCAAGATTTTTGAAAATATCATAAACTTATGATTTTCTCACGTTATTAACCCCCAAAGTGTTCGAAAATGAAAATACTTATGTTTGAAAAAAAATCTAAAGGGGTTAGTACACTGAAATCTCAAGGTTTTGAAAAATATCTTTAGCTTATGATTTTCTCAAGTTATTAACTTCCAAAGTGTTCAAAAATGAAAATACTTATGTTTGACAAAAATCCAAAGGAGTTAGTATACAGAAATCCCCTAAAACATTCAAAAATGAAAATGTTCATTTTTCAAAAAAAACTGAAAGGGGGTAGTACACTGAAATCTCAAGATAATTGAAAATATCATAAGCTTATGATTTTCTCTAGTTATTAACCTCCAAAGTGTTCGAAAATGAAAATACTTATGTTTGACAAAAATCCAAAGGGGTTAGTACACAGAAATCCCCTAAAACGTTCAAAAATGAAAATGTTTATTTTTCAAAAAAAATCGAAAGGGGGTAGTACACTGAAATCTAAAGATTTTTGAAAATATCAAAAGCTTATGATTTTCTCAAGTTATTAACCCCCAAAGTGTTTGAAAATGAAAATACTTATGTTTGACAAAAATCCAAAGGGGTTAGTACACAGAAGTCCCCTAAAACGTTCAAAAATGAAAATGTTTATTTTTCAAAAACATCGGAAGGGGGTAGTACACTGAAATCTCAAGATTTTTGAAAATATCATAAGCATATGATTTTTTCAAGTTATCAAACCCCAAAGTGTTTGAAAATGAAAATACTTATGTTTGACAAAAATCCAAAGGGGTTAGTACACAGAAATCTCATAAAATGTTTAAAAATGAAAATGTTTATGTTTCAAAAAATTCGAAAGGGGGTAGTACACTGAAATCTCAAGGTTTTGGAAAATATCTTAAGCTTATGATTTTCTCTAGTTATTAACCCCCAAAGTCTTCGAAAAATGAAATACTTATGTTTGACAAAAATCCAAACGGGTTAGTACATAGAAATCCCCTAAAACGTTCAAAAATGAAAATGTTTATTTTTCAAAAAAAATCGAAAAGGGGTAGTACATTGAAATCTCAAGATTTTTGAAAATATCGTAAATTTAAGATTTTCTCAAGTTATTAATCCTGAAAGTGTTTGAAAATGAAAATACATATGTTTAACAAAAATCCAAAGGGGTTAGTACACAGAAATCCCCTAAAACGTTCAAAAATGAAAATGTTTATTTTTCAAAAAAATCGAAAAGAGGTAGTACACTGAAATCTCAAGATTTTTGAAAATATAATAAACTTATGATTTTCTCACGTTATTAACCCCCAAAGTGTTCGAAAATGAAAATACTTATGTTTGAAAAAAAATCTAAAGGGGTTAGTACACTGAAATCTCAAGGTTTTGAAAGATATCTTTAGCTTATGATTTTCTCAAGTTATTAACTTCCAAAGTGTTCAAAAATGAAAATACTTATGTTTGACAAAAATCCAAAGGAGTTAGTATACAGAAATCCCCTAAAACATTCAAAAATGAAAATGTTCATTTTTCAAAAAAAACTGAAAGGGGGTAGTACACTGAAATCTCAAGATAATTGAAAATATCATAAGCTTATGATTTTCTCTAGTTATTAACCTCCAAAGTGTTCGAAAATGAAAATGTTTATTTTTCAAAAAAAATCGAAAGGGGGTAGTACATTGAAATCTAAAGATTTTTGAAAATATCATAAGCTTATGATTTTCTCAAGTTATTAACCCCCAAAGTGTTTGAAAATGAAAATACTTATGTTTGACAAAAATCCAAAGGGGTTAGTACACAGAAGTCCCCTAAAACGTTCAAAAATGAAAATGTTTAATTTTCAAAAACATCGGAAGGGGGTAGTACACTGAAATCTCAAGATTTTAGAAAATATCATAAGCATATGATTTTTTCAAGTTATCAAACCCCAAAGTGTTTGAAAATGAAAATACTTATGTTTGACAAAAATCCAAAGGGGTTAGTACACAGAAATCTCATAAAATGTTTAAAAATGAAAATGTTTATGTTTCAAAAAATTCGAAAGGGGGTAGTACAGTGAAATCTCAAGGTTTTGGAAAATATCTTAAGCTTATGATTTTCTCTAGTTATTAACCCCCAAAGTCTTCGAAAAATGAAATACTTATGTTTGACAAAAATCCAAACGGGTTAGTACATAGAAATCCCCTAAAACGTTCAAAAATGAAAATGTTTATTTTTCAAAAAAAATCGAAAAGGGGTAGTACATTGAAATCTCAAGATTTTTGAAAATATCGTAAATTTAAGATTTTCTCAAGTTATTAATCCTGAAAGTGTTTGAAAATGAAAATACATATGTTTAACAAAAATCCAAAGGGGTTAGTACACAGAAATCCCCTAAAACGTTCAAAAATGAAAATGTTTATTTTTCAAAAAAATCGAAAAGAGGTAGTACACTGAAATCTCAAGATTTTTGAAAATATAATAAACTTATGATTTTCTCACGTTATTAACCCCCAAAGTGTTCGAAAATGAAAATACTTATGTTTGAAAAAAAATCTAAAGGGGTTAGTACACTGAAATCTCAAGGTTTTGAAAGATATCTTTAGCTTATGATTTTCTCAAGTTATTAACTTCCAAAGTGTTCAAAAATGAAAATACTTATGTTTGACAAAAATCCAAAGGAGTTAGTATACAGAAATCCCCTAAAACATTCAAAAATGAAAATGTTCATTTTTCAAAAAAAACTGAAAGGGGGTAGTACACTGAAATCTCAAGATAATTGAAAATATCATAAGCTTATGATTTTCTCTAGTTATTAACCTCCAAAGTGTTCGAAAATGAAAATGTTTATTTTTCAAAAAAAATCGAAAGGGGGTAGTACACTGAAATCTAAAGATTTTTGAAAATATCATAAGCTTATGATTTTCTCAAGTTATTAACCCCCAAAGTGTTTGAAAATGAAAATACTTATGTTTGACAAAAATCCAAAGGGGTTAGTACACAGAAGTCCCCTAAAACGTTCAAAAATGAAAATGTTTAATTTTCAAAAACATCGGAAGGGGGTAGTACACTGAAATCTCAAGATTTTAGAAAATATCATAAGCATATGATTTTTTCAAGTTATCAAACCCCAAAGTGTTTGAAAATGAAAATACTTATGTTTGACAAAAATCCAAAGGGGTTAGTACACAGAAATCTCATAAAATGTTTAAAAATGAAAATGTTTATGTTTCAAAAAATTCGAAAGGGGGTAGTACACTGAAATCTCAAGGTTTTGGAAAATATCTTAAGCTTATGATTTTCTCTAGTTATTAACCCCCAAAGTCTTCGAAAAATGAAATACTTATGTTTGACAAAAATCCAAACGGGTTAGTACATAGAAATCCCCTAAAACGTTCAAAAATGAAAATGTTTATTTTTCAAAAAAAATCGAAAAGGGGTAGTACATTGAAATCTCAAGATTTTTGAAAATATCGTAAATTTAAGATTTTCTCAAGTTATTAATCCTGAAAGTGTTTGAAAATGAAAATACATATGTTTAACAAAAATCCAAAGGGGTTAGTACACAGAAATCCCCTAAAACGTTCAAAAATGAAAATGTTTATTTTTCAAAAAAATCGAAAAGAGGTAGTACACTGAAATCTCAAGATTTTTGAAAATATAATAAACTTATGATTTTCTCACGTTATTAACCCCCAAAGTGTTCGAAAATGAAAATACTTATGTTTGAAAAAAAATCTAAAGGGGTTAGTACACTGAAATCTCAAGGTTTTGAAAGATATCTTTAGCTTATGATTTTCTCAAGTTATTAACTTCCAAAGTGTTCAAAAATGAAAATACTTATGTTTGACAAAAATCCAAAGGAGTTAGTATACAGAAATCCCCTAAAACATTCAAAAATGAAAATGTTCATTTTTCAAAAAAAACTGAAAGGGGGTAGTACACTGAAATCTCAAGATAATTGAAAATATCATAAGCTTATGATTTTCTCTAGTTATTAACCTCCAAAGTGTTCGAAAATGAAAATGTTTATTTTTCAAAAAAAATCGAAAGGGGGTAGTACACTGAAATCTAAAGATTTTTGAAAATATCATAAGCTTATGATTTTCTCAAGTTATTAACCCCCAAAGTGTTTGAAAATGAAAATACTTATGTTTGACAAAAATCCAAAGGGGTTAGTACACAGAAGTCCCCTAAAACGTTCAAAAATGAAAATGTTTATTTTTCAAAAACATCGGAAGGGGGTAGTACACTGAAATCTCAAGATTTTAGAAAATATCATAAGCATATGATTTTTTCAAGTTATCAAACCCCAAAGTGTTTGAAAATGAAAATACTTATGTTTGACAAAAATCCAAAGGGGTTAGTACACAGAAATCTCATAAAATGTTTAAAAATGAAAATGTTTATGTTTCAAAAAATTCGAAAGGGGGTAGTACACTGAAATCTCAAGGTTTTGGAAAATATCTTAAGCTTATGATTTTCTCTAGTTATTAACCCCCAAAGTCTTCGAAAAATGAAATACTTATGTTTGACAAAAATCCAAAGGGGTTAGTACATAGAAATCCCCTAAAACGTTCAAAAATGAAAATGTTTATTTTTCAAAAAAAATCGAAAAGGGGTAGTACATTGAAATCTCAAGATTTTTGAAAATATCGTAAATTTAAGATTTTCTCAAGTTATTAATCCTGAAAGTGTTTGAAAATGAAAATACATATGTTTAACAAAAATCCAAAGGGGTTAGTACACAGAAATCCCCTAAAACGTTCAAAAATGAAAATGTTTATTTTTCAAAAAAATCGAAAAGAGGTAGTACACTGAAATCTCAAGATTTTTGAAAATATAATAAACTTATGATTTTCTCACGTTATTAACCCCCAAAGTGTTCGAAAATGAAAATACTTATGTTTGAAAAAAAATCTAAAGGGGTTAGTACACTGAAATCTCAAGGTTTTGAAAGATATCTTTAGCTTATGATTTTCTCAAGTTATTAACTTCCAAAGTGTTCAAAAATGAAAATACTTATGTTTGACAAAAATCCAAAGGAGTTAGTATACAGAAATCCCCTAAAACATTCAAAAATGAAAATGTTCATTTTTCAAAAAAAACTGAAAGGGGGTAGTACACTGAAATCTCAAGATAATTGAAAATATCATAAGCTTATGATTTTCTCTAGTTATTAACCTCCAAAGTGTTCGAAAATGAAAATGTTTATTTTTCAAAAAAAATCGAAAGGGGGTAGTACACTGAAATCTAAAGATTTTTGAAAATATCATAAGCTTATGATTTTCTCAAGTTATTAACCCCCAAAGTGTTTGAAAATGAAAATACTTATGTTTGACAAAAATCCAAAGGGGTTAGTACACAGAAGTCCCCTAAAACGTTCAAAAATGAAAATGTTTATTTTTCAAAAACATCGGAAGGGGGTAGTACACTGAAATCTCAAGATTTTAGAAAATATCATAAGCATATGATTTTTTCAAGTTATCAAACCCCAAAGTGTTTGAAAATGAAAATACTTATGTTTGACAAAAATCCAAAGGGGTTAGTACACAGAAATCTCATAAAATGTTTAAAAATGAAAATGTTTATGTTTCAAAAAATTCGAAAGGGGGTAGTACACTGAAATCTCAAGGTTTTGGAAAATATCTTAAGCTTATGATTTTCTCTAGTTATTAACCCCCAAAGTCTTCGAAAAATGAAATACTTATGTTTGACAAAAATCCAAAGGGGTTAGTACATAGAAATCCCCTAAAACGTTCAAAAATGAAAATGTTTATTTTTCAAAAAAAATCGAAAAGGGGTAGTACATTGAAATCTCAAGATTTTTGAAAATATCGTAAATTTAAGATTTTCTCAAGTTATTAATCCTGAAAGTGTTTGAAAATGAAAATACATATGTTTAACAAAAATCCAAAGGGGTTAGTACACAGAAATCCCCTAAAACGTTCAAAAATGAAAATGTTTATTTTTCAAAAAAATCGAAAAGAGGTAGTACACTGAAATCTCAAGATTTTTGAAAATATAATAAACTTATGATTTTCTCACGTTATTAACCCCCAAAGTGTTCGAAAATGAAAATACTTATGTTTGAAAAAAAATCTAAAGGGGTTAGTACACTGAAATCTCAAGGTTTTGAAAAATATCTTTAGCTTATGATTTTCTCAAGTTATTAACTTCCAAAGTGTTCAAAAATGAAAATACTTATGTTTGACAAAAATCCAAAGGAGTTAGTATACAGAAATCCCCTAAAACATTCAAAAATGAAAATGTTCATTTTTCAAAAAAAAACTGAAAGGGGGTAGTACACTGAAATCTCAAGATAATTGAAAATATCATAAGCTTATGATTTTCTCTAGTTATTAACCTCCAAAGTGTTCGAAAATGAAAATACTTATGTTTGACAAAAATCCAAAGGGGTTAGTACACAGAAATCCCCTAAAACGTTCAAAAATGAAAATGTTTATTTTTCAAAAAAAATCGAAAGGGGTAGTACACTGAAATCTAAAGATTTTTGAAAATATTATAAGCTTATGATTTTCTCAAGTTATTAACCCCCAAAGTGTTTGAAAATGAAAATACTTATGTTTGACAAAAATCCAAAGGGGTTAGTACACAGAAGTCCCCTAAAACGTTCAAAAATGAAAATGTTTATTTTTCAAAAACATCGGAAGGGGGTAGTACACTGAAATCTCAAGATTTTTGAAAATATCATAAGCATATGATTTTTTCAAGTTATCAAACCCCAAAGTGTTTGAAAATGAAAATACTTATGTTTGACAAAAATCCAAAGGGGTTAGTACACAGAAATCTCATAAAATGTTTAAAAATGAAAATGTTTATGTTTCAAAAAATTCGAAAGGGGTAGTACACTGAAATCTCAAGGTTTTGGAAAATATCTTAAGCTGATGATTTTCTCTAGTTATTAACCCCCAAAGTCTTCGAAAAATGAAATACTTATGTTTGACAAAAATCCAAAGGGGTTAGTACATAGAAATCCCCTAAAACGTTCAAAAATGAAAATGTTTATTTTTCAAAAAAAATCGAAAAGGGGTAGTACATTGAAATCTCAAGATTTTTGAAAATATCGTAAATTTAAGATTTTCTCAAGTTATTAATCCTGAAAGTGTTTGAAAATGAAAATACATATGTTTAACAAAAATCCAAAGGGGTTAGTACACAGAAATCCCCTAAAACGTTCAAAAATGAAAATGTTTATTTTTCAAAAAAATCGAAAAGAGGTAGTACACTGAAATCTCAAGATTTTTGAAAATATAATAAACTTATGATTTTCTCACGTTATTAACCCCCAAAGTGTTTTAAAATGAAAATACTTATGTTTGAAAAAAAATCTAAAGGGGTTAGTACACTGAAATCTCAAGGTTTTGAAAAATATCTTTAGCTTATGATTTTCTCAAGTTATTAACTTCCAAAGTGTTCAAAAATGAAAATACTTATGTTTGACAAAAATCCAAAGGAGTTAGTATACAGAAATCCCCTAAAACATTCAAAAATGAAAATGTTCATTTTTCAAAAAAAACTGAAAGGGGGTAGTACACTGAAATCTCAAGATAATTGAAAATATCATAAGCTTATGATTTTCTCTAGTTATTAACCTCCAAAGTGTTCGAAAATGAAAATACTTATGTTTGACAAAAATCCAAAGGCGTTAGTACACAGAAATCCCCTAAAACGTTCAAAAATGAAAATGTTTATTTTTCAAAAAAAATCGAATGGGCGTAGTACACTGAAATCTAAAGATTTTTGAAAATATCATAAGCTTATGATTTTCTCAAGTTATTAACCCCCAAAGTGTTTGAAAATGAAAATACTTATGTTTGACAAAAATCCAAAGGGGTTAGTACACAGAAGTCCCCTAAAACGTTCAAAAATGAAAATGTTTATTTTTCAAAAACATCGGAAGGGGGTAGTACACTGAAATCTCAAGATTTTTGAAAATATCATAAGCATATGATTTTTTCAAGTTATCAAACCCCAAAGTGTTTGAAAATGAAAATACTTATGTTTGACAAAAATCCAAAGGGGTTAGTACACAGAAATCTCATAAAATGTTTATGTTTCAAAAAATTCGAAAGGGGGTAGTACACTGAAATCTCAAGGTTTTGGAAAATATCTTAAGCTTATGATTTTCTCTAGTTATTAACCCCCAAAGTGTTCGAAAATGAAAATACTTATGTTTGACAAAAATCCAAAGGGGTTAGTACACAGAAATCCCCTAAAACGTTCAAAAATGAAAATGTTTATTTTTCCCAAAAAATCGAAGGGGGGGGGGGGGGGGGGGGTAGTACACTGAAATCTAAAGATTTTTGAAAATATCATAAACTTATGATTTTCTCAAGTTATTAACCCCCAAAGTGTTTGAAAATGAAAATACTTATGTTTGACAAAAATCCAAAGGGGTTAGTACACAGAAGTCCCCTAAAACGTTAAAAAATGAAAATGTTTATTTTTCAAAAAAATCGAAAGGGGGTAGTACACTGAAATCTCACGGTTTTGGAAAATATCTTAAGCTTATGATTTTCTCTAGTTATTAACCCCCAAAGTGTTCGAAAATGAAAATACTTATGTTTAACAAAAATCCAAAGTTGTTAGTACACATAAATCCCCTAAAATGTTCAAAAATGAAAATGTTTGTTTTTCAAAAAAATCGAAAGGGGGTAGTACACTGAAATCTCAAGATTTTTGAAAATGTCATAAGCTTATGATTTTCTCAAGTTATTAACCCCCAAAGTGTTCGAAAATGAAAATACTTATGTTTAACAAAAATCCAAAGTTGTTAGTACACAGAAATCCCCTAAAACGTTCAAAAATGAAAATGTTTGTTTTTCAAAAAAATCGAAAGGGGGTAGTACACTGAAATCTCAAGATTTTTGAAAATATCATAAGATTATGATTTTCTCAAGTTAATAATCCTGAAAGTGTTCAAAAATGAAAATACATATGTATAACAAAAATCCAAAGTGGTTAGTACAGAGAAATCCTCTAAAACCTTCAAAAATGAAAATGTTTATTTTTCAAAAAAAATCGAAAGGGGGTAGTTCACTGAAATCTCAAGATTTTTGAAAATGTCATAAGCTTATGATTTTCTCAAGTTATTAACCCCCAAAGTGTTCGAAAATGAAAATACTTATGTTTGAAAAAAAATCAAAAGAGGTTAGTACACAGAAATCCCCTAAAACGTTCAAAAATGAAAATGTTTATTTTTCAAAAAAATCGAAAGGGGGTAGTACATTGAAATCTCAAGATTTTTGAAAAGGTCATATGCTTATGATTTTCTCAAGTTATTAACCCCCAAAGTGTTCGAAAATGAAAATACTTATGTTTAACAAAAATCCAAAGTTGTTAGTACACAGAAATCCCCTAAAACGTTCAAAAATGAAAATGTTTGTTTTTCAAAAAAATCGAAAGGGGGTAGTACACTGAAATCTCAAGATTTTTGAAAATATCATAAACTTATGATTTTCTCAAGTTATTAATCCTGAAAGTGTTCGAAAATGAAAATACATATGTTTAACAAAAATCCAAAGTGGTTAGTACACATAAATTCTCTAAAACCTTCAAAAATGAAAATGTTTATTTTTCAAAAAAAAAACGAAAGGGGGTAATACACTGAAATCTCAAGATTTCTGAAAATATCATAAGCTTATGATTTTCTCAAGTTATTAACCCCCAAAGTCTTCGAAAAATGAAATACTTATGTTTGACAAAAATCCAAAGGGGTCAGTACACATAAATCTCCCCAAACGTTTAAAAATGAAAATGTTTTTTTTCCAAAAAAACGAAAGGGGTAGTACACTGAAATCTGAAGATTTTTGAAAATGTCATAAGCTTATGATTTTCTCAAGTTACGAACCCGCAAAGTGTTCGAAATTGAAAATACTTATGTTTGAAAAAAAATCAAAAGAGGTTAGTACACAGATATCCCCTAAAACGTTCAAAAATGAAAATGTTTATTTTTCAAAAAAATCGAAAGGGGGTGTAAGAAATCTCAAGATTTTTTAAAATATCATAAGCTTATGATTTTCTCAAGTTATCAACCCCCAAAGTGTTCGAAAATGAAAATACTTATGTTTGAAAAAAATCCAAAGGGGTTAGTACACAGAAATCTCCTAAAACGTACAAAAATGAAAATGTTTATTTTTCAAAAAAATCGAAAGCGTGTAGTACACTGAAATCTCAAGATTTTTAAAAATATTATAAGCTTATGATTCTCTCATGTTATTAACCCCCAAAGTCTTCGAAAAAGAAAATACTTATGTTTGACAAAAATCCAAAGGGGTTAGTTCATAGAAATCTCCTAAAACGTTCAAAAGTGAAAATGTACACTAAAATCTCAAGATTTTTGAAAATATCATAAGCTTATGATTTTCTTAAGTTATTAACCCCCAAAGTCTTCATAAAATGAAATACTTATGTTTGACAAAAATCGAAAGGGGTTAGTACACAGAAATCTCCTAAAACGTTTAAAAATGAAAATGTTTTTTTTCAAAAAAAACGAAAGGGGGTAGTACACTGAAATCTCAAGATTTTTGAAAATATCATAAACTTATGATTTTCTCAAGTTATTAATCCTGAAAGTGTTCCAAAATGAAAATACATATGTTTAACAAAAATCCAAAGGGCTTAGTACACAGAAATCTCTCAAATCGTTTAAAAATGAAAATGAAAATACATATGTTTAACAAAAATCCAAAGGGGTTAGTACACAGAAATCCACTAAATCGTTCTAAAATGAAAATGTTAATTTTTCATAAAAATCGAAAGCGTGTAGTACACTGAAATCTCAAGATTTTTAAAAATATTATAAGCTTATGATTCTCTCATGTTATTAACCCCCAAAGTGTTCGAAAATGAAAATACTTATGTTTGAAAAAAAATCAAAAGAGGTTAGTACACAGAAATCCCCTAAAACGTTCAAAAATGAAAATGTTTATTTTTCAAAAAAATCGAAAGGGGGTAGTACATTGAAATCTCAAGATTTTTGAAAAGGTCATATGCTTATGATTTTCTCAAGTTATTAACCCCCAAAGTGTTCGAAAATGAAAATACTTATGTTTAACAAAAATCCAAAGGGGTTAGTACACAGAAATCCACTAAATCGTTCAAAAATGAAAATGTTAATTTTTCATAAAAATCGAAAGCGTGTAGTACACTGAAATCTCAAGATTTTTAAAAATATTATAAGCTTATGATTCTCTCATGTTATTAACCCCCAAAGTGTTCGAAAATGAAAATACTTATGTTTGAAAAAAAATCAAAAGAGGTTAGTACACAGAAATCCCCTAAAACGTTCAAAAATGAAAATGTTTATTTTTCAAAAAAATCGAAAGGGGGTAGTGCATTGAAATCTCAAGATTTTTGAAAAGGTCATATGCTTATGATTTTCTCAAGTTATTAACCCCCAAAGTGTTCGAAAATGAAAATACTTATGTTTAACAAAAATCCAAAGTTGTTAGTACACAGAAATCCCCTAAAACGTTCAAAAATGAAAATGTTTGTTTTTCAAAAAAATCGAAAGGGGGTAGTACACTGAAATCTCAAGATTTTTGAAAATATCATAAACTTATGATTTTCTCAAGTTATTAATCCTGAAAGTGTTCGAAAATGAAAATACATATGTTAACAAAAATCCAAAGTGGTTAGTACACATAAATTCTCTAAAACCTTCAAAAATGAAAATGTTTATTTTTCAAAAAAAAAACGAAAGGGGTAATACACTGAAATCTCAAGATTTCTGAAAATATCATAAGCTTATGATTTTCTCAAGTTATTAACCCCCAAAGTCTTCGAAAAATGAAATACTTATGTTTGACAAAAATCCAAAGGGGTCAGTACACATAAATCTCCCCAAACGTTCAAAAATGAAAATGTACACTAAAATCTCAAGATTTTGAAAATATCATAAGCTTATGATTTTCTTAAGTTATTAACCCCCAAAGTCTTCATAAAATGAAATACTTATGTTTGACAAAAATCGAAAGGGGTTAGTACACAGAAATCTCCTAAAACGTTTAAAAATGAAAATGTTTTTTTCAAAAAAAACGAAAGGGGGTAGTACACTGAAATCTCAAGATTTTTGAAAATATCATAAACTTATTATTTTCTCAAGTTATTAATCCTGAAAGTGTTCCAAAATGAAAATACATATGTTTAACAAAAATCCAAAGGGCTTAGTACACAGAAATCTCTCAAATCGTTTAAAAATGAAAATGTTTATTTTACAAAAAAATTGAAAGGGGTAGTACACTGAAATCTCAAGATTTTTGAAAATGTCATAAGCTTATGATTTTCTCAAGTTATTAACCCCCAAAGTGTTTGAAAATGAAAATACTTATGTTTGACAAAAATCCAAAGGGGTTAGTACACAGAAGTCCCCTAAAACGTTCAAAAATGAAAATGTTTATTTTTCCCAAAAAATCGAAAGGGGGGGGGGGGGGGGGTAGTACACTGAAATATCAAGATTTTTTAAAATGTCATAAGCTTATGATTTTCTCAAGTTATTAACCCCCAAAGTGTTCGAAAATGAAAATACTTATGTTTGAAAAAAAATCTAAAGGGGTTAGTATACAGAAATCCCCTAAAACATTCAAAAATGAAAATGTTCATTTTTCAAAAAAAACTGAAAGGGGGTAGTACACTGAAATCTCAAGATAATTGAAAATATCATAAGCTTATGATTTTCTCTAGTTATTAACCTCCAAAGTGTTCGAAAATGAAAATACTTATGTTTGACAAAAATCCAAAGGGGTTAGTACACAGAAATCCCCTAAAACGTTCAAAAATGAAAATGTTTATTTTTCAAAAAAAATCGAAAGGGGGTAGTACACTGAAATCTAAAGATTTCTGAAAATATCATAAGCTTATGATTTTCTCAAGTTATTAACCCCCAAAGTGTTTGAAAATGAAAATACTTATGTTTGACAAAAATCCAAAGGGGTTAGTACACAGAAGTCCCCTAAAACGTTCAAAAATGAAAATGTTTATTTTTCCCAAAAAATCGAAAGGGGGGGGGGGGGGGGGGGGGGTAGTACACTGAAATATCAAGATTTTTTAAAATGTCATAAGCTTATGATTTTCTCAAGTTATTAACCCCCAAAGTGTTCGAAAATGAAAATACTTATGTTTAACAAAAATCCAAAGTTGTTAGTACAAATAAATCCCCTAAAATGTTCAAAAATGAAAATGTTTGTTTTTCAAAAAAATCGAAAGGGGGTAGTACACTGAAATCTCAAGATTTTTGAAAATGTCATAAGCTTATGATTTTCTCAAGTTATTAACCCCCAAAGTGTTCGAAAATGAAAATACTTATGTTTAACAAAAATCCAAAGTTGTTAGTACACAGAAATCCCCTAAAACGTTCAAAAATGAAAATGTTTGTTTTTCAAAAAAATCGAAAGGGGGTAGTACACTGAAATCTCAAGATTTTTGAAAATATCATAAGATTATGATTTTCTCAAGTTATTAATCCTGAAAGTGTTTCAAAATGAAAATACATATGTTTAACAAAAATCCAAAGGGGTTAGTACACAGAAATCCACTAAATCGTTCAAAAATGAAAATGTTAATTTTTCATAAAAATCGAAAGCGTGTAGTACACTGAAATGTCAAGATTTTTAAAAATATTATAAGCTTATGATTCTCTCATGTTATTAACCCCCAAAGTGTTCGAAAATGAAAATACTTAGGTTTGAAAAAAAATCAAAAGAGGTTAGTACACAGAAATCCCCTAAAACGTTAAAAAATGAAAATGTTTATTTTTCAAAAAAATCGAAAGGGGGTAGTACATTGAAATCTCAAGATTTTTAAAAAGGTCATATGCTTATGATTTTCTCAAGTTATTAACCCCCAAAGTGTTCGAAAATGAAAATACTTATGTTTAACAAAAATCCAAAGTTGTTAGTACACAGAAATCCCCTAAAACGTTCAAAAATGAAAATGTTTGTTTTTCAAAAAAATCGAAAGGGGGTAGTACACTGAAATCTCAAGATTTTTGAAAATATCATAAACTTATGATTTTCTCAAGTTATTAATCCTGAAAGTGTTCGAAAATGAAAATACATATGTTTAACAAAAATCCAAAGTGGTTAGTACACATAAATTCTCTAAAACCTTCAAAAATGAAAATGTTTATTTTTCAAAAAAAAAAACAAAAGGGGGTAATACACTGAAATCTCAAGATTTCTGAAAATATCATAAGCTTATGATTTTCTCAAGTTATTAACCCCAAAGTCTTCGAAAAATGAAATACTTATGTTTGACAAAAATCCAAAGGGGTCAGTACACATAAATCTCCCCAAACGTTTAAAAATGAAAATGTTTTTTTCCAAAAAAACGAAAGGGGTAGTACACTGAAATCTGAAGATTTTTGAAAATGTCATAAGCTTATGATTTTCTCAAGTTACGAACCCGCAAAGTGTTCGAAATTGAAAATACTTATGTTTGAAAAAAAATCAAAAGAGGTTAGTACACAGATATCCCCTAAAACGTTCAAAAATAAAAATGTTTATTTTTCAAAAAAATCGGAAGGGGGTGTAAGAAATCTCAAGATTTTTTAAAATATCATAAGCTTATGATTTTCTCAAGTTATCAACCCCCAAAGTGTTCGAAAATGAAAATACTTATGTTTGAAAAAAATCCAAAGGGGTTAGTACACAGAAATCTCCTAAAACGTACAAAAATGAAAATGTTTATTTTTCAAAAAAATCGAAAGGGGGTAGTACACTGAAATCTCAAGATTTTTGAAAATATCATAAGCTTATTATTTCTCATGTTATTAACCCCCAAAGTCTTCGAAAAAGAAAATACTTATGTTTGACAAAAATCCAAAGGGTTTAGTTCATAGAAATCTCCTAAAACGTTCAAAAATGAAAATGTACACTAAAATCTCAAGATTTTGAAAATATCATAAGCTTATGATTTTCTTAAGTTATTAACCCCCAAAGTCTTCATAAAATGAAATACTTATGTTTGACAAAAATCGAAAGGGGTTAGTACACAGAAATCTCCTAAAACGTTTAAAAATGAAAATGTTTTTTTTCAAAAAAACGAAAGGGGGTAGTACACTGAAATCTCAAGATTTTTGAAAATATCATAAACTTATGATTTTCTCAAGTTATTAATCCTGAAAGTGTTCCAAAATGAAAATACATATGTTTAACAAAAATCCAAAGGGCTTAGTACACAGAAATCTATCAAATCGTTTAAAAATGAAAATGTTTATTTTACAAAAAAATTGAAAGGGGTAGTACTCTGAAATCTCAAGATTTTTGAAAATATCATAAACTTATGATTTTCTCAAGTTATTAATCCTTAAAGTGTTCCAAAATGAAAATACATATGTTGAACAAAAATCCAAAGGGATTATTACACAGAAATCCCCTAAAACATTCAAAAATGAAAATGTTTATTTTTCAAAAAAATCGAAAGGGGGTAGTACACTGAAATCTCAAGATTTTTGAAAATGTCATAAGCTTATGATTTTCTCAAGTTATGAACCCGCAAAGTGTTCGAAAATGAAAATACTTATGTTTGAAAAAAAATCAAAAGAGGTTAGTAAACAGAAATACCCTAAAACGTTCAAAAATGAAATTTTTTATTTTTCAAAAAAATCGAAAGGGGGTAGAACACTGAAATCTCAAGATTTTTGAAAATATGATAAGCTTATCATTTTCTCAAGTTATTAACCCCCAAAGTCTTCGAAAAATGAAATACTTATGTTTGACAAAAATCCAAAGGAGTTAGTAAACAGAAATCCCCTAAAACGTTCAAAAATGAAAATGTTTATTTTTCAAAAAAACTGAAAGGGGGTAGTACACTGAAATCTCAAGATAATTAAAAATATCATAAATTTAAGATTTTCTCAAGTTATTAATCCTGAAAGTGTTTGAAAATGAAAATACATATGTTTGACAAAAATCCAAAGGTGTTAGTACACAGAAATGCCCTAAAACGTTCAAAAATGAAAATGTTTATTTTTCAAAAAAAATCGAAATGGGGTAGTTCACTGAAATCTCAAGATTTTTGAAAATATCATAAGCTTATGATTTTCTCATGTTATCAACCCCCAAAGTGTTTGAAAATGAAAATACTTATGTTTGACAAAAATCCAAAGGGGTTAGTACACAGAAGTCCCCTAAAACGTTCAAAAATGAAAATGTTTATTTTTCAAAAACATCGGAAGGGGGGGGGGGGGGGGTGGGGGGGTAATACACTGAAATCTCAAGATTTTTGAAAATATCATAAGCATATGATTTTTTCAAGTTATCAACCCCCAAAGTGTTCGAAAATGAAAATACTTATGTTTGACAAAAATCCAAAGGGGTTAGTACACAGAAATCTCATAAAATGTTTAAAAATGAAAATGTTTATTTTTCAAAAAATTCGAAAGGGGGTAGTACACTGAAATCTCAAGGTTTTGGACAATATCTTAAGCTTATGATTTTCTCAAGTTATTAACTTCCAAAGTGTTCAAAAATGAAAATACTTATGTTTGACAAAAATCCAAAGGAGTTAGTAAACAGAAATCCCCTTAAACGTTCAAAAATGAAAATGTTTATTTTTCAAAAAAACGGAAAGGGGGTAGTACACTGAAATCTCAAGATAATTAAAAATATCATAAGCTTATGATTTTCTCTAGTTATTAACCCCTAAAGTGTTCGAAAATGAAAATACTTATGTTTGACAAAAATCCAAACGGGTTAGTACACAAAAGTCCCCTAAAACGTTCAAAAATGAAAATATTTATTTTTCAAAAACATCGAAAGGGGGTAGTACACTGAAATCTCAAGATTTTTGAAAATATCATAAGCTTATGATTTTCTCAAGTTATCAACCCCCAAAGTGTTCGAAAATGAAAATACTTATGTTTGACAAAAATCCAAAGGGGTTAGTACACAGAAATCTCATAAAATGTTTAAAAATGAAAATGTTTATTTTTCAAAAAATTCGAAAGGGGGTAGTACACTGAAATCTCAAGGTTTTGGACAATATCTTAAGCTTATGATTTTCTCAAGTTATTAACTTCCAAAGTGTTCAAAAATGAAAATACTTATGTTTGACAAAAATCCAAAGGAGTTAGTAAACAGAAATCCCTTTAAACGTTCAAAAATGAAAATGTTTATTTTTAAAAAAAACGGAAAGGGGGTAGTACACTGAAATCTCAAGATAATTAAAAATATCATAAGCTTATGATTTTCTCTAGTTATTAACCCCTAAAGTGTTCGAAAATGAAAATACTTATGTTTGACAAAAATCCAAACGGGTTAGTACACAAAAGTCCCCTAAAACGTTCAAAAATGAAAATGTTTATTTTTAAAAAAAAATCGAAAGGGGGTAGTACACTGAAATCTCAACATTTTTGAAAATATCATAAGCATATGATTTTCTCAAGTTATCAACCCCCAAAGTGTTCGAAAATGAAAATACTTATGTTTGACAAAAATCCAAAGGGGTTAGTACACAAAAGTCCCCTAAAAAGTTCAAAAATGAAAATATTTATTTTTCAAAAACATCGAAAGGGGGGTAGTACACTGAAATCTCAAGATTTTTGAAAATATCATAAGCTTATGATTTTCTCAAGTTATTAACCCCCAAAGTGTTCAAAAATGAAAATACTTATGTTTGACAAAAGTCCAAAGAGTTTAGTACACAGAAGTCCTCTAAAACGTTCAAAAATGAAAATGTTTATTTTTCAAAAACATCGGAAGGGGGTAGTACACTGAAATCTCAAGATTTTTGAAAATATCATAAGCTTCTGATTTTCTCAAGTTATCAACCCCCAAAGTGTTCGAAAATGAAAATACTTATGTTTGACAAAAATCCAAAGGGGTTAGTACACAGAAGTCCCCTAAAACGTTCAAAAATGAAAATACTTATTTTTGACAAAAATCCAAAGGGGTTAGTACACAGAAGTCCCCTAAAACGTTCAAAAATGAAAATATTTATTTTTCAAAAACATCGAAAGGGGGGTAGTACACTGAAATCTCAAGATTTTTGAAAATATCATAAGCTTATGATTTTCTCAAGTTATTAACCCCCAAAGTGTTCAAAAATGAAAATACTTATGTTTGACAAAAGTCCAAAGAGTTTAGTACACAGAAGTCCTCTAAAACGTTCAAAAATGAAAATGTGTATTTTTCAAAAACATCGAAAGGGGGCAGTACACTGAAATCTCAAGATTTTTGAAAATATCATAAGCATATGATTTTCTCAAGTTATCAACCCCCAAAGTGTTCGAAAATGAAAATACTTATGTTTGACAAAAATCCAAAGGGGCTAGTACACAGAAGTCCCCTAAAACGTTCAAAAATGAAAATATTTATTTTTCAAAAACATCGAAAGGGGGGTGGTAGTACACTGAAATCTCAAGATTTTTGAAAATATCATAAGCATATGATTTTCTCAAGTTATCAACCCCCAAAGTGTTCGAAAATGAAAATACTTATGTTTGACAAATATCCAAAGGGGTTAGTACACAGAAGTCCCCTAAAACGTTCAAAAATGAAAATATTTATTTTTCAAAAACATCGAAAGGGGGCAGTACACTGAAATCTCAAGATTTTTGAAAATATCATAAGCATATGATTTTCTCAAGTTATCAACCCCCAAAGTGTTCGAAAATGAAAGTACTTATGTTTGACAAAAACATCGGAAGGGGGTTAGTACACAGAAGTTCCCTAAAACGTTCAAAAATGAAAATATTTATTTTTCAAAAACATCGAAAGGGGGCAGTACACTGAAATCTCAAGATTTTTGAAAATATCATAAGCATATGATTTTCTCAAGTTATCAACCCCCAAAGTGTTCGAAAATGAAAGTACTTATGTTTGACAAAAACATCGGAAGGGGGTAGTACACTGAAATCTCAAGATTTTTGAAATATCATAAGCATATGATTTTCTCAAGTTATTAACCCCCAATGTGTTCGAAAATGAAAATTCTTATGTTTGACAAAAATCCAAAGGGGTTAGTACACAGAAGTCCCCTAAAACGTTCAAAAATGAAAATATTTATTTTTCAAAAACATCGAAAGGGGGCAGTACACTGAAATCTCAAGATTTTTGAAAATATCATGAGCATATGATTTTCTCAAGTTATCAACCCCCAAAGTGTTGAAAAATGAAAATACTTATGTTTGACAAAAATCTAAGAGTTTAGTACACAGAAGTCCCGTAAAACGTTCAAAAATGAAAATGTTTATTTTTCAAAAACATCGGAAGGGGGTAGTACACTGAAATCTCAAGATTTTTGAAAATATCATAAGCATACGATTTTCTCAAGTTATTAACCCCCAATGTGTTCGAAAATGAAAATTCTTATGTTTGACAAAAATCCAAAGGGGTTAGTACACAGAAGTCCCCTAAAACGTTCAAAAATGAAAATATTTATTTTTCAAAAACATCGAAAGGGGGGTAGTACACTGAAATCTCAAGATTTTTGAAAACATCATAAGCATATGATTTTCTCAAGTTATTAACCCCCAATGTGTTCGAAAATGAAAATTCTTATGTTTGACAAAAATCCAAAGGGGTTAGTACACAGAAGTCCCCTAAAACGTTCAAAAATGAAAATATTTATTTTTCAAAAACATCGAAAGGGGGCAGTACACTGAAATCTCAAGATTTTTGAAAATATCATAAGCATATGATTTTCTCAAGTTATCAACCCCCAAAGTGTTGAAAAATGAAAATACTTATGTTTGACAAAAATCTAAGAGTTTAGTACACAGAAGTCCCGTAAAACGTTCAAAAATGAAAATGTTTATTTTTCAAAAACATCGGAAGGGGGTAGTACACTGAAATCTCAAGATTTTTGAAATATCATAAGCATATGATTTTCTCAAGTTATTAACCCCCAATGTGTTCGAAAATGAAAATTCTTATGTTTGACAAAAATCCAAAGGGGTTAGTACACAGAAGTCCCCTAAAACGTTCAAAAATGAAAATATTTATTTTTCAAAAACATCGAAAGGGGGCAGTACACTGAAATCTCAAGATTTTTGAAAATATCATAAGCATATGATTTTCTCAAGTTATCAACCCCCAAAGTGTTCGAAAATGAAAATACTTATGTTTGACAAAAATCCAAAGGGGTTAGTACACAGAAGTCCCTAAAACGTTCACAAAATGAAAATATTTATTTTTCAAAAACATCGAAAGGGGGTAGTACACTGAAATCTCAAGATTTTTGAAAATATCATAAGCTTATGATTTTCTCAAGTTATTAACCCCCAAAGTGTTGAAAAATGAAAATACTTATGTTTGACAAAAATCAAAGAGTTTAGTACACAGAAGTCCCGTAAAACGTTCAAAAATGAAAATGTTTATTTTTCAAAAACATCGGAAGGGGGTAGTACACTGAAATCTCAAGATTTTTGAAAATATCATAAGCATATGATTTTCTCAAGTTATCAACCCCCAAAGTGTTCGAAAATGAAAATACTTATGTTTGACAAAAATCCAAAGGGGTTAGTACACAGAAGTCCCCTAAAACGTTCAAAAATGAAAATATTTATTTTTCAAAAACATCGAAAGGGGGGTGGTAGTACACTGAAATCTCAAGATTTTTGAAAATATCATAAGCTTATGATTTTCTCAAGTTATTAACCCCCAAAGTGTTGAAAAATGAAAATACTTATGTTTGACAAAAATCAAAGAGTTTAGTACACAGAAGTCCCCTAAAACGTTCGAAAATGAAAACATTTATTTTTCAAAAACATCGAAAGGGGGTAGTACACTGAAATCTCAAGATTTTTGAAAATATCATAAGCATATGATTTTCTCAAGTTATCAACCCCCAAAGTGTTCGAAAATGAAAATACTTATGTTTGACAAAAATCCAAAGGGGTTAGTACACAGAAGTCCCCTAAAACGTTCAAAAATGAAAATATTTATTTTTCAAAAACATCGAAAGGGGGTAGTACACAGAAATCTCAAGATTTTTGAAAATATCATAAGCTTATGATTTTCTCAAGTTATTAACCCCCAAAGTGTTCAAAAATGAAAATACTTATGTTTGACAAAAGTCCAAAGAGTTTAGTACACAGAAGTCCTCTAAAACGTTCAAAAATGAAAATGTGTATTTTTCAAAAACATCGGAAGGGGGTAGTACACTGAAATCTCAAGATTTTTGAAAATATCATAAGCTTCTGATTTTCTCAAGTTATCAACCCCCAAAGTGTTCGAAAATGAAAATACTTATGTTTGACAAAAATCCAAAGGGGTTAGTACACAGAAGTCCCCTAAAACGTTCAAAAATGAAAATATTTATTTTTCAAAAACATCGAAAGGGGGGTAGTACACTGAAATCTCAAGATTTTTGAAAACATCATAAGCATATGATTTTCTCAAGTTATCAACCCCCAAAGTGTTCGAAAATGAAAATACTTATGTTTGACAAAAATCCAAAGGGTTCAGTACACAGAAGTCCCCTAAAACGTTCGAAAATGAAAACATTTATTTTTCAAAAACATCGAAAGGGGGTAGTACACTGAAATCTCAAGATTTTTGAAAATATCATAAGCATATGATTTTCTCAAGTTATCAACCCCCATAGTGTTCGAAAATGAAAATACTTATGTTTGACAAAAATCCAAAGGGGTTAGTACACAGAAGTCCCCTAAAACGTTCAAAAATGAAAATATTTATTTTTCAAAAACATCGAAAGGGGGTAGTACACTGAAATCTCAAGATTTTTGAAAATATCATAAGCTTATGATTTTCTCAAGTTATTAACCCCCAAAGTGTTCAAAAATGAAAATACTTATGTTTGACAAAAGTCCAAAGAGTTTAGTACACAGAAGTCCTCTAAAACGTTCAAAAATGAAAATGTGTATTTTTCAAAAACATCGGAAGGGGGTAGTACACTGAAATCTCAAGATTTTTGAAAATATCATAAGCTTCTGATTTTCTCAAGTTATCAACCCCCAAAGTGTTCGAAAACGAAAATACTTATGTTTGACAAAAATCCAAAGGGGTTAGTACACAGAAGTCCCCTAAAACGTTCAAAAATGAAAATACTTATGTTTGACAAAAATCCAAAGGAGTTAGTACATAGAAATCCCCTAAAACGTTCAAAAATGAAAATATTTATTTTTCAAAAAAAATCGAAAAGGGGTAGTACATTGAAATCTCAAGATAATTAAAAATATCATAAGCTTATGATTTTCTCTAGTTATTAACCCCTAAAGTGTTCGAAAATGAAAATACTTATGTTTGACAAAAATCCAAACGGGTTAGTACACAAAAGTCCCCTTAAACGTTCAAAAATGAAAATGTTTATTTTTCAAAAAAACGGAAAGGGGGTAGTACACTGAAATCTCAAGATAATTAAAAATATCATAAGCTTATGATTTTCTCTAGTTATAAACCCCTAAAGTGTTCGAAAATGAAAATACTTATGTTTGACAAAAATCCAAACGGGTTAGTACACAAAAGTCCCCTAAAACGTTCAAAAATGAAAATGTGTATTTTTCAAAAACATCGGAAGGGGGTAGTACACTGAAATCTCAAGATTTTTGAAAATATCATAAGCATATGATTTAACTTCCAAAGTGTTCAAAAATGAAAATACTTATGTTTGACAAAAATCCAAAGGAGTTAGTAAACAGAAATCCCCTTAAACGTTCAAAAATGAAAATGTTTATTTTTCAAAAAAACGGAAAGGGGGTAGTACACTGAAATCTCAAGATAATTAAAAATATCATAAGCTTATGATTTTCTCTAGTTATTAACCCCTAAAGTGTTCGAAAATGAAAATACTTATGTTTGACAAAAATCCAAACGGGTTAGTACACAAAAGTCCCCTAAAACGTTCAAAAATGAAAATGTGTATTTTTCAAAAACATCGGAAGGGGGTAGTACACTGAAATCTCAAGATTTTTGAAAATATCATAAGCTTCTGATTTTCTCAAGTTATCAACCCCCAAAGTGTTCGAAAACGAAAATACTTATGTTTGACAAAAATCCAAAGGGGTTAGTACACAGAAGTCCCCTAAAACGTTCAAAAATGAAAATACTTATGTTTGACAAAAATCTAAAGGAGTTAGTACATAGAAATCCCCTAAAACGTTCAAAAATGAAAATGTTTATTTTTCAAAAAAAATCGAAAAGGGGTAGTACATTGAAATCTCAAGATAATTAAAAATATCATAAGCTTATGATTTTCTCTAGTTATTAACCCCTAAAGTGTTCGAAAATGAAAATACTTATGTTTGACAAAAATCCAAACGGGTTAGTACACAAAAGTCCCCTTAAACGTTCAAAAATGAAAATGTTTATTTTTCAAAAAAACGGAAAGGGGGTAGTACACTGAAATCTCAAGATAATTAAAAATATCATAAGCTTATGATTTTCTCTAGTTATTAATCCCTAAAGTGTTCGAAAATGAAAATACTTATGTTTGACAAAAATCCAAACGGGTTAGTACACAAAAGTCCCCTAAAACGTTCAAAAATGAAAATGTGTATTTTTCAAAAACATCGGAAGGGGGTAGTACACTGAAATCTCAAGATTTTTGAAAATATCATAAGCATATGATTTAACTCCCAAAGTGTTCGAAAATGAAAATACTTATGTTTGACAAAAATCCAAAGGGGTTAGTACACAGAAATCTCCAAAAACTTTCAAAAATGAAAATATTTATTTTTCAAAAACATCGAAAGGGGGTAGTACACTGAAATCTCAAGTTTTTTGAAAATATCATAAGCATATGATTTTCTCAAGTTATCAACCCCCAAAGTGTTCGAAAATGAAAATACTTATGTTTGACAAAAATCCAAAGGGGTTAGTACACAGAAGTCCCCTAAAACGTTCAAAAATGAAAATATTTATTTTTCAAAAACATCGAAACGGGGTAGTACACTGAAATCTCAAGATTTTTGAAAATATCATAAGCATATGATTTTCTCAAGTTATCAACCCCCAAAGTGTTCGAAAATGAAAATACTTATGTATGACAAAAATCTAAAGGGTTTAGTACACAAAAATCTCCTAAAATGTTCAAAAATGAAAATTTTTATTTTTGAAAAAAATTGAAAGGGCGTAGTACACTGAAATCTCAAGATTTTTGAAAATATAATAAGCTTATGATTTTCTCAAGTTATTAACCCCCAAAGTGTTCAAAAATGAAAATACTTATGTTTGACAAAAATCCAAAGAGTTTAGTACACAGAAGTCCCCTAAAACGTTCAAAAATGAAAATGTTTATTTTTCAAAAACATCGGAAGGGGGTAGTACACTGAAATCTCAAGATTTTTGAAAATATCATAAGCATATGATTTTCTCAAGTTATCAACCCCCAAAGTGTTCGAAAATGAAAATACTTATGTTTGACAAAAATCTAAAGGGGTTAGTACACAGAAATCTCCTAAAATGTTCAAAAATGAAAATTTTTATTTTTGAAAAAAATTGAAAGGGCCTAGTACACTGAAATCTCAAGATTTTTGAAAGTATCATAAGCTTATGATTTTCTCAAGTTATTAACCCCCAAAGTGTTCAAAAATAAAAATACTTATGTTTGACAAAAATCCAAAGGGGTTAGTTCACAGAAATCTCCTAAAACGTTTAAAAATGAAAATGTTTATTTTTCAAAAAAACTGAAAGGGGGGGTAGTACACTGAAATCTCAAGGTTTTGGAAAATATCTTAAGCTTATGATTTTCTCAAGTTATTAACTTCCAATGTGTTCAAAAATGAAAATACTTATGTTTGAGAAAAATCCAAAGGAGTTAGTAAACAGAAATCCCCTAAAACGTTCAAAAATGAAAATGTTTATTTTTCAAAAAAACTGAAAGGGGGGTAGTACACAAAAATCTCAAGATTTTTGAAAATATCATAAGCTTATGATTTTCTCAAGTTATTAACTTCCAAAGTGTTCAAAAATGAAAATACTTATGTTTGACAAAAATCCAAAGGAGTTAGTAAACAGAAATCCCCTAAAACGTTCAAAAATGAAAATGTTTATTTTTCAAAAAAACTGAAAGGGGGTAGTACACAAAAATCTCAAGATTTTTGAAAATATCATAAGCTTATGATTTTCTCAAGTTATTAACCCCCAAAGTGTTCGAAAATGAAAATACTTATGTTTGACAAAAATCCAAAGGGGTTAGTTCACAGAACACACCTAAAACGTTTAAAAAAGGAAATGTTTATTTTTCAAAAAATTCGAAAGGGGGTAGTACAATGAAATCTCAAGGTTTTGGAAAATATCTTAAGCTTATGATTTTCTCAAGTTATTAACCCCCAAAGTGTTCAAAAATAAAAATACTTATGTTTGACAAAAATCCAAAGGGGTTAGTTCACAGAAATCTCCTAAAACGTTTAAAAATGAAAATGTTTATTTTTCAAAAAAACTGAAAGGGGGGGTAGTACACTGAAATCTCAAGGTTTTGGAAAATATCTTAAGCTTATGATTTTCTCAAGTTATTAACTTCCAAAGTGTTCAAAAATGAAAATACTTATGTTTGACAAAAATCCAAAGGAGTTAGTAAACAGAAATCCCCTAAAACGTTCAAAAATGAAAATGTTTATTTTTCAAAAAAATTGAAAGGGAGGTAGTACACAAAAATCTCAAGATTTTTGAAAATATCTTAAGCTTGTGATTTTCTCAAGTTATTAACTTCCAAAGTGTTCAAAAATGAAAATACTTATGTTTGACAAAAATCCAAAGGAGTTAGTAAACAGAAATCCCCTAAAACGTTCAAAAATGAAAATGTTTATTTTTCAAAAAAACTGAAAGGGGGGTAGTACACAAAAATCTCAAGATTTTTGAAAATATCATAAGCTTATGATTTTCTCAAGTTATTAACCCCCAAAGTGTTCGAAAATGAAAATACTTATGTTTGACAAAAATCCAAAGGGGTTAGTTCACAGAAAACTCCTAAAACGTTTAAAAAAGGAATTGTTTATTTTTCAAAAAATTCGAAAGGGGGTAGTACACTGAAATCTCAAGGTTTTGGAAAATATCTTAAGCTTATGATTTTCTCAAGTTATTAACTTCCAAAGTGTTCAAAAATGAAAATACTTATGTTTGACAAAAATCCAAAGGAGTTAGTAAACAGAAATCCCCTAAAACGTTCAAAAATGAAAATGTTTATTTTTCAAAAAAACTGAAAGGGGGGTAGTACACAAAAATCTCAAGATTTTAAAAAATATCATAAGCTTATAATTTTCTCAAGTTATCAACCCCAAAGTATTAGAAAATGAAAATACTTATGTTTGACAAAAATCCAAAGGTCAGTACACAAAAATCCCTAAAACGTTCAAAAATGAAAATGTTTATTTTTCAAAAACATCGGAAGGGGGTAGTACACTGAAATCTCAAGATTTTTGAAAATATCATAAGCATATGATTTTCTCAAGTTATCAACCCCTAAAGTGTTCGAAAATGAAAATACTTATGTTTGACAAAAATCCAAAGGGGTTAGTACACAAAAATCTCCTAAAACGTTTAAAAATGAAAATGTTTATTTTTCAAAAAAATCGAAAGGGTGTAGTACACTGAAATCTCAAGACTTTTGAAAATATCATAACCTGATGATTTTCTCAAGTAATTAACCCCCAATGTGTTCGAAAATGAAAATACTTATGTTTGACAAAAATCCAAAGGGGTTAGTACACAGAAGTCCCCCTAAAACGTTCAAAAATGAAAATGTTTATTTTTCAAAAACATCGGAAGGGGGTAGTACACTGAAATCTCAAGATTTTTGAAGCATATGATTTTCTCAAGTTATTAACCCCCAAAGTGTTCGAAAATGGAAATACTTATGTTTGACAAAAATGCAAAGGGGTTAGTACACAGAAATCTCCTAAAACGTTCAAAAATGAAAATATTTTTTTTTCAAAAACATCGAAAGGGGGTAGTACACAAAAATCTCAAGATTTTTGAAAATATCATAAGCTTATGATTTTCTCAAGTTATTAACCCCCAAAGTGTTCGAAAATGAAAATACTTATGTTTGACAAAAATCCAAAGGGGTTAGTTCACAGAAAACTCCTAAAACGTTTAAAAAAGGAAATGTTTATTTTTCAAAAAATTCGAAAGGGGGTAGTACACTGAAATCTCAAGGTTTTGGAAAATATCTTAAGCTTATGATTTTCTCAAGTTATTAACTTCCAAAGTGTTCAAAAATGAAAATACTTATGTTTGACAAAAATCCAAAGGAGTTAGTAAAAAGAAATCCCCTAAAACGTTCAAAAATGAAAATGTTTATTTTTCAAAAAAACTGAAAGGGGGGTAGTACACAAAAATCTCAAGATTTTTGAAAATATCTTAAGCTTGTGATTTTCTCAAGTTATTAACTTCCAAAGTGTTCAAAAATGAAAATACTTATGTTTGACAAAAATCCAAAGGAGTTAGTAAACAGAAATCCCCTAAAACGTTCAAAAATGAAAATGTTTATTTTTCAAAAAAACTGAAAGGGGGGTATAGTACACAAAAATCTCAAGATTTTTGAAAATATCATAAGCTTATGATTTTCTCAAGTTATTAACTTCCAAAGTGTTCAAAAATGAAAATACTTATGTTTGACAAAAATCCAAAGGAGTTAGTAAACAGAAATCCCCTAAAACGTTCAAAAATGAAAATGTTTATTTTTCAAAAAAACTGAAAGGGGGGGCAGTACACTGAAATCTCAAGGTTTTGGAAAATATCTTAAGCTTATGATTTTCTCAAGTTATTAACTTCCAAAGTGTTCAAAAATGAAAATACTTATGTTTGACAAAAATCCAAAGGAGTTAGTAAACAGAAATCCCCTAAAACGTTCAAAAATGAAAATGTTTATTTTTCAAAAAAACTGAAAGGGGGGTAGTACACAAAAATCTCAAGATTTTTGAAAATATCTTAAGCTTGTGATTTTCTCAAGTTATTAACTTCCAAAGTGTTCAAAAATGAAAATACTTATGTTTGACAAAAATCCAAAGGAGTTAGTAAACAGAAATCCCCTAAAACGTTCAAAAATGAAAATGTTTATTTTTCAAAAAAACTGAAAGGGGGGTAGTACACAAAAATCTCAAGATTTTTGAAAATATCATAAGCTTATGATTTTCTCAAGTTATTAACTTCCAAAGTGTTCAAAAATGAAAATACTTATGTTTGACAAAAATCCAAAGGAGTTAGTAAACAGAAATCCCCTAAAACGTTCAAAAATGAAAATGTTTATTTTTCAAAAAAACTGAAAGGGGGTAGTACACAAAAATCTCAAGATTTTTGAAAATATCATAAGCTTATGATTTTCTCAAGTTATTAACCCCCAAAGTGTTCGAAAATGAAAATACTTATGTTTGACAAAAATCCAAAGGGGTTAGTTCACAGAAAACACCTAAAACACCTAAAACGTTTAAAAAAGGAAATGTTTATTTTTCAAAAAATTCGAAAGGGGGTAGTACACTGAAATCTCAAGGTTTTGGAAAATATCTTAAGCTTATGATTTTCTCAAGTTATTATCCCCCAAAGTGTTCAAAAATAAAAATACTTATGTTTGACAAAAATCCAAAGGGGTTAGTTCACAAAAATCTCCTAAAACGTTTAAAAATGAAAATGTTTATTTTTCAAAAAAACTGAAAGGGGGGGGGGGGTAGGACACTGAAATCTCAAGGTTTTGGAAAATATCTTAAGCTTATGATTTTCTCAAGTTATTAACTTCCAAAGTGTTCAAAAATGAAAATACTTATGTTTGACAAAAATCCAAAGGAGTTAGTAAACAGAAATCCCCTAAAAGGTTCAAAAATGAAAATGTTTATTTTTCAAAAAAACTGAAAGGGGGGTAGTACACAAAAATCTCAAGATTTTTGAAAATATCTTAAGCTTGTGATTTTCTCAAGTTATTAACTTCCAAAGTGTTCAAAAATGAAAATACTTATGTTTGACAAAAATCCAAAGGAGTTAGTAAACAGAAATCCCCTAAAACGTTCAAAAATGAAAATGTTTATTTTTCAAAAAAACTGAAAGGGGGGTAGTACACAAAAATCTCAAGATTTTTGAAAATATCATAAGCTTATGATTTTCTCAAGTTATTAACTTCCAAAGTGTTCAAAAATGAAAATACTTATGTTTGACAAAAATCCAAAGGCGTTAGTAAACAGAAATCCCCTAAAACGTTCAAAAATGAAAATGTTTATTTTTCAAAAAAACTGAAAGGGGGTAGTACACAAAAATCTCAAGATTTTTGAAAATATCATAAGCTTATGATTTTCTCAAGTTATTAACCCCCAAAGTGTTCGAAAATGAAAATACTTATGTTTGACAAAAATCCAAAGGGGTTAGTTCACAGAAAACACCTAAAACACCTAAAACGTTTAAAAAAGGAAATGTTTATTTTTCAAAAAATTCGAAAGGGGGTAGTACACTGAAATCTCAAGGTTTTGGAAAATATCTTAAGCTTATGATTTTCTCAAGTTATTATCCCCCAAAGTGTTCAAAAATAAAAATACTTATGTTTGACAAAAATCCAAAGGGGTTAGTTCACAGAAATCTCCTAAAACGTTTAAAAATGAAAATGTTTATTTTTCAAAAAAACTGAAAGGGGGGGTGGTACACTGAAATCTCAATGTTTTGGAAAATATCTTAAGCTTATGATTTTCTCAAGTTATTAACTTCCAAAGTGTTCAAAAATGAAAATACTTATGTTTGACAAAAATCCAAAGGAGTTAGTAAACAGAAATCCCCTAAAACGTTCAAAAATGAAAATGTTTATTTTTCAAAAAAACTGAAAGGGGGGTAGTACACAAAAATCTCAAGATTTTAAAAAATATCATAAGCTTATAATTTTCTCAAGTTATCAACCCCCAAAGTATTAGAAAATGAAAATACTTATGTTTGACAAAAATCCAAAGGTCAGTACACAAAAATCCCTATAACGTTCAAAAATGAAAATGTTTATTTTTCAAAAACATCGGAAGGGGGTAGTACACTGAAATCTCAAGATTTTTGAAAATATCATAAGCATATGATTTTCTCAAGTTATCAACCCCTAAAGTGTTCGAAAATGAAAATACTTATGTTTGACAAAAATCCAAAGGGGTTAGTACACAAAAATCTCCTAAAACGTTTAAAAATGAAAATGTTTATTTTTCAAAAAAATCGAAAGGGTGTTGTAGTACACTGAAATCTCAAGACTTTTGAAAATATCATAACCTGATGATTTTCTCAAGTAATTAACCCCCAATGTGTTCGAAAATGAAAATACTTATGTTTGACAAAAATCCAAAGGGGTTAGTACACAGAAGTCCCCCTAAAACGTTCAAAAATGAAAATGTTTATTTTTCAAAAACATCGGAAGGGGGTAGTACACTGAAATCTCAAGATTTTTGAAGCATATGATTTTCTCAAGTTATTAACCCCCAAAGTGTTCGAAAATGGAAATACTTATGTTTGACAAAAATGCAAAGGGGTTAGTACACAGAAATCTCCTAAAACGTTCAAAAATGAAATTTTTTTTTTTTCAAAAACATCGAAAGGGGGTAGTACACTGAAATCTCTAGATTTTTGAAAATATCATAAACTTATGATTTTCTTAAGTTATTAACCCCCAAAGTGTTCGAAAATGAAAAAACTTATGTTTGACAAAAATCTAAAGGGGTTAGTACACAGAAATCTCCTAAAACGTTTAAAAATGAAAATGTTTAATTTTCAAAAAATTCGAAAGGGGGTAGTACACTGAAATCTCAAGGTTTTAGAAAATATCTTAAGATTATGATTTTCTCAAGTTATCAACCCCCAAAGTGTTCAAAAATGAAAATACTTATGTTTGACAAAAATCTAAAGGGGTTAGTACACAGAAATCTCCTAAAACGTTCAAAAATGAAAATGTTTATTTTTCAAAAAAACTGAAAGGGGGTAGTACACTGAAATCTCAAGATTTTTGAAAATATCATAACCTGATGATTTTCTCAAGTTATTAACCCCCAATTTGTTCGAAAATGAAAATACTTATGTTTGACAAAAATCCAAAGGGGTTAGTACACAGAAATCTCCTAAAACGTTCAAAAATGAAAATATTTATTTTTCAAAAACATCGAAAGGGGGTAGTACACTGAAATCTCTAGATTTTTGAAAATATCATAAGCTTATGATTTTCTCAAGTTATCAACCCCTAAAGTGTTCGAAAATTAAAATACTTATGTTTGACAAAAATCCAAAGGGGTTAGTTGATACGCTGCACTTTGTATAGCGTAACTAGGGATTATTACATTAGTTTAGGAGTATTATTATATGTGTTTCGAGCCATTGTTATGTTCTGAGATATTTATTAAGAATTGAAGATCAGAACCAAAGAATATTGAAGAGTTGAAGAAATCACCGACGGCGATCGCCATGGATCAGCGGCGATCGCGGTGGAGCAACAGAGAGGAGCCGAGAATATTTAATAAATCCGCGACCGCGGGTATTATGTTGGATTCCCCTTCGTGCGCGAGACGGGCCGTGGATTTGAAGCAAGCAGCTGGGCTAATTTAAAGGAAGCAAGCAGGTGAATTGGGCCGTGAAGAAGGAAGCAAGCTGCTGAGCAGATGGGGCCCACTGGAAGCAGCTGCAATTGGAAGCAAGCAGCTTAAATTACTTACCCGAGCACTTCAAGATTTATTTTCTTTTAGTTTGTTTGTTTGGTTTATTTTCCTTTTATTCCTTTTGTTTTATTTCTTTTCTTTTCCTTTTTCCTTATTTAGTTTTAGGATATTTATCTTTTACCATATATTTTTAGGGTTAGTCTCTATTTAAGAACCCTAGTATTATCATCTTATCATCATCTTTTCCATCAGACAATTTAGTTATGCAACCATGAGCAGGAACTAATCTCCATTGTTTTACATAGCAGTTGAAACCTTCAATTATTAAGTTGTGAGATTTCTAAACTCTTGTTCTTTTCCTATGGGTTTGTATTAATTCTCTTGTTCTTCATCTATTGATTTCTATTAGTTTTGCTAGCTTGATCACCTAGTTTGATTGATAGTTTTCTATTGCTAGACTAGGAATATACGGTGGAATTCCTTGTCATTGTAGCGCTCATATCTGCATGATCTGGTAGTTGATTGCTTTTATGAAAGAGAGTTGATTGCATGTTAATACTTGACGGTTGTAAGTTATTGCATGCATCCTTATGATTCCTGTGCCCTTTGCTGCTATTTCATCTAATCTTGAGAGGTTTCCCTGATTGTTGAATAGTAAGTATTATCAGGACCGGTTGGCCTGCTGATATATTAAAGATTGGAATAGGAACATTCCCTAGGATTGAATAGAACTTGAGATAAATCTATGATCAACTTGATTGACTGTTGTGTGGATACTTGCTAGGTGAAACCCCTTCTCATCATATTCTCACCCAAACTCCCTTTGTTTGATACTTGTTACTTTTGTGTTTCATACAATCAAAACCCCCCCTGGTTACTTGTTACTTGTTCACTAGTTGATATTTCACTTGACTGCATTGATTTGGTGTTTTGATTCCCTTGGGTTCGACCTCTACTTACTTCCTATACTCTAGTTAGTGTTTAGAGTTTATTTCTTTGATTTGGCACTACGACTTTAGCCTCATCAAATTTGGCGCCGTTGCCGGGGAATTGAAATTTTTCTGATTCTGTGTTAATTGCGAAATTATCAACTGTTTGGTGTGAACCTTTATGGTTCAGACCCGTGCTACTGATTCATCTCTTGTTTCCTTTGACCCAGAGATTGAAAGGACGTTCCTTCGGAACCAAAGAGCAGCTCTGAACCAAGATAACGAGATGGTTGATCGACATGGACCTCCATTGCCTACTATGAGGCAACTCACTGCCCCAGACTTAAACCAACAACCTTTGGCAGTGAGGTTTCCTGAGATTGAAGAAGGTGTGAACTTTGAATTAAAAGCTGGTTTAATTCATGAGCTACCACACTTCCATGGCTTAGCAGGAGAAGATCCCAACAAACACTTGGCTCAATTCCATGCCATATGTTCTAGTATGAAGCCAAGAGGTGTTACTGAGGAGCAGGTCATGCTGAGAGCTTTCAGATTTACTCTGAAAGACGCTGCAAATGATTGGCTTTATTATCAAGCTCCAGGGAGTATTGATACATGGGCTAAGATGAAAAAGGTCATTTTAGAGAAGTATTTTCCAGCTACAAAACTGAGCAGCTTGAAGAAGGAGATCACGAATATTCAACAACACTCAACTGAGAGTCTCTATGAATATTATGAGAGATTCAAGAAGCTTTGCTCAAGCTGCCCATTCCATAGTTATACTGACCAAGATCTCCTTATGTACTTATTTAGTGGCCTGATTGATGAGGATCGTCGAATGGTGAATGCATCCTGTGGAGGTAACTTTTTAAGATTGACTATACCTCAGGCTACTGAAATGTTTGAGGAATTAGCTGAGAGCTCAAGGCAGTTTGGTAGCAGGCAAAGAACACAGTCAGTAAGTTCACTTGATCCTACTAAAATTCAAAGTGATATGAATGAACTGAAAGATATGATGAAGTCTTTTATGCTGCAAAGTGGTGGTCAACAACTCCAAGAGCCGAATGCTGAGGTAAACGTCGTTGGTGGATGGCAACCAAGGCCAAGGTATGATTCTCATAATTTTAATTATCAGCAACCTAGACCTCAGAATTCCATGACTGTTGAAGATATGATCAAGTCCTTAGCTCAAACTGTGATGCAACAAAATGCTAAAACGGAATCGAGTATCCAAAATCTTGAAAATCAGTTAGGACAGATTGCTCAAGCTGTGAGTAAATTAGAGGCCAGGGAACCGGTAAGAAACCCGAGAGAGAACGTCAGTGCAGTGTTCTTGAGGAGCGGAAAAACTTTAAATGACTGTTTTGTGCCAAAACCGCGATCGCCAGATCTGAGTGGCGATCGCCATGAGATTACAGAGAGCAAAACAGGTTCTGCATCCCGACCGCGATCGCCATATAGTGATGGCGATCGCCATTCCATTCCAGAAGCTGAGGTCAAAAATCATCCGCGACCGCGATCGCCAGTTGTTGATGGCGATCGCCAGGAGACCCCTGAGTATATTGATAATTATGTTCGCCCGAATTTTCCACCTCTATCCTCTCAGAAGCCTGTTGCTCCCTTTCCTGAGGCATTGAAGGATACTCGAAGGCTGGAGAACGACAACGAAATCTTCGAAACCTTTAGTAGGTGTGAGGTAAACATTCCTTAACCCCCAATGTTTTCAAAATGAAAATACTTATGTTTGACAAAAATCCAAAGGGGTTAGTACACAAAAATCCCCTAAAATTTTCAAAAATGAATATATTTGTTTTTCAAAAAAAATCGAATAGGGGTTGTATACCGAAATCACAAGATTTTTCAATACATCACAAGCTTATGATTTTTTTAAGTGATTAACACCAAAGTTTTCAAAAATGAAAATACTTATGTTTGATAAAAATCCAAAGGAATTAGTACACAGAAATCCCCTAAAATGTTCAAAAATGAAAATATATATTTTAAAAAAAAATTGAAAGGGGGTAGTATACCGAAATCTCAAGATTTTTGAAAACATCACAAGCTTATAATTTTTCATGTGATTAACCCCCAAAGTATTCGAAAATGAAAATACTTATGTTTGACAAAAATCCAAAGGGGTTAGTACACAGAAATCTCCTAAAACGTTTAAAAATGAAAATGTTTATTTTTCAAAAAATTCGAAAGGGGGTAGTATACTGAAATCTCAAGGTTTTAGAAAATATCTTAAGCTTATGATTTTCTCAAGTTAATAACTTCCAAAGTGTTCTAAAATGAAAATACTTAAGTTTGACAAAAATCCAAAGGAGTTAGTACACAGAAATCCCCTAAAACGTTCAAAAATGAAAATGTTTATTTTTCAAAAAAACTGAAAGGGGGTAGTACACTGAAATATCAAGATAATTGAAAATATCATAAGCTTATGATTTTCTCTAGTTATTAACCCCCAAAGTGTTCGGAAATGAAAATACTTATGTTTGACAAAAATCCAAAGGGGTTAGTACACAGAAGTCCCCTAAAACGTTCAAAAATGAAAATGTTTATTTTTCAAAAACATCGCAAGGGGGTGTACACTGAAATCTCAAGATTTTTGAAAATATCATATGCTTATGATTTTCTCAAGTTATCAACCCCCAAAGTGTTCGAAAATGAAAATACTTATGTTTGACAAAAATCCAAAGGGGTTAGTACACAGAGGTCCCCTAAAACGTTCAAAAATGAAAATGTTTATTTTTGAAAAATATCGAAAGGGGGTAGTAAACTGAAATCTCAAAATTTTTGAAAATATCATAAGCTTATGATTTTCTCTAGTTATTAACCCCCAAAGTGATCGAAAAAGAAAATACTTATGTTTGAAAAAAATCTAAAGGGGTTAGAACACAAAAGTCCCCTAAAACGTTCAAAAATGAAAATGTTTATTTTTGAAAAAAATCGAAAGGGGGTAAAACACCGAAATCTCAAGATTTTTGAAAACATCATAAACTTATAATTTTTTCATGTTATTAACCCTCAAAGTGTTCAAAAATGAAAATACTTATGTTTGACAAAAATCCAAAGGGGTTAGTACACAAAAATCCCCTAACATGTTCAATAATGAAAATATTTGGTTTTCAAAAAAATCGAAATGGGGTAGTATACCGAAATCTCAAGATTTTTGAAAACATCACAAGCTTATGATTTTTTTATGTGATTAACCCCCAAAGTTTTCAAAAATGAAAATACTTATTTTTGACAAAAATCCAAAGGGGTTAGTACACAAAAATCCCCTAAAATGTTCAAAAATGAAAATATTTATTTTTCAAAAACATCGAAAGGGGGCAGTACACTGAAATCTCAAGATTTTTGAAAATATCATAAGCATATGATTTTCTCAAGTTATCAACCCCCAAAGTGTTCGAAAATGAAAATACTTATGTTTGACAAAAATCCAAAGGGGTTAGTACACAGAAATCTCCAAAAACGTTCAAAAATGAAAATATTTATTTTTCAAAAAAATCGAAAGGGGGTAGTATAACGAAATCTCAAGATTTTTGAAAACATCATAACCTTATAATTTTTTCATGTCATTAACCCCCAAAGTGTTCAAAAATGAAAATACATATGTTTGACAAAAATCCAAAGGGGTTAGTACACAGAATTCCCCTAAAATATTCAGAAATGAAAATATTTGTTTTTCAAAAATATCGAAAGGGGGTAGTATTGAGATTTTGGAAAAAATCATAAGCTTATGAATTTTTCATGTTATTAACCCTCAGAGTGTTTAAAAATGAAAATACTTATTTTTGACAAAAATCCAAAGGGGTTAGTACACAAAAATCCCCTAAAATGTTCAAAAATGAAAATATTTATTTTTCAAAAACATCGAAAGGGGTAGTGTACCGAAATCTCAAGATTTTTGAAAACATCACAAGCTTATAATTTTTTCATGTGATTAACCCCCAAAGTGTTCAAAAATGAAAATACTTATGTTTGGCAAAAATCCAAAAGGGTTAGTACACAGAAATCCCCAAAAATGTTCAAAAATGAAAATATTTGTTTTTCAAAAAAATCGAAAGGGGGTAGTATAACGAAATCTCAAGATTTTTGAAAACATCATAACCTTATAATTTTTTCATGTCATTAACCCCCAAAGTGTTCAAAAATGAAAATACATATGTTTGACAAAAATCCAAAGGGGTTAGTACACAGAATTCCCCTAAAATATTCAGAAATGAAAATATTTGTTTTTCAAAAATATCGAAAGGGGGTAGTATTGAGATTTTGGAAAAAATCATAAGCTTATGAATTTTTCATGTTATTAACCCTCAGAGTGTTTAAAAATGAAAATACTTATTTTTGACAAAAATCTAAAGGGGTTAGTACACAAAAATCCCCTAAAATGGTCAAAAATGAAAATATTTGTTTTTCAAAAATATCGAAAGGGGGTAGTATACCGAAATCTCAAGATTTTGTAAAAAATCATAAGCTTATGAATTTGTCATGTTATTAACCCTCTGAGTGTTCAAAAATAAAAATACTTATGTTTGACAAAAATCCAAAGGAGTTAGTACACAAAAATCCCCTAAAATGTTCAATAATGAAAATATTTGGTTTTCAAAAAAATCGAAATGGGGTAGTGTACCGAAATCTCAAGATTTTTTAAAACATCACAAGCTTATGATTTTTTTATGTGATTAACCCCCAATGTTTTCAAAAATGACAATACTTATGTTTGACAAAAATCCAAAGGGGTTAGTACACAAAAATTCCCTAAAATGTTCAATAATGAAAATATTTGGTTTTCAAAAAAATCGAAATGGGGTTGTATACCGAATTCACAAGATTTTTCAAAACATCACAAGCTTATGATTTTTTTATGTGATTAACACCAAAGTTTTCAAAAATGAAAATACTTATGTTTGATAAAAAATCCAAAGGAATTAGTACACAGAATTCCCCTAAAATGTTCAAAAATGAAAATATATATTTTAAAAAAAAATCGAAAGGGGGTAGTATACCAAAATCTCAAGATTTATGAAAACATCACAAGCTTATAATTTGTTCATGTGATTAACCCCCAAAGTGTTCAAAAATTAAAATACTTATGTTTGACAAAAATCCAAAGGGGTATTACACAAAAATATCCCAAAAAATGTTCAAAAATGAAAATATTTGTTTATCAAAAAAATAGAAAGGGGGGTAGTATACAGAAATCTAAAGATTTTTGAAAACATCACAAGCTTATGATATTTTTATGTGATTAACCCCCAAAGTTTTCAAAAATGAAAATACTAATGTTTGACAAAAATCCAATGGGGTTAGTACACAAAAATCCCCTAAAATGTTCAAAAATGAAAATATTTGTTTTTCAAAAAAATCGAAAGGGGGTAGTAGACCGAAATCTCAAGATTTTTGAAAAAATCATAAGTTTATGATTTTTTCATTTTATTAGCCCCCAAAGTGTTCGAAAATTAAAATACTTATGTTTGATAAAAATCCAAAGGGGTTAGTACACAGAAATCCCCTAAAATGTTCAAAAATAAAAATATTTGTTTTTCAAAAAAAATCGAAAGGGAGTAGTATAGCGAAATATCAAGATTTTTGAAAACATCATAAACTTATAATTTTTTCATTTTATTAACCCTCAAAGTGTTCAAAAATGAAAATACTATTGTTTGACTTAAATCCAAAGGGGCTAGTACACAAAAATCCCCTAAAATGTTCAAAAATGAAAATATTTGTTTTTCAAAAAAATCGAAAGGGGGTATTATACCGAAATCTCAAGATTTTTGAAATAATCATAAGCTTATAATTTTTTCATGTTACTAACCCCAAAGTGTTCAAAAATAAAAATACTTATGTTTGACAAAAATCCAAAGGGGTTAGTACAAAGAAATACCCTAAAATGTTCAAAATTTAAAATATTTGTTTTTCAAAAAAATTGAAAGGGAGTAGTATACCGAAATCTCATGATTTTTGAAAACATCACAAGCTTATAATTTTTTCTTGTGATTAACCCCCAAAGTGCTCAAAAATGAAAATACTTATGTTTTTCAAAAATCCAAAGGGGTTAGTACACAGAAATCCCCAAAAATGTTCAAAAATGAAAATATTTGTTTTTCAAACAAATCGAAAGGGGGTAGTATACCGGAATCTCAATATTTTTGAAAACATCATAAACTTATGATTTTTTTCGTGTTATTAATTCTCAAAGTGTTCAAAAATGAAAATACTTATGTTTGACAAAAATCCAAAGGGGTTAGTACATAGAAATCCCCTAAAATGTTCAAAAATGAAAATATTTGTTTTTCAACAAAAAATCGAAAGGGGTTCGTATACTGAAATCTCAAGATTTTTGAAAACATCACAAGCTTATGATTTTTTTTATGTGATTAACCCCCAAAGTTTTAAAAAATGAAAATACTTATGTTTGACAAAAATTCAAAGGGGTTAGTACACAGAAATCCCCTAAAATGTTCAAAAATGAAAATATTTGTTTTTCAAAAAAATCGAAAGGGGGTAGAACACTGAAATCTCAAGATTTTTGAAAACATCATAAACTTATAATTTTTTCATGTTATTAACACTCAGAGTGTTCAAAAATTAAAATAATTATGTTTGACAAAAATCAAAAGGGGTTAATACACAGAAATCCCCTAAAATGTTCAAAATGAAAATATTTGTTTTTCAAAAAAATCGAAAGGGGGTAGTATACTGAAATCTCAAGATTTTTGAAAACATCATAAGCTTATAATATTTTCATGTGATTAACCCCCAAAGTGTTCAAAAATTAAAATACTTATGTTTGACAAAAATCCAAGGGGCTTAATACAGAAATCCTCTAAGATGTTCAAAAATGAAAATATTTGTTTTTCAAAAAAATCAAAAGGGCGTGGAACACCAAAATTATAATATTTTTGAATAAATCATAAGCTAATAATTTTTTCATGTTACTAACCCCCAAAGTGTTCAAAAATGAAAATATTTATGTTTGACAAAAATCCAAAGGAGTTAGTACACAAAAATCCCCTAAAATGTTCAAAAATGAAAATATTTGTTTTTCAAAAAAAATCAAAAGGGGGTAGAACACCGAAATCATAAGATTTTTGAAAAGATCATAAGGTTATGATTTTTTTATGTGATTAACCCCCCAAAGTTTTCAAAAATGAAAATACTTATGTTTGACAAAAATGCAAAGGGGGTAGTACACAGAAATCCCCAAAAATGTTCAAAAATGAAAATATTTGTTTTTCAAAAAAATCGAAAAGGGGTTGTATACCGAAATCTCAAGATTTTTGAAAACATCATAAGCTTATAATGTTTTCATGTGATTCACCCCCAAAGTGTTTAAAAATGAAAAAGCTTATGTTTGACAAAAATCCAAAAGGTTGGTACACAGAAATCCTCTAAGATGTTCAAAAATGAAAATATTTGTTTTGCAAAAAAATCAAAGGGGGGTAGAACACCGAAATCTCAAGATTTTTGAAAACATCGGAAACTTATAATTTTTTCATGTTATTATCCCTCAGGGTGTTCAAAAATGAAAATACTTATGTTTGACAAAAATCCAAAGGGGTTAGTACACAAAAATCCCCTAAAATTTTCCAAAATGAAAATATTTGTTTTTCAAAAAAATCGAAAGGGGGTAGTATATTAAAATCTCAAGGTTTTTGGAAAACATCATAAGCTTATAATGTTTTCATGATTAACCCTCAAAGTGTTCAAAAATGAAAATACTTATGTTTGACAAAAATCTAAAGATGTTAGTACTCAGAAATCCCCAAAAATGTTCAAAAATAAAAAATAAAAAATCGAAAGGGGTAGTTGCACTTTTTCGTACCAGAAAAGGTTAGTGGTTAGGATGCTTCCATATAACCTACAGGTCATGCGGAGACATAATAGGCGGTTTGAACAATCTATATGAGCTCTTAAGACACCATGCAAAGTCAACATTTGATGCTAATCCACAAATGCATAAAATTGTGGTAAGAGACTATCAATGTGAGAATCTGAAGTACAAGCGTCTTCCCTCGTCCATATTTGTTTCAAATTATATATATGACAATAAGACTTATTCCTAAAATTTTAGGAGTTTTCGTCGTGGAACACTGTAATATTCAAATTTGGTAAAAAAAAAACGTGTGTTAGCCTTCAAAGTTGGATAAGTTGACTTTTTTGGAGCCGAAAAGGTTAGTTGTTAAAATATTTCCATATAACTTACGAGTCCCTTTAAAGGCATATTAGACGGTTCTTCTAATGACATAATGTTAGTTATTTTTCTAACCTAACCGATCACTTTGTTCAGGAGAGCAACTTAAGCTAGCAAAATAAGCAATAATGTTGAAATCCAACATTTTTTACTAGCTTACTAGCCTATTTCCCGCGCCATACGCGGATTTATATAACTCGATATGGTTAATAAATAATATTATGTATTGTATATAGTTTTATATGAAAATTAGTTGATAGCTTGAAATGATATTGATACATGATTAAGTTTTAAAATTTTAAATATAATAAATAACGAATACGAATGAGTTTTTATACAAAAAAAAACTTATTTGATCAAATTATCATATGTTAATTTTTAATAAATTGATTTCAACATATATAAAACTATGTAATTTAAAGCACTATCATAACACAAAAATATAATATTTTCCCTTATTTATGAAGAAAGGAATCTTTTTGTGATATGTCATATCATAAAAATAAAATTATGAATTTTTAAAATAACATAATAGATATTAGTAGGTTAAAATCTAAAAAGATTAACACATAAAAATCTTTTTGTAATCTGAAAGATCATAAGCAATCTTTTTTGTGATATTTTTTACATGATTTTCCAAATTTAATCAATTTTTTAAAGAAAATTACAATAAATAAAAAAAATTGTCACCAATGGAATTGCGACAAGTGGGTGACCTAAATGAAAAGTATGCCACGTGGCATAGCTAAGGTGGAGAAAGATGATTTCTGATGAGGCTAAAGTCGTAGTGCCAAATCAAAGAAATAAACTTTAAACACTAACTAGAGTATAGCAAGTAAGTAGAGATCGAACCCAAGGGAATCAAAACACCAAATCAATGCAGTCAAGTGAAATATCAACTAGTGAACAAGTAATAAGTAACCAGGGGGGTTTTGATTGTATGAAACACAAAAGTAACAAGTATTAAACAAAGGGAGTTTGGGTGAGAATATGATGAGAAGGGGTTTCACCTAGCAAGTATCCACACAACAGTCAATCAAGTTGATCATAGATTTATCTCAAGTTCTATTCAATCCTAGGGAATGTTCCTATTCCAATCTTTAATATATTAGCAGGTCAACCGGTCCTGATAATACTTACTATTCAACAATCAGGGAAACCTCTCAAGATTAGATGAAATAGCAGCAAAGGGCACAGGAATTATAAGGATGCATGCAATAACTTACAACCGTCAAGTATTAACATGCAATCAATTCTCTTTCATAAAAGCAATCAACTACCAGATCATGCAGATATGAATGCTACAATGACAAGGAATTCCACCGTATATTCCTAGTCTAGCAATAGAAAACTATCAATCAAACTAGGTGATCAAGCTAGCAAAACTAATAGAAATCAATAGATGAAGAACAAGAGAATTAATACAAACCCATAGGAAAAGAACAAGAGTTTAGAAATCTCACAACTTAATAACTGAAGGTTTCAACCGCTAAGTAAAACAATGGAGATTAGTTCTTGCTCATGGTTGCAGAACTAAATTGTCTGATGGAAAAGATGATAATAGAAAGAAAGAAACTAGGGTTCTTAAATAGAGACTAACCCTAGAAATATATGGTAAAAGAAATATCCTAAAACTAATTAAGGAAAATAAGGAAAGAGAAATAAAGAAATAAGGAAATAAAACAAACAATTCGGTGAAACTTGCTTCCTAATCCACGTACTGCTCTTCCACTTGGGCCCACCTTGCTTCTGATCCACGTACGGCCCACCAGTTGCATCGGTGCAATACCCGCGATCGCCACCATATCACCCGCGATCGCGATCGCTGATTTCTTCTCGAATGGCTTCTGTTGAATGATGGCGATCGCCTGGATGGTAGTGGCGATCGCGGTTGGCGTCGCAAAAGCTTCTTCATTCTTCAAGTCTTCAATCTTCTTTGGTTCTGATCTTCATTTCTTCACTTCTTAATAAATATCTCAGAACATAATAATGACTCGAAACACATATGATAATACTCCTAAACTAATGTAATAATCCCTAGTTACGCTATACAAAGTGCAGCGTATCAATTTGCTTTAGTAATTATATAGAGATTTGGTAGCTTAATATACTCTCTCGAACAAACCCTACGTCCCTTATTCATACATAGAAACATTCATACATTGGCTAGTGGTTAGCATTATTATTTTTAAGGGATTAATTATCATGTTTTCGTAATGTGAATATTTTACACGTTTAATATTAAGATATATTGTCTTGCTCTACTAATAGAGTAATCCTCCATCCGTCTCAATTTGTTTGTCCCATTTCATTTTTAAAGACGTCAATTTTGCATCGTCAATATCTCTAACTACATGTTATTAAAAATTATGTTATTATAGTATTCATTAAGACGAATTAAACAATACTCTATAAGACTGTTTTTTCTAACTACATGTTATTAAAAATTATGTTATTATAGTATTCATTAAGACGAATTAAACAATACTCTATAGGACTGTTTTTTCTTTTAAATCAATAAAAAAATCGAGTATCATGTTGACATGTGAATAGGGTAAGATATAAAAATGGGACAATCCTAATGGGACGGAGAGAGTAATAAGTAATCACAAACATCCCCCAATCATATTCATAATCCTCAATTAGAGAAAACAAATCGGGGTTATGAGACAGCCGAAGCCGTTAATACGAAACTAACAACACAGTAATATAAAAAAACAAAGAAGGAAATCTGAAGGTGAAAACAAAGCCGTTAAGACGGCTTCCTAAAGCTGAGAAAACACAATGTAGAAGAAGCTGAGGGAACTTTACATATCCCATACATTGTTAGCAACAGAAGATGGGAAGAAAGCCATTTCTAACTAATTAATTGAACAACACAAGCTGCTGGTGCTGCATCCAACAGCACCCAGCTACATGCAGTACCAGCCATAATGAATGCTCTCTACTTGTTGGTTTCATCAGCCCCTTTCCCATAAGACTGATCTTTATCCCCGCCAATAGAGCTTCCACCAACATCGACCTCACCACCACTCTGCCTGTTCTGACCACCGCCACCTCCTCCTAAAGAAGCTTCAGAGTGCATTTGGTGCATTCCGTTACCGGGCCCACCTCCTCCAGGCCGTATACTCATATGTCCTTGCATCGCTTGTTGGTGCATTTGCTGTTGTTGTTGCTGTTGTTGCTGCTGTTGTTGTTGATGAAGCTGATGTGGGCTACCAAACTGCATCTGCATCTTGGGAGAGAACCCTGGAGGTTGTTGACCAAGTCCACCTCCCTGACCCTGAGGATGCATATAATATGCTCCCTGTTGCATTCCCGGGTGCGGTGATACAGCACCTGCTCCTGCTGCCATCTGCAAGCAATGAAACGTTTGACTCTTCACCAAGCTTTATATCAGTATCACTTTCAAGTCTAGATGCAGAAAATAAATACCTGGGTGGGCATTGCAGGCATCTGTGGTTGTGCATCAGCAATTGCAGCAAGATACATTAGGTTCTTCTGAAGCTGAGCTTGGTACCTACGGTATGTCACATTTCAGATTTATTTATCAGGAATTATCATCATACATTGTTAAAGCTCCCAAAAAAAAAATCCCAAACAGGCTAAATGAATTGTTGCCCTCAGTTTTTTTAATACAGAGTATTAATAAACTTTCTCCTCATGTCACTCACTTCATTAAATTTTTTCCTCTTCGTGCCTACCTTCACAATATAATCACTCTCAAACATAACACACAGTGATCTACTTCTCAGCATTTGAAGCAAAAGTGCCCCAAGTTTCAAGATATCAAATTTACTCCTTTAAGTGGGACTTTGTTGTGCTGTCTATCCATATTACTCAAATTTTTAATACTAGTATAGTCTAACATCAATAAATCCTAAGTTTTAAGATGATAATTGATAAAGACTCAGGCTTTACATGGACGATAAACAAACCACTGGGCGCATTCAGCAAGTTTTCCGAGATTCAGTAAGTTTTAAGATGATAAAGACTCAAGCTACACATCAATAAATCCTAAGTTTTTAATCCTAGCTAATACGAACAAAATGAAGTGATCACTTACTGGGCGCATTCAGCAAGTTTCCCGAGATTTTGATTGTCCAAAATAGCCAGTATTAACTTTTTGTTCTCATCTAGGTACTGCATTTAAACAATGAGAGTTTGGTAAGTTTGAGAAAAAAGAAATTAAAAACTTCCAAAAGACGGCACACTTTTATAACCAATTATTAACAAATGCATAGCACTAGATGACGTAAAGAAAATTACAGACCATGGGAGCCTACAACAACAAAAACAGATTAAGATATACTAGAAACAAGCTCTAGCATTTATTGGGAAAAACAGATGACATGATTCACATATATTCTGCATCCCCACAAATTCATATGTCAATATAATTTACCTCAAAAAAGGAATTTACTTGAGAACTAAAAACTCTCAAGGATCAAACTACTGAATGCTTTGTAGCTGACAAAGGATTCACACTCTATGACAAGTTCCAAAGGTTGCTAGAATAGTAAACAGAAACATATCATTAAAGGCTACTGACTCAAAATCACATATCAGCAGCATTAAACTACCTACAATATAAAATTGCACAGAAACAGCAAAATTGAATTGCATAACACAAATAAGCATGTCTGCAACCGTGCAGTACATATATCCATCTCAAGACCTCATCTTTATTGCTATCTGATAATAATTTGGCCACCAAAATCACACACCTTCCCAACAATTAGAAACAGAATTATCCCGTATAAAAATCAGTTTTCACAATTTATCTGTTCCTGTTGAAAAAAATCTGTTTTAGGACAATTAATTTAGCAAATTGAAGTAGAGACAAAAACATAATCTTTCTTAAGAATAGATTAAACAAACACGGACGAACAAGAAAATTAAGCAGTGGAGATGCCGGGATAAATAGAGTACCTTTTGAATCTGTTCGGTTGTGATGTTGGTAGGAGGGAAGGAAGACATAACAGGCATTACAGAAGGTTGTTGCTGCATTTTGCCCCTTGTAAATCGAAACCCTAACCCTAATCACAGAAAAGGGGTTATAAGGCAGTGATAAAGATACAAGTTTGAAAGGAGAAGATAGAGAGAAGTTGAAGGCTTATTAATTTACCAGAGAGAGAGAGAAGTGCGGTGGAAGATGGAAATGGAAGCGGAGAAGTCGCCGGGTCTCTCGAAGTTTTATTAAGCAAATGGCGTTTTCAGGTAGCCGACATATGAGACGAAATTTGTCGGGGGTTTATCATTTCAAAAAAACCTATCCACCAAAAAAAGTCTTACTAGAGTATTTTTATTTTATTTTTCCGAATGAAAACATTAACAACATCTTTGACCATTTTATGACCTCTCTTAGCTCTCCATGACCTCTCTAATCATTTTAAATTTGATAACACTAGCCTGGTTCCCGCGTCATGTGCGGGTTTATATAACTCGATATAGTTAATGAGTAGTACGAAGTATTATGTAGTATATAATTTTATATGAAAATAAGTTGATATCTTAAATGATATTGATATATAATTAAGTTTTAAATTTTTTAAATATAATAAACAATGAATATTAATGAATTTTTATACCAAAAATCTTATTTGATCAAATTATCATAGGTTAATTTTTAACAAATTTAAATAAATTAATTTCAACATATATAAAACTATATAACTTAAAACACTACCATAACACAAAAATATAATCTTTTCTCTTACTTATTAAGAAATTAATTTTTTTGTGATATATGTCATATCATAAAAATATAATTATAAATTTATAAAATAACATAATAGGATATTGGAAAGTCAACGTCTAAAAAATTAATACATAAAAATCTTTTTGTAATTTGAAAGATCTTAAGCAATCTTTTTGTGATATTTTTACACATGATTTTTCAAATATAATCATTTTTTAAGAAAATTACAATAAATAGTAAAAATCGTGACCAATAAAATGGCACCAAGTGGATGGCCTGAACGAGGAATATGCCACGTGACATAACTAGAATTGAAAGAATGTGATTTGATTTAGTAGTTATATATATAGATTATTTCAAGTACTAAACTAACCAATACTCTCTCTCTTCTTTTACAATAATGAAAAATAATTAACAAACCCCATAAATCTTAAGTTATTTTTTTCCTAGCTCAATATCAGTATGCTTAATATGTCATGTTTTAATTTTTTTTTTAGTTGAAAATTTCAAAGTATGAGATTAGTTATACAACGGTTTTTTGTCATAGTAAACTTATTAATTTTCTTAAATTTATAATTTTTTACTCACTTAAATAATTGGATTTAGACTTTGTTGCAAAATCTTTATCTCGTGTAATATTTTGGGTGTTGAGTTCGATTTATAATGGAATCGTGTGTGAATACATTTATGTTAAAAGAGATTTATTATATTACGTGTTAACACTATAGTATCTAATCCGGATGTAAAATGAAGGCTAAATCAAATCAAAAGATTATAATCAGAAGTTTAGAACAGAAATTAAAATAATACTATTTTCAGTATTATATTCTGTATTTAATTATTTGTAATAATGGGCAGAAATTTTATAAAAACTACACTAAAAAAAGGTCAAAATATGGGAAAGGAAAAATATATACTGTACAATGGAATAGTGGAATGGATAAAGGGTGGGGATATGAAACGCAAAATCCAGTGCTTTGTCTCCCAACACCAGAAAAGAGAAAAGAGAAGAGAGAGTGAGCCTCCTCAGATTCCTGCGAGCCCTTTTGTGCACTTGTTTATCTACTTGAATAATAAAATTGAACACAAAAATAAGAAAACCAACCCTGGCTTCCTTCAACTTGAAACGCCTGTTCCAATCCCGAAGTAGAAAGTCGCCGCCGGCGACTCCCCTCTTACCACCACCCCGGATCGGGATCGGGATCGGGATCGGCCGGTTACCCATCTCCAACATGGATGTCAACCCTTTCAAGTACTGCTCCTGTCTCAAATACTTTGGATATTTGATGATTTTGATTGTTCTTGCTATCATTGCTTTGTCCTACTATGCTGTTGTTCTTCTTACTTGGGGTCCTCACTTGCTCGCCGGCCATCTCAACGCCCTTGCTGCTTTTATCATTCTTGCCCTCTTCCATATTCTGGTGGGTTCTGCTTCTCTTCTCCACCTTCCTATTTTTAATTGATTGATTTCAAGATAATGTACTGGTGTATCTTTAGGTCATTGAACTTTGTGAGATTTGGAGCTTCACTTACCTGTTGGATCTCCTTAAATTAGCATAGTAAGGGTTTTAGGTTGGATCATCAACTTGAAGAGTTAGAATTATGTTCACCGAGGAAAAAAGCACTTGGGCACTACACATTTTAGGATAAGATAATCTAGATGTTGTGTACTATGACAGATATCAACTGCTATATATCATCAAATTTTTGAAAAGTTTTCACCTTCTCTTTGCTCAAAGGAACGGGATACATATGTTTCTATGTTTTGATAGTTATTAAAGATGAATACTTTTTATCTCCTTAGTTCTTCTAATCTTCCATAGACTACCTATTTTTTCAGCTTATACTGTTAACATGGAGCTACATTATGGTAGTCATTCAAGATCCCGGTTCTGTTCCAGAAAATTGGAGGCCAATGTTAGGGGAGAATCTAGAAGAAGGTACCTCTAATGCACATCCAAATTTGGTGGCTCCTGAATCTTCAACCTCTGCTATGTCTGTGCCAGATGAAACAGAAACAAGATCTGCTGTTCGCTTTTGTGTTCGATGCCAGAATGTCAAGCCACCACGCTGCCACCATTGTTCAGTTTGTAAGTTATTGATGAAATGCTATTTTATAGTAGTATGACTTATCTTTTCATACTAGGATCCAGTACCTAAATCATTATTATTTGAGAACATGTATATGTATTTTTTTTTTCTTTTTATGGATGTTGATATATATATTTTCTAAAAATTTCTAAAAAAATGGAGTTTGGAATACTGTCCCACTGATTAGGAGTATAAGATTGCAACTCCTAGACAGTTCAACTTGGAATTGTTATTTCACCACCCAATTGTGTTTGATTATCTTTTGTAGGTCAAAAATGTATTCTGAAAATGGATCACCATTGTGTATGGGTTGTTAACTGTGTTGGTGTACGTAACTACAAGTATTTTCTTCTTTTCTTGGTAAGCTGCTCTCTTTTTCTTTTCTTTTTTCTAGTCTTAGGCAGTATAAATTGTGTTCTTTCATTGAAGAACTTGAGATAATACTTGTATGCTTTGGTTGGAATTGAACTTATTTAAAGAAGACATAAACATTGTGCTGTGGGCCTGTGGCATTATGCACACATTTTTGGATGGTAATAACAAGATTTGAAATCCACTAACTCTCAAATTGTAATTGTGTGTGCAGTTCTATACATTTTTGGAGACAGTTTTGGATGCTCTAGTGTTGCTTCCCCAAGTGGTTAAATCATTTAAACAAGCTGTTGACAGTTCAGGTTCTGCCGGCAGTATTGCTATCACATTTTTGGCTTTTGGTAGATCCTCTTGTTTTTCACAGCCTTATCTTCAAAACTAAAACTAGCTTTCAAATCCTACTACTTTTGGTGTCGCTTACAGTTGTGTACCTTCACGCAGTTTTAAATTTGGCCTTCTCACTTAGTCTCCTTTGCTTTGTGGTAATGCACATATCCCTGTTGTTAAGCAACACCACGACTATAGAGGTACAACATTCCTAGTGCAGTATTCTTCCTCCATCTAATCATGTTGCATCCAGAATTGTGTTTTTTTCATTTTTACAGTCATAGTTTGCTACTCATATTCTTGACATAGTAGTTATTATTCTGCAAACCTATTGAGCTGGTATTATCTTGCAGGTTTATGAGAAAAGGAAGGCGGTGAGGTGGAAGTACGACTTGGGTCGGAAGAAGAACTTTGAACAGGTAAAACATGATCCTTGTTAAGATGCCTTGATGAATTGGTTTCACCTGTTTAAAATACCTTTGTTTGTCTCATGATCTCGTGCTTTCTTACAAAACTTGCTTTTTAAGCTCACACGTCTTCTTTGAAGGTGTTTGGCACCAAAAAGGCACTATGGTTCTTCCCCATGTACTCAAAGGAGGACCTAGACAACCTACCCGCATTACAAGGTCTCAACTTCCCGTTAAGAGAAGATGCAGAGCCTTAACAACCCTCTATAATCAAAATTGCTGATCCATTCAGACAGCCTGATGCCGGCACTAACAGAACAATACCCTTACTCTTCTGTTTGTTTGTAGATATTTTTTCTGAGGAAGATCTTTTAAATAGTGGTTTGTTTATTTCATTGGTTTGGACGTTTGTAATCAAATTCACTGCAAAATCAAAGGATACTTGGATTGGTGCAATGAGAAAGGGTTGTACAAATGGCGGGTTCAGACTGAATTATGGTAGGCTAGCAGTGGGAGATTCTGGACCTTACTTTATTCCCTTGGCACAAGTTACAAGTAGGGTGTTAAATTCCCATATCTACATCCACTCTTGCAGCTTCTGTTCTGTAATCTGTATGTGTCTCTTTCTGCAAGTGGTGGCTACGAAGATAGATTTGACTTGCATAGCACAAGTTCAAACTAGGGAAGGCTTAGTCATGTCTCAATCAAGCCTGTTGTTGTTGTGAATTGTGATCATTACAAAAAACAAACTAATTCATTCATTAAAATGTAGTGTAGTACGGAGTATAATACATATTGACTGCCATTTGATCAACCGGGGGTCGAGTTCACACGCGTGGCTTGTCGTGATCTTCTTGTGTAGTAGGGCAGCAGAGGTCAGAGACAATGGAGGAAAAGCATATGAATAGAGGGGTTGAAAACAGAATGAGACCAGCAGGAACCATCCATAGCTGAGTATTGCTAGAATGGTGCTTCATCGCCCAAAATACCAATATTGCCCCTCCTCCCAAGCTAATCAAGAACGAGAATACACAACCCAACCATGATCTCAACTTCTTCTCATTCTCTTTTACTTCTCCTCTGTATATATCCATAAAAGCCCTTGCAACTGGACCTGTAATTCCCAAATCAAGCAATAAGAGCAAAGAACAAACGTATACCAATGATTAGGGGAAAAAAACAAAGATCAAACATACCTGTGTCCGTGTCACTGTGTGTGTGTGTGTATTCAAGTGATGAATGTAAGCACTTGGGTAAGATTAAAGCCTGTTATTTTGATTTATGCATGAATGTTTCTGTAAAAAAGAGAGGGTTGGCGGTAAGGTAAATAAAACAAGTGAGTGTATGAAGAAGATGTCTCCTTTTAGTGCAATGGCTGCTCTCTGCATATGCTAATGCTTATTGCTTATCATATGAACTTGTATAGGAGGTGGGCTCGGCTCTCTCTCTCTCCTTCTGTAAGACTTTGACTTTGTGTTTTCTGGAAGAAGCTGAATATAAGACTCAAGTAAGCAAATTCTGAATTGAGTTTCAAAACAGATGTTACTTTCTTAGATTATTGTATCTATATTTTGGGCAAAAGATCAAATGAGAAATTAATGTTACCATGAGAAATGAGAAGTAATCTTAGCAAGGGATTGACTTTGACCAGATGTTGACCGTCCGTTGACCAACGCTAACCACCCGTTGACTTTTTTATTTTTTTATTTTTTATTTTTTTTAGGCCAAAAAAAAATATTTTTTTGGTCAGATTTGGTACTTACAAAATCAAGTGCTTCAAAATGCCTGAAATGTGCTACTATATTGTTGAAATGTGCTATGATATATTAAGCCAAAATTTGAACTTGCAAAGTATGTACTACCACAAGTGTTATGTGCTTCTATATTACTGCAATATGCTACGCTATTTGCCCATATGTGCTTCTATATGGCTAGCTGAACTGTGCTACGATATTGCATATATGTGTTTCTCTATGCTTGGTGAAATGTGCTACACTTTTTGCTTAAATGTGCTACATTTTTCACCTATATGTGATTTTATAGGCTAGTTGAAGTGTGCTACGGTTTTTCCTATATGTCATTCTCTATGCTAGGTGAAAGGTGCTACGGTTTTTCCTATATATGATTCTCTATGCTAGGTGAAATGTGCTACGTTTTTTTCTAGACGTGCTTCTTTATTGTTGAAATATGCTACGCTTTTCACTTATATGTGCTTCTTTATTGCTAGCTGAATTGTGCTACATTTTTGCCTATATATGTTTCTCTATGGCTGCAATGTGCTACACTTTTCGCCTATATAGGCTTCTCTATGGCTGAAATGTGCTACACTTTTCACCTATATAGGCTTCTCTATGGCTGCAATGTGCTACACTTCTCACCTATACGTGCTTCTCTATAGCTAGCTGAAGTGTGCTACACTTTTTGCCTATATGTGCTTCTCTATGTTAGGTGAAATGTGTTACGTTTTTGCCTCGAAAAATATAGCATTTTTACTTACAAAGCATAACACTTTTTCTTACAAACAATAGCACACAAAATTGGTAGAAAAAACATAGCACTTTTACTTACAAATCATAGCACAAAAAAAACTGAAACGAAAAAAGTCCGAAAAAAAAACGACATTTAAAAAAAAAAAAAGTAAACGGCCGGTCATTGGGTGGTCAACGGCCGGTCAACTCCAAGGAGGGAGGAGGAAGGAGGAAGGAGCTCCCTACTTCCTTCTTATTTCTCATCTTAAGGGGCATTTCTCATGGGATTTGAACTCATACTTTTGTCACTATCTGCCAACATGTTTGCATTCCCAGGCATCATTGCCATAGTCTCTCAGGTTTGAATCAATTTTACCATACTATGTTACTTTATCAAATAGCAAGCCAATCAATTAAGACTTTTTATATAATATAGTTTTTAATATGTAATGTAATTGCATTATAATAATATTAAACACTAAATTAACATGTGTTTGATATCTAAGTTGGGTGCTGGATCAATATCTAACTTTATTCCTACTTTTCAGAAGCATGGAACTTAATTTATTGGTCTTTTTTTTCTGGTTTATCAAAGAACCCTTTATTAAAGTGGGCCGGCGCCTACGAGTCTATAATGGGCTGATTTTTAGTTAATATGAGGCCCAATCTAGAATAACATTCACTCCACATGAGTATTTCATGAAGCATCGACTCACTAATATAATCTAATATTTATATTCCGCACCTAAGAAGAAAAAAGAGCCATTATAAATTCATAAGCATTTTTCTCGGTAGAGATTAGGGGGATGAATACAATGGAAATCATGACTTGTCATCATTATCATTAATGATAAAGGAAAAGATAATATAAATTTATTCAAGAAACTATACAAATATAATACTCAGCACACCACGTGGATGCAGCGATATTTGTTCAATCAGGCTATATGGGTCTAAGACTGTCCACAATGGTGCCGCTCCATGCCGCGGCATGTAGTGCAGTTTTAGGACGATGCCGCGGCATCGTTTGCGTTTCTCCCAGTGGTGCCGCGGCATCGTACATTAAATATGTTTATTTTATAAGGTTTTGGGGTTAAAAATATTATTGGTAAATAATGGAAGCAGTTATTGTTAATATATAGGTTAATGTATTATTATTATAATAAAATTCATTAATTATTTTTATTTTGAATTTAAATTATTTTTAAATAAGGAAATTTAATTAATATACTAATGCAAAGTTATTAATAACAAATTACTTATATTAAACAATCAAACTAACAAAACAATAATTAATAAAGTAAAAGACAACATGTTACAAAACGTCGGATAATCTCTCTCCACCGTCGGATCTATCCAAAGAAAACACAATTACATCCATATTACGATTAATTTAATTCGAATAAAATTAACTAATAAATTTATAATAATTATATTCACAATTTAACAATATATTAACAATAGAATAAATAATCGAAATTGAGAGATCGAGGTAGGAGGCTCCAAATATAATCAATATTGGTCTCTATTTGTAGATCTCGGAAAAATAAAGCCGCTGGTAATTTTTATTTATTTTTATCATTTTTATATTTTAAGTTATAAGCGTTTTAGTGATTAGGAGTTATAATACGAAATTAAATAAATTAAAGCAATTACCAATCAGGGGCTGCCACGTGGCAGCCCCTTTAAAAAACAAAAATAAAATAAAAAAACGCTGCAACATTTGCAGAAGGAAGGGGGGGACGCCATCCGGCATGGGACGCCGGGGCATCCGATGCCGTGAGGCATGCCGCGGCATGCTTCCCCCGTTGGGGATGTTGCCGCCGTCGTCCACCTTGCCGGCTCCTTGCCGAGCTTCCTTGCCGCACCATTGGAGCCAGTCTAAGCAAATTTAGGGCAATAGTTAGCATAAGTTAATTTTGCAATGATGGTGCGGCTTAGTTTTTAAATTGAATGATTGCCCGATTATTCAATATAGCCACTCCATAGGCCATATACTCCGTATTATTCAATAAAAATGAATAGTTTAGAAGAATCATAAAATGGTTAGGATAAGATGAGATGGAAAAAAAAAAAGAGAGATGGAGTTGGGACTTGGGAAGCAATTATTTATTGGCATGATATGAATGAAAGCCACACGGACCATTTTCAGTATTATATTCTGTATTTAATTATTTGTAATAATGGGCAGAAATTTTATAAAAACTACACTAAAAAAGGTCAAAATATGGAAAAGGAAAAATCTACTATATAACTACTAAAGCAGAATGTCTTACTCTCACCTTAGCTATGCCACGTTGATAGGCTTTTCAGCCTATCCACGTGTCTGCCACGTGTCATTACACGATTCGCTGTTTTTCTGTTTTTTTCCAGAATTTTTTTTTGTCAAACAGCTGTGTTTTCATCTATTTGGCAAGTGTATTAACACCGATTTATGTTTTTTGTGGTAAGTTTTATGCTACTAACGTGTGAAACTTTTTTTGGTAATTCATTCTACAATCCAATTGACCTAAAAGGCTGAAAACAGTTGCCCTAATTAGTTTTAAAAAACGCCCATAATTTTAAACCTGTAATACAAAAAACGCCCATAACCAATTGATGATATGAAGTAAAACAGAAAGTGCTTTAAACCTGTAATGCAAAAAAAAAATGAAACACAAGAAAAATGAAGACATTATTACATATTAACTAGCTAAAGACCTGATATGAAATTACATAAATTACACAAACATGAAACCCTAAAAGATGAAGACATTATTACAATAATTTCTGCATAATTAAAAACAGAACCCTAAATCTCGAAGCAAATCTGGAAATACCTTCAAAAAAATGTGCACAATCTGTACTGGAAGCAAATATGTAACAATATCTGTAAATAAAGAAAGGAAATATCGGCTAAGAAATTTTTCTTTGCACAATCTTCTTTGCCAGACAACCGAATATTTTTCTTGCCAGCATATCTTCATTACTAAAAACTATTAAATGAAATATCACGACTATACAAGCCAAAGGTGCTTGGTAAATATTTAGTTCCACCAATACAAAAGATCACGATTCTATTATTTATTCTTAACCAAAATTATAATTGTTGTTTTCATTATAAAAAGAACATATTCTTTCATTCACAAATCACAAATCGATTATTCAGTCTTCCCCTACAGCACTCTTTTTCTCAGATCTAAGATCTTGAAGGTTTGATGCATTAGGATGTTCAAAGTTGCTACAAAAGTGGATGGATCTCTAAAAAACCGATGGAGAAAAGCTAATCATGAAGTTTATAGATACAAGGTATTGATAATAACTTATTTTTTATTTTTTGCAGAAAGATTAGGTTTCATTTTCTACATAACAGCTAATAGAAGTGATTATGCAGAAATTTAATGCAGAAACGTAATTGATCTAATATGCAAAAAAGTTCTGAAGGCAAGTTCTAAAGCCCTGCATGACTGAAGATATTCCTACTCATGGATTTCAATTCACAGATTTTGAGTGTATGATAATTCACTACATGAGAATACTCATTATGGTTAGTATTATAAACTAAATCAACACATTTTTGCTTCACTTATTCTCATACCTAACTGATCTGTTGTTGTTTTTCTTAATCGCTTCAGATCTTATTGGGCTGTTGGCTGGAATTGGAGATATAGTTAATTGGTCTGCTAAAAAAACCTGATGGGAAAAGGGTACCGTTTAAGTTAATGGATATCAGGTATGGTTTTGGATTAATATAGTGCAGATCTACAGTTTTAACATAAACTGCGGAAATATTTTGCAGTTTATGAATTTTAACAAAATCTGTAAAATGGTTATACAGATCTGTTTCTGCATACAGTTTAATCATTTTATATATTAAAAACTGCTACTATTTGATATTGATATGCAAAAAAATATTAGAACTAAACTATGTTCTTTGATTCTTTCTTACAGTTTAAAAGAAATAGAAGGGCTAAAAGTTGAGAAGATTGTTCAGCTTTTATTAGAGGCTAAAATTTTCCTAAAAGTTGAAAAGATTGGTCACTTTCCCAATACCTAGGTTTGCAATTCAGGTATCAGTAACAATTTTTTAATAAAGAAGCTTCACAATTTGTATAGAAAAGTGTTGTTGGGTAAGTCATAGAGAATTTTATACAATTTGTGATATATATACTAATAGATTATATAATAAATAGGAACTCTTTTTCAGTTTTTCTTAAAATAATATGCCAATATAATTATAGTCATCGGTAAACTTACTTGGTTATGTTGAAGGATATGTGCTCTCCCTCCAGGCTTTCTTTTTTCACCTCTTGCAAACTTCCCCAGCATTTCAACATTTATTGGCTATAAAATACATAGTAAAAAACAATTAGGACAAACAACTCATAAATATTTGATTTCAGATAATGAAAATTACTGTAAAAAAATATGATTTAAGTTAATTTACTTAACTTAGGAAAGCTTGAAACCAATTCAGATTTTCCTCTGTTTTCTAAACATTCTTAAATCCACCTGTAGATGCCCCTGCATATAGAGGAATACATTAGGACAATGATATTTAATCTTTACCTTGATGAATTAATTAGCACGAGCAGAAAACTGAAAAAATCTTAACACTAACATGCTTATTTTACAGGAAAAAAACACAATCAAGCTAAAGAGGACATTCTGCAGTAATAAGTCAATTAATAAGTCAGTTCTGTATAAGCTAAAGAGGACATTCTTCAGTAATAAGTCAATTAATAAGTCAGTTTTGTATCTCAGTATGTGCTTCATTTAATGTTAATCATAGTAATTAAGAAGTTAAATAGTTCACAGATATCATGTACACTAAAGAACATCAACTTATAAGGCAATTAAGCAAGAAAAATTAGATAAAATTTTCTTTTATGAAAATATGACCAATCTTATAAGGCAACTAGTATTAGCAATGAATACACAAGTAATTGCTTAAAAATTTAATTACTGGCTGGTGCATTACCCCAATGATGTTACACAATCAACAAGCACCTCAGAATGATAAACAAATTGAGTTAGATCTGATAACAACTCTTGGTAATTTGGTGAACATCAAAATTATATTAGTATAGTGAAGACTGACCTGTCTAGAAATTTGGATCATGCTACTTAATAATCCACGTAGTCTTTCTTCCACACACTGAAGATGTTAATGCATCAGGATACCTGAAAAATACCATTAAAAGTGGAAAGTATAGATAAGTACAACATCTTTGCCATGACCAATAGAGGATACAAGTAAAATCAGTAGAAAAGATAAACTTCTTTTGCAGGGTAGACTTCTGCAGTAGCAACTGTAATGGAGAGATTTGGTAAATATTTTTGACTGTTGGGGACTTTAATTTCAGATGAAGAATAACAGAGACTGTTGGGGACTTTCAGATCTGTAATGGAGAGATTTGGTAAATATTTTTGACCCAAAGTGTGCATAAACATCAGTTCTAAAAGATCTAAATTATGCCCTATACTGATGAATGATCCAACTAATTTGAATCAAACCTAACTAAGTCAAGAAGCTGGAATCAATCCTAAGTCAAGAAGCTGAAGTCCATGTGAAATATGTATGACAGAAAACATTAAGTGGACAATCAACTCTCTTATTCAGTTAATTCTGCTCTAAAAGATAATCATATCATATTCCTTCGTGTAACATCAATTCAACAAATTTTCAGTTTTCAACTTATTCAATCTTGATTATGATCTTCTATTATACCAAATCCATCAGCTCAGACACCCAAAAAAAAACCAATCTGATTTAAGAAAAAAAATCTAGAATCCAGACACAAAATTCGAACAGTGCACTCTTTTTCCACACATATATCTTCAACAAATCATACATAGATTCAACAAACAAAAGAAAAAATTACAAACCTCTTCTTCTTGGTGAGCAGTTTGTTCTCATTGATTTTACGGTCGCCGCTTTCATTAGTGTTGCTTGCTCCTTCCTTCCACTTGTCTGGTACGATTACCTTTGAGAGCTTCTTCTCACCTGAGGAATCATCACACAAATCAAATGAATCAGAATTACGAAATTAATTTACCAAACAACAAGTAGGATGAAATATAATCACGATTCCAACTGTGCTCAAAACCCTAATCTTTTCACAAAATTGTTTGTGTCGAATACAAAAAGCTCTATACCAATTACTGGAAAAGAAACAAATGCTAAAAACCCCATAAAGAAACAAATGCTAAAAACGGATGAGTAGAGATAGAAACAAATTGATGATGCATTCAAGTAGGATAAGAGAAAATTAAGAAGCAGGTTTTCAATAAACAAATTGTCTAGGGTTATACTTTGTCTAGGATTATTCTTGAATAAGAGTAAAGTTTTGTGTTCCAACTACAAAACAAGAAACAAGAAAACTAATGAATACATTTGCAACTTAGTGAGAAAGTATCAATTCGATCAAAAAGCATATTAAGAAGTCATAGAGAAATGAGAATCGGAAAATGCAAGACGAAAATGCAAGAGGAAGCCATTGTTGGAGGATATATTGATCGTTGGTTGGTTAGCTGTCCAGAGGCATGAGTTGTCCCAGAACATCAGATCTGTGCAAGACATCTTATGTAAATGAAAATCAGAGAAAATATGAACTTAAATCTCAACAATAATATGCTGAAACGGAACAACATTTAAGCAAAACTCACTTAGTATTAGTCCCATCTACATCTAAAATCACAATACAAGCATTCCATTTCCACAAGTGTATGTGTGCATCAACCTGTTGAAGCCAAAGCATAAAAGACACCGTTTAAGAAATGAAAGTAGATCAGTAAAAAATGCGGGGAAGATAGAGATCAAGGCACCTTTTGTTCTTCCATCATTGTGGTTGAGAATGTGAAAGTTATTTCATTTCTTCCTTGATACTGAAGGACGGAGGGCGAATCGAATCAGGGCTAAAGAAGCGTTCTAAAAGGCTTTTCAGCTTCAGATCCAGATGAGAGGAGGCAATTATAGGCCTTTTCGTCTTGAACTCTTCAGATCCATGGGAGGGATTTCCAGGCGAGAGGAAGAACGACTGGTTGGGTTGAAGAAAAGAGGTAGATGGGGAGAATCTCTGACTCAAAAATCAGATCTAGAGTTTGATCTGGTTCGGGAATTGAAATCAATGGGGAAAAATGGTTTTCTTCGACTTTGGTTCTTCTAGCTGGTTGTGAATTAGGGCTTCGACTGAGGGAATGCAGAGGTGGATGAGGAGAGAGCTATGGCTGTTGAGGTCGAGAGCTATGGCTGTTGAGGTCGAGAGCTATGGCTGTTGAGCAACATTTCAGGAGGAGGGAGCTATGGCTGTCGAGATCTGGAACGTAGGAGAAAGGAGAGAGTGGATAGTGGAGACGCAGGAACATCTGAAATGTTGCTAGGGTTTCTCTAAGGAGAAGAGGAGTGTATCAAAAAAAAAATTGTGATTTCTCTATATATATTTACATTAAAAATATAAAATAATCTTGAAATGAGAATAATTGTTAATAAATAATCTTGAAATGAGAATAATTCCGAACGTATTGAATTTTGATCACTCTACTTTATAATATAAATTGTTATTAAATAATCTTAGTATATATATGTTTATAGCTTATTTTTATCTTCACATGTATTTTTGTTATTTTATATTTATGTTTAAATATAAAATATTTTTTTCAGTGATTAGAGAAAATGGTGCGAAAGGGTAAATTTCCAGAAAACGGACAAGGAACATAATCAAATCGATTAGGTATTCAATCAACTAAGGAATTGTGTATCGTTGTTTTTTTTTGAAATTTATATATGAATTTATTTTTTATTATTAAAATCATTTATTAATTAAATATGTGCAGGATCTACTAACTGAGTGACTAGATCTTCTTTAAATGGCTTGCGTTTACCAATGTCTGATATTTCCAATGGTAAATAATTTATTGTATTAATTCTTTTTGTTTTTGTTCAATTGAAATATATGTTTTATCTATGTTTGAACAAATTTTAGTTTTTTATGTTTTTATTGTTAAATGCTAGATCAGTATATGTTCATTTTTAGTGAAATTGATATATATAAAAACATATTAAAATCATATATTAATTAAATATGTGCAGGATCTATTGACCCAGTTAGTAGAGATTCTTTAAATGGTTTGCGTACCCCGATGTCCGATATTTCCAATGGTAAGTTTCTAGCAGATTAATTAGATGTTTTTATTCAATTGGAATATATGTTTTATTTTTGTTTAAAACAAATTGTAGTATTTTTATATAAGTGGCTTATTCATAAAAGAAATCATGTTTTCTCTCATGGTCAGTTTTATGTTGGAACGTCAAGAATGACTAGCAAAAAAGGTTTGTTGATTTTGATATGCGACAAAAAAAACAAAAGATCTGATACTACAACGAATGTAGTATACAAAGAAGTTTTTAGTAATTTGTATCAGTACTAGAATTTCTTAGTATATTTGTCTTTTTAGAGTTACTTTTTTTTGTTTAGATACTTCTGTTTCGATTGTTTTAATGTGATTAACTACCCCGTTTTGATTTAAGGTCGTCAAGATCTGCTACTTTCAAAAAATTATTAGACAGAGTTGTCTTTCTTTCTACCATTATAATATGTCATTTAGTTATGTCAATCTAAATGATGGCTTTATTATATAGAGATTAAATTAATTTAGTTTATAACTTTTTTTAAAATATAAAATATAAACAAATCCCGTGCAGGACACGGGTACTGATCTAGTATAATCTAATATTTATATTCCGCACCTAAGAAGAAAAAAGAGCCATTATAAATTCATAAGCATTTTTCTCGTTAGAGATTAGGGGGATGAATACAATGGAAATCATGACTTGTCATCATTATCATTAATGATTAAAGGAAAAGATAATATAAATTTATTCAAGAAACTATACAAATATAATACTCAGCACACCACGTGGATGCAGCGATATTAGTTTTTAAATTGAATGATTGCCCGATTATTCAATATAGCCACTCCATAGGCCATATACTCCGTATTATTCAATAAAAATGAATAGTTTAGAAGAATCATAAAATGGTTAGGATAAGATGAGATGGACAAAAAAAAAGAGAGATATGAATGAAAGCCACACGGACCAAACGCGGTTATGGACTAAAATCATGAGAATGGGGATGGGCCCCTCTAGAAAGGAATATCCTTGGTGGGCCCACTGTTTGCGTTTATCCATTTTTATTTAACTCTGATGCTACTTACGTCTCCTTCCATTTCTCTCCTTCTTCCTTCCCATTCCCACACATCTTCATCTTCATCTTCATCTTCCGCTTCTTTCTCCTCTGCCTCATACTCGGCTATGGAAAGAAGAGCTCTACCGTCGACGAGGACGCGAGTTGGCAAGTACGAGCTCGGCAAGACCATAGGAGAGGGAAGCTTCGCCAAGGTCAAGTTCGCCAAGAATGTCGATACTGGTCATGCCTTCGCCATCAAAATTCTCAATCGCGATAAGGTCCTTCGCCATAGTATGGTTGAACAGGTCCAATTTTTGTATCATCCCTCTCTACGACTCTACGTCTAGGCTTTTTTAATTCATCAATTTCGATTTTTTATTTATTTATTCACTCGCAATCTCATTTGCCAACTGCATTTTTTATCTGTAGCTTTTTGGATTGTAGAGGAATCAGATTATTTGATCTAAGATTACCATTTCTCTGATCGAATTCTTTAATTGTCTCTTGAATACAGTTTTAATTTAGGACAATAATAATGGGATCAGGTGCTACAACCAAGACGTATTTGCACGCCTTCACTGGAAAGCATATAAAATAGATACGAATAGGATAGATGAAAATAAGATTCGGCATTTGTTTATGGCCATGTCAAGCATCTACAAAAGCCTTTTTTCCATTTGTTTATTTGTACTTGTTAATTTACGTTATATCAACGTTCCTACTTGCAGTTGAAAAGGGAGGTCAGTACAATGAAGGAGATCAAGCATCCCAATGTTATCAAAATCTATGAGGTATATGAATTTCTGGCCATTATCGATTTCACAATTACTGTACATCTTTCTAGGAGGAATATGGATAATTTCAAGAAGCTAAACAGCCAAACACCAAAGTACTTGCTTGCATATATATACAGAGAGAGCATTTATCGGAATGTTTATGTGCAGGTTATGGCCAGCAAAACAAAAATTTATATAGTGCTTGAGTATGTAGATGGTGGTGAACTCTTTGACAAAATTGTAAGTGCCTTCTTTATGTTACAACTGGCCTAATCTGATTACTAATATGCATTTAACCTTTTCTGCACCTACTCTTCCATCCTACTTCTCATGATACTGTTGATTTTAGATTTCTATCTGCTTGACAATTCATACGTTGCATATTCTCCTGTCGGTAGGTCAAGTATGGAAAACTGTATGAGGATGAAGCTAGGAAATATTTTCAGCAGCTTATTGACGCTGTGGACTATTGTCACAGCAGAGGTGTCTACCATAGGGATCTGAAGGTGAAATTTCCACGATCTCCTAAGTCTTATGACTGCCTTGTGCATTGTCCTACTATAAGTGATTGCAGTCCACCTCTGCTTTTGTGGTTCATGAAATACAAAATCAGAATGTAACATGTATGTTCTGAATGATTTGCAGCCTGAAAATCTACTTTTGGACTCTTTTGGTGTTCTTAAAGTTTCAGACTTTGGATTAAGTGCATTTTCACAGCAAGTGCGGGTGAGTAGCCATTGTCTTTATTTTTAATTTACTGTAAGAAATTTGTGTTTGGACTTGAGCTTTGCTGTGAAAAATCCTTGTTTTTGTACAGGCATGTGGATCAATTTTATGGGTTTTGTTTTATACCTATTCTCTGTTCTATATATTTCATTCTTCATCTGATTTGTTGAGCATTTCTTGCCTCTTACTAAATTATATATCTTTGTAGGAAGATGGGCTACTTCACACTGCTTGTGGAACACCAAACTATGTTGCCCCTGAGGTACTGGCTTATTGAGTTTCCTAAGAAGGTATTTTTTGAATGCTAAATGTGTCATATGCTGATATTTTTGCATGGCCAATTGTTTCAGGTGATTACTGATAAAGGCTATGATGGGACAGCTGCTGACGTATGGTCCTGTGGGGTCATCCTCTTTGTGCTTATGGCTGGTTACTTGCCTTTTGATGACACAAATCTCATGGAATTATATAAGAAAGTAAGTCCCTTGGGTACATTTCTTATTCTTGTGCCATCAAGAACATTTATTAATCATTTTATGCTGCCTGTTTCAGATCCAAAGGGCAGAGTTCAACTGTCCCCCATGGTTTTCCCCTGGAGCTCAGAAACTGATCAAACACATACTTGATTCAAAGCCCATGACTGTAAGCTTGAATGTGGCCTTGAGAATTTGCTTGTACCTGGTTTACATTTTTCCATTTCTGTACATGGTCCTTTTGAGGCAAACTCATAAATTTGGTATTTGTCTGCAGAGGACAACAATTTCTGAGATCCGTCAAGATGATTGGTTCAGAAAAAATTATCAGCCACCTCATTTTGCTGAGGAAGGGGGCGTAAATCTGGATGACATTGATGCCGCTTTTAATAGCTCTGAGGTTAGACATTTTGTTTCCATTCTCTGTAATAATAGTATAGTGCAGGGAATCAACGTTGAAATAAGTATTTATGATATGAGATGGATACTAATTAAAACTACAATATGGCAAAATTTAACTGGTGTAAGTTTAACTGGTGTTGGATTGCTCTCTATCTCTTTCTAACTTTTAGACCTTACCATGCTGCAGGAAAATCTTATTACAGAAAGAAGAGAGAAACCCGTCTCTATGAATGCTTTTGAGCTTATTTCTGGATCTCAGGGCTTCAGTCTGGACAAACTTTTTGAAAAGACTGTACGATCTCTTCTCTTTCCTATACACCCATCCTTTGACTGTAATTTCCATCCGTGTCTCCACTAAAGTCTTATTATATAGCTAATTAAGATTTAATGTGGCCACATTGGAGTCTATTGCTCATCTTTTGGGATCAATTTTCCCCTAGGTTAGTTTACTATTGAAAGGTGATCCCAGTCAATTGCTAAATTCCATTACTTCATTTATTTCCTTCTATTTCTGCATTAGGGTTCTGCAAGACGAGAATCACGCTTTACATCTCCATGTCCAGCAAATGAGATTGTCTCTAAGATTGAGGAAGCAGCAAAATCTCTAGATTTCAAGGTCGACAAAAAAAACTACAAGGTTATTATAACTGCAAGTAGTTGTAGCTTTACTTAAAAAAGAATATCATAACAAAGTAGCTAGGCTGCTTTGAGGAAATTAATACACAGGTTGAAATCTAATCATGATAAGTTCTTTAAACTAAACTGTTGCAGATGAAGCTAAAAGGCCATACTAGTGGAAGGAAGGGACACCTTTCTGTGGCTACAGAGGTACTTGTATTTACTCTTTGAGAAAATTTGCACTCTGTTTACTACTGAATTCATAAATATAATAATCATCGGGAAAGATCTTGAATGATTTTATTTTAGTTCGGGAGCTTATGAACCTTCCATTGAGCTTCATGAACATGTTTTTGACAAAAAATATAACTGTTATTTGTTTTTCCTGCGGAAATATAAGTTTTTATATTTGTGATCTTTTATTAAAGAAAGATAGGTTACATCTAAATTCAGGTATTCGAGGTGGCTCCCTCTTTGCATGTGGTACAGATGCGCAAGCTTGGTGGGGATACATTGGAGTACAACAAGGTATTGTGATCATATCTTTTGCAAGCATGTTTCTCTTTGAAATTCAGCTCATTCTCATGTAAAAGATTAGACTTGTTAGAGCGCTTTCAAGGAGAAACTGACGACACCCATTATCCATCCATGTTGCAGTTTTACAAGAACTTCTCATCAGGATTGAAAGACGTAGTTTGGCACCCGGAAGAAAATTCGTGAGAATGAAAGTGTCTTGATCTCTGACTCTCATCTTATATCATCTGGCAATACCAAATCCGGGGGGAGAGGCTTGTTCTGCAAGTGAGCGAGCCTTCACATTTTCCAGCCTACAAAACAAAGTAAAATTGTGAGGCCAATGGAATCTCTCTACCTGTTTTGTACTACCATGTACAGTAAGTATTGTTCTGTAGTGACATTCAAGGTGTCATGTAAAATCTTTTGTATGCATTAGTTTGTTCAAACATCTCCATCTTCCTTTTCTAGGTTAATAATACAAGTCACCAATTTTATAGCCATTGAGGGCTATATATGGTCAATTTCTATAAACTCAGTCCTCAAATTGGCATTGAGTTACGAGACCGATGTCAATCCTGACGGACTTGTGTGCAAACATTTACGGCTCATTTACAATTATGCAATATGCAGATCCAGTAAAACATAATTTTTGTAATGCTGGCTGCTGCAAAGAAGCAGCCACCTGAATCAGTGGAATAAAATAATAAAGACATTTATAGTGATGATGCAGGGAAAACGAAGATGGTTCCTTTGTTTATTTAGTCGCTACTAGATTAGTACAGGGCACGGGATTTATATATATTCTTTTACTTTAAAATATTAATAAAATAATTAAGATTAATACTCCATCCGTCCCTAAATTTGAGTCACATTTGGTACTTTGCACAAATATTAAGACAAGTCTAATTAAGGTAAAAGTGTAAATAATGGCACAAAAAATCATAAAATTCAACCAATAGAAAACTTATTACAATGTAAAGACAACTTTACCCCTAAAAAGTATTATTGGGTGTGAATAAAGTAAATTGAATAAGGGTATTATGAGAATAAATTAATGGATAGAAATAGAAATGTGACTCAAATTAGGGGACACCCGAAAAGGAAATGTGACTGAAATTTAGGGACGGAGGGAATATATAATTTTGTAGTACCTTTATAGATTATAAAAAAGATATATAATTTTGAAAGAGAAATAACATCTGATAACTTTAGGCTGCGTCTATATGCACACGTTTTTTTTGCTAAATGCACACTATTCTGTGCGGTAACAATTGCAGTACACATCTGTGCGTTAACTCTTACCGCACCAAAGGACTCAGGGGCATTGTTGGAATTTTTTCTGAAATCTATACGACGCTGGTGCGGTAAGAATTACCGCACAGATCTGTGCGTTAACAATTACCGCACCAGATTAATCCCAGATTAAGCAAAAAAAAAACAGATTTTTATTAACTTAAACCCTGTGCGGTAATTGTTACCGCACAAGAATTTTATTTTTTTTAATTAATAATTTTTTTTTAAAAAGTATTAAAATATTATTAAACCTGTGCGGTAAGGGTTAACGCACGGGATTAAAAAAAATTAAAATTTTGATTAAAAGGGTTACCGCACAGCTTTTTTTTTAAAAAAATTTAATTTTTTTTTTAATTTTTTTTGAATTAATCGCGCAGATTTTATTTTAAATAAAATATATCTGTGCGGTAAATATAACCGCACAGATCTATTAATTATCGCTTCAGTCTCATTGCTCTAGTGGTAAGGCATTGTGCATCCTTTGTAAGGTCTCAGGTTCGAGTCTCAACTCCAACACTAATTCTTTTATTTTATTTGTGAAAAATAAATAAAAGAAGAGGGTGAGAAGGATTGAACTTGAGACCTTATGCACAAATATTTGGTGTGAAACCACCACACTAATGAGTTCTCATGATATGTTTGTAATTTTATTATTACATGTTACAATAGAACTTGGTTCCATCTTATTTTATTATTAATTTTTTTTATCTTGGTCCCATATAATTATTGAATTAATTATAATAATAAATTAAAAAAAAATATTATTCAAATAATCAGATGTTTTGTATTATTATTATTTAGCCTTTTTAATATATATTATTATTTGAATATTTTTACTATTTTTCATGTTTTGATAAATCTTTTTATATAAAAATACTACAATTATAATGCAATAAAACTTATATTACTTTTTAAGATAAAAAAAGTATGATAATCAATATTAATCTCAATTTAATCTTTCAATAAATTCTAGACATGGCAAACGACCCAAACGCTAAAAGGCCTTAAATGGGCTTAAGGCCCAATTTGACAAAACGATGTCAGAATGGAATGAAACTTGATTTCAATGCCTATTAGAGATATTTGACCATGTGGATAACTTCCAATCACAACTTCTAACTTTTCAAATAGCACCTCCTTTGTAAAAACCAAACTAGTGATAACTCTCTAACTTGTCGCAATATGTATGGTCTACAACATCGATGATGATTATTGTTGACAAAATTATAAAACTTAGTCTTATTAGGCATATAAAGTACCAATAAGGTCTCGCTCAAACAAAACGAGGCTCGAAACTATACGTAAACGCTAAAAGGCCTTAAATGGGCTTAAGGCCCAATTTGACAAAACGACGCCCAAACGATGTCGGAATGGAATGAAACTTGATTTCAATGCCTATTAGAGATATTTGACCATGTGGGTAACTTCCAATCACAACTTCTAGCTTTTCAAATAGCACCTCCTTTGTAAATACCAAACTAGTGATAACTCTCTAACTTGTCGCAATATGTATGGTCTACAACATTGATGATTATTATTGTTGACAAAATTATACAACTTAGTCTTATTAGGCATATAAAGTACCAATAAGGTCTCGCTCAAACAAAACGAGGCTCGAAACTATACGTAAACGCTAAAAGGCCTTAAAAGGCCTTATGTGGGCTTAAGGCCCAATTTCACAAAACGACGCCCAAACGATGTCGGAATGGAATGAAACTTGATTTCAATGCCTATTAGAGATATTTGACCATGTGGGTAACTTCCAATCACAACTTCTAGCTTTTCAAATAGCACCTCCTTTGTAAATACCAAACTAGTGATAACTCTCTAACTTGTCGCAATATGTATGGTCTACAACATTGATGATTATTATTGTTGACAAAATTATACAACTTAGTCTTATTAGGCATATAATGTACCAATAAGGTCTCGCCCAAACAAAACGAGGCTCGAAACTATACGTAAACGCTAAAAGGCCTTAAAAGGCCTTATATGGGCTTAAGGCCCAATTTCACAAAACGACGCCCAAACGATGTCGGAATGGAATGAAACTTGATTTCAACGCCTATTAGAGATATTTGACCATGTGGATAACTTCCAATCACAACTTCTAACTTTTCAAATAGCACCTCCTTTGTAAAAACCAAACTAGTGATAACTCTCTAACTTGTCGCAATATGTATGGTCTACAACATCGATGATGATTATTGTGGACAAAATTATAAAACTTAGTCTTATTAGGCATATAAAGTACCAATAAGGTCTCGCTCAAACAAAACGAGGCTCGAAACTATACGTAAACGCTAAAAGGCCTTAAAAGGCCTTAAATGGGCTTAAGGCCCAATTTGACAAAACGACGCCCAAACGATGTCGGAATGGAATGAAACTTGATTTCAATGCCTATTAGAGATATTTGACCATGTGGGTAACTTTCAATCACAACTTCTAACTTTTGAAATAGCACCTCCTTTGTAAAAACCAAACTAGTGATAACTCTCTAACTTGTCGCAATATGTATGGTCTACAACATCGATGATGATTATTGTTGACAAAATTATAAAACTTAGTCTTATTAGGCATATAAAGTACCAATAAGGTATCGCTCAAACAAAACGAGGCTCGAAACTATATGTAAACGCTAAAAGGCCTTAAAAGGCCTTATATGGGCTTAAGGCCCAATTTCACAAAACGACGCCCAAACGATGTCGGAATGGAATGAAATTTGATTTCAATGCCTATTAGAGATATTTGACCATGTGGGTAACTTCCAATCACAACTTCTAACTTTTCAAATAGCACCTCCTTTGTAAACACCAAACTAGTGATAACTCTCTAACTTGTCGCAATATGTATATCGACAAGTTAGAGAGGTAAGAGATGTTTGGTATTACAAAGGACGTGTTACTTGAAAAATACGAAGTGGTGGTTGAGAGTAACCCACATGGTGAAATACCTCTAACAGTCATAGAAACCAAGTTTCAAACCATTATGACATTGTTTGGGTCGTTTGTCAAGTCTAGAATTTATAGAAAGGTTAAATTGAGAACAATATTGATTATCATAATATTTTTATCTTAAAAAGTAATATAGGTTTTATTGTTTTATAATTATAGTATTTTTATATAAAAAGATTTATCAGAACATGAAAAATAGTAAAAATATTCAAATAATAATATATATTAAAAAGGCTAAATAATAATAATACAAAACATCTGATTATTTGAATAATATTTTTTTTTGAATTTATTATTATAATTAATTCAATAATTATATGGGACCAAGATAAAAAAAAATTAATAATAAAATAAGATGGAACCAAGTTCTATTGTAACATGTAATAATAAAATTACAAACATATCATGAGAACTCATTAGTGTGGTGGTTTCACATCAAATATTTGTGCATAAGGTCTCAAGTTCAATCATTCTCACCCTCTTCTTTTATTTATTTTTCACAAATAAAATAAAAGAATTAGTGTTGGAGTTAAGACTCGAACCTGAGACCTTACAAAGGATGCACAATGCCTTACCACTAGAGCAATGAGACTGAAGCGATAATTATTAGATCTGTGGGGTTATATTTACCGCACAGATATATTTTATTTAAAATAAAATCTGCGCGATTAATTCAAAAAAAATTAAAAAAAAAATAAAAAAAAAATAAAAATTTTAAAAAAAAAGCTGTGCGGTAAAGGTTACCGCACAGGAATTTTTTTAATCAAAATTTTAATTTTTTTTTTAATCCCGTGCGTTAACCCTTACCGCACAGGTTTAATAATATTTTAATACTTTTTAAAAAAAAATTATTAATTAAAAAAAATAAAATTCCCGTGCGGTAATTGTTACCGCACAGGGTTTAAGTTAATAAAAATCTGTTTTTTTTTTTTGCTTAATCTGGGATTAATCTGGTGCGGTAATTGTTAACGCACAGATCTGTGCGGTAATTCTTACCGCACCAGCGTCGTATAGATTTCAGAAAAAATTCCAACAATGCCCCTGAGTCCTTTGGTGCGGTAAGAGTTAACGCACAGATGTGTACTGCAATTGTTACCGCACAGAATAGTGTGCATTTAGCAAAAAAAATGTGTGCATATAGACGCAACCTAACTTTATTAAGGTAAAACCCGAATTCAATCAAAAGGGGAGAGAAAAACTCTCTCCTCTCTAGAACAAAAAAACCCAAAACTAATACCACCTACAAGTCAACAAGAACAACTCAACTTCATCGTACTTAATAAACAAAATTCAAACTCAGCCAAACAACCAACTATCATCAAGAGAAAATCAACAACATCACTCTCCAAGGTAATCTCTGTGAAAACAAAAAATCAAAAGATGAAATTTCAAACCCAACATTAAAGCAATATCAGGAATCCCCAAAGAGAACCAACAAATAACACAAAAACAGATCAACATCTACAAATCAACAACATATCATAAAAGTCGGGATCTTGGGATGAAAGATCTTCTCTTTTTTGGAAAACTCTTTGTAATTACACTAGATCTGGTTGTTTCTCACCATTAATTTCATATATAAATCCAAAGCCTCATCAACCCCCTTCAGTTTCACTCGATCCAACTCGAGGCGATACTTTTCATCAGATCTACACCATTACCAAGTCATTTGTCTAGTGTCGGGCTCGATCTTTGTATCGGTTCCGATTTGGTGTCACAAACCATACCCGCCTCTACCGGTTCCTCGGATCTACACCGGGCACTACCAAGTTGCTTCCATTTGAGGCAAAATACAAACCAGTTCTTCTTCAAGAACGATAACTCGATTCGACCCGCCTCTAACCTCTGAAGGTGGTGTCTCCATCTTCTCGATGTGCACCACCACCATGGTAAACCCCACCCACCATTACGCTCTCAGCTTGCAGAAAAGCTTTGGAAATTAGGTTTTGAGAATTAATTAAACATTATGATAAAAAAATATTATAAAAAAAGAAGAAGTACATCTTTTTTATATGAGGTGCAGCTCGTGACTTTATTGGGCCGACCCAATCAACAAACAATTTCACTAACAGATTTTGGTATTCAAACTTATGTATATTCAATACAAATTGCAGTTTTTTTTAACTAATAATTCATCTTGACTTTTTTCATAATACCAAATCCGAAAATCAAACCAAGCTTTCACCAAAATAAAAATAATTGGTCTTCCGTTTGCCTTTCAAGTCAAATAAGATACTTTCATTTTCTTTTGTAAAGTTCTTTACCGGCTCTCGAGGTGAAATGTCATTCTGGATGAGACTACAAGCATGGTTATGTGATTTGGATTGTCTGCTTGAGATGAAGCGCTTCCAGGAGTTATATACTTGCCTAGTTGCATTGCACAACCTGTAGAATGGTTGTTTTCTGCTCTCCGGTGTCACAACGCCTGTGTTGGCCTTAGTGCAACCCGTGTTCGTGTCCATTATCCCTCCATCCCGGTGTGCAGAGCTTTATTTGCCGAATTGTTAGTTTCTTTTTTTAACTTGATAATGGTGCGGTGGACCTTATTATATCTCACCTCGTGCAACCGACGCATTACCTGATTTTGCAACAATTTCTTAGATCATTATGACCTCGTCCTTCGTGATGCTCTAGGGCGGTTTATTCTTGTTAGATGAACCCCCTAAATGATTTCTTCTTCAAAAATAAAAAAATAAAAAAATAAAATTAAGGTAAAACCCGCTCTCTTATACCCTAATATATAATTTTTTCTAGAGCCAGCTGGTTATTTTGCCTTGCATTTTACCTAAGATTATTATCTCATTAATTCCAAATGTTCCTGCACATATGTAGCAATGTCTTATAACTAACTTACGATGATACACATGTTCTTATAGCATGTAAAATTCATGGTTAAGTTTAATGCTAATGGATTAATAGTGAGTGAAAAAATTCATTGGTGACACATAAAAAATATCTCAGTTGAGTTATTCTCTTAAGATATAACGCAGAGATAGATCACACATGGAGCAAGTGAAATGAACCAGCAAATTAGTAACCGACAGGCAGCCAGATCACATCCAGGATGAACTATTGAAAGACAACACCACTTAGTCCATAGTGAGCTCAAATTTCATAGAAAAAAAAAAGCAATCTCTTCATTCATGGAATTGAAATATTTGACAACGCCACTTAGTGAAGGATTATGAATCCTTCAACACAATTTCATTGAAATATTTGAGAGTAAGATTTTAAATATTTACTCTAGATTGAAGAGAGCCTACACGAAACCAATTGAAAGAAAAATTGCATTGCTAGGAGAACACAAACAAGAAACAAGAAACAAGAAACAAGAAACAAGAAACAAGAAACAAGAAACAAGAAACAAGAAACAGAAGCAAAGAAAATCTCAGTTGAATCGAAAACCCCAAAAAAATTGAGCCTTTTCTATAGTTACCCTCTAAAAGATGAACTATAGTTTACCACCACCCAGAAAAACCAGTAATATTTAGTAACCTTGGAAGGAAAAAAAATATTGTTAACTTATAATCCATAGCGGTCACATCGATCTTGAAGATAAAAGCAGAAGAAGCGTTTGTACCTGGGAGAACGGGGGGAGTCGAGGAGACTGGAATTACTGGAGAGACCGAGAGGGCATAAAGTGGAACAAATCTCGATAAGCCCTTCTCAGCCTTGGGATGGAGCTGCATTTTTTGGTGGGATTTCAGCCATGATTAGCCCCTTTCAGCTCCAACATCAGCCATGGATACCGAACACATGTTTAAAGGTCTATTCAGCCTATTCTTTTAACCATCCTAAAATGTGATTTTCAGCCAGTTAAGTCTATTTAATCTGTGTAACAAACGAACCCATAGTCTCCATTTTGACTAAACATCCTCTTAGTTTTATGAGCCCTCATCCATCCATGAAGTGCCAATGTATCAAACTCAAGAATCACGAGTTAGTTTTTGCCTCCTTAGCTTCATCCCCACATATACTCATTGCCTTCTTCTTAATCTATTTTGTGTCTTGTTAATCAGGTAATCCTCCAAAACAGCACCAGCGTCTACTATTCTCATGTGAGGCTTAATCTCAATTTTGATGAGCTCGTCCAATACAGTACCCAATCTCTCACACTCGTCCACATTATAAATGGAAGCCGGGATGATCTCAAGCCAAGTATCAACATGGGGAGCTTCCCCGTGTTTGAGAAGAGCCTGTAACATTCTAGACGCATCCTCCACCTTACCGGCATTGCACAGTCCCTTTATCACAGAATGTCCAATTGCAAAATGAGGAGACAAGCCCTTTGACATCATCTCTTCCATGTACTTCCATGCTTCGTTATACATCCCTGCATCACTTAGCCCACCAACCAAAGTCCTGTACGAAACCAAATTTGGCACGCACCCGTTTTTGTACATATCATTTAAAACCTTTACTGCATCTCCTGGACGACCCTCTCTACACACACCCAAAATAACTGTGTTATAGTGTACAATATTAGGGTTGCACCCCTTCACTTTCATCCTACAAAGCAACTTATACGCCTCTTTCAGCTTCTTCTTCCTGCACAAACTATTCAACAACGTGGTGTAACTCAATGTATCTGGGACAAATCCCTTGTTCAACATGTCCTCTAGCAAGTCCACGGCTTTATTCACCTGACTCTTCCTACATAATGCCTGTATTCAAGAAATCAACCATCCAAAATACATGTGAGTCAAAAACTACAGTTGATAATTTAGACAATTAGATAACTATCAAGTGCTACCTGCATTAGTATTTTATATGACTCAATATCAGGCATGACATCTCTCTTAAGCATTAGACCGAACAGCTTGTAGGCAACACTTAGCTCATCGTTGTTGCAAAAAGCACGCATCATAATGTTGTAAGATCTGGAATTCGGAGAGACTCCATACTTGTGGGCCACCCTGAAAAGGTCAAATGCCGGCCGGAGGAAGCCACGGCGGTGGACGAGTATCTCAAGCACTCGGTTCAGATGCTTAGAGGTAGGCTTACAATTGAACTCTAGGATCAAATAGAAGGTCTTGAGGGCCTTTTCTGGCATCCCAGCGTCTCCATATATCTGAATAATTTTAGAAAAGAGGCCGGGGGCAAGAGGGAAACGGACTCCTTTGATCCGAGCAAGAAGATCGTCCATGAGAGAGAACTGATGGGAGCGACCTAGCTTGAGAATGAGGGTGTGGTAGGTGGCGTAAGAAGGGAGGAATCCGGGCTGGCGAGATGCCAAATCCAAGATTTCCATGGCCAAGAGAGGGTCTGTTTGGGAGGCAATTAACTTGTGTATACGCGAGGGGGAAGCAATCTGATGAGAAGAAAGGAATTCTAAGTCCTTATCAGAGTGTTGGGCATCCTTGTGCTCTCGGTTTGGGGAGGAGTGAAATTGAAATTGGAATTGGAATTGGAAGGTTAAGGTATGTGGGTGGAGTTTGGAGATGCCATTGGCGATGGATGGAAGAGATTTCAAGGAGTTGGGGAAACCAGATGGGGGCATTGCTAATTCCGTGTTTCCAACTTCAGTGACTACGAATCAGTAGTTGTAGTTGTTATACAAGGGATGTCTCCCCTTCCGCATGGTGGATCACTGGATTGCATTCATCACTACAAACTTACACTTGCAACATGGTGGATCACTGATATGAATCCAATTCTAGATTGGAAAATACCTTGAACACCAAAAAAAACACCACATCTTAACCAACCCAAATGGTAAAAGATAAAAATTCCCTAAAATTAGACTATCTCCTAGTAACCATGGCTATTACTCAAATTACAAATAGCCTGTATAAAGCCCTAAATCAGTATGCTGCTATGCTAAACAGCCATGAAGATCACGAACTAACAACAAGCAAAAGGAGGCTTAAAGCACAAAATAGCAGGAGGAAGAGTAGACGAAATTAAGCACTCCAAAACAAGCAAGGGTTTTCTGTGACCAAATCGCCCACATTCTTTGCCCGATCCACAAACAGAATTATTAAACACTATAAAATTCTGCCCTTCCAAACCAAACTAGGTTATACCTTAACAACAACATTGCAACATAAGATAAGCAAAGCAAGTAAGAAACCAGTTAAACACAAACATAAACACTATTCGTCAATTCACATCACTGCTGAACTAAGATAAGCAAAGCAAGTAACAAACCAAACACATATTTATCTGCACTAGACTAAACTTGGCTGCATATTTATTTGCACAATGGCACAGTGTGCTTACTATTTGCATCTTCAATTGAGCACGTTATCAACTCTAATAACAAAAACATAGATTCTTGTTAGCAAAACAAATTTCCTCCCAATCAAGCATTTCATCGAGCAGTTGGAGTGCAAACTTGTCTAATAACTAAGCAAAGCAAAAAAAAATCGAGCACAGGCTGAAGAGTTAGCAAAGCAAATCTGAACACTTAACAAGCAAATGAAATCTGAAGAATTAAGCAAGCAAATTTGGTGTTGCAGTTGCGGGTCGTCGAAGAGGGATTACCTGTTGTGGGTCGTCTGTGGTGGCTGCCAGCGGGTCGTCGTTCTTAGCTGGAGAAGCGAGAAGGTTAGGCCAAACTGAATTCACCAAGTCGGCAAGTCTGAGTCAAGAGAAATATGAGTTAACCTAGAACAGAAAGACGGTGAATAAGGAGCAAGCGGAGATGCCAAAACAGTGTCAGCTTTGCAAACAAATAATTTCTTCCATCATTATTCTGGATGTATGTTTAAATGTTTGAAATCTATGTCCAAATTTATCAATAGAAAAATTAATTTGTGACCGTTGGGGTATATTTTGCATGTACGCCCATGTACGCCCATGATGGGCGTACGATTGTTTTTATCCCAACGGCTATTTTTTCAGAATATGACCGTTTGGGATGTAGTATGTGTATAAATGTAGGAACTTCGGATGGATGTTGAAGTCAAAAATGTCAAATAGGAGAGTTACAAATTTGAGTGATGGTGAGGAGTTTGAATATGTGACGGAGATTGAGTATGGGAGCGGTGAAGAGAACGAGTATGTTGAAGAGAACGAGCATGGGAGTGACGAAGACGATGCGATCGTGGATGAGAAAGAGTATTTTAGTGAACCCGACGACGGGATGTGGGACGACGATACCGACGAAGAAGGAGGAGACTTCGACGCCGGAGATTTTTCGGTTAGTAATTAATTAGAATCGTTTCGTATTTATTTACGTTATTTAGTTGCAAATAATTTGTAGAAGTGATAGTTTAGATTGATGTGGACTCGTAGTTTTAAGTTTTAGTTGTGATAAATATGGTAGTTTTTATTAATTATAGGGTATGGATTACTATGATTCGTTTGATACCGAAGAAACGTTTCCTACTAAGGAACACTTGAGGCGTTGGGTTCAGAGTATTGGTAGACAACTTATGATGGTATTAGTGACTCGCCATAGCAATGAGCGTCAAATGAATATAATGTGCTCGCATGCTGGAGTGTATAGATCAGGGAAAAAGAAAAGAGAGGATGGCGAAACAGAGGAGGTTGTTAATACAGAGCGGGATAGTAGGGATAAGAAGTCGGATTGCAAGTTTGAGATCCGAGGATATAGGTTCAGGGCGAGGGATGCGAGAGATGGATGGTATGTGAAGGTAAAATACGGACAACACAATCATAAGCTTTCCACTAGCTTCATTGGCCATCCGTACATGGGTCGAATGACGCCGAACGAGGTGAAATTTGTGACGGTATGTGCGAACAGCTTGACTACGCCGTCTGTTATAAAATATGGACAATACGAAGATGTGAAATGTCGTTATTTTGGATTATTTGAGTGTTTCATAACATTTAATGAAAGTTTTATGTAAAGTTTATTTGAGTAACGAAGTGATATCACACACATATGAGTAAAACTATACGACTTATATACTTGAGATTAACTCGTTACTAGGTGAAAGTGACTGTTTAGATATTTCGAAGTGTTCATTTTGTTATTTTATTATAAAAACGAAACCGTCATATTGGTAATGCTCAAATACAACTTTTACATTTCAAGTTTTTCAATGTTTAAGGTCTTATTAACCCGTTTTATGTCGTTTTTAGGTAATGGGCCTCACCAAATCTCAATTCGGCCTTATTAGGCCCGTTGACATTTTCGTTGATTTTTTTTCGATTCCGAGAATTGATAACGACTAAAGACTTCATTTTCTATCATGTTACAATTTTGAAATTTTGAGTTTCAGCGTTATAAGGCGTTTAAACGAACTGGGCCCAAACTATCCATTTCAAACACAACTATCCAAATTCACTATCCACTATCCACTAACCACTCTCCAAACCCTATACCCTAAACCCTATACCCTAGTTAGGTTTTCCTCGGTTTCCGTGTCATTTCCCGTCTTAGCCCGTTTTAAGTCATTTTTCCTCGATTTCCGTGTCATTTCTCGTCTTGGCCCGTTTTAAGTCGGTTTTCCTCGATTTCCGTGTCATTTCTCGTCTTAGCCCGTTTTAAGTCGGTTTTCCTCGATTTCCGTGTCATTTCTCGTCTTGGCCCGTTTTAAGTCGGTTTTCCTCGATTTCCGTGTCATTTCCCGTCTTAGCCCGTTTTAAGTTTGAAAATCCTAATAATATACATCAAAATATACATCAAACAAACATCCAAAATATAATACTGAACACAATCATATCATTGCACAGGCACATCCTCCTCTGGTACTACATCACCAGTCCATATGCTGATCCACCCCCTCATCATCCTCGCTTGTCCTACAGGCAGAGTGTCACCATATGCACGTAGGAAACTAAATATCTCAGAGGCGAGTATGTTGCCCCGCTACATTTTCAAAATGTAAATATAAGTAGAATAAAATAGATTATAATTATAACTTGAGCGATATTGACTAAAATACGTACCGCAACTACAGAGGCTGTCGCAGGTATCTGAATGTGCTCCGCACGGTGGTGAAACGGTGCACGTGGGTCCTGCCTGGGTGATCTGGAATCAACATAAGGATGTGACATGGCATTAAACCATGTCAGATATCCATCCTTGCAATCCCATGCATACTCTCGAAGTCCTCTTCGATCCTGCTCGTCTAAGGTGATCAATCGATCCGGCAGGGTCTCTGGGGCCCAAGTGCAGTCCTCATCCCCGATGCAGAATCATTTCTAATCGCAGTAGGTGGTGTAATCGGGGGTTCGGGTATGCCTTGCACATACCCGAACTGTCGCATACATCGGTCAGGATGGTGCGACTCCCTGACCTCAAACGACTCTACAGGCCCCCGAAATAGACCTAACCTATACTGGGGGTCGTTGAGATCCAACTTGCCCCAGGGGTTCCACTGAACCTATGTTTTTTTTAAATGACAAACGTATTTTAAAAAATAATAATTGCATAACATATGATGAAATTACTCATTAAATAGTACTTACCTCTGCATATGTGATCTGGTCAAGGACCAGTCTGAGGGAAACTAGTCGAGCAGGATCCTTATGGTACTTGACTTTGCTGTTTTCCCGGATAGCCGCCGCCGAGGCATTCATGGATGCCAAGTCCTGCGTAGCATGACCCCGAAGACCATGGAAATACGCCCATATCCAAGCCTACAAATACCAGAATTTCATAATGTTTTATACATAAGCAAAATATACACGAAAAACAAACAAACATTAAACGAATACTACCTTCAGCAGGAGCGGACAGCCAGCAAACCCCTTGGATTGAGCACGGGAGGCCTGACCCAACTGTCTGTACAGTTCAGCCAAGACGGTTGTCCCCCAAGCATAGGACCCTGTCTCATTGTGATCTACGAGGATGCTAAGGTATTTGTGCTTCACCTTCATCCGAGACTTGTCTACAAATGTCGTACTGCCTAACAGGGACAACAAGTACAGCGAAGCAATATCACTCTCTTGCTGAGGAGTCCTGCAATTAATAACAAAAAATGAATTAGTAACGTTACTCGATAAATTATGAGAAATTCTTATAATATACGATAATTTACCTGTCCCGTATATCAAACATCTGTAATAGTCGGGTGTGGATCGTGGTGATGCCTCTCTTGCCGTGGATGTTCAAACCCCCATCTGATAATTTATCACGGATTATAAATATTTAATTGAATCAACTAAAAAATGGAATCAAATATAAATAATAAAATAAACTCTACGTACGTAAGCATAGCGCAGCAGCCTCCTCGATCGTAGCAAACCCGAACATCCGTTGCACATGAGGATGCACAAACCCATCTATGTCTGCCTCAGCAGATCTGACAGCTCGTCCATGGATCGGAAGCTCCAAAATCTTCAGCACGTCTAACAAGGTAGGAGCAATCTCACCAAATGCAAAGTGAAACGTGTTGGTTTCTGGATACCAACGCTCCACAAATGCAGAAATCAGAATCGGATCGATGCTGTTGTACTCGAACCGGGGATCTGCAAGGACATGTAAGTGGCTCCGCTCAACGAGCTGCCACCATGACCCAGGCACATTAGATTTATGCCTATCATACTTCCTGAAGAAGTCCTTGCGGGTGTATATATCCAACACCCTCTTCAGCTGATGTACGAAAGAGAAATTAATGAATTAGAATAGCGTGTGGATCGTTTTACCTCACAAATTCATTTAGGAAACAACGCATACCTTCGATGAGGGCGGTATCACATAAGTCGGGTCATGCTCAATACGCTTTGCAAGAGACGACGTCTCAGTCCATATCACCGGAGCAATGTGGGTGCTGTAATCCACCAAAAGCCGTGAACTAAGAGGACCTCCAGGATGCCCCACATAATCTGCATCCCCTGGAACCGGTACAGCTAAGCCCGGATCAATGCGCTGAACAGGCTCCTGAACAGGGTCCTAAATGGGCTCCTGGAGGTCTGGCTGATCCTGAATCTCCTGCTGATGATCCTCTGCAGAAGGAGACAATGATCCAACTGGAGATGGCTCACGCAGAGGTGATCCCTCATAGTAATCATCATGCATCTGCGCCTCCAAATCTCCTAGATCTGCATCTGGTTGATCTGCAACCTCTGGCTGATCTGCAACCTCTGGCTGATCTGCAACCTCGGTTGCCTCCGTCAACTCCTCCGCCTCACTAACATCCAAATCATCCATCAAAGCTTTCTCTGTATCTCCTATATGCACTCCTGGAATGTCTGGAGGAGATCCACGACGTCGGGAAGCTGTGATCCCGCGTGCGCTAGGGTGACGAGGGCCCTTCTTCTTCTTTCTAACAGAACCACCCGCCGGAGTAATAGCCCTCTCTAAAGCCTATTTTCATATTTACGAATTATTATTTTATATTATTTGACGTTTTTCTTTTAAATATTTAATAATGTATTAATTACTAATTTTTTCTTAGGTACGACTTATTAATAATTTATTAAGACGCTATTTAATAATGTATTAATTACAAATTAATTCATTTCTTAGTAAATAACAACTAATTAATATTATATTAATAAATATTATTTAATATTAAATCTTTTTCTTTTACAAGTTATTTATCGAATAACGTGAAACGATAAATAACGACTAATTATTCTTTAAATCGTTATATATCGATTAACGTGAAACGTGAAACGATAAATAACGACCAATTAATAATATATTAATAAATATTATTTATTAATATAATATTATTTTCTTTTAGCTAAACGATAAATAACGACTAACTAATATTATATTAATAAATATTATTTACTAATTAATCTTATTCTTTAAATCGTTAATTATCGATTAACGTGAAACGTTAAACGATAAATAACGACCAATTAATATTATATTAATAAATATTATTTATTAATATAATATTATTTTCTTTTAGCTAAACGATAAATAACGACTAACTAATATTATATTAATAAATATTATTTACTAATTAATCTTATTCTTTAAATCGTTATTTATCGATTAACGTGAAACGTTAAACGATAAATAACGACCAATTAATATTATATTAATAAATATTATTTATTAATATAATATTATTTTCTTTTAGCTAAACGATAAATAACGACTAACTAATATTATATTAATAAATATTATTTACTAATTAATCTTATTCTTTAAATCGTTATATATCGATTAACGTGAAACGTTAAACGATAAATAACGACCAATTAATAATATATTAATAAATATTATTTATTAATATAATATTATTTTCTTTTACCTAAACGATAAATAACGACTAACTAATATTATATTAATAAATATTATTTACTAATTAATCTTATTCTTTAAATCGTTAATTATCGATTAACGTGAAACGTTAAACGATAAATAACGACCAATTAATATTATATTAATAAATATTATTTATTAATATAATATTATTTTCTTTTACCTAAACGATAAATATCGACTAACTAATATTATATTAATAAATGTTATTTAATAATAAAAAATTTCGTTTTATTCGTTATTTATCAAATAACGTGAAACGTTAAACGATAAATAACGACTAACTAATATTATATTAATAAATATTATTTATTAATATATTATTATTTTATTTTTAGTCGTTATTTATCAAATAACGTTTCACGCTAAACGATAAATAACGACTAATTAATAATTTATTAATAAATAACAAATAATTCATATTTCATTAATAAATCTTTTTTTAATCGTTATTTAAACGTTAAACGATAAATAACGATAAATAACGACTAATTAATAATTTATTAATAAATAACAAATAATATTAACGTACCTCGTGGATTGAGAGCGTCTTCTCCGGCGATATCGAACGGGCCCGTTTTTCCGCACCGCCCCGATCACGACCACCCCGAGCTCCACCCCGACCACCACCCCGACCACCACCTGCTCCACCAGCTTCACCTCCAGCCACCTCGACGGCGCCACCAACCTCCTCCCCTCCACCACCAGAGCCCTCGCCAGCGCCACCGACCACCTCAGCCACCGCAGCCACCGCAGCTCCACCACCCCCCCTTTTCTTTTTCGCCGGATTCGTCTTCCGCCCAACTCCTCCACCTCGGACCCTTGCGCCACCAGCACAAATACGGACGGGAGGGAGAACAGACGAAGCCGCAGCCTCCACCGTCGCCTCCACCACCGCCGCAGCCTCCACCGTCGCCGGATTCGAGCTTTTCCCCATTTCTTCGGATTGCATGATTCCGAGTGAAATTGAAGAAATTGATTGAGGGATTTGGATTGTATGAGAAAAACGAGTCGAATGGGATAAATTTGGGGAAGAAAACGAGTGAAATAGGAGAAGAATGGACGGCGGCGATATTTAGGTTACGGGATGAACAGTAATCGCAGCTTCAGACGAGAGGAGGAAGAAGAAAGCGAGGCGGAGTTTTATATCCTGGGCGTACGCCCATTTTGGGCGTACATACCATTTTTCAGTTTTCCATTGTATACGTATACGTATACGTATATGTATGTTCGAGAAAACTGCACGGTACGCCCATTTTGGACGTACGAGAATGTAGTTTAAAAAGTTTCAAAATGTAGTGCGTATAGTCTCTTCGTAAATAAATGGGCATAGAATACATAAAAATATAGGATGTTGGGTGGTTTACGTGTCGCTGTGTCCACCATTGATGTATGTAAGTAGTTGCGGACCATGAGAAAATATCCTGATCTGGAGGATAGAGGTGAACACGTGTCGAAATCAGGGGCCCTCCATTGGGATAATCTGGTCCGCACAAGTTGATGAAATCAAAATGCTTGATCAGGAACCACCAACTACAAAACCAATGCCGGCCCGTCTTTTGATTCCCACGAGAATAAATAAAATAATCCCACCAGAAGACTAGGGGAAGATATTTTCTTCCCAAATTTGCGGTCCAGATTAAAATTTTATTTCTTTAGTTCTACTTTGCAACTGCAAAGGGCGGTTACCACCCTTCTTCTCCAAAATTCCTCCACACTGACCAGATATTTTTCTAGGGTTCGAATTTGGGGATGATAATCGGCTGGATCTTAGTTAATGAGCTCTGATTTCTTAGTTGAGGTTATGGAGAAAGAGCGTGATGCTTTGATGGTCGTTGATTCCGTGGAGCTGGAGGTAGAAGAAGAAGAAGAAGAGGAGGAGAGAGTAAGCGCGGTGGTGAGATGGGAAGAGTATCTTCCTAAGATGGTCATCAGAGTTCTTTTGGTCGAAGCTGACAACTCTACACGTCAGATCATTGCTGCTCTTCTACGTAAATGCAATTACAAAGGTCATTCTCTCTCTCTCTCTCTCTTCTTTCATCCTTCATCACCAATTTTCTGATGTCGGAGGGGGATTTGGAGTTTGGAGGTTAATTTGAATCCTGTTGGTGTGAGATGCTGTTTGATTTTTGGAAAGAATGCTGCTAAACCAGATGATTGAATAGGAGACTTAGGAGGTCTGTACTCGTAATGCTGCTCTCCATTTGCAGTGTACTATAGGTGCTGTTTCTTGTGACTTGTGACTTGTGAGGAAGGGCCAATGAAGGGCTGATTTGGCACTGGATGCCAAATAGACCTATGCTTGCTAACCGAATATATTAAAAGAGACCGGATACATAAATATGCAATTTAGATCACAATGTTTGATTTTACTCGTAATGTTTGATTTTATATCACAATTTGCAATAATTTAATCCATGAAGGTAACCTCTGATGCTTAGCATGACTATTTTGATATGCAGTTGCTGCAATTCCTGATGGTTTAAAGGCTTGGGAGATCCTGAAGCAGAAACACAGCAATATTGACCTTATATTGACAGAGGTCGATTTGCCGTCTATATCTGGCTATGCACTTCTTACGCTAATCATGGAGCATGATGGCTGCAAGAACATTCCTGTCATAAGTAAGTCTTCCGAGTGGAAAATGTGCGTAAAACTAAGGAGGATGTATTTCTTCTGAAACTCTTCAGGTTGGTGAAATAACATCTGCATCTTGTATTTGGCAGTGATGTCTTCCAGTGACTCAATTAGCATGGTCTTTAAATGCATGCTAAAGGGTGCAGCTGACTTCCTTATAAAGCCTGTGAGGAGAAATGAACTGAAAAACCTGTGGCAGCATGTTTGGAGGAGGATTTCTGTGAGTCATTAGTTATTACTTTGTTTCCCTTAAGCATTTTCTTTTATCTACTCAATGGATACTTAATAATTTGTTTTTCAATTTGAATTTGGTTATTATATGTACAAATTAATTTAATACATCTCCACTATAGCAGGCGAACAATGCGTCTGGAGTACAAAATTTCTGTGGCGTTGATTGCAAAGCTGAAACCAGTTCCAAAAGCGGAGCCACTAAAAATTGCTTAGACGATAATATGTCCTTTAGCAAGGACAAAATTCAATCCCCAGAGAAAGCTACAGATGCACAAGTGAGCTTTTGCCGTAGTTATGTGCATTGTTCTATTTCTTTCATTTTTTGTTTAAACTTCTGGCAGAATGCTTATTACTTCAAAAATTAAGTTGTATTCCTTTTACGAAGTCACATATGGCAATATTGATGCTGCGCCAAACAAACAAACCCGCAATTTTTATGTGCTCATGAGAAACAGTTACCAATATTTATGTGCTTATGAGAAACAACCATTGACCCATGAAAATAATCTCAAGCACTTATACGCGGAAACTTTACAGGGTCTTTCGCAGTTAAAGGTTCATGGAGCATTTACTTGGAGCCACAATGAAGTGCAACAACATGAAAAGGGAATCAGATTAGGGGAGAAAACTGACGAAGGTACTGGATTGTCACTAACTGCTACATATCTTGCACCTATTCTGTATCAGTTTTACTATGTTAAAATCCAAGGGTCTCTATGCAGTGAAATCAACTAAGTCTGAGCCATATAGCGTAGCTCATGCCAATGAAGCTTACACGTCAACACCAAGAGTGGAACGTGCAGGGTCCACTTCTGAAAGAATGGCTCAGGTTGAGAGAAGTGAACCTGCTATCTGTAGGAATGTGGATGCTGTTCACAGTGAGGAAATCAACGAACATGTGGGGCAAGCCATTGACTTGATCGGTACAATGAATAATCAACTTGAGTCTACTCGCACACAACTCACTTCAAACTGTGAAATGCATAATTCCAGTGCAACTCAGCTTGAACTGTCCTTGAGCAGATCCAGTCACCCCGATGAACGAAAACAGAAACTAAACCACTCAAATGCCTCTGCCTTTTCATGGTGAGCCATTGTAATTGTTGTGATACTGATTCGTTTAGAAGATAGTTGTTCAATCTAGGAAGTTGACATTAAGCGGTACAGTCAGATAATTTTTGGCATGTATTATTGAAAACAACTTTTTGTGTTATATAATCTAATGAGATTGATGGTTGCCCCTTTGCAGGTATAGCAGTAGCAAGAAATTTAGGACCCTTTTCCCGCCCTTGGTCAATAGTCCTACTGAAGTGGAGGGAGGAGACAAACTCCATGAAGAATTTCTTGCTTTTCCAAAACCAGAAAATGCTAGCGGAATGGATGAAGAAAACAATAGCACTGCCATAACTGGCTCAACTGCACATCCAATGCCAATATTTCCAGGATCTCAACTTGGGCTAGTTCCTGCCCTTGGGGTTGGATTTGGAGGTAAGTGTTCTGTGTTCAGCCCACACGCTAGCCGAGGAACCTTTGGCCTAAAATCCACAAACCAAAAGGAGTCATCTCCCATTTTGGGCAGCATCTCTCTACATTCTGATCCAGGAACGTATTGTTCAAGCATGGGACACTCTGGGTTTGATGAATCTAGCAACCATGAGGAAAAAGTGGATCAACAAAAATACATTAATGGAGCTGCTTCCCAGAGTGCTACCAGTGCTGTTTACAGCAATGGAATGAATGTTCTTCATAAAAATGCCATTAACAATAACACCAATCAAGTAATGGTGAGAACAGATCATACTGGGGAAGTGGATGTAAGGGATAATGGCGGCAACATGTTAAACAACGAGCAATTTGGAAGAGCAAAGGGCAGTCTCCACAACTCTCAGAGAGAAGCTGCTCTGGCTAAGTTCAGACAAAAGAGAAAAGACCGATGTTTTGAGAAAAAGGTACCATCATTCAATGATCAAACCCAGTTACAGCTACAAAGCTAGAATTTGCTAGATACCTATCAATCATCATACAGTTTGTTCTTTATTTATAGCCTTTTCCGGTTGTTTCTTGACACAACTTAATTCGTGGGTTGATATTTTTGTGAACTCCAGGTTCGGTATCAAAGCAGGAAAAAACTGGCAGAGCAGAGACCTCGAGTGAAGGGGCAGTTTGTTAGACAAGTGCAGAGTGATCAACCACTTGCTGATTCTGATATCCGTTATGCAGACAACGCTTAATGCTCTTCTTCTTCTTACAGTTTCACGTGTATAGATGAATATACTAGTATTATATGTAGTAGACAGAATTTGTAGGTGGTGGATTAGAAGATAGTGCTTTTGCTAAATATATTTTAGCTACTTGGCGCTGGCTCTAGGCCTTGCTAGAATCTCTGTAACTCTGTTAGGCCTTGTTATATGCTAGCATTTGGATTGCATGACATGTAATTACCTGTAACTGTTCTTTTCTGGTTGAAAAGATATGATTTTGAGCTATCAGAGTTTATCATAAAAAAAGCACATGTATGTGTATGATGAATCCCTTGCAATTTCTGTAATAACCAGTTTGATGAATAAATATAGCTACCTATTGCATTATGAGTTACTCTGTGTAAGTTTATCTTATTTACGTGAGGAAGACTTATCCACAGAAAATCTTCTGTCATCTAATTCTTGTGATTACCTGAAGGCATGCTTCTTGGATTCATTCATTTCATGTGTGTTGTTTTATGCCTGCTATTATTTGGTCTTCGTGAGGGCCACGATATATTTTGTGTACATCCATACTGGCTACCCACCAACTATATACAACTCAATAATTAAATCCAAAACTTGTTTCTTCTAAGATTAAAATAAAAATTTCTCAAATCCAAATGGGCGATCTTGTTAGTTCATTTCATTATGTTTTTTTATTTAACCCCGAAAATATAAAAAATAATCGCAAGGGACGTTTGAAAACGGGAGTTTTTGAAGGGCAAGTGCTCCGAAAGTGGAAGGTTAGAGTCTTAGATACCTTGGCAGTTGTAAATTGTAATAATAGGGGTGAAAATGAAATCCAAGTCCAACGACCTGTTGCCAGCTGTGCACCTCACCAGATTCCTGCCAAGAGGATCCTTTCTTTTCTTCTCTTAATCTTATTTATAGTTCTGCTATATAACACCTCTATGTCCTGATCACTAATCCTAATACTTATTGGGCTAATTCCCCTTCCATTCTGGTGGGTTCTTCTTCCTGATTTCATCTGCAATTCTCTGGTGCTTCTGCTCAAATGATTTTTCATGAACAAGTTCAAATTTATTGACCCCCTTTCTGTTAGTTTTTTGTATTTTTTCTTCATCACAATGTATCTGACCTTTTTGTTCTTTATATCTTTCGGCATTGATCCTAGGCAGGATTCAAGACACAGCTTCCTCTTCAGTATTGATATCAAGATTGAATTAAAGCTAGCTTACCAGAAGGTACATATTCACTTTTATCACTATGCTTATGATTACCTTTTTTTGGTAGTATTATGCTTATGATTACCTTTTTTTGGTAGTATTATGCTTATGATTACCTTAGAGGCTTAGATTAGTTGTTGACGTTGAAAATGTGAATTATAAAAAAATTCAGACATGTTATGGATGGGCATTACAAATTGATGAAATTTTTATCACTTGCATCTATAGATGATAGTCTGCCATTGTGATTGTTATACTAATTAGTAATGAAATGCTTTCATGATAGTCTCTAGTTCTTCCTGGATCAATCCCTATATTGAGATGGAAACAAACAGAAGCCACGCAGTAGAGATACATCAAGAGATTCCTGGTGGAGAAAGAAAAAGCAGAGGATCCTCCACCAAGTATTGCGGCGAAGTATCATGTAGATTTTCTGATCTAGGATCGAGCTTGAAGGATGCTGCTGACAGATCAGCATCCATGCGCAAGCTGTTTATAGCTGTTGGTCTCTGCATTGTGTTCATGAGCGTTGAAGTGGTTGGTGGGATAAAAGCCAACAGTCTTGCCATTCTAACTGATGCTGCTCATTTGTTGTCTGATGTGGCAGCATTTGCCATCTCCTTGTTCTCCTTATGGGTGGCAGGATGGGAAGCCACACCTCGACAAACATACGGCTTTTACAGGATTGAAATTCTTGGTGCCCTTGTCTCCATCCAGCTCATATGGCTTCTTGCTGGCATCTTGGTGTATGAAGCCATTCTCAGGCTTATAAACAACACTGGTGAAGTTGATGGCTTCTTGATGTTCCTTGTTGCTGCCTTTGGCCTTGTTGTTAACATCATAATGGCTGTACTTTTAGGTCATGATCACGGTCACGGTCATGGTCACAGCCACGGTCATAGTCATGGTCATAATCATGATCAAAATGGCCATAATCATGATGAAAATGGCGATAATCATGATTCAACTCGAACGATAATATTTTCTGATCATGATCATCATCACCATGGGCATGATCACAATCACAAGGACCCACTTATAGCCAAGAAGGAGCGCAACATAAATATTCAAGGTGCGTATCTTCATGTGCTTGGTGATTCAATTCAGAGCATAGGTGTAATGATAGGAGGAGGCATGATATGGTGGAAGCCAGAGTGGAAGATCATAGATGTTATCTGCACCCTGACCTTCTCTGTCATTGTACTGGGAACAACCATCAAGATGCTAAGGGACGTACTTAGTGTTCTCATGGAGAGTGCTCCAAGGGAGATCGACGCTACCAAGCTTCAAAAAGGGATTTTGGAGATTGAAGAAGTGATGACTATTCATGAGCTTCACATCTGGGCCATCACTGTTGGCAAAATCCTATTGGCATGCCATGTCAAGATCAGGCCACGAGCAGATGCTGATATGGTTCTTGACAAAGTCATAGACTACATCCGAAGGGAATATAACATTAGTCACGTAACTATACAGATCGAGCGTGATGATTAACCTCTCTTCTTAACTCTATAAGGGTTTCAACTTTTAAGTTAGTTTCCATTTTAATTCCATATAGCTGTTTTTTTAATTATTTTTGGAGGGTGCATGCTCTGAGTTAGCTGCTTCTGGCAAATCCTGATACATGTGTAGTTTTGGATGGTTCTGCTAATGTTTTCTTACCTAAGTCAAGTTCCTGCCTTGTCACTAATAGTAGATAATACTGCTCTCTCTGCCTTTTGTTGGCCCCTTACGAATTATATGAAGCTATTTTTCTATCTCGTCAATCTGTCATTTATATGGTTATATAAATGTTTGGTCTGAATAGTACTCCTTCTGTGCGATATTGTTTTTTAATGGCATATTGGTACTATTGAGACTCTGGACTGTGAGTGACATAACCTGATACTCATCTTGTGACAATATGAAACTTGCAGATCAACTAAACTTGTCTTTCCTGGAAATGGAAGCAAAATTTTTGGCTTTGAGACTAAGAGGAATCTTGTATTCACATATATATTCTAAGAGTAATATGGAACTGTAGTAATGTAATTAGTTAAGTTAGCTTAATGTAAATGAATCGGTATGATATAAACCGGGTTCACTAACTCTTCCTATTTAAGCTAACACAAACCATTGTAACAAATTAAGTTTTTCTGATAATAACAGAAACTCTCTCTTGTTCTTCCTCCTCAAGCTCCTTCTATGGAGTAATTCTTGTTCCATCAATTCTCTTTACATGGTATCAGAGCTGCACGGTGTCGATCTTTGTTGATTCGATTGTTGCTAGTTGTCTTCCGCATTTCGTTCTTCGTCTGTTGCAATGGAGAATGGTTTAGGGACTGGTGGTGCGTCTGGAGCAAGAACGGAGAATTTGGTTGGCTGCGATCCTATGGCGTTGTCCAACTCAGACAATCCAGGTGCGCAATTAACTCAATTTCGCCTGGATGGCTTGAATTTCTTCACCTGGAGTCAGGGTGTTCGTCTGGCGCTTGGTGCAAAGTTGAAGTTAGGGTTCATCGATGGAACCTGCAAGAAACCTGCAATTGGAACGCAGGATTGTGAAAGATGGATTCGCACAGATTACATGGTAAGATGTTGGTTGATTAATTCGATGGAAAAGAATATCTCTAACACTTTCATGTATGTGGAATCTGCGAAACATCTATGGGATGAGCTAAGTGAAAGGTTTGGTCAAACCAATGGGCCATTGTTGTATCAGTTACAGAGAAGACTGTGTTCAATTGAACAAGGAAATTCCACGGTTGGGGAATATTATGGCAAGATCAAAGAACTCTGGGATGAGATCCAGAATCTTGATGGCACTCCTGTTTGTGAATGTGGAGGGGTGCAAAGTGCTTGTAATTGCAACTTGATCGAGAAGATTCTTGAAAAAGAATCTAGGAGCAAGTTGTTACAGTTCTTGATGGGCTTAAATCCGGACTTTGATGGGGTTAGGAGTAATCTCTTATCTCAAGAGAAATTGCCTACAATAAACAGGGCTTTCTACCTAGTGCAACAGGTGGAGAGACAGAAAATTGTGTCTGGTTCTTTGCAAATTCCTAGTGAGAGCAATTCTATTGCTATGTATGCAAATAGGCCATCTTATGATCAGAGAAATAGGAATCAAGATGGTGGTAGGCAATATGATCCAAGAAAAGGCAGAGTTGAAAGGAAATGTGATCACTGTGGGAAGAAAGGTCACATAAGGGAAACTTATTTTCAACTGATTGGTTTTCCTGAGAAGAATAAGAGTTCCAATTGGAGAGGTAGGACAGCTGCTAATGCTGAGATCAATACAGAGGAAGAGAGTCCTCTTGGAAGTTCAGATAAGCCAGATGCTGCCATGATTGATGCAGTTTGCAGAGAGGTTATGAGAGCATTCAAGGGCATGGAATTCTCAAGTGTTCTAATGCAGTGTCACAGGTTGAAGCTCCAAGGGCAAAAGATTGCTCAAACTTAGCTTCCACTTCTGGTTCTGGTGTGAATTTCTCAGGTAATCATATCACTTCTCTTGCCTTATCAGTTTCTAGTTCAGATTATACTACTTGGATAGTAGACACAGGGGCAACATATCATATGGTGTTTGATGCGAGTATTTTGATTGATAAGAGGAAGCTGGTTAAGCCTATCAGAGTTGCTTTGCCAGATGATAGTATTTTGAATGTTGAGATAGTTGGATCTGTGCAGGTCAATAAGGACTTAAGAGTGGACAATGTCTTGTTAATAACTAGATTCAGGAAGAATCTGTTATCTGTCACAAAGTTATTAGATGAAAATGGTTTAGAAGCTTTTTTGAAACCTGATAGGTGTTTCTTTCAGGACCCTATCACTAAACGGACAGTGGCAATTAGATTAAGAGCTGGAGGGCTATATGTGCTGCAATCTCCAAGGCAGGCTCAGGGTGTTGTTTTCAATGTTGACAAGGCAATTTCTAATGCTTGTAATAAAGAGAATTTAGCTGAGTTTGGTTCTACAATTCATGATAGATTAGGCCATTGTTCCTTAGGTAAAATGAAACATTTACCTTGGTCTAAGGTGTATGCACAGACTGATTTGAATTGTGATAGTTGTATTTTGGCTAAGCAATCTAAAGATTCTTTTCGTAAAAGTCTTTTTTTAGCTAAATTTGCTTTTGACTTAATACACTTAGACATCTGGGGGCCTTATAAGGTTCCAACTATGAATGGGGCATCCTATTTCTTGACTATCCTAGATGACAGTACAAGGTTCACATGGGTATATTTGCTGAAACAAAAGAGTGAAGTAGTGACAGTAATTCCTTCTTTTTTGGCTTATGTTAAGACTCAGTTTGGGAAATTTGTCAAGAAAATCAGAAGTGACAATGGAGCCGAGTTTATGCAGATTAAGTGTAAGAATTTGTTTGAGTCATTAGGGATTCTTCACCAGACTAGTGTACCAGGGAACCCTCAGCAAAATGGGAGAGTAGAAAGAAAGCACAAACATGTTATTGAGACAGCTCGAGCAATAAGGCTCCATGCTAATCTCCCCATAAAATTTTGGGGAGAGTGTGTATTGGCAGCAGTCAGAGTGATTAATTTGCTTCCAAGTGCAGTTTTACAGTGGAAAGTACCTTATGAACTTTTATTTGACAGACCAGCAGATTATGATGAATTAAGAGTGATAGGTTGTATGTGCTTTGGCAAGCCTTATATGATTCAGAGAGATAAGTTTGGTGCTCAGTCCAGAAAATGTGTGTTCATAGGATACTCTATGACTCAGAAAGGATACAAGTTATATGAGTTGGAAAGTCATAAAGTCTTTGTATCCAGAGATGTTTGCTTCAAAGAACAAATATTTCCTTTCAAAGAATCTGTTCAGGAAAAGGGAGAAGTTATTGTCAAAGATGATAGCTTACCTTTAGTCAATCCAGCTGCACCTGTTGACACAAATTTGAGGAGTATTTCAGTTTCAGATAACAATACAGAGAATGTCACTTCCCAGCAAGAAATTGTTGTTTATTCTGAGCAACAACAAGTTACATCAGAAGCTGAAATCAATCCCAGAAGATCTAGCAGGATAAGAGTTCCTTCTACTAGATTACAAGGATATAGTTGCACTGCAGAAAGTCTCTTAGACCTGTCTAACTATTCTTCTGAATATGTTGCATCATTTTACAATGTCTGTAAAATGGTAGAGCCAGCCACTTATAAGCAAGCACAAGGGATAAAGTGCTGGGAAAAAGCTATGAAAGCAGAGATAGATGCATTAGAGTCCAATCAGACATGGATATTAACTACTTTGCCACCAGGACAAACAACTATTGGTTCAAAATGGGTATTCAAGGTGAAATACAAGCAAGATGGTTCAGTAGAAAGACATAAGGCCAGACTGGTAGCAAAGGGATACACACAGGTTGAAGGGAAAGATTATACATACACTTTTTCACCAGTTGCTAAGCTTGCCACAGTCAGAATCCTTTTAGCCTTGTCAACAGTGAAGAAATGGCATATTCATCAACTTGATGTGAATAATGCCTTCTTACATGGATTTTTAGATGAAGAGATATATATGCAACCTCCTCAAGGATACAATAAGGCCAAAGCAGGAGAGGTTTGCAAGCTACAAAGATCTTTGTATGGACTCAAACAGGCTTCTAGGCAATGGAATAAGGAACTCACCATTTTTTTGCTCAACCTAGGATACAAGAGATCAATGCATGACTATTCTTTGTTTATAAGAAACAAAGATGGACTCATGGCTATAGCCCTGGTATATGTGGATGATTTGTTATTGACAGGGAATGATGACAAGGTAATCATACAGACTAAAGAAGGCCTACACCAGAAGTTCACAATTAAGGATCTAGGGCCAGTGAGATTTTTTCTGGGGATTGAAGTTGCTAGATCAACCACAGGTACTATTCTGAGTCAGAGAAAATATATCTTAGATACTTTAAAGGACACTAATATGACAGACTGTAAGCCTGCCATTTTTCCTCTACAAAGAGGGCTGAACTTGTCAACTGATGAAGGGATTATTCTGAAAGATCCAGAGATATATAGAAGGTTAGTTGGTCGCCTATTATATCTGAACATTACTAGGCCATATGTCTCATATGCCGTACAACATCTGAGTCAATTTGTAAGTGCTCCTAGGCAGCCCCATCTGCAAGCTGCACATCATGTGATAAGGTACCTGAAGAGCACTTTGAACTGGGGATTGTTTTACTCTGTTGACAGTGATACAAATTTGATTTGTTATAGTGATGCAGACTGGGCTAATTGTAAGTTCACTGCTCGATCTCTTACAACATATTGTGCTTTCTTAGGGAAGAACTTAGTATCTTGGAAGACTAAGAAGCAAACTACAGTGGCTAAGTCTAGTGCTGAATTTGAATACAGAAGTATGTCTGCCTGTGCTAGTGAAGTGGTCTGGTTGAATGCTGTGTTAAGTGATCTTGGCCTTTCAGTTCCTCTGCCTATCACCATGTTTTGTGACAACAAGGCGGCAGAGCACATAGCTGCTAACCCAGTCTTCCATGAAAGAACAAAACATTTGACAATCGACTGTCATTATGTTAGAGAGAAAGTTGATGATGGTTTCATTGCTACTACACATGTCAGCTCACAGAATCAATTAGCTGATATCCTCACCAAGCCCCTTGGTGAAGATCAACACAACACACTCTCATTCAAGCTTGCTTGAGGGGGATATGGAAGTGTAGTAATGTAATTAGTTAAGTTAGCTTAATGTAAATGAATTGGTATGATATAAACAGGGTTCACTAACTCTTCCTATTTAAGCTAACACAAACCATTGTAACAAATTAAGTTTTTCTGATAATAACAGAAACTCTCTCTTGTTCTTCCTCCTCAAGCTCCTTCTATGGAGTAATTCTTGTTCCATCAATTCTCTTTACAAGTAAAACCTCATTATAGACAACTTTCCAGAGCTCGTTAGTCTAAATTTTGATAAAATACATAAATGTAGAACTTAATACTAGCTCAATTATACTCTCTTTGTAATAGTATGAGGTAAAAATGGAAGGAGGGGTGAAAAATGAAAATGTTTTAAAGCCAGAAGATGTAGGATAAGCAGGACACCACATAGGGATACGTATGTACCATAAGAATGTTAGGATGAGGATAAGGCTGGCTTCTTGGGGGTGCAAGGGATTCATATATATGGCTATGGTATAGATATGCGTGGAATATATGTATCTGACTTGATACTGACGTTTTTACCATTCATCAACTTACCATTTGCTGTCACATTAAGGTTTAATCCCAGATTAATCTAACCATTCTCATAATAATCCTCTTGGATACTCTTTGTGTCATTTTCATGTGAAATGACTCAAATGAGGTCCATATATATATATATATATATATATATATATATATATATATATCCTGGTCTCTTCGGTTGCTCGGATTTGGAGATATATATGCAATGCAAGCAGATAAGGTTTTGGGAGCTTGTGGCTTCTGAGTGAAGTTTGTTGGCTCTATGTGGGTTGGGTTTTTAATCACCTTGCCATTTGCCTTTGATGTCCTTCCTAACAACACATGGGCCATGTCATGCCACGCCACGGATTATCTGTTTCCCTGCTAAGAAAGAAAGCAAGCCACTGTCACGATTAGGATGAGCTTGTGCATGTCTAAGATGTACGTTATGATTCAATCCGCAAAAGGTTTTTATGAATCAGGATAAATTTTGCTAGCTGAAATACTTATCAAGAAAGAGGAGAATATGTGGAAGAAATCTAACCTGATCTTGCAACACTGTTATTCACCTTAAATGACAAGCAACATTCAAGCTAGTCTGCTCTTTACAGATGCTTGTCTTGTTAGGCTCTACATAATCTCAAGAAAATTCATGATTACATTCAAGTATACTGTATATGTCTATCTATCTATACACGACTTGTTGCGACGTATGGTTTGTTTTCCTTGTGATGGTTACAGGTTTGGTTGAGCTGGTTGCACGTTGAAGCCAAAAACCAACACTAATATCAAACTTTCAAGTTGTTCAGTTTGATGTTTTCTGATTAAGCAGATTTGAAATGTTATCTGAGTTGGATTTAACAGAATGATGTTGACCATTTATTAAAACCCTATTCATAGGAACAAATTGTACGTCAAAGTGGCCAAAGATTTATAGGTTAAAGACAAGGCTTACATTTTTCATATGAAATGGAACCTCACACCTGCACATGTTTCACAATAATTCAGGGAAAAAAGGGAGACCCCATTAGGAACAATGCGCACTTCACGCTTATTTGTTTTCATTCCATCTTAATTATCAAAATCATATGAATTATATTGTCATTGGATAGTGCCTTCTTTCAGATTAATCTGTAGACTAGTAGTATAACAGACTTGAATAGTTCAGTTTGCATGACATTTGAACCCTGTATTTTAGTTAGCGTTATACTTGAATAGTTCAGTTTGCATGACATTTGAACCCTGTATTTTAGTTAGGGGCCATGTAATGAATTTTTTTCTGAAATGGGCTTTTTTTCAAAAAAAATTCCCGACGTAGGCTCTTTTCAAAAGAAATTCTCAATATAGGCACTTATGCCAGCTTCGGATTTTTTTTATGTGTGAGAGAACCAGCGTCTCTCGTCCGAAGCTGGTATTTTTTTTTTTGATTTTTTTTATGTATAAGAGACGCTGGCCCGACCAGCGTCTCTTATACGTTAAAACATAAAAAAAATAAAATTATATGAGACGCTAATGGTCTTTTTTTTTTTATTTGAACATGTATAAGACGTAAAATGTTTAAAAAAAAAATTTATTTGTTAATTTTTTTTTCTTCAAAGTTTATATATATATATATTATTATACATGACTTACTCGTGTTTGGATGGCTCGTATGGGCTCGTTTGAAATCGGAATCGATCACGACCGATTTCGTTGGGTCCGTATTGATCCCAACTTTCACCAGATATGTCTCTCGCTCGATTCTGATTTCGAACGACCCCATACGAGCCACCCGAACAAGCGTAAGTCTCGTGCGTACCTTCTACTGTAAATGGATATTTACAAATCCGTTCCTCCATATCACGCAATGAGAGACATATTTGGTGAAAGCTGGGATCAATACGGACCCAACGAAACTGGTCGTGATCAATTCCGATTCCGAACTGGTGAAAGAAGGTATGCACGAGATTTACGCTTGTTCGGATGGCTCGTATGGGCTTGTTCGGAATCGGAATTGACCACGACCAGTTTCGTTGGGTCCGTATTAATCCCAGCTTTCACCAGATATATCTCTCATCGCGTGATATGGAGTAACGAATTTTACAGTAGAAGGTACGCACGAGACTTACGCTTGTTCGGGTGGCTCGTATGGGGTCGTTCGAAATCAGAATCGAGCGAGAGACATATCTGGTGAAAGCTGGGATCAATACGGACCCAACGAAATCGGTCGTGATCGATTCCGATTTCAAACGAGCCCATACGAGCCATCCAAACACGAGTAAGTCATGTATAATAATATATATATAAACTTTGAAAAAAATAAAATAACAAATGCCTTGTATAACAAATAAAAAAAAAATTAAAAACATTTTACGTGTAAGAGACGTTGGTTCGTCTCTTACACGGGGGAATTAAAAAAAAAATCTGTATAAGAGACGCTGGTTCGACCAGCGTCTCTTATACATGTTCAAATAAAAAAAAACGAACCAGCGTCTCATATAATTTTTTTTTTTATGTTTTAACGTATAAGAGACGCTGGTCGGGCTAGCGTCTCTTACACATAAAAAATTCAAATTTTTTTTTACCAGTTTCGGACGAGAGACGCTGGTAGAGCGTCTCTCACACATAAAAAAAATCTGAAGCTGGCATAAGTGCCTATATTGGGAATTTCTTTTGAAAAGACCCTACGTCGGGAATTGTTTTTGAAAAAAAAACCCATTTCAGAAAAAAATTCGCCATGTAATGGTTGCCAATTAAACTAAACAATATTGGTTTCAAGTTTCAAGTGAACCAATTTAGGGTACAAAGGATGGGTAGTCCATAATCCAGGTAAATATAATTATTGAAACTTGATTTTCTGTTCTTATTCAGAAAAATGGTTGAACCCAGCCCAAAAGTTGATGGGCAAGACTTGGCACAATTGAGAAACCTAGTTTGAGTACCATATTTGATCTAGACTGCAGAGAAAGGAGCTGGTTACAAGGCAGTAGGCACCCTAAAGAATTGTATTCACTTGATCTTCTACCCAAAAAAAGAAGAAGAATTATTCACTTGATCTACTACTCCTATTTCATTTGATTGAGTTTAGAGAAGATAATTTCACAGTTTTGACTGAAAATGTAAAGCAGGAGGTAGGAGAGTCCCCACAAGTGTGTTGCCAACTTCCAAAGCTCAGATAATAAAGGCTTTGGCTTTGGGTTGGGGGACCTTCTTCTCTGTCTTGCCCCTTTCTGTTATCCCACCAACTCCATCAGAGTAGAGTCCACACCAGAGTCTCAATTTATATACATCACTTCTTAAACAAGAAAAACACCTTTCCAAGCCTTTCGTTTCCAGCTCTTTATTTCCCTTTATACTTTTAAAAATCCTCACTTTCTTTGCTGCTTATATTATATCCCTCCTCCTTTTCTAAGCCCAACTGAAAATACAATACTACAAGTAGTATTTTATGAGATCTTCTCTACTTCCTGGCCATGTTCACGGAAGTATATGAGTAAACTAATACCACTATATGCTGTTACTACTATGCATTGCTACTTTGGAATGTTGGTTTTCTAGAAAAGTGCAAAGAATTTTTTTTAATTAAGAGCATCTTAAGGACAAGGAGGGTGAAAATCAGTAAGAGAGAGAAGGGGAAGCAAGTATTTACTGCAAGATTGTACTGTTTGGGTTCACCAAACTCAGTCTCCTCCTCTTCCTTCTCTGTAACAATCTCTTACCAAGTGTATAATGGAGAAGCTCCAAGGACCCATTAATCCCTGTGTATGTTTTCTTGCTCATTTTTGTATAGTTAAAGCTTGTTGTTTTTCTTGGCATCCCATTTGGGGTAATCCCTCGCCCCCAATTTGTAGTAGACTGCACTGCATTTACTCACCCTCCTCCTTAATTTTTTTGATGCATTCAATGCTCTTTGAAAGTTGGTTCTTCTGGAAATGCAAGTCTCTGCCTACTTTCTGCTGCATCTTTGTTTTGATATTCCATTCTCATTCTATTGGATCTGAAGACACAAACACTTGTTTCACTCCCCACCAAGTCACCAACCTCATCTTCCAGACCCACATTTAATTTAATTTTCTCTTTATATCTCTCTGTGTGTCTGAGCTGGCTCTGTGATTTAAATGTGTTTTCTTTTGTTTTTCCATTTGCTAGTTGTTTGAGAATGAAGAAAATCCTGCTGTGGGGTTGGGTTGTTATGGCCAACTTTTGACCTCAGAAGAAGAAGCCTTGAGATTTGAGGAGTACAGTGATGAACAAGTGCAACTGCAACAAAGCCAAGAGTACACACTGCCTAACTTGGAGGACAAAATGCCATTTCTGCAGATGCTACAAAGTGTGGAGTGCGCAGCCTTTGTCCATGACCCCAATTTCCAGCCCAGCTATGAGTTTGAAAGCTGCGTGAGCAATGAAATAGTGGATTTGTACAGCTCCCCAGGGGCCAAAGAGCATGTTCAAATGCAGCCCAAATCCAAGCAAAAGCAGATGAGCAAACCTCCCGTTGGTAGCAAGGAGAAGAGGAAAAGGAAGAGATCGAAAGTGAGCAAGAACAAAGAAGAAGTTGAGACCCAACGAATGACGCACATTGCTGTAGAGCGTAATCGGCGCCGACAAATGAACGACCATCTAAATGCTCTCCGTTCTTTGATGCCCTCCTCTTACATTCAAAGGGTAAGTAAACACTATCAACGTTTGAGTCTTACAGTATCAGAAAGTGTTTGATTTGATGATGGGTTTTGTAGGGTGACCAAGCTTCAATTATAGGTGGAGCAATTGAGTTGGTGAAGGAGCTGGAGCAGCTAGTGCGATCCCTAGAAGCTGAGAAGAGGATGAGGAGGGAAGACACAAACGACGACGGTTCAACTGGGTCGGCGGAGAATCGGTCGGAGTTGACGGGGGAGAATCGGTCGGCGGCGGCAGCTGTTGGTGTGGTTGTAATACATAACCATGTCAACTTGAAGATACAGTGCCAAAGCCGACCTGGGCAACTAATAAGATCAATTTTGGCATTGGAACATCTCAGACTCACTGTTTTGCATCTAAACATCACATCCTTGGACACTTTGATTCATTACTCTTTCAATCTTAAGGTAACTTAATTACTTTTCATATATACACACACCCTAGTACGTGATTTGTGTTGTTAATTAATTTTGAGAAATGAATACAGATAGAAGATGAGTGCAATCTAAAATCTGCAGCTGAGATAGCAGGAGCGGTCCATCAAATATTGTACAATTTGGACACCTAACAAGCACATTAATGAAGAAGAAGCTAATGCAGGAGCTGGGAGCGTCCATCTTCAAATCAACTACGCTAAGGTTTCTTATTTCTACTAATCAGCGCGCGAGGTAGCTAACTACTGTAATTGTTTGTAGCTAGCTAGCTAGCTAAGTTTAGCTCGATCCCGTCTCCATCTAATTATCTAGTATTCCCTCCGTCCCATTTTGTTAGTCTCATTTCAATTAGACACATATGCCGATACATGTTTTGCATCGTTAATATCTCTAGTTATATGTTAATAAAAATTATAATTTTTTAATATTGTTAAAGTACTCATTAAGACGAATCAAACAAGACCCCACATGACTATGTTTTTTCTTATATATTAGGAGAAATCTACAAGATTCTCTCGATTGGTAAATAGTGTCACGAAAAGAAATGGGACTGGGACGGACGGAGTAGTAGTGGGTATGCGTTTGTGTGTACATATACAAAAAGCCTGCAAACATAGCTGCTGCGGAGCCTGGGTTAAAGCACTGGACTTTGCAGTATAGTGCAGGGAAACAGCTAGATGCTTGTGATTAATCGAAATTTCGTACTCAAACTCCACCCTTTCTTTCTTTCTTTCTTGCTCCTGCTTGGAACTTGTGATTTGACTCTTTAGAGACCATCGATCACTGCATGCATGTAATGTAATCTAATGTAGCGGTAAACCCTAGTGGTTTGTGGGCCCGATGAATATCATAAAATTTTAAGCCTAGGGAGGGATACTAATTAATCTCATCATCATGATATATATGGGGGGTGGATGATGCATCTCTTTTTACATTGACTTTGTGTAACGTAACGTGTGTGTTTCTTTTCTTGTATGGTCCCTTGTTTGTATCCTTGTAGGAAGTGCCAAACCCAATAGGGACTTTTCAATTGACAAAAGGAAATCTCTACGCTCATCACTATCCTACTCTACTTCCACTCCATTGTCAAATTAGGTTTTTAAGTCAATCTTCTTAAAACGTACTCTACTATTTTACTACGTACAGTAGGTCATTGTCTATGCTATTCCGTATTATATAATCTCGTTTTATATTGACATGAATATATTATACGGAGTACAATCAATAATCAAATGTATACAAAACGGAACTGAGAAGGGAGAAAGTTATGTCAGGGAAATTGGAGAGATTTGTGAGAGAGACTAGACACTAGACATAACATGACCTCTCTCCCTTTTTTTACTGCAACACCCACGATGTCTCGTCAGACCTTCCAATTTTACTAACTTACGTTAAATGAGATCGAGTAAAAAGAAAATCTGGATTTAAATTAACAGAAAATATAGGTTAATTTTTATTAAGCTAAACTAGCTTGTTACTCATGCAGTATATATATATATGTCCTATGGTTGTATACGTACTCCGAATGTATGTGCATAGATGTATGATGGTGGATCAGAATAATGATGATTATGATGAAGAGCGTGATTCAGATAACCATTTACGGCCAAAACGCCATCAAAATTATCAAAGTTGCTTCTTCTTCTTTCGCTGTTTTCTGACAACATTGATAATGGCCAGCCACTTGTTCTTTTTTCTGCAGAAAGAAGGTTGGTTATCTGTTTCGTGGGACAAATAAAAGTCAAAATAGGTCAAACTGTACTAATTACTAGCTTCCTTGACTAACATGTAAACAAGTTTATGTTCCTAATTAATTATCTTTACGTAGTCTATATCATACATACAGTAGTGATAAATTTATAAAAAAGAATACGCAAAAAAGTGTATGATATTCTACTCCGTATGAGTATAAAAGATAAAGTCGAAGAAACAAGAGAATTTTTGTAGTCCGTAAGTGAAATGGTTGCATGTTTTAGTTTAGAGATGCAGAAAGTGAAGCACACAACACAAGCATGAGCATAAAACATATGAATAGTTGTATACTTTGTCACAACCAAGGCCGATCTAATAGTGATCCTCATTGATCTGGGCCGCAGTTTAAGACGGCCCAATTACACATTTGCCCAGTTGTAGGATAACAGGGAGGGAAACGGAGCACCGGTAACAAGTCTTTGTGTAGGTCCCACTTACACTTTTCCAGATACGATAACTCGACCGAGCCGACTCGCTCCCTCTCGAGTTTGTGGCCCAGATTGCACCTTTCTTCTCTCTATCCATTGCTAAAATATTCTACCACAACCCGGCCACTCACGTCTCGCCACTTGTCACCATCTAACCTTGTCTCTCTCTACCATCGCACAGCAGCCTCAAATCTCAATTTTATTTCCCACAATTAAAAACAAAAACATAAACTATCAACAAAATAATAGTGGCTGAAAATTTGTCTCAACAACTCCTGGCTTCGCTTGCTTCTCCTGCTGCTCGGCCCCCCTTCTTCCACACCAATCTTCCTCTCCCTTTCTCTACTCTTCTCTTCTTTTATCCTCTGACCATTTCATCTACTCGCGAATTCGTCCGATTTTCCAGGCTGGAAACTAAATTACATGGGATTTCCTGGGGAGCATGGGCTGAATTTCAACCAACACTTTGCGTGATCCATATTGGAGATCTCTCAAACTCCTTTCTTCAGGTACGCTTTGTTCATTCCTAGGGTTTTGCCGAATGGAAATCTAGTGACAGCAATAATCGAGTTTTATGATTTGGTCTTTGTTACGGTGCTTTTGGATAGTGATACAGTGTTGTCTTTTCTTTCTCAAGGTTTGGGCAAGGTAATGGATACTTTGGTGAGGATTCTGAACAAGGAAATTTACTTTTGAAAAAATCCAGGATATTCAATTAAAGAGGCTTCCGGTGCGGTGCACTTGTCGTCCCGATTTGAATCCTATGGGAAGGAAACCAAAATTTTTCTTTACCTTAAACGGAAATTGAACCAATAAAATATGGAAATTCCTTCTTCGGTACAGTAATCAGTCTATGATTTAAACTCTGCTTACAAGCTTTTCTGTTAATGCTATTTCCATTGCTTGCTGTTTGCAGTTAGGAAACAACCACGCAACTGTTGTCTTTACATATGCTGTTCTCCTTTAGCGGCGGCTACTTAGATAGGAACTGATGAGAATTAGAATTTGCGTCTGTTTGTGAACGAGGAACTGAAGCAGGGATACTTGGGCAGTGCTTGCCACTGTTTTGATAAATGGACACATATTCTTCTGGAGAAGACTTGGTTGCTAAGGTGTTTTTTTTTTGTTATTGATCATGATTTTAGAAGATATTAGGCTTACGATTTTTGATATAGAGCGACAAGTCTGATTGGAAATTGGAAATTGTAGACAAGGAAGCCTTATACGATTACAAAGCAGCGTGAGCGATGGACTGATGAGGAACATAATAGATTCTTGGAAGCATTGAAGCTTTATGGCCGCGCCTGGCAACGGATAGAAGGTCTTTCTATAGTTATGAAACTTCAACTGCTTTTAGAATATAGTTTAATTCATTTTTATCTGGCTTCATTAATCATGCTAATTCTGTCTCATTGCATGCAATTGTAAAGGGAACTATTGAGGATGAATCTAGTCTATTATAATATTTGTGTAAGCATAGAACTGAACTGGAAATAGGATAATTTCTACAAAATAGGATTGACTATGGTTAATTGTCTTGATAAGGCTATCAAGTGAAATATATATTCATTGGCGAGGAATAGGGGAAACGTGCAAATTTAGTGGCCTTTTAAAATTGTGTCTCAGGAAGACAAACATAACACTGATTTCTTAGCCAAACAGTAGATTCGCAAGGAAATTCATTTCCCAGTCTATTCAGTAGTGTACTGGGAAATCCCACAAATTGTGCATTTTACTGAGTAATCGTTTTTTTCTTACTTGAGAGCTCTCCCTTATCTTCTGTTTCCTTTTTCTTGTTGGTGCTTTGCAGAACATATTGGAACAAAGACTGCTGTCCAGATCAGAAGTCATGCACAGAAATTTTTCTCAAAGGTTCATCGGTATCTCTCAACCCTTATGCTCTCTCAGCTCCCCCTCTGTGGATAGGATGAAGTGAACTTTGAAATACTTCCATAATTGCAGTGGTTAAGATAATATGGCATGATATGTTTGCTGATTTTAACCATATGCCTTTGTCTGGTTTTTTCAGTTATTCAATCCCCCTATCTTTTTTATTGGGGGTTTATATTCTAGTACTACTGACATTCCTATGCCAAAATTACTTCCAGTTTAATTATTCGCTAAACTAAGCTTGATTCCTGTTTTGTTGCTTGAAAGAGAAATTACCGGGAAATAACTTTTTTGGCTCGACGTGGACATTAGAGGATGTTTCTCTGAGTAATGAAACAACCGGCTTTCTTTCTCTGGTCACAATCTCTAGATTGTAAATAAATGTTTTATCTCTATGCGGGTTCATTTGGTTGCACATTCACAAAGTTGCACCTCTTAGCGAGTAACCAACTTCTAAGTATAGATCTTGGTCATCCTTAGATTTTCAGTCTCTGATGCAGCTCACTTCGTTATTTAACTTTCTTATAATGGAGCTTTTGTTCACTATGTACCTATCTATCGTATGATTTTAAACATAGTCTTGCTACTTTCTTTTATCCATATTATTTCCGTCTTCCTTTTTGTATGTTTACACAACTTATAGCGGAAGCAAAGAAGAGAAGAACATTTTGATTGTCTGTTTAAGTTAGATATGGATCAGTTCAAGTGATCGTAATTCAATTTCTGTTGCTTAAGAGGTATTTTAAACTAAATCAAACCATTGTTTTTGAAATTTGTCTCCCTTCTTCTATTCAAAACATAACTCATACTCACTTAATGTGGCTAAAGAAGTTTCATTAATGTACTTGTTTGACTAGAAATTTTTCATTGTCAGGCACCACATTGTAGTTGACAGGAATTATCTTTGTTTAACGTGTATATGTTGTATCTCCTTAATTATCTACAATATAATACTATTATACTGGTGTAGAAAAGAAGCCTCTAGTTTTTTTTATAAATGGAGAGTTGATATCATATTTCATGACTTTTGTGTTTCTTTTTCTTCACTGAATCCTCTGTATTCTCTTTGTACTTGGCACTGATTTATTTCAAAATGTAAAATGAATTTTACTTTCAGTTGGAAAAGGAGGCACTTGTTAAAGGCATACCTATTGGACAAGCTATTGACATCGAAATTCCACCTCCACGCCCTAAAAGGAAACCAAATAATCCTTATCCCCGAAAAAATAGTGTTGTAAGTGCTACACAGGGTGGAGTGAAGGATGGGAAACTAGGAACATCAGGTTCTTCACCTCCTGGTAAACAGGGGCTTGACTTGGAAAAAGAACCACTTCCGGATGTAAGTAATAATACTATCTCACTTTAGCTTTGAATTTAAACTACTTTGGTTTAATCGTTTGTAAATCTATACAACAATCAGAACTCTATTGTGGATGGAGAGGAAGAATACAGAAAGGACAACCATGGCAATGATCTTTGCTCTGAGTTCACAATTTATCAAGAAACACCCTCTACCGTTGCATCAGATGCAAACATAAGCACAGGAATATCAAATGCTGATGCTAAAGATTCATGCAATTTTACAGAGTTTATTCCTCTGATGAAAAATGACAAATCCCGCGAGTCTCATCTGACTGATGGACCTGTTGCTATGGATGTGCTACAAAATGATGTAACAGGTAAATCTAAAAATTAATGCAGTAGCCAAACTAGGTGAGCATTGTCTGAAATATGGAGCCTGACAATGTCTAGTAATTGGCAGAAAATAAGATGCAAGGTGCTAAGAACTTCCCCAGGCACGTTCCTGTCCATATACTTGATGGAAGTGCGATAACATCTAGCCATGCTATTTCTTCTGATGTATCATTCCAAGAATCTGCATATCAGCAGCAGATTCATCGTGCTCATCCTGCTGTATTTGCAAACCCAGCAACCACAGAAAGCACATCATCAAGACCCGCCAATCATCATAAGCTTTCAAGCTTTCACTCACCTTTTCATCCATTTCGTGGAACCCAAGAAGACTACTCTTCATTGCTTCAAGTGTCTTCCACTTTTTCAAGTCTCATTGTCTCTACTCTTCTTCAGAACCCTGCAGCCCATGCTGCCGCCATTTTTGCTGCTAGCTTCTTGCCTTGTAGAAATGCAGAAACCTCAACCGACTCTCTTCATGGAGGATTCCCAACAAAACATATGAATCCAACTCCAGGAATGACAGCCATTGCTTCTGCTACAGTAGCGGCAGCCACCGCGTGGTGGGCGGCCCATGGGCTTCTACCCATGTGTCCTCCTCCATATCATAATGGTGCTTTTACCTGCCCTCCTGAAACAACTACCACCACCACCGCATATAATACATGTCACTCTGCAGACTTGAATGTTGTACAAAGAGAAGACAAAAACAATATCCAGAATTGTTCAGAATTAAAATCACCAGCATCATCATCAGAATCAGGTGATCAATCAAGTGCAAAGGGTAAATATGTATTAATATCTAATGATCAAGAGAAGAAAAACCCAGCAGCAACGGAGCAGCAGAACAGAAACATGAAACCTGTGGATCGGTCCTCTTGTGGCTCTAACTCAAGCAGTGAAGCTGATGCATTAGAGAAGCACGAGGAAGACAAGGAAGAAAACAAAGAAGCTGATGCTGATCAGGCGGCCGGTGAATCCAGTAGTGGCCGTAGTAAATACTTTAACAGCAGCTTTAATGATTCTTGGAAGGAGGTATCAGAGGTGGTAAGTTCAGAAGTAAAATGTGCTCTTCCCTATGCATGAATCTTTTTTGTTCTTATATGAATGCCGGTCATGTCATGGCAGGGGCGGATAGCCTTTCAGGCACTTTTCCTCAGAGAGATTTTACCCCAGAGCTTTTCACCTCCTCATGATTTTAGAATTGAGTTAGAGCATCATACTAAGAAGAACGATGACCTAAACAGGCAAATTTCCGAACAGAGCAATGAAGGTATGTCACTAAATCTTAACAGCAACATTACGGAATCGTGTTCCCGGCATCATGAAACAGAGAAGAACAGAATGGTTGATGATGTAGGGGCAAACGAGGGGCTTCTCACAGTTGGGCTTGCCCAAGGGAAGCTTAAAGCTCGGAGAACGGGCTTCAAACCTTACAAGAGATGCTCTGTGGAGGCCAGGGAAAGCAGAATGTCAAATACCAATAGCCAAGACCAAGAGAAAGGCCCCAAACGAATACGCCTGGGAGAGGAAGCTTCAAGCTAAAAGGTGAAAATGCTGCATATATCAAATTCTTGCAACATAAATCCTTTTTCGTTATTGCTTGAAGTTCTCATCTCTTCGTCCATCGTTACTATCGTTTAATTAGCTTGAATCTTGAGACCTTTTGAGCTCACGAGACTTTCCGTGGTGTGTACTATAATATTTCTTCGCAGATACTGCTTCATTGCTTTTCTCCTACTGTGCATTGAAACTGCGTAAGGACTCCTTGAGTAGACTTTGGTTAAGCATTGTTCATAATCCTGCTTGGAAAGACTCATAATCTCATTCCAAAATAAGTGTTAAAGAGGTGTTGTTCAATCTTTATATAATATTGTATTATCATGACATAGCAGGAGGGGTCATAGCTAGTTTATGTTATTATTCACCTAATGCTTCCAACTTCTTGTGGAGAAGGAAGGAATGCTGTCCTGGACTGGGATGTGTTCTTTCCATAGTTGCAATTTCACTTTTATTTGTATTAGTTTTTAGGGTTATTTACCGAAAATCACCCGTATGATGGCCTACTTTGCGATTAACCACCCCTATGTTGCAATATTACCGGAAACCACCCTTATCATACCCTCCGTCACTCAACAACCACCTCTCACTAACTTCCATTAAATACTTATGCCACGTGGCATATTATACTATTTTTATTTTTTTGAAATTACAAATCACACCTTTAAATTCTTATAATGACATTTTTTTCCATTCCTTCAAATATTGGACAGTTTGTGTAAATAATGAAAAAGAAATCAAACCCTAAAACATCATCTTTCCCAAAACCTTCTCCCACCTCACCACAAACCTCTCTATCCATCCTCGCAAAGCTCAATTTCATGACTCTCTCCCAATCAATACCAACGCCGACCTCCACCTCCATCTCCTCCGCCACGAGATGGTGAAGCCTCTCCCTACACTTCTCCGCCGCGCCGAAGCCTCCATGGCCGTCGTACACACCGAAGAAGCTGTGAGAGAAAGAAGAGCCTAGGGTTTGGAGAAGCGATGGTACGGCGGCTACCGCGTCCTCCATCTCTCGCCTCCGTCCCATCAGAGAGATGACTCCGTGTCCGGATGTGGCCCTAGATCTGTTGATTGCGCCTCCGCTGATGCAGAGGTCGTCGTCCATGGCCGATTTCCCGGCCGATTTATCTGCGAAATCGAAAATCGATATACATAGTATCCAGATTTCAGATCTAGAAATTTACAGCGGCGTCTCACCGTCGATGGTGGAGGAAGACGAAGCGGTCTGTAAATCAGTAGTTGTGAGGGGAAATTGGTCTTGGTTTAGAGTCCAGAGTTGTTGATCGGCGAATTGGCGACTCATAGTTCACGGGGAGCGGCGAGATGAGGCACCGGCGCAGTCGATAGTCTCTCTCCTCCGGCAAGCATCCAGTGGAGTGGAGAATGGTGTCGCTGCGAGGGAAGCGAAACTTTCTGATGAGACTAGAGTTGGATGTTGGGATTTGGTAGACTGGAGTTGGGATTTGGTAGCGCTCAATTTGGAGAAGATGATGAATTTTAAGATTTTGATTACTTTATCAAAAATCACATAAACAACCCAAAAATCACATAAACAGCCCAAAAATTTAAGATAAAATGTCATTATAAGATTTTATAGGGGTGATTTCGGTAATTTGAAATAAAAAAATAATATAAAATGACACGTGACATAAATATTTAACGGAAGTTAGAGAAGGGTGGTTGTTGAGTGACGGAGTGGTTTATAAGGGTGGTTTCCGATAATATTGCAACATAGGGGTGGTTAATCGCAAAGTAGGCCATCATACGGGTGATTTTCGGTAAATAACCCTAGTTTTTAAGCTGTGAATCTCTAATGAACGCTCAATTGTTTAGGTTGGGTTGAATTCTGTTAGCTTTTTCAACCATTAACAATGTCTGGGTTATAATGTTATATAGCCTATTTCAAGAATGGATACCGTGGTGGATGAATTTACTTCTTGAACTGGGGATAGTGGTCCATGTATTTTTGATGCAATCTTAAGGGTGTGCCATATTTTATACTTCGAACTACGTATCTGACTATGTGTAGGCCTTAAAATAACTTCAATTCATATATCTTGATGATTGTGTATTCAGTCTCATTTCAAATTATTTTAACCAAACTTTTTCCGTTCATTGAAAGGAAACACTTACCAACTTTGCAAGTTACCAAAGATATACTCCCTCCGTCCCTTTTTGTTTGTCCACGGATATGATTTTCACGGGAATTAAGGAATTGTAGGAATATAATGATTATAGGAGGGAGAAAAATATAAAGTGAATGGTTAGAGGAAAGATAAAGAGAAATAGTAGATAAAATTGGAATTTGGGAGAAAGAAAAAGTGAAAATGTGGTAATTATAGGTTAATAGTAGAGATAAAATTGGTAGAATAAAGTGACATAAATGTAATAGTGGACAAACAAAAGAGAACACCCGAAAAGAAAAGTGGACAAATAAATAGGGACAGAGGTAGTAAAATATTACAGGTCTATTACAAATATGTACTGTAGTGGTCTTTTGAATAATCCTAGTGGCGTGCCATCAGATTATCCGGTGAAATAGCTATAAAACTAGTAGAGTTAACTGAATTTGTTTGCATATGTTAACTCAACTGATATGAGCTTGATATTTCAATAGCATTGCTTCATTTGAGAAGTAAAATGAAATAAAGTTTTTTCTCCGAGTATTATGTGTGAAACTGAAAAACATACAAATGTGTTGCAAGCTTCTTAGTCTTACTCCAAGGAGTGAGAAACTTTAAGGCGATAAACGAGAAAATTGATAGAAACAAGATCATAAGTAGTTTTCTCACATTTTCCCATGGTTATATTTAAAATGAAATTCATTACAAATGTGCTAGAATTTTATACAAGTTTACACTAGAAGAAAGATATACGAAGTATTATAAAAAGGATTTGGATTAGGTGCGAATGTGCACATTTCTCAGTAGTCACATCCACATGTACTTTTCACATATTATCAATGACATGCATAATCTGTCAAATGTGCATATCAATGATTTAAATGTGCATGTCAATGGTTTAAATGTAAATGTCAATTTTTTCATTGCACATTTGCACGTTAATAATGCATTTGCACGTAAATCTTTTCCTATTAAAATTCAAACAACCAGATTATATATGCTAGGGTCCACTTATACTACATAAAAATAACAATACATAGAATTATAAACTACTTCGTTGATGAAATTTAATATATATATATATATATATATATATATATATATATAAGCAAAGCTAAATTTTACCATATGACACCCTAACACCATTTTCACCCCTTGTCATTTTTCTCTATTTTTATTTTTAATAAGTTAAATTATATAAAAATTATCATATCAAATCACTAATTAATGTTTCCACCAAAAATTTATTAGACTATTAAGAAAATTACACATTTCATAATCCTACTTACCTTTCTAGTATACATTCACATACTCCGTATTATTCAACATGAGATCCTTTTATTTGATTATACTGTAATTGAATAAGTTGCTTTATCAATTAAAATAATTATATTTATATGTAGTTTAATTTTCTACCTACTTAAATGTACCTAAATAATAAGTTTATATTGTATACTATTTTATTAGCTATTATTTAAGACCAAATAAGAGTTGAGTGGTATTATTCATTTAGGTTTTAAAGAATGATTTAAGGGTGCGGTTTGGGTGAAATATTTTTTCATGAGAGAACGTGAGAATGACTGATATGCATCAAAATACAGTTAAATGTTTATAAAAAATATTCAAATATTCATCAAATTTATTTGATGCACATCATTTGAAAAAGTGGAGCACATATATAATTTTTTAATGAATGCTCTCCGGTTTCTCAATAAATGTTTTTTGAAAAATGAATGTTCTTCAATTTTTTCAACAAATGTTCACCAAATTAATAATGTTTACAATTCTGACGTTCGTATTTTAATGTTTATTCTCACCGGATACTTTTCTATAATTTAAGTTTTTAAAGATTTGAGTAATTTAAATTATAATAATTAATAAATCAAATTCAATTCATTTTTCTTTATAAAACTCATGTGAGACACGGGAATTGAACTATCGATTTAGAAATTTGAAAAAAGAAAGAAAAGGAAGGGCTTCATCTAATAAAATTTTTGGGTTACTAGTAGGGTTTGGTTCAGGTCGATCCAGTGAGTTTTAAATGTTTGATTTTTTTGTTGTAATAAAAAAAATACAATATTTTTATAATAATATCATATTAATATTTAATAAAAAAATTTGGTGTTTTTTAATTTAAATGAAACAAAATTTCGTCCATCGGCTAGTTTCGAGAAGTTCGAGACGGTCAGGATTTGTTCCAACGGATTTCGTTCGGTTCGAATTTGACCAAACGGTTCATGAATTTTCGAGTTGGATTGATCGAGTTTTTTCCGGATCGAATCGTTGGATCATCTTTTGACAGTCACTTCGTCGCAAGGGATTTGCAAGGTATTCCCATATGGTACTCAAACCCGCACCTACACTCTCGTACAATTTTTTAAAACTTATATATATATATTTAAAAATAAAATAGTTATTATTATCATTATAATTATTATTTTTATACTAAAAAAATATAGTAAGATAAGTTTTGTTTTATTTATCTAGAAAATTTGAGTAGTTATTATATTATAATGCTCAAACTAAAAATCTAATAAATAATGGGGAGACTAGACTATACAGAAGAATATAAATTTCTATATTTACTCAACGTCTTTATATTATTTTAAAATTTATAATTTTAAAAAATTTAAATATTCAATTATCTAAGGCTTTATACACTAAAATAGAAATTTATTAACAAAGACTTTAAATATTAAAAGAACGGCAACGTTTTAATGTTTGTTGGACTAAAAAGAATCCAATTTGGGCTAGGCCCATCACATAAGCAAAGCCTAATTGTTATTACGTGGGGAATCAAAAATCTTGTTAGACTAAAATTAAACGATTCTGAAAAAAAAAAAAGTAGGAACCTTCATCTTCTTTCTTCGCTCAGAATAGCTCGTAACCACAGACCCTAATAGCAGGTGCTTCAATGGAATTTCTTTGAAAATAAAGCTAATCTAGACTGATCCCCACGACAAATGAGGTGTTTGAGGGCACCCCTAGCTCCGCCACCGCCAAGTACTCCGTACTATATACCTTCAACTACACAAAACTCACAAATTCTTATTTATGGCACCGGCACGTGAGACATTTGACCCTTAATACGTTCTCGCTCAAATAGATTCTCCATTTTAGTGTTAACATAAAGTACTCCCTCCCTCCGTCCCTTAATTATGTTCTCATTTCCCTTCTGATGCGGGGATAAGCCGCTATTGCCCGATCTAGACACCAAACCTCGAACAAAAACTCGAACAGAGAAGATAGGCGGAATTAGAATGAGATGAAAGAAGGATAAGTCGAATGATAGGCCAATTGGAACCAAATCAAACAACGTTAAAACCCTTGAACTTAAGAACAAGAACATTACCGAATGATGAAGAAACCCCAATGGATTACAACCAAACACAATGGCTATGGTAGGCCAAGACACCTGGAGGATGCTCTATGAAGTCCCGATAGCACCAACCTTATGGAAGAGATTGACACACACAAGTACAACTAAGGCGAGTTCAACAACAATGCACACAGGGCACTCTGCTCACAAAAGCTCTCTTTTGAGAGGAAAAACGATAAACGCTATATTCAATATCAAAGTCTGGGAGGGGGCCTAAAACAATAACTAGGGCAAACCTTATATAGAGTCAATAAGGGTGCCAATTAAAAGAAATAAAAACCAATAAAAGTATTTCCTAAAAGACTTAAACCGAAATAAATAAATAATCCCGCAAAAATAACACATAAGATCGAAATAGTAGCATGTGGGGCGGCGGTCTCCGTTGGAAGGGCGGTGGTCGCTGCCCATAAGCGGCGATCGCCGTTTCCGCTTCGTAGCTAATCGTCTGAAATTGAATTGGTGGCGGGGACTGCCAAAAGGCAGCGGTCGCCGCTTTGGAAACATGTCGCCGACATCTCTTTTTGAAACGGCTCGTTCTCTCTTGTCCGAGATCAGAATTGAGTGATTTCAAATCCCAGAGTTTCGTCTTGAAGTCTACTTTATTTCCTCTTCATCACTTGACTTCTCATCTAGACTCGAACCGGATCTTTACGAGCTTGAATGACTACCATACGAGCTCGGGCTACTATAAATGTCTTCAATGATGGCTCATAACGATCTTTAACCCTTGCTCCAGTGGTTAACACATCTCTAGATTTAGGACGAGGTGTACTTGATGATAGCTCGGATGCTCTTGATGGTAGCTCAGATGCTCCCGCATCACCTTCTTTGCATGAGAATTAAGGAGAGGAGAGAAGAGAGGAGAGAGATGAATGCAAATAGGAGAGAGAGTGTATTGAGATGAGAGAATTGTGAGAGATGAGAAATTAAAGGGTTAAGATTGAGTGAGAAAATAATGAGAGAAAGAAATATTAAAGTGTATTTTGGATTGTTGTGGTTTTGGGGGAAATTAATGGGTTTTGATGAGGATATATTGGTAAAGATGTGTGATTAAAAATAGAAATGAGAACATCAAATTGGGACACTTAAAATGGAAAATGAGAACATAAAAAAGGAACGGACGGGACGGAGTAGTTTTTAATGTTTACTGTTAAGTTTATGATTTCGACCAATCTTGGATTTTTTTCAGAGAGGAGGGTGTTTTGGTAAAATGCTGACCTCTTTTCAACTCAAAAAATAACATCCCACATGAATCAAGAAGCACAAATTTAGATGCTACTTTGTGTAGCCTAAAACCGAGACCAACCGTCTCACTTCTCTCACTTCTAAGACCCCTAAATTTTGCAAAACTCAACCTCAAGCTGCTCTTGTTTTTGCCAATTCATTCATCTGAAACATAAACATTCAGGAATTCCATTCTCTTACCACCAGCCACTCCCACTTCAAAGTATCTGCAAATCACAATCATTTACTCTTCAAAGCGCAAAATAACAAAAGTAGCAATGCTCTCTATCAGTCCAACTTTCTTCTTCACTCTCTTAGTCATCTCCCATGCCCTACAAACCCCACAAATCCACCTAGATTCAGCTCCCATTTTCTCTTGCAATGAAACATGTGGCGGCTTGCAAATCCATTTCCCATTCTACTTGAACAACTCCTCTTGTGGATGGTCAAACCCCACTCAGTTCCAACTTATGTGTATAAACTCAACCACCCTTTATCTCAGCATTGGCACCCAAAACTATCATGTTCTCGACTTCTATTCAGATGGGATTCTTGTAGACTTTCCGGGCATCTCCGGCGTTTGTCGACCCTACAATGACTTAAACTCATTTGGGTTTTCAGGCAATACTTATCTGAGCATTTCTAGTGACAATATCATTGGGGTGTATGATTGTGAGGATTCTTCCCTTTGCAATGCCAACTGTGAAGGCGTTAATCTGCCCGGTTGCGATAAAAATGGGGGAAACGAGCCATCCTGTTGTTACCCTTTATCTGATCACAGTATTTGGAGGGTAGGAGATGACTTCTCTGTATTCGGTAAGTATGAGTGCAGAGGGTTCTCTTGTTGGGCTGTTCCAACAGGGACCAGCTCTGGGATGCGTGGGGTTAAGCTTGAATGGGCTCTGCCAAGAAATTTGTCTAAGGAAGCTTGCCATGTTAATGCGCATCCTGTCAATGCTACGACTGTTAAAGATGGTATTAGGTGTGTTTGTAATGATGGCTTCTCTGGAGATGGTTTTGCAAATGCTACTGGATGCTTGAAATGTAAGTATATACACACAAACAGACTCTTTGGTTTTGATTTTCTCCTTCTGATATCTCTAGTTTTTGTATGAGTGCTTCATTTGCAGCTTGTTTGAAGGATGGAGAGGAGGCATATGGCAAGGATTGTGAGGCAAAGAGGCATGCAAGCAAAATGAAGTTCATAATTATAGTTGGTAAGCTCACTTAAAATGCCAATTTTATTACTGTAAAAGGGAAAAATGTCCATTTTCAAGAAATCCATCATACTGTGCAGGATTACTCGCATCCATTCTAGTAGTTGCGTTGTTAGCTACACTTGTGTGGCTGATAAAGTTGAGGTGTAGAAAGCCAGCCACGAAAGAGAGTAACAAGGGGCGATTCAGAAGCAGATTGTCGTTCCAAAAAGCCTGCAGGGGTAGACTCTTCGCTTTAGTTGAGCTACAACAAGCTACCGATGAATTTTCAGAAGAGCTAAAACTGATTGAGCTCGACAATGGGTCCGTTTACCGTGGCTTGCTCGAAGACGGGTCTCATATTGCAGTCCACAGAGTAGAGTGCGAGAACGAGAAGGATCTCCTGCAAGTTTTAACCCAAATTGAGCTTTTATGCAGCATCCTACATCGCCACATGGCACAAATCCTTGGTTGCTGCATAGACTCGGGCTACAACCCTATGGTTGTGTATGAATTCCCCGAAAATGGGACATTAACACAGCACATACAAATAACCCAACCCAAAGATAATCAAATCGTACCAACCCTTGATTGGTTCAAGAGACTAAGCATTGCAGCTCAGACGGCCAACATATTGGCTTTCTTGCAGCATGAGATCTCCACACCTGTGTACCACTACAATCTCAAGACAAGTTGTGTGTTCCTGGACGGGGATTTCTGTGCAAAAGTGGCGTGTTTTGAGTTAATTAGTCCAATTAATCCTCATAAGAGTGATGTGTATGACTTTGGGATGATACTTTTAGAGATGATATCAGGGGGGTCAAAGCACTTGGACTTGCCTGCAGTTGCTCTTCAGAAGATCAAGGATGGGAAATTGGAGGAGATTGTTGATTCGTTGCTCTACTTCCATGATCAGCCTCTGTATAGGAAGGAGCAGATAGAGATCATGGCTGATGTGGCAACAAGGTGTTTGTTGTTCGGTGGAGGAGTAGGAGAGCACAACAACTCCAAAAAGCTCCTTGGGATGGTGGATGTTGCAAGAGAGCTGTTGCATCTTGTGAAAGTGAGCATGGATGGTGGCAACAACAAAGGGCCTGCTGCTTTGGAGGACACTTTTTCGGATTCCAGCCTTCTTCAAATGGTATCCATGTCGCCTGACAATAACACTGAATCCGATTCAGCTTACTTTACCTTACCCTTCAAGAAACTTACCAAGTAATGTGAATCAATTATTAAATGTTTGCCTTCTCTTAGTTGTGTACACATTCAGCTTTTCTAATGATATACAAAATGTAAGTCATGAACCAAGAAAATCACTACTCAGCACATTAGTTAATTCAGACTAACATTCCATGTGTAGCTGTATAATGAAAATAAAAACTCAACTTACAATCTATTTCTTCCGTGATCTTAGTTTACACAAACATTTCATAAGCTTCTTACTACAAAGTATTTCAAGCCGTCAGTTTGGGATTTCAGATCCAGGTATAAAAGTGAATTACACTGGTGAACAACATTAAACAAGCAAGAAAGCTGTATAATTAGTAGAAAGATGGCCTCTTTTACATTACTTTTAATTGGGATGCTGGCCTTAGCATTGAAATTCTGCAACTTTTATCGGGCAAGTATACCTTGTGTTTCGCACTTGGACATTAGGCTAACCTGGCCGGATTCTGGCTTTTTGCATAGTCTTATTTTCATTCGAAATAATTGGTGTTTTGGGATTTGGATACAAGAAGGACTCTGCAATAACGTATGGATTCACATCTGTGGGTTTTGCCGCATAATAACAGGCCCCTAATCTAGCATATGTGGATTTTACTCGGATGAAGAAGTTTCAGGATTCACAGAATGATGTTCTTCAACTATATTGCCTTGACATAGTTAACTATAAATTTTCATTAAGTAGATTGGTTGCAACAAAATCCTTAATAAGAAGTGGAAAAAGAAGGCATAAACAAGGAGGACTGGACAAGCCAAGAATACAAACACACACAAATTAAACACTGATAAAGAATCATTCAAGGGTGAAAAGTAAAATTAGTTGCTCTTATCTTTAGCGAGTTGAGGGGAAGAGTTAAACCAAGGAATCCAAACAGAGGTTGTTTTCTGATAATGCCTGTATGCTTCAGCTCGATAAGGTTGGTTGAGCATTCGGTCCTCAACAAGAATAGTAACATATGCCAAGCACATGGTGTTTACAAGTGCACCCAAGAGAGCCCATTCATGACCAGCCACACTCCATGCAAATATAGCCACTCCCCACCACCAGAGTTGCTCACCAAAGTAATTAGGATGTCGTGAGTAACGCCATAATCCAGTCTCAAGAGTGGGTTTAGAGGGTTTCCCTCTCTTGTTCATCCTCATATACTGATGCAATTGTGTGTCAGCAAAGTAAGCTATCACAATTCCACTTACACATACTAGTATGGCCACTACATCCCATATACTCCATGGCTTGTTGACAGCATGAATGACATAAAATGGAATTGTTATGCCAATCAAAAAGATCTGCAAGAATGTAAACAGCCTAATCAAGAAAACAGGTGGAGTTGGAGTTGGAGTTGGAGAGTTTTACCTGCTGAGACACATAAACTGCAATGAATGAAACCCACCACCAGTGGTTTCCGTACTGGCGGCGCAAATCAGAAAACCTCCAATCCTCTCTGGCGCCCCACTCCCACCTCTCTCGCCTGAAGTAGCTGTGCGTGAGCCGGACGCTCCATAGCCAAGTCAACAACATCACAGCTCTCGATCGCCCAACATTGTACAGCGCCACCGACGGGTGGCTCGCGTAGTAGTGAACAAGCATCACAGGGATCACTGTCCAATACGGGTCAATCATCTACAACCACAATCCCTCAATCAACCAATTAACATAACATGGAATTCTATGAAAACCTAGATCAAGAATTGAAGGGAGAAGAAGCAAGCATAGTACCCAGTGGCTGGATTGGATCTGTCCAATTATCCAGAAGAGACAGTTGACATTGAAGAAGAAGAGGGCGTTGGCCAGGAGAAGTGGGTGTTCGTAGCACCATGACCAGAGAGAGTGGGAAGAGTGTTGATGGCGGAGGAAGTAGAGGTAGAACACTATCGAAGGAATAGGCACTAACAACGCTATCACTGCCTTCTTATGCCCCTTTTCTGCCATGCCCTCTTTTCTTCTTAAAACACTCCCAAACTCCCAAACTCCCAAAATGTGTCTGTGTGTTGGGGATGAGATAAATTCCAACTGCACTGTGGATTTTATATATAAGCCTTGTAGAATTATTTGGAATTTGAGATTAATGATGCCTGACTCTAAATCATGTGAAATCCGCAAAAGTTGAGCTTACAGCTTTCAACAACGGAGATCCTGCAAGTGTTAAGCTCTCGGTGTAATCATCTTACTGGGTTTAATTTCTTAACCCTATATTTTTTATCTCATCCACCCGTTCTCTGCCATTCTCCTCATCACTTCGTCTTCCTAGCGCCGTTCTCTGCTGTTATCTATCGAAGAAATGGAGGCAGTTAAAAAGATGAACTACATGGGATGGCGTACCAAGATCCATGATATCACTTACCCTAAATCCCGTGGTAAGAAGGGACTGGAGGAGACATTGACTAGGATTTGTGCAGAAGCATGTGAAGCAATTGCGGAAGGCTATACAATCTTGGTTGTGTCTGATAGAGGTATTCACATGTTTTTCTTCTTTTATAAAGCAATAGAGTATATGGACTTTTGAGTTTTGATTAGTCGAAAGAAAGCAGCAAGGCCTAATCTAAATGGGGATATTCTTTACAGGATTTTCCCCAAATCAAGTTGCAGTAAGTTCACTTTTGGCTGTTGATGCGGTTCACCAGCATCTGGTTGAGACTCTTGAGCGCACACAAGTGGGATTGTCTAGAACTTTACTTCTTTTAAGTACAATCACAATTATTGGGGCTGCAAACTTTGCTTCTATATGCTATGTCTATGCGTCAGCCTGATTCACCATGGAGATTCCTTCAGGTCAGATTTGAACAAATAAGAAAAGATTTGTTGGTTTCAATGATATCTAATCTTTATGACTGTACGGACACTCCTGCCAAGAACAGGATAAATGCGTGAGCAAAGACCCCTAATGTTGCAAGATTAGTAAACTGTTAGTGTTAATCGTGTTAATACTCTTGCAATTTGGTGTCAACTTTTCATTATAATGTTAGCCCTTCAGCTATCTTTTCCTGTTACGTTTATTCATATATTGTGGATATGCTGACCGAACACATCTGCTTATTACTGTATTTCACAAAATTTAGCATGCGCGATACTGTATCCCTAGCAAGAGACAGGGGTAGGAATTGTTTTAGTGGGGAGCCGGGGAGGTGATTGCATCAGGTTTTCAGCTACAGTTTGGGAATTAAGGTTTACCTCTGAAATGCCAGGAAGTGGATTTGTGAGTCGAGGCCCGACAAGAAGAGCACCCTTCTATGAGTATAAGATCACAAGCTACTTCGTTTTCACATGTCTCATTAGTCATTACTGATCTTCTAGCCCTTCGTGAGGATTTTCCGGCGTCGTTCTACAACGAGCATTGCTTTGATATTTTGGTGTTTTTTCTAATTTTGTTACTGAACCCATAGTGTTGTGAGTGATGACCTTAAAATAGTTATGGTTCTGGCAGCTACTAATTTCACATGGGATATAATTGAGGCTCATGTATCTTTTTAATGACGGTTGCAGTTTGTGAACTCATTTTTTACTGTTAATTTATCAAACATGATTTAGTGTTTCTGCTATAGTGCTCTTGCTCATTATTTCCATCTTTAGCTACTTATTTTTTACTGTTAATTTATCAAACATGATTTAGTGTTTCTGCTATAGTGCTCTTGCTCATTATTTCCATCTTTAGCTACTTATTTTTTCTGTTGGTACAGTAGGAGATGACTGGAGAAACTTATATATATTCCTCTTCCCGATTTTAACAGTAGATAGGAGTTCATACGCATCAATTTGAGATCTGTTGAGGTGAAAAGCAATGCTAAACTTGGTCTTTCCTTGCTTCCCCTATTGAGTTGAAGGTATGGATAAATTACTTAAGAACTTTAGCATCACTCAGTGTTTGTGGTCAATGAACTACATGATTCTGATAGACTTCTTAATGTGCTATGATATTAGTGAATACCTAATGTGGTTTAGGGATGAATTCAATTAGGAAATGCATGAAGTGACCATTTGAGTTTGTGTTGTCTTGTATGTTGTTGATTTTGGTTGTTGTCATCTTCAAGAATCACTTCCTAAAACTGTTATGACTTTTTCCCGTTTAGTTTTTATGTTGCTGACGTGTTCATTTCCCCCTAAATTTGAACATTTGTTCATGTTATCTCAAAGCTTTCTTTTGCTGACATAGTGACATGCTTACATGTTTTAATATATCAGTATTGAGCTATCAATATAAGTTGGTTTCTTGATAAAGAAAGAAAAGGCAAAGGTTGAGTTACATACAACCAATTGATGGGTATCTTGATACATAAAAGATAAGATTCAACATAAAAATAGGCAGCATAATGGGTAGTGGCTTCCTAACCAGTTGCATTATGTGTTATTGTATTTGTTTCTACCAAAACAATTATTTATTGTATTTGTATTTGTTTCCACACTGACAGTTGATGGGGTAAAAATTGATGGGCTGAGTAGTGAGTGCTACCGCCAGCGTTGGCGCTGCTCCATGGGCAACAATTAGGTAAATTTTTTATTTGGGTTGTGACTGAAACCTATCTTGCGCTATAGTAAGTTGTGTTGATGCGTTCTTCTGTAGTTGTGATGAATGAATCAACGTATGTCTTTTCATTTACAGATTTTCATATCAGAGAGACCAAAATTCTAGGGATTTGTTTGTGCAAAATTCTAGGGATTTGTTTTGTGTTACGATTCTTTCCTCTTTTTGATTTCATAATTAATAATTTTTTGATGCTGTTGGTTTTATTTGGTGTTTGAGGAATTAGGGTTTCGCAAACTGTTATGAAGCTTTCGGAATTATGTTGCGATGGTCTTGTATGTGAATTCGTCGACTCAATTTAGTGTTAAAGCCTCGGTCTGATGTTATTTGGTGTGCAAGCAGGAATTTGATGATCAAGATGTGAATTTTGGATGAAAGTAGCTCCTTTCTCTGTAAGTTGTTGTTTTGATAGCTTTTGGATGATTAAGATGTGATAATCTGCAACTTTGACTGGCCACCACTGTTCATCACTTTGTTTATGACGTTAATCCTGTTTTTGGCTGAAATTACCTCCATTTCATGTTCTTGGTTCAGATTATAATAGAGTTGAAATGAGTGAGTAAAGAATCCAAAGTTAGTTGCATTGTGATGGATGCCATGATCACTTATAAATACTTCATGTTTCACTTGCAAGGAAATGCAATGCTCTTATTGACTGTACATAGAATTTTATTGTGTAAAAGAGGAATGCGTTTTGGTTTCATACGCAGTATCACAGTGTTATGTTGGTTTCAGCATAAAAAATCTTGCCTGTGAGATTTGACAGTTTAGGGTTTCCAAACATGCCAGCAAAATCTGTCGCAGTAAACCAAGCAGGAACTAACAGAAAGTGATTATGAAATGTTCATTGGTTTTATTCAGAAACTGATTTGTTTTTTTACTGAACATACTTTACTAGAAAACTGTGACAATGCGAAAGAAAGAAGGACTTGCAGATTACCGTTATTTCCCCGAGCCATATCTGCCAGAAGTAGTTATAACAAATGAGTATATAGATTCAATTCGTGATTCCCTACCAGAGCTTCCAGAGACAAAGCGTCAAAGGTATGAAGAAATGGGGCTAAGCATGCAGGATGTTCATATTCTTGCCAATGATGAAGTTGTAAGTTATTATGAACCCTATGTTTATCAGAATTGTATGTCCTTACCTTGCTTCTCTCAACATACTGGTACAGTTTTTGCGACCATGAATCCTTATTTGATTCATCTTGGACAAACGACTTGCATTAAGATTTAATGTAGGCAGCGATGAAATTAAGTCCTAAATGAGTATATATTCAGCTTTCTTTTTTTGAATTCCAAAAGTATATACAAAAATTTGCTGAATATATTTTCATCAACTTTTCTGGAATTGAGAAAGAAAAGCATGTTATGGTGTCAGTTTTATTTTCCATTTATGATATAATCAAAGACTTTATGACATTTCAGAATTACACGGCTTGGAAGTCACTGCTTGAAGCTTGTTACTGGGATTTTGAATCTGATGGGCATGCCTTATATTTTGACTAATATTGAGCAAGATGTCTGAGTTTTACTTATTAGTTATAGGGATTTGAATATTAAATTGTGAGATTTGTTTTCTCATCTGTCGAATTGATGTCCAGGTGGCAAAATTCTTTGATGAGACTTTAGCTAAGGGTGCTGAAGCGAAGCTGGCAACTAACTGGATTATGGGCGATATTGCAGCTTACATGAAGAACGAGAAACTATCAATAGAAGAAATCAAGTTAACTCCTAATGAACTGGCTGAGTTGATTGCATCCATTAAAAGTGAGACAATAAGTGGAAAGATTAGCAAAGACGACGTTGTTGAGAGTGCACAAAAGGATGTTGCCATGGGTGGAGGGGCAGAGGGCGCGGTTGTGGAATGTGAAGACGCTAGATTTGGAGTCATTTGGGATTCTTTCTTGTAAGCCCGATTATTCTTCAGCCCGTTTTCTATAGACTTTCTTCAAAATCCGTCTGTTGCTTAGCTTTAGCACTCAGATTGAATTGTTCTTTGAAAATTCTGTGAGATTACTACAATAATGTGTCTTATTTTTTGGGGTTTTGTAGTTCCTATTGAATTTTAACACTGGTGGTTCTTTAGGCTTCCTTATTACTTATAGATGGTTTGTTGTAAGGGTTTTTGTGCCCTGACCCATATTGCTTAGAACATTCCACTATGAAAATCGATAAAGACCCATATCTTTATCTTTGTCAAACACTCAAACGATATTTGATTTCATTAGAGTTGGGCAATTTGCAGGAATTTCATCCAGAAGTAATTCAGCGGCAACAATAGGAGGCAACATATTTTCAACCCTGCAATCTCAAAACTAGCAAACAATTCTTAATGAGACAGATCCTGAATCTCCCAGGTGACTATCACCCTGCCTCTACTGTACATATGATTTTAAGAGAGCTTGAGTTGCTAAAATTCATTTTGTTCGATATGAATGTATGTTGTAGCATTGAGGCAGAATAGGTTTTCATTATCCATATCCAGGAATAAACTGGAGGTGTTGTTGCACAAACATAAAGCTCCACAATACTCCATCTTGATGATGACACGTGTGTTGTTAGGCTGTCACATTTGTGTGCCTATTAGAGGATTTTGGATTAGGTTTCCTACCGAGAGCGACGCGCAACCGAAGATCTACAAGATGAAGCTTTGGGATACAAATGAAGTTCGTGCCAAGTCCAAGTTTTGGTAATGTTGTTGCAATTTAAGGTCTCTCTTTCTCCTCCTCCTCTATTCCTTTCTCTTTTTCTCAATAGTAATTAGTAACTGAACAGTGGAACTACAACGAAAGCACATATCCTAAGCACATTTCCATTGGTGTTGGCATTATCTGAATCAGAACAAGTCAATCTTTCCCCTACAGACTGAAGTGTGAATTCCTCAGATTACTCATTGAAGTCTGACAGATGTCTTTTGTGACGTAAGATTTCATTCTCCTCCATCACTGGAGTGGAAATAGAGGGGAAAATATTAGCAGCTGACTGTGAAACAAATTACGATTTATGTCATTATGGCTCTTTAAAATTCATTTCATGTCGATACATTCATAAATAGAAGTGCAAATGTTTCATCCTCTTGGCTCTACTAACTGATGTAGATGTTTCATCCTCTTTGTTCTACTAACTTTGACTATGTGACATACACCAAAGAAAGATGTAAACTTTCTAAAGATCCAATAGAGCTAAACTCAAATCACTGTTTTTAACATTTGCATGTTCCGAAGCTTTGCATATTTATTTTGATGTGATAATTGCTAAGGGGTTTCACTATTATCATTAGATTGTCTCAACAATTCATGATATCTCAAACTTAATAAACCATGTGTCATATTCATAAACCTACAAATAAATTTGTGGAGAGTTGATACTCGAATACGATCACTACCTGAAATCAAGTCCTAAAAATGCAATAAGTGAGCACTTTCTGCCACGTGTTTAGGATTTCGTGTATGGGGACATGACCATGAATGTATCGTTGATCTTCAGGTGCAACATGATGCTCTATCTTAAGAAGTTTGAATTTTGATTTACCGAGGCTGCAAAAATGGGTTTTCATATCACTCAACCTGGTTCATTCGTTGCCACTTCACTTATTGAGGGAGAGTCAAAATCAAAGCATGTTCTTCTGTTAGAAATTAAAGTTTTCAGGAAAAGCTTTATTTTATTTTATATAGAATCCACTTTTTTGTTATCCAGGTTTTTAGAAATGGGTCATTCTATTTGGGGGTTGATGTTTGGCATTATAGATTTGTCATGCTATTTTATTGGATGATGCTTATCCTTATATGCTATTTGCACACTGTTTTCCTCGCATACCTCTGGCTCCTCAAGAACTTAGGATCCATCCCTTTGGTGGACTGGTGTCGTTGCTTTTTGGGCTTCTTATTCCTATTCTTGTGAGTCTTGGAGGATTGATTGTGAGTGTTGTTGTTCTTCGACTTCGCCAACTGCAAAACGTATTCCTGACTCCAATGACAAACCCGCTATTTTCTCACTGCTCATGGAATACGGGTGTTTATCAGTGTAAAATGATAGGTGTTGTATTTGATATTGGAGATGGAGGAAGAGCCTTTGTTGTACCTGCCGCAGAGGGTTATTCATTGGGAGTGATATGGGAATGAATTGATCATTTGATCTATACTACTTTTCACTTAGGAAAACTATGGTTCATGTTTCCCATATTTTCTGAACCCTTGCCTAATTGGCAAATGCTCTTTCATGCATTTTTTATAGTGAAGTGTTGCTTAAAAATATTCACAAATGTGGTTACAATTATGTTACGTAACTCGATGCTATGGATTACTGCTTGAACTATAAGTCAAAAATATTTAATTTACAGATACTTCGTTTTCAAATTCCTTTGAGGGGATGAAAAAAGTAATATGAGGACGCCACCGCCGACATGAAGAGGAAGTCAAGTAAAAGATCGACAAAAAAATATGGAGAACTGGATTTGATGCGGGATAAGCCGATGCCTTTTTTTTTACATTAAATTTTTAATATAATTATACATTTATCTAAAATATTATAATTAATGTTAGTATTTGGCCCATGATTCTCACGGGCTCCCGTATCTGTAGTTGGATCAGAAGGTCCCTACATGAACTGCTACGGAGTATAATATAAGCAACTTTGTTGATTATCCTAGTTTATTACAGTACGGAGTATTGAAATTGCTTAAAATAAACAATCACAAGTACCATGGTCCATGTAGAATGATGTTCTCCAGATACTTTTGTGAAATTGCTTGTGTAGTTTTTTTGTGTTAAATCTTCTGGCTAATTTGAGTTTTTACTTAGGAGTATGAACATATATTTAGGCCCTTACTATTTAACGCCCACCCCTTTTGCTATTTACCGCCCAGGCGCCGTGCGTCACGCGTGGATTATATCCGTGCGTGACGCATGGTTTTAATCCATACGCCACGCACAGAACCAAACCATGCGTCACGCATGGACACAAACCATGCGTCACGCATGGATTTTTTTCCTATAAAAGCCCAAAAACATCAAACCCTACCATTTTGTCATATTCTTCAACAACAACAACGGCGGCTGCAATCCATAACGCACCATTTTACCCCAAAATCCATCTTTCTCATCATCTTTTTTGCATATAAGGTATGTAAACACTAAGATTTCATTGTTATGGTATGGTATTGATGTATATATGAGGTTTTCATGTTGTTTTGATGATATTTACTTCAAAATCCAATGTGTATGTTAATTAGTTGATTAGAAATGATTAAACTTGTAATATATGAATGGATTGTGTACTTTGTTGATAATTTATTGACAAATTTGATATTTTCATGTGTATATAGTTTATTAGGGTTTTGATATTGAATTAGGGTTTTGTGAATTAGGGTTATGAATTAGGTTGTTGAAATTGGGTATGGTTTTAATGAAATTATTGAAAAACTGTTATAATTTTGAAAAAAGTGTTAAGATTAGGGTTTGAAAGCCATGGAAAAACTGCAGAACACAACCCTGGAATGTGCAATTTCATGCGTCACGCATGGATTGCAACCATGCGTGACGCATGGATTGAATCCATGCGTGACGCATGGAATTGCACATTCCAGAAACTGTGTTCTGCAGTTCCAGATTGTATTTGATGATATGCTGATTGAGTTTTTGATGATATGCTGATTAAATTCAGTAAACTGATTAATTTTGTGGAATTGCACATTTTATGATGTAGATATGGATGGTGGTCGTCGACCTGGACGGGATACTCGTCAAAGAAACAGAGATCTGAAGAAAAAAGATCCCGTAGTTCCAAAACAAAGGAAGAAGAAGAATAGACAAGAATCGCCTCCTCGTCGTTTAGAGTTTTCTGATGAGATACAACAGCAACAACAACAACAACAACAACAACAACAACAACACCAACAACAACAACAACAACAGCAACAGCTAGCTTTGTCTGCTGCAGGTTTCGATCCCCAGGGTTCCCCTCATTACTTTCCTGGCACCCCCATTCTGATCCCACATCAAACTATGTTTCCACAACAAACACAGTTTTCAGGCTATCCGGGCTATCCACAACATGACCAATCATTTGTGGAGATGATGAGGCAAGCTACTGGTTCTCATCACTTTCAGAACCCTCAGACGGGTGATGACCAGTACGCACTGGTTGCTTGTAGCAGTGCAGGGCCATCAGCTGGGGGTGCCAATGGTGATTCTGATTCTGATTATGAGCAGGAGCATGAGGAACAGGGTCAGGAAGAGGATCGGACCTATGGGAATGTTCATGAAGAACATGAAGAAGCGGAAGAGCAAGAGGAGCAGGAGGAACAACCCAGAAGACGACGACGACGACAACCTCCGGTCAAAAACATATACGTCCCTCAGTTAGAGGGGGGTACTCCTGGAGGTCCACAAATTCCGGAGCTGCTCATAAGCTTTGAAGCTCATACAGCCTTTTTTGTGCAAAAAGGAAAGGTATGTAATTAGAATTTGGTTTATAGATTCAATACTTATCATAACTTATTTGGTTTATAGAATTTGTGATAATAAATTTGTTAATGTATGAATTGATTTGATTAACCAAATGGATTATTTGTTGAAAAATTTGTAGTTTTGTTGAAAATTTGGTTAAGGTGTGCTGTACATAATTTTCTGCATTCTGTGTAATGCAAATCCATGCGTGACGCATGGTTCATGTCCATGCGTCACGCATGGTTCATGTCCATGCGTGACGCATGGATTTGCATTACACAGAATGCAGAAACTGCTTTCTGCATTCTGTACATTGCACCTTAACCAAATTTATGCAGTTTCTGTATTCTGCAGTTTCTGGAAAAAATTTATGCGTTATTAAAATTATTTGTGTTACGTAATCAATTTACAGGATAGAGGCGTACTCCCTTACCAGACAAGACAATCCCAGCTGAAAGATTGGGAACTTAATTCTGACTTGTCATGGGGTAATCACGCAATTGCAACGGAGCTGACTCATCTCAGGGTATTGATGTACGATGTGATTGATTATCCGCTCATCTGCGCCTTTATAGAAAGGTGGCATCCTGAAACAAATAGCTTCCACATGCCATTTGGTGAGATGACAGTGACGTTGCTCGACATCAAGAAGCTGCTGTTGCTTCCTATTCACGGGAAAGCTATGGTGACCGACCCCACCGCTTCAGTCGGGAGAACTACGAACAAGAACTTTTTTGGTGAAAAGGGACGGCAAAATTTTCATCTTCAAATTGAACAGCTCGATAGTTATTGGATGAGCGCGAAAAAGTTTAAGGCGCACATTGAGGGCCTAAATGATCCCGTAGTTCATGGAATGGGATATATATTCCACTTGCTGGCTTCCACAATCTTCACTGACAAGTCACAACATAAGCTCCCGATGAGATTTGGTGCATTTCTAGGGAGTGTTGAAGAGGCAAGAAGTATTTCTTGGGGATCTGCGGCGCTAGCATATTTCTATCGCCAAATGGGCATCGCTACACGCGAAAATTGTGGTTTGATCTCATTTTGTTTCACTCTCCTTCAAGTAAGTTTTTAATTATTTAGGAACTACATTTTTTAGCAATCATAACTTATTTCTATGGTTTTAATGCTAACTATATTTTTTAAATGGTAGGGTTGGATATACACATACTTCCCATCCTTAGCAGCTGGTGTTCGGCGTAATCCTGGTTGGTCAGTTGATCATCCTTATGCGTTTCGGTTTCTACCAGAGGAAGCGTTGCCGAACTACGACCCTGAAGCACGAAACTACAGAGCTGAACTAGATGCAATGAGGGCGGATCAGGTATTTGTGTTGCATTTTGTTTACATTTTTAAGCCTCAGTTTTTTTGCAATTCCATGCGTCACGCATGGATCTGTGTCATGCGTCACGCATGGATCTGTGTAATGCGTCACGCACGAATCAACTCCATGCGTCACGCATGGAATTGCAAAAAAAACTGAGGACTTTTTTCATCATCTTTGCTTGGACCTTTAATGAAATTACTGTTTGAGTAATGGAAGACGTTGATAATGTTTTTAGGTTAATTGGAACCCGTATGGTGAAATCGACTTCAGTGATCCTGCCTATGCTCCTGCTCTTTTTTTCGGGGTGCTGAGCTGCATGGACATAACCGAGCCCCACCATCCCGATAGGTCGCCTAGGCAGTTTGGTAGGGTGCAGATGATTCCCAGGCCTCCAATTTCACCCCTTAGAGCCCATAGGCTCATCAGCCCTAGGTCATATGTGGTGAATTATGATAGAATGGCGTGGAGTTGGGAGGGTATGGATATCCACAGGGCGACCCTGGAGCAGATGGGACCACCTGCGCAGACAGGTTTTGAAGAAGCTCCGGAGTATCTTATGTGGTACATCCCCCGCACTCATCGATTTCTGATACCCGGCAGACACGCTAGCTTGGAAGCACAGCAGGTAATACATTTATCTCATGTAACTTGAGATCTTGATTTTTCTTTAAGTTTGATTTAAGGTAAACATTATGCAAATAGCTTATTTCAATATTTATTTTTATTTGTAGGTTTTTGACAGGGTCTACGATCACTTGTCACCATATGCAACCTTGCCTGATCCCTATGATGTTTCTGCAATGCATGGAGCCATAACCGAGGTCCTTCAAGATATTGAGCCGTGGACAACTATGTATCAACAACATCGGTGGTGATCTTGTTGGATTGGGTTCGATTGTGGAGTATGAACTGTTTGTTTTCAGATTTTCAGGATTGTCCGTTTTTCGTAAGGAAACTATGACGTTGTTGGATTGATGTTGTTGGATTGTTTGTTAAGGTTGTTTTGTGTTTGAACTTTTCAATTCTGATTAGCGTTGTTGAATTTGTTGGATTATTTGTTTAGGGTGCACAAGACATAAATCTGCATTCTGTTAGTCAAATGTCGAACCATGCGTCACGCACAGATGCATTCCATGCGTCACGTATGGATACATTCCATGCGTGACGCATGGAATTGTTAACCTACGCCTATAAATTGACTCCCTCAGCATACCATTTCCACTCATTAATCTCTCCTTTTCACTCCCTCAGCCTGTAAGTTGATTCTTGAAGTTCTTCTTTGAAGCTCCATATTCCACATCTTATTCCTTACTTTCTCACTTGTTTTCTTACATTGTATTACAGATTGGAAACCAACATGGCATCATCCTCATCATCATCTTCAATACCACAAGAAGGCAGCACCATTCAGTGTCCAAATAAGAGGTGTAGGAAGTCTATCACGGTTTTCAGCGCTAATGACAAGATGAGACCAGACCAGTATGGCCGAAGGTTTTTTACATGCCAATGTAACTTCAGGTGGGTGTTTCTTGATCCTGAGTATGACCGTCATCATCTCCGTGTTATGACGAAATTGTTGGAGGAAAATCGAACTATGGCAGCGAAACTGGGAATCTTTAACGAAGAGAAAGATTTGGAAACGGCTAAATGGTGGGTGAAGGAGCTCTATGAGGATTTTGAAGAGAAACCAGCCGATTCTGACGATGCGTAGTGGTCTTAGTATTTCGTTCCTTTTAAGATGTAATGTGAAGTGTCTTGGTGTTTTGTCTTTGTTATGTTCGTTTTAATTTACGTTTCAAGAATGAGTCTTTTTTATGCTGTAATGAATCTGTTTTATTTTGTAATGTATCGGTTTTTTGTTGAAACGTATCTGTTTTATGTTGTAATATATCTGTTTTATGTTGTAATTCTGATGTCTCCTTTTCATAAGACTACTCATATGTCTCCTTTTGACAAGACAACTCATATGTCTCCTTTTGACAAGACAACTCATATGTCTCCTTTTGACAAGAAAACTCACATGTCTCCTTTTGACAAGACAACTCATATGTCTCCTTTTGAGAAAACAATTCGGAAGTGTTGCTTTTGACAAGTAAAGCTGAAATGGAATTTCTGCATTCTGTAGGAAAAATGCAATTCCATGCGTGACGCATGGACACGAACCATGCGTGACGCATGGATTGACTCCATGCGTGACGCATGGAATTGCATTTTTCCTACAGAATGCAGAAATTCCATTTCAGATGCAAAGCACCTGTTTCACGTGAAATGTAACCCAGAAATACCACATAAAGACTGAAATGTGCATCAAAAGATACAACCTTACAACATTAGAAGGTCATTCGAAACTCGAAATAAAATACACATTACAACATTGTCATGACTGACAATAACTCTTGAACTAGTAATCGTTTTCATCATCGTCTGGAATTGTGATCCTTTGTTTGGACGATTGATGTCCTCCTCTTTTCGGGGGGGTGTAAGCCCCACATCTTTGCCACACTTCGTCATACAAGGCCGCAGCAGATTCTTCACAATTACGCTCCCAAAGATTATAAACAGGTGGTAGTGGACATCCATCCTTCAGGCGAATCTGAGATAGATTTTATGGAATTGCATAATTAAATTTACATGTAATGCACTAGGTAAATAACAATTGAAAAAACCATACCGGGATGAAATGTTCTTCCTGTGTGAGTAGTAATAGGCAAACAACTTGCATCTTGGCTCCAGGTTGACCATACCAAGTCGGAAGTCTAAGAGGTAGGAATGTCTGTTTAATTTGCTCGCCTAGACACACAAAGGACACAATTACATGCCGAAGCCACCAAACATGCCATTTCTGGTACGGTAAGCCACTTATCCCTTGGAGCTGGGTAGTAATCGCTTTCCCATGTAAGTTGATGTATAGCGGACTCCAATGTTGGATTTACTTCTCCACCAATCCACGTGCCTTTAAGTAAATGTCAAATCTCTTTAGCCTTTCTTATCATCTCTTCTCGTATGAACTTCCAATGCTCTTGGGTCCCACCTGTTACATGACTCTCAAAAACAGATTGAGTGACGGAATATTTTGGATAAAGTGTACATTAGAGTGAAGATAATATCGGTCACCTGTTTCCATAGAAATAGATCTAAACCCGCAGTTTCCATCGGCTCTGATGTCAAACCACCCCTCCACATATGGTCTCATGCACATTGGTATCTTTCTAATGTACTTAGAAGGCGCATACATTTTTTGTGGAGCGGGAGGTGCACCAAAGGGTTTAGGAACCCTTTGCTTCTTGGGAGGTGTTTCTTCCAAAGCTCTAGACCTCATCTCTTGGTCGGTGTATTCCCATGCTGACTTCTTTCTTTGTGTAGATCTAGGCACTTTGTTAGGAGCTCCTTGGGGACGACCACCGGTGTGTTTCGAAATAGGCGGCTCTTTCAGAGGTGTATCCACTTTAGCTATCTTTCTGACAGATTCAATACACTTCTCTTGATCATGTGGTGACAAGGTGTTCCATGTTTCTTCATAAAATTCATCATTTCGAGGGAAGCTTTGGCCTCTATGTAGACGTGATTCCAACAATCTCGAAAAATGGCATTTTGTACCTGTAAATAAATAATTTGAAATAATATTATTGCAATGTTATGGAAAATCATATGTAATGGTCAATAATCACACAAAACTTACTTGATTGTGGCATATGTGGAGTCCATTATAAGTACATAGGGAAATGATTTCAAGAGCTTCATTGATTCAGGGGACGCAAAGAACATATCACCAATCATAGATGCATCATCTTTGCTTGTCCTATACTCCATGAAATAGTCGCTCTGTTTGCATTTGTAGAAAAACTCTTGGATAACAGTTCTTCCTTCCCTGTTTTCGATCCTCGTCTTGGCCATCAAATTGTATACTTGTTTTTTTTTGTAAGGTTCTTTGGAGACTTGTTGAGCATAGTGTAAATCTCATTTGGTTTACAATGAGCCCTGGTCATTTCAACTACTGTACACACTTCATCAGGCGTCAATCTGCCTGCAAACGCATTCCCAAACAAGCTACTACCAATAGGATGGTTGTGGGTACCTAACATTACAGTAAGTTTCCAAGCCCCTCTATGCTCCTCTAGAAGTTTTAATTCGAACCAACATCTACATTTTTTCGTCTTGATGTTTTTCCTCACTCCCTTAGCTTTTGAGTAATTCACTCGTCCTCTATCACAGATAAGCTGAAGTTTTCCAGATTTTGTTTCGGTAGGTGCTCTACTCCTTCCATTGACTATGCAAAAGTTGTTGGCTTGTGCAATGTTAACGGCCCAATCCACTCCCTGTTGTCTAGAGGGGAATACCAAGTCATTTGCAAACAACTCTGAGTAATCAACAGAGACATATTGTTCTTCTTGAACTTCAATATCAAATTCTGGTGCAGTACGCAAAGGACGAAACACATTTAAGCTACTTGTGTCTGAAAGTGGCCTCATCAAATGCGAAGGCCATTGCGACAAACCGTAACCGGTTCCAAAAGATCCAGTGTTGATATCACCAAACTGTGATTGCGGTTGCTCCCATGTTGTCAAATCAATGCCCAAATCAAACGAAGGTATGTAGTCGAGGTATGACGGAGGTGGGCAGTCATTAAGAGTAATCTTGTCTAATCCAGTAAACACAGAAAAGTTCATCTATGCACAAACACACAGATAACAAACCAGTTAAGCTTCTGTATGGCAAATCCATACGTCACGTGTGGATCCATTCCATGCGTGACGCATGGTTACAACCCATGCGTGACGCATGGATCCACTCCATACGTGACGCATAGAAATACAACATGCAGTTTCATTCATCTTTTGTCATGGTTCGTATGATTCTGTTAACCACAATATGTTTCATTAACATTTCAAACATCATACATCATAAATTCAAAAGTCAACATCTTTTGTCATACAACTAATACCTTTAACATGTAAAGTCCATAAAACCCAACAAGTCAAACCCCTAAAACAAGTCAACACCTTAAAAACTAATATTATAATACTTTTCAAACATCATAATCACTAAAGTAAACAAAAAATCACAAATCAACATCTTTAGTCATACAACTAATACCTTGAACATTTGAAATCCATTAAACCTAACTAAATCAAACCCTAAAAGAAGTCAACACCTTAAAAATTAATATTATGAACAAGAAATGTTACCTTATTAAGATTGTAACTTGAAAATGGTGCTTCTCCACCTCTTTCATTGGTGCATTCCTCTTCATTCTCCATATAGAAAGAGCTTTTTTGGGATAAAATGGTGTGTTTTGCTCTCAAGAATGTTCAACAATGGAGTTAAAAGGGTTTTGACATTTGAAATATGGAAAGAAAGGAAGATAATAGGGGTTAATGTAGGTGTTACGGAAATGGTAAAAAAAATTAATGGAGTTATTACAGTAGGTGAGACAAGACGTGCTTGCTGCATGAGTTCTGAAAAGAAAATCCGTGCGTCACGCATGGTTGCCATCCATGCGTGACGTGTGGTTTGCAACCATGCGTGACGTGTGGTTTTCAACCATGCGTGACGTGTGGTTCTATTCCATGCGTGACGCACAAAATGGCACATGATCCCTTTGATTCTTAGTAACACTGATGTGTGCATGATTTCCAATCAAAATAAAATTACATATTGTCAAAGGTTGGACATTTAGGCCACGTAAGAAGTCCAAACAAAGGATATGCTACTTTACAAGTTAATAGTTGTTATTGGGAGTTACCCACATGGTTAAATATCCCTAATAGGCATTGAAAACAAGTTTCATTCCATTCGGACATCGTTTGAGTGTCGTTTCGTCAAATTGGGCCTCAAGTCCATTTAAGGCCTTTTTAGGCCTTTTAGCGTTTACGTGCCTCATTTCGTGTGTGCAAGACCTTGTTGCTACTTAATATCCCTAATAAGAGTAATTTGTATAGTAGTTTCAACAATAATCAACGTCAATGTTGTAGAATATACATATTGCGACAAGTTAGAGAAATACGACTAGTTTGTTTTTTACAAAGGAGGTGGTACTTTAAAAGTTAGAAGTTGTCATTGGGAGTTACCCACATGGTTAAATATCCATAATAGTCATTGAAAACAAGTTTCTTTCCATTCGGACATCGTTCGAGGGTCGTTTGGCTGATTTGGGCCTTAAGTCCATTATGGCCTTTTTAGGCCTTTTAGCGTTTACGCATAGTTTCGAGTCCCGTTTTGTATGTGTGAGACCTTATTGGGACTTTATATGTCTTATAACACAATTGTGTATAAATTTTTCAAACATACAAAAAGATCAATGTTGCGACCATATATAATGCAACAAGTTAAGCTTGTGATGAGTAGTTTGATGTTTTACAAAGAGGGCGTTACTCTAAAAGCAAAAGGTTTTGATGCAAAGTTACCGACATGGTTAAATATCTCTAATAGGCATTGTAAACAAGTTTCATTGCATTCCGATGAATTTTCGACGACGTTATGGCGAATTGTGGTTTTAAAGCCGTTAACAACAACACGACAAATGAATTATTTTGCGTGACATAACTACAAATACATTGAATACATTGAAATTTATTACATAAGCAAAAACATATACATTGAAATCCATGCGTCACGTATGGATACAAACCATGCGTGACGCATGGTCACATTCCATACGTGACGCATGGATTTTTTTGCCTATAAAAGGCCCAACATCGAAACCCTACCATTTTGTTATCACGCACGGATTTACCCCATTTTCATCATCTTTCTACATATAAGGTATGTAAACATTAAGATTTCATTGTTATGGTATGCCACATTCAACATTTTCAACATGCAGAAGTTAATTGATTATGTAACTATAATTTGGTTATGTTTCTGATTATACAGATGTCCTATTCCGATCAAGAATCTGATATTTCCGATATTAGTACGGCGTCTAGCGTGGCAGACAACTTTGATATGCTTGAACGGGAGAGACGTGAACGGGAGAGACGTGAACGTGAGCGACGTGAACGGGAGAGACAAGAACGTCAAAGGGAGAGAGGGGAACCATCCACTAGACCAAGGATGACCGCACGAGAATACAGGAACCTCTTCAAGCCGTTCAACCCTCGTCGTTAGATCTACTTATTATGTTGAACCTTATTATGTTGAACCTTATTGTGTTGCACCTTTGAAGATTGAACCTTATTATGTTGAACCTTATTGTGTTGCACCTTTGAAGTGTTGAACCTTATTGTGTTGCAAGAACTACTTGTTTTTTTCTTAAGAGTGTCTATTTCGTAGGTATTTTAAAACATGTCGACTCGTTTCACTTTCAAACTAGGTTTCACATTTCAAATATCATAAATCAACATAAATTCACATATCAACATGTTTAGTCATACAACTAATACGTGCTGACATGAGTTCTGAAAAGAAAAACAGTGCGTCACGCATGGATATAATCCATACGTGACGTGTGGTTCTATTCCATGCGTGACGCACAAAATGGCACATGATCCCTTTGATTCTTAGTAACACTGATGTTTGCATGATTTCCAATCAAAATAAAATTACATATTGTCAAATGTTGGACATTTAGGCCACGTAAGAAGTCCAAACAAAGGATATGCTACTTTACAAGTTAATAGGTGTTATTGGGAGTTACCCACATGGTTAAATATCCCTAATAGGCATTGAAAACAAGTTTCAGTACATTCGGACATCGTTTGAGTGTCGTTTCGCCAAAAACCGCCTTAAGTCCATTTAAGGCGTTTTTAGTGGTTTTAGCGTTTACGTGCCTCATTTCGTGTGAGCGAGACCTCTTTTCTACTGAATATCCCTAATAAGAGTATGTTGTATAGTATTTTCAACAATAATCACCGTCAATGTTGTAGAATATACATATTGCGACAAGTTAGAGAGTTACGACTAGTATGTTTTTTACAAAGGAGGCGGTACTTTAAAAGTTAGAAGTTGTGGTTGGGAGTTACCCACATGGTTAAATATCCATAATAGCCACTGAAAACAAGTTTCATTACATTCGGACATCGTTCGTGTGTCGTTTCGCCAAAACCCGCCTTAAGTCCATTTAAGGCGTTTTTAGTGGTTTTAGCATTTTGGCATAGTTTCGAATCCCGTTTTGTATGTGTGAGACTTTATTGGGACTTTATATGCCTTATAACACATTTTTGTATAAATTTTTCAAACATACGTGAACATCAATGTTACGACCATATATATTGCAACAAGTTAAGCTTGTGGTGAGTAGTTTGATGTTTTACAAAGAGCGTGTTACTCTAAAAGCAAAAGGTTTTGATGCAAAGTTACGGACATGGTTAAATATCTCTAATAAGCATTGTAAACAAGTTTCATTCCATTCCGATGATGTTTCGACGACGTTATGGCGAATTGTGGTTTTAAAGCCTTTAAAAACAACACGGAACATGAATTATTTTGTGTGCCATAACTAAAAATACATTGAATACATTGACATGAATCATATAAGCAACAAAAAAACATATGAAAATCCATGCGTCACGTATGGATCCACTCCATGCGTCGTGTGTGGATTAATTCCATGCGTGACGCATGGTTTTATGTTGCAAAATCTTATTTTTATATTTAGAATGCTTATATTGTTGTTATGTTGACGAATGTTCAACCTTATTATATTTCAAATTGTATATGGTACGCCATACATATTGCGACTTTGTTCGGTTTTCAAACTATGTTTCACTTACAAAGGTCTAAATTTGATTTTCAAGTTACACACATGATCAAATAGACATTATAAGGATTGAAACAAAGTTTCATTCCATTTCGATAAAGTTTCGATGACGTTTTTGTCGAATTGGGCTTTATCGCCTTAAAAAAGACACTAAAAATGTGTTTCTTTGCACACTTAACTAGAAATACATTGAATACATTGAAAGTTAGAAGTTTCATATATGCAAATACGTGCGTCACGTATGGATTGTATCCGTGCGTCACGCATGGAATTAATCCGTGCGTCACGCATGGATACAATCCATGCGTTTTCTGGAATGTGCAATCCGTGCGTCACGCACGGATTAATTCCATGCGTGACGCACGGATGACCTGGGCGGTAAATAGCAAAAGGGGTGGGCGTCAAATAGAAACTATGTATATTTATGTTTTGTAGCTTAGCAATATTCCAGAGCAGATTTAGATTCCAACGAATTAGTTGAATTTGTTTGGAGTAGTTGAGTATAATATGGTAGGGTGGATACTTTTTAAGGAAAAGATTCACGTGCGAACGCATTATTAACGTGTGAATGTGCGAACGAAAAAATTTGCATGTTCATTTAAGCCAGTGACATGCACATTTGACAAATTGTGCATGTCATTGATAATATGTGAAAAGTTGTGCATATCATTACTTAGAAATGTACATGCGAATGACTATATTCATACATTCGTACGTTAAGTCATTCACATGTTAAGTCATTCGCACTTTATCCTGACTCACTTTTTAATTCACAAAGGATGAGAAATGGTGAGTCTAATCATATAAACCTCCTCCATCCATGCATTGCAGTACCTGCTTATTTCAATGATTCTCAGAGGAAGGCCACCAGATATGCATGTCAAATGGCCGGTTTGGATGTCCTCACCATCATCAATGAACCCATTGCTGCTTCTTTAGCTTACGGCTTTCATAACAAAACTAATGACACCATCCTAGTATTTGGCCTACCCGTCCGCGGCAGGCTTTTTGCAACCAGGCCACCCACCCGCGGCAGGCTTCTGAGGCCTACCCGTCCGTCAACCCGTCAACCTTATTCGGCCCGACTGCTTTCGCGGAGCACATAGTCAGGCCAGTCCCTCTGCCTAATTTCAGATTCCCTATTATCAAAGAGTACAATGGTAAAGAAGATCCCAGCGAACACCTAGCGCGCTACAAGTATGCTATGCTCGCGAGGTGCCCTGATGAAGCCACGATGTGCAAAGGTTTCTCAGGCACACTCGCAGGACCCGCCATGACCTGGATGCTTAACCAGCCGTCAGGGAGCATCCATTGTTTCGCTGATCTAGAGAAGAGTTTCTTATTGCACTTTGGATCCTCGAGGAAAAGAAAAGTGACAATGCAAGAAGTAGTAGGTGTCAAACAAGGACCACATGAATCACTAGAGGGTTATGTTAAGAGGTTCACGGAAAAGATCTTGGAAGCCGAAGATTTTCATGATAAGACCGCTCGGGTCGCGTTCCTTGACGGACTCACTGATGGAAGCTCCTTCAAGCAATACCTATACCGCAAGAAAGATTTGGACTACCAAGGCATGCTCGAAAGAGCGTACACAGAGATTAACGTGGAAGCACACTCAGGTATCGCGTTGAAAGGGAATAATCAGAGCAAGCCCGCTCAGGGTCAGAAGAGAGAGAACCAGAGCTGGGGGAATAAGCGCCATCAAGGTAGTCAGGGGAAGGAGCAGATCGACTCGCGAGTGCCCGATTTACAGATTCCAGATCAGAATCAGGGTCAAAGGCAGTTCAGGGGCCAAAATCACGATCAGAATCAATTTCACTCGCAAAATTTTGTAGCCGAGCAGGATAACCGACGCGAGGCTGAGAGGAGAGGGGATCGCGGTCGTGACCGCCACGAGCCAACCACCTGGTGTGAATACCACGGAGTGAATACTCACTCTACAGAGGAATGTTGGTCACGACATCATCACCCAAGAGAGCTGGAAGTCCTAACTGCTCGGAGGGGAAACGTTGATGGAGGTCGCGACATCGCAAACAGGGGGCGGGGGGTAGAGGAGGAAGAGGAGGTAGAACACAGAACGAGACAAGGCAGCAAACCCCCGCAAGGAATAACCAGAATCAGGGGCCTAATCGCCACCCACCCCAGAACTTCCCTCGCATGGACGGCCATATAGGCACGATCGCAGGCCGCCATGAACCCGTTCCCCTGGGCAAACGAGAGCAAAGGCTTATTAACAACGCACCCAAGCCTCAGGGAAAGCCAATCTATAGTGTCGCGAGATCGAAGTCTGAACCTTACACGCTTGCCTTCAGTGACAAGGAAGTAGATACCTGGGCTGTCGAGGCCGCTGATCCACTGGTCATCCATGCTTAGATAGGAACCAAACTTGTAAAAAGGATCCTTGTGGACACAGGGAGCTCAGCCGATATACTGTACTGGGACGCGTTCGAGAAAATGGGGATTGATCAGTCTACACTCAGGCCTACTAAAACCACGCTGGTAGGTTTCGCGGGTGACAGAGTGAGGGCCCTGGGCGTCGTCACCCTAGATCTCATCCTGGGTGAAGAGACCGGGTCAAGAAGGTCAGAAAAGATAGATTTTGTAGTAATCCCAATAACATCCTCCTACAATGCGATACTCGGACGCGAGACTCTGTGCAGGTTTGAAGCGGTCGTATCAATCTGTCATTTTTGTTTAAAATTCCCAACGTTGACAGGAGTAGGGGTCGCGAGAGGAAACCAAGAGGAAAGCCGTATCTGCTACGTTTCATCCGAAAAGGGCAATACCAAGACCTTGCTCGCCAACCAGCTATTTATTCCAGGACTGCCACGCGTGCTTGAAGAAGCCGAGTTAGAGGTTTGTGCCTCACCCAGGCCGCAAGATACTGAGGGAAAGGCAGAGGGACACAAACCGCATTTTGATGGGTTTGAGAAACAGATAATCACTCCTTTCCCCAACAAAGAGGAGAAGCTTTATGTAGGGGGGAAACTAGATCAAAAAGTCGTACAAGAGATTGAGACCTTACTCACCCGCTCCCGGGATGTGTTCGCGTGGACACCAAAGGATTTGAGAGGGATCCCAGCGAGTGTCATGACCCACTCCCTGAACATTAGTCCGGAGGTCAAGCCGCGTAGACAGAAGAAACGAAAACAAGCAGGGCCAAAGAACGCGGCAGCTGCGGTAGAGCTCGCGAAGCTGATTAAAGCAGGGTTTGTAAGACCAGTGCAATACCCAACGTGGCTGTCAAACGTTGTAATGGTAGAAAAAAATCCCAAAGGGACGGGGAAGTGGCGCATGTGCGTAGATTTCACTGGTCTCAATAAGGCATGTCCCAAAGACAGCTACCCATTACCTTCAATCGACCAGTTGGTAGACTCCACCGCGGGTCATGAAGCTCTGAGCTTCCTGGACGCGTACTCTGGGTATAATCAGGTCATGATGAACCCAGCCGACTCGGGGCACACGACTTTTATTACAGACAAAGGAACCTTCTGCTATAAAGTAATGCCGTTCGGCTTGAAAAACGCAGGAGCTACATTCCAGAGACTGGTGGACATGATCTTCAGCGACCAAAGAGGTGACACTGTAGAGGCCTATGTTGATGATATAGTAGTCAAGAACAAGAAGCAAGCGGATCACACTCGCGACCTGGCAGAGGTCTTTGAAACCCTGGGAAAGTACGGTATGAGCCTCAATCCAGAGAAATGTGTCTTCGGTGTCACCGAGGGCAAATTCCTAGGGTTTCAGATCAGTGCACGCGGCATCGAGGTCAATCCAGACAAGGTCCAGGCCGTAATAGATCTACAACCGCCAAGATCCATTCACGACGTCCAAAGGTTTGTAGGAAAGGTTAACTATCTAGGAAGGTTTTGCGCAAAACTCGCGGAGCGAAACCTCCCCTTCTTTGACATACTAAGGAAACCAAAAAGCTTCGAATGGACTGAGGAGTGTGAAAGAGCATTTATGAGCATTAAAGAGCATCTGGCTAGACTCCCAACCCTTGCGTCACCAATACCTGGTGAAGGCTTGCAGCTGTACCTCGCGGCAGGTACGCGTGTAGTTAGCGCGGTGTTAGTAAAGGAACAACGAGTCCCCGTCTATTTCGTCAGTAAAGCACTTCTATCGGCCGAGACCAGATATTCGCCCATTGAGAAAGCAGTGCTCGCGTTGATAACAACCGCTCGTAAACTCCGACCTTATTTCCATGCTCATCCCATCGAAGTATTGACAGATTTACCACTCCCATCTTTTATGAGTAAACCAACAACCTCTGGAAGGCTCGCTAAATGGGTCATAGAAATGACAGAATTTGACGTGGTCTATAGACCACGACCCGCTATCAAAGCACAGGCTTTAGCAAATTTCATAGTTGAAACAAGTTTCAGAGAGTTAGAAAAAGATGTTATAGCTCCAGAACACCCCGCGTGAGTAATGCACATTGACGGGTCAGCAAACGTAGATGGTTGTGGGGCGGGAGTCGTCCTGACATCCCCGGCTGGGGATAAAATAGATCACGCGATTGCGCTAAGGTTAAAGGCCACTAACAATGAAGCAGAGTATGAAGCGCTCATCGTAGGACTGGAAATTGCCATTCACACAGGTGTTCACGTGGTAAAATGCCTGAGCGACTCTCAGATTGTCGTGAATCAGATCAATGGGACCTACGAAGCCCGAACAGGCAATCTCCCCAGGTATCATGCGAGGGCCACTGCCCTGATTTCGCTGTTCAGGCATTTTGAGATTGAAGCGGTGTCAAGGGAAGACAATACGCGAGCAGATGAACTCGCGAAGCGAGGTTCCCAAGCCCAGTATGCGAATATGGAGCGTCCCGACGAGAATTGTACTGTCGTTTTCAAGGATGGAAAGGCCCAATACTTCTGGTTAGAAAAGTCTGAGAGCGCCATAAGCAATCAGGTGGAGCTGATGGAGGTTGACGAGCCAGTCAGCGACTGGCGAACCCCTATAATTCAATATCTTGCTATCGGGACAGGACCCTCGGATCCAAAAGAAATGAGAAAACTTGTCTCTATGGTTGCACGTTTCTACATGAGTCGTGGAGAACTCTACAAAAGGGGGTACGGACCACGCGAGCTCAGGTGTTTGTCTAAGATAGACAGTGACGTGCTGATGAGAGAGCTTCACGCAGGATTGTGCGGAACCCACGCGGGTTGGAGACCAATGGTCTATAAAGCATTAAGACAGGGGAGTTTCTGGCCAACCATGAAGCAAGACGCACAACGCGAGTCTCAGAACTGTAAGCCATGCCAGTACTTTTCCCCAGCTTCTCATCAGCCAGGTGTGGAGTTGCAGATAATGTCAAGCCCTTGTCCCTTCGCGATGTGGAGGCTAGATCTATTAGGACCTTTCAAACCAAAAGCGCCTGGTCAACTAGAGTACATCATTGTAGCGGTTGATTATTTTACCAAATGGATCGAAGTCGAGGCTCTCGCGAGCACTACCGTCCCGGCAGTTAAAAAGTTCCTTTGGAAGAACATCATTTGCAGATATGGCCTCCCTCACGAGATCGTAACCGACAGAGGACCTCAATTCAATTCGCCGCAGTTGCTTACATGGTGCAGAGACATAGGGATCGCTTTGAGAATTGCTTCAGTCGCTCACCCGCATTGCAATGGCCAGGTAGAAGCAGTAAACAAGAGTATTGTCATGGACCTGAAAAGACGGCTAGAAGGCTCCAAAGGCATGTGGCCCGAAGTGTTACCTCTAGTACTCTGGGCAAACAGGACCACAAAAGAAGGCAACTGGGGAAACACCTTTTGCTCTCGCTTATGGAATAGAGGCCACAATACCAGTCGAGTTCATTGTGCCCACGGACCGCGTGATTCAGTATAGTCCGGACGACAATGACGAAAAAATGCAGCTAGAGTTGCAGATGCGGGAAGAGACTCGCGACTTGGCAACCATCAGAGCGGCCAATCATAAAGCCGGCGTCGCAAGGTATTACAACAAGCACGTAAAGTTGAGGGGATTTGCCCGAGGAGACCTCGTGCTCCGTAGAACAGAAGGAGGAAAGCTCGACCCCAACTGGGAAGGACCTTACATTGTAGATCGCGAAGTCGCGCCCGGGGCATATCGCCTCAAGGACCACTCTGGAAATCGCATTGCCAACTCCTGGAACGTGATGCGACTTCGTCGCTTCTATGCCTAATCCTCCCACAAAACTCAGGTGCGCTTTGACAGTCTAAAATAGCAAAATTTTCCCTCATCCTTGGTCACAATACTTATTACGTTAAGGCACTAAAAGCTTTCGATTACTATAGCATGATAAGCACAGGTCGACACCAGCCATTCGTAAACCAACTTACCAAGGAATAAGTATCGCGACCAAGTCAACCAATGCTCATCCACCTAAAAGGTAGCACTTCAACTCGAAAGACAAAAGCCGTCAGGCCGCTTCGCTGGGCTGGGCTAAAAAAACCCCCCCAGGTCGCGTGTCAAGCTTCCTGGGCTGGGCTAAAAAACCCCCCCAGGTCGCGTGTCAAGCTTCCAGCTTCCAGGGCTGAGCTAAAAAACTCCCCCTGGTCGCGAAAGTATAGACGGCTGGGCTGGGCTAAAACCCCCCCCAGGTCGCGTGTCAAGCTTCCAGCTTCCAGGGCTGAGCTAAAAAACTCCCCCTGGTCGCGAAAGCATAGACGGCTGGGCTGGGCTAAAAAACCCCCCCAGGTCGCGTGTCAAGCTTCCAGCTTCCAGGGCTGAGCTAAAAAACTCCCCCTGGTCGCGAAAGCATAGACGGCTGGGCTGGGCTAAAAAACCCCCCCAGGTCGCGTGTCAAGCTTCCAGCTTCCAGGGCTGAGTTAAAAAACTCCCCCTGGTCGCGAAAGCATAGACGGCTGGGCTGGGCTAAAACCCCCCCCCCAGGTCGCGTGTCAAGCTTCCAGCTTCCAGGGCTGAGCTAAAAAACTCCCCCTGGTCGCGAAAGCATAGACGACTGGGCTGGGCTAAAAAACCCCCCCAAGTCGCGTGTCCGGCTTCCAGCTTCCAGGGCTGAGCTAAAAAACTCCCCCCTGGTCGCGAAAGCATAGACGGCTGGGCTGGGCTAAAAAACCCCCCAGGTCGCGTGTCAAGCTTCCAGCTTCCAGGGCTGAGCTAAAAAACTCCCCCTGGTCGCGAAAGCATAGACGGCTGGGCTGGGCTAAACCCCCCCCCCCCAAGTCGCGTGTCCGGCTTCCAGCTTCCAGGCCTGAGCTAAAAAAACTCCCCCTGGTCGCGAAAGCATGGACGGGTTTACGCCAATGAGCTCACCCGCCATGATTCCGCTTCGCTGGGCTGGACTAAAAAACCAACCCAGGTCGCGTGACTCACCCGTCTTTCAAAAATTCTTACTACCTAAGAATAAAAACCAAAAACTGAATGCTTCTCTACATGTGCAGTGCTTGGTATCCCCCGCAAGAGCAACATCATGCCCAGATTCTCTACATAGACCAGAAATTCTCCGCAACAACCACATCAAAGAAAAACTACCTTGCTGTTTCGCGACTAACAAGAGCTCAAGACGAACCCCGCGAGTATCAACAATCACTAAGAATTCGCGTGTAAAGTTCATGCAATAGTTAGCAGAAGAATAGTTTGCAATGCTTACTCTCGCAAAATTATGTAACAGGTCACTTTTGCCTTTTACTGTACAGGAGGGACCGTAATTATGAAACACTTCTCTTTAAGTTTTCCTTTTTCGCAAACTTACTCATTTTTCCGAAATGCAAAATGGGGGGAACGAGGCGAGAAGTGTATACGAAACAAGCAGACAGAAACAAAACCAAAAATATAGAAACAGCATATAGCTCGCGACAACCATACCCACATTAAATATACAAAAGTTGATTACAAAAAATCCCAATTCTGGGTAATGTCATCAAAAACATTGTTCAAAAGACCACCAAGAAAATTACTTAGCAACAGACTCAGGAGCAATCCCCGCGTCCTCTACGCTATCCGCCTCTAGATCCACGACATCTTGAACACCAGCTACCCGCGATCCTGACCCCCCCGCTTGATCTAAACAAGAACGCTTCAAGGGCTGAATGGTGTCAAGAAGGGCATCGGACGCAAATACCTTTCTCTTGCGAGGAGAGAGGGTCGGAGAAGGAGGACTCGGTAGCGTGCGAGGAACAGGTTCTGACCTCTCGAGCGGAGGAGGAGCGACCATCTTCGGGAGAGGGGGCCTGGGAACCTGATTCTCTTTACCCTTAACAATGCCTCTCTCAGGCGCGAGACGCGTAACCCCCCAAGCCTCGAGTGGAGTCTCCCCATCGTCAATGAAAGTTCCCGGCAACGGGGGCTGGTACTCGGGAAGGTCAGTGGAAAAACCGCATAAGTCCTGAGCGTTGAAGGGGAAGTCTTTGACTTTGAAATTTCGCATCTGAACCTTTACCATGCAAAGGAGAAGCGTGTTGACAACATTTTTGTAAAAGTCGACGCGAGCACGTTGGCGATAACCCCCGCAATACTCCTCCACCGCCATGTTCCTCTCATAGGCAATTCTCTCAGACATCATCGCATGAAGCTTCTCATTTTCTTGTCTGAGGTCATTCACTTGCGTATTATATTCAGTGACGATGTTGACGTGGGTGGACCTCTCATACGCGAGTTGGGCTTCCAGCTCCTTTATCCTCGCATCTTTAGACCTCTCATACGCGAGTTGGGCTTCCATCTCCTTTATCCTCGCGTCTTTAGATTCCCCCAACGCGTTGGCCTTCGAAAGCTCCTCCTCCAAAGCTTTCTTTTCCCCCATAAGCCGAGACTTGGCCGCTCTGTTGGCATCACAGATTGACTGATCCTCGTCCATCAGCTCCTTGAGTTTGTCCTCAGCAGCAAGCACCCTCCGACTTGCGCTCGCGATGATGTTCATCCCCTGCAAAATAACCAACTCCAGGGTTAAAAATACCCCAAGGAAACAAGAAATAGATAAAAGCAGGAGACTTACGGCAAAGAGAAGTTTAGACAGGCCACCAGGCCTATCCGAAACTTCCTCGTAGAGGCTAGGTTCGGGAGGAAAAACAGTCGGTATCGTCTCAAAGAATGCACGCGTCGCCGATAAACCATGGATGAAGGTGGGGTTTGCGACCGAAGTGTCAGTAGGCTCTGGAGAGGAGACAAACTCCACTTCCGTCGTCCTCTTGCGGCTTCTCTTTGATACTTTTTGTTTCCCCTTATCACGAGCTGATATTACGCGAGATCTCTTGGCCAGAGGAACCTCCTCAGAAACCGTCGTCGCGAACTCAACTGGTGATTCCAAAACAGCAGCCGGGGGAGTAGTGGTCGAGCCAGGAACGGATGAAACGTCGCGAGTAGGAGCCTCGAGGGTTAGCAATCCCGACTCGTCAAAAACCAACCCCTCCAGGTCCGGAAGATCGGCAAACATTTCAGCATCTGCAAAAACCACCACAAGTGAGCATAAAGTGTAAATAATAATAATAAACGCGAGCACTAAAGCAAAAACGAACAAAAACCTAGGGCATGAGCCTTGAGACTAAGTCCCCTGGCAACCAGTAAAGCGTCCGAGATTGTCAACTCAAAACGTTTTTGAACTGCTTTGTCGGGGTAATCCTTATAGTCACGAATGAATTTATCGCGAGTCTCCTTTGGGAAAAAGCACGGGGCCTTCCTCGCATTAGGCTCGCGTACTTGGACAGAAATTTCAGAACCAAGAGGAGGACGAACTAAAAACCAACAAGTTTTCCACCCCTCGATCTTCGAAGGCAGTCGGAAGGCGCTAGGGGTCTTGGCTTGAGCAGTATGAAATCCATCCTCGCGGGAGTTCTTCTTATATGAATTAATGAGAGCGTAGTGAGGTGTGTTGGGAACTATCCCAATGTCCTGACATCGCATGATGTAAACGATCAGTGAACTCCAGAAGTTTGGATGCATCTGGGAAGGGCTGAAGCCTAAATCCGCCATTACTTCAGTCTGGAAGGACGTCCACGGAAGGCGGAAGCCAGCTTCTAAAGACTGCCTGCTCAAAGCGAAGAAGGGCCCATATTGGTCGAGAGAAGTGCCTTCGAGGTCGGGGAGGGCAAAGATGGTCCCTTCAGGAAAGGGATATCGCGTAGCAAGGCGACGAAGATCGTCAAAATTAAGACTGCTACGATGGGCCGTGTTGGGAATTAAGGTGCGAGAATGTGTTATTCTCTTTGCAAGGATACTTATGCGGCCGGGGTCTGTGAGAAAGGGTTTCTCTATAACTATGTGGGGTAAAGACCCCTTATGGGAGAAGAAGCTGGCGAATTGACCATAATTGGTCTCGGCTCGCTCTTGAATGACGCGAGACGGGAGTCTGGTTTTAGATCTCTTGGGCGTCTTCGCTTTGCTCCACTTGGATTTCTTAGTAACGCGAGATCGTCTACGAGAGTTCGGCTCGCGATCGTCAGAACATCCCTCGGATCCGGACGTAGTGCGCCCCGAATACTCAGCCCGAGCTGAACGTTCATAAAAATCATCGCTACCTGAAAGCATAGGCAAAGTAAGTTTCAGTTTTCCAGGGATGGAAAGAGGGAAAAGAGAGCATCAAAATTGAGAACAACGCGTGTCTAAGGAAACTAACGCGAGTCTGTAGGAAGTAAACAAACAAGAAATCCCTGGAAAAGCTGAAACTCGAAGAATCAAAAGAGAAGCTAAAACGACGTCAGAATGGACCAAGCCCAAGAACACGAAGAACATTACAAAGGACGAAAATGGCAGAAATTGACCAAAACACGCTTTTTTCCAAACAAACGCATTGAGAAATGAGAGTCGAAAGGGGAATTCGACACAAAAAACACCCAATGAACAAAAGATGACTTTCGGAAGCCTTTCAATTCGAAAAGTCCGAGCGGAATTTCTGATGGCAGGTGAGCGGGAAGAAATTGAGCGACAATGGAAGCCCTAAAATCAAGAAAACGAAGTAGAAAAGGGAAAGGAGAGCGGAAGACTAACCTGCCATGGAGAATCGACTGAGAACGACGGCGAAGATGGCGGTGGAGAAGGAAGGAGAGAACCGGCGAAGAGAGCAAGATTACAGTTTTGCAGAGAATGGAAGTTGTGGCGGAAGGGAAGAGAGGAAGACGAAGACGAGTTTATATAAGGAAAAATCGGGGAAAAGAAGGTGCAATAAGAAGACAACACGTGGACAGCATGCGCTCAGCGCGGGAATTCGTAAGGGTTTTTTGAATTCAAAACGTCGCCCAGAGAAACATAGCCGAAATACACGCGACCCTATCACGCGTTGGAATCATGCAAAGTCTGAGAGCCACTCTCATATCGAGAACGCGACTTCAAGAAGACAGGCCCAAGCCTTAAGCTATTCAGCGTGAAAGCTTGGGGGGCTGGATGTTGGAGCCGGTTCTCGATGGGCTTGCGAGGCCCATAGGGAATTGGGTCGGGCCCATGGAACGCGAGCCGGGTCGGTCCAAGAAGTCAGCCCAGAAGAATAAAGCGGTCCATAAACAGGAGAAGCCCAGTAAGAGGATACAACGAGATTAAGTACCAAGGGGCAAATCGGTAATTGACTCGCGTGGGTCCTTGTTGATAGTATAAAAACGCAACCCAATGGATAAGAAGGGGAGATCTTTACAAAGAGAAAAACGCTTCACCTTCCTCTTGGCAGTAAGAAAAACACAAGAGCGAGCCTAAGCTTCAATCTTTCGAAACATTCACTTCCTAGAAGAGTTTGGACGTGTAGCACTTGTTTTACCACTCATAGTTTTGCTATCAAGCTTTTAACGTTGATATGTGCATTTTCTGAATTATTCGGTTTATTGTAAGCTTGGACCGTGGAACGTTTTAATTGACATATTACACTCTTCTTCCTTCACTTTGTTTCTCCCTACCTTCATATACACTTGCGTTGTTTCGACGTCTCTGGTTGTGTGTTAATCCTTCTTATTGGAGCGTAAAAGAGCCGAAACCGGACTCTCCTTCTCGGTTTGATTACGCAAGTGTCATAGGTGTCGAGAATAAGGTTGGTCTTGAGGAAGAAGACGACGTGGTGTGTTACATATAAGTTGATTGTCCAGACGCCCTGTGTCACGCGAAGTGTTGTGTCGCGTGATCGCAATTTCTGGGCTCCAACAATATTGATCAAGTGATTATGTCTGGTGGGTCCACTAGAATACCTGTTGTTCATGACCTTGTGAAGAAGTTGAGCGGGAAAGAGCCTAAATGCAGTGTCAACCCTGATGAAGTGATCGCTCTTGGGGCAGCTGTTCAGGTATGTGTCACTGCAGCTAGACACTGCAGAGTGTCTGAAAAATGCATGCATTTATTTAGTTTTGGTTTTGGTTGAGTGGTGTATCAGGCTCATGTGTTGGCTGGAGAAGTTGGTGATATAGTGATATTAGACGTGACACCTTTGTCTATCGGTCTGGAGATGCTGGGTGGTGTTATGACAAAGATCATCCCTCGAAACACAGCCTTGCCCACATCCAAGTCGCTTGTGTTTTCCACTGCAGCTGATGGTCAGACTAGTGTGGAAATCAATGTCCTTGCAGGTGAACGACTTTTTGTCAACGACAACAAGTGTCTTGGAAGCTTTAAGCTTGACGGGATCCCCCCATCCCCAAGGGGGGTGCCACAACTTCAACTTAAGTTTGAAATAGACACCAATGGTATACTCTCAGTAGCAGCACTTGACAAGGGTACCGGCAAGGAGAAAATTATCACTGTACAAGTGTGAGATTTTGATACACATACACAGATATGTGGTTGTTGCAGATTGATGAGATGGTGAAAGAAGGTGAGGAGTTTGCACAAGAGGATAAGGAAAAGAGAGATGTGATTGACACAAGAAACCAAGCCAACTCAATTGTGTACCAAACTGAGAAGCATCTAAAGGAGCTAGGTGATAAATGCCCTGTTGAAGTCAAAGAGAATGTTGAGGCTAAGCTAAAGGAGCTCAAGGATGTCATTCCTACTGGTGTGATGCGGAAGCATCTGAGCTATCATCAAGGACGCCTCGTCCTAAATCTAAAGATGTGCTAACCACTAGAGCAAGGGCTAAAGATCGCTATGAGCCATCATTGAAGTCATTGATAGTAGCCTGAGCTCGTATTGTAGCCATTCAAACTCGTAGAGATCTGGTTCGAGTCAAGATGAGAAGCCAAGTATTGAAGATGAAATATACTAGACTTCAAGACGAAACTCTGGGATTTGGAATCACTCAATTCCGATCTCGGACGAGAGAGAACGAGCCGTTTCAAAAAGAGTTGTCGGCGACATGGCTCCAAATCCGCGACCGCGGATCCCATATCCGCGCCCGCGGATCGCGGATTAATTCATTTAGTTCGCACAGGCCGAGAGCAACGCACGGGCTGTGCGTTTCTGGTGGGCAAAGGCCGCGCCCGCGGATCGTGATGCAAGCCTACCGAGACTTCCTTATTTTAATTCGTTTTCGGGATTTATTTCTTTCCATTGGTTTTGTTATTTTAGAAAATACTTTTAATTACTTTATTTCTTTTAATTGGCCACCTTATTGACTCTTTATAAGGTTTGCTCTAGTTATTGTTTTAGGCCCCCACCCAGACTTTGATTATTATGATGATTCTTATGAATTGAGAAAACGTTGTTTTCGTTCCTCCAAAAAAGAGCTTTTGTGAGAAGAGTGCTTGAGAGCATTGTTGTTGAACTCGCCCTAGTTGTACTTGTGTGTGTCAATCTCTTCCATAAGGTTAGTGCTATCGGGACTTCATAGAGCATCCTCCAGGTGCCTTGGCCTACCATAGCCATTGTGTTTGGTTGTAATCCATTGGGGTTTCTTCATCATTCGGTAAGATTCTTGTTCTTAAGTTCAAGGATTTTATCGTTGTTTGATTTGGTTCCAATTGGCCTATCATTTGACTTATCCTTCTTTCATCTCATTCTAATTCCGCCTATCTTCTCTGTTCGAGTTTTTGTTCGAGGTTTGGTGTTTAGATCGGACAACAGCGGTTTATCCCCGCATCATGGCGTGACTCAGCCGATTAAGGATGAAATTGGGACGTTAAACCTGGAATTGATGCAACTTGGACTCTCAATACACGGTTCTTATATATAGCCCGGTGCTTTATTCAAACAACGCCGGGTCACTCGCGTTCTGCGAGATACGTGACACTCGCGTTACGCGAGATTAGCAAAAAATTAGGTTAATTTCATGCATGCTAATCTCGCGTTCCGCGAGTGTACGTGTCCTCGCAGAACGCGAGATTAGCATGTCAGATGGACGTTGTTGTGCGCCATTACTACATGTCTTGTCCCCACGTACTATAATAACTACACCCTTATTTTAAGTAATCTGTAACACCTATTAACCCTACCCTAACACCTCTTTTTATCATCTTTCACCTCTTTCACCCTCCATTAAAACCCATTTTCAAAACCTTAAAACTTCAAAACACTCTAAAAACACCTAAAATAATGGAAGATGAAGAGGAATTCAACAAAGGAGGGAATGAAGATGGTGGTTCATCAAGTTACCATGCAAATGAGGTAATGTTCTTACTTAATTTTTGAATTTTAATTTGTTTTGCACCATTAAGAGCTAAAATGAACTTATTATGTTGTATTTCATGTTAAATCTAGTAGTAGTAAGTGTTGAAGAGATGACTTTTGCATATAATGTCCAAAACTTAGATGTGTTCATTTTTTTAGGGTTTTTAGGGTTTTTAATGTAGAAACTCAACAATTTCTCATGTTATGTTAAATTATCCCGTTGAATGACTAGTTTCAGGAAATAGCAACTTCCCGCGTTCTGCGAGAGGAAGCCACTCGCGTCACGCGAGATGTGCCTCCCTCGCAGAACACGAGAAGTTGCACATTACAGAGTATTAACAAAAGCATTGTGTATAGGTGAATTTTTCTTTGTTCACTGGATTGAATGCAATCCAGTTGAATGACTACAACTACCCCTCCCGGAATACAAGGCCATGTTCGCCACCGTCATTTGATTTAGGGATTGACCACTTTGAATATTATCATCAACCATCTTCATATGAACAACATGTGCCATCTACTTATCAATTTCCTATGCCATCTACATATGAATTGCCCGTGCCATCTACTTATGAGTTGCCCGTGCCATCTACTTATGAATTGCCATGTACATATGAGGTGCCATCAAGCTATGATGCGTTTGATTCACAATTTTCTAACCCACCTACAAACGTAGGAGAGGAGATGTGTTTTCTTCCCTCTTTACGCACTGCACCAAAGTTTGATAGTCCCGTATGTGAGGAAGAGGTTGTTTCTAGGGATTATTCGGAATATTTCACTACGGAGCAAGTGTTTGCCTCTAAGGAGATTGGTCATTTGTGGGCTTTGAATGTTGCAAAGCAACACAAGTTTATGATCTCTATTGGAAGGAGTGTACCATCTAAACCGAGGCAAAGTGGTAAGGTTCAAATCATTTGTGAGAAAGGGGGAAGCCATAGGCCTAAAGGTGTCGGTGTTAGATCAAACACAAAGAGCAAGAAAACGGGGTGTAAATTTCAGTTGAAGCTCATGGAGAACCGGGTTGAAGAGAATTGAAGATTAGTGGTTGTTTGTGGTTTGCACAACCATCCTATTGGAGATAGTTTGGCCGGGAATGCATTTGTCGGGAGGCCAACCCCGGATCAAAAGAAAAAGGTTCGTGGGATGGTACTTTCACATTGTTCTCCAAATCAGATTTACACTGAGATAAACAAGGATCCCGGAAGTTGCACAAAGAAGAACCAAGTGTACAATTTGGTAAGACATATAAGGGAAGAGGAAATGGAAGGTAGAACCGTGGTTCAAGAATTCTTTCACCAATGCAAAGAGAGCAACTACTTCATGGAGTATAGGCCAAGTGCAAAGAATCCTTCGATAATAGGCGACTTGTTCTTTGCTAGCCCCGAATCAATGAAACTCTTAAAGGCGTTTCCATATGTCCTTTTGATGGACTCGACTTATAGCACGAACAAGTAAGTATTTATCATTATGTTTTTGTGTTGTATTTTAAAATTCATGAAAAATTGAAGATTTGTGGTAGAAAACACACCTCGCAGAACGCGAGGATACACCACCTCGCAGAACGCGAGGATACGCGAGGATACACCACCTCACATAATCCAAAACACAATCTAAAACACAATCCAAAACACAAAACGAAAGGCTACTCGTCTTCTCGTGGCCGGAAGGGAGCGAGATTTGACATACATAGTAGCATTTGGGCGTGATATGAAGAAAATTCCCCGGGAGTGGCAAACCGATACCGGTCCATGTCATTGTACACCCGGCCAATCACCTATACGCAAGTAAACATTCATTCTATGTTAATATTAGAGACAAACAAAGACTAGAAACGCAAGATAAACCAAAACAATTAATATTACCTGTCTCTCAGTAATCATCTCAGGGATTGCAGGACGGATATACCTATGGGTCCTCTTGATGTACCAATCCATGTAATCATGAGAGCATTCATGTGGTACAAAGGCAACTGGCCCCATATCATCGAGAGACATAGAGTGAACATCTCTTGACTCCCAAAGCCATTGGTTGGCGTCATAAAAAACACTATAACACCTAATGTTTTTCAACCTATGAGCTTTGAGCGGTTCGATGAATGGCCTAGGAATACGTTGCACTCTCCCAAATTGTCTCGAACACCGATCAGGCATGTGTGGTTCGGTGATGTCACAGCAAGATAGCACCCCGTGAAATAGAGCGGGAGCAAGCTCGGGATCGGTGAAGTCTTGTGCTCCATACGGGTTCCAACATACCTAAAAAAATGACAGCAGAAACTTAACAGAAAATGCAGACACTAGGAGAAAATGCAGAAACTTACCATCTCCGGCATAAGAATATTGAGCGCTCCTCTATAGTCCCTTCCGACTTGCCCCTTCTTCAGCTTTACATTCTTAGGCATCCACCGGTAGACCCATGGTTGCTCCGCTCTCCACCGAGGACGTTCAGTAGGTCGAAAGTGTGGGAAGTAGTTGTAGATCCATGCCTAGGAAATACAAAGTACGTTAAATATGAAAATATATATAAGTACGTAAATTAAACGCTTAGGAAGTAAAATACCTGCAACAAGGTGTAACAAAAAGACATCTGGGCACAACCCTGGCGTGTGCATATCCCCAGCTGCCTATACAGATGGGCCAAAGCAGCTGAACCCCACGATATGCCCGTAGCATGGGCATAGGTTTCCACAAAAGGCCCATATCTAAGCCGAGTCAAGTTCTGTGACTTGTCGGGAAATAAGATCGAGGCAGCAGTATACAACACCCAACCTAAACCCTTTCGCTCTGGACCTAGGGTTTCACAATGCCTTTTAAACCATTCAGCTTTCACCCTCCCAGAATCTAAAGTGTGAGCATCTATTCCAAAAATTTTCGCCCCCTTCCTACCATAGTATTTTAGAATCTCATCATGACTAAACTTTGCACCCAGTTTCTTACATGTCGTCATTGCTTTCCCTTCTATAGGTAGGCCTAAAATCATATAGACATCAAGAAGGCCAATAATGATCTCACCACAAGGGAGGTGGAATGAATTTGTCTCCGGTTGCCATCGTTCGATAAACGCTTCAATCAAAGGAAAGTCGATTTCTTCGTACATCATGTCAGGGAGATCTGACAGTCCAACTGCACCGGGAATCTCTGACCAGTCATTGTTGTCCAATGGCCAATCACTGCTCTGCTTTGTCCGTTGTTGTGGCTTCATCGGACCTTTGAACTGCAGAAAAATACACAAATTAGACTTTGCAGAACAAATTTTCAAAAAATACAGTTTCTGCAGAATTATCAGAAAATGCATAATATGTGCATTTTCTCGCGTTCTGCGAGTGTGTCACTCCTCGCGTTCTGCGAGTGTTTCACTCCTCGCGTTCTGCGAGAAATTGCACATATTATGCATTTTCTGATAATTCTGCAGAATATGTGCAATGGATTGAAAATGCAGAAAATAAATAAATAATTCAATTACCTGCCCTTTCTGGAGTGGCATGACTCTCGCGTTCTGCGAGGGGTGTAGCGTTCTGCGTGAATTTGCACTATCATGAGTTTCCGGCAACAGTTTCCGGCGAAAATTCAATATTTTAGCTAAAATACCTATCAATTTAAGTAAATTACCAAATAAACATCAAAGCCCTAAATAAAATCAACAACCCTAATCAAAAACCTATATGGAGATTATACAACCATTCATGAACCATAATTCAAAATCAACATCCACTCATCAAACATAATTCAAAATCATCATCTTTCATCCATTATAGTATTATACAACCATTTCTAAAACAACATTCAATATCAAAACATCATATAATATGCAATTTCCTATACTAACAACATATATTCATCTAGAAACAACATTAGAAATCATAAGAGTATAAGAAACATATTTTATATGGAGATTTGTAGTGAAAAGAGGAAGAAGAAGTAGTTTGACCAAGAGAGATGGTGAGAGCGGCGGTAAAAAATTGTGTTTGCTGTAAAAAATGGGCCGAGTAGGATTTTTCCCCTTTTATAGGGGAAAAACACCATCGCGTTCTGCGAGGTGACACACTCTCGCGTTCTACGAGATGACGCACCCTCGCGTAACGCGAGAGTCCGAGCGTTATTTAGGAAACGTTCGGGGCTGTATTTAGCAAGGGTCTCTTTATATACACCCAACCAAGAGCAGCAAATGCCAATGGTACTGTTGGCCCAACCTCATTCATTTGCCAACACCACGTTCTCTAATCGTCACAATGAGGCCATCACTTGTATACAGTGATGTACAAGTTTGCCTCCTGCTCCGTCCCTTTTTTATGTTCTCCTTTCCATTTTTAGTGTCTGAATTTGATGTTCTCATTTCCATTTTTAACTATAAATCTTTATTAATATACCTTCATCAAAACCCATTAATTTCCCCCAAAATCACAACAATCCAAAATACACTTTAATTTTTCCCTCTCCCATTATTTTCTCACTCAATCTTAACCCTTTAATTTCTCATCTCTCACCATTCTCTCATCCCAATACACTCTCTCCTATTTTCATCCCTCTTTCTCCTCTCTTCTCTTCTCTCGTCTCTTTAATTCTCGTAGAAAGAAAGAAAATGAGAACATAATTAAAGGATGAAGGGAGTATGTTTTTTACGGTTGCAATTACTATATTATTTATTATTGTACACTATCTTTTTATATATTGCCAACTTCACTTGAGCACTATCTATTATTCAAATTAAATACTCAAACTATTCTTACATATATGAACATGCCATATACTATAAATTTACTATTTTCTTTAGGAAATCACCCCTTAAAAAACTCATTCTATCTTCTTCTTCTTTTTTTGGTGTGAAGAAACTAATATCTTAAACCACCATTTCTCCTAACTACAGTACTCAGTATTTACTTTAACACACTTTTAGAATATTAAAACGGGTTTAGGAGATTCCTTTCCACGTACAATGCATTTCGGTTGTCAAATCCCTAAATTGGAGGCCCCTTTTGGCTTTTATCCAACACATGATCCAATTATGCAATGCAGCTAGGTAGCACAAGTTGAGCCACATGCCATGGCTCATAATTGCAAACAACCAAGATCAACACCAATTTGCCCAGACCATTTAATTAAAAAATAGCACATCAATCATCAATGTATTGAGACAGTAGAGTCTTAAAAGAGAAATGCATGTTTAAATCACCTCACATCAAATTTACAAAAATAAATAAATATACAAAGCCCAAAAGGGAAATGCGAAAAAATAGTGCCAACAAATTCAAAACATCAATAAATAAAATCCCAAGAAACCCAAAAATGAACTCCAAAAGACAAAAGTTTATCCAGCACAACAACAACAATAATAATAATATATGGAGATGGAGATGGAGATGGAGATCAGGATTGATTAATGGTGGTTGGCCTTGACCTGTAAAGCAGCTTCTTCTTCTTGGAGGTGTGGTTGTCAATTGTGATGAGCAGCTTACCAGGCTCCCCAATCTTGAAAGTGTCACATATGATAGGTGGGTCATCAGTTGGGTTCATCTTCTTTGGCTTGGAAACCAGCACTGTGTAGCCTTGTTGTGGTATGAACTGAGCTTCATATGTGCAGTCCCATCCGATGACTCTGAGCTCCCAAACCACTGAGCATGGCTCCTGGAATGACAGCTCCACACTGTGTTTTGAACAAGGCTTGATGGTGATATCAGTGATGGCATCTTCACTGCTGAACTCACTACCTCCAGCTCTGCTGTGCCCTCCATACTGGACTGGCACTTGTTCAGGTGACACACACCTGTATGTATGTACTTACCCTATATAAGTACTCCGTATTGTATTACCAAACAAACAAACAAAAGTACAAAACTGAAGCTGAAATTAGACCTGAAAAGGGTCTCAGCGGCCTTGGATGAGCTTGCAAACACAAACTTGCTCTTGCTCCTTGGGCTGAACACTGAGATGTAAACCCAGCTGTAGGCCAAGTACCACCGTGAAACATTGATGCACACCTTCAGTTCATTTTACACCAACAAATCAGATAAAAATCACAAGACAAGAAGTAAAAAAAGAAAGATGAAGTACCTGTTTAGCAACAAATTCGGGGTAATTATCCTGAAGCAGTGCGAAGTACTTGTTGATAATCTTGTAAAACTCCCTCTTTCCATAGCCAGGAGAGTTTTTGAGATCATTGACAAGGACGAAAGAGGTTACACCAGTGGGAGTGAAGTCGAGCTTCCTTATGGTCTTCTCCAAGAAGTGCACAAGCCATTTGAGCAAGTTGTTTTGTTTTTCAGCATCAGAGAAAGTGGAGTGGTAGAGCTCCTTATCCTTGAACTCCCCGAAGACGTTGTAAACAACGGGGCGACCTTCTTTGTCGGATCCATGGGCGAAGACGACCTTATCGTAGTCAGTTCCAAGATCCTGTTCCATGAGCGAATCCACTTGGAATTCCTTTCTCCAGGTGACGCACTTTTTAATCATGGCGAACGACTCCTTGACCTTGAAGTCCCTTGCACGGAGGAACTTGAGGAGGATGACGTCACTTCTGTCGTCGCCCAGGAGAGGGATTCCCCAGATCAACACCTCCTCCGCTTCCGGGGAGACGTCCTCTGCTTCCGGGGCGGCGGCCACTGAAACTGAAACGATTGTTTCCGCAATTGCTTCGACGGTCTTCTCCTCGTCAACAGCGCCCTGAACAACCACCACCTCTTCTTCTGCTGCTGCTGCTGCTGCTTCAGGGGCCTTTTCTGTGTCTGCTTCTGCTTCTGCTTCTGCTTCTTCCACCACGATTGCTTGATTTGCTTCAACCGGGACGGGGTCAGGGGCCTCTTCTTCGGCTTTCTTCTTCTCCGAATCCGAAGTCAATTCATCGGGTTGTTGGGGTTGGGCCTTGGTGAATTCATGGGCGTTGAGAGCCTCCTGGATTAGCTTCTTGAGTTCGTCAAGAGCCTTCCTCTGCGACTCAGGGAGCTCGCTAACCACGTTACTCTCTTCCTTGAAGATGGGTTGCTGCTCACCGACCTTCTGCTCCTCCTCGCCCTCTGCCGTCGGGGGTGCATGCGATTCCTCCTTCACCACCTCTTGCGCACAACCAGAATCAGGGCTCTCCTCTGCCATGTCTCGACGAATTACGATCTGAGAAGAGTTGCAGGGAGAGAAGAAGAGATGGAATTAAGGATGAATTGTGTTGTGGGAAGAGAGAGGGGTTTAATAAAGCAGACGAGAGATGAGATTCAAATGTGAACGTTGGACAACACCACCACCGAACCTGGGCCCCTTTCCACCCTTGCTTTTCTCTCTAAAATACACAATGTGTTTATGAATAATCATTGTAGTAACGGGCGAGGTATAACGGCTGGAAATTATAAAAGGGGTGAAAATCAATATTCTCAATCTCTTAAATGTACGTTGTGTTTGGATTGAACAGTAGAGGGTTAATGGCAATGATTACGTTCAGATCGATTGTGCTGTTCTGTATCATTACAGCCAGCTTGGAACCAACTGTATAAGCCATTTTTCCAATCCTGGAATCAATCTCTTTTTTCTTTGAAAATACAGAACAACCAGCCAGAGGCCAGAGTCATTGATATATACCGATTACCGAGTATATAATTCTTTTTAGGTGTGTTGTGACGTTGTGTATGTATATTGTATGTTCTTTTTAGGTGTGTTGTGTATTGTGTTGTGTATGTATATTGTATGTTCTTTTTAGGTGTGTTGTGTATGTATATTGTATGTCCTCCGTCCCTTTTTGTTTGTCTACGAGGACGATTTTCGCGGGAATTAAAGAATTGTAGGAATATAATGATTATAGGGGAGAAAAAAGTATAAAGTGAATGGTTAGAGGAGATAGATAGAGAGAAAGAGTAGATAAGATTGGAATTTGGGAGAGAGAAAAAGTGAAAATGTGGTAATTATAAATTGATAGTAGGGATAAAATGGATAGAATAAAGTCACATAAATAGAATAGTGGACAAACAAAAGAGGACACCCGAAAAGAAAAGTGGACAAACAAATAGAAATAGTATGTTTTGTCAAAGAAAGCTACTACTCCTACTAGTAGTAAATTGATAGTAAAAGTTGATGAGGTTGAGCAGAATGATTAAAGAGCCACACTAATCCAGGAGGAAATCATCCCCCACTATATAAGTGGGGATTGCAAATAATGAGTTGAGTACAACCCCATCAAGGATTCTTTATTCTTATCAAGTTACAAATCCTTCTTTTTAAGGTCTATTTCTTGAAAAAAAAATTTGTGAAATGAGCTTTTTTTGAGAAATTTTTTTCGACTTAAGGCTTTTTTCAAAAGAAATTCCCAATATATGCACTTATGTCAGCTTCGGATTTTTTTTATGTGTGAGAACCAGCGTCTCTCATACACTACTGTAGTGTATGATATGGGGGGTATTGATAAACGGTATTTTACATAGCGCTACTATAGGTTATTAGCTCATTTTGTATAGGATTATGCTAGATGTTATGATGTATTATGTAATCATGGAGTTCTGGAGAGTTGAGTCACATATGAGATTACAGAGGATGATGCGGAGCATTGAAGCAGAAGAAGAGGAGTCGAAGCTGATGAAGACCACAGGATGAAGACGAAGACGAAGCATTGGAAGCAGCTGAAGATGAAGCCACAGAAGCAATTCCGCGACCGCGGGTCCCAAACCGCGATCGCGGAATTGCCACCGGACCAGCCTTGTTTTGAGAACAAAAACCGCGATCGCGGAAATCCGTCAGAGAAGACTTTCTTCATTTGCCTGATTTAGTATGTTGTGTTTACTTCTGTAACATTTTTCACACGTTTTTAGCTTTAATTTGGTAGTTGAATTCTGCAGAAGACTTATATGTTTAGGTGTTGATGATCTTCTACCATCTTCGACATTCCATTTTCCAAGTTTTAGAGTTTTCTCCCAAGAACTTCATGAGTTGCTGAAGTTTCCATTGTTTTGCTTGACATTTGAAGCTTTCAGATTGATTAAGTTGTGAGATTCCTTTCCTTTGTTCTATTCATATTGATTGTCTCTATTCTCTTGTGTGTATTGTTATTGAATTAGATTTGCTCATTTAGATTGGCCATCTAAGTAGTTTCATCTCATTCATATTGCTATTGTTTGGTTATTTCTAGTTGAAATATCATACTTGTTTGTAGCACACACAATTTGCATGAACTAGTTGTGAATGTCAATTGTGAAGAGAATTGAGTACATGTCGAGTATCTGACTAGTTGTCTATGGTATTGCATGTATTTATCAATTCCTGAACTTAAATCTGCTTTATTATTGAATCTTGATAGTTTCAAGGTTATAGTTCAGTAAGGATTATTAGGACTAGTTGGACTAATAACTACATTAGAACATGGATTAGAACGATCATATGAGTAATTCGACATAGGATTAAAAGGAGTTTATGATCAACTTGTTAATTTGTTAGTGGATAATTGTCGAGTGAAACACCTTCCATTGATATATTTACAAACCAAATCAACCTTCGTTACTTTGTTCTTAAAACATACCAACCCCCCCCCCCCCTTTGGTTACTTACACTCGTTAATCATAATTGTTACTTTAAGAATCGATAACCTGATTCCCTTGGGATTCGACCCTTTCTTGCCTACTATACTTGTTAGTGAGCTTGTTAGGATTACTTGACTTGGCATACGACAATTCGCCTCGTCAAATTTGGCGCCGTTGCCGGGGAATCAAATTTTCTTTTCTTTAAAGTTCTTGTTTTGATTAACCTTAGTGTTGACTAGTGAATGGTCAACACCCGTTCTACTAATCAGTCTCTTTTTATTCTTGATCCAGAAATCGAGAGGACTTTCCATCGAACTCAGAGAGAGAACAGAGTTGATACTGATACAGGTGCAATAGAAGACGACCAGTTGTTGACTCCCGAGCAAAGAGCTCTTGCTGACACCCAACGTCAATTGGATGAAATTCAGTTAGTTGTTGATGCCCAGCGGGCATTGCTTGAGGCAAGGCAAGATGCAAATGTGCCAGGAGAAGGCGGTGTTGTTCGCACCTTGAGGGAGCGTACTACTCCCAATCTGACACAGCAACCTCAAGCTGTGGTTCTTCCACCCCTTGCTCATGGGGTGACTTTTGAGCTCAAGTCAGGGGTGATCAATCTGCTTCCCACATTCCATGGTTTGCCTGGTGAGGATCCAATCATGCATTTGAATCAATTCCATGACACTTGCATGACAGCCAAACCACCAAATGTCACTGAGGAGCAGATCAAGATGAGAGCCTTCGGGTTCACTTTGAAAGATGGTGCTAGGTCCTGGTACTATCATTTGCCTACCGGTTCGGTAGATAGCTGGGAGAAGTTGCACAAGGTGTTCTTGGGTAAGTATTTTCCAGTTAAAAAGGCAAATGCTCTGAAGAAGGAAATTGCCCATGTAGAGCAAGGTGAAGATGAGACTCTCTATGATTACCTTGAGCGTTTCACCTGGTCCTACATGTTTGCAATGGTCTCCTTAATCATGAAAGGAAAATGGTCGACGCTGCTTGTGGTGGGAGTATTCTCAACATGACACCAGAAGATGTCATGGAAAAGTTGCAAGACATGGCTGAGAGCACTAGGAGTTTTGGTAGGACATACACTAGGAAAGGAGTGAATGCCACAAGCTCAGGAGACCCCGCTCTTATGACCGAGCTCGTTGAGCTAAAGAAGATGATCTCTCAGCTGCACAAAGGACATCAGCAGGTAAAGGCATGTGGTATTTGCTCTGACCCTTTGATAAGCGGTGTTTTACATACCGCAACTATGGATTATTAGCTAGTTTTGTATAGGATTATGTTATTTGTTTCTATGTAATCTGTATCATGGAGCTGTTCGAGAGAAGATTTACATACGAGATTCCAAGAGATGATACGAAGCATTGGAAGCATTGAAGCATAAGGAAGAAGCTGTTGAAGACGAAGACGAAGACTTGAAGAAATCAGTAGTTGCTACCTCAGACGACACAGCCGCACCCGCGGGTATCAAGCCGCACCCGCGGGTTTCACCCTCAGCCAAGGATCCGAGAAAGCACAAGCCGCGCCCGCGGGTCCCAAACCGCGCCCGCGGCCCTCTGTCATCCTGAAATTCATAATCAAATTGATGTCTTTGCCAATTGAAGTATTTTGTGTTTAATTCTGCAACTGTCCACACGTTTTTATTACCTTAATGTGGCCGTTACAATAGCTGATGACTATTTAGGTTGTGGATGATCATCCTTGATGGGATACCTTTTGTTTACTTAAGTTTTTGGAGAGTTTTTCACAAAACTTATGAGTTGCTAAAGTTCCTTTGTTTCACTTGGCGTTTGAAGCTTTTGGATTCAACAAGTTGTGAGTTTATCCTTTCCCTTTGTCTACTCTTTGATTGTCTCAACTCTCTTGTTTGTATTGTCCATGAACTAGATTTACTACTTTAGACTGATCACCTAAGTTAGTTTTATCTTATTCATATTGCTAGAGTTTGATACTTCTAGTTGAATTATCATACTTGTTGTGTAGCACAATCTATTTGCATGAACTAGTTGTGATTGTTATTAGAGAAGAGAATTGAGTACATGTCGAGTATCCGACTAGTTGTCCATGATATTGCATGTATCTATCTATTCCTGAATGCATTGCTACTTTGTTATTGAACTTTGATAGTTTCAAGGTTATAATCGAGTAAGGGTTATTAGGACTAATAACTATTCAAGAACAGGAATTAGAACGATCACTTGAGAACTTGACATAGGGATGAAAAGGATTCTAAGATCAACTTGTTAATCTAATTGTGGATAATCGCTAAGTGGAACACTTCGCTTAATATTGTTATAACCAAGTTGACATTCGATACTTCGTATCAAAACCATTAAAATCCCCCCTTTGGTTACGTTTATTGGTTAGTCATTGTGATAACTTAAGAATTTGATAAACTGATTCTCTTGGGATTCGACCCTTGCTTGCGCACTATATTACTTAGTTTGCACGTTAGGATTACTTGACTTGGCACACGACAAATTAGCCTCGTCACCCTTCTCATTTTATAGACAAATGCCCTGAGCTTCAAGATGATGATGTTGCTGAAGTCAATGCTGGTGGTGGATATGGACCTCCACGACCTCGAAATGATCAGCCGAACAACTACAATCCGAGGTATAGAGATCATCCAAATTTCAGATGGCGTGATCAGAATGAACCCCAACCTCAAGCTCAAGCCCCACGACCCAATTCTGGACCTTCAACTGCAAATATGTTGAGATCATTGACTCAGCATTTCACAACCCATGTCCAAACTATTGAGTCTAGTATCAAGAACATGGAGAAACAGATAGGGCAGTTGGCTGAAGTTGTGACCACTCTTGCACAGCAAAAATCCAATTCTCTACCATCTCATACGGTAGTGAATCCGACCAGAAATGTTAGTGCTATGACAACAAGGAGTGGAAAAGTGTTGGAAAATGCAGCTGGTGTTGAAACTGCTGTTGTGAATTGGTTTGTGTTTGGTGGTTGCTTGGAATTTGCTTGTGTGGCGTTTGTTGTTGGTTTGTGGCATTTGTTGGTTTGTGGAGTTTGTTGCATTTGAGGACTTTGCTCAGTTGACATGTCGCGCTCTCATAAGAATGATGTTGCGGGGCAAAAGCAGGTGAAAACGTATGCTGCAACTCTTAAGGACAAGAAGTCACTTGCAACTCGTTTCTTTCATGTACCTACTCTTGAGAGGTTGGGTATGGCCAAATGTACTCATGCTATGCTCGACCATGCTGGGTTGGGCGGGTTCATGACACTTTCCGTGCCCTCCCACGTGGACTTGTCGCGTCAGTTTCTTTCGTCCTTAAAGACGACGAGTCGGGATGAGACCATTGCTTCTATCACTTTCATCTACAAGAGGAGGCAGTATACTGTTTCTGCCGAGCACTTGAGAGATATCTTGGGGATCACACGTGGTCCCTCGGATAATTATGAGGAAGTTGTTGGTGATCGCCACATTCATATGTGGCAAACTTGGACAGGTGTTCTGAGGGATGTTGTTGGGAACAACTACAATTATCAGCTCTCTCATCATTGTCTCAGGCTGACACACAAGGTGTTAGCCATGGCTTTCTTTGGCATGACTGAGCTCAACAAAGTTCCTGCTTATGTGCTCAAGTATCTCTTTAGTCTCATGCCGAAGTGTGAGCTTACCCCCGATTGGGTTTGGCTCTTTGTTGCTTCTTGCAAGACCGCCCGGAACAAAGCAAAGGGGAAGATTGCCTTGGGAGGCATGATCACTTTGATTGTGCAGGCGGTGGTTGACGACTTTGTAAATCTTGATGTGGAAGGTAGTCCTGACCCTTCTGTTGGACCTTATCAGTATGATCTGCGGTTCCTAAGGTCCACCGTCCATCTGTTGTGTGGTCGTCCTGACGAGTGGGTATGGGTTGGTGAGCCTGAGATAGCCATGCCTCATCCGTTTGTCTACGGTCCTGCTGAGACTTTCCGGCTGGCACCTGTTCCCGCTGCGCCTCGTGCACCTGTTCCCGCTGCGCCTCGTGCACCTGCTAGACGTCGTGCACGGGGTGGGATTGCCATTCGAGAGCCGGATATGGCTGTTGCTGACGTCGATGATGATGATGATGATGAGATGATGCCTGATGCTCAGGCCCATTTTGGCGCCGGATCGTCTAGTGGAGTTGCTGATAGCTCCAGTATCCTCTGGGAGCAGAGGTGTTTGATCAGATGCAGGGGATGCAGCAGAGTTACACTCAGTTCTACTCTGAGTTTGACTCCTTCAGGTCGTCTTATGCTGCTGATATGCGAGGTTTGCAGCAGTCGATGAGTGGGATGCAGCTGGAATTTCAGGGCTGGAGAGAGGAGGTTCGGACTTCTTGGTTCCATCAAAACCCCGATCTTCCACCACCGGGTAACCCGGATCAGTGAGCTACTCTCTTCTCTTCCTCATTTATTTTCTATGTCTTTCACACTGAGGACATTGTGTACTTCAAGTATGGGGGAGATGGATTTAGTTTACTGCTTATCTTTAGAGTAGTTTCCATTCCGTTGTTTGAATTCAGTTCGTATTTATTTAAAAAATAATAATAATAATAATAATAATAATAATAAACAGAAAAAGCCACAAAAATGTTAAAAAAGGCAAATGAAAATCATGGGATGGGCTGAAAACCTGAAAGGGCGGTTCCATGCAAAAAGCAGGTAGTCTGGTCGGCAATAAGCTAGGCAAAAGTGGACTTGAGAGATGTGAGCCAATTGTGAGTTATCTAGCAAAATGAAATGAGTGGCTAGGTGAAAACCCTTCGGGGCGCCTAGGCAGAATGAGTGAAATGGAGTGTCTTAGGACCATTTGTTGCTGCTGGTGAGGTGTCATAAGAAGGTGGTGATATAAGTAGAGATGGCTCGACCGGGACCGGACCGGCGGTTCGAACCGGAACCGGACCGGGTCAAAACCGGTCAAAATCGGGACCGGACCGGAACCGGTAGGAACCGGTTTTGACCCGGTCCGGTTCCGGTTCGGGAAATTGTGTTTTTCGAACCGGCGGTTAACCACCGGTTTTTTATTTTTATTTTTAATTTTTTTTAACCGCCGGTTAACCGGTTTAACCGGTTAACCGGCGGTTTTTAAAAAAAAAATGTTAAAATAAACCGGTTAACCGCCGGTTAAAAAAATTTTAAAAAAAAAATACAAAACCGGCGGTTAACCGGGAAAACCGTTTAACCGCCGGTTACAACGGCTAGTAAACTAGCCGTTGCCGGTTAACCGGCCGAACCGCCGGTTAACCGGCGGTCCTAACGGCTCCTAGCCGTTAGGAAATTAAAAAAAAATAAAAAAATACATTTTTAAATATTAAAAAATCCATATCCAACCCCTATAAATACCATACCATACAATCTTCAAATCACACATCCAACAACAACAATCTCTCTTCTCTTTCTCAAATCTCAATCTCATAATCTCTCAAATTCCATCAACAATCTCTCTTAATCTCTTCCTTTCTTAATCTTCCTTTTAATTAGCTTTTGTCTTTCAATATTTTATTGCTTTTACATTTTTAATCACATTATTATATTGTTCTAAGTTTAATTGTTTTAATTGTTTTAATTGTTTTAATTGTTTTTAATTGCTTTTAATCATATTATTTAATTGTAATATGGCGGATCATTTTGACACCCAAGAGAGTGATAATGTCACTTCTCCCACTCCCACTCCCACCTCCCAAGTTAGGTCCTCCGCTAGGGGTAGGACCGCTAGGCCTCAAGGGCAAGCTAGCGGTTCGAGGCCGGCTAGGGGTAGGGGGGGAGGACCGTTCCCGGGTCCTCCGGGAACCAATCCCGGAAACTAACATCTTCTGTTTTTACAAAGTGGTTTACTAAATTAGAACCCGGTATCGAGGAACTCGAGGCCGAGGATTATGATCCCGGACTAATTATTGTTTCTTGTAACTTTTGCGAGGCGACATTCCAATGGAAGAAAAGTGGAGGATATGGAACCCTTCAACGACACATGGAGCACAGACACGTCGCCGAGATGGGAATGCTAGGGGGACAAACGCAAATTTCCGGCGGATTTGCATCTTCTACTAGCGGTAACTCTTTATTTCGTTTTGATCATGAAGCTAATAGTGTAGCATTAGCCGAAGCTATTTGTGTTGATCATTTAGCATTTCGATTTAGTGAAAATGTAGGATTTAATGAGTATATTAAAGAGCATACACAACCCGCTTTTAAATCCGTATCTAGGAAAGTGATTAAGAAAAACGTAATTAAGGCTTATAAAAGACACAAGCACGAATTAGTTTCTTATTTTTCGCAAAATGATATGAATGTTTCTATTTGTAGTGATATATGGAGTGATAATACTCAAACCCATTCTTACATGGGTGTTACATGTCATTTTGTAGATCATCATTTTACAATGCAAAAACGTTTATTGGCATTTAGAGTCTTTGATGATTCACATACCGCACAAAATATTGCTATGATGATTCGTACAATTTTAGAAGAATATAGACTACTTAATAGAGTTTTTTCAATTGGATTCGACAATGCATCTGCTAACACCGCATCTATTAGAGATTTACAAGAAATGTGTCAACCTTTATTTGGTGGGAGATTTTTTCATATTCGATGTGCTTGTCATATTTTAAACTTATGTGTTCAAGATGGTTTACGTGCTATGAGTTATCATTTTGATCCAATTAAGAACGTTATTAAGTATATTTGGGGGCATCCTAAAGTTACAAGAGATTGGATGACCTTTTGTAAAACTAACGGGGTGCACCCAAAACGTTTTTCAAAAGATGTGGGTACCCGATGGAACTCTACTTACATATTACTATGTGAATGTATAGAATATAGACAAGTTTTAACGTCTTTTGTTTCTCAAAACCTTTCTGGCTCTACTTTCTATTTTAGCGAATCAGGTTGGGAAATATGTCAAAGTATTGCAACGTTTTTAAAATGTTTTAGTGATGCAACAAAGAGATTTAGTCATGTTTATATACCAAGTAGTAATGTTTTTGTCTTGGAAGCTTGTAATGTTATGGCTGGTTTAAGTGAGGGAGCTAAAATTCCCGGCATTGAGGAATCCGTTGCAAGCATGAGGAGTAAGTGGTTGCAATACTATAGATATATTCCCGATTGTTTTCTTGTTGCTTGTGTTTTAGATCCTAGACTTAAATTAGGAGTTTTACACGCTCTTTTAGATGACTATTATGGATATATTTTAGCCGACGGTGAACTAGAGGATATTTTAGGTATGGTTTCTAGAACTAGAACATACATTGAAACTTTATTTACTCATTTTTCGGATTCTCCGACTCCTTCACAATTACCTCCGGCTTCTTCGAGCTCTAGTAGCTTGGGGGCCTTTGGAGCTAAGTATTTTAGTAAAAGACCAAGAGTTACAAACACGAATGCGGAAATTGATAACTATCTTAACACCAACTTTGAGTTTGTTAGTTGTGAAGCTTTAGATGTTTTGAAGTGGTGGGAGGATCATAGGAGCATGTTTCCAACGCTTGCGAAGATTGCGGCTCAAGTTCTTGCCGTCCCCGCTTCAACCGTGGCGGTGGAACAAACTTTTAGTGCAGGAGGCAACACTTTAACGAGGAAGAGATCAAATTTGGCACCGGAGTCATTGGAGGCGCAATGTTGTGTTTGCGATTGGAAGAGAGCCGCAATGAGGCAACAACGTAACATTAACGAGTCATCGGAAGACGAGTGGATTGGAGATTCTACTACGATACGCACCGATTCATCCGCCGAAGATTCGACTTAGGTAACGGGTTTTGAAAAAAGGTAAAGAACTACGTGGGCTTTGATTCCTCTAACCCGAGAGGATACGTAGGCAACTTAACAAGTAAGTCACTGTTAAGTGCAAGCCCAATTTTTTTTAATTTTTTTGTTCCTTCATATTTAATTTAAAGAACTTAAAAAAAATGATTATAAAAAAACGCTATTAAAAAGAATGTTTTACAAAACATTCTTTTTAATAGCGTTTTTTTATAATCATTTTTTTTAAGTTTTTTAAACATAATTTTTAAACTTAAAAACAATGACAAAACATTCTTTTTTAATAGCGTTTTTTTATAATCATTTTTTTTAAGTTTTTTAAACATAATTTTTAAACTTAAAAACAATGACAAAACATTCTTTTTTAATAGCGTTTTTTTATAATTATTTTTTTTAAGTTTAAAAATTATTTTTATATTTTTTTATTTATTTTTTAAAAAAAATTATTTTTTTTTTAAAAACCGGTCCGAACCGGATGAACCGGTATGAACCGGAACCGGACCGGAACCGGACCGGAACCGGACCGGAACCGGATTGAACCGGACCGGACCGGAACCGGAACCGGTGGAACCGGTTTAAACCGGAACCGGACCGGACCGGACCGGGAGCCCTCTCTAGATATAAGGAGGAAAGGGTAGGCCACTATGGAGGAATAAGGTGCTAGATAGGAGCTAGGATTAGATTTATCTTTTGTACTCACTATGGTGTTTGGAGACGAAGTGTGTTTGTAATTTGTAGTTCATTCTTTCTCTATACTTCCTGAGATCTATGTGTGTTGATTGTAAGGGTAAGTTTCATTTAGCTTACTAGCGGTATTTTACATAGCGCTACTATAGGTTATTAGCTCATTTTGTATAGGATTATGCTAGATGTTATGATGTATTATGTAATCATGGAGTTCTGGAGAGTTGAGTCACATATGAGATTACAGAGGATGATGCGGAGCATTGAAGCAGCTGAAGACGAAGCCACAGAAGCAATTCCGCGACCGCGGGTCCCAAACCGCGATCGCGGAATTGCCACCGGACCAGCCTTGTTTACAGAACAAAAACCGCGATCGCGGAAATTCGCCAGAGAAGACTTTCTTCATTTGCCCGATTTAGTATGTTGTGTTTACTTCTGTAACGTTTTTCACACGTTTTTAGCTTTAATTTGGCAGTTGAATTCTGCAGAAGACTTATATGTTTAGGTGTTGATGATCTTCTATCATCTTCGACATTCCATTTTCCAAGTTTTAGAGTTTTCTCCCAAGAACTTCATGAGTTGCTGAAGTTTCCATTGTTTTGCTTGACATTTGAAGCTTTCGGATTGATTAAGTTGTGAGATTCCTTTCATTTGTTCTATTCATATTGATTGTCTCTATTCTCTTGTGTGTATTGTTATTGAATTAGATTTGCTCATTTAGATTGGCCATCTAAGTAGTTTCATCTCATTCATATTGCTATTGTTTGGTTATTTCTAGTTGAAATATCATACTTGTTTGTAGCACACACATTTTGCATGAACTAGTTGTGAATGTCAATTGTGAAGAGAATTGAGTACATGTCGAGTATCTGACTAGTTGTCTATGGTATTGCATGTATCTATCCATTCCTGAACTTAAATCTGCTTTATTATTGAATCTTGATAGTTTCAAGGTTATAGTTGAGTAAGGGTTATTAGGACTAGTTGGACTAATAACTACATTAGAACGATCATATGAGTAATTCGACATAGGATTAAAAGGAGTTTATGATCAACTTGTTAATCTGTTAGTGGATAATTTTCGAGTGAAACACCTTCTATTGATATATTTACAAACCAAATCAACCTTCGTTACTTTGTTCTTAAAACATACCAAACCCCCCCCCCCCCTTTTGGTTACTTACACTCGTTAATCATAATTGTTACTTTAAGAATCGATAACCTGATTCCCTTGGGATTCGACCCTTGCTTGCCTACTATACTTGTTAGTGAGCTTGTTAGGATTACTTGACTTGGCATACGACAATTCGCCTCGTCAGGTATCGTTACCAGAGATGGTACAAGAGAATATCATACGAAATAATAACATGGATAATTTAAAAATCATGATGAGAGATTCCAGATGTGATGACATAAGATTGGCTCATAGGAATATACAATCATGATTTAGGCTTAAGGGACGGTTGTAGAGTACCTCTATCCTTTGGGCTTATAATGAGAGATCAAATCATCAAGATGACTCTTTTGGGCTGAAAATAAGACCTTGTTCATGAAAAATGAAGTTTCAGATAAGCATGCAATCAAGTAAATGATCATAGAGTGGAACGACATAATTTAGGCATTACACAAAGTCAATCTTACATAGAAATCAAGAGTTGTAGAGCTCTATAAGATTTAGGAGCAAGAGACAAGAAATCATTCAAGTTTCAGCCAATCATTGAAGGATTTCAAGGGATATAAGGAGCATAGAGAGAAGAAAACATACCTTAGTAAGTTCCTTCCTTTCTGGGTTGATCTTACTTAGTACTCTTGCTAGGGAAGACTGATTTGTCCAGTGAATATTGTCTTCATAGGGAAGTTTGCTTAGATAGTGAGAGAAAGACGTACCTTTTTAACCAAGGTTTGCAAACTTCTGATTTGGGGAGCCTCCGGTATGAGGAGTTGTGTTCCCTTTGAGGTAAGAGTTCCAAAAAGACGAACAAGGTACAGAAATCGAAAGCGAAAGCAATAGAATGCCAAGAATTAAAGGAACCATACCTGTGGGGGAACACGACGTCATTTGGAACATACCTTTTCTTGATCACTTGATTCGTACTTTGAGTTGTCTTTGTATCTTCCCCCTTTGACACAGTTGAGTTACTCAACAAGTCAATACCAAGGAGTTACGAATGAGTGAATGTCTTTGACCGACTCTGTTGTATCCTTCCTTTGATCCAAAGGGAGGGATCCCTGATGCGTTCCTGGCCTCGAAAAGGTCAAGAATGACTTGTTGGAGCGATCTAGATCTCGTAGGGAGTCGGCCTTCTCAAGAATTGGTCGAGTTTGGGAACTCGGAGGACGGCGGAAGACTTGACAGTAACTGGGGAGCTGAATGATAGTGATGTTGTTACTTGTGACAACAAGCAACAACTAGGGTCGGCCTCTCAAGCATGAGAGTAGACACGCCCTTAACCTAATAAGATATACTAAAAATAGGAAATAATAATAAATATAACTAATAAGATAAACAGCTTTACAACTCGTAGGAACTGGTGCCAAATGAACTGTCTTCAGGATCTGAAGTCGGGAATTGGCACTGAGAACGAGAGTTGGAACTGGAGGTGTCAATACTAGAGAGCGTGTGCATTATGGAACTGGAGGTTAGGAACCTCAAGGTATGCTCTGCCGTAAGGAGAGTGTGCATTAATTGAATAATGGAATTAATTGAATTAATGGAATTGAATTAATTGAATAGGGAGGGGGAGAAGAGAGAGAGAGAGTCGACTTCTGGGTGGTAGAATCATCTGCTGAGTTAGTCCTAGTAGGGTGTTGCTTTTCTTCCTCCACAGGAAAGAGGAAACAGGAAAGAGGGGGGATGGAGGGCGGAAGCAGAGGCGGTGGACTGGCCCGATTCCGTTCAGCTCCGGCGACTTGGTTGGACGCGCTGCTGGAGGAGGACTTAACCAGGGATGACGCCCTCAAAGTAGGCCCCAGCTCCGGTCTCACTCAGCTTCTCACAGCTGGCACTTCATCTGGACTCGCCCGGAGTAGCTCTACCTCTGCCTCCTATTCACCAGCCGATCCGGGATTATACTCATCCGGAGGGTTTCACCGCCAGAACAGTTCTCCAGCTGATTTCCTCACCGATGAATACTTGTCCAACTCCAACTACGCCGCCAATTACGATTTCTTACCAACCGGAACCGGATCGCACCAGATGGAGACTACTGCCTCTGGCAAGCGGATTAGGGATACCGATTCAGACCTTCCTTCCTCTCACTCTCACCTGGTAATGCCTCCCTTTTCTGTATTCTCCCTTTCCCCTCCTCTCCAACTAACCTTAACTCCTATTCTAATTCTAATTCAAGAAAGGGGAGCCAACTACCTTGTTGGACTTGGACATGGACAAGCTCTTGGAGGATTCCGTCCCTTGCAGGCTACGCGCCAAACGCGGTTGTGCCACTCATCCTCGCAGTATAGCAGAAAGAGTCAGCCTTCATTTCATTCCTTCTGCTTAATCTCCCAAACTTACAACATAACCACTATGCCTAAATTTCCCTCTCTTTTTTCCCGAATCCTAGGTCCGAAGAACGCGAATTAGCGACAGGATAAGGAAACTTCAAGACCTTGTACCAAATATGGATAAGGTTCCTACTCTTTTTTATTTGCTCCATTGCTTTCTTCATACTCTTAATCACTCTAATTCATGTTTCTTTTGATTGCTGGAGTACTACACCTACCCAATTAGTTGCTGGGAACATACTCATGATTTTGTTATGCCTCACATGCTGTGTCACAATATACTTTAGTACTGTCCAAATGTTTTTTTTTAACCCTTGAGATCAGATAAAAAGTTGGTTGGTTTAACTTCTTCAATATATTTGGAGTAGTAGTTTGCAACTAGAATTCAAATATGGGTGGTTACTGGTTAGTTTTTACTTTTCACAGAGAAGACAGGACACAAGTGGGAATTTTGATGCCAGTGCCATCAAGGTCCGAAATCATTAGTAGTTTATAAAACGTTTCATGTGTTTCACTTCTTAGTAAACGTGGTTGTGATGTCACATACATACTGCGTGGTGGCTTGGCTCTGATTTTAACATCATGGGCTTATCTTCTCAGCTTAGAACTATCAGTAAAGACTAAATCAAAAGAAAACTCCATAGAGAGCCCTATTTCAGGCAGTTTAAAAATATAATATTGTAAACCAGATCCGAATGTTTATAGTAGCACCAGAAAAAATTTCTAATTAATTTTAGAGAATTCTAATGGATCACTGTTTGTTAGTGTCTTAAATGTAAAGGCCGCCGTAATAGCCTTAGTAAATCCAGTCAAGAATCGAGCAGCTGTATTTTATGAAGGTAATTGATAAGTGGGGAGATTTACTGGTACTATTTTTCTTTCATTAAACACAAGTATCGAGCAGCTGTATTTTTACAGTCAAGAATATTGTTAACATTCTCTACAGATGATCATCCTTCACCTATGTAAATCCAGTCACATAAACTTTTATTAGCTCTGAATAATTTGTTTTGACGCTGTGATGGAGGTTTCAGACTGTCCTTCTTTTGGGCTGATCTATAGGGTTGTTAATATCTCCCTATCTGTATTTCTATGTTATTCTTGTTGTTTATCAGTAGTTGTTAATAATGTTTGTCTACTGGGACTTGATAGAGTCTTTTTTACAAGTGTCGATATCATTTACTTTACAGAATCATTCAGCTCACAGACCCTTTCACAATTGTCCGTATATTTAATGTTCAGAGTTATTATTTTGTTTGCAGCAAACAAATACTGCAGACATGTTAGAAGAGGCTGTTGAGTATGTAAAGCGTCTGCAACAGCAAATCGAGGTACTTCTGAAACAATTTCTCTTCTAATCATCTCTTAGATTCTTCGTAAATATAAACCGAAGTTTTGTTTATGATGGATGTTTCGATGCCCCTTTTAATCAATAAGGCCGTGAACATCTCTATGTCCTTCTAATTGACCAAGTTATGCAAAGTTGTGGGTGGAGCTAGATTACACAAGCCCCCCCCCCCCCCAACACACACACTTGAGTCATGATTTGAGCTACATACTAATGAAAGGATTTGATGTGATATGCTTGTATATATTTGTAGCGCCGCATCTTCCTTATCCTCTCTTAAGCTACTAACTAGTATGCAAACAAGTTGTGGTTAATGTGTGCGACATTTGAGGCGTTTTACTTGTGACTAAGTTGAGTATGATGACAGGAACTTACAGAAATCCAGAAAAATTGCACGTGCATGGCTAAGGAATGACATAGAAGAAAATGATACAATTTATCTCCCTCCCTCTTGCTAGATAGCATATTCATCTGAATATATGGGTTGTAATCTGAGATTCATGATCTTAAATTATGAGTAGTGACAGGCTGCCTATCTCGAGAAGTCTACCTTGAACTCCTCGGATGATCTTGTGTTTTTCAATATGGAAACGCTACTCCAATTAGATCTCTGGCGGGTCATAATATCAGTGTCACAAATTCCCAAAGGCGAAGCCATTTGCGCAAACAAATAATTTAGGCAAGCTCTCTTCTGAACTCTGTTAGTGTTGTTGTACTTATGTAGCATGGTGTACACAAAATTAATAATCTTTCTTTTGTTCTCATGTACAAACGTTTTCAATATGTTGTTGCCTTGTTTTAGATGCGCAAAAAATATGTTGTGTTCTTCACTTTCACAAAAGGGGTTGTAATTCTCCTGTATGAACATCTCTATGTAGGAAGGAAAAGAAAACTACCAAAAACCCAATCACCCATCATCCAACACCCATCACCAATCACTGGGGTTGTAATTCTACAGCGTAATTCTACATATCCTGTTTTCTTCACAGAATCACTCGAGCTCTTTATCTACAGAACACATTTGAAAAACAAACACGAGCTGAGTGATGCATCCAAGCGTGCAAATTTAACAAGGTGCTAGTATTAATGTACCTGGAATGAATAGGAATGTGGTGCAGGATTTTCAAAGGAATTTAAAACTTTGGAGTGCAGTGCAATTAAGATGTTTATTTCTTAGCTTTCTGACAATCTTTCTTCCCCGATAAGCCATCTTGTTAATTGGAAAGGATCTCCAGCAAAGGATTTACAAGTGGGAAAGATTCCAAGATCAGCTCCTATCTGATCATACTCCTTCAATGCAGCTTCCATTTCTGCTTCAACTGCTGCGTCATCCATGTTCTCTACCATTCCTCTTCTCAGGACATTGGTGTAGTAGTGCTCTTTCTCGGCATCATTATCGAAAGGCTCCATTGATGGATCCTGTAAAATTAATATATACATGAATGAATATGGCTCCTTAACTTAATGCAATGGATCATATATTCATATTTTTGTTACCTGGCAAAGCTCTGCATAATGTTTGTATATCTCACTATTTTCATCTTGATCACCAAGCAAAGTCCCACCATACCATCCATTGGCTTCATTCACTGATGTCATAGCAACATACCTGAAAGATTTGCAAGGAAATTAACATAAACAACCTAGATACAAAATAATAGCTCTGATTTAACCTGGCTTGGCTTTCTAATATAGACCATACCTCTGGAAGATATCATCTTCAATGATATTATCATCTGTAGCAAGCCACGTAAGGTCAAATGAGGTACGTTCCCTCTCTTCTTGGGGAATATATGCACATGAAGCGACTTTAAGGACAGCAGCATTTTCTTCGTACTTCCTCTGCCCAAAAAGCCAATTTGGACTCTTGAGTTGTATCTCGCTGCGAAACAAAGATGGGATGTACTCACCCTTGCAGTCAGATCAAAGATACAAGGATTCTATTTCTAGTCAGGATGGAGAAACTTACACAGCATCCGGGGCCACTCCAGAAGTAGTCCCAGTGCCACCATTAGACTTGTGATCTGATTCACTGCATAGCCGAACATTCTTTATTGAGCTGCATGTCCTTTCAATCAGTTTATCAAATGATGTTAGCTTGATCCTCGAGAAGTCTTCTTTGCATGCAGGAACGGGCTCGAAAATACTGCTTACTTTTGCAAGCATAGTATCTCCTGAATAGCTGTAGCAATTGCCAGAGTAAATCTGCAAGTTAATAATAACTATCATGTAGAAATGTAGATTTTCTTGTATTAATTCAAGTTGAAAACTTTCCCCACCTTCGGTCTGGGAGCAGCTCATCTCCAACTCCAGACACATGAAGATAATAATCAGAATCAAGCTCCCACAGTGCAGGTTTGCCTTCCTGTGGCTTAAAGTAACCCAAGAATCTGGACAAATTCATCAGAAATTGTAAAAAAAATTGGAATATATAGGGATCTTCACCGTAACAGACTCGGTTAAATAGTTATACATATTAACAAAAGAGTAAAATGTCTATCCACACTCCTCCTAGCCCACCACACCTCTAATCCCCATTTCATCCCACTTGTTCATTCTTCCATAGAATGATAAACGAGATTCTTGACGCTTGGTCTCGAAGAAGTTAAACTTGATTATATTTGCCTTTGTAAAAATATTATCTTCACAGAACTTTGAGTGAGACTGTTATATTTAGCATGCTACCTGATCTTATTTTCTATCACATATTCCACAGTCACTAGTTTCTCTAGTATGGAATTCACAAAGAGCATAAACAAAGTTATATACAACTTGCAAGGAATAACCAAAAAAATTCATCATGTGTAGCTTTCTAAGAAGCCCCACTAGGCAGTAGCCCTAAGATTGCAAAGACTCTCAGCTAAACTACATCTATATAAGCCTATAACATTTGGTTAAGTAACCGAAGAATGCACATTGCTTACAGATTTATTGCATCTTGCTTTTCCCCGTCAGTGTATGCATTGCTGTAATATCGCTTGATAGACTTGAAAAGCTCCCGAGACTGGGTAGTGGCTTTCCACTTCCCCTGCTTATCTGGAAATACCTAAAAGGACAACAAATATATCTAAGGTAAGTATGTAGAATAACAATGGGGGAGTGATTAGGTAAATAATTCAAACAATTTGATTAAAGAGAATCAGATGAAAAAGTAAATACGGTGTTGTGAGCAGCAGATCCTCCATACTGATGCGCAAGGGAATCACCCATACCCTGATACATATCCATAAGAGCTGCAGCTATGCTACTATCTGGGTCCACTTTATGTGTATCCGTCAAGCCCATTGAATGAAGCTGGCGGCCCAAAGCTGCTAGGCCATACGCATATTGTGCAACATTTGTACGATCCAAGCAATCAATACAATTTGTTCGTAGTACACCACTCTGGAAGCAAGGTTCAGCACCACCATAAATTTCTTTTCCAAAACTTTGACCAGAATTGAAGTCTTTGTCTCTACTAATAAGTGTGTTAAGTGCATCGTTGCTTCCAATTCGGGAAAGATCACTGGAACTAGGTCTAAGATCCTTAAGAGAAGGATCCCTGTAACACAAGAAATATTTGTTGAAAACTTATCAAGCAAATTACAGAAAAGAAGAAAGCTCATATTGGAATCAGATTGACAAAAAATACCTCATGATGGTAGTTCTGCTTAGTTGGTTGGCTCTCTTTTTTACAACGGAAGATTTGCCACTATAGTAAAATCCAGTCAATTCAAGTGCTTCATCTGCCACAGCTCCTAGAACTGCCAACACATTGGCAGATTTCCTGCAAAAAAAAGAAGAAGATGATAGCATGTAAAAAAAGCACGAGACCATAGAACGATACTATGGACTTACGTCTTTGCAAACTTATGGAAGTCCCAGTGAATAAACTTCAGATGCTTCTCTTCTGAGAGGATCTGGTTTAGATAGCCAACCGCATTTGCAAATTCACGTCGGAGCATCATTTCACGAGGTCTTTTCTCAAATGTCTGCACTGTATGTGGACATCAGGTTGTGAAAGCAATAACTCGACCATCGCATTTGCGAGCATGTGAGGTGTAACTAACAAGTCCACCTTACTGCTCTTAAATTAATGATAAGCGGAAAATCCATTAGGTAAGTCTATCAAGTAATCAAACCAACACATCAAACTGAGCACTAGTTAGACAGGAATCTTTTGAGACCTGCTTCCAGTTCATATCTGTTCAGTAAACATTTTTCAAAAGTGGCCTTTTGGACAAACCTTTATTAAGTTGAGCACAATTATGGGGTTGCCATATCTTTCTGATAGGTCTTCAAAGTGTTTCTTGGTGGCCTCATAAGTAGGATCATATCTCTGCACTGACATTAAAAAATAAAAGCTGATCATGGAATACAGTGGCCAGTACAAAAATTAAGGAAACATGTAATGTCATAACCCTTTCTAACATTATGCATAAGTTTATCATGCCATTTCATCCACTATGTATCCATTTCATCCTCTATGTATCCATTTCATCCTCTATGTGTTCAATAAATAAACACTACAAAAAAGGCACAGATTAAAGAATATCCTTACATATTATGTCTGGCTTGGGACTGAATCTTGAGGCTTCTTGTGACCAAAAAAGGGGAATTGAACCCCGCATCTGCACAACTGAACTCATTTTCCCCTTGCAGAACCCAGCATCTTCATCGAGAACAATCTGTTCTGTTTCAACATCATTTGCGACTCTTCCCTTGTCATTTACACCTCGTTTCAAATACCTGATATAAGAATTTTTATTTTGTAGAAGTAAACAACTAGTCCTTAAATTGTATATACACGAAATTTAATATTAGATAGGGATTCTTATTGAACAATAACTAGAATTTAGTAGCGCGACACTTTGGCACTATAAGATACGATATTATATATTCAATTTTTAGAATGTCTTTTTATGTTTAGTTTATATATGAATGGAAGTTTTTTTGTTTGTATAATATCTTTGAATTGTATCAAAGATATTTGGTCATAAGAGGTGGTCTAATTTCTATTATCCTACCAAGTTGTGAATTATATTATTGTTTAATTGGTCATTGATCAACAAAATTAAAAGAGAGAGTTACATTTAAATGAGGAGAGGATAAAAATAAAGGAAGCAAAGGGAAAGAATTAAAATCATTTAATAAATGTGACTAATAAATGTGATTAATGAAGTACATTCAACTTTTTTGTACCAAGCTAACTTTATATTAGATTTAGATATATAAAGCATTCTGCAAGGTTCAGCCAAAGCGCTGTAATTCTTCAAGTTCTACGAAAACTTAAGTCAACATACATGCTTCTGGATTCGCATATGGAAATTGGTAGCATCCCTTAAGTTCAGCTGATGCAGTATAATTCCAAAAGTTCGACAAAGCACAATTTACATACAATCTTTTGCATTAACATATTGAAAGGACCGAAAGGTCATAAGACACATATAGACCTATCCAAGAAAGTTATATTCACATACCCTGGTGAAAATTTATCAAATAAACTCTTGGAGTTCAAGTTTGATCAATGCTCTGGGTCACTTCGGTTACATCCTCCCAACTTGTTTGGGGTAATTCCCCTCCCGACCCCCCCCCCCCCCAAACCCCGTTTTCTCGGGATATAATGGGGCATATTTCCGAATTCTTTTTGGCATATAATACCGTGAGTTCCATAACAAAATAAAGGGGAAAAAAGATGGAGAGGCTCAGAGGCCACACTCGAAAAGAACAATTTACAAAAAAATTGGATTATTTGACCTGCCAATACTTGTAATATATAGAATGTGCTTCATAATTTCAGTCCCTAGTATATAAGAAAGTAAAGTTTACATCACATATATATATAAGAAAAAAGGCAAGTCACATAGAATGGGGAAAGAAAAAAGAAACTGCGACTTCAAGTTCTTATGCAATATAAATGCAGCATTTAGTACCATACCTAGTCCCTGCAAAATGACGGGAACGCCGAGAGACCAGAGTGACACTGAGGTCCCGTCCAAAAATTGACATTCTCATCTGCAAAGCAGGATAACTAAATATTCATTAGAAAAACAAATTTGATCATATTTTGATTCATAATGGATGTTGTGGGACTTCACTCAAGTACAGGGTCACAAAGATCAAATTCCCAAAAAACAAGTATAAAGCACAAGGGAGTAAGAGATGCGTACTTGCTTAAAATGCCCGTGAACTAGTGCAATAGTCCAGATATTATTTTTGCATCTTGAGCGTATCACTTCAGTCAGATATGCATTCCATACGAACATGTTGTCATATGGCATCCCAGATTTCCCTCTTGACATTACGTTTTGTTGCAAACTTTGCATAATAGGATATGTGTAGCTGAAGAAGAAGTCTTTTGTCAAATCCACACTAGAAAAAAGCTTCTTGTACCTGCACATATAATATGTACCCTGATCACTCTTTCATGCCAAACAACACATAATCATCATCCACAAGGACCAGTGTGAAACTAAAATTGTAATAAAACAACTAAAACTAAGAAAATGCAGAATATAGCATCCAGGGAGTTCTCCTGTACAGTGCATCACCGTCTCCATTAAACTAATATATTAGTCCTAATCTGACACACACATATAAGCATACACAACCACATGGCATCATTATGTAGGACGAGTTAGTTAAAAACAGCATAACATTGACTAGGTGCAAACAGAAAAAACATGCCTTGAAGTAAAATTAGAAAAATACCTCAACTCAGTTTTAGAATGTGCAATGTCAGACTGAATCGTAGAATGAGGTATGGTAATCAATTGCCTCTCATCGATACTGTATATTGCATGACCACAGATTGAGCCAATCTGCCGGCGTTTTGTGACCAGGATCAAGTAATATGACTCGAGGAAGTTAATACAGCCTTTAAGAGAATCAGAAAGCAATCACAATCAGTATATTGTGCGTTTCCGAACTTAGATTGAAAACATAAAACAACATCTGAATCAGGTGGAAGTCGTACCCGCAACAGCGAAGACCTTAGCTACAAACAACAACCCTCCAGTGGCGCGATTGCCTTGAGCAATCCGCTGCAGCAAATTCTTGACTTCCTGCTGGGAATACACAACTGGATCTTCACTTATGTTGAGTTCGGCAGCGTCGCAGCGATCGATCTTTAACACTCGGAAGAACCTCTTGTCCCGATCACTCCCAACTAGGTAAAACCTCTATTCACAAACCAAAGGACAAAATTACTAACACAATGTGCCATGTAATTTGGAATTTGCGATCTATTACAAGAAACAATAATTTCGATAAATTCATACTTGTCGAGTTTCGTAAAGCATAAATTTCTCTAATACGTAAGAGCTGGGGTCGATCTCCGGATCGGTGGAAGGGAGTATCTTGGCGGACGGCAATGAATCCGACATGGGAATCGAAATAGAATCAGATTTGTTGGCCATTGAAGATAGCGGAAATGGTGTACTACTCCATATTAGGGTTTATATAGTGTTCGATCAAATTCCTCAGTTCCTTGAATTTCATTTCTATTCTTGGAGAAAGTAGAGAATAGTGCACGCCGGCTCCGAATCATTGCATCAAGAATGCGCAGAGTCCAGTTGTTGACTACGGGCTGCTCAACTCATCAAGAAAGTGCACTCAAGTTAATTTTTTTTATCGTGTCAAACGATATACAGTACATTAAACCACTAAAAAAAGAATGTATTATAATGTAGGGTTTGTCCGTGTGCCTCTGTATCAATAAATTACTAAAGCAAATCACCTTCCTCCATGTCATCCACTTGACGTCGTTTTATTGTCACGATTTTTACTATTTATTATAATTTTCTTAAAAAAATGATTATATTTAAAAACTCATGTTCAAAAATATCACAAAAAGATTGCTTAAGATCTTTCAGATTACAAAAAGATTTTTATGTGTTAATTATTTTAGACTTTGACATATCCTATTATGTTATTTTACAAATTAATATTTTTATGATATGATATGACATCTCACAAAAAGATTGATTTCTTAATAAATAAGAGAAAAGATTATATTTTTGTGCTATGATAGTGTTTTAAATTATATAGTTTTATATATGTTGAAATTAATTTATTTAAATTTATTAAAAATTGACCTATGATAATTTGATCAAATAAGATTTTTGGTATAACAATTCATTATATTCGTTGTTTATTATATTTTAAATTTTAAAATTTAATTATATATAAATATTATTTAAAATATCAACTTATTTTCATATAAAATTATATTTTACATAATACTACGTACTACTTATTAAGTATATCGAGTTATATAAACCCGCGCCATGCGCTGGGACTATGCTAGTAACAATAACAATAAATAACTAAAAGAGATAAAAAAAATAATGTCCATTGGTACCGAGTTACTTAATAAAACTCAAAAAAACGTTGTTAACACAAACTATGAAACTTTGAAAACTCAATAAAAACTCAAAAAATAAGCTATGCTACATCCTCCTCCACGTCATATGACACATCGTCGTTACTTAATAAAACTCAAAAAATAAACTCAATAAAAAACCTAAAAAATGCCACGTATTTATGAAACTTTGAAAAAAATCATTAAAATTATAAATATTCTTTTACCATGTACTATATTTTTAGTTTATGCCAATTTTTGTAATATAAAATTCATTATCTTTTACCTATTTTTTTCCATCTATTTCATATAAACTATCCAAATATAATTTAATACACTTGATATTTTTCATCTATACAAATTAACTTAATTAGTTGATTATCTTTTACGTAAATAATTTATCTACTTTGTACAAACTATCTGAATGTAATTTAATATACTTGATAAATCTCATCTATACGTATTCTTTATCTATATTCTCACATGGTTGGTAATTTCGAATTTGTATTTTGTTTTAAAAAATAGATTCAATAAGAAAAAAAAAGTTATCTGTAGATTATATTACTATTAATAAATCTGTATTTACCTTTTATTCATAACTAAAATATAAACCATAAAGTATACACTATATAATAATATAAATATAATTATATTATTAAAAATATTTAATATATGTGATCCCGTGCATGAACAGATGCTAGTACGGGGAGTTGAAGTGCCTCGGCTAAAAAAACGTTGTTAACACAAATGAAGCTAAACATGACACTGCGATATCTTGTTGTTAGGACTTAGGACATTGGGATATACTCCTTCCGTCCCATAATGATCTTCTTGTTTCTTTTGGGCCGATGCGCGTTTTGTATCGTTAATATCTCTAATTATAAATTAGTAAAAATTATAAAATTTTAATATTGTTAAAGTACTCGATAAGACGAATAAAATAATATATTTTTATTTATATATTGACCGAAATTAAGGAAATTAATATGGAGTGAATTTCAAATAGTGAAGTGAATAGTGTAGAAACAACCACAAAATTATAGGAGCGAGGGAGTATCGAGCAAAGCATTTGTAGCTTGTAGGAATATATTCAACGCTCACACCATTGTTGATTACTTGTCCCAAATCTCCATCAATCCGATCCCAGCGAAGCCGCAGACACTCTCGATTTAAGCCTTGAGCCCTTCAAATTATTGAAAGATCCTTTAGGTTTTCACCAGTTTCTTTACCAGACGTGGGTTATTTTGTAATGGGGATGCATTAGGGTTTGGTCTCCGAGTGGTGCCGAAAGAATTGGAGAAATCATGTCAGTAAATCAAGAAGATCATTTAATTGGGGACTTTTTTCTCGAACAGGCAAAGCTTAACGCTAGTCGAGGTGCCGGCGGGCCGATCAGTGAAATGGAGGAGGAGGAGGAGGCGCCGACCGATCTTAACACGATTAACAGCTCCGGAGGGTTTCTGGTTGTGTCGACGGACAAGCTTTCGGTGCAATACACAGGAGTTAACCTGCACGGACACGATGTAGGCGTTATTCAATCCAATTGCCCGGCGCCTGTCAAGAGATTGATGTATTACTTTGAGATGTATGTCAAAAACTCCGGCGCCAAGGGCCAGGTCGCGATAGGATTCACAAATGACAACTTTAAAATGCGCCGCCAACCGGGGTTAGACATTTTTTCCATTGCACTACACTGTCAGTACGCCATTGTTGCTACTCAATGATGTGTTTGAGCTGTAAATGTGATACATTCATTGCCAATATGATATCTTTTCTTTGAATCTTTGCATGAAATATTGCTGCAGTAAAAATCTTATCTAAATCTTGTTGTCTTATTCTTAACTTTATGTGCAGGTGGGAGACAAATAGTTATGGCTATCATGGGGATGATGGTCTTCTCTACCGCGGTCAAGGAAAAGGAGAACATTTTGGTCCAACCTTCACAATTGGTGATACAGTTGGTGCTGGAATTAACTATGCTTCTCAAGAAATATTCTTTAGGTAAGAAAGTTGTGGCCTGTTAGAATGAGAGTAACTATCTGATGATTTCCTGTCCAGCTCATATCTAATGTTTACAAGTGTGTTTAGTGTTAACTTGTAATAAATTGGTTTATTGATGCTCATTTCTCATCAAATTATATGCTAATGTTTTTTTTGCCAGCAAAAACGGAGTTGTTGTTGGTACTGTATACAAAGATGTGAAGGGAGCTTTATTTCCCACAGTTGCTGTTCACAGTCAAAATGAAGAGTATGTACCTTATGACTAGATGCTGATGTAGTCATGTGCATCTTCTTCTGTTTGCATATGTTTTTTAAATGATTTTGGATGCCTTCATTTTATTTCTGGAAAATTGCTTTTACTTTAGAAATCTTCCATCCTAGCAATAAATTCTTTCCTTGGAGGAACTTATTGAGTTTTAGTCTCATTTTATCACATCCAATTGATATTCATATTCCTTCCGTTTCCTTATAAATTTTATGGTTTACGCGACATGTGTTATGTTTTCATGTGATCGCCATTTATGAAAATATACAAGCTTTTGGTATTGTAGTCCTTGATTTACCGATGTCATCACTGTGCTATGATAGAGTGTTTTCTTTTCATCGATGCAGGGTGTCCGTCAACTTTGGGAAGGATCCATTTGTTTTTGATATACAGGTGTTTTCCGTCTCTATATATTTCATTCATCCTTGTCTGTCCAACATCTCCTCCTTTATGTTATATGGTAGTGTGTAGTTTCTGTCCTAAGTGTAGGTACATGTGCATTAGTGATTATTTTGGTAGCTACTGATATTTCTCCACATATATATTTGGAGCAGGGGTATGAAGCACAAGAAAGAGCTAAACAGCAAAATATGATTGAGAAGATCTCTCTACCTGAAAATGTTAGTTATGGGTGAGTTCCTCTTGTCTCTATGTATAGTCTATCTGGACATCTCTGCTAATGACTCTTTCATTATACTTTGATATTCTGTACTATTCCTAATTAGGGAGAATAACTAGGAGGTCAATTAAACTGTAGTTCATTTTATCTCAGTCCAATTTTTTTTGGTAATTGTAGAGATTTGTTGACTATTAGAGGTCAGACTCACCATATTTTATTTTTCTTTCTTGGTTTTGGGACTTGCAGGATTGTTCATTCCTACTTGCTACATTATGGCTATGAAGAGACACTTGATGCATTTGACTTGGCTAATAAAAATTCTGTACCGCCTGTCACTATAACCCAAGAAAATGGGTTTGCTGAGCAAGATGGCTTGTATGCTCTAAGTCAGAGAAGGACTCTTCGCCAGGTAAATATTATCTCTGGCTTTTGTTTAAAGATCCTATTTATACTCCTTGACCAGGATGTTGCTTCAATTCTTGAATCATAAAATGGAGACCCGTGTTTATTCTTCTGTGTTAAAGTTGTTAAATTATAATATCGTTTCAACTTCCACGATGGTTAACTCCATTATAATTTATAAATGAAGCCATTTGCTCTATACGGTTCAAGCAACCTGCTATCTGTGCTCCCTATGATTCTGGTTTATGCTTGTGCATATTCAAAAACTTTTTACTGTTTTCAGTTTCATCTATGATAAGATTCTACTCCCTCCATCCCATAATGTTATTCCCATTTCCTTTGGCACAATTGTCGAGGTACGTTTTGTAACGTTAATATCTTTAAATACACATTAATAAAAATTATAAAATTTTAACATTGTTAAAGTTCTCGATGAGATGAATCAAACAAGACCCCACATTACTATGTTTTTTTCTTATAATTGGAAGATATGTCCAAGATTCTCTTGAAATGTGAATAGTGTCAAAGTTGAAGATGATAAGAACATTTAGGGACGAAGTGAGTATATCCATATGATTTCCTTGATATTGGATCTCTTACTTTCTTGTGTTTTCACTTTCAATTTCATGTACATAACACGTGAAATATGTTTGCATTCCACGTCCTAGTTTGTTTACTAACCTATTCCCCTCTAATTTCTCTTTGATTTTATCCAACCGTGAAGCTAATCAGGAGCGGAAACATTGACAGTGCATTTGACAAACTCCGTCAGTGGTATCCTCAGATTGTTCAGGTCTGCCTTTTATGATGTATTAGTTTTATTCGGTCATTGTTGATGTCTACAACTATGTTGAGATATGCTTTAACCTGTATTGACATTCTTTCTGTGTTTTTTTTACTTCCAAACAGACTCTCAGTTTCTTTAGATTTCGAATTCTTCCACAATATTGGGTTTATCCCTCTGTTATTATCAAAGATGTAATAATAGGCTTAAAGTTTAGTCACTGTTAGTCTCCTTCAATAAAGTCATGATATTAAGTAATCTAGAAGCTGGGATGGACATGAAAAATAAAAATCTTGTTTTGTTGATACATCCAAATTTTCTAAGGCTACTTTAGTAAATATGTTTTGAGTTTTAGTAGCTCTCTCAGGGAGGACGATGAAGTTCTATGAGATGAATGAGATTGTCATTTTCTCTTTCCGTCCTTGCCTTTTTCATAGTTATCTCCAAAATAGATATCCATGTATGGTGCATAGAATACTGCCTTGCTTGTGAACTAAATAAAATGCCTTTTCTGCCTCAGTATACTTGATTAAATCAGATTATCGGTTCTGCAGGATGATAAATCAGCTACTTGCTTTCTACTTCATTGCCAGAAGTTCATTGAGTTGGTTCGGGTAACACTTTTGTTCTCACTCAGAAGCATTGGGCCTGTTCCGAACTCTCGTTCTGCAATGTGATCCTTTTGGTTTTGTTTGTGCAGGTTAAGAAGCTAGAAGAAGTTGTAAAATATGGTAAGAGTGAATTGGAAAAGTTTTTCCATATGGAAAGCTTTAAGGAGCTCCTCAAGGTACAAGGCCTTGTCTCTAGCCTGTCTCTGCTGCCTTGTTGGTATTGACGCGGTGAATTTAAGTATCATTAAATTTACCGGATTCTTTGCAGGACTGTGTTGCGTTGCTTGCATATGAAGAACCTCTGCAGTCAACAGTTGGTTATCTTCTTGAGCACTCGCAGCGAGAAGTTGTTGCAGATGCTGTCAACTCCATGGTGCTGGCAACTAATCCCAACTTGAATGGCTCGCACATCTCCTTGCATTCGTACCTTGAGAAGCTACTTAGGCAGCTCACTGCTTGCTGCTTGGAGAGGAGGGTCTTGAATGGAGATCAAGGCGAAGCATTCAATCTACATACAGTATTGACTACTGGTAAACTGGGATAGAATTAGAAACAGTTAACACTTTCTAAACTGTTCCAACTGTGACCTGCTGCTGCTGGCTCCATGTTCATAAAAAGAGTGAAAACGCCTACGGCTTTGGTTAGTGTATGCGTGGGGTTGGGTAATGAATCATCGTATACATATAAAGTGGTTTAAAGACCATGCTTCTCGAATCACTCTGCTGTCTTCTGGGCTTACTTTTGTAAACCTGTCAATGGTTCATTGCATTGTCAACGGTTTCATCTATAACTTAAAAAAGAATGTTTATCGGCGTAGTAACCGATCTAGTAATTCATTGGCGCATAATCAAAATTTCATCTCATTGATAGGAATTTAGATTCTGGAGTTCTGTCAAAATATTAAGAGCATCTTTAATCATACGTTAATTCACACAAAAATCTGATATCCCAAATCCATTAAAATAGATGCTCTAACAAGGGGAAAGGTTGCATGTTATTTGTCGGTCAAGACTAGAATTTACCCTCCAAACTTGGTGTTTCATTTAGCTGACTAACTAGGTCAATCGTTTAATTTAACAGAAAACAATGCACAGTTGTTTTGGTTGGGAGGGTAATTTGGCCTATTTGGAGAATGAATGATGTTTTACATAATGCATAAGATGTTAGGAAACCATTCATATCTTTCTCTCCTATGGCTATGGATGTGGACTAGGCTTAGAAGCATTTCCGGTGAACAACAGCAGGGCCATGCTCGTCATAATCTGCCTTGGTGACATGCTGGTTTTGGGGAAAGACGACTTTGGCAAGTATGGCACCACCCACCCAGGCTTGGTATGTTGACAAGTTCTCCGGCATGTACTCCGGAGGCTGTTACAAGTTTGGGCATCAGTTGACATGAAGACAATGATAATAGTAATACTGTGTCGAGAGTAAAGTATGTTACCTTCACCACACAAGGATGGATAGCTGATGAGCTTAGGTGTGCTTCTTTCTGGAACCTATTCTCAAAACCTGCACTCCGATACAATATTTCAAGGTAATTGCTGCTTAGGATAATTTCGAACGAATCATTTTGTCTTTCAAAACTAATAGTATTAGATAACTTACCTGTCAGTGAGGCAGTGCCACCACATAGCACAGTGTTCTCTGATAGTTGTCTTTGATTTTCTGATGATACAGTTGATATGCAACGTACAAGCTGCTCCACTATGCCATGAGCCTCCAGACCCAGTATACAAGGCTGGAATAAAGCCTCTCCGACCGTGTACCTCTCCCGTCCAATTGTTATCACCTGAGTATTTGAGCCATTTGGGTACTGAATAATTCTTTATCTTTGGCACAAGGGCTATACCACTTTATCAATATATAATACAATGCACCAACTTTGATATGGTCAAATTTCAATCTGTTGCGTACTGATAACCACAAAGCAACATTGTAAGTAAAGAAGAATTTGTAATTTTAATATATGATTTTCCGGGCATACATGAGGTTCCTATAAATGGGAAGATTTGGTTAGATTTTATTTATTTATAATTTATACTTTTTTGTTCAAGGGTTTCTGCTTTCCTTTTATAGGGTGTAGTTTCTTCATTAGGAATGTTTATCCTATGCCCTACAAACTGTTTAATATAATAGCTTATCCTACATTGAAAGATATGGTCTTTACCTGGCCATCAGGAAGAGTATGCTGCTCATTCGGGCAAGTGTTCTGGGATTTCATATACGCAAGGTCATCATCAGCACATGCTGCATATTGTTCTTTGAGCTTCTCAACATCCTTAAGGCTGATATTCACCATTGGATTGGATTTTCCTAGCTCCCGAGCAAGAAGGTCAGTCAAATCAGCACCCCCAATAGCAAATCGCCTGGAGGCGATGTGATGAACTGCACCTTCAATCACTGGTGCAATATCTGGTAGAGTGGTGGCAGCATAAAACTCAGAATTATCAGTTTACACCCAAAGCCTCAGCTGTCAGTCTAATACACATATTAAAACTGCATAATAAAAAAAGACAAATTAAACAGAACATACAAAACAGTCAACTGAAGTATGTTAAAGTTTGTTTGAATCAAACTTGTCATGTAACTTCAAAGGTTGTATTTACAATATTTTTTCCCGGCTTAAATTTAATCAGTTCGGTATTGATCCAGACTTCCAGATAAGACTAGTTACACAAGTAAATTTGCCAAAAAATATCATGTATTTATAGGCTACATGCAATAAAGTAGAAAACAACATATCCATCCAAAATACAGAATGTCAATTGCAACCAATGACAGAAGCACAGACACTCTACAGTTTCTAAACTACAGAATATGCGTAAACCAGTACAAAAGTACCTATCTTCCCATGACCAATATCAACAGTGCAGCCCGAAATCCGCCCTGCAGCATATAGTGATAAAACTGCTTGTTCCGTTGCATAGAAACCTGATACATTGAAGTTCTCAAACATTAACTGCACCAAACGCTCTCTCACAGCCTGGAAAAGCAACACTAGAGTTAAGAACCCTGACCATAAAAAACCCCAAACCAAATTTCTGCAAATCACCAATCCAGACTGTATTTGTGTATCAATCAAAGAGCAAATGGAACCTTGGGAGTTAGAAGTGGGTCTGTGAATAATATCTGGCCTTCATTGCCTATCTCCCAGCCAAGGTTTGTGTATAGAACGTGGTGCATCAAATCCTCCATGGCATCCCAATCCGTAATATACCCTCGAACGACTGGATCGATTGTCACACCCTCGGATTCTACAAGGTCATCACCCTTAATTTCTTCAGGTACAAGCTTCATTTGTGTAGGAATAACCTGAAAAGCTCGAACATTTACGTTTGTCAAACTGGATACTAGTGAATTGAGTACTGAAAGAGACAAAATACTGGTAAAATGCTGGAAAACAGCGAATAATCCTCCTTTTTTGTAGAGTTTGAGCAAGCTAACTTAGAATTTGAGAGGACAAATTGTTATAGTTGATGGAATTTGAAATTGGAAGGGAAAGTAGAAGAAGAGAGCGAGGGTACCGCTGAAGGGGGCTGATCAGGGATGGCAAAGCCAGCCTTGAGGAGCTTGGATCCGGCGTCGACCACAACTGCCTCCATTGTTAACAGCCTCGCGCTCTTATTTCCGAAGGAGTGTTACACAGAAAGAAAGGATTCGAGCAAGGCCGTCCCACTCCCGAGAGAAGACTGCAATACTAGGGTCTTTTTTTTAATTATTAAAGAACTCAAAATTGGGGGTTTAATTTAGTGATAACCCTAAAAATAAGGGTGATCATTGGGATTTGGGAGCCAATAGAATTCACATAGAGCCGAGACCGAGAGGTAAACGCTCGCAATTTTGAACAGTTTGCCGCCAATCGCCACTTCTCCTTACAAAACCCGTCTCTAAATCTCCCTCCCTTTCTCAAATCGAAATCGAATCCCATGGCTGCAGCTGGTCTAATAATCGACGACGATGATGATGTTAGTTTCTTGCTTTGCGTGACCCGAGTATCTTTTCTCAACTGTTAACTCACAAGTTTTGTTTTCGTCCAGGAATTTGATTGGGAAGCGGCCGTCCAAGAAATCGATGTTGCTTGCCAGAAAACAGGTGAATCGGCCTCTTTTTCTACTTGGCCGCCAACGCACAGTCCACTGGCGAGGGCGGAGAAGTGGGATATTAGCAACGAGCCGCGCGGTAAATTCAACGGACTGCACAAGAAAAATCGTCAATCAACTCTTGATCGGTTTATTAACAGGGTTCCTAACTTTAATTTGAGCGGCCACATAGACAAGGCCAAGACGGAAGTTGAAGCTAAGATTGAACCTGATGTCAAGGGTTGCTGCGTCAACATCGACCCGGAAGCCGCTAGAACTTGGATCTATCCAGGTTTTAACATCTCCTGAGCTTCTTTAGTTTCTGCATGAATTTTTCTGTTGGGTCATGACAGTCGGTATTTTGAATTGATTGAGGAGTAGACCACTAGGGTTTTATTGGATAACCTGTAATGTCTACTGTCTATTGTCTACTATGGAGATTGCCTTCTGATCAAGTTCTTGCTGTTATTTTTTCATGAGTGTTTCTAATGGTTCCATTTCTTTTGTTGCTAATTTGACTTAAGGGGCTAGTTTGAAGTGGTAGATGACATATTATTGATCATGTAAATGTGTAACTCGTTTATTTATTGTTGCAGCAAATGTACCCCTTCGTGAGTACCAGCTGGCCATATCCAAGAAAGCTTTGTTTTCGAATACAATGGTTGCACTGCCAACTGGACTTGGCAAGACTCTCATAGCTGCTGTTGTTATGTACAATTACTTCCGGTGGTTTCCTGAAGGTATTTGATTGATTGACTGCCTTTTATGTTCATTAGCCAATTTTGCAGGGGCGTGTTAGAGGTATTACTCAAATATGCTGTGATGTCTAACATTTTGGGCACAGTAGCTTATATTTTTGCGAGCATTACCTTAGGTTGCTATATATGATATATCCACTGAGATTCTGACTGATCTTAAATTCTTACTAAATGGTTAACTACCTGGGCACCATACTTCTCAATGAAATGACAGGAAAAATAGTCTTTGCTGCTCCTTCACGACCATTAGTGATGCAGCAGATAGAAGCCTGCCATAATATTGTTGGCATATCACAGGCAAGGCATTGTTATGGTTTGCAATGATTCTATTACATATTATTCTATCTACAACTTATTTCTATTGACGAGTGTTCAGGTATATTTTGATCATAACCGAAAACACCAATTGCAGGAATGGACAATTGATATGACAGGTCAGACGACTCCTTCAAAAAGGGCTTGCTTATGGAAAGAGAAAAGGGTTTTCTTTGTTACTCCTCAGGTGTTTGAGAAAGATATTAGATCTGGTGAGTAGTACTTGAAATGTTCTGTTGATATTGTTTTTTCAGATTGCAATGCATGATGGATTCTTAAGCTAGCTTGATTGGATTCAGATGTACTATGTTTAGTTGAAGTCACAATAACTTTAGTTTATGACCTGCTTAAGGCTCTCAAGTTTGCATATCATTAATGCTATGCTCATAAGGAAGATGAAAGTAGTGTACACAAGGTTCTTGCTTTCTGCAAATAGATCATATAAGTTCTATAGTATTATTATGACCAAAGAACTCTCATTGTTTTATACCGATTCTCGCACTAATGGATTAGTATTGCTACCTGACAATATTTTCTCTTGAAGTACCCTAAAATTTGCAACATTCTATTTCTGTATTTTTATGCCTCATTTCATAGGCTTCTTACTGCTCTTCAGGAACATGCTTGGTACAATACCTAGTCTGTTTGGTAATTGATGAGGCTCATCGTGCAATGGGAAACTATTCCTACTGTGTTGCCGTTCGTGAGGTTGGATTTCCATCCATCATATATATTCTCTAATTAATACTTCAAATTAGCATATTGATTATAGATATTTGTACTCATACTGTTTATTTGTAGTTGATGGATGCTCCTGTGCAGCTAAGAATACTGGCACTAACTGCCACTCCTGGATGTAAGTTGATTTATCCTCTATATTAATTGATTTTCCTGATAATGTCTCTAACTTAAGCACATTTCCAGCTAAGCAGCAGACTATCCAGCAAGTCATTGATAACTTGCAGATATCAACACTAGAATATCGAAACGAAAGTGATCCGGATGTTGCTCCTTATGTCCACAACAGGAAGCTAGATTTGATTGAGGTAAAGGGGTCTTAATTGTGGACAAGTTTATGAGTCACATTACAATCTCAATAACTTGGAATTTGTAGGTTCCAATGGGTCAGGATGCTGTTAATGTAAATAACTTGCTCTTGGATGTTATACGACCAATGGCAGCTCGGCTTTTTTCGATGGGAGTGCTTCCCAATAGAGACTTTCAGACGGTGACATAATTTCTCCAGTAGCTGATGTGTTATTTTAATTGCTCTAAAATAAATTTGTTAAACTTCTGCTCTTTGCTTTATCTGCACATTTTTGTAACAAATACCATGTTGCTTGTAAGTTACACACAGAAAAAAAGTTTTTTTTAACCTACAACGTGCAAGGGATTTTCTTCCATTCTACAATTGTAGTAGCTTTATAGATAAAACCCCTTGTATGCTATTCCTTCTCCTTAAAAGTTTTTTTTGGGTGGTTTCACAGCTGAGTCCTCATGATCTACTGACTTCAAGGGAGAAGTTTCGTCAAGCACCACCTTCAAACCTCCCCCATTCAAAATACGGGGAGGCAGAAGGGTATTTTAGAGTACTTATCTCACTTTATCATGTACTTAAACTGCTCTCAAGTCATGGGATCAGACCAGCTTATGAGATGCTTGAAGAAAAGTTAAAGCAAGGGTATGAGGACTTGCACTCTTTATTTGGAACTTCTCTTTTGATCTTAACGTCTTTCATATAAAATAGACGACTTATCTTAAAATAAATCTGAGACTTTCTCACAAAGTTGGTCCAGTATTCTCACCCTTGCCATCCTAATGTTATGAATCACATTCACCATTGTTGCAGCCTTGTTGATCTCAAAAATTTAGTCCTTGAAAGAGTTGAATTGATTGACAAAATATGTGAGGCTTCCTCAAGTTAGTAGTTGTTTAAACTTTTCTTGTTATTCCAATATTCTCAAACTTCTTTAGGTTGAGAACAGACATGCCAGTGGTATTTTTGATAGGAAATTACCTAGTCTACTGTGATATATCAATCAATTATAAGTTACAGAAGGCTCCTGTCCCATTTACTTTGATATGTATCCATGTAGAGATAAGAGGAAATAAGAATTCCTTACCAATGTATTATCTTTTGCAGGCCAATGAGTAAAAATGAAAGCATTCATCAATTGAAGGTTCTAATGAGGCGAAGCATGTCTAATGGAGCCCCAAGTCCGAAGTTGGCAAAATTGATAGAAGTGTTAGTTGATCATTTTAGTATGTATTTCATTTAAGTTGCACCTTTTGTTCTTATCAGTTACCTTAATTTCAGCTTTTGAGCATCATTGCTATCTTCATCTCTACGATACCAAGTGCTGACTTTTTCCCTTTCAATGTTTCTGTTTATCTATGTGCTAAATTTTGAACTTTGAGAAATGAAAAAGGGTAAAGTTGGTGAAACCATTATGAATTGACATCAAGTGCAAAATCAAAATAGTGTCTTGGCAGTGTTAATTATGTTAGTGTTTCATTCACGATATGGTCATAATATCTAGTGATTACAAAAGAAAAGTTATTTTGTTTCTTCTTCAAATTTTTCAATCATGTATATGTGGAGTGCAGAGAATAACGATCCAGAAAGCTCCAGAGTCATCATCTTTTCAAATTTTAGAGGAAGTGTGAGGTAAACATATTAGTTTGATTTATTGCTATTTACTGGACATCAATATGTATACTGGAGTTGCTCATGTGAACAGATAAAAAAAATGTGTTAACCTTTATAAGCTTCTAACTCATGCAGGGACATTATGGATGCATTATCAAATCTTGGGAATATTGTAAGGCCTACTGAGTTCATTGGCCAAAGCTCAGGTTTGTTAGTGATATTATCTCCATCTCATATGGACATGGTCATACATGAATCTTTAGCACATTGTTTCTGCAGATCAAGAAGTTAAATACACCACATAAATTTCCAATTTTATGAAGACAATTCCAATAGATATTTCTCTATGCCCTGATTTCATCCTCTTGTTTTTTTTCCCTTTTGTAGATTGTGTAAAGGACTATTAGATATAAACACGATGTATAGGGTTCTTCATCTACTTCTCTCATATGTTTTGTTTTCCTACACTAGTGCTGAAATGTAGGAGTTGATTAAGTGTTTAATCTTCCAGGAAAAACCTTAAAAGGACAGACACAAAAGGTTCAACAGGCAGTTCTTGAGGTGACAAAACTCTCATCTCTTTGTTATGTCTGGCTGTCTTAACCTTGTTTTCCCTCAAAACCTTTTTTGATGCCTTTTGAGCAGAAATTTCGAAAGGGTGGGTATAATGTCATTGTTGCTACATGCATTGCTGAAGAAGGCCTTGATATAATGGAGGTTGATCTTGTGATATGTTTTGATGCCAATATTTCACCATTAAGAATGACTCAACGCATGGGAAGAACTGGAAGAAAGCATGACGGACGAGTTGATATCCTTCAATTGTGATTAACTATTTCCATCTTTCATGGTTAGCTAAGTATAATTCCTTATAGTATGTAGGCTTCACATAAATTATCTCATAGATTTTGACGTTTTGTGGTTGGATCTGTTGTTTGTTACTAGTTATTATATGGATGGACTGCAGTCATAAAGTTTTCATCAATAATTGATCCTTGACAAGTATCACTAATCATAGTTTGTGAAGGATCAGAAATGAAAGGATACATGCGAAAACAAGCAACCAGCAAAGCTGTAAGGAAGCACATGCGAAATGGGGGCATGAATAGCTTTATTTTTCACCCTAGTCCGAGGATGGTGGGTATTCACTTTTTGCAGGATAAGTATATTTCCTTTTTACAGGCGTAAGCTTCATTGCTTTGTCCACTTCCGCTGCAGGTTCCCCATATATTTAAACCAGAACAGAAGTGTCTTCAACTTTCAATTCTAGAGTTTGTTCCTCGCGGAAAGAAAGTGAAGGATGATTCTGTCCCAGTGCTAAATTTTGAGGAGAAGCTTACTGAGGCCGAGGCTCTTACACTAGCAAGATACTTCTCCCACAAGGACAATGTATGGAAACCATCTCTCATTGCTTATCCACACTTCCAGGGATTTCCCTCTAGAGTTCAGATGATAAAGCACTCATCCAGAACTTTAATGTTGATTGACGCAATGCAACATCTGCAAGGACAGTCTTGTACGTTGAAAAATCCATCCTGTGATATAGAGGTACTATGAAACTGATACTTTTGAATTTTGATATTTATTCACTTCATAGTACATATGCTTATTTGACTTCCTTGTATCCTCAGTTCCAATCATATCCTGATAACTGTGCAGCTATTGGGAGTCTTGAGAAAGTCGACAATATTAAAGGTGATACCTATTGACTGTTCGACTTTGTTTTAGGCTTCTAGCTGAATAGAAGTATGGAAGTCAAGGGTGTGAAATCCAACCACCGTCTATTACGAAACTTGAAGTGTATATTATTGATAAAGCCTCACATATTGTGGAAAATATTTTCCTAGTACTTTTGCTTTGTTCACCTGTGGACACAAAGGGATGTATGCTTAATAATCTCACATAGCATAAGATGTGTGTGCTACAGCAAATGCAACTATGATTTAGTACTCTTACTAATCTATAACATGTGATCCATGCTGCAGAAAAACATGTAGATATATCAAATGCCGAGGTGTCCTCGTGCACTACAAATACAGAGATGCTTAGTATTCTAGATTCTCCTGAAACGGACCTAGGCACCACAAAGCCTGCTCCTGGTCCTTCATTCAGAATGGACAGATTTGTTCAGGCAGTATCTGTGGGTGAAGTACTAGATGCTATGGTCCATCCTTATGATACTTCAGGAAGCGTAGAACGCCATCCAGTTTCTAATGTGACATCTCCTTTTCGACACTTATTCTTATTTTCATCAGAAATTGCATCAGTTGACTCTATTGGGAGGGTTTTAGTTGCTCCTGTCCCTAATTTGGATATGAAAGAAATACTATATTATGAGAACCCAATCGCAAGAAATTATATACCGCCGCGCTGTTCAAGGCAGGAAGTGGTTGCTGATTCAGAAGCCGTATCTGGAGAAGTCAAGGATTTACTTGTGGAAAAAACAGTGTATGCATCTCTTCGTTCACCAGTGGAAGGTCGTTGCGAGAATTTGGGAGCAATGCTCAGATCCCAATCACCAACACCTAAGATAAATCACGGGCTGAAGACTAGAGAAGGGAATTGTTTGCACGAGACAGAAATTGCCAGGATTTATGGCTCTCCAGAATTCCTAGACGTATCGAATGATTATGAAGAAGGAGAATTTGATCTTAGTCCCCGACTAACAAACTTTGTCATAAGTGGATGTGTGCCAGAGTCTCCTGTCCACGGTACTAGTTATACTCTAGACTGTCATATACAGTTTTTTTGTTGGTAATATTTTAAATATTTACTAAGGTTGGAAATTACAGGCTTTGGCGCTAAAGATGGTAATGAGATAACTGGTATGAAACCTAATGTACTTGTCACATCATGTGCATTACCTGCAAATCGATCTGTTCAGGGTGCTGAGGATGAAGGGACTGCTGTGAGCAGCAGCCCTTGCACTCCAAAGCTTAAGACTGATAAAAGTAGTTTCAGTGCTGAGGGCTGTTGTGAAGGTATCTTGGGCTTCAGAACTCCCTTGGAAAATTTAACTAACAATACCTGCAGCAAGGACTGGTATATGAGTTCGGGGGAGAAATCTGTTGGTGCTAAAATGAGTAGAAAATTTAAAAGGCTGCGCAAGATTGAAGATACCAAATCATGCAATGGGATGAAAGAGAATCCAGGCAAGAAGTTTGCTCATGCTCACAGTATAGTTCCTGTTCGAAGAAAGCCTGATAATGGTATGTAGTTGTTTTCTGTGAAGTTTCTGTCTTTTTTTTAATTATTTGGTGAAATAGCTTTGACCTATATGTTATTTTATTTATTTATATTTTCATTGGCCATCCAGGTGGCCTGAAGACAGTTGTTGATATTAGAGACTTAATTCAAGAAGAAGCTGAGTAAGTCTCACTACTTTGTCAGTCTTACAACTCATTGGAAAAGTTGTAATGTGTAAAGGCCTGGCTATTTGTGTGTTTGGTTCTCAGGGTTTCTTCGGAAGTTGAAGTGTCTGCTGATGAGGAAGATGACCACAATGATGACACTTTTGAGGACAGTTTTATAGATGATAAGGTAGATCCTACCATGGCAACCCAACTTCAAAACAGCGAGATTGACATGATGGCCATATACAGGTTTATCTCCATCTGTCTTTTTCTCTCTCCCTTCCTCTTAGTCTTTTTTTACTCCAGTTCATATCTTTGTGTGACACCTTGTTGATTTGAGGGTTCACTCTCTTAGGCGATCATTGCTTAGTCAATCTCCAATCAGAAGGCAGAGTTGTGTCACACCTGACTCTTTGGCCTCGGTAACAAGCCTGGATAGTTGCAGTGAGACGGACAATTTATTCCCAACGCCTCAAGATAGCACAAAGCACAATAATTCTTCCAGCAGGAGGAAATCAGTGTGCTCCAACTCCAAGCTGGAGAAAATAGCCGAAGAAGTCATGATGCCAAGCACTAGTCCAAATAGCAGGAAGAGGAAGTACAGTAGTTGCAGCTTTCCTGCAATAAACCTGGAGAAAGAATTCTCAGCCATGCATTCCCCCGAAGCCAAAGGAAGATCATCCTTGGCCAATGAAAATGATTCAAACTCGAACTTTGACATGGATGATGAGTTTTACGAGAGCCTTGATTTTGACGCTTTGGAGGCACAGGCTGCTAAGCTTCTCCAAGATAAAGCAGCAGCTTCTTCTGTGCGCAAGGAGGAGACTGTTTCCGAACCCGTTCAACCAAGGCTTGACATGTTGGGAATCCCTTCTTTTGATCTTGGCATCTTATGACCCTTTTGCAGCCAGCTAGCCAGCCAGCCAGCCAACCAACCAACCAACCAATTTGCTGAGTGCAAATCTTCGAGGAGCCTGTGTACATTGACTGAGTGCCTTTGTTGCAATTGGCTGCGGATATAGCTAGAAAGTGTAAGCTATATTAATGCGGTAGGAATTAGGTTTGTATAATTTAAGGTGACATGTTTTTGAAGATTGCTGCATTTTTGCATAATGTACATAGAAGAAAAGAGATGTTGGGCAATTCAAATTTGTAGGATTAATCCACGAACAAACACCCCTTGGTCATCTCGGATTAACCCCCCAGCTCCTATAATATTAGCTTGAGTTGTATTAGATCCATCAGTATTTAGCCTTTTTCAGTCCTTTGGCGGCCTGATCGCACCAAATCGGCGAGCCTTCCAATAGTCAGCAATAAAGGCAGAGCGAGGGTCGGGAAACCGTTTCCATATGCAGTAAATTAGTGTAATTACTCCACCGGCCTTAAATGAATGAAATAAAGAGACGCTCGATTTGGTGAATACTCCATGGTGGTAGCCATAACTTTTGTTTGTAACACGTCTAATGTGAAAGTCAATGGTTTCGAGTGGGACCCAGTAGCTATTAGCCGAGTCAAACAAGGCGCACGTATATCCACCGTCAAACAAGATGACTTTTAAGGAATGAAGGATGACGATGACGACGACGATGAGTCATTAAGAGTGGTCTCCGACTAATCAACACGAAATAAAAACAGAGCAACATCGCAATCCACAGAATTTTGTACAGACATCCCCTTTTCCTCTCACATGCAATTCAATGGAATTGCAATCAAATTCCTCAAAATAATATAATTCCCACTGATCGCTGAAAGCCTGAAACCCCTCCCTCCCTCTATATTAATAATTAGCAATCAAATTCCCAAGATCAAGCAAGCAAGCAAGCAATCTGGTTGACGATCACATTGAGTAAACCCTAAAACGCAAGCCAATCGAATTCATGTCCAATCCGACGGCAAGGAGGCTGACGCCCTCGGCGGTGAAGCCGACTAGCTTCGTTCTCCCCTACGAGACCCGTAAGCTTCGGGAGCATTACCTGATCGGAAAGAAACTCGGGCAAGGACAGTTCGGCACGACCTATCTCTGCACGGAGAAGGAGACGGGGATGCTCTACGCCTGCAAGTCGATCCCGAAGAGGAAGCTGATTTGCAAGGAGGATTACGAGGACGTGTGGAGAGAGATTCAAATAATGCACCATTTATCCGAGCATCCCAATGTGGTAAGGATCAAGGGGACTTATGAGGATTCTGTGTTTGTGCACTTGGTAATGGAGCTATGTGCTGGTGGAGAGCTCTTTGATAGGATCATAGCCAAGGGACATTACAGCGAGAGGCAGGCTGCTCACTTGATCAGGACCATTGTTGGGGTCGTCGAGGCCTGCCATTCCCTTGGGGTTATGCACAGGGATCTTAAGCCTGAGAATTTCCTCTTTGACAGCTTTCACGAGGATGCTAAGCTTAAGGCTACCGATTTCGGATTGTCCGTTTTCTACAACCCTGGTTCGTTTCTCTTTCTTCTTTTCTTTTCTTTCTACCTTCTCATATCATCATCTTCATTTCTGGCTTCAACAACAATTGCTTGCTTCCTTGCTGCTTTCTACTTGCCTAGCCTTTTCTGCTTACTTTTCTCACTTTAAGCCATCATCTTCAACTTTTGGTATAGAATAAGGTGCTTATTACTCCGTAATTTTTAAGGAGTCATTCGTTGCTTTCTTTGAGAAAATAGGATCAATCGGAGGAACAAGGGGTTCAATCGGAATCACATTCTCGATTATATGTCAGAATCAGATTGGTGTGTGGGTCTAAAAAGCCCAAAAGAAAGTGTGAAAATACTGCTAGGTGGTCCATTTTCATTTTCCAAGCACTTCATAGATTTGACCATTTGCATAGGTATGCTCAGTTTAACATGTCACATATATAAAAAACAGAAACTGTAAACTCTTCTAACTAATGTTATAAAAATCAGAAACTCTCAAGTAGTGGAAACTAGTAGTAATATTGGACATTGCAACTTTATGCTTACGGTGATTACCTATTTAATTGTAGGACAATATTTTGATGATGTGGTTGGCAGCCCTTATTATGTTGCACCTGAGGTATTGTGCAAGCGGTATGGACATGAAGCTGATGTGTGGAGTGCTGGTGTTATACTTTACATCTTGTTGAGTGGGGTTCCACCATTTTGGGCAGGTAAAACATGAGAGATTTGCTCCTTCACTTTACTCCTTGATATATGCTATCTATTTATTTTGCCTCATTAGCTTGTTCAATCATTTCATTCTTTTCATTATTCTCAGAGACCGAGGCAGGGATCTTCAGACAGATTTTGCATGGAAAGCTAGATTTTGATTCTGAACCTTGGCCAAGTATTTCTGACAGCGCAAAGGATTTAATACGTAAAATGCTTGACAGGGATCCAAGCAGGCGGCTGACAGCTCATCAAGTTCTCTGTGAGTTTGATTACTGTCATGTTTTGCAACTCTTGGTAAAAATGCTCTGAAGACAGTTCTCATTAATGATAAATTTATCTGAACTCGGCCTTTTGTGTTTATTTCTGTCTTACAGGTCATCCATGGATTGTGGATGACAATGTTGCTCCTGACAAACCTCTGGATTCAGCTGTTTTGTCACGCTTAAAACAATTCTCTGCTATGAACAAACTAAAGAAGATGGCCTTGCGTGTATGTAACAGTTGCTAGATTAAGAATATGCAATTTGTGCATCATTTAGCTTCCATGTTTGTGTCTTTTCATTTTCAGCTAGTTGCCTACTGTTTTCATTTTCATATTGTAGGTCATTGCAGAAAGGCTCTCGGAGGAAGAAATTGGTGGTCTGAAGGAGTTGTTCAAGATGATAGACACAGACAATAGCGGGACAATAACGTTGGAAGAACTCAAAGTGGGATTGAAAAGGGTTGGATCTGATCTAGGGGAGTCTGAGATCAAGGCTCTTATGGATGCGGTAGTGACATAAATATTATGACTGCATCTCTAGTTCCATTCTAACAGTTGCTAGATAGAACTGACATATAGCTCGATGTTGTTGCTCACTAGTTTACTTCCTGTATTCTTTAATAGGCTGATATTGACAATAGTGGGACCATTGATTATGGTGAGTTTATCGCTGCCACTCTGCACGTGAACAAGATTGAGAGGGAAGAAAACTTGTCGGCAGCCTTCTCTTACTTTGACAAAGACGGCAGTGGCTATATAACCATAGATGAGCTGCAACAAGCCTGCAAAGATTTTGGTCTGGGAGACGTTCATCTTGATGAGATAGTTCAAGAAATTGATCAGGACAATGTGAGTTCACGTTTTCTTTTCTTTTTCCATGCCATGCATTTGATGTGTTGATTCAAGACACGGCAAAAAGGGCAAAAAGTCTTGGCTTGGCGGAATTGATTGAGTGAAAATCATTAAAAACGAGCTGCAACTTCTGAATTGCAAAATGAAACAGGAAGTGTTTGTAAACCTCTAAAGTTTGTATGACCAGCTCTTGAACATTTTGAAGAAAATCTTCTTCAAAAGCTCTTTGGGATATTGAATTCTGCTTATGGTCATATCCGGAGACAAGAAGATTGGAAAGGAGGAAGATAAAAATATATAATGTTTCAATTTCAATTTTGACAGGATGGGCGAATAGACTATGGAGAGTTTGCTGCAATGATGAGGAAGGGTGACTCTGGGATTGGAGGAAGGACCATGAGAGGCAACCTTAAATTCAGCCTGGCCGACGCCTTTGGAGTAGGTGATGCAGGCTCTTCCGAACCAACTACCAACTGAAGATTCCTGTATATTTAGTTTTACAGGTCATTGTGAAATCTCACAAGGAACTTGTATGAACTCTCTTTGAGCAGCTGATGTGATCCTGTATTTTCGTTTGTTAGTAACATTGGCAACTGGCATAGATATATTTCAAATTTTGATTTTAACTTGATGAAGACTGGCTTATTCGGTAATAATATTCTTAATTTATGTTTTTTATTTTAGGAGGTTTTGAAATTTGTTTTATAGAAACTGGTGTAGTTCCCGCGGATTTATTTTATTTATGATTTAGGAAATAGATTATCTCTTATATAATTTTATCTCCTAAGTTAGTTTACAATTTTGAAGGACATAGTTATGTTTAAAATTTTGAAATAAACAACATACGGAAAAAGCAAATAATAAATTAGAATTAGTAAAAAAAAAGATAAAATTAACATTCTAATAAAAAACGGATATTTAAGGAAAGTTTTATTTTAAATCATAACAACTTATATGTATCATATATAAGACCCCCTAATATTAGGTTTAACACTCACCACTAATCTAAAATTCAATGTATATATTTAATAAACTTTTTGAAAAAGAAATCATATTTGTAATCCTAAGATAAAATCAATTAAATTAATTCGAAGAGAGTTTATAATTATTTATTATCGAAAATTTATCTCAAAAATTAGAAAGAGGCTTAAGAAGAACTAGTGTAACTCACCCGTGCCATACACGGGTTAATTCAATTTATCACTTTATAAATTAATTTCGATAGCCATGAGAAGATGGCTTTCAAGTTCCTCATAACAAATAAGGGTAATTTAAATCCGTAAGATTTTGCAAATTAATTTTGTTATGCAATGCTTGAGTTTATTAAGTTAGCTGATTAGGAAGGGTAATTTAAATCATTATTTTCCCATTAGAAGGCGCGTATTGATCAGTATCATAAACGGTCATGGAAATTCCTGATTCGCATTTGAAGAACCTAAGCACGATTCATTCAAATCCTGCATGAGTTATCTGTGTAGAGTGTGATCCTCATAGCTAACGTCTGCAACAAGATCTATCTTAAAGTTGAGCCATTTTGAGTTCTTGGAGTGAATTTAGGAAAATTAGTAGACTATTTATTTATTTATTTTTTAAAAACATTATTAACATATTAAAAAATAAAAACATTAATTTGGAGCAAATTATTTTCTAGGTTTAAGTAAACTTAATCTATCTAATTATTATTCATCTATTTTACTTTATATATATAAGATAGATTTGAAGCAAATATAAAACTATCAATATCTAACCATGTTAAAGAATAACAAGAACTTAATAAAACTCAATATTAATTATATTTTTAATTATCCACTAAAAATTTGATAGTTAACCAATAAAAAAACACATAAATATATTTTATTTATTATAGATATTTTTTGAGGTTGTAGCAATATAAAATACTATAAATTATATAAAACGTATGTCAAAATCAATTATAAAATTATTATTAAGTAATTATATAAACATATCCTTGTACATATTACGGGTCTTACACTAGTTTCAATAAGATTTCAATAATATAAGTGGTCATCACAAATATTTAAATATCTAAAAGTATTTTTTACAGTATCATCTAACAAAGTCACTTGAACTTGTAGCTAAAGTTGTTTTAAATAGTCATCCGCCTTGATTGCCTTTAGGGTTAGATGGGCCAAAATGGGCTTACAGATAAACCGTTATTTGGACCCTAAAATATGGGCCCAACAATTTTCTATGTTAGTATATGGAACTCTATCAGTCACCATTAAGACCACCCACAATGAATTGTTTTTTGCTATGCAACTCATGTTTGGGTTGCATATCTTGCAATTCAAACTTGGGTTGCATAGCAAAGTTGGCCACTTTTCAGCCATTGATCAATAATGATCCAATGGCTCTCAAAAATTTGTATTTAAGTAATATTATATATGCAATATGGGTGTCTATAGATAGAGAAAAACGTAATTAGAAGTATGATATTTTTAAAAAAAAAATCATTAAGTATATTTTTAGATATCACATTTTCTAAAAACAAAATTAAAAAAGAGCGCCCCAATCAGAGAGTGTCACGTGGCACATGCTTAAAGCAAGCCGTTGTTTGCTTTTAGCGATGCGTTTTGGGTTTTTTAAGCCCAAAACGACGTCGTTTTGAATGTCAAACAACGCCAAAAAAGAGAGGCCAAAGGGGCCTATAACTACAGTAAATCTGTAACAAAAGGACTGGGTCTGTAAAATTGGACCCTGTTTGAAGCAGTCCGGATCTTCTACAACCTAATCTACATCCAAGTATGTGTCCAAAGGTAAAGCAATTTTTTATTATTATTTCACTCTTTTAAATTATAAACCCTACCCCCTAAATACATCATTATAAACCCTAAACCCAAATTTATATACTCTAAATTGTAGATTTTATATCTTTATCTTCAAAATAAAATAAATATAAAATAATTTGGCCTTTGGGCACATACTTGGCTACATCAATGATTGTAGAGGATCTCCATTCTTTTTAAAGACCCGTGAGAAGGGCTTTAAGGGTCTTTAGCATATTAAATTGAAACATGTTCTTACAAACTCTCATAAACGCCTCCATTAGGAGTGCTCTAAGAAAACACACCAAGACATTATTTAGCAATAACCATACAATTTGTTGTTTTTTTAGCAGCACAATACTTCTTCGATCGGAAGGAATAAAGTCGCCTCTCTTCCTTGGATTCTCAAGAGTAAGCTAAAAGCAAATACAAATTGGCAAGAGGAGCTCTGTTTTAAGTTAGTTTCCATCCATTCATTGAGATTTTTCTCAGTAAGGGTCCGTTCGGTACTCGTTTATAAGCGCTGAAAAGGGCTAAAATGAGCTTTTTTCACCATGGCTGAATTTCATGGTTGAACAGAGCTTTAAAGCGCGTTCGGTATCGATGGCTTAAGAAGGGGCTGAAGATGGCTACTTAAGGCTTAAATTTATGGGGGAAATTCAGCTAGAAGATGAAGCTGAAAGGGGCTGAAAAATCGAATTTCCAATTTTTGCCCTCCACATAACTCACGCAACTCGACTTTTCCAGGTAACTGAAAAATCGAATTTTCATGTTGTTCTCCTCTCCTTTCTCTCGTCTTCCGGCCTCCTCTCATCTCGTCTTCCTCCTCCTCGAGCTCGTTGATTCTTCCTCGTCTCCTTTTATATCATTAGTTTGAGGCTCCGAACTCGATTTATTAGGGTTTTATTTTTGAGTTTATAGGTCGGGATTTGGGTTTCATTTGAGTGTTTGCAGGCTTAAATTAGGGTTCGAAGGTTAGGGTTTGTAGAAAATTGAAGATTAGTGGTTATACAGATTTAGGGATTTATAGCTTGCACATTTTAGCACTATTCTCTCCCCATCAGTACATATGCTTCAAGCACCAAGTTAGTTTTTTCTCTTCATGTTTGTTTCCTTTTTACTGATCTTGATAATTTTCCATGTTGTTCTTTTGCTCTCAATTACTCTGTTTCTTAAAAAATCGCAGCATCAATGGCGCTGTTTGATGTGGTTGACAAGGACAAGAACGGTTCCGTTCGGCACCGCTTGCTTTTCCGGTGTAGAATGGCGTTGTTTGATGCGGATTGTGAGGGCTCACAAGATCTGAGAATGATTAACCCTAATTTTGAGCATCACATGGTAGCGGTACCGTAAATTCTATAAAAAAAATAAGGGTAAATGAGTAATTTTCATATTAATTAAGTTTTGTTAAGTCATCCATACCGAACACACAAAACAGCTTAATTTAGACTTTTCAGCTTCAGCTATCAACCCAGCTTAATTTTTAATAATTCATCTTCAGCTCAATTCAGCTCATAAATTAAGCTTCAGCCTCTTTCAGCTTCTTTCAGCCAACTCATACCGAACATACCCTAAGTCTACTGGATTAAAAAACTCAGCCCAAACCTCCATAGAAACATGAGAACCCTGAAGGCAAAGGATGTGGATGATAGTCTTAGGCCCTGTTCGGTAAACATTATGCAATACCCCAACTTCAACTTCAACCAACTTAAACTCCCACTTAATACAGCTTTTACATAAGCTACCCCCCAGATGAAGCAAAATGAGCAACTTCATACAGCTTAATACAACTTTTCCACTTCAACTCCCATTTTCCTCATACTTGCCGAACGGGGCCTTAGTCTCTTGCGCATCACCACACTAAAGACAAACCGGAGAAGGGTAGAGGTGTCTCCTTACCCTATCTGACAAAAATGCAGTCATGAAGAGCCAACCATAAGAAATTATAAAACTCTTCAGATGCGTCAACCCTCCAAATAGATTTCTAAACTGGATTCTTAACATCTCCGGTGTCAGTACAAATAGTTTCCAAGGCTGACTTGAGAGATTAATTTCCAGAAGCATTTGGGGACCAATAATGTAAAATTAATTACTATTATGAACTTTTACCACTATACAAGGGTCATAATGCAGGATTAAGTCTGAACATAAAGAAAATAGTCAAACCTCTATTATAGCCAATTTTCGAAATTCAAAGTCCTTCTTGGTAACTCAACCTTGATTCACCATATTTAAGCAACTCTTGCTGCATTCTTCGTCTGGTTCATATCCACTATATCTGATTTAACAACCATAGAAAAAAAAAATCAAATGATGAAATAAACAACAATTTCCAGAATCTGAAATCAATTCAAACCCTAGATTTTTTTCTTTCAATACCTCGAATTGGCTGGTGCGAAAAACGGGCACCATATTCAAGCAACTCTTGCTACTTTCTTCGTCTTGTTCATCTCTAAATCCACTATATATGATTTAACAACCATAGAAAAAAAATCAAACGATGAAATAAACAACAATTTCCATAATCTGAAATCAATTGAAACCCTAGATCACTACTACAATCCGAAATCATTTGCTCGAGTTGCATTAGATCTAATGTAGCGTTTTTAATAGCCTATTGCAGCGGTTTATTATTTTAAAATAATCCGCTGCATTAGAAAATAAACCGCTACAATAGAAGCTATTGCAGCGGTTTTCTTCAAAAAAAATTGCAACGGTTGTTTACTCTATTGCAGCGGTTCATTCAATCAATTGAAACGGTTTCTGGGCTTTTGCAGCGGTTTGTTCATATTTTTGAATTTGTTAGGGTATTTGTGGATGGTATCTGCATTATTTTCTTGTTTCAAAAAAAATAACATTGCATGGTAAAAATTCATTCATTACATAAGAAATTTGATGACAAGTACAAAACTTGTGCACTGTTTTTTACTCTACATACAAGTCTACAATTGCCTTGCGCTAATTAATATGCCAAGTTTTAGCTAGAGACGTTTTAAGCATTTACTCTCATACTCTGCATTTGAGTTTATTTGTGGTGCCGCCATTAGAAATCAACAGACTTCCCTAAAAGTGGACGTTTTCAGCGCCATAGTTGGACAAGGGGCCTAAAGAAAAAGAAAAAGAAAAAGAAAAAATAAGACCATGAATTTAATTTATCCATCATAACATTACACATATGCAACTGCCCAGATTACCTTCAAAACTAGGAAATCTTTGAGCACGAATTTTGTGGGAACTTGAGATAACCAGACAATGGATGGCACAACAGCAAACCACATGAAGATGAAACTGAAGGGCTCAAGAAGCTGCAATTTTAAGTCGGTTTATCAAGTAGAAGAAATATGACATGACTCCAATTCCAAATGCAAGGGAAACTTACCTCCAACAGATACGTAATCTCGAATCCAGTCAAATCATACAAAAAGAAGAATATATATAAACAAAAAATTATGAAGCAAGTAGAATGGAGTGTGCATGTTTAAATTTTGGGCAGTTTTCAAAAATATAAAAGTTAACAAGTTTTCGTTCCACGATGAAATGATGTCTATAAGTATTGAAATGTAAATCTACTTACAGTCGAAGAGCAGTAATGGCAATTGGGACGTATAAGAACATCTTGATGTAGTCAACTGTTAGGTCACTTTACACATGGAGCAAAAATGCACAAGGAGTTAGAAATTTAAAGAAGTTAATTCATATGGAATTTCAGAGCATCAACCTTCAAGTCGAAGTAAGAGGAATATTCAGATAGAATTCAAATCTGTAACACTCACTAAATGGATTTAAGCTGTGCACGATGACCAACATGGATCATCAGCTGCAATAGTGATCAAAACAGCCAGATTGGTCATCAATATATATCAATCCAATCAGTACCGGTAATTCTTGGCTGCATTTCGGTTGAAGCGATTCAGGTTTGAGTTTGAGTATTCGCGGGTGTCGACTCCAGCTACATCTACCTGTTTTCCCAATAGCATTGCACCCTGCAGTAATTGAAACCCAATTTGATTAACGAGTGAAAAGTGCAAAATATAATCATCACCCAAAAAAGAAGGAAATAAACAGCTCATGAAGCTTCATAACACAATCGCAGATGTATCACCTGTAGGAATGCAACTGAAAATAAATATAAATATATACACCACTAAAAATTCATAAATAAATTGACATTTTGACAATAGGAATAATCATAAAGCCACATGAATGCACCTGCAGGATCCCTGGTAGCTTGCATCGCATACATACTTCCAGAAGCTACATATCTAGACTGTTGCACCAACAAAAGTAATTACAAAAAAGAAAATCTAATTACAAAGACATCCAGGAGAACTACAGCTTATAATCAATCTTATATTGATCTGTATAAAGCATAATACCTGAGACGATGTCCTAAATTATTGGGCTCTCTTTGTAACTTTACATTTTCATTTTTTTTCTTCTAATTGATCAATCAATGCATTCACAAATTGTGTACCCTTTTATCCAATTGGGTTGATGGGTAAAACTGAAACCAGTAAATATAAAATCAGAGCAGAAGTTCAGATTTATTGTTTTTTTGGTAAGCATTTCAGATTTATTATTTTAAAATTACCCTATGTCGTATGCTTTGTATATTGCAAGTTAAAATTGGGTAATTATCAGACCACTATCTTTCTAATTACCCTAATAAACAATAAATTAATCACACAAAAAGTTTAACTTTTGAGTGTGAAAGTCAAAATCTGGTAATTAACTACTCCAATTTCTTTTGGATTATGATATATGTGTGCAGGTAATTAGTGGATAAGTAGGTAACTTGTCTCCGTTGTTTAACGCTACAGCATACTAGTTTTCAGGGGGGATCCGGTAAACATAGATGTGAATTCCTAATGTACAAATCCAATATGTCAAAATGTATGTATGCACCACAATATAAAAAGTGACGTGCCACAATATTAGTATACTGATATTGTTTAGAAACATCAGAAAACACTACAAGAAACTTGAAATTTGAAAAATAGTTTATCGATCAAGCTATTTTACTATGCACAAAGATTAACTTAACTGCATTGGTCAAGGCAATTAGCAAATGCAACCTTTAGTAGTAAGAGACAAGTTGAGTATAACAAAGACAAAGTTTTACTTAAGGCCTTTTGGTTATTGGGGCAGAGATGAGTTAGTATAATCCCTGAGAAGACAATTTTGACTCATCAGCATGATAATGTACTGCCCACGACTTAAAAACATAAAGCTATTAAACCAAAAGTAGAATGCCATGATCGACTGACCTCGTCCGCTCATTATTTTAATTTACTTGCAATTCATCAAGACTTTGCTTGAGCAAACCCATCGTGACCGTGAATGGGTGGTTTCCTGGACCTCACCTGCGAAATCAATTCAATTTCCAAAATAGGTTAAGTATGCAATGAGGACATCACCTGCGAACTCGGGAGACAAGTGTTGACGGTTAAGAATGTTGATTATGATAGGCAGCAACAACAATTGAACCCTAACCTCGATAAGCAGCAGCAGCAAGACAAAGCTCGAACCCTAACCCTCGAAATCGCCGGCAACAACCCCAAATTAAAGACGTACAACCCACCAAAATGAAAAGCCATGACTCAACCCTAAAGCCCGAGAATCGTAGAACCAACCCTAACCCCTTATCACATCTCATTCAATTTTCTCCAATTTGGACGCCATAGGAACCAGCAGTTCGTAGCTCGATTTGCTCCATCCCTAATTTGTTTTCCTTGCCAAAAAGTGAAAGCGGAGAATTTTTGCTAAGGCCCGCCCCTTTATTTTTGCAAGTAAACCGCTACATTATATTACATAAATCGCTGCAAATAACTTCTATAAACCAACCGCTGCAAAACCGCTGCAAACCGTGCCAAAAACCGCTGCAAATCCGCTGCAAAATCAACGTATGACCATAAACCGCTTCAAGAACCGCTGTAATATCTAAACCGCTTCAAGAACCCGCTGCCTTAGACTAAACCGCTGCAAACGACCGCTGCATTTGCTCATTATTGTAGTAGTAGATTTTTTTCTTTCAATACCTCGAATTGGCTGGTGCGAAAAAACAGGAAACCAAAAGTTGTTTTTGCGCGGATCTATCGGTCGCTGCAGTTGAGCAACGACAGCAGAGAAGGAGCGTTGAACATTCATTCGTCGACGGTGGTTGAAGAAATCGAGTGAGAGATGGGATGGAAGGATTTTATTAAGGAGGTGAAGAGTAGTTACAAAAAGTTGCGAAGGAGGGGAGGTTATTTCGGCAGAAAAAAGAAGGAAACATGGGATGGAGAGAGGTTACAAGACTAAGCAGTAAGAACTACGGAGTATCAGAGAAGTAGAGTGTCAGTCATTCGTAAAGCCAAATGTCTGATAATTAAGAAGTCAAGTGGCTAACTCTTTTCAACAAACTTAGCTTCTGCTTTAATATTAAAAGAAAAGAAAAGGGATAATGCTCACAAATTAACGCCATATATGATGGCTTCAAGTCTAAATATAAGCTGGTTTAATTATTTATATTATAAAAAATAAATTAAGATTTTGTTAAAATTTTATGGTTTAAAATAACATTAAAAAAATCAAAAAAAGAAGAAGAGAGCTTTAAGGAAAAAATGACATATCATTTTTGTGGGGCCAGAGTGAAGGAGAAGGCTCCAAATATCTCAGTTTTAATATACTCCCTCCGTTAAAAATTACTTGTCCCTGAAGTTCAAATCATTTGTTAAAAATTACTTGTCTTTTAACATAATTTTACACCTTTTTTTTCCAAATTTGCCCTACTGTTATTGATTCTTTCATTTATCCTCTCACTATTCTTTCATTTATTCTCTATGCCATTACTTAAACTATAAAGGGTATACTTGTCTAAAATTTTGATCAATAAATTCTCCCTAAAATTGCTTCAGGGGCAAGTATTTTTTAACGGAGGGAGTATAATACTAGCGTAGTTCCCGCGCCATGCGCGATAATCGTTTAACGTTTATATATTATACACGGTGTATTATAGAATTTATAAATTTCATTCTATCAATTAATATGATAATCATCGCTTGACAAAAAAATGAGAATTATATCATATATTAATTGAAAAGTTTGAATATGTGTTAAGTACATGATTAAATTTGTTACGATCTTAATACGCTAAATGTAAAGAGCTTAATCACAATTTCGTAGAGATTAGTGCAATTAGATGTTAAAAGTATATCTATAATTAAGTTGCCACAAAAAAGTACAAGAGCAGAAAATAAGAAAATAAAAATTATATGGAAATTGTTATATTTAGAGAATGTACGTCAAAATATAAGAAGGAAAAGTGTCATGTAATAATACTTGTTAAAATGATAAATGAGAATGATTGATGAAGCTAAAGTCGTAGTGCCAAATCAAAGAAATAAACTCTAAACACTAACTAGAGTATAGCAAGTAAGTAGAGGTCGAACCCAAGGGAATCAAAACACCAAATCAATGCAGTCAAGTGAAATATCAACTAGTGAACAAGTAACAAGTAACCAGGGGGGGGTTTGATTGTATGGAACACAAAAGTAACAAGTATCAAGCAAAACAGGTTTGGTTGTGAATATGATAAGAAGGGGTTTCACCTAGCAAGTATCCACACAACAGTCAATCAAGTTGATCATAGATTTATCTCAAGTTCTATTCAATCCTAGGGAATGTTCCTATTCCAATCTTTAATATATCAGCAGGCCAACCGGTCCTGATAATACTTACTATTCAACAATCAGGGAAACCTCTCAAGATTAGATGAAATAGCAGCAAAGGGCACAGGAATCATAAGGATGCATGCAATAACTTACAACCGTCAAGTATTAACATGCAATCAATTCTCTTTCATAAAAGCAATCAACTACCAGATCATGCAGATATGAGCGCTACAATGACAAGGAATTCCACCGTATATTCCTAGTCTAGCAATAGAAAACTATCAATCAAACTAGGTGATCAAGCTAGCAAAACCAATAGAAATCAATAGATGAAGAACAAGAGAATTAATACAAACCCCTAGGAAAAGAACAAGAGTTTAGAAATCTCACAACTTAATAACTGAAGGTTTCAACCGCTAAGTAAAACAATGGAGATTAGTTCCTGCTCATGGTTGCAGAACTAAATTGTCTGATGGAAAAGATGATAGAACTAGGGTCCTTAAATAGAGAACTAACCCCAAAATATATGGTAAACGAAAGATCCTAAACGAAATAAAATAAGGTAAAAGAAATAAAACAAAATAAGAAAAATAAGGAAAGTCCGGAATATCTTCGGCCTTGTTGTGGCGATCGCCATAGATGTCTGGCGATCGCCATATTCATTTAAATCTCTGCCGTGTCTCTGTTGCCCCATGGCGATCGCCATAGATTCATGGCGATCGCCATGCTCTCTCGAACTCCTGAATGCTCCTGTTGTAGAATGGTGATCGCCATAGTGATGGTGGCGATCGCCGCTGCTCCGCAGAATGCCTTCGTCTTCATGTCTTGAATATTTTATCGTCTTCTTCTTCGGTTATGGTCTTCGTTTCTTCACTTCTTCATAAACAACTCAGAATATAACAATAGCTCCAAATACTTGTGATAACACTCCTAAACTAATGTAATAACCCCTAGTTACGCCATACAAAGTGTAGCGTATCAAATACCCCCATACTTAGACTTTTACTCGTCCCGAGTAACTTACAGAAAAGCTACCCTTACAATGAAATGCTCAAAGCCTCAGGAAGTACAAGAATATCTCCTAGTGATTACATACTCAATAAACCCAAAGCATACAAAACGCAACAACAACAATCAAGAACAAATGTGATACAATAAGCACAAACTCAGAACTACACCTTATTCCTCCAAGTGGCCTACCCGAATCCTCCTATACGCCTCCTTCTTATGTCACCATAACGCCAAGATGATAATGATCCTAAAACACTCAATTTTTTTTTTTATAACACTCATCTTGCTTGGGCGCCCTTTCGGGTTTTCATCCCAACCACTCAATAATTGTTTCAGGCTCACAAAACTCACATCACTCAAGACTTATTTTTGCCCCAGCCTAACGCCGGTCAAGCCACCTTCTTATTGCATAGATCTTGCTATCCAAGGATTTTGTATGCCTTTTTTCAATTTTTGTGGCTTTTTCATACAATATATAATCAATAAGCTCATGCAGATACAACCAACACCTAAATAAATACATGTGAATACATTCTCCTCCCCCATACTTAAACATTGCATTGTCCTCAATGAAATGGAAGACATAAAAACAAACCCAGGGAAGGAGACAGAAGACTCACATACAAGGTCGGATGACCTTCCTCCAATAAAACTCAAAGTGTGGTAGAATGAGAAACTAGATGAGCACTAAATGTAATCCAATAATGCATAGCTCATCTAAAGCAAAAGAAAGAATACCTCCAATGTAGAAGGTGACTCAAACAAATCAACTCCTTGCAAAGAACATGGTCACCAACAAGCTAAGCTCCAGCGAATGTAGATCTAAAATGATAGTACTAATGAAACCGAACTTGATGTAATACAACTCCTTACTTTCTTTTCTCTCATATTTTTTTCTGCACTCTATTTTTTTTTTAATCCGATATATTTTTTTTTTCTCGGAATGATTTTTTTTTTTTTATAGACGGGAGAGAAGACTTACAGCGGGATTGGCTACTGACTGTAGCTGACCCTAAGCTTCGGTGATTTCCTCCTGTCCATAGAAAAACTAAAAAGAAAATTAAACCGAAAAAAAACAAATAAAAACAAACTCAAACCTCGGGTTGCCTCCCGAGTAGCGCCTTATTTTATGTCGTGGCTCGACATGAAACTCAAGAGATTTAACTAACGCCATTTGGCTTTGTGAAAACCGTCTCTTGTCTGAATTCTCTCTTGAACCACTCATGGAACGCCTTAAATCTCGTCCCACTTACCTTAACCACCTTGTCTTTAGCAATGAAGGTGGTTTCATTCACTTTCTCCTCCTTGACCGTATCAGGCGGCTGTTTAAGCTCAACGTCAAGTGCCTGCACACTAGACATCAATGGTATCTCGCCTGGCGAGGTCAGTAATGGAGGGCGATTGCCCAAAGGATGTGGAGAGAGCTTACCTTTAGACTCTGGCTTAGCCTGACACTCTGGCATATTAGTAAACAAAGCAAAATCTATTTTTGGGGTCTCTAAGAGATTCTCTAAAACAGATTGCAATTCATCCTTACAAGTAGGCGAAATCACATCAATAGCACATAGAGAATTCTTATCAATGGGATCCATGTCATAAATATTATACTCTACCTTATCCCCATCAAACTCCATAGAGAGAGTCCCACTATTAACATCAATTTTCGTTTGTGCAGTTTTCATGAAAGGTCTACCTAACAGTATAGGTGTGACATTATTAGCATGCTCCATATCCAACACAAAGAAGTCAGCAGGAAAAATCAGATCACCAACCATAACAAGAACATCTTCAACAACCCCTTTCGGGTACACAGTAGACCTATCAGCAAGTTGAATAACAGTTCCTGTTTTATGCAAGGGTACTAAGCCTAGTGATTCATACAAAGAGTAAGGCAAAACATTGATTGATGCACCTAAATCTAGCATGGCTTTGTCAATTTTAGTTTCACCAATCACACATGGAATGCTAAATATGCCTGGATCACCACATTTCTTAGGCATGCGTTTTTGAAACACTGCAGAAACTTGTTCACTTACTTCAACTTTTTTCTTTCCTTTCAGTTTTTGATTTCTTTTAATAGTGCAAACTTCTTTCAAAAACTTAGCAAATCTAGGAATACTCTTAACAAGTTTGAGCAAAGGAATGTTTACCTCACACCTACTAAAGGTTTCGAAGATTTCGTTGTCGTTCTCCAGCCTTCGAGTATCCTTCAATGCCTCAGGAAAGGGGGCTACAGGCTTCTGAGAGAACAGAGGGGGAAAATTCGGGCGAACATAATCGTCAATGTACTCTGGGGACTCTTGGCGATCGCCATCAACTCTCGGCGATCGCGGTCGCGAATAATCTTTCACCTCAGCTTCTGGAATGGAATGGCGATCGCCATTGCCATATGGCGATCGCGGTCGCGATGCAGATCCTGTTTTGCTCTCTGTAATCTCATGGCGATCGCCACTCAGATCTGGCGATCGCGGTTTTGGCACAGAACAGTCATTTAAAGTTTTTCCGCTCCTCAGGAACACTGCACTGACGTTTTCTCTCGGGTTTCTTACCGGTTCCCTGGCCTCTAATTTACTCACAGCTTGAGCAATCTGTCCTAACTGATTTTCAAGATTTTGGATGCTTGATTCTGTTCTAGCATTTTTTTGCATCACAGTCTGAGCTAAGGACTTGATCATATCTTCAGCAGTCATAGAATTTTGAGGTCTAGGTTGCTGATAATTAATATTATGAGAGTCATACCTTGGCCTTGGTTGCCATCCACCAACAGCGTTTACCTCAGCATTGGGATCATGAAGGGAAGCATTTTTCAGCATCAAAGCCTTGACCATCTCTTTCAACTCATTCATGTCAGTCTGTAATTGATCTGAATTAATTGCTTTGACTGAGTGTGATCCCTGTCTACTGCTAAACTGCCTTGAACTCTCAGCTAGCTCTTCAAACATTTCAGTGGCCTGAGGTATAGTTAGTTTCAGAAAATTACCTCCACAAGATGCGTTTACCATTCGACGATCCTCATCAATCAGCCCACTGAAAAAGTACATAAGAAGATCATGGTCAGTATAACTATGGAATGGGCAGCTTGAGCAAAGCTTCTTGAATCTCTCATAATATTCATAGAGACTCTCAGTTGAATGTTGTTGAAGATTCGTGATCTCCTTCTTCAAGCTGCTCAGTTTTGTGGCTGGAAAATATTTCTCCAAGAAGACTTTCTTCATCTTAGCCCAGGTATCAATACTCCCCGGAGCTTGATAATAAAGTCAATCATTCGCAGCGTCTTTCAGAGTAAATCCGAAAGCTCTCAGCATGACCTGCTCCTCCGTAACACCTCTTGGCTTCATACTAGAACATATGGCATGGAATTGAGCCAAGTGTTTGTTGGGATCTTCTCCTGCTAAGCCATGGAAGTGTGGTAGCTCATGAATTAAACCAGCTTTTAATTCAAAGTTCACACCTTCTTCAATCTCAGGAAACCTCACTGCTAAAGGTTGTTGGTTTAAGTCTGGGGCAGTGAGTTGCCTCATAGTAGGCAATGGTGGTCCATGTCGATCACCCATCTCGTTCTCTTGGTTCAGAGCTGCTCTTCAGTTCCGAAGGAACGTCCTTTCAATCTCTGGGTCAAAGGAAACAAGAGATGAATCAGTAGCACAGGTCTGCACCATAAAGGTTCACACCAAACAGTTGATAATTTCACAATTAGCACAGAATTGGAATAATTCAATTCCCCGGCAACGGCGCCAAATTTGATGAGGCTAAAGTCGTAGTGCCAAATCAAAGAAATAAACTCTAAACACTAACTAGAGTATAGCAAGTAAGTAAAGGTCGAACCCAAGGGAATCAAAACACCAAATCAATGCAGTCAAGTGAAATATCAACTAGTGAACAAGTAACAAGTAACCAGGGGGGGTTTTGATTGTATGGAACACAAAAGTAACAAGTATCAAGCAAAACAGGTTTGGTTGTGAATATGATAAGAAGGGGTTTCACCTAGCAAGTATCCACACAACAGTCAATCAAGTTGATCATAGATTTATCTCAAGTTCTATTCAATCCTAGGGAATGTTCCTATTCCAATCTTTAATATATCAGCAGGCCAACCGGTCCTGATAATACTTACTATTCAACAATCAGGGAAACCTCTCAAGATTAGATGAAATAGCAGCAAAGGGCACAGGAATCATAAGGATGCATGCAATAACTTACAACCGTCAAGTATTAACATGCAATCAATTCTCTTTCATAAAAGCAATCAACTACCAGATCATGCAGATATGAGCGCTACAATGACAAGGAATTCCACCGTATATTCCTAGTCTAGCAATAGAAAACTATCAATCAAACTAGGTGATCAAGCTAGCAAAACCAATAGAAATCAATAGATGAAGAACAAGAGAATTAATACAAACCCCTAGGAAAAGAACAAGAGTTTAGAAATCTCACAACTTAATAACTGAAGGTTTCAACCGCTAAGTAAAACAATGGAGATTAGTTCCTGCTCATGGTTGCAGAACTAAATTGTCTGATGGAAAAGATGATAGAACTAGGGTCCTTAAATAGAGAACTAACCCCAAAATATATGGTAAACGAAAGATCCTAAACGAAATAAAATAAGGTAAAAGAAATAAAACAAAATAAGAAAAATAAGGAAAGTCCGGAATATCTTCGGCCTTGTTGTGGCGATCGCCATAGATGTCTGGCGATCGCCATATTCATTTAAATCTCTGCCGTGTCTCTGTTGCCCCATGGCGATCGCCATAGATTCATGGCGATCGCCATGCTCTCTCGAACTCCTGAATGCTCCTGTTGTAGAATGGTGATCGCCATAGTGATGGTGGCGATCGCCGCTGCTCCGCAGAATGCCTTCGTCTTCATGTCTTGAATATTTTATCGTCTTCTTCTTCGGTTATGGTCTTCGTTTCTTCACTTCTTCATAAACAACTCAGAATATAACAATAGCTCCAAATACTTGTGATAACACTCCTAAACTAATGTAATAACCCCTAGTTACGCCATACAAAGTGTAGCGTATCAAATACCCCCATACTTAGACTTTTACTCGTCCCGAGTAACTTACAGAAAAGCTACCCTTACAATGAAATGCTCAAAGCCTCAGGAAGTACAAGAATATCTCCTAGTGATTACATACTCAATAAACCCAAAGCATACAAAACGCAACAACAACAATCAAGAACAAATGTGATACAATAAGCACAAACTCAGAACTACACCTTATTCCTCCAAGTGGCCTACCCGAATCCTCCTATACGCCTCCTTCTTATGTCACCATAACGCCAAGATGATAATGATCCTAAAACACTCAATTTTTTTTTTTATAACACTCATCTTGCTTGGGCGCCCTTTCGGGTTTTCATCCCAACCACTCAATAATTGTTTCAGGCTCACAAAACTCACATCACTCAAGACTTATTTTTGCCCCAGCCTAACGCCGGTCAAGCCACCTTCTTATTGCATAGATCTTGCTATCCAAGGATTTTGTATGCCTTTTTTCAATTTTTGTGGCTTTTTCATACAATATATAATCAATAAGCTCATGCAGATACAACCAACACCTAAATAAATACATGTGAATACATTCTCCTCCCCCATACTTAAACATTGCATTGTCCTCAATGAAATGGAAGACATAAAAACAAACCCAGGGAAGGAGACAGAAGACTCACATACAAGGTCGGATGACCTTCCTCCAATAAAACTCAAAGTGTGGTAGAATGAGAAACTAGATGAGCACTAAATGTAATCCAATAATGCATAGCTCATCTAAAGCAAAAGAAAGAATACCTCCAATGTAGAAGGTGACTCAAACAAATCAACTCCTTGCAAAGAACATGGTCACCAACAAGCTAAGCTCCAGCGAATGTAGATCTAAAATGATAGTACTAATGAAACCGAACTTGATGTAATACAACTCCTTACTTTCTTTTCTCTCATATTTTTTTCTGCACTCTATTTTGTTTTTAATCCGATATATTTTTTTTTTCTCGGAATGATTTTTTTTTTTTTTATAGACGGGAGAGAAGACTTACAGCGGGATTGGCTACTGACTGTAGCTGACCCTAAGCTTCGGTGATTTCCTCCTGTCCATAGAAAAACTAAAAAGAAAATTAAACCGAAAAAAAACAAATAAAAACAAACTCAAACCTCGGGTTGCCTCCCGAGTAGCGCCTTATTTTATGTCGTGGCTCGACATGAAACTCAAGAGATTTAACTAACGCCATTTGGCTTTGTGAAAACCGTCTCTTGTCTGAATTCTCTCTTGAACCACTCATGGAACGCCTTAAATCTCGTCCCACTTACCTTAACCACCTTGTCTTTAGCAATGAAGGTGGTTTCATTCACTTTCTCCTCCTTGACCGTATCAGGCGGCTGTTTAAGCTCAACGTCAAGTGCCTGCACACTAGACATCAATGGTATCTCGCCTGGCGAGGTCAGTAATGGAGGGCGATTGCCCAAAGGATGTGGAGAGAGCTTACCTTTAGACTCTGGCTTAGCCTGACACTCTGGCATATTAGTAAACAAAGCAAAATCTATTTTTGGGGTCTCTAAGAGATTCTCTAAAACAGATTGCAATTCATCCTTACAAGTAGGCGAAATCACATCAATAGCACATAGAGAATTCTTATCAATGGGATCCATGTCATAAATATTATACTCTACCTTATCCCCATCAAACTCCATAGAGAGAGTCCCACTATTAACATCAATTTTCGTTTGTGCAGTTTTCATGAAAGGTCTACCTAACAGTATAGGTGTGACATTATTAGCATGCTCCATATCCAACACAAAGAAGTCAGCAGGAAAAATCAGATCACCAACCATAACAAGAACATCTTCAACAACCCCTTTCGGGTACACAGTAGACCTATCAGCAAGTTGAATAACAGTTCCTGTTTTATGCAAGGGTACTAAGCCTAGTGATTCATACAAAGAGTAAGGCAAAACATTGATTGATGCACCTAAATCTAGCATGGCTTTGTCAATTTTAGTTTCACCAATCACACATGGAATGCTAAATATGCCTGGATCACCACATTTCTTAGGCATGCGTTTTTGAAACACTGCAGAAACTTGTTCACTTACTTCAACTTTTTTCTTTCCTTTCAGTTTTTGATTTCTTTTAATAGTGCAAACTTCTTTCAAAAACTTAGCAAATCTAGGAATACTCTTAACAAGTTTGAGCAAAGGAATGTTTACCTCACACCTACTAAAGGTTTCGAAGATTTCGTTGTCGTTCTCCAGCCTTCGAGTATCCTTCAATGCCTCAGGAAAGGGGGCTACAGGCTTCTGAGAGAACAGAGGGGGAAAATTCGGGCGAACATAATCGTCAATGTACTCTGGGGACTCTTGGCGATCGCCATCAACTCTCGGCGATCGCGGTCGCGAATAATCTTTCACCTCAGCTTCTGGAATGGAATGGCGATCGCCATTGCCATATGGCGATCGCGGTCGCGATGCAGATCCTGTTTTGCTCTCTGTAATCTCATGGCGATCGCCACTCAGATCTGGCGATCGCGGTTTTGGCACAGAACAGTCATTTAAAGTTTTTCCGCTCCTCAGGAACACTGCACTGACGTTTTCTCTCGGGTTTCTTACCGGTTCCCTGGCCTCTAATTTACTCACAGCTTGAGCAATCTGTCCTAACTGATTTTCAAGATTTTGGATGCTTGATTCTGTTCTAGCATTTTTTTGCATCACAGTCTGAGCTAAGGACTTGATCATATCTTCAGCAGTCATAGAATTTTGAGGTCTAGGTTGCTGATAATTAATATTATGAGAGTCATACCTTGGCCTTGGTTGCCATCCACCAACAGCGTTTACCTCAGCATTGGGATCATGAAGGGAAGCATTTTTCAGCATCAAAGCCTTGACCATCTCTTTCAACTCATTCATGTCAGTCTGTAATTGATCTGAATTAATTGCTTTGACTGAGTGTGATCCCTGTCTACTGCTAAACTGCCTTGAACTCTCAGCTAGCTCTTCAAACATTTCAGTGGCCTGAGGTATAGTTAGTTTCAGAAAATTACCTCCACAAGATGCGTTTACCATTCGACGATCCTCATCAATCAGCCCACTGAAAAAGTACATAAGAAGATCATGGTCAGTATAACTATGGAATGGGCAGCTTGAGCAAAGCTTCTTGAATCTCTCATAATATTCATAGAGACTCTCAGTTGAATGTTGTTGAAGATTCGTGATCTCCTTCTTCAAGCTGCTCAGTTTTGTGGCTGGAAAATATTTCTCCAAGAAGACTTTCTTCATCTTAGCCCAGGTATCAATACTCCCCGGAGCTTGATAATAAAGTCAATCATTCGCAGCGTCTTTCAGAGTAAATCCGAAAGCTCTCAGCATGACCTGCTCCTCCGTAACACCTCTTGGCTTCATACTAGAACATATGGCATGGAATTGAGCCAAGTGTTTGTTGGGATCTTCTCCTGCTAAGCCATGGAAGTGTGGTAGCTCATGAATTAAACCAGCTTTTAATTCAAAGTTCACACCTTCTTCAATCTCAGGAAACCTCACTGCTAAAGGTTGTTGGTTTAAGTCTGGGGCAGTGAGTTGCCTCATAGTAGGCAATGGTGGTCCATGTCGATCACCCATCTCGTTCTCTTGGTTCAGAGCTGCTCTTCAGTTCCGAAGGAACGTCCTTTCAATCTCTGGGTCAAAGGAAACAAGAGATGAATCAGTAGCACAGGTCTGCACCATAAAGGTTCACACCAAACAGTTGATAATTTCACAATTAGCACAGAATTGGAATAATTCAATTCCCCGGCAACGGCGCCAAATTTGATGAGGCTAAAGTCGTAGTGCCAAATCAAAGAAATAAACTCTAAACACTAACTAGAGTATAGCAAGTAAGTAAAGGTCGAACCCAAGGGAATCAAAACACCAAATCAATGCAGTCAAGTGAAATATCAACTAGTGAACAAGTAACAAGTAACCAGGGGGGGTTTTGATTGTATGGAACACAAAAGTAACAAGTATCAAGCAAAACAGGTTTGGTTGTGAATATGATAAGAAGGGGTTTCACCTAGCAAGTATCCACACAACAGTCAATCAAGTTGATCATAGATTTATCTCAAGTTCTATTCAATCCTAGGGAATGTTCCTATTCCAATCTTTAATATATCAGCAGGCCAACCGGTCCTGATAATACTTACTATTCAACAATCAGGGAAACCTCTCAAGATTAGATGAAATAGCAGCAAAGGGCACAGGAATCATAAGGATGCATGCAATAACTTATAACCGTCAAGTATTAACATGCAATCAATTCTCTTTCATAAAAGCAATCAACTACCAGATCATGCAGATATGAGCGCTACAATGACAAGGAATTCCACCGTATATTCCTAGTCTAGCAATAGAAAACTATCAATCAAACTAGGTGATCAAGCTAGCAAAACCAATAGAAATCAATAGATGAAGAACAAGAGAATTAATACAAACCCCTAGGAAAAGAACAAGAGTTTAGAAATCTCACAACTTAATAACTGAAGGTTTCAACCGCTAAGTAAAACAATGGAGATTAGTTTCTGCTCATGGTTGCAGAACTAAATTGTCTGATGGAAAAGATGATAGAACTAGGGTCCTTAAATAGAGAACTAACCCCAAAATATATGGTAAACGAAAGATCCTAAACGAAATAAAATAAGGTAAAAGAAATAAAACAAAATAAGAAAAATAAGGAAAGTCCGGAATATCTTCGGCCTTGTTGTGGCGATCGCCATAGATGTCTGGCGATCGCCATATTCATTTAAATCTCTGCCGTGTCTCTGTTGCCCCATGGCGATCGCCATAGATTCATGGCGATCGCCATGCTCTCTCGAACTCCTGAATGCTCCTGTTGTAGAATGGTGATCGCCATAGTGATGGTGGCGATCGCCGCTGCTCCGCAGAATGCCTTCGTCTTCATGTCTTGAATCTTTTATCCTCTTCTTCTTCGGTTCTGGTCTTCGTTTCTTCACTTCTTCATAAACAACTCAGAATATAACAATAGCTCCAAATACTTGTGATAACACTCCTAAACTAATGTAATAACCCCTAGTTACGCCATACAAAGTGTAGCGTATCAATGATTGTGGACCCTTAGATCAAGAGAGATTCAAGAGCCCATATGATGACACGTGGAACCCCTTGTCATGCATTGTCACCTTCGCCGGACCACCGCCGGACCACCTTTAGGCCTCGTCGGAATAAAATTGTCACAAAGATGTATAAAATTGTTCACAAATATTACAAAATTATTTATTACTAAATGTTCATCACGTTGTTCATAAATGTTCATCACAATATTGATAAATGTTCATTTGTATATACTTTACTGAATGTTCATCGAATTGTACTTAAAAGTTCATTAACTGAATGTTCATCACATTCTACTTAAATGTTCACCAATTGAATGTTCATCATATTATACTTAAATGTTCACCAACTGATTGTTCATCACATTATACTTAAATGTTCATCAAATTATATTTAAATGTTCACCAAGTTTATTACACTTAAATGTTTATGTTATTTGGAAAAACGGCGAACCACCACCGCACCACCACTGATCCACCACCAGACCACCACTTATGTGGAACACCACTTTAATATAATTTCTTCTAAAAGCACACTTAATTTTCAACTGAATGTTCATTACGATCGGCTTAAATTTTCATCACGTTGGTCATAATTAAATGTTCATTAAAATGTTGATAAATCTTCATTTGATATACTCTACTGAATGTTCATCACATTATACTTAATTGTTCACCAACTGAATGTTCATCACATTATACTTAAATGCACCAACTGAATGTTCATCACATTATACTTAAATGTTCACAAAGTTTATAACACTTAAATGATTATGTTATTTGGACAAACGGCAGACCGCCGGACCACGACCAGACCACCACGACCGCACCACCACTAACCCACCGTCGGACCGCCGGACCACCACTTATGTGGAACACCACTTTTTAATATAATTTCGAGTAAAAAAACACTTGATCTTCATAAAAAATTACCTAAATATTCATCATCTCATATTTAAATGTTCATCAAACATCCTTAAATGTTCATTACTCAAAAGTTCAGTACAATTAGCTTAAATGTTCATCACGTTTTTCATAAATGTTCATCAAAATGTTGATAAACTTTCATTTTGATATACGCTACTGAATGTTCATCACATGTTACTTACATGTTCACCAGCAGAATGTTCATCACATTATAATTAAATGTTCATCAACAAAATGTTCATCACATTATATTTAAATGTTCACCAATTTGAATTAGACTTAAATTTTCATTTATTTTTATACTTTAACTTTTTCCATTTATTATTGGACCACCGCCGGACCTCCGCCGGGTGGTCGTCGGGTGGTCGCCGGGAGGCCACTGGACCACTACAACTACCCCCACTTGTAGTGGGGGTAATTAGTTTAATCTAAGCCATTGGATGTCAAGACATCCAATGGCTTAGATTCATTCTTATTTATCTTTATAAGAGATTTTATTATGGGATCCACACCCATATAAGAAAAGGAAACAAAATGTCTTCTATAACTCATGTAACAAACTTCAAACAATCACATGCTATAAATTAGGCAACAAAATCATATAAAAAATTAGCAATTATATTTAGAAAAGGATTAAAATAATTAAAATTTGAAAATTTGAGAATTAATCACAAAATGACACGTAGGATAGGCGGGGTCAAAGTGAATGAGAGAGCTCTAAATAGCTCTGTTTCGTCAATATCTCTCGTTACAAGTTAGTTAAAATTGTAAAATTTTGATATTGTTAAAGTATTCATTGATATGAATCAAACGAGACCACCCATGACTATATTTTACCTTATACACTAGTAAAAAATCGAAAGATTCTCTTCGACCGTGAATAGTGTTTAAAAAGTAAATGAGCCTTATATTTAGGGACGGAGGGAGTAGTTAGTTGCTACTCCGTATTATTTAGCTTCTTACTAGCGTGTGTTCCCGTACCATGTACGGGATCGCATATAATAAATATTTTAATAGTATATTTATATTTTATACTATTAATATTTATAGATTGTAGTTTATGCTTTATGGTTTATAATTTATAGATTATAGTTTATAGTTTACGATTTATGTTTTATAGTTTAAGTTCATTAATAACTCAACTTAATTAGATTGATAACATAATAATAGATAAAGATATATATTTATATATTTATATATATATATATATATATATATAAGATAAAGATATAATATGATAAAAGATAAAAATCTATCTTTCTTTTTGTTATATAACATATTAGATATTTTTTTTTTTTTTTTACTTATTTAATTATTTAATTCAAAGATATATATCAAAATATAAACTTGGATGACGTGGATGATGACATGGTGGATGATGTAGGCGAATTGAATATAAGAGCGACATGTGGCAAAACAAGGTTCTGTTTTAGTATATGTATAGATAGATTTATTAATAATTTAAGATTATTCAATAAGTAACTTAACTTATAAATATACATATATATATCTATACACTATTCACTACTTTGCTAAACCATTTTTTTTGAATATCAATACAAATATTAAAATGTGCATACATTTGAAACATATTCTTACTTATACTTATACTATAATTTTTTTGATCCTCAATTTTTAGACTTATACATTATTTTGAATTATATAGTTTTATATTAGTGAGAAAATAGTTTAAATCAATATATAAATTTGTTAAAAATTATCTTATGATAATTTGATCAAATAAGAGGCATAAAAGCTTATTTATATTTGTTGCATATTGTCTATATATAAAATTTAAAACTTAGTTATGTAGCAATATCATTTCAAAAGTATCTACATATTTTTCGGATAAAATTATATACAAAATTAATTATTAACTGATTCACGAATTAAATAAAACCGCGCCATGCGCGGGAATAGACTAATACAAAAAATTGCAAATTTGTATATTAGAATTATAGTAGAGCTGAAGATGTTTGGGAAAATCATCATAGACAATATGTTTGAATTGAAGGTAAAATCTGAAAGGTTTGGAGGGCAGTTGAGTAAAAAGAGACGGGGGCGTTGGATAGGATAAGAGAGGAGGGAGAAGCAAGGGAGAGGGCAAAGAAAAGAAAGGAAGGAAAGAAAATGGCGGCAGCAACGCTTGGCTTCGGTTCGCTCTGGTGCAGTAGCAGCAGGAGCACCTCACTCTCTCTTCCTCTCTGTCCACCTCGTCCTTCGTCCTTCTCATTTCCTCTATCCTTCCCCTCCCGCCGCACCCCAAACAACATCGCATTGTCAACCGTCGTCAAATTCGCCGAATTGGAGGCGCCCGTGCTAGAGGCTGATCCGGCCGACTCTTCTTCTCCCTTGGAAGTCGTTGAACCCACACTCCCTGCTCCCAAGCGAGAAGAAATTTTCGCTGTCGTTATGGTCAGTCCCTCACTTCCTTCAACTATCACCCTACACCTCACATTCTTAGGTTTTGGAACTTTTTCAATCCTCCGCCTTTAATTGGCTTCTTCTACATATTTACGTTTATGTCGCGCTATTAGGTGGGTTCTCGACAGTACATTGTTTTTCCAGGGCGATGGATTCACACTCAGAGGCTCAAAGATGCAAGTGTTAATGATAAGGTACTCAGTTTCACCTCAAATTGTTCTCTCTCTCTGGTAACTGCTGGATCCGCTGGCGGTGTAATGTTTCTTAAATAAGTCTTTTCCTTTGATTCGCTGATTGTCTATCTAGTTCAGTTTTCAGTTATGATGTTGATAGTGTGCAAGATAGGCTTATTGCTCCATCTAAAGCTAGCTAATTATTCAATTCAATCTATTTTCAAGCAGCTGTAAAATTTGAGGCTAGTAGGTATTCTCTATTGCTTACCATTGACATATTTCATATCTGAATTCTTCTTTGTAAATTTTCTTCTTTAGTCCAAAACTATCTGTTAATACAACTTTCATATTCCCCTTTATTTTTCCTGCTCAAGATGCCGTTGCTTACCTACCCTACTTGTAAATATGTGATCAATTTTACTTCAGCGGAAATATGTGATCAATTTTAATGCCTTTTTAAGAAGAATCAATTTGCTGTCTTGCTGCTGCCATTTTCTTTCCATTGGATACTTGTCCAATTCATCTGCCTCTTATCTGCAGATTATTCTAAACAAGGTTTTGCTGGTGGGTACAAAAACTAGCACTTACATCGGAAAACCTGTTGTTACAAATGCTGCTGTGCATGCTGTAGTGGAAGAACAGGTTCTTCAACCCTTCTTTAATGTTACCCTTCTATCTACTGTCTACCTTCCTCGGCTTTATTCCAACATGGAGCTAAAATTCTGAACAGCCATGAATTGTGATGCTTGTTATTCATAATGCAGTTGCTTGATGATAAAGTCATTGTCTTCAAGTATAAGAAGAAAAAGAACTACAGAAGAAACATCGGCCACCGCCAGGTATAGCCACTCTTGTTCTAACTTATTACTGTAGATGGGTGGCTGAATTGGTCGCTCCGTATGTTTTTTTCCTGTATATAGCCTCACGGATTCTTCATATTTTGACATTTCTCATCTTGCTGCATAAATCTCTTTATTGTTGGTGCAGCCCATCACTCGTATTAGGATAACAGGGATCACAGGCTTCGAAGATTTCCCTGCAAGTTGATTTTTGAAGTCTTGAAAGTGAACGGTTATGAAGTATTTAGATGATCCATTTGTGTTGTAATGCTGTAATTTTGTGTGTTCGTCAGTAGTATCTATCAGGACTTTTTCTTGACATTATCACATGAAAGAGTAAAGGTTCAAATCAAAATCTTTACAATCGTGCTTGTGCTTTAGCTCAAATGACAGGGATCTGTTCATGAAATTGTATTTCATTATTTTGCTGTTATTATGTATATTTCACTTGGTTAAAAGCAGTCTAACTTGACAAGCAGTCGTGGTGAAAGAATTCAAATGAGGATAAGTATGCTAAATATGCTTGATTTTCATGCACAACTCATCGTTCTCGTTGAAAAGGCAAGTATCTTGGTGCTTCACGACCACTCTCAACAGGTCTGGTGCTTATTCATAGGTTCGCTTCCTCTTGAGTAAGGTGGGAAAAATGATTATGGAGCCGATGAGGAATAGAACTGTAATAGTTTTAAAATCGTATAGATCTTTTACTGACTTCAGCTCTCCAAGGGCAAGACCAGCCTGGTAACCAAGTAGCAAAAACCCAATGTTTAGCTTCACAAAAAGGATAATCGCCAAATAAAGAATGCACAACCAACAAACGATAATGTACTATTTGCTGCAAAACATTTTTCATACAGAACAACATTACAGGTCTTTACTTATCCTTATTCCTAGAATAAATGGTCATGCATATCTTTGAATCAATATTTAATGTGGAAGTTCGAAATATACAGACCAGTAAAAGAAGTAAAACAACGAGATAGGACAACACAGAGATTAAAGAAAATTGAGAAACTTGAGAGTAATGGCGTACCTTGACAGTGATAAAAGAGGCTGGTACGAGTCCTACCACCGTTGCCAGAAAGAACACATGGAAAGGTATATCCACTATTGGAGATGCCAAGTTGATGAACAGATTGGGCAAGGATGGAGTAACTCTCAGAAAAAGCATGTAATTCAACAATTTCTCCCTATGTTTGGCAATCTGAAGACAAAACAAACAGAGATCATTTTAACGAATCAGGAAGAAGAAAAAATCTAGCAGCATAACATAGAAGTAGTTTGGCATAAGGTTGACAGAATACCTCTGCTTGGAAGGACCTCAACTTGTCAGGCCATAGCCAGTTGACAACGGGCTTGCCTATCAACTTTGAAAGGAAGTAGCAGGATGACGCTCCAGCAGTAGCATTAAAAACAACCAAGATTAGACCCCTTAATACACCAAACAGAGCTCCTGCCAGCAATGACAAGAATATTGTTCCAGGAATCATGAATGTCTGCATGAAGATATATGTAGAGCAGTAGCCAAAGATGAATGCTGCTGGATGATCTTGTGCATAAATTGCAAGATTGTCTCTGATGAAAATCAATGCAATACAAATTAGAAAGCACATCATGCAGGTATTAGTTTTAGCTGATGAAAATCCCAGAAAATATAGCATGCTGACAAAGTGATCATAAAATCCATAGAGATCAGTGAAAACTCCGCAACAGGTATGGCTTGAAATTTTTTATATTGTTCATCAGGTGACAGTCTTATCTAATTAATCTATGCACTTGACCAATAATACCTATGCCAGCCGTAAAAGAAATTTCCAGTAATTCTCTTCTCATCAGCATTCAGTAAGAACAAAATCCAAAACCTAGCTTATCCAAGCTAACTGGACTACAGTTGAGATGAGTGATTACTAATCAGCCACGTCCTTAAATCAACAAATAATACCATTTGACTCAGAAGAATGATGAAATGATCATCGAACAGTCTTACGCACATAAAATTTATATATGAAAAATAAACCCGAGGGAATTGAAGTGGATCAAGAATCAAAATTGACAATAAAGAAACTTACTTTAACATTCGAAGATCAGAAATAGTGCGAGGCAGCTTAATCTGTCCATACTGAGCGGCTGGCATTGTCCAGAAGATACAGGACAAGCCAACGACGAAGATCAATAGGACGGACATGGCGGCTGTCATCTCCCCCCTGGTTAAGGGAAACCTGGAATCGAGCTTGTGCTTCTTACTACTCGGCGAATCCTCCAGCTTGGAAGCACTCTCCTCGTCTCGCACGGCAATCCGCCCATCTTCCGCAGACAAACTCCTCGAAGCCACCATTGCTACGCACACGAAAAGAAGTACCCCGGAGAGTTCCTCACTCAGATTCACCAGCCGAAAAGATCGATAATTCGACCATTCTTCACCTCAATTGATCAGATCCAACAAGAGAATGTGAAATCACTATCTGATCGGGCAGTTATCTTCTAAGAAAGGGGATAATTTCTTGCAGGGTAATAAATGAATCTCCCAAGATTCCGCGTGCAGGATGATCAAAACGGCCTAATCGTTTTAGGTAAAAGATGAGACGAGAAATCGTTGGTCGCAGTCTGGTGACAGCTGATATCTAGCGAATTAGGCTTTTTTTTTTGCAATTGGAGAGAAAAATTAAGCACCTGCGGGGTTTTAAAACTGGAGAAGAGAGAGAGTCAGAGAGAGTTAGGTTTACCCAGAGAAGGGAAGACTGACAGAGCGAGGGTGGGACGCGATGCCACCGTCTTCGCTGATGTAATAGTATCACAAATACTCCATTCGTCTCTTAATTATGTTCTCATTTTCCTTCTTTGCAAAAGAATTAAGGAGAGGAGAGAAGAGAGAAGAGAGAGGGATGAAAATAGGAGAGAGAATGTATTGAGATGAGAATGGCGAGATATGAGAAATTAAAAGGTTAAGATTGAGTGAGAAAATAATAAGAGAGAAAAAAATTAAAGTGTATTTTGGATTGTTGTGGTTTTGGGGGAAATTAATGGATTTTGATGAGGGTATATTAGTAAAGATTTGTGGTTAAAAATAGAAATGTGAACATCAAATTGAGACACTCAAAATGGGAAATGAGAACATAAAAAAGGAACGGAGGGAGTAACATTTTAGTGATGTTAACATAGTTTATTATTTTAAGATCGGTTTTTCTAATCTATGTTTGAGTGTTGGTTTTCGGATTTAGCTAGCTGGTCGAATTGAATCTAATTGGCCTTGGTTGTCGAAAAGACCGTGCTCTTTATTGATATGAATCGAAGGATTACAAGCCAACGAATTTGAATATACCCGAGGACCTCCGACCTTAAGCCGACATTTCAGAGTCGGGGTGAAGTCCCTTTAAATTAAACTATACAAGCCTATTTATAGCGGAAGCAAACCCACTAGATTAAGGTTCTTCCAGCTGTTTGTCAGCTACCTAGTTGCATTAGTATGTTGTTGGTATCACCGGCTTGCATCAGCTAGTTGGTTGACCTACTTGGATCAGCTAGTTTTAACACGATGATTTAAGGCGGCGAACGTTGTTTCGCAGAAATAGCGCGCACCATCACAGTCCCATGCTTTAATGACTTTTGAAAAAAGTTGTTGAAGCAAACAAATGGACGGAGGCTTAAATCATTGTGCTCTTAGATGATGTTTGTTGCAGATCCTGCCTTTGATAACACATAGACTCTGGATAGTTCGTAGACGTTGAATATCTCATAGACGTAGATTTGCGCACATAGACATAGAGTTGTCATAGAGTTGCTCGTAGACATAGAGTTGCGCGCAGACATAGAATTGCGCGTAGACATAGAAAAGCACAAAGGTATAGACACATTGCCATGAAAGTTCACTCGGTCTTTATCTTTTCTTCCTGCAAGAATTCAAAGAAAATGTCCTCAAGTGTTCGATCGCAAGCTCGAAGTACTCAACCAATGCTTGCTAACACGCTACAACATAAACGTGGTGACAAAAGAAGGTCTTTACTTACGCTCTGAATGAACACAACAACAATCCTCAAGTGACTTGAGGGACTGAGTTTGTCCGAAATAACGCGTTGCAGATTGAAGCAAACGTGACGGCAGCCCCAAGTGTTAACTCGGGGGTTTCACGGCCGTCTTCTTTGTAGATAGCGCGGTGACAATTCTAAGTTTAACTTAGAAGTCTCACACCGACTTTTTGTAGATAACGCGGTGGCAATTCTAAGCAAAAACTTACGAGTTTCACACCGTCTTTAAAATACGCGATGACAACCCCAAGCTTTAGCACATTCGTCTTGAAGGTGCGTGCTTCTGCTCAATGAAGTTCATATACAAGTACAAAGAAAAGAAAGCAAGGCCACGCGGGACCGCAACATACAGAAAATGATCAAGTAATAGACAATGGACGGACTTTTGAATCTCCTATTAACTCTCAAGGTGTTCACGTATATTCTTCCATTTTGGAGAGAAATCATACATTTCCAAATTCTTTTTAGCGCGTTGACTGCATATCCCACGTGCTCCCGAGTGTTTCCTGTTTCATTCTTGTCTTTAATTTGTACTCATCGAGATGAATCTCTACTATAGATGATCTCGTGGTGCTCTTCTAAAATTCTCCTGTATTTATACCTTCAATTTTATGATCTCCCGATCCTGCCTAGGCCGCGATCTTCAACCGAAGCCGCCACAGTCGTGCTTTACTTCCGACGAACTCTTCCTTCTCCCTTGTTCTGTTGGAACTGATTTTGAGTGGACTTCCGGGCACCTTTCTGGTGGGCTGCGGTCACCGGTTGTGCCGGATTATGGGAGCGTTGGCTTCGTCTCCGCGAGCACTACGCCGTAGTGTACTCACATGTCAAAATCGGGTTCCGTTTGAATGAGAAATGAAGGCTCAAAGTTGGTTGCTTGATTAAGTTCAAAGAACAATTTTGGAGCTGAATTTTGATATGTGTTTTGTCCCACATCGAAAATTGGGGTGAGAATATGAAGGGTTTATATACCCCAAACCCCATACCCTTGGTAAGCCCTTGGGAGAGGTATGGAGAGAGGACACGGGGGGCCCTCGCGCGGTCCGTCCGTCCGTGGTCCGTGGCTCGTGGCTCGTGGAATGGGCCGTAGGCCCAAGCAGCTTAGCTTCTTTTTTTGAAGTTGGGCTTCCAGATTAGGTTTTGAACTGCCTCGTTGGGGACGCCCAACTGAGTCAGCAACCTCCTCCACGTTTTGCTCCACTTACTCCACAACTGACTCCCACCTCGGTGGTGTCGTCAGTTCCGAGATTACCTCCTCTAACAAACCCAGAATCTCTATTTAAGAGAGTTCTGGTGCTCATTCTCAGTATCCGAAAATCACAGCAATCCTCTCTTCTCTTCTTCTTCTTCTTCTCTGAGAGTACATCGCAGAACAGTGGTTCGTTGGCTTCTGTTTTTGATTGGGCAAACCAGAAGAATTCGTAATTGTATCCTGGGATTCTCAACGCCGGTAACCGTCACATATACGGGGCGTTACAGAATTAAGGAAAGAGATCTAATCTCGACTCTACGCAACAGATTCGTCAAGAACGATTCGGTATAATTCTTTCTTAATTCTGTTCTTCGTTTTAAATTTTTTACAGATTGTTATTCTGCGGAATACAGGTCCTACAATCTTAATTCTGTAAAATTTTATCCTGTCGCTAACAATCTGTTTGAGTTTTAAAGGAACATAAAGTTACATCCCGAAGAAAATTGTTTGTACTGCGTACAGTTTCGGATCTGTGTTCAGATTCGAGTAAAAACGAAAATTCATCTTTATAATTGTGAGGTTGCTGTTGTATTACAGAACCGAAAAACTGTGTTTACAGTTCACAGATTTCTGATTCTGTATTTACAGATTGCAGAATCTGTGTTTTACAGTTCGCAGGAATTCAGATCTGTTTTACAGATTCGTGATTTCTGGAATTTTTTACAGTTCGCAGGAATTCATATCTGTTTTACAGATTCGTGATTTCTGGAATTTTTACAGTTCGCAGGAATTCAGTTCTGTTTTACAGATTCGTGATTTTCTGGAATTTTTACTGGTTTACAGATTCTGTGTTTACAGATTCGTGATTTTCTGGAATTTTTACTGGTTTACAGATTCTGTGTTTATAGATTCGTGAATACTGGTTCTGAGTTTAACAGATTCGCAGATTCTGGTTCTGTAATTTTTACAGTTCGCAGATTGCTGGTTTCTGCATTTACAGTTCGCAGATTTCTGGTTTCTGCGTTTACAGTTCTGCAGAAAACTGTGTTTTTCAGATTTTTGAAATCTGTTTTGCAGAGTTACTTCTAAGTCATACTAATATTTGTTTGTCTTATTGAACAGATACAATGACTAACGGAGATGAGAAAACTGCTGCTGACGCTGGAAAGGTCACTGGGTCGCCCCGAATTCAGTTTGGGACCATGCCTCTCGATCAGGCTCAGATACTTGATAGGGTTCAAGTTCAGAACAGTCCGGGTCATGAGAGTCCGACCAAGAAGAGTCCGATCAAGGAAACCCCCCCGGTCGTCCAAGTGGATGTGCCACCAGTGCCTCTTCATTCGGCTCAACCGAGTCATCCGGCTGAACCGAGCCATCCGGCTGAAACGAGTCATCTGGCTCAACCTCCTCATCCGGGTCAAATGAGCCATCCGGGTCAAATGAGCCATCCGGGTCAAATGAGTCATCCGGGTCAATTCAGCTATCCGGGTCAAACAAGTCATCCAGTGGATTTGTCTGATGTTCAGTTGCCTCATCTGTATGTTTCCCACAGACCTTATGTGACAACTATGCCGAACACAATCCATGCTGGGATCCTACCCGAAAAATTTGACGGGAAAAGGTTCAAAATATGGTCTCAGAAGATGGAGTTCTTCCTGAGCATGCTGGGTCTGGACAGGTTCTTGAAGGAGGGGAAACCTAGGTTCTCCCCACATGACACTGATGCCCTATCTGATTGGGCGAAAGGGGACTATGCATGCAGAGGGTATCTTACTCATCGCATGATTGACTCGCTGTACAAGGTCTACTGTAACCATAACACCGCTAAGGAATTGTGGGATACTTTGACAAAGAAGTACAAGACACAGGATGCTGGCTCAAAGAAAGCGGCAGTAGCAAAGTTTCTGAACTACAAGATGGTAGATTCAAAGTCAGTCGTGGAACAGGTTGAAGAACTACAACTGATCGTCCATGAAGTGATCTAGGAAGGAATGACCATCTGTGAGGCTTTCCAGGTAGGTGCCATCATTGAGAAGCTTCCTCCATCCTGGGAGCAATTCAAGGTTTACTTGTTGCTGAAACGAAAGGCAATGAGGATTGAAGACTTGATCGTGAGGCTTCGGGTCGAGGAAAACAATAAGAGGGCAAATCAAGTTGGGCTCTCTAACAAGGCAAACCTGGCTGAGCATCGAGACAAGGGGAAGAACAAGAAGTTTCAACCTCAAAACACCACAAACTTCAAGAAGCAAGGAGCAAAGAAGTTCAGTGGAAAATGCCACAAGTGTGATAAGGTTGGTCACAAGGCAGACGAGTGTCGCAGCAAGCCCGACAACAGAAGAGACAAAGGGAAGAAGTCTCAAGCCAATTTAGCTGAAAACTCGCTGACAGCAGACGACCTGTGTGCGGTGACTGAAGTGAATTTGGTTGGGAGCAACCCAAAGGAGTGGTGGTACGATACAGGTGCCACTAGACACATCTGCTCGGATAAGGGATTGTTTACCACTTATCAGAAAAGCCGAACAGAAGAGAAGCTCTTCATGGGAAACTCTGCGACATCCAAGGTTGAAGGTATTGGGAAGATCGTGCTCAAGATGACTTCTGAGAAGGAGCTGACTCTCAACAATGTGCTTCATGTGCCAGACATTCGAAAGAATCTGATCTCGGGGACTCTTCTCAACAAGAATGGGTTCTGTGTCAAGTTTGTGTCTGATAAGTTAGTTCTTTCTAAGAATGGGATTTATGTGGGGAAGGGTTATGTGAAGGATGGGCTGGTCAAAATGAATGTAATGACAGTCCTTCCCAAAAAGGTTGTAACTGATGTTTCAGTGAATGAGAATAATCCTATTGCTTATGTCGTTGAGTCTTTTAATATTTGGCATGAAAGATTGGGACATGTTAATTATAAATCTATAAGTAGACTAATAAGCATGAACATGATTCCAAAATGCAAAACAAGTAAAGACAAATGTGAAGTATGCGTTCAAGCGATACTCACAAAAACGCCATCACCCCATGTAGAAAGAACAACCGAACCTCTAGGACTAATTCACACTGATTTATGTGATTTAAAGTTCGTGCAAACTAGAGGCGGTAAGAAGTACTTTGTAACCTTCATAGATGATTGCACACGATATTGTTATGTATATCTGTTACATAGAAAAGATGAAACTTTGGAAAAGTTTAAAGAATACAAGTTGGAAGTTGAGAACCAACTTAGTAAAAAGATTAAAATGATCCGAAGTGATAGAGGAGGCGAGTATAGTGAACCATTTAATGCATTCTGTAGAGAACATGGAATCGTTCATCAAACTACTGCGCCTTACTCACCTGAATCTAACGGGGTTGCGGAACGAAAGAACCGAACTCTCAAAGAAATGATGAATGCAATGCTGCAAGAATCTGGGTTATCCCAGAACATGTGGGGGGAAGCGCTGCTAACCTCCAACTACATTCTCAACAAAATACCGCATAAGGTGACTGGAAAGACGCCTTATGAGTTGTGGAAATGTAATGTACCTTCATACAAATACCTCAAAGTGTGGGGGTGCCTAGCAAAAGTGGCAGTACCACCCCCTAAGAAGGTCTCAATAGGACCAAAAACCATTGATTGTATCTTCATCGGGTATGCACACAATAGTAGTGCGTATCGTTTCTTGGTATACAAGTCTGATATACCAGATATACATACAAATACAATAATGGAATCAAGAAATGCATCCTTCTTCGAAAACACGTTCCCGTGTAAGGATAAAGAAAATCCGAAACGGACTCGTGAAGAAGGCGAAGCAAGCAGTTCTGTTCAACCAACAGAAGAGGACAATGATGAACCTAGACGTAGCAAAAGAGCTAGAAAGGAAAAATCATTCGGTCCTGATTTTGAAATTTCGGATGCAGAGAATGAGAACCAGAACTCTCTTAAATAGAGATTCTCGGTTTGTTAGAGGAGGAGATAGTGGAGGCAGATGTGGGGAAGTGGAAAAAATCGTGGAAGCAGTTGCGCTGACTCAGTTGGGCGTCCCCAACGAGGCAGTCCAAAATCTGATCTGGAAGCCCAAAACTTTCAGATCTAGCCCACTTCAAAAAGAGAAGGTAAGTTGCTGCTTGGGCCTACGGCCCATTCCACAAGACCACAAGACCACGAGCCACGAGCCACGGACCAGGACGGACGGACGGACCGCGCGAGGGCCCCCCGTGTCCTCTCTCCATACCTCTCCCAAGGGCTTACCAAGGGTATGGGGTTTGGGGTATATAAACCCTTCATATTCTCACCCCAATTTTTGATGTGGGACAAAACCCATATCAAAATTCAGCTCCAAAATTGTTCTTTGAACTTAGTCAAGCAACCAACTTTGAGCATTCATTTCTCATTCAAACGGAACCCGATTTTGATGTGTGAGTACACTACGGCGTAGTGCTCGCAGAGACGAAGCCAACGCTCCCATAATCCGGCACAACCGGTGACCACAGCCCACCAGAAAAGTGCCCGGAAGTCCAGTCAAAATCAGTTCCAACACTTGCCACATCATGCTATTGACTTGTGGAATATTGCCCATCCTTATCTCTAGTATCCAGGACAAGTTTCTCATCCACAGTTCTTCTCTTGTGGCCACGTGCTACTTAATCATTTGACCATTTTGGCTGTAATTAGAACGAGTAAATCCTTCTCCTAGTCCGTTTCTGCACACGCTAGCTGATTTATTGAAGCCAGAAACTTGCACTTATCTGTTGCATCAAGAGGAAAGATGGAAGGCGAGCTTCCTCTGTTGATCGGACTATCTCCTCTGGTTAATTGATCAATCTCCGTCTTGTTCTCGACGCGATGTCGATACGCTAGACAATAACAAGTCACCTAGGCATGAGCAATTTCCCACACAAAGTTGGTTTTTTTTTTTTTTTTTTTGGTTTCCCGCTCTATTTCGGCGGTTAGGGGACTCCCCTACTACCATTACATCTAGAGTTCGAGCTGCGTGAGTGACTCTCCCAACAAACAATTTTTAACCTCCACCAAGTCTCGAACTCGAGACCTCATGTTGGGTGGTTGGGGTCCCTTACCACCCGACCACATGCTTGTTGGTAGTTGGTTCCTGGTTTAGCAAGCTCGAATCTCTATATAATTACTAAAGCAAAGCACTATACTCATCTATAAGCTACGTCACATCATCTACTTATCAATAAGGTATGACACATCATCATTTGACACATGTCATTTTTTTTAAAAATAAAAAATAAATATGTATTTTTAAATATAGTTAACATAATTCTAATGATATCATTTCTTTATTTGAACAAAAATAAATTAAAATATGAATCTGGATCAGGTGCGAATGAATATTGTACGGAAATCTCATTCGCATGCACGTTCTTCAGTAATGACATGCACACACCTGTGTGCATGTATTTTTCACATATTATCAATGACATGCAAATCTGTCAAATGTGCATGTCGCTGGCTTAAATGTACATGCGAATTTTTTCATTCGCATATTCGCACGTTAATAATAATTCGCATGTGAATCCTTTCCTTAAAATATATATATAAAGACCACTATCATAAATCTATTGACATCATTTCCTTATTTAAATGCATATCAATTTAAAAGATAATAAATCAATTGAAATTCCCTTTATTTATAAAATATTGATTTGAAAATCAATTAAAATGAACATAATTATATAATGCATATTTTTATTTTTGTTTATGTTATTTCTATTATTTCTATATATTTATAAATTATATACATAGTTATAAAAATCGTTGTGTAAATTATGCGCATGGCGCGAGAATAAAGCTAGTTGAATATAATTGGCCTTGGTTATCGAAAAGACCACACTCTTTTTTTATTTGAATCGAAAGATTACAAGCCGGCGAGTTTGAATATACCCGAGGACCTTCACAGACCTCCGGCCTTAAGCCGACATTTCATAGTCGGGCCGAAGCCCCTTTAAATTAAACTATACAAGCCTATTTATAGAGGAAGCAAACCCACTAGATTAAGTTTTGTCCAGCTGCTTGTCAGCTGCTTGGTTGCATTAGTATGTTGCTTGTATCATCCGCTTGCATCAACTAGCTGGTTGACTTGCTTGGATCAGCTAGTTTTAACACGATGATTTAAGGTGACGAACGTTGTTTCACAGAAATAACGCGCACCATCACTAAGGGCACATGTTAAGTTTACTTCTAATGTAAAGTGTTTCCTTACATATCAAAAATATAAACTCATCACAACAATTAACTCAAAATCAAAATATCTTCAAATTCTTTCCATTATGACCTTTTTATCATATGCCCTAAGGACATAAATTAGAAAAATCGTTTTACGATTTGAATACCGAAACTAATTGTTCAAAGGGCAATTTACTCAAAAGCAACCCTTAAATACTTTTTTTTTGCCGAAGACCACTCTTAAAAAGATCCTTCGTCTCATTTCCATTATATTTACGTTAGTTCAAATTCTGAAATCCACCCTTTAAAAGAGCCAATTTGCTCAAAACCACCTTTTTTAACCACCTGTGAAAACCTTTTTTCTTGAACGTGATGAAATCGTTGTTAAACCCCTGCACCGACGTGACCTACTGATAGAGAAAATGTCGTGGTTGCTAAATCAAAGAAACCCTAAAAACTAACTAGAGTATAGCAAGTAAGTAGAGGTCGAACCCAAGAGAATCAAAACACCAAATCAATGCAGTCAAGTGAAGTATCAACTAACGAACAAGTAACAAGTAGCCAAAGGAGGGTTTTGATTGTTTAAGGACACACAAGTAACATGTATCAAGCAGAGAAACGATGGGTTGAGACTATTATGCGAAGGGTTTCACCTAACAAGTATCCACACAACAGTCAATCAAGTTGATCATAGATTATCTCAAGTTCTTATTAATCCCAGGGAATGTTCCTATTCCAATCTTTAGTATATCAGCATGCCAACCGGTCCTGATAATACTTACTATTCAACAACCAAGTAAACCTCTCAAGGTTAAATCAAATAGCAACAAAGAGCACATGAATCATAAGGATGCATGCAATAACTTACAACCGTCAAGTATTAACATGCAATCAATTCTCCTTCATATAAGCAATCAACTACCAGATCATGCAAATATGAGTGCTACTATGACAAGGAATTTCACCGTCTATTCTTAGTCTAGCAATAGAAAACTATCAATCAAACTAGGTGGCCAGTCTAGCAAAACTGAATAGAAATCATATAGATAAAAGCAAGAGAATCAATACAAACCCAAAGGAAAAGAACAAGAGTAATAAATCTCACAACTTAATAACTGAAGGCTTCAACCGTTAGGCAAAACAATGGAATTAGTTCCTGCTCATGGTTGCAAGACTAAGAGTTGTCGATGGAAAAGATGATTAACAATAGAAAGAACTAAGGTTCTTAAATAGAGTCTAACCATAAAATATATGGTAAAAGATAATCCTAAATGAAATAATAAAATAAGGAAAAAATCTTCCAACGAAAATAGTAAAATAAGAGAAATAAGGAAAATCCGGAAATCAGCATTCCGGCACGTGGCGATCGCCACCTTCAATGGAAATCTACCCGTAGCTTCTGCTGGTACATGGCGATCGCGGGATTTAGATGGCGATCGCCTCCGTCTTCAATTCTCGATCCGAGCCTCTGTTGTGACATAGCGATCGCCAAGCTGGGATGGTGATCGCGGTTTCGCTCCAGTAGCTTCCTCAACTGCGTCTTCAACTCTTCTTGACTCCACTACAACTTTCTTCACTTCAAGTCTCTTAATTCTTCATTTCTTCATAAGTGTCTCATAACATAACAATATCTCTAAACTCATATGAAAACACTTCTAATACAATGTAATAATCCCTAGTTACGCTATACAAAGTGCAGCGTATCACCTACGATTGCACAAATATCTAGCGATGGCTCGACGACGAACACAACACTTTGTCTTCCATATGCAAGTTCTCAACAAGGACTTCGTCCCCATCTCCGATGTGAAAGCCTAATTCTCCTTTTGTTTTATTTACATCGCGCCAATTCTATTTAAAAAGGTTAATTAAAACAATTGAATAATAAAAAAAGGCATGGTCTAAATGCACACGTATTTGGGCTAAATGCGCACTATTCTGTGCGGTAATTCTTATAGTTCAGATCTGTGCGTTAACAATTACCGCACACATAGTTTCAGGGGCGGTTTTAGAATTTTTTTTGAAACGTATACTAAGCTTGTGCGTTAACTCTTACCGCACAGAGTGGTGTGTTAAGATTTAACGCACAAGCTTAATTCGAGATCAATAAAAAAATAAGATTTTGATTAAAAAAATCATGTGCGGTAAATATTACCGCACAGGTTTTATTATTTTTTATTACAGATTTTTTAGAAAAATTAAATTTATCCGTGCAGTAAATATTACCGCACAGATACATTTTTTATCATTACTACCTCATTGCTCTAGTGGTAAGGCACTGTGCAGCATCTGTGGATTTTTTTTCTAAAGTAGGCTTTTTTTTAAAAAAATCTCGATTTGGGCTCGTTTTGAAACTTATTCCCAAAATAGGTGCTCTCATGTGGTTCGGAAAAATTTTACGTTGGAGAGACGCCGGTTTTGTCAGCGTCTTCCAACCGAAGCACTTTTTTTGTTTAAAAAAACTTATGTATAAGAGACGCTGGGTGGCAAGGAGGGAAAGGTGAGGTGGCAAGGAGGGAGAGATGAGTTGGCAAGAGGATTTTGAAACCCCTTCCAAGGGGAGGTTAACAAATACCCCAACTACTAGGAGAATGGAGAAAGGAAATAAAATCACAATTTTGATCAATGAACAATTCCACTAAAATGGACTAGGTTCGTTGTCTTTCTGTTTCCGACATTATAAACAAACGCCACCTTATTATGTATATAAAGTCACAATAAGGTTTCGCTCACATAAAACGAGGCTCGAAACTATTCGTAAACGCTGAAAAGCCTTAAAAGGCCTTAAATGGGCTTAAGGCCCAATTTAGTAAAACGACGCCCGAACGGTGTCGGGATGGAATAAAAGTTGGTTTCAATGCCTATTAGAGGTTTTAGTGTTTTATAATTATTGTATTTTTATATAAATATTTTTATGAAATAATGAAAAATAGTAAAAATATTAAAATAATAATAAATATATTAAAATAAGGCCTAAAATAATAATAATATATTATACATCAAATGCCTATTAGAGGTTTTAAAGTTTCTTGAAATTATTAGAATAATTAATTTAATTAAATATGTGGGACCAAGACAAAAAAACTGTTTTTTAAATATTATAATGAGGTGGACTCAAGTTGGATTGTAACTTGTAATAATAAAATTATTAATATGTCAATATAACTCATTAGCATAGTGGTTTCACTCTCATTACTTGTGCATTAGGTCTCAAGTTCGACTCTTCTCACTCTATTTTTCACCAATAACATAAAAGAGTGAGTGTTGGGGTTGATAATCGAACTTGAGACCTCACAGAGATTGCACAGTGCCTTACCACTAGAGCAGTGAGGTAGTAATGATAAAAAATGTATCTGTGCGGTAAATATTACCGCACAGATAAATTTAATTCTGTAAGAAAATCTGTAATAAAAAAATAGTAAAACCTGTGCGGTAAATTAAAAAATTAAAAATAAAACCAGTGCGGTAATATTAACCGCACATGATTTTTTTAATCCAAATCTTAATTTTTTTTTGTTAATCTCGGATTAAGCTTGTGCGTTAAATGTTAACGCACCACTTTGTGCGGTAAGAGTTAACGCACAAGCTTAGTATACTTTCAAAAAAAAAATCCAAAACTGCCCCTGAAATTACGTGTGAGGTAATTGTTAACGCACAGATCTGAACTATAAGAATTACCGCACAGAATATTGTGCATTTAGCCCAAAAAACGTGTGCATATAGACGCAACCTAAAAAAATTAATAAAACTAAAGAAAAATGGGACGGAGGGTGGTGTACGGGTAACGAAGTCTGTTTGCAGGTGGTTTTCTGTACAAAAAACAATTTAAGGGGTGGTTTTGAGCAAATCGATCATTTTTATGGTTGGTTATCGGTATTTGAAGTTTTGAACTAACAGAAAAGGGACGGATGGTGGTTTTCGACGAACGAAACTTTTTAAGGGTGGTTTTGTGTAAAAATATATTTAAGGGGTGGTGTTTGGTCTTTGAGCCTTATTTTAATGTATAAAAACATTTTATGCACAATAATTTATATCAAATAACATTATCTTTGTTTTTATTATAAATATAAATACTATATAATATAATCAGTATGAATGTCAATATATAGATAAAAAATAAATTTAAAAAAAAATACAATCAAATTTTATGTAATATGAGTGTTATAAGATATTTAATCAATAGCTAAAATAATGCAATTTGTCTATTGAGCCACATAATCCACATGTTAGTAAATGATTCGATGGGTGATGTGATTTGTGTCAGGATGAGTAATAAAGAGTTGTTATTCTTGTCTTGAATCAAACAAGTTATTGGGCCACATGACCCACATGTTAGTAAATGATTGGACGAGTAATGTGATTTGTGTTAGGATGAGTAACTCTAAAGAGTTGTTACTCTTGTTTTGAATCATACAAAATGTATGATACTTTATTTTCATTTATCTTTAAAAAAAAGTGTATGTTACTCAAAGTAACACGAGTGAAGATGATCTAAATATTCTTTTTTTTTCCCTGTTAGAATACCAATAAAAATTCTAAAGCCAACATTCAGAGAGTTGTGTGTTTTTTCCCTTTGGCACAAGCCATGAGGGTGTTGTGTTTTGATGGATGTTTCAGACGAATTTAGAGTAATTGATCCGAATTCGTTAAATTGTGGAGAATGATTATTAGAATGATAAATCTACTCTGATTGATGAAAATGAGTGACTACGAATTGTAATTTTCGTGATACAAGGGAGAAATACGATAGTTAAAATATGTATAGTCGAAAAAGAAAGGATGGTCAGATATGACTATAAGCAATCTGGTCGGACTAAACAATTTTGCACAAGATAAAATGTATAAAAAGAGAATTTTGGCGATGAAAGTACATTTGGTTGTAGCTAAATTGAGTTGTTGTGGAATATCCTTTGAGGGGACCTTGCTACATATACAGAACGTGTAAGACAAGATTTTATACAAAGTGACACATGTAATCCAATATTTCCGTCATTCAATAATATTATGATATGTAGATAATTTAATTTTTTAAATTTTAAAAAAAATGTATAAATGGGTATTTTTTGTTGTTATAGAGTATTTTGCTTGGTTTGATTCATAGCATACGAAAACTTAAACTGCTCGGCATTCCTTTTTAACAAATTATCAAGATTTACATTGGTCGTGGTTTAGGGTGGAAAATATTCATTAGAACACAACTCTGCAGCGGTGTTCATGTGAGAAGGGCCACAATCCAGAAAATGGAGCTTTTTGTTGTTGGTTGACTACCCTTAATATGTTGCCTACTGCTAGTAAACTGCATAAGTGGGGTGTGATTGCTAGCCCCTTATGTGCTCTTTGTCAACATGAAGAAGAGGATGAACTACATCTATGATTTGGCTTTGAATGGTTCTCATTACTTTCTTACTATCCTTGATGATTGTTCCAGAGCAACTTGGACTCAGTTGTTTCATCACAAGCATCAAGTAGTTACTATTTTGACTGATTTCATCACCTTGGTTGAGAATCAGTATAATGTCAGAGTCAAGGCTTTGCGCAGTGATAATGGTAGTGAATTTGTGAACTCCAGATTCCTTGATTTCTGTTCTACTAAGGGCATCGTTCATCAGAAGAGCACTCCCTATACTCCCCAACAGAATGGTCGTGTGGAGAGGAAGCATGGACACCTCATTGAGATGGCCCGTGCTCTTTTACTTCATGCTCACTTGCCAAAAAGGTTCTGGGGAGACTGTGTATTATCTGCCACTCATATCATCAACTTACTTCCCTCTTCAGTCTTGAAATGGAAGTCTCCCTATGAGGTTTTGCACAACAAACCTGCTTCCTGTGATCACCTGCGTATCATTGGTTGTCTTTGTTATGCCTTGGACACCAGTAGACATAAAGACAAGTTCTCTTCCAGAACAAGGAGATGTATTCTCATTGGCTATCCTATTGGCCAAAAAGCTTACAAACTTTTTTATTTGGAGCATCAACAAGTTTTGTACAACAGAGATGTTCAATTTAATGAACAAGTCTTTCCTTTCAAGAAAGAGATCTCTATTACTCCACCTACTACACCTGAACCATTACCTCTGGTTAATCCTGCCACTACTCCTCTTACACCTATTCAATCTTCTAATCCAGATCCTATTCAGATCCCTATTCCTACTCCTACAAATATCTCTGATATTGCTCAGGATTCTGTTACTCATACCCTCACCAACACTCCCACTCAACCTCCCATAACTGATATTATTCAGGATTCTGTTATATCCATTCCTCCTGCACCTCCTTATCCTGATCTCAGAAGATCTACTAGATCTATCATTGTACCTCCAAAGCTTAAAGATTTTGTTTCTCCTACTATCCCAAACACTTCACCTCAGTCATCTACTTTTCTAGCCTACCTTGGTGACCTTACTTATTACTCTCCAAGTTTTGTGGCTTCTTTATCCAAAACCTTGTCCATCAAAGAGCCACATACATATAATCAAGCCAAAGATAATCCTGCTTGGATTGAAGCAATGGCAAAGGAGTTAAAGGCATTGGAGGAGAACAACACATGGGAACTTACTGAACTTCCCAGTGACAAACATACCATAGGCTGCAAATGGATTTATAAGGTTAAATTTTGCCAAGATGGTTCTGTTGAGAGGTATAAAGCTCGTTTAGTGTCTAAGGGCTACAGTCAAGTTGAGGGCACTGATTTTCATCATACTTTCTCCCCTGTTGCTAAATTCACTACTGTCAGGCTTGCTTTGGCTATTGCAGCCATCAAACAGTGGGAGATACATCAACTTGACGTGAATAACGCATTCTTACATGGATTTCTGGATGAGGAAGTGTACATGGATGTTCCTCCTGGCTATTCTCTTGCTTCACCTGGTCAGGTTTGTCGCCTCAAATGTTCCCTTTATGGTTTGAAGCAAGCATCTCGCCAGTGGAACCTAGAACTGACCAAATTCTTGACTAAACTGGGATACATTCAATCTCACTATGACTATTCCATGTTTACTAAAGCAGTGCCTAAAGGATTAGTTGTCATCCTTGTTTATGTGGACGACTTAATAATTACTGGTGATGATGTTCATGAGATTTGTTTTGTCAAGGATGCTCTACACCAGGCCTTCACTATCAAGGATTTGGGCCAAATTAGATATTTTCTTGGCCTTGAGGTATCTCGCACTGTCACTGGTACTAAGCTTAACCAGCGCAAGTATGTTCTAGATTTACTGGAAGACACTAAATACTTGGACTGTAGGCCTTCTCCTTTTCCATTACCTCGAGGTTTACAGTTATCCACAGACAAAGGGAAACCTCTTGTTGATCCACGTATATATCGACGCCTTGTGGGTCGTCTCCTTTACCTCAATTTATCTCGACCAGATATTTCATACTCAGTCCAGCATCTTAGCCAATTCATGAGCCAACCTCGCCTTCCCCATTACAAGGCTGCTCTTCATGTCTTGAGATATCTCAGAGGAACTATTGACTTGGGTCTGTTTTATCCCTCTATTAGTTCTTTATCCTTGATTGCCTACAGTGATGCAGATTGGGGCATGTGTGAGTTTTTTGGTCGTTCCTTGACTGGTTTCTGTGTTTATCTGGGAAAATCATTGGTTTCCTGGAAAACCAAGAAACAAAAGGTTGTTTCCAAGTCTTCAACTGAAGGAGAATACAGAAGCATGTCACATACATCCAGTGAACTGGTTTGGTTGGATAGTCTACTCTCTGAGTTTAAAATAGATGTTCCCAAACCAATTCCTCTCTTCTGTGACAATAAATCAGCTCTGCACATCACAGAGAATCCAATCTTTCATGAGAGAACGAAGCACTTCAAGTTAGATTGCCATTATGTCCGGGAGAAATACAATGAAGGTTTTCTTCTCCCCTCTCATGTCAGGACTGGTCTTCAGTATGCTGACATTATGACTAAACCCCTTGGTGAGCAACTCCATAGGTTCTTCACTGGCAAGTTGGGTCTCCTCATGGTTCCACCCGATCCAACTTGAGGGGGGGATATTGACACTATAGGCTGTTAAGCTGGTACATACATAATGGCACTTCTGTAAATACTTCTGTAATTACAACTAACTTTCTAGTTAGTTAAGACTCTTGTATATATTCCCTGACACTGATGAGCCATAATAAGAGAGTCTACATTATTTACACCTTGTCCATATTCACCCCCCCTTCTATGGCGATGAACTCTTCTTCCCTTCTTCCCTGAGCACTTGCTCAGTTTGAGAGTTTGAGGCTAGTGTGAGGAAGAGGAATAATATATTCCTGAGTAGGATAATGACTTTGGAAGGTACTGTTTATTTCACTTGGAGATTGAGAAATGAAGTGATATTTCAAGGGAGCCTTATCTGTGTGGATAGATGTGTAGCATCCATTATTGAATTTTGCAAACTGAGAATTCAGCAGAAAATGAAGACTACAAGTAAAAGAGGAAGAACCTTAAGTAGAAAACTTATGGTTATATATAGTCTTTTATGTTTTAAGGATGTAATCTTTGATGATATAGTAGTTGGTGTACATTTGTGACACTTGATATGGGTTATCCCATGATGCAATATAAATTTACCATTTGTCCAAATTCATGAACGATTATCTTTGCTTTCCATCTATGGAAATTAGCTAAAGATTATGTCACTTTGCATTCATTTAATCATGAAAACCCAAATAAGCAGTAGAGAAAGTAACGTTCATGCATGTCATCTACAACATTGGAAATTTAAGATTATTTAAGCATAATTCAGGAATAATTAATATATACACAAAATCAGATGAAAACCCAAATAAGTAGCATCTACATACATTCACTAGTTTAATGGCAATCGCCTATTATCATGTATTTTCTGTAAATATGTTACTTTAAAAACCGTGCGTTAATTTTGGAAATAAATATACCTCGTGAATCATATCCTTGTATTCTTAAAGAGTGACAACAAGATATATATCTTGTGTAGCTCCTGGATCGTAATTCATATTGCATAGATCGAAGTTAGAGTGAATTAACATTTGTTGTGGTCGCTGGATATGGGTTCGAATGATGAATGTTGTAGCGAGGTAGCGGAAGGAGGCGGTGTATGTGTTGGAGCCGGTTCTCGATGGACTCGCGAGGCCCATAGAAAGTTGAGTCAGGCCCACGAATCGCGTGCCGGGACGGTCCAAGAAGTCAGCCCAGAAGAATAAAGCGGCCCATAAACAGGTGAAGCCCAATAAGAGAATACAACGGGACTAAGTATCGAGGGGCAAAACGGTAATAGACTCGCGTGGGTCCCAGGTGATAGTATAAAAACGCAACCCTATGGATAAGGAAAGGGATCCGGATCATAAGAGAAAAAGGCTAGACCTCCCTCAAAAGAAAGAAGAAAAGCACAAGAGCAAACCCTAACCACAAACTTCCGAAACACTCATCTCCTAGAGGAATTTAGACATAAAACACTTGTTGTATCACTTATAATTTCGTTGTAAAGCCTTAGTGTTGTAATAAGCGGTATCTGAGTTTCTCGTTTATTGTAAAGCTTGAAACGTGAAACGTCTTTGGTAATATACTCTCCTTTCACGTTGCTTTTCTTTACTTTTGTGTATACTTGCGTTGTTTCTGTGAGTTCGGTTTTACGTATCTTTCTTATCGGAGCTTAAAAGAGCCGGAGCCGATTTCCTTCTCGACTAAGTTACGCAAGTGTCAGGTGTCGAGAGTGAGGTTAATTTCGAGGAAGAAGACGACGAATAGTATTACATAAGTTGATTGTCCAGACGCCCTGTGTCACGCGAAGTGTTGTGTCGCGTGATCGCAATTTCTGGGCTCCAACACTGGCGCCGACCGTGGGGACCTCCTCGCACAAGTAAGGCTTACTATCTATACTCGCGAAGTGTTTTCTAATACAACTATCTGAGAAGATGAATACCAGTGGCGAAAGAAGCGACAACACCCCTCGCCAGATGAGAACTCAAGACGTAAGTAGCACGCGACCACGTTTTCCACATGTACATGAGGAGGAAATTGTTCTGGCAGGACCCGCACTGGTACAATATCGTGCTTACCTGCAGACGATGGGACAAAGTGCGGGCGGAATCCGAAACCAGCGACGGCCAAGTACTCGATCACGCGAGCACGAACAGAGTCAGAGCGGACGAGAGCAATCGGTCGCGGAAGAGAGTGCTGAACACGTACCTGACGACGGAATTTCAGTGTCACATGGAACAAGGGTCGAAGGACGCGAAAGGCCTTGTCACCCTGGTAGATTCGATTTGAATCAACCCCCTGCGAGCCACGCGGGAGATCAATCTTACAGGGGGAGAACCGAAGGAAGAGGACAGGGGATTCACGCCGAGCAAAGACCTTCTCGCCGCCAGTACGAGGGGGAACCTTGTTACAACCAGGTCACCCACCCGCGGCAAGCCTTTGAGGCCTATCCGTCCGTCAACCCGACACTCTTGTTCGGCCCGACTGCTTTCGCGGGGCATATAGTCAGGTCAGTCCCTCTGCCTAATTTCAGATTTCCTATCATAAAAGAGTACAATGGTAAAGAAGATCCCAGCGAGCACCTAGCACGCTACAAGTATGCTATGCTCGCGAGGTGCCCTGATGAGGCCACAATGTGCAAAGGTTTCCCAGGCACGCTCGCGGGACCCGCCATGACCTGGATGCTCAACCAACCGTCAGAAAGCATCCATTGTTTCGCCGATCTAGAGAAAAGTTTCTTGTTGCATTTCGGCTCCTCGAGGAAGAGAAAAGTGACAATGCAAGAGGTAGTAGGGGTCAAACAAGGGCCGCATGAATCACTAGAGGACTACGTTAAGAGGTTCGCGGAAAAGATCTTGGAAGCTGAAGATTTCCATGATAAAACCGCTCGGGTCGCGTTCCTTGACGGGCTCAATGATGGAAGCACCTTCAAGCAATACCTATACCGCAAGAGAGATTTAGACTACCAAGGCATGCTCGAGAGAGCGTACACAGAAATTAATGTGGAAGCACACTCAGGAGTCGCTTTGAAGGGAAATAATCAGAGCAAGCCCGCTCAGGGTCATAAGAAAGAAAACCCTAACTGGGGGAATAAGCGCCATCAGGGTTATCAAGGGAAAGAACAGTTCGATTCGCGAGCACCCGGGTTACAGATTCAAGATCAGAATCAGGGTCAAAGACAGTTCAGGGGCCAAAATCACGATCAGAATCAATTCCAATCGCAAAATTTTGTAGCCGAACAGGAGAACCGACGCGATGTTGAGGGCAGTGGGGATCGCAGTCATGACCGCCAGGGGCCCACCACCTGGTGCGAATACCACAGAGTAAATACTCACTCTACATTGGAGTGTCGGTCGCGACGACATCACCCAAGTGAGCAGGAGGTCCTGACTGCTCAGAGGGGAAGCGTTGATGCAGGTCACGGCGTCACGTACAGAGGAGCGTGGAGTAAAGGGGGAGGCAGTAGAACGAAAAATGAGACGAGACAGCAAACCCCCGCGAGAAATAACCAGAATCAGGGGCCTAATCGCCATCCTTCCCAGAACTTCCCTCGCATGGACGGCCATGTAGGCACGATCGCGGGCCGCCATGAACCCATGCCCCTGGGCAAACGAGAGCAAAGACTCGTCAACAACGCACCCAAGCCTCAGGGAAAACCGATCTATAGTGTCGCGAGATCGATGTCGGAACCTTACACGCTTGCCTTCAGTAACAAAGAGGTAGATACCTGGGCTGTCGAGGCCGCTGATCCGCTGGTCATCCATGCTCATATAGGAACTAAACTGGTAAAAAGAATCCTCGTCGACACTGGGAGCTCAGCCGATATACTATACTGGGACGCGTTCGAAAAAATGGGAATTGATCAGACTACACTCAGGCCCACTAAAACCACGCTAGTAGGTTTCGCGGGTGACAGCGTAAGGGCCTTGGGCGTCGTCACCTTAGATCTCATCTTGGGTGAAGAGAAAGGGTCAAGAAGGTCAGAAAAGATAGATTTTGTGGTGATCCCAATAACATCCTCCTACAACGCAATACTGGGACGCGAGACGCTGTGCAGGTTTGAGGCGGTCGTATCGATCTGCCATTTTTGTTTAAAATTTCCAACATTGACAGGAGTAGGGGTCGCGAGAGGAAACCAAGAGGAGAGCCGTATCTGCTACGTCTCGTCCGAAAAGGGGAGCACCAAGACCTTGCTTGCCAACCAGTTATTTATTCCAGGGTTGCCACGCGTCCTGGAAGAAGCTGAGTTAGAAGTTCGCGCCTCACCTAGACCGCGAGTTACTGAGAGAGAGGGAGAAGGACATAAACCGCATTTTGATGGGTTTGAGAAACAGGTAATCACTCCTTTCCCTAACAAAGAGGAGAAACTTTACATAGGGGGGAAGCTGAATCAAAAAGTCGTACAAGAGATCGAGACCTTACTCACCCGCTCCCGGGATGTGTTCGCGTGGACGCCAAAGGATTTAAGAGGGATCCCGGCAAGTGTCATGACCCACTCCCTGAACATTAGTCCAGAGGTTAAGCCGCGTAGGCAGAAAAAAAGAAAACAAGCGGGACCAAAGAACGCGGCAGCTGCGGTAGAGCTCGCGAAGCTGATTAAAGCAGGGTTTGTGAAACCAGTGCAATACCCAACGTGGCTGTCAAACGTTGTAATGGTGGAGAAAAATCCCAAAGGGACGGGGAAGTGGCGCATGTGCGTAGATTTCACTGGACTCAATAAAGCATGTCCCAAAGACAGTTATCCATTACCCTCGATCGACCAGTTGGTAGACTCCACCGCGGGTCATGAAGCTCTAAGTTTTCTGGACGCGTATTCTGGATATAATCAGGTTATGATGAACCCGGCCGACTCAGGGCACACTGCTTTTATCACAGACAAAGGAACCTTCTGCTATAAAGTAATGCCGTTCGGTTTGAAAAACGCGGGGGCTACATTCCAGAGACTGGTGGACATGATCTTTAGCGACCAAAGAGGTGACACTGTAGAGGCCTATGTTGACGATATAGTGGTTAAAAGCAAAAAGCAAGCGGATCATACTCGCGACCTGGCAGAGGTCTTTGAAACCCTGAGAAAGTACGGTATGAGCCTCAATCCAGAGAAATGCGTTTTCGGAGTCACCGAAGGCAAGTTCCTAGGCTTTCAGATCAGTGCACGCGGTATCGAAGTCAATCCAGACAAAGTCCAGGCCGTAATAGATCTACAACCACCAAGGTCCATTCACGACGTCCAAAGATTCGTGGGAAAGGTCAACTATTTAGGAAGGTTTTGCGCAAAACTCGCGGAGCGAAACCTTCCCTTCTTCGACATACTGAGAAAGCCTAAAAACTTCGAATGGTCTGGAGAATGTGAAAGGGCATTTACGAGTCTTAAAGAACATCTGGCTAAACTCCCAATCCTCGCGTCCCCGATACCTGGTGAAGGCTTGCAGCTGTACCTCGCGGCGGGCACGCGTGCAGTTAGCGCTGTTTTAGTAAAGGAGCAACGAATCCCCGTCTATTTCGTCAGTAAAGCACTTTTGTCGGCCGAGACCAGATATTCACCCGTTGAGAAAGCAGTGCTCGCGTTAATAACAGCCGCTCGTAAACTCCGACCTTATTTCCATGCTCATCCCATCGAAGTACTGACGGATTTACCCCTACCGTCTTTTATGAATAAACCAACAACCTCTGGAAGGCTCGCTAAATGGGTCATTGAAATGACAGAGTTTGACGTAGTCTATAGACCGCGACCCGCCATCAAGGCACAAGCTTTGGCAGATTTCATAGTTGAAACAAGTTTCAGAGAACTAGAAAAAGATATTATAGCTCCTGAACACCCCGCGTGGGTGATGCACATTGATGGATCGGCAAACATAGATGGTTGCGGGGCTGGAGTCGTCCTGACTTCCCCGGCTGGGGATAAGATAGATCACGCGATTGCACTAAGGTTCAAAGCCACGAACAATGAAGCAGAATATGAAGCACTCATCGCAGGGCTGGAAATAGCCGTTCACGCGGGGGTACATGTGGTGAAGTGCGTGAGCGATTCCCAGATCGTCGTGAATCAGATCAATGGGACCTACGAAGCCAGGACAGGCAATCTCCCAAAATATCACGCGAGGGCCTTAGCCCTGATTTCATTGCTCGGGCATTTTGAAATTGAAGCGGTATCCAGAGAGGAAAACACGCGAGCTGATGAACTCGCGAAGCGAGGTTCCCAAACTCAGTATGCAGATATAGAATGCACTAGCGAAGGTCCCACTGCCATTATCAAAGAAGGACAGGCCCCATACTTTTGGTTCGTGAAGTCTGAAAGCGCCATAAGCAATCAGGCGGAACTGATGGAGATAAGCGAGCCAGTCAGCGACTGGCGCACCCCTATAATTCAGTATCTTGCTAACGGAACAGGTCCTGCAGATCCGAAAGAAATGAGAAAGCTTGTCTCCATGGCTGCACGTTTTTACATGTGTCGTGGAGAACTTTACAAAAGGGGATACGGACCACGCGAGCTTAAGTGCTTGACTAAGATAGAAAGTGACGTGCTGATAAAGGAGCTTCACGCGGGATTATGCGGAACTCACGCGGGTTGGAGACCAATGGTCTATAAAGCATTAAGACAGGGAAGTTTCTGGCCCACCATGAAACAAGACGCACAACGCGAGTCTCAGAGTTGCAAGCCATGCCAGTATTTTGCCCCGGCATGTCATCAACCAGGTGTTGAGTTGCAGATAATGTCGAGCCCTTGCCCCTTCGCGATGTGGGGACTAGATCTATTGGGACCTTTCAAACCAAAAGCGCCTGGTCAACTAGAGTACATTATTGTAGCAGTTGATTATTTCACCAAATGGATCGAAGCCGAAGCCCTCGCGAGCACCACCGTCCCGGCGGTTAAAAAGTTCCTTTGGAGAAACATCATCTGCAGGTATGGCCTCCCTCACGAGATCGTAACCGACAGGGGACCACAATTCAATTCGCCGCAATTGTTTACATGGTGCAGAGACATAGGGATCACTTTAAGGATTGCTTCAGTCGCTCACCCGCATTGCAATGGCCAGGTAGAAGCAGTGAACAAAAGCATTGTCATGGACTTGAAAAGACGGCTAGAAGGCTCCAAAGGCATGTGGGCCGAAGTGTTACCCCTAGTACTCTGGGCAAACAGGACCACAGTAAAGAAAGCAACTGGAGAAACGCCATTTGCTCTCGCTTATGGAATAGAGGCCACAGTACCGGTCGAGTTCATTGTGCCTACGGACCGCGTGATTCAGTATAGTCCGGACGACAATGACGAAAAAATGCAGCTAGAGTTGCAAATGCGAGAAGAGACTCGCGACCTGGCCACCATCAGAGCAGCCAATCATAAAGCGGGCGTTGCGAAATATTATAACAAGAACGTAAAACTGAGGGGATTTGCCAGAGGAGACCTTGTGCTACGTAAAACAGAGGGGGGAAAGCTCGACCCCAACTGGGAAGGACCTTACATTATAGATCGCGAAGTCGCGCCCGGGGCTTATCGCCTCAAGGACCACTCTGGAAATCACATTGCCAACTCCTGGAACGTGATGCGACTTCGTCGTTTCTACGCCTAGTCCTCCCGTAAAACTCAGGTACATTCACAATACTTGTGGTTATTATAACATGAAAAGCACAGGGAACGTAGTCGGATCGCGTATCCTCCTTCCAGCTTCCAGGGCTGAGCTAAAAAACTCCCCCTGGTCGCGAAAGCGTAGACGGCTGGGCCGGGTTTGGCTAATAACCCCCCCAGTCGCGTGTCCTCCTTCCAGCTTCCAGGGCTGAGCTAGAAAACTCCCCCTGGTCGCGAAAGTGGGGACTGCTCGTGCTTCCAGCTTCCAGGGCTGAGCTAAAAAACTCCCCCTGGTCGCGAAAGCGTAGACGGCTGGGCCGGGTTTGGCTAATAACCCCCCCAGTCGCGTGTCCTCCTTCCAGCTTCCAGGGCTGAGCTAGAAAACTCCCCCTGGTCGCGAAAGTGGGGACTGCTCGTGCTTCCAGCTTCCAGGGCTGAGCTAAAAAACTCCCCCTGGTCGCGAAAGCGTAGACGGCTGGGCTGGGCTAAAAAACCCCCCCAGTCGCGTGTCTTCCTTCCAGCTTCCAAGGCTGAGCTAGAAAACTCCCCTTGGTCGCGAAAGTGAGGACGGCTCGTGCTTCCAGCTTCCAGGGCTGAGCTAAAAAACTCCCCTTGGTCGCGAAAGTATGGGCGGGTTAGCGTCATGTGCAGTGCTACTACCTAAGGATAAAAACCAAAAGCTAAATGCTCCTCTACATGTGCAGTACTAGGTATCCCACGCAAGAGCAGCACCATGACTAAATGCTTGACAAAGACCAAGAATACTTCATGACAACCACACCAAGGAAATGCTATCCTACTGCGCCGCGGCTAAAGACTAAAGATGAACCTCGCGTGTAACGATCATGCAATAGTCAGAAGAAGAATAGTTTGCAATGCTTATTCTCGCGACGTTATGTAACAAGTCAGTTTTGCCTAAATGTACAGGATGGATCGTAGTTACGACACTTATCTCTTTGCATTTTCCTTTTTCGCAAACTTACTCATGTTTCCGAAACGCAAAACGGGGGGGACGAGACGAGATAAATGTGCACAAAACAAGGAGAGCCAAAATATAGAAACAATGTAAAGCTCGCGACCGTCATATGAGATAAATGTGCACAAAACAAGCAGAGCCAAAATATAGAAACAATGTAAAGCTCGCGACCATCATACCCATAACATAAAAGTTAATTACAAGGAGAGCACAAAGTTCGTAACCATCATACCCACATTAAACAGAAGTTGATTACAAAAAACATTGTTCAAGACAAAAGACGTTACTTAGAAACAGTCTTAGCAGCAGTCTCCGCGTCCTCGACACTATCCGCCTCCAGATCCACAACATCTCGAACACCGGACGCTCGCGAACCTGAACCACCCGCATGATCTACACTAGAACGCGTCGAAGGCTGAATAGTGTCGAGGAGGGCATCAGACGCGAACACCTTCCTCTTGCGAGACGAGAGGGAAAGAGAAGGAGGGCTCGGAACTGGCTTCTCAACAGGAGGGGGAGCGACCACCTTCGGGAGAGGGGGCCTGAGAACCTGACTCTCTTTACCCTTAACTATACCCCTCTCAGGCGCAAGACGCGTAATTCCCCATGCCTCGAGTGGAGTCTCCCCGTCATCAATGAAGGTTTCGGGCAAAGGGGGCTGGTACTCAGGAAGTTCAGTAGAAAGCCCGCATAGATCTTGAGCGTTGAAAGGGAAGTCCTTAACCTTGAACTTCAGCATCTGCATCTTTACCATGCAAAGGAGAAGCGTGTTAGCGGCATTCTTGTAAAAATCGACGCGAGCACGCTGGCGATAACCCCCACAATACTCCTCCACCGCCATGTTCCTCTCGTAAGCAATTCTCTCAGACATCGTCGCGTGGAGCTTCTCGTTTTCCTGCCTAAGGTCGTTCAATTGCGTATTGTACTCAGTGACGATGTTGACATGAGTAGACCTCTCATACGCAAGCTGAGCTTCCAACTCCTTTATCCTCGCGTCTTTCACTGACAGGAACGCGAGCTCACCCTCCATCTCCTTCATCGTCGTCTTGGCCCTCGAAAGCTCCTCCTCCAAGGCTTTCTTTTCTCCCATAAGCTTAGACTTAGCCGCTCTGTGGGCGTCGCGAGTCGACTGATCCTCTTCCCTCAGCTCTTTGAGTTCATCTTCAGCGGCAAGCACCTTTTGAGTCGCGCTCGCGATGAGATTCATCCCCTACAAAAATGAAGAGTTAAAAACACCCCAAGAAAGCAAGAAATAAGTAGAAACAGGAGACTTACGGCGAAAAGAAGTTTGGACAAGCCGCCAGGCCTTTCCGAAATTTCCTCGTAGAGGCTAGGTGCGGGAGGGAAAACGGTCGGTATCGTCTCAATGAACGCACGCGTCGCGGATAAGCTGTGGATGAAAGTCGGGTTCGCAACAGGGGTATCAGTAGGCTCCGGGGAAGAGACAAACTCCACTTCCGTCGTCCTCTTGCGTTTTTTCTCGACGATTTTCTGCTTCCCCTTATCGCGAACCGAAAGTACGCGAGACGTCTGGACCGGAGGAGCGTCCTCAGAAACTGTCGTCGCAAGCTCCGTTGGTGTTTCCGAAGCAGCGGCTGGGGGAGTAGGAGTCGGATCAGGGACGGATGAGACCATGCGGGTAGGCGCCTCGATGGTTGTTAGCGCGCCCGAATCATCAAGGGCCAACCCCCCCAGATCCGGAAGATCGGCGAAAAAGTCAGCATCTGCAAAAGCCACCACAAGTGAGTATAGTGTAAATAATCGTAATAAACGCGAGTGTCGAAACAAAAACAAACAAAAACCTAGGGCATGAGCCTTGAGACTAAGTCCCCTGGCGACCAGTAAAGAGTCCGAGATAGCCAGCTCGAAACGTTTTTGAACTGCTTTGTCGGGGTAATCCTTGTAATCACGAATGAATCTGTCGCGAGTCTCCTTGGGGAAAAAGCATGGGGCCCTTCTCGCAGTGGGCTCGCGTACCTGGACGGAAATTTCAGAGCCAGGAGGGGGACAGACTAAAAACCAACAAGTTTTCCACCCCTCGATCTTCGAAGGCAATCGGAAGGCGCTAGGAGTCTTGGCTTGAGCAGTGTAAAACCCATCCTCGCGTGAGTTCTTCTTATACGAATTGATGAGCGCGTAGTGAGGAGTATTAGGAATTATCCCAATGTCCTGACATCGCATGATGTAGACAATCAGAGAGCTCCAGAAATTTGGATGCATCTGAGAAGGGCTGAAGCCTAGATCTGCCATTACTTCAGTCTGGAAGGACGTCCAAGGGAGACGGAAGCCGGCTTCTAAAGACTGCCTACTCAAAGCAAAGAAAGACCCATACTGGTCGAGAGAAGTGCCTTCGAGATCGGGGAGGGCAAAGATGGTCCCCTCAGGGAAAGGATATCGCGTAGCAAGGCGACGAAGATCATCAAAGGTAAGACTGCTATGTTGGGCGGTGTTGGGAACTAGGGTGCGAGAATGCGTAATTCTCTTTGTAAGGATACTCACGCGTCCGGGACCCGCGAGAAAGGGTTTCTCTATAACTACGTAAGGCAAAGACCCCTTGTAAGAGAAAAAGCTGGCGAATTGACCGTAATTGGTCTCGGCTCGCTCTTGAATGACGCGAGACGGGAGTCTGGTTTTGGGTCTTTTGGGCGTCTTCGCTTTGCTCTTCTTGGATTTTCTAGAAATACGAGATCGTCTACGAGAGTTTGGCTCGCGATCACCAGAACCCCCTTCAGATCCGGATGTGGTACGCCCCGAATACTCAGCCCGAGCTGAGCGTTCATAAAAATCATCGCTACCTGAAAGCATAGGCAAAATAAGTTTCAGTTTTCCAGGGATGGAAAGAAGGAAAAAAAGAACGTCAAAATTAGGAGCAACGCGTGTCTAAAGGTAACTAACGCGAGGCTATAACAAACAAGAAATCCCTGGAAAAGCTGAAACTCAAGAATCAAAAGGGAAGCCAAAACGACATCAGAATGGACCAAGCCCAAGAACACGAAGAACACCACGAAGGTCGAAGATGGCAGAAATTGACCAAAGCACGTTTTTTCCAAACAAGCGCATCAAAGAATAAGAGTCGAAATGGGATACAACGCAAAAACACCCAATGAACAAAAAGTGGCCTTCAGAAGCCTCTCAATCCAAAAGAACCGAGTGAAGTTACTGCGGGCGAGAAGAAATGGAACGACGATGGTGGCCCTAAAAAATCGAAGAAACGAAGTAGAAAAGAGAAAGGAGAGCGGAAGACTAACCTGCCATGGAGAATCGACTGCGAACGACGGCGAAGATGACGAGGAAGAAGGAAGGAAAGCACCGGCGAAGAATGTTGCAGAGAAAATGGAGGTTACGGCGGGTTTGAGAAGTTGCAGAGAAAGTGGAAGTTATGGCGGAAAAGAGAAAGAGGAAGACGAGAATGGGTATATATAAGAAAAAATCGAGGGAAAGAGGGGTGCAATAATGAGTCAACACGTGGACGACATGCGCTCAGCGCGGGAATTCGTAAAGTTTTTGAATTCAAAACGTCGCCCAGAGAAAACGAAACAAAACTACACGCGACCCTATCACGCGATGGGAATGTGCAAAGTTTAAGAGCCAAGCTTACATCGAGAACGCGACTTCAAGAAGACAGGCCCAAGCCTTCAGCTATTCAGCATGAAAGCTTGGGGGGCTGGATGTTGGAGCCGGTTCTCGATGGACTCGCGAGGCCCATAGAAAGTTGAGTCAGGCCCACGAATCGCGTGCCGGGACGGTCCAAGAAGTCAGCCCAGAAGAATAAAGCGGCCCATAAACAGGTGAAGCCCAATAAGAGAATACAACGGGACTAAGTATCGAGGGGCAAAACGGTAATAGACTCGCGTGGGTCCCAGGTGATAGTATAAAAACGCAACCCTATGGATAAGGAAAGGGATCCGGATCATAAGAGAAAAAGGCTAGACCTCCCTCAAAAGAAAGAAGAAAAGCACAAGAGCAAACCCTAACCACAAACTTCCGAAACACTCATCTCCTAGAGGAATTTAGACATAAAACACTTGTTGTATCACTTATAATTTCGTTGTAAAGCCTTAGTGTTGTAATAAGCGGTATCTGAGTTTCTCGTTTATTGTAAAGCTTGAAACGTGAAACGTCTTTGGTAATATACTCTCCTTTCACGTTGCTTTTCTTTACTTTTGCGTATACTTGCGTTGTTTCTGTGAGTTCGGTTTTACGTATCTTTCTTATCGGAGCTTAAAAGAGCCGGAGCCGATTTCCTTCTCGACTAAGTTACGCAAGTGTCAGGTGTCGAGAGTGAGGTTAATTTCGAGGAAGAAGACGACGAATAGTATTACATAAGTTGATTGTCCAGACGCCCTGTGTCACGCGAAGTGTTGTGTCGCGTGATCGCAATTTCTGGGCTCCAACAGTATGATTATGGAAGATAGCTGTGGTGGCATCCATAGCATCAGGGGTTATGTTTGGGGGTGCAATTCTGTCGATGGTTGTCCCCTACGTCCAACACCTGGGTGTTCCCCATGCTTGGTCCTCCTTCATCTGGATTTGTGGGCCCATCTCTGGCATGTTGGTCCAACCCATTGTGGGGTACAGAAGTGATCGTGTGGGTCGTCGGAAGCCCTACATCATCATTGGTGTCACCTTCATATGTGGGTGCTTTATCTAGTGACTGGCCTCAACTGGATAGCGTGGTTCCCTTTCCTGTTGTTCAACACGGACTGGGTGGGGAAGGAAGTGTATGGAGGGGACGTGAAGGGAGGTGCACACGCCAAGGCCATGTATGACGCAGGGGTGCGTGAGGGCTTATGGGGTCTCCTCCTCACTGCTTTATCTGCCAGTTTCATGTCTCTACTTGTTGATCCCCTATCTAAAGCCCTCCGAGGGCCCACTAAGTTATGGGGATTTTTCAATTTTGTTTTGGCTGCTGCCTTGTTTGCCACAGTGCTCATCACTAAGGCCGCCAAGCATGCTAGACACCTTATGCCTGTTGCCTCGCTTCCTTCTTCAAATCTCAGGAAAACCACCTTGTGTTTATTTGCCATCATCGGCATCCCGCAAGCTGTAAGCCACTACTTCTTCTTCTACTACTACTACTATTATACCCTTATTTGTATCATAATCTTCCACGTGACTTGGTAGAAGGGCATCTTTAATGTAGAGCTATAAATATTATGTCATCTAGGATTATAGCAAGTTAAAATAATACTTTTTAACAAATGTTATTTTTATCAAGGAAGACAAGCCCAACAAATGCTAAAATGTGTTATTTCTTAGCCTAATTCTCAAACTTGTCATTTTATATTAGTTTTATTTATTAAATAAATCAAATACATCTTTGACACATCATCAAGAATGTTATATGAAATGTTAATTGGATTGCTATATTTAGCTTTTGACTTGAAGAAATGGAGAATCTCTAAGACAATATTCTTCATTTTTTTTCATTTTTAACTTGCTATTGGGGTGATTTTCCTATAAGTTTGTTATCGTCATTTTTAACGTACCATTGGAGATGCTTTAATATCTTACTGAACCTGCAGGTTACACTTAGTGTTCCTTTTGCACTCGCAACAATCTATTCCTCCAACTCTGGAGCTGGTCACGGTAGATTATCCATCCTTTCTGTTTTTATCATAAGTTATAATAGGTCATGGACTACTAGTTAATCTAACTTAATCTACAGGACTTTCACTTGGAATGTTGAACTTTTCAATTGTGATACCACAGATGTTGGTATCAGCCACCAGCGGGTTCTGGGATTATTTGTTTGGAGGAGGTAACCTTCCGGCCTTTGTGTTAGGGTCGGTCTCAGCTGCACTTAGTGGAATCTTAGCACTCAACTTGCTTCCTTCGCCCATGTCCAACACCATCTGATCAAATTTATGCACTTGACTCTCCATATTTTGTATTAGCAAGTATTGTTGATTCATAATTCGTGCACTTATACATGTTTTATCTTAATTTTTCTTCTCTGTAATATGCATAAGTATGTTACATGTACTGTGCAACTGCTCCATCATTCGGAGTATTAAGATCTAACTAAGGTCCGTAGCTTTGAGCTTTCTATTTCGTACAACTACAGAGGTTGCTATTGACTATTATAGTCATCGACTTGTGTTAACTGTGATTGTTGGAGCCCAGAAGTTGCGGTCACGCGACACAACACTTCGCGAGACACAGGGCGTCTGGACAATCAACTTGTATGTAACACACCACGTCGTCTTCTTCCTCAAGACCAACCTTATTCTCGACACCTATGACACCTGCGTAACCAAACCGAGAGGGAGAGTCTCCGGTTTCGACTCTTCTACACTAATAAGAGGGATTAACACACAACCAGAGATGTCGAAACAACGCAAGTGTATATGAAGGTAGGGGAAAGTAAAGTAAAGGAAAAGGAGAGTCCAATATGTCAATTAAAACGTTCCAAGTACTAAGCTAACAACAAACCTAATGGCTTTAGAAAACACACAATAACATTAAAAGCTTGACAGCAAAACTATGAGCAGCAAAACAAGTGCTGCTCATTCTAACTTCTCAAGGATATGGCCGTTTTGGAAGATTAAAGCTTGAACTCGTTCTTGTGTTTTTCTCACTCGAGAGAGGAAGATGAAGCGTTTTTCTCTTTGTAATGATCTGCATCTCTTATCCATTGGGTTGCGTTTTTATACTATCATCAGGGACCCACGCGAGTCAATTACCAATTTGCCCCTTGATAGTTAATCTCGTCGAATCTTCTTTATGGGCTTTACCTGCTTATGGGCCGCTTTCATTCTTCTGGGCTGACTTCTTGGACCGATCCAGCTCGCGTTCCATGGGCCTAACCCAATTCCCTATGGGCCTCGCGAGCCCATCGAGAACCGGCTCCAACAGTGCTGATATATTTTTTCAGACAATACAATGACTCCCCTCCTCACGGTAAGCAACCCCTTCTCAGGGGTGGCTTCACGAAATGTAAAAGTGTTGTTTAAAAATAAATTGATATAAGAGTGGTTCTGCGTAAATTGATCCAAATAAAGGGTTATACCGTGCAATTTTTCAAAAAAAAAAAACTCGCTTTTGTAATTGCATGCTGATGGGCCTTATTAGAGCATCTATTTGGGGCGAACATTAAAAAAACGTAACGGCTATATACACTCATTTTTTTGTCTATATACACTCAATATCCAACGCAGTTGCGACGCGTGGGTGTGGGTATGACCCACGCATACACAACGCGTGTGCGAGACCATTTTATGGATATCCGAAACATTTAATCCACGGGTATGCAAAGCGTGTGCGTGGGTATAATTTTTTTTTGTCAATCTCACGCTTCATATACGCGTAGATCATAATCGGAAAAAAAAAAACTTAAAATCAAGACCCACGCACTTGCGTTGCGTGGGCGTGCCTGTTTTGTTTGGTTTTAAGACCCACGCGTACGCGACGCGTAGGCGTGGGTGTTTCCGTTTTTTCCGAATTTTTTTTGTAACCGACGCAATATCTTTTAAGGTAATAAATTTGAACGAAAGATTTTCAAAAGATTCTTTCCGGCGAATTTTGGAGAGTAAAATTTTAGTCTTGCAAGCATAAAACCTAAACCTATATTATTCTTTTCTTCTATCCCAATTTGAACACACCATAAGAAAAACAATGTCAAATCAAGATGAAGAGTCATCGGTGCAAGGAGAATTGAGGTCAAACTATATTAATCCTAAGGAGGTAAAACTGCATGAAACTGTAGTATTTGTATTTATTGTATGGTTGTACTTAGTTTTGTAATCTAATAACGATGTGTCTATTTTCGAATAATAATGTTACTTTATCTAAATAACGATATTGTAAATAGATATATACAAGAGACTACTCAGATGATTTTACTGTGGACTATGTGTGGGATTGCCCGAAGAAAATGTTCAATTGGGTTAGAGAATTTGGAAAAGAGTTGATGATGGTTATCGTTACTAAAAACTCAAATCCTAATAGAGTGATAATGATATGTGAGAATTATGGTGTGTATAAGCTCAAGAATAATGTGGAAGGGAGGAGAACTCAAACAAAAAAGTGAATTATATTTTAAGTAATATTACGTGATTTTTACATATATTTTAATTACACAACGCCTTCAGTTATCTCTTGGATCGGTACGCGAGCGTCTCCAATGTCCAAGTATCAGTAATGACGAGACGAAGTGCCTTATCTCTCTCATCGGGTTTATGACTGGGGAACCTTACCCCGTTCCGGATCCACCTCAACGTGCATCTCTTTTTCAAAACTCGGAACATGTGCGTGGTGAGGGTAGCGGTTCTGGGCGCGAGAAAGAGGATAGATCTGATCCACGTTAGATTATGTAGTTTTATACTTTATGTCAGTATGTTATTTTGGATATAATACTCTATGATGATAGATTTTGTAGTTATATGACCTCCTAATCCTAAAACCAAATTTAAACGTACGCCTACGCGTTGCGTGTGCGTGGGTACCTAGCCACGCCCACGCGTTGCGGGTACGTGGGTATCTAAAGAACGCCTCAGCTAAACTGCACCTGTATCTGTAATTCTGTATGTACTGACTTTATCCCACAAATAATCTAAGCAAGAAGAACAATTAATGGCTTCTTCCTCTTCTTGTTCAGTTTCAATCCCCATAAACAGAATTACCAAATCTCATAAATGCCTTCCAATCAACTTCAAAACCCTAGCTTACCCAATAGCTTCTGCCTCATCTCCTTCTCTCTTCTCCTTCCCGTCCCTCCGTTCCTCTGACAGGCGTGTCTTCTTCAACCTCCGTGCTTCTGACCCTCATTCTGTTGAACAAGTAATTTTCCGATGTTTTAAATTTCTTTAGCTCTTTAATTCTATGGCTTCGTTTTCCTATTATGTACTTACGGAGTAGTTTTTTTGTATGTATTAGTGTTAGTGCAGAAATTCTCTTCATTTCATTGCGTGATAAGCTTGGTACATCTACCCAAATTTATTGATTGCTGCATTTTGTATTTTCCGGGAGTTTTGCAACTCGTCGTGTTCATTTCTTTAAGACAGTATCTCTTTTTTACCGATCGATGCCTGATCTCACAGCAGTCTTATCAGGATTAGCCAAGAGAAAAAAAATCAGCGTTTAGTAAAGTTATCTGTGTGCCAACAGTAGGCAAAGGGGAATGTTCCACCATTATTGTGCTCATCAACATTTAATTTCTCAAATACTTGGACCTGCATAGTACTTAGAAAAAATTGAATTTACTTTGGAGTTTGGAATACAGATCCTAGAAAAGGTTGCTAGGGATTTTATCTTTAAGACTAATACATCTTACTACCAAGTCCATTCCATCCTTGAGCGGTTCAGATGCAGGAATTGGTAACTACTAACTAGCATGGATCATGATATATGGCCTTCATAGGGTGTGGGTGGCTTTTACATTTTCGGATATCTGGTTCAGAACTATATCTGGTGATAGGTTTGGAGTGTGGATGGAGCACGGCGAGGAAGGTCTGGCTATTGACCTTGGTCTTAGACTTCATATCTAGGTGTTAAGCTTGGCTAAGTTGTAAATATATAGGTGGTGACTGGTGAGCATAAGGTTCCAAACGTAGGAGTTTAACTCTTTATCTTTAAGACGGGAAGAAGGTTTGCAATATGAACATATCTTTCTCACTGTAGACTACAACATACCATTGGAGTCACTTGATTGCGACAGGGTTTATTGAATTACTAAGTACTGATATTTGAAGTAAAAATCAGCTCTTTTTCACTTCACCATAATGATATGTATTTCATTAGCCCAAATTGTCTCTGCAGCCAGAAGAGGTTAAGTTGAATTGGCAGGATGACGTGCAAAGTATACAAAAGGAGGCAGACTTGAAATACCTACCCAATGTGGATGAACTCATAAATGCTTATAAAGAGGCTGTATTCTCTGGAGATGACAAAGCAACTTCTGAGATCGAGGCAAAGCTGAATACAGTAGAAAATCAGAGGAATATGTTGGTCCAAAAGTGTTTGTTTATACAGGATGAGTTAAGTTCTGGAAAGGAGAGGTATATCCGCTTGCAGGCAGACTTTGATAATCTCAGAAAGAGATCAGACAAAGAGAAACTAACAGTAGCAAATGATGCCAAAGGAGAAGTCCTTAAAAAACTTTTGGCCATGGTGGATGGTTTTGAAAGAGCTAGGCAGCAAATTAAAACAGAAACAGACAAGGAAGAGAAGATTGATAAGAGTTATCAGGGTATATACAAGCAGTTTGTGGAAATAATGAGGAGCTTGAATGTTGCAGTAATACCAACAGTCGGAAGGCCCTTCAACCCATCAGTGAGTATTCATACCATCATCACTATTCACTTTCCGCAGAAGCAAGTTTTGTACTATTCAATTCGATTGTACTTGCTCTGCAAAAATAGATTTCAAATTGCATATTAATAATTTTTTAACAGATATGAAGTATATCTTTGCTGCTGCTGATAAATTCTTATGGTTTCAGTTTTTATTTATTTATTTATTTATAAACTCAGATACATGAAGCCATAGCGAGAGAAAAGTCTGAGGAATTCAAGGCAGGGATTGTGATTCAAGAAATCCGGCGTGGTTTCCTCCTTGGCAATAGACTTTTAAGACCGGCAACTGTAAAAATTTCGTCTGGTCCTGCCAAGAAGAAATTTGAGCAAGCTACCGGTGTTGTGGATGCATTCTGATTATATCAAGTATCCATTTTCCAGTTGAAGTCTTGCCTTTTATTACAAACCATGCTAGGTGCGCAACTTCTTAAGCCTTGTAAGTTTTCTCTTTAGATAAGTGCTCACTATCTGTTTTTAGGTGCACCGACTATCATACATATTCCACATTTTGTTAGTTTATTTTCTCAAATTCTTCAGACCATGGACATTTAATGCAGTAGTTCTAGAATCCAGGAGACAGCAAGGAATTTTAGAGTATTGCCAAGAGGCAAATGTGTCAACAATCCCTTCTTGCGTTCTGCATAAACTGAGACCTTGAGCATCAATTTTGCAAAACTCTGAAACACAACCCACATATTTTCCAGCAACTACTTCAGTCATGTAAACTTGTATAGCCCAAATGTGAATCAGATAGAGGTCTACCACCCGAAACTCCAAAGCAGCTATTTCAGATCAAAAACTAAAATGGATAAGACTCTAATTCATCCGCTATGTACTGGAATTCAATGCTTTTCCAGGATCAAACACAAAAGAGCTACAACAGTCGACTGACCCAAAGAAATCTTCAATAACATTCAGCAATTCCACAATTTCATCAGCCTCGACCATTTTATTGTTTTGCATTTTCTCAAAACTTGTGTGCGCTATGAATTCTCAAGATTTCATCCTAAGTAATCTTAATATCATCCCCAGTAATTCCAACCGGTTGAACTTGAACAACATCAACAACAAATCGACTCATGGCCTCATATTCAACCTCGAAAGTAATAATCTCTAAGCAAGAATTAGAAATTACCTTCTTCAGTTACCGTTGATTGCAACTCTAAATTTCCAGAAAGAAGATCAGTTAGACTGCAAGTTTTCCATAATGTCTTCATGGCTCATCGTCGACTGTTAATAATATATATCAAAGATTTTATACTCCGTATGTTGTAGTTTTATTTACGTAATTGTGTTACAAATTATTACAAGTGTCTAGTTACACATTGAAAAACTAATTTGGGTAGCTTCTTACGTAATCATAAATTTCTATTATTATTTGGGTTAGATTTAATCTAATATATTGAGATTTGTTATTATAAAAAGTGATGTTATATTTATAAGGGTCCAAATCAGATGGGAAGTGAGCCTTAAGATGAGAAATAAGAAGGCTTCCAAGCCTTCCATTATAACTTCTAGGGTGGATTACACGCGACCCATTAAACAAGCTACTCGTTGGCTTTTAGAGTAGATTACACGCGCGCTACACAAAACAGAAAAAGCGCCATAACAAAATCATACGAAGCGCCAGAAAACCTCCTTACTCGCAGCGACTCGGTGAGAACTCGGTGACGATTTCGACGCCGCAACGACTAGATTCGGAGAAGCTACGATTCGGAGAAGAAGAAGCCACGATTCGCAGCACTCGGACGCAGCCATGGTGAGTTCATCTGCACAAAACCTCGAAGACGCTTCTAACGGTAATCTTCGAACTAGATTCTACAGAAAACCTAAAATTGACGATCAAACTAGTTTTTAGGTTGTATATCCTTCAATTAAACACTCGATCTCTATAAATTGACGATAAGAACTAGAATCTAGGGTTTTCTCCACAGAAAACTGTTTATTGCTCGGTTTAGAACGGATTTGACTTATTTTGCTTCAGATTCAAGCATATTTGGTGATTTTGCTTCTGATTCAAGCATATTTGGTGATTTTGCTTCTGATTCAAGCATATTTGGTGATTTTGCTTTCGATTACTGGTTCATGTAGGAGTTTGGGGTGGAATACTGAGGGACAAATGAATTGCATGTGCTTTGATCTATTTTTGTTCTAGCATATGCTTCTATTGTGCTTTATTTTGCTACTTATGTGCTTCTATTTTAGGCAAAATCTATACGCACTACATTTTGCAACTTTTCACACTACATTCTCGTACGCCCATAATGGGCGTACGCTCGTTTTAAGCGGACAGTGCAAAATTCCAACATCGATTGTGAGGCAAAATACAGAATACGGTCGTATGTATGGGCGTACGCCCAAAACCGCGTACAGTATAAATTTTAATAATATAGCCGTTTGAAAATAGCCGTTGTGAAATACAATTTTTAACTCGTACGCCCATTATGGGCGTACGATTTGGTGTAACGGCTATTTGTCCAAATTCAGAAGTTACCGTTGGGGTATTTTTTCCTGTACGCCCATAATGGGCGTACAGTTGTTTTTATCCCAACGGCTATTTTTTCAGAATATGACCGTTTGGGATGTAGTATGTGTATAAATGTAGGAACTTCGGATGGATGTTGAAGTAAAAAATGTCAAATATGAGAGTTACAAATTTGAGTGATGGTGAGGAGTTTGAATATGTGACGGAGATTGAGTATGCGAGCGGTGAAGAGAACGAGTATGTTGAAGAGAACGAGCATGGGAGTGACGAAGACGATGCGATCGTGGATGAGAAAGAGTATTTTAGTGAACCCGACGACGGGATGTGGGACGACGATACCGACGAAGAAGGAGGAGACTTCGACGCCGGAGATTTTTCAGTTAGTAATTAATTAGAATCGTTTCGTATTTATTTACGTTATTTAGTTGCAAATAATTTGTAGAAGTGATAGTTTAGATTGATGTGGACTCGTAGTTTTAAGTTTTAGTTGTGATAAATATGGTAGTTTTTATTAATTATAGGGTATGGATTACTATGATTCGTTTGATACCGAAGAAACGTTTCCTACTAAGGAACACTTGAGGCGTTGGGTTCAGAGTATTGGTAGACAACTTATGATGGTATTAGTGACTCGCCATAGCAATGAGCGTCAAATGAATATAATGTGCTCGCATGCTGGAGTGTATAGATCAGGGAAAAAGAAAAGAGAGGATGACGAAACAGAGGAGGTTGTTAATACAGAGCGGGATAGTAGGGATAAGAAGTCGGATTGCAAGTTTGAGATCCGAGGATATAGGTGCAGGGCGAGGGATGCGAGAGATGGATGGTATGTGAAGGTAAAATACGAACAACACAATCATAAGCTTTCCACTAGCTTCATTGGCCATCCGTACATGGGTCGAATGACGCCGAATGAGGTGAAATTTGTGACGGTATGTGCGAACAGCTTGACTACGCCGTCTGTTATTGCTACTCAGTTGAGTGCGGCCTTTCCAGGGAATACAACATCCAAAAACAAATCGCCAACTTTATTCAGAAGATGCATTTTGAGGATCGTGGAGATTTGACTGTTACACAATGGACCTTGAAGTTTTTGAAGGAGCGCAGCTATGTAGTGCATCCCCTCTGCAAGAAGAAATCAAACGAGGTGGAAATCTTGTTTTTTGCCCATCAAGACTCGTTGCACTTGTTGAAGATGTTTCCGTACGTCGTGGTTATTGACGCCACATACAAGACGAATAGGTACATAATAGTTGTATATCAATTTTTTTTTGTTTAAATATATTGCATATGCCTCTTCCTTCATTATTTAAATATATTATGCAGGTATAAAATGCCTCTTGTGGAGATTGTCGGTTTCACTTGCACGCATAAGACATTCAACATTGCATATGCATTCACGGGTAAGGAGGAAACAATGCACTACTTGTGGATAATTCAGAGGCTTAGAAAGTTGTTTGAGGATGCTGGAGTAATGCCGACTGCAATAATGACCGATCGAGAACTAGCTCTCATCACTGCAATCAAATATGTGTTCAAAGATCTTCCGGTTCAACACCTCTTGTGTTGGGTTCATATCAAGCACAACATCGAGGTAAACGCTACCAGAATTTTGAAAAATAAGGAATCGGTGAAAAGGTTGTGCTCGCAAGTATGGAGACTTTTTCTATCAAGAACGGAGGAACAATACGAGGAAAGACTGCTAGGATTGAGAACATCTTGGAGAAGCGGCGTCGTCGAATACATTGAAAAGGTGTGGCTTATCCCTTACAAGACAAACATTGTTTGCGCATGGACGGAACACAATCTTCACTTCTTCACGAGGACCTCAAACAGGTAATTTTTTTTTAACTTACTTAAACGTTTCCGATTTATTTATTAGTTTATTATGTAATAGTTGTTTTACTTAAACGCGACATTGAATGAATAAAACATAGGGTTGAGGGAATGCATAAGGTGTTGAAGAAAATAGTCGGTTCAAGTATAGGCGGTTTTAATCGAATGGTTGTGAGGATCCATGCAGCCATCGAGGGCCAGATTGTGAAGGTGAGGGCCACCATGGAAGAGGATCGGATCAAGACACCCGGGGTTTTCAGACGAATGAATCCACAAGTGAAATTGATATTTCGGCATCTATTCCATAATGTGTCTGATAGAGCGTTGCATAAGTTGTGGGATATATGGGAGGATATAAAGGCAGAGAATTATGAGGAACATTGCGAAGATTACTGGATGCGAGAATGTCAGGGCCTACCGTGCATCCACGAGATGGTGCAACATATTATTCAGAAGAAGCCATTCAAGCTCAATCAGATTCACAGATTCTGGAGGCAGCTACAATGGGATAGGATTGAACTTGATAACGGGGAGGTAGAGATTGGTGTACCTCAGACCATGCGGGAGTTGAGATTCATTGAGCTCAACGATAGATGGCAAAAGGGGGAACTTCCTGAAAGGCATTGGTCTCAGATAGCGGACTTGTACACAATGTTGGAGTATCCACATCAAAGTCTTGCGTTAGAGCCGACGGGAATCAAGGATCCTGACAGACCAAGAGGAGCGGTAGGAAAGAAGTGGGGAACCGAGAGAGAGATGAGCGCGTTTGAGTACGCAAGGGAAGAATTAGAGAAAAATGATGCTGCGAAGGTGAAGAATAAGACGGTTAGAGGAAAGGGAAAGGGAAAAGCAACGGCGGCACAACCTACTTTCAACGAGCCTACTATAATGAGGGAGTTTGAAGTTGTTGGGTGCACTGCGGCAGAGGCGTTTGGTCATTCAAGTGGCACTGGTGGAGAGGGGTTCGGATTATCAGGTTGCACTCTTACAGATGAGTTCCCTCAGCCAGCAATGACGAAATATGGGGTAGACTTCGGGGTTGACAATGTTGATCTCTTCATGTTTCCATACATTGTAGATGCACAAGACGTAAGGGCGGATGGACACTGTGGATATCGGTCACTAGCCATGTTGTTGGGGCATCACCAACAAGAATATCCTCGCATTCGCATGGAACTGACTACGGAGCTGTTAGAGAACAGTGATATCTACAGACGAGTCATGACCAGACTACGCCCGGATTTGGCAAACAACTTCGACGCTCTTGTTCAAGAGGTCAACTATAGCAGATCACCATGTCCTGAAAGATACTGGATGAGTATGCCCATGATTGGATTAGCATTTGCCACTAAGTTTCAGGTTGGTTTGATATACTTATCCAAAGTCCGATCATATTTGTGCTTACCGATGAAGGTGTATCAACAAAGCTCCAGTCATGGTTTGAAAATTTATGCAATGGCTCGTGTGGGCTTAGCAAACCACTACATACCGGTATGATTTTCACTAAAGTATTTGTGATTTTCACTCAATTTTCTTAATGCTTAACATGGTATTTATGTTTTGTAATTTAGGTGTGCCTTAGAGAAGACTGTCCCGTACCATCTGTACCTGGAGTTTGGCGCATGTTCAAGGATCCTAGTGCGAATGGATTGGATCGCGGGTTTGCGCTGAGGATGCAGCAATGGAAGGACTATCGCATTAATTATGGTAGTATAGATGTTGATCTGTAGTGAATTCGGATGTGTTTAATGTTTTAGATGGGTTAAATGAAACAAGTTCTGAATTCACTACAAGGGTTTAAAACGAAAAACGGCGCGAAAATCGAGTAAAACGGGATTGAAACGAAAAACGGCGCGGAAATCGAGTTTATGGAGGGACGTACAACGAAAAATGACAAGAAAAGGGTATTTAGCAAAAAGAAATAGTTTTCATGATGCAAGGGGTATTTAGCCAAAAAATACTTGAAAATTTTGAAAAGGAAGGGGTATATAGTAAAAACTTGAGATATGATGTTTGAAATGGATAGTTTGGGCCCAGTTCGTTTAAACGCCTTATAACGCTGAAACTCAAAATTTTGAAATTGTAACATGATAGAAAATGAAGTCTTTATTCGTTATCAATTCTCGGAATCGAAAAAAAATCAACGAAAACGTCAACGGGCCTAATAAGGCCAAATTGAGATTTGGTGAGGCCCATTACCTAAAAACGACATAAAACGGGTTAATAAGACCTTAAACATTGAAAAACTTGAAATGTAAAAGTTGTATTTGAGCATTACCAATATGACGGTTTCGTTTTTATAATAAAATAACAAAATGAACACTTCGAAATATCTAAACAGTCACTTTCACCTAGTTACGAGTTAATCTCAAGTATATAAGTCGTATAGTTTTACTAATATGTGTGTGATATCAATTCGTTACTCAAATAAACTTTACATAAAACTTTCATTAAATGTTATGAAACACTCAAATACTCCAAAATAATGACATTTCACATCTTCGTATTGTCCATATTGCTTGATTAGTAAAACTATACGACTTATATACTTGAGATTAACTCGTAACTAGGTGAAAGTGACTGTTTAGATATTTCAAAGTGTTCATTTTGTTATTTTATTATAAAAACGAAACCGTCATATTGGTAATGCTCAAATACAACTTTTACATTTCAAGTTTTTCAATGTTTAAGGTCTTATTAACCCGTTTTATGTCGTTTTTAGGTAATGGGCCTCACCAAATCTTAATTTGGCCTTATTAGGCCCGTTGACGTTTTCGTTGATTTTTTTTCGATTCCGAGAATTGATAACGAATAAAGACTTCATTTTATATCATGTTACAATTTCAAAATTTTGAGTTTCAGCGTTATAAGGCGTTTAAACGAACTGGGCCCAAACTATCAATTTCAAACACAACTATCCACATTCACTATCCACTATCCACATTCACTATCCACTATCCACATTCACTATCCACTATCCACTAACCACTCTCCAAACCCTATACCCTAAACCCTATACCCTAGCTAGGTTTTCCTCGGTTTCCGTGTCATTTCTCGTCTTAGCCCATTTTAAGTCATTTTTCCTCGATTTTCGTGTCATTTCTCGTCTTGGCCCGTTTTAAGTCGGTTTTCGCACGAATTCTCGTCTTAGCCCGTTTTAAGATGGAAAATCCTAATAATATATAAATCCATGAAAACTACGACATCCAAAATATAATACCGACAACAAAATATACATCACACAAACATCCAAAATATAATACTGAACACAAACATATCATTGCACAGGCCCATCCTCCTCTGGTACTACATCACCAGTCCATATGCTGATCCACCCCCTCATCATCCTCACTTGTCCTGCAGGCAGAGTGTCACCATATGCACGTAGGAAACTAGATATCTCAGAGGCGAGTATGTTGCCCCGCTACATTTTCAAAATGTAAATATAAGTAGAATAAAATAGATTATAATTATAACTTGAGCGATATTGACTAAAATACGTACCACAACTACAGAGGCTGTCGCAGGTATCTGTATGTGCTCCGAACGGTGGTCAAACGGTGCACGTGGGTCCTGCCTGGGTGATCTGGAATCAACATAAGGATGTGACATGGCATTAAACCATGTCAGATATCCATCCTTGCAATCCCATGCATACTCTCGAAGTCCTCTTCGATCCTGCTCGTCTAAGGTGATCAATCGATCCGGCAGGGTCTCTTGGGGCCCAAGTGCAGTCCTCATCCCCGAATGTGACAGTGTACCCCGATGCAGAATCATTTCTAATCGCAGTAGGTGGTGTAATCGGGGGTTCGGGTATGCCTTGCACATACCCGAACTGTCGCATACATCGGTCAGGATGGTGCGACTCCCTGACCTCAAAGGACTCTACAGGCCCCCGAAATAGACCTAACCTATACTGGGGGTCGTTGAGATCCAACTTGCCCCAGGGGTTCCACTGAACCTATGTTTTTTAAAAATGACAAACGTATTTTTAAAAATAATAATTGCATAACATATGATGAAATTACTCATTAAATAGTACTTACCTCTGCATATGTGATCTGGTCAAGGACCAGTCTGAGGGAAACTAGTCGAGCAGGATCCTTATGGTACTTGACTTTGCTGTTTTCCCGGATAGCCGCCGCCGAGGCATTCATGGATGCCAAGTCCTGCGTAGCATGACCCCGAAGACCATGGAAATACGCCCATAGCCAAGCCTACAAATACCAGAATTTCTTATAGTGTCACCATAAGCAAAATATACACGAAAAAAAAAAACATTAAACGAATACTACCTTCAGCAGGAGTGGACAGCCAGCAAACCCCTTGGATTGAGCACGGGAGGCCTGACCCAACTGTCTGTACAGTTCAGCCAAGACGGCTGTCCCCCAAGCATAGGACCCTGTCTCATTGTGATCTACGAGGATGCTAAGGTATTTGTGCTTCACCTTCATCCGAGACTTGTCTACAAATATCGTACTGCCTAACAGGGACAGCAAGTAGAGCGAAGCAATATCACTCTCTTGTTGAGGAGTCCTGCAATTAATAATAAAAAATGAATTAGTAACGTTAATCGAGAAATTATGAGAAATTCTTATAATATACGATAATTTACCTGTCCCGTATATCAAACATCTGTAATAGTCGGGTGTGGATCGTGGTGATGCCTCTCTTGCCGTGGATGTTCAAACCCCCATCTGATAATTTATCACGGATTATAAATATTTAATTGAATCAACTAAAAATGGAATCAAATATAAATAATAAAATAAACTCTACGTACGTAAGCATAGCGCAGCAGCCTCCTCGATCGTAGCAAACCTGAACATCCGTTGCACATGAGGATGCACAAACCCATCTATGTCTGCCTCAGCAGATCTGACAGCTCGTCCATGGATCGGAAGCTCCAGAATCTTCAGCACGTCTAACAAGGTAGGAGCAATCTCACCAAATGCAAAGTGAAACGTGTTGGTTTCTGGATACCAACGCTCCACAAATGCAGAAATCAGAATCGGATCGATGCTGTTGTACTCGAGCCGGGGATCTGCAAGGACATGTAAGTGGATCCACTCAACGAGCTGCCACCATGACCCAGGCACATTAGATTTATGCCTATCATACTCCCTGAAGAAGTCCTTGCGGGTGTATATATCCAACACCCTCTTCAGCTGATGTACGAAAGAGAAATTAATGAATTAGAATAGCGTGTGGATCGTTTTACCTCACAAATTCATTTAGGAAACAACGCATACCTTCGATGAGGGCGGTATCACATAAGTCGGGTCATGCTCAATACGCTCTGCAAGAGACGACGTCTCAGTCCATATCACCGGAGCAATGTGGGTGTTGTAATCCACCAAAAGCCGTGAACTAAGAGGACCTCCAGGATGCCCCACATAATCTGCATCCCCTGGAACCGGTACAGCTAAGCCCGGATCAATGTGCTGAACAGGCTCCTGAACAGGGTCCTGAATGGGCTCCTGGAGGTCTGGCTGATCCTGATCGAAATCATGAACAAGCTTCTCAATCTCCTGCTGATGATCCTCTGCAGAAGGAGACAATGATCCAACTGGAGATGGCTCACGCACAGGTGATCCCTCATAGTAATCAGCATGCATCTGCGCCTCCAAATCTCCTAGATCTACATCTGGCTGATCTGCAACCTCTGGCTGATCTGCAACCTCGGTTGCCTTCGTCAACTCCTCTGAAAACTCCTCCGTCTCACTAACATCCAAATCATCCATCAGAGCTTTCCCTGTATCTCCTATATGCACTCCTGGAATGTCTGGAGGAGATCCACGACGTCGGGAAGCTGTGATCCCGCGTGCGCTAGGGTGACGCGGGCCCTTCTTCTTCTTTCTAACATAACAACCCGCCGGAGTAATAGCCCTCTCTAAAGCCTATTTTCATATTTACGAATTAATATTTTATATTATTTGACGTTTTTCTTTTAAATATTTAATAATGTATTAATTACTAATTTTTTCTTAGGTACGACTTATTAATAATTTATTAAGACGCTATTTAATAATGTATTAATTACTAATTAATTCATTTCTTAGTAAATAACGACTAATTAATATTATATTAATAAATATTATTTAATATTAAATCTTTTTCTTTTACAAGTTATTTATCGAATAACGTGAAACGATAAATAACGACTAATTATTTTTATATTAATAAATATTATTTATTAATATATTATTATTTTATTTAAATCGTTATTTATCGAATAACGTGAAACGTTAAACGATAAATAACGACTAATTAATATTATATTAATATTATATTATTTCTTAATATAATATTATTTATTAATAGCTGTACGATAAATAACGACTAACTAATATTATATTAATAAATATTATTTATTAATAAATATTTTTCTTTTATTCGTTATTTATCGAATAACGTGAAACGTTAAACGATAAATAACGACTAATTAATATTATATTAATATAATATTATTTTCTTTTAGCTAAACGATAAATAACGACTAACTAATATTATATTAATAAATATTATTTAATAATTAATCTTTTTCTTTAAATCGTTATTTATCGATTAACGTGAAACGTTAAACGATAAATAACGACCAATTAATATTATATTAATAAATATTATTTATTAATATAATATTATTTTCTTTTACCTAAACGATAAATAACGACTAACTAATATTATATTAATAAATGTTATTTAATAATAAAAAATTTCGTTTTAATCGTTATTTATCAAATAACGTGAAACGTTAAACGATAAATAACGACTAACTAATATTATATTAATAAATATTATTTATTAATATATTATTATTTTATTTTTAGTCGTTATTTATCAAATAACGTTTCACGCTAAACGATAAATAACGACTAATTAATAAATAACAAATAATTCATATTTCATTAATAAATCTTTTTTTAATCATTATTTATCGAATAACGTTTCACGCTAAACGATAAATAACGACTAATTAAAAAAAATATTAGCGTACCTCGTGGATCGAGAGCGTCTTTTCCGGCGATTTCGAACGGGCCCGTTTTTCCGCACCGCCCCGACCCCGACCACCACGAGCTCCACCCCGACCACCACCTGCTTCACCTCCAGCCACCTTGCCGGCGCCACCAACCTCCTCCCCTCCACCTCCAGACCCCTCGCCAGCGCCACCGACCACCTCAGGAGCCACCGCAGCTCCACCACCACGGGCCCTTTTCTTTTTCTCCGGATTCGTCTTCCGCCCAGGCGCAACTCCTCCACCTCGGACTCTTGCACCACCAGCACATATACGGACGGGAGGGAGAACAGACGAAACCGCAGCCTCCACCGTCGCCAGAGTGGATTTCGAGCTTTTCCCCATTTCTTCGGATTGCATGATTCCGAGTGAAATTGATGAAATTGATTGAGGGATTTGGATTGTATGAGAAAAACGAGTCGAATAAGATAGATTTGGGGAAGAAAACGAGTGAAATGGGAGAAGATTGGACGGTGGCGACAAATAGGGTTACGGATGAACAGTAGTCGACTGATACGATGAGAGGAGGAAGAAGAAAGCGAGGCGGATTTTTATATCCGCCGCGTACGCCCATTTTGGGCGTACGGACCAATTTTCAATTTTTTTAGCGTATACGTATACTCGAGAAATTGCACTGTACGCCAATTTTGGGCGTACGAAAATGTAGTTCAAAAAGTTTCAAAATGTAGTGCGTATAGACCCCGCGCTATTTTATAGCTTAGTGTTAGAATGATGTTTAACATTTTCTTATGCTGTGCTATTAGTGTGTGCTTCTATATGCTATTTTTGTGCTTCTTGTTTCAATGGTTGTGCTTCAGTATATAATATTGTGCTTCAAGTTAATCATTTTACCTAATTTTATGATTGTGCTTCATTTTTTTTTTATTGTGCTTCATTTCTTTTTGATTGTGCTTTGCTTTGTCCTTCATTTTCTTTTGCTTGTGCTTTGCTTTAGAAGCATTCAGTCTTAAGAAACTTCTGATGTGCTATGATTTACTCAGTTAGCAAACTTCAGAATACTCATTTACTCAGTTTTTGAAGCTTAAGTAAGGTTGTGCTTTGATTTATGCAGAACGTAGTATACAACAATACCAACGCCAAAAGATTCGTACAAAGCAACCATTAATCTTTGACATTCAGCCAGCAAAATCTTTACAAGAAGAAGTAGCACTTGGTAAATTTCTAAGCTCTTCTATGATATACCTTATGAAATGCAACTATATTTGTTTTGGAATGCACTAGCATATGCAACTGGTTTTGTTTATATGTCACAGAAATAGGAAACTGTAAAGTGAAACATTTCAGTGATGCTACGATGTATATACCTCTTAAACCATCAAAATGCAAGAATGTTAATAGTAAGGTTAAAAATGCAGTTGAGAAGCGGACAAAGAAGAAGCATGATATTTGCACAAGAAAGGATGAATCACTGAATAAAGGTTAACACATCATTTGAAACTAATTTGAGAGAGTATTTGTGCTTGGATATATTTGTACTAGTATTTAATTACTTTTGTGATTTTTTCTTTATATATCACAACAGTGGTCACAACTGAGACAGAGGTGGGCACAAATGAAGGATTGCAAAGCACAAATGAAAGAGAGGAGGGCACACTTCAGGTAGAAGATGGCACAATTGAAGGAGAGGAGGGCACATCTCAATAGCTACAACTAATTCTTGAAGCACATTGTTTACATTTTAAAGCACATTGCAAAATCAAAGCACTTCTTTGCTATATCAAAGCACAACAGAAGTTGTTGAATCATAAACAAAATAATACAACTATTCATAAATCTATACTAGCATTTTTGTTCGAATTGCTGAAGAGTATCATGATTGATCTGCCTCATTAATTTGTGCCACATTATTATGATTTTATGCTTTCGAATTTATGAAGGCATGACAATTCCTTCAACAAACAAAGTCAAATTGGGATACATAAACACAGATTCATCCATCTTGCTAACTCAAGCAAAATCAAACAGAAAAAATGATGAAAACCCTATCGGAAAACTAAAATAACCGACGAAACTTGAAAATAAAAAAGGACGAACCTCCAATCGTCGGAGTTAGAGATATCGGAGTTAGAGATAGATCCACGGCGAAACCTAGAAATCGGACAAAGACCGAAGAGAAAAGCAAATTCAAGTAAAAAACCTCACAAAACCTAGAAATCGAACTCTACAATATCAGGAAAAGCTTACAAATCAATGAAAGAGAATAGACAGAGGAGAATCGAGGAGAAACCAAAGAGGAAGAGATCGAGTAGGGAGCCAATTGGATCGAGGAAGTTAAAATAAAAAATTCGATTTTGAACCGAACTCTTGAAAAATGAGAATCGAAAACCGAACCGAACTAACTTCGATTCAGTTTGTTTTTTTCGGTTCGGGCCAAATCGAATCAAAACCGAAATTTGCAGAGCCCTAAGCCTCACAGCCGACGCAAAACAGCTTCCAAAATACATCCTGACCTCCAAGGACTTCCCAGTAGGGGAGGATGAAAAACTTGTGAATAAAAATTCAACTTGTGTATTAATTTCTTGTATTCCAGCAATTGCCGACACTATAACAATATATACACTACCTTTACAGAGTATGAACAGCAAAGTAAATCCAGCTAAACGTGTACACAGGTACAGACAAACGGAAAAAATAAAAGAAAAGAAAACCTGTATGTTGCCACCCTACCCAACACCTAACGAAGCCATTTGGAACCTTGGTAATTGCTGCTAAGGGCCAAACCAACCTCCAATCCCCCCCCCTGTACACTTGGCTCTCAGAATGGGAATACAACAAATTTGGTCAAAATTTCTTGTGTGCTAACCTGAATGGCCGTATACTGAGGAGCTATACATACAATCACCATGAAGCACCAAGACTGCAAAAAATCTGTAATGCAATTGGAAACATTATACATCTTGCCTAAAAAAGTATGTACAAAAGATATAAATGAGATAAAAGCTTCAGCTCTTACATCAATCTCCATGTCCAACAGAATCCTGGCCTGCCTGCTCCTCAGTAGATAGACGGTCAATTGGAACATAGATGTACCCCTTAGGTAATCGTTGATTCTTCACAGTTGCTTGATCGGAAGTCATCACTAGCTCTTTCTCGAATGTTTCTGTATGCTGCACAGAGGATATGAGTCAAATGTTTCTCCATGCACCCACTAAGTGATGTGTCCCAGCCTAATCCTGGCCGGTAAACTCCTCACAAAGTATATTAGTGAATCCTGTATGAAGATACGAATTGGCAGTAAAACAGAAAAGAGAATATAACCTTTATCGATTTTAACTTCTTGCCCCCAGTTTCCTGATCATTACGGCGGGTTAATGATGCTCTAAGAGGTAAATGTTTCCCGGAAAAAGAGACCCTATCAGTAGGCTTCGGTGTAGGAAGCTGCTGAGACGTTGAACTGTCCTCTGTTTTCTGATCAGTGTCAGTTGAGACCCGAAGCTTGATGTGACGTTTCCCAGATACTGTGCTATCTACAGTTACATCGTCTGATTTTTGCATTGTATTACATGATATAGAGCAATCTGTTTGTCCCTTAAGGGAGGTAGTTGCTGATTCAGAACTGGCTTCAGGAGGAAAGAACGGATTTTGAAACAGTGGTGAGAAAGCTAATGTATCCTTTTTTGATGCAAAAAGATCATGTGAGCAAAGAACCAGCTCACGCTGCATTAAATAAATATAATTAGGTAAAGAAAAAAAAGAAACAATACTGTACTCCCAAATAGCTGCTATAAATTATAGACACAAACAAGATAGTAGGACTGAGACAACCAAAATCTGAATAAATAACAGTTGTAACTTGTAAGTAATTAGAATATCAAAAGCAATCTTACATCACACAGCCTAGAGACTACACAGTACACACAAAAGTGAGCACCAAAAGATGTCCCAGTCCTAGTCAATTCGCACTTTATAATCAAATAATTAGTACATCAGGAAAATATTTTATAAAAATTTACCTTCAACTTTTCACGTTTCACAATTCTCTCGCATATGAGGCGCAACTTCTCCAATTCAACCTGAACGAGGTTTTAGGTACAAAACAACAATTAAACGGAAATATTTTAAAAAAAACAGTGATATTAAGGGGTATTTGGTTGCTGAAAAGGGTTGAAGGTATGGGTTGATCTCACACAATTTATGAATATAACCAAAAAAATGGAAGGAGAATAGTTGATTTAATAAAGGTCAAAGTGTCAAACACTCCAAAGAAATATTATAAATGTTCAAGCAACAATGAATCCTGAAACCAAGGAAATATGGATAAAAATGAGGACAAACGAACAAAAACAGAAGTGTTACAGATCTGGACCATTCTCCCTTGAAACATATAGTTCTGTTTCAAATCTTTTCACTCAATTGCCTTTTAATGATTAAGAAGCAGGCAATTGAATTGTAAAAGAAGCATATTTTAAGAAGTTTGAAGAGACACAATGAACTAACTATTAACATATACAATAATGCTAAAGAGAGTCCAACTTGTAAAATCCAACTCACTCTAACTTGCTTAAGGCTTTTCAGCTCCTCAACCCCATGCTTTTGACCCTCAACCTGTAAATGAGAAGTATTCCAAAAGCACAAGGTAAATATAGCGACTATCACTTGCAATGTTTGCTATTGTAAATCAACTCTAATGTACCTTTGCACGTTGTTCAATACTATGCTTATCACAGTAAGCTCTGCGCAGCAGCTTCCCACTAACACTACGAACATTCATGTAATAACCAGCAGATCTAGCACAATAGGGATGAAATGTATTTTGGCATGGACCAAAATTGCACTGTAGACATTATAAATAACAGAATCAAATACAATAAGGCTTCATAAGCACCAGAAAATAACATAAAGCAAAGTCCAGACATATCAACCTTTAAACAGACACCAAATCTTTCATGGCACACAGAGCATACATCGTTTGCCCCAACAACACTTTCCTGTCATCCATGAATATGTCAACTTAACTTTGTAAGAAACATCAAACAAGCATGCTGGCAATTCATCATACAAGTAAAATCAACAAATTGATTGCCACACACCATTCCGCCTATAGGATTCACTTGCCCTCTTCTAAAGGTTGACTCAAGTACCCACTATCAAAAACGAAAAACACTGATTAATTTTATCAGCACAGGTAACGCACAATAAAATAACACAAGGAAAAGCAAGAAATTATACCTCAGCACACAACGCATGTACCCACTGACCACCACTTGTTATCCTGAATGCACCATTGGCAGTGCCACATAGACTACATTCTGTGGTAGCATTAGGCTTATCTGAGGTAGAGCCTTTTGCTGGGGAATTTTCACAATGTTCACAGTACCATGGACCAGTCGATTCCTTCACATTGCGATAGCATACTAAATGAACTGCCACCTGATAGAACATGACTACATTAAATAAATTAAAACAAAGTGGATGCCCTGAGACAATGTTAGAGCATCTTGAGTCTTGAAAACAGCAAACCTTGCAACTGGAACATATTAATATTGGGTTCAAAATTGTCTCAGATCGTCCACAAATGTCACAAAACCTTGGATACTCCTTTGAAACAGGTGCAGATAGCTGTAAGATATCAGAATGTTTATCAAACATGTTTCTCGGCACAGCCAAGCATGAAGTTGTCTCTTTGACACGTGGAGTTGCCAAAGAAGGCGGGCCAACACGTCCCCTAGGAGTCTGCACATTTAATTTATTCTACGCAAAGGAAAAAGCCAATTACATCTGTATCTCACATTCTAACCTAACCAATAGGAAAAAGGGAAGAGAAAATGTCTCAGGAAGAGCATGAACCTGTTGATGAGAAGCTTCATCAACACCATCCTTTCTCAAAGAAGTTCTAGAAGAAGCAGCGGCAGCAGCAGTGGCAGCTGCAAGAATTTCTTGTGCCTCCTTGAATTTTCTCTCCTTCCTTCCCTGCTTCTTTGCCTCTCTAAGTTCATGAAGATACTGATGAACAAGTACAGAATCCCATCTTTGCTTCCGTACTATCTGCAGCTCCTGCGGCAGATGTTTTACAATCTTGCTAATTAATTTATCTGCAAAGAAGATCATGTAAGCATCCACATACATTACCAGAAAACATTCAATACACAGGGAAAGGGTTCTGCCCACTAATACATGTTTACTGATTACAAGAACCTGGTTATTGCCATGCTAACTTTGATAACAATTATGAAAGGGAAAGGCAAACAATTAGCTTCTCATACATACCACTCAGGCATTTCCTCTTCGCAGCATGACCAAAGAGGCAGTTTTGAAAGTATATAAGTTCCCCTTCAAGTTCATCTTCTGGATGTAAATCCAAAATACCCTTCTCCTTGGCCTTGATCAAGTCATCTAGAGTCACTTCCTTGCCTCCAACCACATCAACATAGGAAACATTCTGATCACCTCTTTTGGAGATGACTCCATATGTTGAAAATTGCTCAACGAGAGAGGAACCTAATCCCATTGACCCTGCGACATCAAAAGCTAAAAAATAAATTAATAGAATCAAAATGCATTCAAATTGTTATTGATGAAGTGGAAGAAATTACCATCAAAATATATGCCTGATTTCCTCACAAAAGCCCTCTGCATTTCCACTATCTTTTTCTGAAAGTAAGGGTGGATGTAAGAACCAGATTCCGAGCCAATATTCCTGCATAATTTCGCGCAAGTAGTGGTGATTAGAGAAAACCTACAAGCAAAACACTTATACCAAGAAAAAGAAGAAAACAATATTGTTGCAGAGCATTAAGCTACCCACAATGGGGGTTGCATAGATTATTTTAATAATTGGTTGTATAATAAGAAGTGTTTTTTTCTATGCAACCCAAATGAGAGTTGCATCCAATTTTTTTGTTTGGTAGCTATTTTTATAATATTTTATAATCCTATCTAATATATAGATATAAATAAAAGCAAAAAAATAAGTTGTGCAACCCAAATCATGCAACCCCGTTGGTGATAGCCTTAGAGAAGAAAAACTCAAGTATCTTAAGAACAATTAATAACTACACTCCAAAGAGGCATACACTTCAGGGCAATCTGCGTTGGTCGCCGAACAAACAGGAACTCCCTCAGCCATATCCATAGAGACACTGTATGTATTTTCATTATACATTTTTGCATACTTCAAAGATCTAGCGGGGATACCTGGCAACAATAACCATCAGCTATAAGCCTATAAAATAGCACAAAGGGTGAGTAAGTCTAAGGTCTAGAGAAACAACACAAGAATGCAGTATAAAAAACATAAATACCATACTTCCAGATATTGAAGAAATTGGTGTTGATGTATCCTGAAGTTCAATATGTTCAACAAGAACCTGCAAAAAAAAAGATGTAACAACAAGCTTTTTATAAAACCCATAGAAGTTAAGAGAGAACAGCCACAAGAAAAATAAAGGGACTAGATGACCACCTTTTCCAGGCCACTGGAAACTGATTCTTTCCTTGTACCATTACAGTTGTCCATTAGTTCTTCTCCGCCAATGGCAGTTATTTCCCCTTTTTCAAGGTTAGGGTCCTTAAAAGTAGATAAAACATTATTATCATTGACAACCCTGTTGCTGCTATTTGTTCTCCTCCTTGAAGGGACGGATTTGATAGGAACATCAGACATATCAGAATCTTTAGCTGAGATAGGATGAGAGCCATCTTCACCTCCACGGTGAACCATAGAAGGAACTGACATTTTAACAGTCAGTTTTTTCTGAGGAGATTCCATGAATGCATGATCAACAAGCCACTTGATTAAATTGCAGTGTAACTCAGGTGGCAAATAATTATCCTGTCCAAAACAATGATAGAGGATTATCAAAACATTGATCATCAGGAGCAAATGATCAAATAACTACTTCATAAACTCAGACTATATAATATTCTGAAGATTACAGCAAGATTTGCAGCCAATGAATCAGCAGGGACAACAATCTGTGATCCTAAATCTTTCAGACAAACTTTCCCGCCATCAACTAACTGCACAAACACATGGATGTTACTGTGAATATATTCAGAAGTACATGTCAAGATACAAACACAAAGATAGACACCTTCTTTAACACCAAACAAAGATCCTCAGAATCTGAAGGAATGACCACTTCGCACATGCTCCCCTCTTGACTATCTTTGTCAGTGGAATTGGCCAGATCAGTGTGTTCCAATCTGCATTTAGCCTTTAGCTTGACATCCTCCATCTCCTTTTCCATCTCAGTTAAACTGTTAGATCGGTCATCTTGTTCTTCCAAGCAATCAGCAATCTGATCATTTCTTCTACGACTAACATCAACCGCAGGGGGTTTATCTAACAATGGCAGCACACAGAGCTCAGAAGGAGGTGAACTAGAGCCAATACCTGCAATTGATTCCCCCAGTTCACCAAAACCATGTGAATGTTTTGAGCAAAAGGCCCTCAACTCAACCTGTAAATAAAATTTTGAATAATATTAGAATTTAGCCATTATCATGTCATACAGATGAGAAACTAACCATAAGTAACCAAAACACGCTTTCTATTGAAACAATGTGATGCAAAACTCCAAATAGCTAATGCTCACATCATCACATCCAAGCTTTCCCCAAACTTCCAGACGATGTCCAGCCTCCCTGGCACAAATTGGATGAAAAGATGTTCTGCAAGACCCTGGATTAACACAAGGTGGGGAAATCAGAGAGAAGAAAAAGAATGATGTAAATCAAAGAGAATACTTCAAGATATAAATTATGTTATATAGATAGAATCTGAACACCCATGTGCATGAAGGGCAAAAAATTGTCAGCCTGAAATATGTTATATACACCCATTCCTTCAATGAAGTCAAAGTTCTTCATCTCAGAGATGCAGCCTGTTTTGATGGAAACTTTCTATGAACTATATTCGTAATATAATCAGCTTTGTTATCCACTTCTGCACAGCTAATAAAGAAATTAACTAACACATCATTAGTTTCCCATTTTCCACTTAAGTCAATCTAAGCACAAATAATTATCTAACCTAGACATATTCAACAGCACTCTGCACTCTGTCTTTTGCATATGGCCCTTCCAACAACGATATACGGGCATAGATATAGATAATAGATAATATGTTATATAATTTGATAATTTACTTTAGTGTCAAATATATGAATAGTTACAAGTTTTAAACTTGTAAGCTACTACACATGGAGTAGCATCATGTCTATATTTTCTCTATGATAACCTACATACTTCAGAAGAAATACATGTGATCCATCTAATAGAGTAATCCTTTAAGCTCAAATATGTAACTACATCATCAGAGAATAAGTAAGCTAGGGACATACCGTCAGTGCACCGAACACAGGTACCCTGCCTGAGCTTGCACAAGTAACATATTAGCTTCTTTCGTGTTTCTTTAATTTTGTCCACATCTAAAATTGGCTCCATCGTCGTCGTATTATCTACGTAAACCTCGGGCATCCACATGCCGCAAAACAGATGAGCAAACTCCATACATAAGCTGTTTCCAGAACCAGCAACCTGAACAGGTTTTAAAGCCCCACCAGACTTTGGACACAGCACACAGAGTCCTTTTTCACAATGAACCTCCCCTGCTTCAGCATCATTTTTGCACGTACACCAAGAACAATTCCAAGAATCATCTACATCCCCTTGTATCCCATAGCATTTTTTATGAACACACACATCACACGAACTGCAAACAACCAATTTGTTCAATTCATTCCCCGTGTCACCCACACCACAAAAATGGCACACTCTTGATTTTTCAGTACAACTTTGAATAACCACAAGCCTCTGAAATCCAGCATTTTCCCCTAACAGTTTCCGTTTCTTAGTTGGCCGCTCAGTGGTGAGCAGAATCTTATTTTTAGAACCTAAAACCCACTCTAAACTACTGAGACTATCCGATTGTTGGGGTGAAGAAGATTCATGTGCAACTAGAGGCAAAAGATTACCATCAATCTCCATTGGTTGCTCCTCCTCTTTATCTATGAGGCTTTCCTCGTGCATAGATGAATCCTTTGCACAGGTTTCTTGCTTCACATTATCGCTTGGAGCATGGCTAACATTGTCACTATGTACCTGGTCCCCAACAACATTTCCTAGAACTGGAATAGAAAGACACGACTCACTAACTAACGAATCAAACGAAGTAAACCATTTATGTAACATGTCAATATCTGACACTATTAGATCTCTAAAGTACTCCTCATAGTCAACCCATATGCTTGAGCACTTAGGCCGCTGAACCGAGCCCTGTTTGGAAGATTTGGATTCCGCATGAGACTTCTTATGTCTTTTCCTGCCCTCAGCTTGCCTTGCCAACAGAGCACTTCCTAGTGCGCTAGGAAGTGTGGGCACAGTAGTGACTAGAACCTCTGAGGAATCAAACGGAGAGCGCTCAGACAACGCCTTCAAAGCCTGGGAATAAAAATCCGCATCCAAACATATAGAATCTCCTGAATCCAACAAGCCTGGAGGCGGCGGAATTGTTGTTGGAGCACCGGTCGCCGGAACCCTAGACAGCGGGACCGACTTTTCTTCTGTATCGCATCCACCGTCGGCTCCCCTGCCCATCATCTTCCGCCGCCGCTGGAATCGGCCGTTCCCGGTCATCAACACATCCACCAGCCTTCTCTCCAAACCCCACCAACACTCCCGCATCCCATAACTCCTCTTCTTCGCCGAAACCCTAACCCTAATTGACCTAATCGCTCAAGAATTTGGATAAGAGCGAACCTAAGGAAGAGAGGAGGGAAGAGATGGCATCGCCGTATAGGTAAGATAAAGGTATTAGCCTACTAGGGCTAGGTTTCTTTTGTTCGATTCTGGTTGTTTTCCGATCCGTTCACTCTCGTGCGTTCTCGTTTTCGATTATCAGAAGGAGATTCGCGTTTTCTGGAGGCTGACTGGCTGACAGAGCGAGGGGAGAGAGAGAAACGGCTTACACCTTCCTTTTTGTTATGGAATTGTACTATAGTGCGGTAAGCACACAAGCTACGGTGTGTTACTGAACACGTGTCGCTAGGTTAACCCTTTCCTTTCTAATTTTTTTTTTAACAAGCAAAGAAGGCTTATTGTTTTACAAACCAATTAAGCCTAAATCATCTTAATGGATGAACTTGAACAAATTTTTCATGGGAAAGATCCTAGAAGCTCTTGGAAGAAGAGCTTCTTGAAGCATCAACTTTTCGGTACTTGAGGCACATGAATTCCATTTAAGAATGAAGTCCCGCAGCTCTTGAATGAGAATGTTGTTGGTGGCTAAGAAATCAGCAGCTCTATTGCAATGCCTCCTGATATGAAAAAATCTGCAACACAAAACTGTTAGCAAGCGAGTGAATATCCGAGATAATAGTTTGGATTTCCCAAGGGATAGAGCACTTATCATGAAGAGAGTTAATTAGAACCAAACAATCACTTTCCACAATAATATTCCTAAGGTTAAGACAGGTCGTCGCCCGTAATCCTTCAAGTACAGTAACAGCTTCACAGACTAAAATAGACGAAGCTGGGATACGAAGGTGTTCCACAAAGGAAGTTTGGCCTAGGTCATTACGAATAATGAAGTCAATGAAAGACTCAGAAGAGGCTCTAACAGAGCCATCACAATTAATTTTAAAATAACTCGCAGGAGGCTTAGTCCAACGAGTTCTAGTGAGTTTATGTCTTTTCTTATTGAAATGCTTATTGGGAATATCCACATTAAATTCTGATTTCCATTCTAAAAAATGATATAGAGTATGACTAATATTTTGAGTACGTGACCTAAAAATAGTAATATTCTTATGATTCCAGAGAGCCCCCGGGGAGGCCTTGTGGCGAAAAATCGGTGAAAAATCATAGAAGACGAAGCCCTTTGGACCCCTAATCTTGAACATATCATTCAAGGGATACACTAAGATGAATGGAGTCAATGAAAATCCCATTCGAAACTCCTACGAAAATTGACCTTCTTTAATGGCCAATTTTGAGCCCCCACGAAAGCCTTGTGGCAAAAAATCGGTGAAAACTCATAGAAGACGAAGCCCTTTGGACCCCTAATCTTAAACATATCATTAAAGGGATAAACTAAGATGAATGGAGTCAATGAAAATCCCATTCGGAACTCCTACGAAAATTGATCTTCTTTAATGGCCAATTTTGAGCCCCTGTGAAGGCCTTGGGGCGAAAAATCAGTGAAAAATCATAGAAGACGAAGCCCTTTGGACCCCTAATCTTGAACAAATCATTCAAGGGATAAACTTAGATGAATGTAGTCAATGAAAATCTCATTCGGAACTCCTACGAAATTAACCTTCTTTAATGGCCAATTTTGAGCCCCCGGGAAGGCCTTGTGGCGTAAAATCGGTGAAAACTCATAGAAGACGAAGCCCTTTGGACCCCTAATCTTGAACAAATAATTAAAGGGATAAACTTAGATGAATGTAGTCAATGAAAACCCCATTCGGAATTCCTACGAAATTGACCTTCTTTAATGGCCAATTTTGTTCCCCGGAGAAGGCCTTGTGGCGAAAAATCGGTGAAAAATAATAGAATACGAAACCGTTTGGACCCCTAATCTTAAACATATCATTCAAGGGATACACTAAGATGAAGGAAGTCAATAAAAATCCCATTCGGAACTCCTACGAAAATTGACCTTCTTTAATGGCCAATTTTGAGCCCCCTAGGAGGCCTTGTGGCGAAAAATCGGTGAAAAATCATATAAGACGAAGCCCTTTGGACCCCTAATATTAAACATATCATTCAAGGGATGAACTAAGATGAATGGAGTAAATTAAAATCTCATTCGGAACTCCTACGAAAATTGACCTCTCTTTAATGGCCAATTTTGAGCCACCGAGAAGGCTTTGTGGCGAAAAATCAGTGAAAAATCATAGAAGACGAAGCCCTTTGGACCCCTAATCTTGAACATATCATTCAAGGGATAAACTTAGATGAATTTAGTCAATGAAAATCTCATTTGAAACTCCTACGAAAATTGACCTTCTTTAATGGCCAATTTTGACCCCCGGGGAGGCCTTGTGGCGAAAAATCGATGAAAAATCATAGAAGACGAAACCCTTTGGTCCCCTAATCTTGAACATTTCATTCAAGGGATACACTAAGACGAATGAAGTGAATGAAAATCCCTTTCGGAACTCCTACGAAGACGAAGCCCTCTGGACCCCTAATCTTGAACATATCATTCAAGAGATACACTAAGATGAATGGAGTCAATGAAAATCTCATTCGGAACTCCTACGAAAAGTGACCTTCTATAATGACAAATTTTTAGCCCTCGGGAACGCCTTGTGGCGAAAAATCGATGAAAAATCATAGAAGGCGAAGCCCTTTAGACTCCTAATCTTGAACATATAATTAAAGGGATACAATAAGATTAATGGAGTCAATGAAAATCTCATTCGTAACTCCTATGAAAATTACCTTTTTTAATGGTCAATTTTGAGCCCCTGGGAGGCCTTGTGACAAAAAATCGGTGAAAAATCATAGAAAACGAAGCCCTTTGGACCCCTAATCTTGAACATATCATTAAAGGGATACACTAAGATGAATGGAGTCAATGAAAATCCCATTCGTAAGTCTTATGAAAATTAACCTTCTTTAATGACCAATTTTGAGCCCCCACGAAAGCCTTGTGGCAAAAAATCGGTGAAAAATCATAGAAGACGAAGCCCTTTGAACACCTTAATCTTGAACATATCATTCAAGGGATACACTAAGGTGAATGGATTCAATGAAAGTACCTTTTGGAACTCCTATGAAAATTGACCTTCTTTAATGACCAATGTTGAATACCGGGGAAGGCCTTGTGGCGAAAAATCGGTGAAAAATCATATAAGACGAGGCCCGTTGGACCCCAATCTTGAACATATCATTTATGGGATGCACTAAGATCAATTTAGTCAATGAAATTCCTATTCGGAACTCCTACGAAAATTGACCTTCTTTAAATGGCCTATTTAAAGCCCCGGGGAGGCTTTGTGGCGAAAAATCGGTGAAAAATCATATAAGACAAAGCCCTTTGGACACCTAATCTTGAAAATATCATTTATGGGATACACTAAGATCAATGGAGTCAACGAAGTTCTCATTCGGAACTCCTACGAAAATTGACCTTCTTTAAGGGCCAATTTTGAGCCCCCGGGGAGGCCTTGTGGCGAAAAATCGGTGAAAAATCATATAAGACTAATCCATTTGGACCCCTATCATTTATGGGATGCACTAAGATAAATGGAGTCAACGAAGTTCCCATTCGGAACTCCTACGAAAATTGACCTTCTTTAATGGCCAATTTGAGCCCCCCAGGGAGGCCTTGTGGCGAAAAATCGGTGAAACATCATATAAGACGAAGCCATTTGGACACCTAATCTTAAACATATCATTTATGGGATGCACTAAGATCAATGGAGTCAATGAAATTCTCATTCGGAACTCCTACGAAAATTGACCTTCTTTAAATGGCCAATTTGAGCCCCCGAGGAGGCCTTGTGGCGAAAAATCGGTGAAAAATCATATAAGATGAAACCCTTTGGACACCTAATCTTGAACATATCATTTATGGGATACACTAAGATCAATGGAGTCAATGAAAATCCCATTCGGAACTCCTACGAATATTGACCTTCTTTTAGAGACAATTTTAAGCCCCCGGAGAGGTCTTGTGGCGAAAAATCAGTGAAAAATCATATAAGACGAGGCCCGTTGGACCCCTAATCTTTAACATATCATTTATGGGATACACTAAGATCAATCGAGTCAATGAAATTTCCATTCGGAACTCCTAAGAAAATTGACCTTCTTTAATGTGCCAATTTTGAGCCCCCGGGGAGGCCTTGTGGCGAAAAATCGGCGAAAAATCATATAAGACGAATCCCTTTGGACCCCTAATCTTGAACATATCATTTATGGGATGCAGTAAGATCAAACGAGTCAACGAAGTTCTTATTCAGAACTCCTACGAAAATTAACCTTCTTTAATGACCAATTTGAGCCCCCGAGGAGGCCTTGTGGCGAAAAATCGGTGAAAAATCATATAAGACGAAAACCGTTGGACCCCTAATCTTGAATATATCATTTATGGGATACACTAAGATCAATGCAGTCAATTATAGTCCCATTCGGAACTCCTACGAATATTGACCTTCTTTAAGGGACAATTTTGAGCCTCCGGAGAGGCCTTGTAGCGAAAAATCGGTGAAAAATCATATAAGCCGAGGCCCGTTGGACCCATAATCTTGAATATATCATTTATGGGATACACTAAGATCAATGGAGTCCATGAAATTTCCATTCGGAACTCCTACAAAAATTGACCTTCTTTAATGGGCCAATTTTGAGCCCCCGGGGAGGCCTTGTGGTGAAAAATCGTATAAGACGAAGCCCTTTGGACCCCTAATCTTAAACATATAATTTATGGGATGCACTAAGATCAATGGAGTCAACTAAGTTCCCATTCAGAACTTTTACGAAAATTGACCTTCTTTAATGGCCAATTTGAGTCCCCGGGGAGGCCTTGTGGCGAACAATCGATGAAAAATCATATAAGACGAGGCCCATTGGACCCCTAATCTTGAACATATCATTTATGGGATACACTAAGATCAATGGAGTAAATGAAATTTCCATTCAGAACTTCTAAGAAAATTGACCTTCTTTAATGGGCAAATTTTGAGCCCCCGGGGAGGCCTTGTGGCGAAAAATCGGTGAAAAATCATATAAGACGAAACCATTTGGACACCTAATCTTGAACATATCATTTATGGGATACACTAAGATCAATATAGTCAATGAAAATACCATTCGGAACTCCTACGAATATTGACCTTCTTTAAGAGACAATTTTGAGCCCCCGAGGAGGCCTTGTGGCGAAAATCGGTGAAAAATCATATAAGACGAGGCCCTTTGGACCCCTAATCTTGAACATAGCATTTATGGGATACACTAAGATCAATGGAGTCGATGAAACTCCCATCCGGAACTTGTACGAAAATTTACCTTCATTAATGGCCAATTTTGAGCCCCCGTGGAGGCCTTGTGACGAAAAATCGATGAAAAATCAAATAAGACGAAGCCCTTTGGACCCCTAATCTTGAACATAGCATTTATGGGATACACTAAGATCAATGGAGTCGATCAAACTCCCATCCGGAACTTCTACGAAAATTGACCTTCATTAATGGCCAATTTTGAGCCCCCGTGGAGGCCTTGTGAGAAAAATCGGTGAAAAATCATATAAGACGAGGCCCGTTGGACCCCTAATCTTGAACATATCATCTATGGGATACACTAAGATCAATTCCTATTCGGAACTCCTACGAAAATTGACATTTATTAATGGCCAATTTTGAGCCCCCGGGGAGGCCTTGTGACGAAAAATCGGTGAAAAATCATATAAGACGAGACCCGTTGGACCCCTAATCTTCAACATATCATTAAAGGGATACACTAAGATCAATGGAGTCAATGAAATTCCCATCCGGAACTCCTACGAAAATTGACCTTAATTAATTGCAAATTTTGAGCCCCCAAGGAGGCCTTGTGAGAAAAATCGGTGAAAAATCATATAAGACGAGGCCCGTTGGACCCCTAATCTTGAACATATCATCTATGGGATACACTAAGATGAATGGAGTCAACTAAGTTCCTATTCGGAACTCCTACGAAAATTGACATTTATTAATGGCCAATTTTGAGCCCCCGGGGAGGCCTTGTGACGAAAAATCGGTGAAAAATCATATAACACGAGGTCCGTTGGACCCCTAATCTTGAACATATCATTTATGGGATACACTAAGATCAATGGAGTCAATTAAATTCCCATCCGGAACTCCTACGAAAATTTACCTTCATTAATGTCCAATTTTGAGCCTCCCGGGAGGCCTTGTGACGAAAAATCGGTGAAAAATCATATAAGACGAGACCCTTTGGACCCCTAATCTTGAACATAGCATTTATGGGATACACTAAGATCAATGGAGTCGATGAAACTCCCATCCGGAACTTCTACGAAAATTGACCTTCATTAATGGCCAATTTTGAGCCCCCGTGGAGGCCTTGTGACGAAAAATCGATGAAAAATCAAATAAGACGAAGCCCTTTGGACCCCTAATCTTGAAAATAGCATTTATGGGATACACTAAGATCAATGGAGTCGATGAAACTCCCATCCGGAACTTCTACGAAATTTGACCTTCATTAAAGGCCAATTTTGAGCCTCCCGGGAGGCCTTGTGACGCAAAATCGGTGAAAAATCATATAAGACGAGACCCTTTGGACCCCTAATCTTGAACATAGCATTTATGGGATACACTAAGATCAATGGAGTCGATGAAACTCCCATCCGGAACTTCTACGAAAATTGACCTTCATTAATGGCCAATTTTGAGCCCCCGTGGAGGCCTTGTGACGAAAAATCGATGAAAAATCAAATAAGACGAAGCCCTTTGGACCCCTAATCTTGAACATAGCATTTATGGGATACACTAAGATCAATGGAGTCGATGAAACTCCCATCCGGAACTTCTACGAAATTTGACCTTCATTAAAGGCCAATTTTGAGCCCCCGTGGAGGCCTTGTGAGACAAATCGGTGAAAAATCATATAAGACGAGGCCCGTTGGACCCCTAATCTTGAACATATCATCTATGGGATACACTAAGATCAATGGAGTCAACGAAGTTCCTATTCGGAACTCCTACGAAAATTGACATTTATTAATGGCCAATTTTGAGCCCCCGGGGAGGCCTTGTGACGAAAAATCGGTGAAAAATCATATAAGACGAGGCCCGTTGGACCCCTAATCTTGAACATATCATTAAAGGGATACACTAAGATCAATGGAGTCAATGAAATTCCCATCCGGAACTCCTACGAAAATCAACCTTCTTTAAGGGCAAATTTTAGGCTCCCGCGGAGGCCCTGTGACGAAAACTCGGTGCAAAGTCATATAAGACGAGGCCCGTTGGACCCCTAATTTTGCAAACATCATTTATGGGGTACAATTAGATCAATGGAGTCAATGAAATTCCCATTCGGAACTCCTACGAAAATCGTCCTTCTTTAAGGGCAAATTTTGGGCTTCCGGGGAGGCCCTGTGACGAAATCTCGGTGAAAAGTCATATAAGACGAGGCCCGTTGGACCCCTAATTTTGCACACATCATTTATGGGGTACACTTAGATCAATGGAGTCAATGAAATTCCCATTCCGAACTCCTACGAAAATCTACCTTCTTTAAGGGCCAATTTTGGGATCCCAGGGAGGCCCTATGACGAAAACTCGGTGAAAAATCATATAAGACGAGGCCCGTTGGACCCCTAATTTTGCAAACATCATTTATAGGGTACAATTAAATCAATGGAGTCAATGAAATTCCCATTCGGGACTCCTACGAAAATCTACCTTCTTTAAGGGCCAATTTTGGGCTCCCAGGGAGGCCCTATGACGAAAACTCGGTGAAAAGTCATATAAGACGAGGCCCGTTGGACCCCTAATTTTGAAAACATCATTTATAGGGTACAATTAGATCAATGGAGTCAATGAAATTCCCATTCGGGACTCCTACGAAAATCTACCTTCTTTAAGGGCCAATTTTGGGCTCCCGGGAAGGCCCTGTGACGAAAACTCGGTGAAAAGTCATATAAGACGAGGCCCGTTGGACCCCTGATTTTGCACACATCATTTATGGGGTACACTTAGATCAATGGAGTCAATGAAATTGCGATTCAGAACTCCTACGAAAATCTACCTTCTTTAAGGGCCAATTTTGGGCTCCCAGGGAGGCCCTGTGACGAAAACTCGGTGAAAAGTCATATAAGACGAGGCCCGTTGGACCCCTAATTTTTCACACATCATTTATGGGGTACACTTAGATCAATGGAGTCAATGAAATTCCCATTCGGAACTCCTACGAAAATCTACCTTCTTTAAGGGCCAATTTTGGGCTCCCACGGAGGCCTTATGACGAAAACTCGGTGAAAAGTCATATAAGACGAGACCCGTTGGACCCCTAATTTTGCAAACATCATTTATAGGGTACAATTAGATCAATGGAGTCAATGAAATTCCCATTCGGGACTCCTACGAAAATCTACCTTCTTTAAGGGCAAATTTTGGGCTCTCGGGGAGGCCCTGTGACGAAAACTCGGTGAAAAGTCATATAAGACGAGGCCCGTTGGACCCCTAATTTTGCACACATCATTTATGGGGTACACCTAGATCAATGGAGTCAATGAAATTCCCATTCGGAACTCCTACGAAAATCTACCTTCTTTAAGGGCTAATTTTGGGCTCCCAGGGATGCCCTGTGACGAAAACTCGGTGAAAATTCATATTAGACGAGGCCCGTTGGACCCGTAATTTTGCACACATCATTTATGGGGTACACTTAGATCAATAGAGTCAATGAAATTCCCATTCCGAACTCCTACGAAAATCGACCTTCTTTAAAGACCAATATTGGACTCCCGGGGAGGCCCTCTAACGAAAACTCGGTGAAAAGTCATATAAGACGAGGCCCGTTGGACCCCTAATTTTGCAAACATCATTTATGGGGTACAATTAGATCAATGGAGTCAATGAAATTCTCATTCCGAACTCCTACGAAAATCTACCTTCTTTAAGGGCCAATTTTGGGCTCCCGGGGAGGCCCTCTGACGAAAAACTCGGTGAAAAGTCATATAAGACGAGGCCCGTTGGACCCCTAATTTTGCAAACATCATTTATGGGGTACAATTAGATCAATGGAGTCAATGAAATTCCCATTCGGAACTCCTACGAAAATCTACCTTCTTTAAGGGCCAATTTTGGGCTCCCGGGGAGGCCCTGTGACGAAAACTCGGTGAAAAGTCATATAAGACGAGGCCCGTTGGACCCCTAATTTTGCACACATAATATTGGGTACACGTAGTTCAATGGAGTCAATGAAATTGCAATTCGGAACTCCTAAGAAAACCGACCTTCTTTAAGGGCCAATTTTGGGCTCCCGGGGAGGCCCTGTGACGAAAACTCGGTGAAAAGTCATATAAGACGAGGCCCGTTGGACCCCTAATTTTGCACACATCATTTATGGGGTACACCTAGATCAATGGAGTCAATGAAATTCCCATTCGGAACTCCTACGAAAATCTACCTTCTTTAAGGGCCAATTTTGGGCTCCCGGGGAGGCCCTCTAACGAAAAACTCGGTGAAAAGTCATATAAGACGAGGCCCGTTGGACCCCTAATTTTGCAAACATCATTTATGGGGTACAATTAGATCAATGGAGTCAATGAAATTCCCATTCGGAACTCCTACGAAAATCTACCTTCTTTAAGGGCCAATTTTGGGCTCCCGGGGAGGCCCTCTAACGAAAACTCGGTGAAACGTCATATAAGTCGAGGCCCGTTAGACCCCTAATTTTGCAAACATCATTTATGGGGTACAATTAGATCAATGGAGTCAATGAAATTCCCATTCGGAACTCCTACGAAAATCTACCTTCTTTAAGGGCCAATTTTGGGCTCCCGGGGAGGCCCTGTGACGAAAACTCGGTGAAAAGTCATATAAGACGAGGCCCGTTGGACCCCTAATTTTGCACACATAATTTATTGGGTACACGTAGTTCAATGGAGTCAATGAAATTGCAATTCGGAACTCCTAAGAAAACCGACCTTCTTTAAGGGCCAATTTTGGGCTCCCGGGGAGGCCCTGTGACGAAAACTCGGTGAAAAGTCATATAAGACGAGGCCCGTTGGACCCCTAATTTTGCACACATCATTTATGGGGTACACCTAGATCAATGGAGTCAATGAAATTCCCATTCGGAACTCCTACGAAAATCTACCTTCTTTAAGGGCCAATTTTGGGCTCCCGGGGAGGCCCTGTGACGAAAACTCGGTGAAAAGTCATATAAGACGAGGCCCGTTGGACCCCTAATTTTGCACACATCATTTATGGGGTACACCTAGATCAATGGAGTCAATGAAATTCCCATTCGGAACTCCTACGAAAATCTACCTTCTTTAAGGGCCAATTTTGGGCTCCCGGGGAGGCCCTGTGACGAAAACTCGGTGAAAAGTCATATAAGACGAGGCCCGTTAGACCTCTAATTTTGCAAACATCATTTATGGGGTACAATTAGATCAATGGAGTCAATGAAATTCCCATTCGGAACTCCTACGAAAATCTACCTTCTTTAAGGGCCAATTTTGGGCTCACGAGGAGGCCTTGTGACGAAAACTCGGTGAAAAGTCATATAAGACGATGCCCGTTGGACCCCTAATTTTGCATACATCATTTATGGGGTACACCTAGATCAATGGAGTCAATGAAATTCCCATTCGGAACTCCAACGAAAATCGACCTTCATTAAGGGCCAATTTTGGTCTCCCGGGGAGGCCCTGTGACGAAAACTCGGTGAAAAGTCATATAAGACGAGGCCCGTTGGACCCCTAATTTTGCAAACATCATTTATGGGGTACATCTAGATCAATGGAGTCAATGAAATTCCCATTCGGAACTCCTACGAAAATATACCTTCTTTAAGGGCCAATTTTGGGCTCCCGGGGAGGCCCTGTGACGAAAACTCGGTGAAAAGTCATATAAGACGAGGCCCGTTAGACCTCTAATTTTGCAAACATCATTTATGGGGTACAATTAGATCAATGGAGTCAATGAAATTCCCATTCGGAACTCCTACGAAAATCTACCTTCTTTAAGGGCCAATTTTGGGCTCACGGGGAGGCCTTGTGACGAAAACTCGGTGAAAAGTCATATTAGACGAGGCCCGTTGGACCCGTAATTTTGCACACATCATTTATGGGGTACACTTAGATCAATAGAGTCAATGAAATTCCCATTCGGAACTCCTACGAAAATCGACCTTCTTTAAAGACCAATTTTGGGCTCCCGGGGAGGCCCTCTGACGAAAACTCGGTGAAAAGTCATATAAGACGAGGCCCGTTGGACCCCTAATTTTTCAAACATCATTTATGGGGTACAATTAGATCAATGGAGTCAATGAAATTCTCATTCGGAACTCCTACGAAAATCTACCTTCTTTAAGGGCCAATTTTGGGCTCCCGGGGAGGCCCTGTGACGAAAACTCGGTGAAAAGTCATATAAGACGAGGCCTGTTGGACCCCTAATTTTTCAAACATCATTTATGGGGTACAATTAGATCAACGGAGTCAATGAAATTCCCATTCGGAACTCCTACGAAAATCTACCTTCTTTAAGGGCCAATTTTGGGCTCCCGGGGAGGCCCTCTAACGAAAACTCGGTGAAAAGTCATATAAGACGAGGCCCGTTAGACCTCTAATTTTGCAAACATCATTTATGGGGTACAATTAGATCAATGGAGTCAATGAAATTCCCATTCGGAACTCCTACGAAAATCTACCTTCTTTAAGGGCCAATTTTGGGCTCCCGGGGAGGCCCTGTGACGAAAACTCGGTGAAAAGTCATATAAGACGAGGCCCGTTGGACCCCTAATTTTGCACACATAATTTATTGGGTACACGTAGTTCAATGGAGTCAATGAAATTGCAATTCGGAACTCCTAAGAAAACCGACCTTCTTTAAGGGCCAATTTTGGGCTCCCGGGGAAGCCCTGTGACGAAAACTCGGTGAAACGTCATATAAGACGAGGCCCGTTGGACCCCTAATTTTTCACACATCATTTATGGGATACACTAAGATCAATGGAGTCGATGAAACTCCCATCCGGAACTTCTACGAAAATTGACCTTCATTAATGGCCAATTTTGGGCTCCCGGGGAGGCCGTGTGACGAAAACTCGGTGAAAAGTCATATAAGACGAGGCCCGTTGGACCCCTAATTTTGCACACATCATTTATAGAGTACACTTAGATCAATGGAGTCAATGAAATTCCCATTCGGAACTCCTACGAAAATCTACCTTCTCAAAGGGCCAGTTTTGGGCTCCCGGGGAGGCCGTGTGACGAAAACTCGGTGAAAAGTCATATAAGACGAGGCCCGTTGGACCCCTAATTTTGCAAACATCATTTATGGGGTACAATTAGATCAATGGAGTCAATGAAATTCCCATTTGGAACTCCTACGAAAATCTACCTTCTTTAAGGGCCAATTTTGGGCTCCCGGGGAGGCCTTGTGACGAAAACTCGGTTAAAAGTCATATAAGACGAGGCCCGTTGGACCCCTGATTTTGCACACGTCATTTATGGGGTACACTTAGATCAATGGAGTCAATGAAATTGCGATTCGGAACTCCTACGAAAATCTACCTTCTTTAAGGGCCAATTTTGGGCTCCCGGGGAGGCCGTGTGACGAAAACTCGGTGAAAAGTCATATAAGACGAGGCCCGTTGGACCCCTAAGTTTGCACACATCATTTATGGAGTACACTTAGATCAATGGAGTCAATGAAATTCCCATTCGGAACTCGTACGAAAATCTACCTTCTCTAAGAGCCAGTTTTGGGCTCCTGGGGAGGCCTTGTGACGAAAACTCGGTGAAAAGTCATATAAGACGAGGCCCGTTGACCCCTAATTTTGCAAACATCATTTATGGGGTACAATTAGATCAATGTAGTCAATGAAATTCCCATTTGGAACTCCTACGAAAATCTACCTTCTTTAAGGGCCAATTTTGGGCTCCCGGGGAGGCCTTTTGACGAAAACTCGGTGAAAAATCATATAAGACGAGGCCCGGTGGACCCCTGATTTTGCACACGTCATTTATGGGGTACACTTAGATCAATGGAGTCAATGAAATTGCGATTCGGAACTCCTACGAAAATCTACCTTCTTTAAGGGCCAATTTTGGGCTCCCGGGGAGGCCCTGTGACGAAAACTCGGTGAAAAGTCATATAAGACGAGGCCCGTTAGACCCCTAATTTTGCACACGTCATTTATAAGGTACAATTAGATCAATGGAGTCCATTAAACTGCGATTCGGAACTCCTACGAAAATCTACCTTCTTTAAGGGCCAATTTTAGGCTCACGGGGAGGCCTTGTGACGAAAACTCGGTGAAAAGTCATATTAGACGAGGCCTGTTGGACCCATAATTTTGCACACATCATTTATGGGGAACACTTAGATCAATAGAGTCAATGAAATTCCCATTCGGAACTCGTACGAAAATCGACCTTCTCTAAGGGCCAATTTTGGGCTCCCAGGGAGGCCTTGCGACGAAAACTCGGTGAAAAGTCATATAAGACGAGGCCCGTTGGACCCCTAATTTTGCAAACATCATTTATGGGGTACAATTAGATCAATGGAGTCAATGAAATTCTCATTCGGAACTCCTACGAAAATCTACCTTCTTTAAGGGACAATTTTGGGCTCCCGGGGAGGCCCTGTGACGAAAACTCGGTGAAAAGTCATATAAGACGAGGCCCGTTGGACCCCTAATTTTGCAAACAGCATTTATGGGGTACAATTAGATCAATGGAGTCAATGAAATTCCCATTCGGAACTCCTACGAAAATCTACCTTCTTTAAGGGCCAATTTTGGGCTCCCGGGGAGGCCCTGTGACGAAAACTCGGTGAAAAGTCATATAAGACGAGGCCCGTTGGACCCCTAATTTTGCAAACATCATTTATGGGGTACAATTAGATCAACAGAGTCAATGAAATTCCCATTCGGAACTCGTACGAAAATCGACCTTCTCTAAGGGCCAGTTTTGGGCTCCCAGGGAGGCCTTGCGACGAAAACTCGGTGAAAAGTCATATAAGACGAGGCCCGTTGGACCCCTAATTTTGCAAACATCATTTATGGGGTACAATTAGATCAATGGAGTCAATGAAATTCTCATTCGGAACTCCTACGAAAATCTACCTTCTTTAAGGGCCAATTTTGGGCTCACGGGGAGGCCTTGTGACGAAAACTCGGTGAAAAGTCATATTAGACGAGGCCCGTTGGACCCGTAATTTTGCACACATCATTTATGGGGTAGACTTAGATCAATAGAGTCAATTAAATTCCCATTCGGAACTCCTACGATAATCGACCTTCTTTAAAGACCAATTTTGGGCTCCCGGGGAGGCCCTCTGACGAAAACACGGTGAAAAGTCATATAAGACGAGGCCCGTTGGACCCCTAATTTTGCACACATCATTTATGGGGTACCCTTAGGTCAATGGAGTCGATGAAATTCCCATTCGGAACTCCAACGAAAATCGACCTTCATTAAGGGCCAATTTTGGGCTCCCGGGGAGGCCCTGTGACGAAAACTCGGTGAAAAGACATATAAGACGAGGCCCGTTGGACCCCTAATTTTGCAAACATCATTTATGGGGTACACCTAGATCAATGGAGTCAATGAAATTCCCATTCGGAACTCCTACAAAAATCTACCTTCTTTAAGGACCAATTTTGGGCTCCCGGGGAGGCCCTGTGACGAAAACTCGGTGAAAAGTCATATAAGACGAGGCCCGTTGGACCCCTAATTTTGCACACATCATTTATGGGGTACACCTAGATCAATGGAGTCAATGAAATTCCCATTCGGAACTCCTACGAAAATCTACCTTCTTTAAGAGCCAATTTTGGGCTCCCGGGGAGGCCCTGTGACGAAAACTCGGTGAAAAGTCATATAAGACGAGGCCCGTTGGACCCCTAATTTTGCAAACATCATTTATGGGGTACACCTAGATCAATGGAGTCAATGAAATTCCCATTCGGAACTCCTACGAAAATCTACCTTCTTTAAGGGCCAATTTTGGGCTCCCGGGGAGGCCCTGTGACGAAAACTCGGTGAAAAGTCATATAAGACGAGGCCCGTTGGTCCCCTAATTTTGCACACATCATTTATGGGGTACACTTAGGTCAATGGAGTCAATGAAATTCCCATTCGGAACTCCTACGAAAATCGACCTTCTTTAAGGGCCAATTTTGGGCTCACGGGGAGGCCCTGTGACGAAAACTCGGTGAAAAGTCATATAAGACGAGGCCCGTTGGACCCCTAATTTTGCAAACATCATTTATGGGGTACAATTAGATCAATGGAGTCAATGAAATTCCCATTCGGAACTCCTACGAAAATCTACCTTATTTAAGGGCCAATTTTGGGCTCCCGGGGAGGCCCTGTGACGAAAACTCGGTGAAAAGTCATATAAGACGAGGCCCGTTGGACCCTTAATTTTGCAAACATCATTTATGGGGTACAATTAGATCAATGGAGTCAATGAAATTCCCATTCGGAACTCCTACGAAAATCTACCTTATTTAAGGGCCAATTTTGGGCTCACGGGGAGGCCCTGTGACGAAAACTCGGTGAAAAGTCATATAAGACGAGGCCCGTTGGACTCCTAATTTTGCACACATCATTTATGGGGTACACCTAGATCAATGGAGTCAATGAAATTCCCATTCGGAACTCCTACGAAAATCTACCTTCTTTAAGGGCCAATTTTGGGCTCCCGGGGAGGCCCTGTGACGAAAACTCGGTGAAAAGTCATATAAGACGAGGCCCGTTGGTCCCCTAATTTTGCACACATCATTTATGGGGTACACTTAGGTCAATGGAGTCAATGAAATTCCCATTCGGAACTCCTACGAAAATCGACCTTCTTTAAGGGCCAATTTTGGGCTCACGGGGAGGCCCTGTGACGAAAACTCGGTGAAAAGTCATATAAGACGAGGCCCGTTGGACCCCTAATTTTGCAAACATCATTTATGGGGTACAATTAGATCAATGGAGTCAATGAAATTCCCATTCGGAACTCCTACGAAAATCTACCTTATTTAAGGGCCAATTTTGGGCTCCCGGGGAGGCCCTGTGACGAAAACTCGGTGAAAAGTCATATAAGACGAGGCCCGTTGGACCCTTAATTTTGCAAACATCATTTATGGGGTACAATTAGATCAATGGAGTCAATGAAATTCCCATTCGGAACTCCTACGAAAATCTACCTTATTTAAGGGCCAATTTTGGGCTCCCGGGGAGGCCCTCTGACGAAAACTCGGTGAAAAGTCATATAAGACGAGGCCCGTTGGACCCCTAATTTTGCACACATCCTTTTAGGGGTAGACTAAGATCAACGGAGTCGACGAAATTCCGTTTCGGAACTCGTGCGAAAGTCCACCTTCTTTAAGGGCCAGTTTTGGGCTCCCGGGGAGGCCCTGTGACGAAAACTCGGTGAAAAGTCATATAAGACGAGGCCCGTTGGACCCCTAATTTTTCACACATCATTTATGGGGTACACTAAGATCAATGGAGTCGATGAAATCCGCATTCGGAACTCCTACGAAAATCGACCTTCTTTAAGGGCCAATTTTGGGCTCCCGGGGATGCCCTGTGACGAAAACTCGGTGAAAAGTCATATAAGACGAGGCCCGTTGGACCCCTAATTTTGCACACATCATTTATGGGGTACACTAAGATCAATGGAGTCGACGAAATCCCCATTCGGAGCTCGTACGAAAATCGACCTTCAGTAAGGGCCAATTTTGGGCTCCCGGGGAGGCCCTGTGACGAAAACTCGGTGAAAAGTCATATAAGACGAGGCCCGTTGGACCCCTAATTTTGCACACATCCTTTTAGGGGTACACTAAGATCAATGGAGTCGACGAAATCCCCATTCGGAGCTCGTACGAAAATCGACCTTCAGTAAGGGCCAAATTTGGGCTCCCGGGGAGGCCCTGTGACGAAAACTCGGTGAAAAGTCATATAAGACGAGGCCCGTTGGACCCCTAATTTTGCACACATCCTTTACGGGGTAGACCTAGATACATGGAGTCGACGAAATTCCGTTTCGGAACTCGTGCGAAAATCCACCTTCTTTAAGGGCCAATTTTGGGCTCCCGGGGAGGCCCTGTGACGAAAACTCGGTGAAAAGTCATATAAGACGAGGCCCGTTGGACCCCTAATTTTGCACACATCATATTTGGGGTAGACCCAGATCAATGGAGTCGACGAAATTCCGTTTCGGAACTCGTGCGAAAGTCGAGCTTCTTTAAGGGCCAATTTTGGGCTCCCGGGGAGGCCCTGTGACGAAAACTCGGTGAAAAGTCATATAAGACGAGGCCCGTTGGACCCCTAATTTTGCACACATCATCTTTGGGGTAGACCTAGATCAGTGGAGTCGACGAAGTTCCCATTCGGAACTCCTACGAAAATCGAGCTTCTTTAAGGGCCAATTTTGGGCTCCCGGGGAGGCCCTGTGACGAAAACTCGGTGAAAAGTCATATAAGACGAGGCCCGTTGGACCCCTAATTTTGCACACATCCTTTACGGGGTAGACCTAGATCAGTGGAGTCGACGAAATTCCGTTTCGGAACTCGTGCGAAAATCCACCTTCTTTAAGGGCCAATTTAGGGCTCCCGGGGAGGCCCTGTGACGAAAACTCGGTGAAAAGTCATATAAGACGAGGCCCGTTGGACCCCTAATTCTGCACAAATCATTTATGGGGTACACTAAGATCAATGGAGTCGATGAAATCCGCATTCGGAACTCCTACGAAAATCGACCTTCTTTAAGGGCCAATTATGGGCTCCCGGGGAGGCCCTGTGACGAAACCTCGGTGAAAAGTCATATAAGACGAGGCCCGTTGGACCCCTAATTTTGCACACATCCTTTTAGGGGTACACTAAGATCAATGGAGTCGACGAAATCCCCATTCGGAGCTCGTACGAAAATCGACCTTCAGTAAGGGCCAAATTTGGGCTCCCGGGGAGGCCCTGTGACGAAAACTCGGTGAAAAGTCATATAAGACGAGGCCCGTTGGACCCCTAATTTTGCACACATCATTTATTGGGTACACTAAGATCAATGGAGTCGACGAAATCCCCATTCGGAGCTCGTACGAAAATCGACCTTCTTTAAGGGCCAGTTTTGGGCTCCCGGGGAGGCCCTGTGACGAAAACTCGGTGAAAAGTCATATAAGACGAGGCCCGTTGGACCCCTAATTTTGCACACATCCTTTACGGGGTAGATTTAGATCAACGGAGTCGACGAAATTCCGTGTCGGAACTCGTGCGAAAGTCCACCTTCTTTAAGGGCCAATTTTGGGCTCCCGGGGAGGCCCTCTGACGAAAACTCGGTGAAAAGTCATATAAGACGAGGCCCGTTGGACCCCTAATTTTGCACACATCCTTTTAGGGGTACACTAAGATCAATGGAGTCGACGAAATCCCCATTCGGAGCTCGTACGAAAATCGACCTTCAGTAAGGGCCAAATTTGGGCTCCCGGGGAGGCCCTGTGACGAAAACTCGGTGAAAAGTCATATAAGACGAGGCCCGTTGGACCCCTAATTTTGCACACATCATTTATTGGGTACACTAAGATCAATGGAGTCGACGAAATCCCCATTCGGAGCTCGTACGAAAATCGACCTTCTTTAAGGGCCAGTTTTGGGCTCCCGGGGAGGCCCTGTGACGAAAACTCGGTGAAAAGTCATATAAGACGAGGCCCGTTGGACCCCTAATTTTGCACACATCCTTTACGGGGTAGATTTAGATCAACGGAGTCGACGAAATTCCGTTTCGGAACTCGTGCGAAAGTCCACCTTCTTTAAGGGCCAATTTTGGGCTCCCGGGGAGGCCCTCTGACGAAAACTCGGTGAAAAGTCATATAAGACGAGGCCCGTTGGACCCCTAATTTTGCACACATCCTTTTAGGGGTACACTAAGATCAATGGAGTCGACGAAATCCCCATTCGGAGCTCGTACGAAAATCGACCTTCAGTAAGGGCCAAATTTGGGCTCCCGGGGAGGCCCTGTGACGAAAACTCGGTGAAAAGTCATATAAGACGAGGCCCGTTGGACCCCTAATTTTGCACACATCCTTTACGGGGTAGATTTAGATCAACGGAGTCGACGAAATTCCGTTTCGGAACTCGTGCGAAAGTCCACCTTCTTTAAGGGCCAATTTTGGGCTCCCGGGGAGGCCCTCTGACGAAAACTCGGTGAAAAGTCATATAAGACGAGGCCCGTTGGACCCCTAATTTTGCACACATCCTTTTAGGGGTAGACTAAGATCAACGGAGTCGACGAAATTCCGTTTCGGAACTCGTGCGAAAGTCCACCTTCTTTAAGGGCCAGTTTTGGGCTCCCGGGGAGGCCCTGTGACGAAAACTCGGTGAAAAGTCATATAAGACGAGGCCCGTTGGACCCCTAATTTTTCACACATCATTTATGGGGTACACTAAGATCAATGGAGTCGATGAAATCCGCATTCGGAACTCCTACGAAAATCGACCTTCTTTAAGGGCCAATTTTGGGCTCCCGGGGATGCCCTGTGACGAAAACTCGGTGAAAAGTCATATAAGACGAGGCCCGTTGGACCCCTAATTTTGCACACATCATTTATGGGGTACACTAAGATCAATGGAGTCGACGAAATCCCCATTCGGAGCTCGTACGAAAATCGACCTTCAGTAAGGGCCAATTTTGGGCTCCCGGGGAGGCCCTGTGACGAAAACTCGGTGAAAAGTCATATAAGACGAGGCCCGTTGGACCCCTAATTTTGCACACATCCTTTTAGGGGTACACTAAGATCAATGGAGTCGACGAAATCCCCATTCGGAGCTCGTACGAAAATCGACCTTCAGTAAGGGCCAAATTTGGGCTCCCGGGGAGGCCCTGTGACGAAAACTCGGTGAAAAGTCATATAAGACGAGGCCCGTTGGACCCCTAATTTTGCACACATCCTTTACGGGGTAGACCTAGATACATGGAGTCGACGAAATTCCGTTTCGGAACTCGTGCGAAAATCCACCTTCTTTAAGGGCCAATTTTGGGCTCCCGGGGAGGCCCTGTGACGAAAACTCGGTGAAAAGTCATATAAGACGAGGCCCGTTGGACCCCTAATTTTGCACACATCATATTTGGGGTAGACCCAGATCAATGGAGTCGACGAAATTCCGTTTCGGAACTCGTGCGAAAGTCGAGCTTCTTTAAGGGCCAATTTTGGGCTCCCGGGGAGGCCCTGTGACGAAAACTCGGTGAAAAGTCATATAAGACGAGGCCCGTTGGACCCCTAATTTTGCACACATCATCTTTGGGGTAGACCTAGATCAGTGGAGTCGACGAAGTTCCCATTCGGAACTCCTACGAAAATCGAGCTTCTTTAAGGGCCAATTTTGGGCTCCCGGGGAGGCCCTGTGACGAAAACTCGGTGAAAAGTCATATAAGACGAGGCCCGTTGGACCCCTAATTTTGCACACATCCTTTACGGGGTAGACCTAGATCAGTGGAGTCGACGAAATTCCGTTTCGGAACTCGTGCGAAAATCCACCTTCTTTAAGGGCCAATTTAGGGCTCCCGGGGAGGCCCTGTGACGAAAACTCGGTGAAAAGTCATATAAGACGAGGCCCGTTGGACCCCTAATTCTGCACAAATCATTTATGGGGTACACTAAGATCAATGGAGTCGATGAAATCCGCATTCGGAACTCCTACGAAAATCGACCTTCTTTAAGGGCCAATTATGGGCTCCCGGGGAGGCCCTGTGACGAAACCTCGGTGAAAAGTCATATAAGACGAGGCCCGTTGGACCCCTAATTTTGCACACATCCTTTTAGGGGTACACTAAGATCAATGGAGTCGACGAAATCCCCATTCGGAGCTCGTACGAAAATCGACCTTCAGTAAGGGCCAAATTTGGGCTCCCGGGGAGGCCCTGTGACGAAAACTCGGTGAAAAGTCATATAAGACGAGGCCCGTTGGACCCCTAATTTTGCACACATCATTTATTGGGTACACTAAGATCAATGGAGTCGACGAAATCCCCATTCGGAGCTCGTACGAAAATCGACCTTCTTTAAGGGCCAGTTTTGGGCTCCCGGGGAGGCCCTGTGACGAAAACTCGGTGAAAAGTCATATAAGACGAGGCCCGTTGGACCCCTAATTTTGCACACATCCTTTACGGGGTAGATTTAGATCAACGGAGTCGACGAAATTCCGTTTCGGAACTCGTGCGAAAGTCCACCTTCTTTAAGGGCCAATTTTGGGCTCCCGGGGAGGCCCTCTGACGAAAACTCGGTGAAAAGTCATATAAGACGAGGCCCGTTGGACCCCTAATTTTGCACACATCCTTTTAGGGGTACACTAAGATCAATGGAGTCGACGAAATCCCCATTCGGAGCTCGTACGAAAATCGACCTTCAGTAAGGGCCAAATTTGGGCTCCCGGGGAGGCCCTGTGACGAAAACTCGGTGAAAAGTCATATAAGACGAGGCCCGTTGGACCCCTAATTTTGCACACATCCTTTTAGAGGTACACTAAGATCAATGGAGTCGACGAAATCCCCATTCGGAGCTCGTACGAAAATCGACCTTCTTTAAGGGCCAGTTTTGGGCTCCCGGGGAGGCCCTGTGACGAAAACTCGGTGAAAAGTCATATAAGACGAGGCCCGTTGGACCCCTAATTTTGCACACATCCTTTTAGGGGTAGACTAAGATCAACGGAGTCGACGAAATTCCGTTTCGGAACTCGTGCGAAAGTCCACCTTCTTTAAGGGCCAGTTTTGGGCTCCCGGGGAGGCCCTGTGACGAAAACTCGGTGAAAAGTCATATAAGACGAGGCCCGTTGGACCCCTAATTTTGCACACATCCTTTTAGAGGTACACTAAGATCAATGGAGTCGACGAAATCCCCATTCGGAGCTCGTACGAAAATCGACCTTCTTTAAGGGCCAGTTTTGGGCTCCCGGGGAGGCCCTGTGACGAAAACTCGGTGAAAAGTCATATAAGACGAGGCCCGTTGGACCCCTAATTTTGCACACATCCTTTTAGGGGTAGATTTAGATCAACGGAGTCGACGAAATTCCGTTTCGGAACTCGTGCGAAAGTCCACCTTCTTTAAGGGCCAGTTTTGGGCTCCCGGGGAGGCCCTGTGACGAAAACTCGGTGAAAAGTCATATAAGACGAGGCCCGTTGGACCCCTAATTTTGCACACAGCCTTTTAGGGGTACACTAAGATCAATGGAGTCGACGAAATCCCCATTCGGAGCTCGTACGAAAATCGACCTTCAGTAAGGGCCAAATTTGGGCTCCCGGGGAGGCCCTGTGACGAAAACTCGGTGAAAAGTCATATAAGACGAGGCCCGTTGGACCCCTAATTTTGCACACATCCTTTTAGAGGTACACTAAGATCAATGGAGTCGACGAAATCCCCATTCGGAGCTCGTACGAAAATCGACCTTCTTTAAGGACCAGTTTTGGGCTCCCGGGGAGGCCCTGTGACGAAAACTCGGTGAAAAGTCATATAAGACGAGGCCCGTTGGACCCCTAATTTTGCACACATCATTTATGGGGTACACTAAGATCAATGGAGTCGACGAAATCCCCATTCGGAGCTCGTACGAAAATCGACCTTCAGTAAGGGCCAATTTTGGGCTCCCGGGGAGGCCCTGTGACGAAAACTCGGTGAAAAGTCATATAAGACGAGGCCCGTTGGACCCCTAATTTTGCACACATCCTTTTAGGGGTACACTAAGATCAATGGAGTCGACGAAATCCCCATTCGGAGCTCGTACGAAAATCGACCTTCAGTAAGGGCCAAATTTGGGCTCCCGGGGAGGCCCTGTGACGAAAACTCGGTGAAAAGTCATATAAGACGAGGCCCGTTGGACCCCTAATTTTGCACACATCCTTTTAGGGGTAGATTTAGATCAACGGAGTCGACGAAATTCCGTTTCGGAACTCGTGCGAAAGTCCACCTTCTTTAAGGGCCAGTTTTGGGCTCCAGGGGAGGCCCTGTGACGAAAACTCGGTGAAAAGTCATATAAGACGAGGCCCGTTGGACCCCTAATTTTGCACACAACCTTTTAGGGGTACACTAAGATCAATGGAGTCGATGAAATCCGCATTCGGAACTCCTACGAAAATCGACCTTCTTTAAGGGCCAATTTTGGGCTCCCGGGGAGGCCCTGTGACGAAAACTCGGTGAAAAGTCATATAAGACGAGGCCCGTTGGACCCCTAATTTTTCACACATCATTTATGGGGTACACTAAGATCAATGGAGTCGATGAAATCCGCATTCGGAACTCCTACGAAAATCGACCTTCTTTAAGGGCCAATTTTGGGCTCCCGGGGATGCCCTGTGACGAAAACTCGGTGAAAAGTCATATAAGACGAGGCCCGTTGGACCCCTAATTTTGCACACATCATTTATGGGGTACACTAAGATCAATGGAGTCGACGAAATCCCCATTCGGAGCTCGTACGAAAATCGACCTTCAGTAAGGGCCAATTTTGGGCTCCCGGGGAGGCCCTGTGACGAAAACTCGGTGAAAAGTCATATAAGACGAGGCCCGTTGGACCCCTAATTTTGCACACATCCTTTTAGGGGTACACTAAGATCAATGGAGTCGACGAAATCCCCATTCGGAGCTCGTACGAAAATCGACCTTCAGTAAGGGCCAAATTTGGGCTCCCGGGGAGGCCCTGTGACGAAAACTCGGTGAAAAGTCATATAAGACGAGGCCCGTTGGACCCCTAATTTTGCACACATCATTTATTGGGTACACTAAGATCAATGGAGTCGACGAAATCCCCATTCGGAGCTCGTACGAAAATCGACCTTCTTTAAGGGCCAGTTTTGGGCTCCCGGGGAGGCCCTGTGACGAAAACTCGGTGAAAAGTCATATAAGACGAGGCCCGTTGGACCCCTAATTTTGCACACATCCTTTTAGGGGTACACTAAGATCAATGGAGTCGACGAAATCCCCATTCGGAGCTCGTACGAAAATCGACCTTCTTTAAGGGCCAATTTTGGGCTCCCGGGGAGGCCCTGTGACGAAAACTCGGTGAAAAGTCATATAAGACGAGGCCCGTTGGACCCCTAATTTTGCACACATCCTTTACGGGGTAGATTTAGATCAACGGAGTCGACGAAATTCCGTTTCGGAACTCGTGCGAAAGTCCACCTTCTTTAAGGGCCAATTTTGGGCTCCCGGGGAGGCCCTGTGACGAAAACTCGGTGAAAAGTCATATAAGACGAGGCCCGTTGGACCCCTAATTTTGCACACATCCTTTTAGGGGTACACTAAGATCAATGGAGTCGACGAAATCCCCATTCGGAGCTCGTACGAAAATCGACCTTCAGTAAGGGCCAAATTTGGGCTCCCGGGGAGGCCCTGTGACGAAAACTCGGTGAAAAGTCATATAAGACGAGGCCCGTTGGACCCCTAATTTTGCACACATCCTTTTAGAGGTACACTAAGATCAATGGAGTCGACGAAATCCCCATTCGGAGCTCGTACGAAAATCGACCTTCTTTAAGGGCCAGTTTTGGGCTCCCGGGGAGGCCCTGTGACGAAAACTCGGTGAAAAGTCATATAAGACGAGGCCCGTTGGACCCCTAATTTTGCACACATCCTTTTAGGGGTACACTAAGATCAATGGAGTCGACGAAATCCCCATTCGGAGCTCGTACGAAAATCGACCTTCTTTAAGGACCAGTTTTGGGCTCCCGGGGAGGCCCTGTGACGAAAACTCGGTGAAAAGTCATATAAGACGAGGCCCGTTGGACCCCTAATTTTGCACACATCATTTATGGGGTACACTAAGATCAATGGAGTCGACGAAATCCCCATTCGGAGCTCGTACGAAAATCGACCTTCTTTAAGGGCCAATTTTGGGCTCCCGGGGAGGCCCTGTGACGAAAACTCGGTGAAAAGTCATATAAGACGAGGCCCGTTGGACCCCTAATTTTGCACACATCCTTTACGGGGTAGATTTAGATCAATTGAGTCGACGAAATTCCGTTTCGGAACTCGTGCGAAAGTCCACCTTCTTTAAGGGCCAATTTTGGGCTCCCGGGGAGGCCCTGTGACGAAAACTCGGTGAAAAGTCATATAAGACGAGGCCCGTTGGACCCCTAATTTTGCACACATCCTTTTAGGGGTACACTAAGATCAATGGAGTCGACGAAATCCCCATTCGGAGCTCGTACGAAAATCGACCTTCTTTAAGGGCCAATTTTGGGCTCCCGGGGAGGCCCTGTGACGAAAACTCGGTGAAAAGTCATATAAGACGAGGCCCGTTGGACCCCTAATTTTGCACACATCCTTTACGGGGTAGATTTAGATCAACGGAGTCGACGAAATTCCGTTTCGGAACTCGTGCGAAAGTCCACCTTCTTTAAGGGCCAGTTTTGGGCTCCCGGGGAGGCCCTGTGACGAAAACTCGGTGAAAAGTCATATAAGACGAGGCCCGTTGGACCCCTAATTTTGCACACATCCTTTTAGGGGTACACTAAGATCAATGGAGTCGACGAAATTCCCATTCGGAGCTCGTACGAAAATCGACCTTCAGTAAGGGCCAAATTTGGGCTCCCGGGGAGGCCCTGTGACGAAAACTCGGTGAAAAGTCATATAAGACGAGGCCCGTTGGACCCCTAATTTTGCACACATCCTTTTAGAGGTACACTAAGATCAATGGAGTCGACGAAATCCCCATTCGGAGCTCGTACGAAAATCGACCTTCTTTAAGGGCCAGTTTTGGGCTCCCGGGGAGGCCCTGTGACGAAAACTCGGTGAAAAGTCATATAAGACGAGGCCCGTTGGACCCCTAATTTTGCACACATCCTTTTAGGGGTAGACTAAGATCAACGGAGTCGACGAAATTCCGTTTCGGAACTCGTGCGAAAGTCCACCTTCTTTAAGGGCCATATTTGGGCTCCCGGGGAGGCCCTGTGACGAAAACTCGGTGAAAAGTCATATAAGACGAGGCCCGTTGGACCCCTAATTTTGCACACATCCTTTTAGAGGTACACTAAGATCAATGGAGTCGACGAAATCCCCATTCGGAGCTCGTACGAAAATCGACCTTCTTTAAGGGCCAGTTTTGGGCTCCCGGGGAGGCCCTGTGACGAAAACTCGGTGAAAAGTCATATAAGACGAGGCCCGTTGGACCCCTAATTTTGCACACATCCTTTTAGGGGTAGATTTAGATCAACGGAGTCGACGAAATTCCGTTTCGGAACTCGTGCGAAAGTCCACCTTCTTTAAGGGCCAGTTTTGGGCTCCCGGGGAGGCCCTGTGACGAAAACTCGGTGAATAAGACGAGGCCCGTTGGACCCCTAATTTTGCACACAACCTTTTAGGGGTACACTAAGATCAATGGAGTCGATGAAATCCGCATTCGGAACTCCTACGAAAATCGACCTTCTTTAAGGGCCAATTATGGGCTCCCGGGGAGGCCCTGTGACGAAACCTCGGTGAAAAGTCATATAAGACGAGGCCCGTTGGACCCCTAATTTTGCACACATCCTTTTAGGGGTACACTAAGATCAATGGAGTCGACGAAATCCCCATTCGGAGCTCGTACGAAAATCGACCTTCAGTAAGGGCCAAATTTGGGCTCCCGGGGAGGCCCTGTGACGAAAACTCGGTGAAAAGTCATATAAGACGAGGCCCGTTGGACCCCTAATTTTGCACACATCATTTATTGGGTACACTAAGATCAATGGAGTCGACGAAATCCCCATTCGGAGCTCGTACGAAAATCGACCTTCAGTAAGGGCCAGTTTTGGGCTCCCGGGGAGGCCCTGTGACGAAAACTCGGTGAAAAGTCATATAAGACGAGGCCCGTTGGACCCCTAATTCTGCACAAATCATTTATGGGGTACACTAAGATCAATGGAGTCGACGAAATCCGCATTCGGAACTCCTACGAAAATCGACCTTCTTTAAGGGCCAATTATGGGCTCCCGGGGAGGCCCTGTGACGAAACCTCGGTGAAAAGTCATATAAGACGAGGCCCGTTGGACCCCTAATTTTGCACACATCCTTTTAGGGGTACACTAAGATCAATGGAGTCGACGAAATCCCCATTCGGAGCTCGTACGAAAATCGACCTTCAGTAAGGGCCAAATTTGGGCTCCCGGGGAGGCCCTGTGACGAAAACTCGGTGAAAAGTCATATAAGACGAGGCCCGTTGGACCCCTAATTTTGCACACATCATTTATTGGGTACACTAAGATCAATGGAGTCGACGAAATCCCCATTCGGAGCTCGTACGAAAATCGACCTTCTTTAAGGGCCAGTTTTGGGCTCCCGGGGAGGCCCTGTGACGAAAACTCGGTGAAAAGTCATATAAGACGAGGCCCGTTGGACCCCTAATTTTGCACACATCCTTTACGGGGTAGATTTAGATCAACGGAGTCGACGAAATTCCGTTTCGGAACTCGTGCGAAAGTCCACCTTCTTTAAGGGCCAATTTTGGGCTCCCGGGGAGGCCCTGTGACGAAAACTCGGTGAAAAGTCATATAAGACGAGGCCCGTTGGACCCCTAATTTTGCACACATCCTTTTAGGGGTACACTAAGATCAATGGAGTCGACGAAATCCCCATTCGGAGCTCGTACGAAAATCGACCTTCAGTAAGGGCCAAATTTGGGCTCCCGGGGAGGCCCTGTGACGAAAACTCGGTGAAAAGTCATATAAGACGAGGCCCGTTGGACCCCTAATTTTGCACACATCCTTTTAGGGGTAGATTTAGATCAACGGAGTCGACGAAATTCCGTTTCGGAACTCGTGCGAAAGTCCACCTTCTTTAAGGGCCAGTTTTGGGCTCCCGGGGAGGCCCTGTGACGAAAACTCGGTGAAAAGTCATATAAGACGAGGCCCGTTGGACCCCTAATTTTGCACACACCATTTATGAGGTACACTAAGATCAATGGAGTCGACGAAATCCCCATTCGGAGCTCGTACGAAAATCGACCTTCAGTAAGGGCCAAATTTGGGCTCCCGGGGAGGCCCTGTGACGAAAACTCGGTGAAAAGTCATATAAGACGAGGCCCGTTGGACCCCTAATTTTGCACACATCCTTTTAGGGGTACACTAAGATCAATGGAGTCGACGAAATCCCCATTCGGAGCTCGTACGAAAATCGACCTTCAGTAAGGGCCAAATTTGGGCTCCCGGGGAGGCCCTGTGACGAAAACTCGGTGAAAAGTCATATAAGACGAGGCCCGTTGGACCCCTAATTTTGCACACATCATTTATTGGGTACACTAAGATCAATGGAGTCGACGAAATCCCCATTCGGAGCTCGTACGAAAATCGACCTTCTTTAAGGGCCAGTTTTGGGCTCCCGGGGAGGCCCTGTGACGAAAACTCGGTGAAAAGTCATATAAGACGAGGCCCGTTGGACCCCTAATTTTGCACACATCCTTTTAGGGGTACACTAAGATCAATGGAGTCGACGAAATCCCCATTCGGAGCTCGTACGAAAATCGACCTTCTTTAAGGGCCAATTTTGGGCTCCCGGGGAGGCCCTGTGACGAAAACTCGGTGAAAAGTCATATAAGACGAGGCCCGTTGGACCCCTAATTTTGCACACATCCTTTACGGGGTAGATTTAGATCAACGGAGTCGACGAAATTCCGTTTCGGAACTCGTGCGAAAGTCCACCTTCTTTAAGGGCCAATTTTGGGCTCCCGGGGAGGCCCTGTGACGAAAACTCGGTGAAAAGTCATATAAGACGAGGCCCGTTGGACCCCTAATTTTGCACACATCCTTTTAGGGGTACACTAAGATCAATGGAGTCGACGAAATCCCCATTCGGAGCTCGTACGAAAATCGACCTTCAGTAAGGGCCAAATTTGGGCTCCCGGGGAGGCCCTGTGACGAAAACTCGGTGAAAAGTCATATAAGACGAGGCCCGTTGGACCCCTAATTTTGCACACATCCTTTTAGAGGTACACTAAGATCAATGGAGTCGACGAAATCCCCATTCGGAGCTCGTACGAAAATCGACCTTCTTTAAGGGCCAGTTTTGGGCTCCCGGGGAGGCCCTGTGACGAAAACTCGGTGAAAAGTCATATAAGACGAGGCCCGTTGGACCCCTAATTTTGCACACATCCTTTTAGGGGTAGACTAAGATCAACGGAGTCGACGAAATTCCGTTTCGGAACTCGTGCGAAAGTCCACCTTCTTTAAGGGCCATATTTGGGCTCCCGGGGAGGCCCTGTGACGAAAACTCGGTGAAAAGTCATATAAGACGAGGCCCGTTGGACCCCTAATTTTGCACACATCCTTTTAGAGGTACACTAAGATCAATGGAGTCGACGAAATCCCCATTCGGAGCTCGTACGAAAATCGACCTTCTTTAAGGGCCAGTTTTGGGCTCCCGGGGAGGCCCTGTGACGAAAACTCGGTGAAAAGTCATATAAGACGAGGCCCGTTGGACCCCTAATTTTGCACACATCATTTATGGGGTACACTAAGATCAATGGAGTCGACGAAATCCCCATTCGGAGCTCGTACGAAAATCGACCTTCAGTAAGGGCCAATTTTGGGCTCCCGGGGAGGCCCTGTGACGAAAACTCGGTGAAAAGTCATATAAGACGAGGCCCGTTGGACCCCTAATTTTGCACACATCCTTTTAGGGGTACACTAAGATCAATGGAGTCGACGAAATCCCCATTCGGAGCTCGTACGAAAATCGACCTTCTTTAAGGACCAGTTTTGGGCTCCCGGGGAGGCCCTGTGACGAAAACTCGGTGAAAAGTCATATAAGACGAGGCCCGTTGGACCCCTAATTTTGCACACATCATTTATGGGGTACACTAAGATCAATGGAGTCGACGAAATCCCCATTCGGAGCTCGTACGAAAATCGACCTTCTTTAAGGGCCAATTTTGGGCTCCCGGGGAGGCCCTGTGACGAAAACTCGGTGAAAAGTCATATAAGACGAGGCCCGTTGGACCCCTAATTTTGCACACATCCTTTACGGGGTAGATTTAGATCAACGGAGTCGACGAAATTCCGTTTCGGAACTCGTGCGAAAGTCCACCTTCTTTAAGGGCCAATTTTGGGCTCCCGGGGAGGCCCTGTGACGAAAACTCGGTGAAAAGTCATATAAGACGAGGCCCGTTGGACCCCTAATTTTGCACACATCCTTTTAGGGGTACACTAAGATCAATGGAGTCGACGAAATCCCCATTCGGAGCTCGTACGAAAATCGACCTTCAGTAAGGGCCAAATTTGGGCTCCCGGGGAGGCCCTGTGACGAAAACTCGGTGAAAAGTCATATAAGACGAGGCCCGTTGGACCCCTAATTTTGCACACATCCTTTTAGAGGTACACTAAGATCAATGGAGTCGACGAAATCCCCATTCGGAGCTCGTACGAAAATCGACCTTCTTTAAGGGCCAGTTTTGGGCTCCCGGGGAGGCCCTGTGACGAAAACTCGGTGAAAAGTCATATAAGACGAGGCCCGTTGGACCCCTAATTTTGCACACATCCTTTTAGGGGTAGACTAAGATCAACGGAGTCGACGAAATTCCGTTTCGGAACTCGTGCGAAAGTCCACCTTCTTTAAGGGCCATATTTGGGCTCCCGGGGAGGCCCTGTGACGAAAACTCGGTGAAAAGTCATATAAGACGAGGCCCGTTGGACCCCTAATTTTGCACACATCCTTTTAGAGGTACACTAAGATCAATGGAGTCGACGAAATCCCCATTCGGAGCTCGTACGAAAATCGACCTTCTTTAAGGGCCAGTTTTGGGCTCCCGGGGAGGCCCTGTGACGAAAACTCGGTGAAAAGTCATATAAGACGAGGCCCGTTGGACCCCTAATTTTGCACACATCCTTTTAGGGGTAGATTTAGATCAACGGAGTCGACGAAATTCCGTTTCGGAACTCGTGCGAAAGTCCACCTTCTTTAAGGGCCAGTTTTGGGCTCCCGGGGAGGCCCTGTGACGAAAACTCGGTGAAAAGTCATATAAGACGAGGCCCGTTGGACCCCTAATTTTGCACACAACCTTTTAGGGGTACACTAAGATCAATGGAGTCGATGAAATCCGCATTCGGAACTCCTACGAAAATCGACCTTCTTTAAGGGCCAATTTTGGGCTCCCGGGGAGGCCCTGTGACGAAAACTCGGTGAAAAGTCATATAAGACGAGGCCCGTTGGACCCCTAATTTTTCACACATCATTTATGGGGTACACTAAGATCAATGGAGTCGATGAAATCCGCATTCGGAACTCCTACGAAAATCGACCTTCTTTAAGGGCCAATTTTGGGCTCCCGGGGATGCCCAGTGACGAAAACTCGGTGAAAAGTCATATAAGACGAGGCCCGTTGGACCCCTAATTTTGCACACATCATTTATGGGGTACACTAAGATCAATGGAGTCGATGAAATCCCCATTCGGAGCTCGTACGAAAATCGACCTTCAGTAAGGGCCAATTTTGGGCTCCCGGGGAGGCCCTGTGACGAAAACTCGGTGAAAAGTCATATAAGACGAGGCCCGTTGGACCCCTAATTTTGCACACATCCTTTTAGGGGTACACTAAGATCAATGGAGTCGACGAAATCCCCATTCGGAGCTCGTACGAAAATCGACCTTCAGTAAGGGCCAAATTTGGGCTCCCGGGGAGGCCCTGTGACGAAAACTCGGTGAAAAGTCATATAAGACGAGGCCCGTTGGACCCCTAATTTTGCACACATCCTTTTAGAGGTACACTAAGATCAATGGAGTCGACGAAATCCCCATTCGGAGCTCGTACGAAAATCGACCTTCTTTAAGGGCCAGTTTTGGGCTCCCGGGGAGGCCCTGTGACGAAAACTCGGTGAAAAGTCATATAAGACGAGGCCCGTTGGACCCCTAATTTTGCACACATCCTTTTAGGGGTACACTAAGATCAATGGAGTCGACGAAATCCCCATTCGGAGCTCGTACGAAAATCGACCTTCTTTAAGGGCCAATTTTGGGCTCCCGGGGAGGCCCTGTGACGAAAACTCGGTGAAAAGTCATATAAGACGAGGCCCGTTGGACCCCTAATTTTGCACACATCCTTTACGGGGTAGATTTAGATCAACGGAGTCGACGAAATTCCGTTTCGGAACTCGTGCGAAAGTCCACCTTCTTTAAGGGCCAGTTTTGGGCTCCCGGGGAGGCCCTGTGACGAAAACTCGGTGAAAAGTCATATAAGACGAGGCCCGTTGGACCCCTAATTTTGCACACATCCTTTTAGGGGTACACTAAGATCAATGGAGTCGACGAAATTCCCATTCGGAGCTCGTACGAAAATCGACCTTCAGTAAGGGCCAAATTTGGGCTCCCGGGGAGGCCCTGTGACGAAAACTCGGTGAAAAGTCATATAAGACGAGGCCCGTTGGACCCCTAATTTTGCACACATCCTTTTAGAGGTACACTAAGATCAATGGAGTCGACGAAATCCCCATTCGGAGCTCGTACGAAAATCGACCTTCTTTAAGGTCCAGTTTTGGGCTCCCGGGGAGGCCCTGTGACGAAAACTCGGTGAAAAGTCATATAAGACGAGGCCCGTTGGACCCCTAATTTTGCACACATCCTTTTAGGGGTAGACTAAGATCAACGGAGTCGACGAAATTCCGTTTCGGAACTCGTGCGAAAGTCCACCTTCTTTAAGGGCCATATTTGGGCTCCCGGGGAGGCCCTGTGACGAAAACTCGGTGAAAAGTCATATAAGACGAGGCCCGTTGGACCCCTAATTTTGCACACATCCTTTTAGAGGTACACTAAGATCAATGGAGTCGACGAAATCCCCATTCGGAGCTCGTACGAAAATCGACCTTCTTTAAGGGCCAGTTTTGGGCTCCCGGGGAGGCCCTGTGACGAAAACTCGGTGAAAAGTCATATAAGACGAGGCCCGTTGGACCCCTAATTTTGCACACATCCTTTTAGGGGTAGATTTAGATCAACGGAGTCGACGAAATTCCGTTTCGGAACTCGTGCGAAAGTCCACCTTCTTTAAGGGCCAGTTTTGGGCTCCCGGGGAGGCCCTGTGACGAAAACTCGGTGAAAAGTCATATAAGACGAGGCCCGTTGGACCCCTAATTTTGCACACAACCTTTTAGGGGTACACTAAGATCAATGGAGTCGATGAAATCCGCATTCGGAACTCCTACGAAAATCGACCTTCTTTAAGGGCCAATTATGGGCTCCCGGGGAGGCCCTGTGACGAAACCTCGGTGAAAAGTCATATAAGACGAGGCCCGTTGGACCCCTAATTTTGCACACATCCTTTTAGGGGTACACTAAGATCAATGGAGTCGACGAAATCCCCATTCGGAGCTCGTACGAAAATCGACCTTCAGTAAGGGCCAAATTTGGGCTCCCGGGGAGGCCCTGTGACGAAAACTCGGTGAAAAGTCATATAAGACGAGGCCCGTTGGACCCCTAATTTTGCACACATCATTTATTGGGTACACTAAGATCAATGGAGTCGACGAAATCCCCATTCGGAGCTCGTACGAAAATCGACCTTCAGTAAGGGCCAGTTTTGGGCTCCCGGGGAGGCCCTGTGACGAAAACTCGGTGAAAAGTCATATAAGACGAGGCCCGTTGGACCCCTAATTCTGCACAAATCATTTATGGGGTACACTAAGATCAATGGAGTCGACGAAATCCGCATTCGGAACTCCTACGAAAATCGACCTTCTTTAAGGGCCAATTATGGGCTCCCGGGGAGGCCCTGTGACGAAACCTCGGTGAAAAGTCATATAAGACGAGGCCCGTTGGACCCCTAATTTTGCACACATCCTTTTAGGGGTACACTAAGATCAATGGAGTCGACGAAATCCCCATTCGGAGCTCGTACGAAAATCGACCTTCAGTAAGGGCCAAATTTGGGCTCCCGGGGAGGCCCTGTGACGAAAACTCGGTGAAAAGTCATATAAGACGAGGCCCGTTGGACCCCTAATTTTGCACACATCATTTATTGGGTACACTAAGATCAATGGAGTCGACGAAATCCCCATTCGGAGCTCGTACGAAAATCGACCTTCTTTAAGGGCCAGTTTTGGGCTCCCGGGGAGGCCCTGTGACGAAAACTCGGTGAAAAGTCATATAAGACGAGGCCCGTTGGACCCCTAATTTTGCACACATCCTTTACGGGGTAGATTTAGATCAACGGAGTCGACGAAATTCCGTTTCGGAACTCGTGCGAAAGTCCACCTTCTTTAAGGGCCAATTTTGGGCTCCCGGGGAGGCCCTGTGACGAAAACTCGGTGAAAAGTCATATAAGACGAGGCCCGTTGGACCCCTAATTTTGCACACATCCTTTTAGGGGTACACTAAGATCAATGGAGTCGACGAAATCCCCATTCGGAGCTCGTACGAAAATCGACCTTCAGTAAGGGCCAAATTTGGGCTCCCGGGGAGGCCCTGTGACGAAAACTCGGTGAAAAGTCATATAAGACGAGGCCCGTTGGACCCCTAATTTTGCACACATCCTTTTAGGGGTAGATTTAGATCAACGGAGTCGACGAAATTCCGTTTCGGAACTCGTGCGAAAGTCCACCTTCTTTAAGGGCCAGTTTTGGGCTCCCGGGGAGGCCCTGTGACGAAAACTCGGTGAAAAGTCATATAAGACGAGGCCCGTTGGACCCCTAATTTTGCACACACCATTTATGAGGTACACTAAGATCAATGGAGTCGACGAAATCCCCATTCGGAGCTCGTACGAAAATCGACCTTCAGTAAGGGCCAAATTTGGGCTCCCGGGGAGGCCCTGTGACGAAAACTCGGTGAAAAGTCATATAAGACGAGGCCCGTTGGACCCCTAATTTTGCACACATCCTTTTAGGGGTACACTAAGATCAATGGAGTCGACGAAATCCCCATTCGGAGCTCGTACGAAAATCGACCTTCAGTAAGGGCCAAATTTGGGCTCCCGGGGAGGCCCTGTGACGAAAACTCGGTGAAAAGTCATATAAGACGAGGCCCGTTGGACCCCTAATTTTGCACACATCATTTATTGGGTACACTAAGATCAATGGAGTCGACGAAATCCCCATTCGGAGCTCGTACGAAAATCGACCTTCTTTAAGGGCCAGTTTTGGGCTCCCGGGGAGGCCCTGTGACGAAAACTCGGTGAAAAGTCATATAAGACGAGGCCCGTTGGACCCCTAATTTTGCACACATCCTTTTAGGGGTACACTAAGATCAATGGAGTCGACGAAATTCCCATTCGGAGCTCGTACGAAAATCGACCTTCAGTAAGGGCCAAATTTGGGCTCCCGGGGAGGCCCTGTGACGAAAACTCGGTGAAAAGTCATATAAGACGAGGCCCGTTGGACCCCTAATTTTGCACACATCCTTTTAGAGGTACACTAAGATCAATGGAGTCGACGAAATCCCCATTCGGAGCTCGTACGAAAATCGACCTTCTTTAAGGGCCAGTTTTGGGCTCCCGGGGAGGCCCTGTGACGAAAACTCGGTGAAAAGTCATATAAGACGAGGCCCGTTGGACCCCTAATTTTGCACACATCCTTTTAGGGGTAGACTAAGATCAACGGAGTCGACGAAATTCCGTTTCGGAACTCGTGCGAAAGTCCACCTTCTTTAAGGGCCATATTTGGGCTCCCGGGGAGGCCCTGTGACGAAAACTCGGTGAAAAGTCATATAAGACGAGGCCCGTTGGACCCCTAATTTTGCACACATCCTTTTAGAGGTACACTAAGATCAATGGAGTCGACGAAATCCCCATTCGGAGCTCGTACGAAAATCGACCTTCTTTAAGGGCCAGTTTTGGGCTCCCGGGGAGGCCCTGTGACGAAAACTCGGTGAAAAGTCATATAAGACGAGGCCCGTTGGACCCCTAATTTTGCACACATCCTTTTAGGGGTAGATTTAGATCAACGGAGTCGACGAAATTCCGTTTCGGAACTCGTGCGAAAGTCCACCTTCTTTAAGGGCCAGTTTTGGGCTCCCGGGGAGGCCCTGTGACGAAAACTCGGTGAAAAGTCATATAAGACGAGGCCCGTTGGACCCCTAATTTTGCACACAACCTTTTAGGGGTACACTAAGATCAATGGAGTCGATGAAATCCGCATTCGGAACTCCTACGAAAATCGACCTTCTTTAAGGGCCAATTATGGGCTCCCGGGGAGGCCCTGTGACGAAACCTCGGTGAAAAGTCATATAAGACGAGGCCCGTTGGACCCCTAATTTTGCACACATCCTTTTAGGGGTACACTAAGATCAATGGAGTCGACGAAATCCCCATTCGGAGCTCGTACGAAAATCGACCTTCAGTAAGGGCCAAATTTGGGCTCCCGGGGAGGCCCTGTGACGAAAACTCGGTGAAAAGTCATATAAGACGAAGCCCGTTGGACCCCTAATTTTGCACACATCATTTATTGGGTACACTAAGATCAATGGAGTCGACGAAATCCCCATTCGGAGCTCGTACGAAAATCGACCTTCAGTAAGGGCCAGTTTTGGGCTCCCGGGGAGGCCCTGTGACGAAAACTCGGTGAAAAGTCATATAAGACGAGGCCCGTTGGACCCCTAATTCTGCACAAATCATTTATGGGGTACACTAAGATCAATGGAGTCGACGAAATCCGCATTCGGAACTCCTACGAAAATCGACCTTCTTTAAGGGCCAATTATGGGCTCCCGGGGAGGCCCTGTGACGAAACCTCGGTGAAAAGTCATATAAGACGAGGCCCGTTGGACCCCTAATTTTGCACACATCCTTTTAGGGGTACACTAAGATCAATGGAGTCGACGAAATCCCCATTCGGAGCTCGTACGAAAATCGACCTTCAGTAAGGGCCAAATTTGGGCTCCCGGGGAGGCCCTGTGACGAAAACTCGGTGAAAAGTCATATAAGACGAGGCCCGTTGGACCCCTAATTTTGCACACATCATTTATTGGGTACACTAAGATCAATGGAGTCGACGAAATCCCCATTCGGAGCTCGTACGAAAATCGACCTTCTTTAAGGGCCAGTTTTGGGCTCCCGGGGAGGCCCTGTGACGAAAACTCGGTGAAAAGTCATATAAGACGAGGCCCGTTGGACCCCTAATTTTGCACACATCCTTTACGGGGTAGATTTAGATCAACGGAGTCGACGAAATTCCGTTTCGGAACTCGTGCGAAAGTCCACCTTCTTTAAGGGCCAATTTTGGGCTCCCGGGGAGGCCCTGTGACGAAAACTCGGTGAAAAGTCATATAAGACGAGGCCCGTTGGACCCCTAATTTTGCACACATCCTTTTAGGGGTACACTAAGATCAATGGAGTCGACGAAATCCCCATTCGGAGCTCGTACGAAAATCGACCTTCAGTAAGGGCCAAATTTGGGCTCCCGGGGAGGCCCTGTGACGAAAACTCGGTGAAAAGTCATATAAGACGAGGCCCGTTGGACCCCTAATTTTGCACACATCATTTATGGGGTACACTAAGATCAATGGAGTCGACGAAATCCCCATTCGGAGCTCGTACGAAAATCGACCTTCTTTAAGGGCCAGTTTTGGGCTCCCGGGGAGGCCCTGTGACGAAAACTCGGTGAAAAGTCATATAAGACGAGGCCCGTTGGACCCCTAATTTTGCACACATCATTTATGGGGTACACTAAGATCAATGGAGTCGATGAAATCCGCATTCGGAACTCCTACGAAAATCGACCTTCTTTAAGGGCCAATTTTGGGCTCCCGGGGATGCCCTGTGACGAAAACTCGGTGAAAAGTCATATAAGACGAGGCCCGTTGGACCCCTAATTTTGCACACATCATTTATGGGGTACACTAAGATCAATGGAGTCGACGAAATCCCCATTCGGAGCTCGTACGAAAATCGACCTTCTTTAAGGGCCAGTTTTGGGCTCCCGGGGAGGCCCTGTGACGAAAACTCGGTGAAAAGTCATATAAGACGAGGCCCGTTGGACCCCTAATTTTGCACACATCCTTTACGGGGTAGATTTAGATCAACGGAGTCGACGAAATTCCGTTTCGGAACTCGTGCGAAAGTCCACCTTCTTTAAGGGCCAGTTTTGGGCTCCCGGGGAGGCCCTGTGACGAAAACTCGGTGAAAAGTCATATAAGACGAGGCCCGTTGGACCCCTAATTTTGCACACATCCTTTTAGGGGTACACTAAGATCAATGGAGTCGACGAAATTCCCATTCGGAGCTCGTACGAAAATCGACCTTCAGTAAGGGCCAAATTTGGGCTCCCGGGGAGGCCCTGTGACGAAAACTCGGTGAAAAGTCATATAAGACGAGGCCCGTTGGACCCCTAATTTTGCACACATCCTTTTAGAGGTACACTAAGATCAATGGAGTCGACGAAATCCCCATTCGGAGCTCGTACGAAAATCGACCTTCTTTAAGGGCCAGTTTTGGGCTCCCGGGGAGGCCCTGTGACGAAAACTCGGTGAAAAGTCATATAAGACGAGGCCCGTTGGACCCCTAATTTTGCACACATCCTTTTAGGGGTAGACTAAGATCAACGGAGTCGACGAAATTCCGTTTCGGAACTCGTGCGAAAGTCCACCTTCTTTAAGGGCCATATTTGGGCTCCCGGGGAGGCCCTGTGACGAAAACTCGGTGAAAAGTCATATAAGACGAGGCCCGTTGGACCCCTAATTTTGCACACATCCTTTTAGAGGTACACTAAGATCAATGGAGTCGACGAAATCCCCATTCGGAGCTCGTACGAAAATCGACCTTCTTTAAGGGCCAGTTTTGGGCTCCCGGGGAGGCCCTGTGACGAAAACTCGGTGAAAAGTCATATAAGACGAGGCCCGTTGGACCCCTAATTTTGCACACATCCTTTTAGGGGTAGATTTAGATCAACGGAGTCGACGAAATTCCGTTTCGGAACTCGTGCGAAAGTCCACCTTCTTTAAGGGCCAGTTTTGGGCTCCCGGGGAGGCCCTGTGACGAAAACTCGGTGAAAAGTCATATAAGACGAGGCCCGTTGGACCCCTAATTTTGCACACAACCTTTTAGGGGTACACTAAGATCAATGGAGTCGATGAAATCCGCATTCGGAACTCCTACGAAAATCGACCTTCTTTAAGGGCCAATTATGGGCTCCCGGGGAGGCCCTGTGACGAAACCTCGGTGAAAAGTCATATAAGACGAGGCCCGTTGGACCCCTAATTTTGCACACATCCTTTTAGGGGTACACTAAGATCAATGGAGTCGACGAAATCCCCATTCGGAGCTCGTACGAAAATCGACCTTCAGTAAGGGCCAAATTTGGGCTCCCGGGGAGGCCCTGTGACGAAAACTCGGTGAAAAGTCATATAAGACGAAGCCCGTTGGACCCCTAATTTTGCACACATCATTTATTGGGTACACTAAGATCAATGGAGTCGACGAAATCCCCATTCGGAGCTCGTACGAAAATCGACCTTCAGTAAGGGCCAGTTTTGGGCTCCCGGGGAGGCCCTGTGACGAAAACTCGGTGAAAAGTCATATAAGACGAGGCCCGTTGGACCCCTAATTCTGCACAAATCATTTATGGGGTACACTAAGATCAATGGAGTCGACGAAATCCGCATTCGGAACTCCTACGAAAATCGACCTTCTTTAAGGGCCAATTATGGGCTCCCGGGGAGGCCCTGTGACGAAACCTCGGTGAAAAGTCATATAAGACGAGGCCCGTTGGACCCCTAATTTTGCACACATCCTTTTAGGGGTACACTAAGATCAATGGAGTCGACGAAATCCCCATTCGGAGCTCGTACGAAAATCGACCTTCAGTAAGGGCCAAATTTGGGCTCCCGGGGAGGCCCTGTGACGAAAACTCGGTGAAAAGTCATATAAGACGAGGCCCGTTGGACCCCTAATTTTGCACACATCATTTATTGGGTACACTAAGATCAATGGAGTCGACGAAATCCCCATTCGGAGCTCGTACGAAAATCGACCTTCTTTAAGGGCCAGTTTTGGGCTCCCGGGGAGGCCCTGTGACGAAAACTCGGTGAAAAGTCATATAAGACGAGGCCCGTTGGACCCCTAATTTTGCACACATCCTTTACGGGGTAGATTTAGATCAACGGAGTCGACGAAATTCCGTTTCGGAACTCGTGCGAAAGTCCACCTTCTTTAAGGGCCAATTTTGGGCTCCCGGGGAGGCCCTGTGACGAAAACTCGGTGAAAAGTCATATAAGACGAGGCCCGTTGGACCCCTAATTTTGCACACATCCTTTTAGGGGTACACTAAGATCAATGGAGTCGACGAAATCCCCATTCGGAGCTCGTACGAAAATCGACCTTCAGTAAGGGCCAAATTTGGGCTCCCGGGGAGGCCCTGTGACGAAAACTCGGTGAAAAGTCATATAAGACGAGGCCCGTTGGACCCCTAATTTTGCACACATCATTTATGGGGTACACTAAGATCAATGGAGTCGACGAAATCCCCATTCGGAGCTCGTACGAAAATCGACCTTCTTTAAGGGCCAGTTTTGGGCTCCCGGGGAGGCCCTGTGACGAAAACTCGGTGAAAAGTCATATAAGACGAGGCCCGTTGGACCCCTAATTTTTCACACATCATTTATGGGGTACACTAAGATCAATGGAGTCGATGAAATCCGCATTCGGAACTCCTACGAAAATCGACCTTCTTTAAGGGCCAATTTTGGGCTCCCGGGGATGCCCTGTGACGAAAACTCGGTGAAAAGTCATATAAGACGAGGCCCGTTGGACCCCTAATTTTGCACACATCATTTATGGGGTACACTAAGATCAAAGGAGTCGACGAAATCCCCATTCGGAGCTCGTACGAAAATCGACCTTCTTTAAGGGCCAGTTTTGGGCTCCCGGGGAGGCCCTGTGACGAAAACTCGGTGAAAAGTCATATAAGACGAGGCCCGTTGGACCCCTAATTTTGCACACATCCTTTTAGGGGTACACTAAGATCAATGGAGTCGACGAAATCCCCATTCGGAGCTCGTACGAAAATCGACCTTCTTTAAGGGCCAATTTTGGGCTCCCGGGGAGGCCCTGTGACGAAAACTCGGTGAAAAGTCATATAAGACGAGGCCCGTTGGACCCCTAATTTTGCACACATCCTTTACGGGGTAGATTTAGATCAACGGAGTCGACGAAATTCCGTTTCGGAACTCGTGCGAAAGTCCACCTTCTTTAAGGGCCAATTTTGGGCTCCCGGGGAGGCCCTGTGACGAAAACTCGGTGAAAAGTCATATAAGACGAGGCCCGTTGGACCCCTAATTTTGCACACATCCTTTTAGGGGTACACTAAGATCAATGGAGTCGACGAAATCCCCATTCGGAGCTCGTACGAAAATCGACCTTCAGTAAGGGCCAAATTTGGGCTCCCGGGGAGGCCCTGTGACGAAAACTCGGTGAAAAGTCATATAAGACGAGGCCCGTTGGACCCCTAATTTTGCACACATCCTTTTAGAGGTACACTAAGATCAATGGAGTCGACGAAATCCCCATTCGGAGCTCGTACGAAAATCGACCTTCTTTAAGGGCCAGTTTTGGGCTCCCGGGGAGGCCCTGTGACGAAAACTCGGTGAAAAGTCATATAAGACGAGGCCCGTTGGACCCCTAATTTTGCACACAACCTTTTAGGGGTACACTAAGATCAATGGAGTCGATGAAATCCGCATTCGGAACTCCTACGAAAATCGACCTTCTTTAAGGGCCAATTTTGGGCTCCCGGGGAGGCCCTGTGACGAAAACTCGGTGAAAAGTCATATAAGACGAGGCCCGTTGGACCCCTAATTTTTCACACATCATTTATGGGGTACACTAAGATCAATGGAGTCGATGAAATCCGCATTCGGAACTCCTACGAAAATCGACCTTCTTTAAGGGCCAATTTTGGGCTCCCGGGGATGCCCTGTGACGAAAACTCGGTGAAAAGTCATATAAGACGAGGCCCGTTGGACCCCTAATTTTGCACACATCATTTATGGGGTACACTAAGATCAATGGAGTCGATGAAATCCCCATTCGGAGCTCGTACGAAAATCGACCTTCAGTAAGGGCCAATTTTGGGCTCCCGGGGAGGCCCTGTGACGAAAACTCGGTGAAAAGTCATATAAGACGAGGCCCGTTGGACCCCTAATTTTGCACACATCCTTTTAGGGGTACACTAAGATCAATGGAGTCGACGAAATCCCCATTCGGAGCTCGTACGAAAATCGACCTTCAGTAAGGGCCAAATTTGGGCTCCCGGGGAGGCCCTGTGACGAAAACTCGGTGAAAAGTCATATAAGACGAGGCCCGTTGGACCCCTAATTTTTCACACATCATTTATGGGGTACACTAAGATCAATGGAGTCGATGAAATCCGCATTCGGAACTCCTACGAAAATCGACCTTCTTTAAGGGCCAATTTTGGGCTCCCGGGGATGCCCTGTGACGAAAACTCGGTGAAAAGTCATATAAGACGAGGCCCGTTGGACCCCTAATTTTGCACACATCATTTATGGGGTACACTAAGATCAATGGAGTCGACGAAATCCCCATTCGGAGCTCGTACGAAAATCGACCTTCTTTAAGGGCCAGTTTTGGGCTCCCGGGGAGGCCCTGTGACGAAAACTCGGTGAAAAGTCATATAAGACGAGGCCCGTTGGACCCCTAATTTTGCACACATCCTTTTAGGGGTACACTAAGATCAATGGAGTCGACGAAATCCCCATTCGGAGCTCGTACGAAAATCGACCTTCTTTAAGGGCCAATTTTGGGCTCCCGGGGAGGCCCTGTGACGAAAACTCGGTGAAAAGTCATATAAGACGAGGCCCGTTGGACCCCTAATTTTGCACACATCCTTTACGGGGTAGATTTAGATCAACGGAGTCGACGAAATTCCGTTTCGGAACTCGTGCGAAAGTCCACCTTCTTTAAGGGCCAGTTTTGGGCTCCCGGGGAGGCCCTGTGACGAAAACTCGGTGAAAAGTCATATAAGACGAGGCCCGTTGGACCCCTAATTTTGCACACATCCTTTTAGGGGTACACTAAGATCAATGGAGTCGACGAAATTCCCATTCGGAGCTCGTACGAAAATCGACCTTCAGTAAGGGCCAAATTTGGGCTCCCGGGGAGGCCCTGTGACGAAAACTCGGTGAAAAGTCATATAAGACGAGGCCCGTTGGACCCCTAATTTTGCACACATCCTTTTAGAGGTACACTAAGATCAATGGAGTCGACGAAATCCCCATTCGGAGCTCGTACGAAAATCGACCTTCTTTAAGGGCCAGTTTTGGGCTCCCGGGGAGGCCCTGTGACGAAAACTCGGTGAAAAGTCATATAAGACGAGGCCCGTTGGACCCCTAATTTTGCACACATCCTTTTAGGGGTACACTAAGATCAATGGAGTCGACGAAATCCCCATTCGGAGCTCGTACGAAAATCGACCTTCAGTAAGGGCCAAATTTGGGCTCCCGGGGAGGCCCTGTGACGAAAACTCGGTGAAAAGTCATATAAGACGAGGCCCGTTGGACCCCTAATTTTGCACACATCCTTTTAGAGGTACACTAAGATCAATGGAGTCGACGAAATCCCCATTCGGAGCTCGTACGAAAATCGACCTTCTTTAAGGGCCAGTTTTGGGCTCCCGGGGAGGCCCTGTGACGAAAACTCGGTGAAAAGTCATATAAGACGAGGCCCGTTGGACCCCTAATTTTGCACACATCCTTTTAGGGGTAGACTAAGATCAACGGAGTCGACGAAATTCCGTTTCGGAACTCGTGCGAAAGTCCACCTTCTTTAAGGGCCATATTTGGGCTCCCGGGGAGGCCCTGTGACGAAAACTCGGTGAAAAGTCATATAAGACGAGGCCCGTTGGACCCCTAATTTTGCACACATCCTTTTAGAGGTACACTAAGATCAATGGAGTCGACGAAATCCCCATTCGGAGCTCGTACGAAAATCGACCTTCTTTAAGGGCCAGTTTTGGGCTCCCGGGGAGGCCCTGTGACGAAAACTCGGTGAAAAGTCATATAAGACGAGGCCCGTTGGACCCCTAATTTTGCACACATCCTTTTAGGGGTACACTAAGATCAATGGAGTCGACGAAATCCCCATTCGGAGCTCGTACGAAAATCGACCTTCAGTAAGGGCCAAATTTGGGCTCCCGGGGAGGCCCTGTGACGAAAACTCGGTGAAAAGTCATATAAGACGAGGCCCGTTGGACCCCTAATTTTGCACACATCCTTTACGGGGTAGATTTAGATCAACGGAGTCGACGAAATTCCGTTTCGGAACTCGTGCGAAAGTCCACCTTCTTTAAGGGCCAATTTTGGGCTCCCGGGGAGGCCCTGTGACGAAAACTCGGTGAAAAGTCATATAAGACGAGGCCCGTTGGACCCCTAATTTTGCACACATCCTTTTAGGGGTAGACTAAGATCAACGGAGTCGACGAAATTCCGTTTCGGAACTCGTGCGAAAGTCCACCTTCTTTAAGGGCCATATTTGGGCTCCCGGGGAGGCCCTGTGACGAAAACTCGGTGAAAAGTCATATAAGACGAGGCCCGTTGGACCCCTAATTTTGCACACATCCTTTTAGAGGTACACTAAGATCAATGGAGTCGACGAAATCCCCATTCGGAGCTCGTACGAAAATCGACCTTCTTTAAGGGCCAGTTTTGGGCTCCCGGGGAGGCCCTGTGACGAAAACTCGGTGAAAAGTCATATAAGACGAGGCCCGTTGGACCCCTAATTTTGCACACATCATTTATGGGGTACACTAAGATCAATGGAGTCGACGAAATCCCCATTCGGAGCTCGTACGAAAATCGACCTTCTTTAAGGGCCAATTTTGGGCTCCCGGGGAGGCCCTGTGACGAAAACTCGGTGAAAAGTCATATAAGACGAGGCCCGTTGGACCCCTAATTTTGCACACATCATTTATTGGGTACACTAAGATCAATGGAGTCGACGAAATCCCCATTCGGAGCTCGTACGAAAATCGACCTTCTTTAAGGGCCAGTTTTGGGCTCCCGGGGAGGCCCTGTGACGAAAACTCGGTGAAAAGTCATATAAGACGAGGCCCGTTGGACCCCTAATTTTGCACACATCCTTTTAGGGGTACACTAAGATCAATGGAGTCGACGAAATCCCCATTCGGAGCTCGTACGAAAATCGACCTTCTTTAAGGGCCAATTTTGGGCTCCCGGGGAGGCCCTGTGACGAAAACTCGGTGAAAAGTCATATAAGACGAGGCCCGTTGGACCCCTAATTTTGCACACATCCTTTACGGGGTAGATTTAGATCAACGGAGTCGACGAAATTCCGTTTCGGAACTCGTGCGAAAGTCCACCTTCTTTAAGGGCCAATTTTGGGCTCCCGGGGAGGCCCTGTGACGAAAACTCGGTGAAAAGTCATATAAGACGAGGCCCGTTGGACCCCTAATTTTGCACACATCCTTTTAGGGGTACACTAAGATCAATGGAGTCGACGAAATCCCCATTCGGAGCTCGTACGAAAATCGACCTTCAGTAAGGGCCAAATTTGGGCTCCCGGGGAGGCCCTGTGACGAAAACTCGGTGAAAAGTCATATAAGACGAGGCCCGTTGGACCCCTAATTTTGCACACATCCTTTTAGAGGTACACTAAGATCAATGGAGTCGACGAAATCCCCATTCGGAGCTCGTACGAAAATCGACCTTCTTTAAGGGCCAGTTTTGGGCTCCCGGGGAGGCCCTGTGACGAAAACTCGGTGAAAAGTCATATAAGACGAGGCCCGTTGGACCCCTAATTTTGCACACATCCTTTTAGGGGTAGACTAAGATCAACGGAGTCGACGAAATTCCGTTTCGGAACTCGTGCGAAAGTCCACCTTCTTTAAGGGCCATATTTGGGCTCCCGGGGAGGCCCTGTGACGAAAACTCGGTGAAAAGTCATATAAGACGAGGCCCGTTGGACCCCTAATTTTGCACACATCCTTTTAGAGGTACACTAAGATCAATGGAGTCGACGAAATCCCCATTCGGAGCTCGTACGAAAATCGACCTTCTTTAAGGGCCAGTTTTGGGCTCCCGGGGAGGCCCTGTGACGAAAACTCGGTGAAAAGTCATATAAGACGAGGCCCGTTGGACCCCTAATTTTGCACACATCATTTATGGGGTACACTAAGATCAATGGAGTCGACGAAATCCCCATTCGGAGCTCGTACGAAAATCGACCTTCAGTAAGGGCCAATTTTGGGCTCCCGGGGAGGCCCTGTGACGAAAACTCGGTGAAAAGTCATATAAGACGAGGCCCGTTGGACCCCTAATTTTGCACACATCCTTTTAGGGGTACACTAAGATCAATGGAGTCGACGAAATCCCCATTCGGAGCTCGTACGAAAATCGACCTTCTTTAAGGACCAGTTTTGGGCTCCCGGGGAGGCCCTGTGACGAAAACTCGGTGAAAAGTCATATAAGACGAGGCCCGTTGGACCCCTAATTTTGCACACATCATTTATGGGGTACACTAAGATCAATGGAGTCGACGAAATCCCCATTCGGAGCTCGTACGAAAATCGACCTTCTTTAAGGGCCAATTTTGGGCTCCCGGGGAGGCCCTGTGACGAAAACTCGGTGAAAAGTCATATAAGACGAGGCCCGTTGGACCCCTAATTTTGCACACATCCTTTACGGGGTAGATTTAGATCAACGGAGTCGACGAAATTCCGTTTCGGAACTCGTGCGAAAGTCCACCTTCTTTAAGGGCCAATTTTGGGCTCCCGGGGAGGCCCTGTGACGAAAACTCGGTGAAAAGTCATATAAGACGAGGCCCGTTGGACCCCTAATTTTGCACACATCCTTTTAGGGGTACACTAAGATCAATGGAGTCGACGAAATCCCCATTCGGAGCTCGTACGAAAATCGACCTTCAGTAAGGGCCAAATTTGGGCTCCCGGGGAGGCCCTGTGACGAAAACTCGGTGAAAAGTCATATAAGACGAGGCCCGTTGGACCCCTAATTTTGCACACATCCTTTTAGAGGTACACTAAGATCAATGGAGTCGACGAAATCCCCATTCGGAGCTCGTACGAAAATCGACCTTCTTTAAGGGCCAGTTTTGGGCTCCCGGGGAGGCCCTGTGACGAAAACTCGGTGAAAAGTCATATAAGACGAGGCCCGTTGGACCCCTAATTTTGCACACATCCTTTTAGGGGTAGACTAAGATCAACGGAGTCGACGAAATTCCGTTTCGGAACTCGTGCGAAAGTCCACCTTCTTTAAGGGCCATATTTGGGCTCCCGGGGAGGCCCTGTGACGAAAACTCGGTGAAAAGTCATATAAGACGAGGCCCGTTGGACCCCTAATTTTGCACACATCCTTTTAGAGGTACACTAAGATCAATGGAGTCGACGAAATCCCCATTCGGAGCTCGTACGAAAATCGACCTTCTTTAAGGGCCAGTTTTGGGCTCCCGGGGAGGCCCTGTGACGAAAACTCGGTGAAAAGTCATATAAGACGAGGCCCGTTGGACCCCTAATTTTGCACACATCCTTTTAGGGGTAGATTTAGATCAACGGAGTCGACGAAATTCCGTTTCGGAACTCGTGCGAAAGTCCACCTTCTTTAAGGGCCAGTTTTGGGCTCCCGGGGAGGCCCTGTGACGAAAACTCGGTGAAAAGTCATATAAGACGAGGCCCGTTGGACCCCTAATTTTGCACACAACCTTTTAGGGGTACACTAAGATCAATGGAGTCGATGAAATCCGCATTCGGAACTCCTACGAAAATCGACCTTCTTTAAGGGCCAATTTTGGGCTCCCGGGGAGGCCCTGTGACGAAAACTCGGTGAAAAGTCATATAAGACGAGGCCCGTTGGACCCCTAATTTTTCACACATCATTTATGGGGTACACTAAGATCAATGGAGTCGATGAAATCCGCATTCGGAACTCCTACGAAAATCGACCTTCTTTAAGGGCCAATTTTGGGCTCCCGGGGATGCCCTGTGACGAAAACTCGGTGAAAAGTCATATAAGACGAGGCCCGTTGGACCCCTAATTTTGCACACATCATTTATGGGGTACACTAAGATCAATGGAGTCGATGAAATCCCCATTCGGAGCTCGTACGAAAATCGACCTTCAGTAAGGGCCAATTTTGGGCTCCCGGGGAGGCCCTGTGACGAAAACTCGGTGAAAAGTCATATAAGACGAGGCCCGTTGGACCCCTAATTTTGCACACATCCTTTTAGGGGTACACTAAGATCAATGGAGTCGACGAAATCCCCATTCGGAGCTCGTACGAAAATCGACCTTCAGTAAGGGCCAAATTTGGGCTCCCGGGGAGGCCCTGTGACGAAAACTCGGTGAAAAGTCATATAAGACGAGGCCCGTTGGACCCCTAATTTTGCACACATCCTTTTAGAGGTACACTAAGATCAATGGAGTCGACGAAATCCCCATTCGGAGCTCGTACGAAAATCGACCTTCTTTAAGGGCCAGTTTTGGGCTCCCGGGGAGGCCCTGTGACGAAAACTCGGTGAAAAGTCATATAAGACGAGGCCCGTTGGACCCCTAATTTTGCACACATCCTTTTAGGGGTACACTAAGATCAATGGAGTCGACGAAATCCCCATTCGGAGCTCGTACGAAAATCGACCTTCTTTAAGGGCCAATTTTGGGCTCCCGGGGAGGCCCTGTGACGAAAACTCGGTGAAAAGTCATATAAGACGAGGCCCGTTGGACCCCTAATTTTGCACACATCCTTTACGGGGTAGATTTAGATCAACGGAGTCGACGAAATTCCGTTTCGGAACTCGTGCGAAAGTCCACCTTCTTTAAGGGCCAGTTTTGGGCTCCCGGGGAGGCCCTGTGACGAAAACTCGGTGAAAAGTCATATAAGACGAGGCCCGTTGGACCCCTAATTTTGCACACATCCTTTTAGGGGTACACTAAGATCAATGGAGTCGACGAAATTCCCATTCGGAGCTCGTACGAAAATCGACCTTCAGTAAGGGCCAAATTTGGGCTCCCGGGGAGGCCCTGTGACGAAAACTCGGTGAAAAGTCATATAAGACGAGGCCCGTTGGACCCCTAATTTTGCACACATCCTTTTAGAGGTACACTAAGATCAATGGAGTCGACGAAATCCCCATTCGGAGCTCGTACGAAAATCGACCTTCTTTAAGGGCCAGTTTTGGGCTCCCGGGGAGGCCCTGTGACGAAAACTCGGTGAAAAGTCATATAAGACGAGGCCCGTTGGACCCCTAATTTTGCACACATCCTTTTAGGGGTAGACTAAGATCAACGGAGTCGACGAAATTCCGTTTCGGAACTCGTGCGAAAGTCCACCTTCTTTAAGGGCCATATTTGGGCTCCCGGGGAGGCCCTGTGACGAAAACTCGGTGAAAAGTCATATAAGACGAGGCCCGTTGGACCCCTAATTTTGCACACATCCTTTTAGAGGTACACTAAGATCAATGGAGTCGACGAAATCCCCATTCGGAGCTCGTACGAAAATCGACCTTCTTTAAGGGCCAGTTTTGGGCTCCCGGGGAGGCCCTGTGACGAAAACTCGGTGAAAAGTCATATAAGACGAGGCCCGTTGGACCCCTAATTTTGCACACATCCTTTTAGGGGTAGATTTAGATCAACGGAGTCGACGAAATTCCGTTTCGGAACTCGTGCGAAAGTCCACCTTCTTTAAGGGCCAGTTTTGGGCTCCCGGGGAGGCCCTGTGACGAAAACTCGGTGAAAAGTCATATAAGACGAGGCCCGTTGGACCCCTAATTTTGCACACAACCTTTTAGGGGTACACTAAGATCAATGGAGTCGATGAAATCCGCATTCGGAACTCCTACGAAAATCGACCTTCTTTAAGGGCCAATTATGGGCTCCCGGGGAGGCCCTGTGACGAAACCTCGGTGAAAAGTCATATAAGACGAGGCCCGTTGGACCCCTAATTTTGCACACATCCTTTTAGGGGTAGACTAAGATCAACGGAGTCGACGAAATTCCGTTTCGGAACTCGTGCGAAAGTCCACCTTCTTTAAGGGCCATATTTGGGCTCCCGGGGAGGCCCTGTGACGAAAACTCGGTGAAAAGTCATATAAGACGAGGCCCGTTGGACCCCTAATTTTGCACACATCCTTTTAGAGGTACACTAAGATCAATGGAGTCGACGAAATCCCCATTCGGAGCTCGTACGAAAATCGACCTTCTTTAAGGGCCAGTTTTGGGCTCCCGGGGAGGCCCTGTGACGAAAACTCGGTGAAAAGTCATATAAGACGAGGCCCGTTGGACCCCTAATTTTGCACACATCCTTTTAGGGGTAGATTTAGATCAACGGAGTCGACGAAATTCCGTTTCGGAACTCGTGCGAAAGTCCACCTTCTTTAAGGGCCAGTTTTGGGCTCCCGGGGAGGCCCTGTGACGAAAACTCGGTGAAAAGTCATATAAGACGAGGCCCGTTGGACCCCTAATTTTGCACACAACCTTTTAGGGGTACACTAAGATCAATGGAGTCGATGAAATCCGCATTCGGAACTCCTACGAAAATCGACCTTCTTTAAGGGCCAATTATGGGCTCCCGGGGAGGCCCTGTGACGAAACCTCGGTGAAAAGTCATATAAGACGAGGCCCGTTGGACCCCTAATTTTGCACACATCCTTTTAGGGGTACACTAAGATCAATGGCGTCGACGAAATCCCCATTCGGAGCTCGTACGAAAATCGACCTTCAGTAAGGGCCAAATTTGGGCTCCCGGGGAGGCCCTGTGACGAAAACTCGGTGAAAAGTCATATAAGACGAGGCCCGTTGGACCCCTAATTTTGCACACATCCTTTTAGGGGTAGACTAAGATCAACGGAGTCGACGAAATTCCGTTTCGGAACTCGTGCGAAAGTCCACCTTCTTTAAGGGCCATATTTGGGCTCCCGGGGAGGCCCTGTGACGAAAACTCGGTGAAAAGTCATATAAGACGAGGCCCGTTGGACCCCTAATTTTGCACACATCCTTTTAGAGGTACACTAAGATCAATGGAGTCGACGAAATCCCCATTCGGAGCTCGTACGAAAATCGACCTTCTTTAAGGGCCAGTTTTGGGCTCCCGGGGAGGCCCTGTGACGAAAACTCGGTGAAAAGTCATATAAGACGAGGCCCGTTGGACCCCTAATTTTGCACACATCCTTTTAGGGGTAGATTTAGATCAACGGAGTCGACGAAATTCCGTTTCGGAACTCGTGCGAAAGTCCACCTTCTTTAAGGGCCAGTTTTGGGCTCCCGGGGAGGCCCTGTGACGAAAACTCGGTGAAAAGTCATATAAGACGAGGCCCGTTGGACCCCTAATTTTGCACACAACCTTTTAGGGGTACACTAAGATCAATGGAGTCGATGAAATCCGCATTCGGAACTCCTACGAAAATCGACCTTCTTTAAGGGCCAATTTTGGGCTCCCGGGGAGGCCCTGTGACGAAAACTCGGTGAAAAGTCATATAAGACGAGGCCCGTTGGACCCCTAATTTTTCACACATCATTTATGGGGTACACTAAGATCAATGGAGTCGATGAAATCCGCATTCGGAACTCCTACGAAAATCGACCTTCTTTAAGGGCCAATTTTGGGCTCCCGGGGATGCCCTGTGACGAAAACTCGGTGAAAAGTCATATAAGACGAGGCCCGTTGGACCCCTAATTTTGCACACATCATTTATGGGGTACACTAAGATCAATGGAGTCGATGAAATCCCCATTCGGAGCTCGTACGAAAATCGACCTTCAGTAAGGGCCAATTTTGGGCTCCCGGGGAGGCCCTGTGACGAAAACTCGGTGAAAAGTCATATAAGACGAGGCCCGTTGGACCCCTAATTTTGCACACATCCTTTTAGGGGTACACTAAGATCAATGGAGTCGACGAAATCCCCATTCGGAGCTCGTACGAAAATCGACCTTCAGTAAGGGCCAAATTTGGGCTCCCGGGGAGGCCCTGTGACGAAAACTCGGTGAAAAGTCATATAAGACGAGGCCCGTTGGACCCCTAATTTTGCACACATCCTTTTAGAGGTACACTAAGATCAATGGAGTCGACGAAATCCCCATTCGGAGCTCGTACGAAAATCGACCTTCTTTAAGGGCCAGTTTTGGGCTCCCGGGGAGGCCCTGTGACGAAAACTCGGTGAAAAGTCATATAAGACGAGGCCCGTTGGACCCCTAATTTTGCACACATCCTTTTAGGGGTACACTAAGATCAATGGAGTCGACGAAATCCCCATTCGGAGCTCGTACGAAAATCGACCTTCTTTAAGGGCCAATTTTGGGCTCCCGGGGAGGCCCTGTGACGAAAACTCGGTGAAAAGTCATATAAGACGAGGCCCGTTGGACCCCTAATTTTGCACACATCCTTTACGGGGTAGATTTAGATCAACGGAGTCGACGAAATTCCGTTTCGGAACTCGTGCGAAAGTCCACCTTCTTTAAGGGCCAGTTTTGGGCTCCCGGGGAGGCCCTGTGACGAAAACTCGGTGAAAAGTCATATAAGACGAGGCCCGTTGGACCCCTAATTTTGCACACATCCTTTTAGGGGTACACTAAGATCAATGGAGTCGACGAAATTCCCATTCGGAGCTCGTACGAAAATCGACCTTCAGTAAGGGCCAAATTTGGGCTCCCGGGGAGGCCCTGTGACGAAAACTCGGTGAAAAGTCATATAAGACGAGGCCCGTTGGACCCCTAATTTTGCACACATCCTTTTAGAGGTACACTAAGATCAATGGAGTCGACGAAATCCCCATTCGGAGCTCGTACGAAAATCGACCTTCTTTAAGGGCCAGTTTTGGGCTCCCGGGGAGGCCCTGTGACGAAAACTCGGTGAAAAGTCATATAAGACGAGGCCCGTTGGACCCCTAATTTTGCACACATCCTTTTAGGGGTAGACTAAGATCAACGGAGTCGACGAAATTCCGTTTCGGAACTCGTGCGAAAGTCCACCTTCTTTAAGGGCCATATTTGGGCTCCCGGGGAGGCCCTGTGACGAAAACTCGGTGAAAAGTCATATAAGACGAGGCCCGTTGGACCCCTAATTTTGCACACATCCTTTTAGAGGTACACTAAGATCAATGGAGTCGACGAAATCCCCATTCGGAGCTCGTACGAAAATCGACCTTCTTTAAGGGCCAGTTTTGGGCTCCCGGGGAGGCCCTGTGACGAAAACTCGGTGAAAAGTCATATAAGACGAGGCCCGTTGGACCCCTAATTTTGCACACATCCTTTTAGGGGTAGATTTAGATCAACGGAGTCGACGAAATTCCGTTTCGGAACTCGTGCGAAAGTCCACCTTCTTTAAGGGCCAGTTTTGGGCTCCCGGGGAGGCCCTGTGACGAAAACTCGGTGAAAAGTCATATAAGACGAGGCCCGTTGGACCCCTAATTTTGCACACAACCTTTTAGGGGTACACTAAGATCAATGGAGTCGATGAAATCCGCATTCGGAACTCCTACGAAAATCGACCTTCTTTAAGGGCCAATTATGGGCTCCCGGGGAGGCCCTGTGACGAAACCTCGGTGAAAAGTCATATAAGACGAGGCCCGTTGGACCCCTAATTTTGCACACATCCTTTTAGGGGTAGACTAAGATCAACGGAGTCGACGAAATTCCGTTTCGGAACTCGTGCGAAAGTCCACCTTCTTTAAGGGCCATATTTGGGCTCCCGGGGAGGCCCTGTGACGAAAACTCGGTGAAAAGTCATATAAGACGAGGCCCGTTGGACCCCTAATTTTGCACACATCCTTTTAGAGGTACACTAAGATCAATGGAGTCGACGAAATCCCCATTCGGAGCTCGTACGAAAATCGACCTTCTTTAAGGGCCAGTTTTGGGCTCCCGGGGAGGCCCTGTGACGAAAACTCGGTGAAAAGTCATATAAGACGAGGCCCGTTGGACCCCTAATTTTGCACACATCCTTTTAGGGGTAGATTTAGATCAACGGAGTCGACGAAATTCCGTTTCGGAACTCGTGCGAAAGTCCACCTTCTTTAAGGGCCAGTTTTGGGCTCCCGGGGAGGCCCTGTGACGAAAACTCGGTGAAAAGTCATATAAGACGAGGCCCGTTGGACCCCTAATTTTGCACACAACCTTTTAGGGGTACACTAAGATCAATGGAGTCGATGAAATCCGCATTCGGAACTCCTACGAAAATCGACCTTCTTTAAGGGCCAATTATGGGCTCCCGGGGAGGCCCTGTGACGAAACCTCGGTGAAAAGTCATATAAGACGAGGCCCGTTGGACCCCTAATTTTGCACACATCCTTTTAGGGGTACACTAAGATCAATGGCGTCGACGAAATCCCCATTCGGAGCTCGTACGAAAATCGACCTTCAGTAAGGGCCAAATTTGGGCTCCCGGGGAGGCCCTGTGACGAAAACTCGGTGAAAAGTCATATAAGACGAGGCCCGTTGGACCCCTAATTTTGCACACATCATTTATTGGGTACACTAAGATCAATGGAGTCGACGAAATCCCCATTCGGAGCTCGTACGAAAATCGACCTTCAGTAAGGGCCAGTTTTGGGCTCCCGGGGAGGCCCTGTGACGAAAACTCGGTGAAAAGTCATATAAGACGAGGCCCGTTGGACCCCTAATTCTGCACAAATCATTTATGGGGTACACTAAGATCAATGGAGTCGACGAAATCCGCATTCGGAACTCCTACGAAAATCGACCTTCTTTAAGGGCCAATTATGGGCTCCCGGGGAGGCCCTGTGACAAAACCTCGGTGAAAAGTCATATAAGACGAGGCCCGTTGGACCCCTAATTTTGCACACATCCTTTTAGGGGTACACTAAGATCAATGGAGTCGACGAAATCCCCATTCGGAGCTCGTACGAAAATCGACCTTCAGTAAGGGCCAAATTTGGGCTCCCGGGGAGGCCCTGTGACGAAAACTCGGTGAAAAGTCATATAAGACGAGGCCCGTTGGACCCCTAATTTTGCACACATCATTTATTGGGTACACTAAGATCAATGGAGTCGACGAAATCCCCATTCGGAGCTCGTACGAAAATCGACCTTCTTTAAGGGCCAGTTTTGGGCTCCCGGGGAGGCCCTGTGACGAAAACTCGGTGAAAAGTCATATAAGACGAGGCCCGTTGGACCCCTAATTTTGCACACATCCTTTACGGGGTAGATTTAGATCAACGGAGTCGACGAAATTCCGTTTCGGAACTCGTGCGAAAGTCCACCTTCTTTAAGGGCCAATTTTGGGCTCCCGGGGAGGCCCTGTGACGAAAACTCGGTGAAAAGTCATATAAGACGAGGCCCGTTGGACCCCTAATTTTGCACACATCCTTTTAGGGGTACACTAAGATCAATGGAGTCGACGAAATCCCCATTCGGAGCTCGTACGAAAATCGACCTTCAGTAAGGGCCAAATTTGGGCTCCCGGGGAGGCCCTGTGACGAAAACTCGGTGAAAAGTCATATAAGACGAGGCCCGTTGGACCCCTAATTTTGCACACATCCTTTTAGGGGTAGATTTAGATCAACGGAGTCGACGAAATTCCGTTTCGGAACTCGTGCGAAAGTCCACCTTCTTTAAGGGCCAGTTTTGGGCTCCCGGGGAGGCCCTGTGACGAAAACTCGGTGAAAAGTCATATAAGACGAGGCCCGTTGGACCCCTAATTTTGCACACACCATTTATGAGGTACACTAAGATCAATGGAGTCGACGAAATCCCCATTCGGAGCTCGTACGAAAATCGACCTTCAGTAAGGGCCAAATTTGGGCTCCCGGGGAGGCCCTGTGACGAAAACTCGGTGAAAAGTCATATAAGACGAGGCCCGTTGGACCCCTAATTTTGCACACATCCTTTACGGGGTAGATTTAGATCAACGGAGTCGACGAAATTCCGTTTCGGAACTCGTGCGAAAGTCCACCTTCTTTAAGGGCCAATTTTGGGCTCCCGGGGAGGCCCTGTGACGAAAACTCGGTGAAAAGTCATATAAGACGAGGCCCGTTGGACCCCTAATTTTGCACACATCCTTTTAGGGGTACACTAAGATCAATGGAGTCGACGAAATCCCCATTCGGAGCTCGTACGAAAATCGACCTTCAGTAAGGGCCAAATTTGGGCTCCCGGGGAGGCCCTGTGACGAAAACTCGGTGAAAAGTCATATAAGACGAGGCCCGTTGGACCCCTAATTTTGCACACATCCTTTTAGAGGTACACTAAGATCAATGGAGTCGACGAAATCCCCATTCGGAGCTCGTACGAAAATCGACCTTCTTTAAGGGCCAGTTTTGGGCTCCCGGGGAGGCCCTGTGACGAAAACTCGGTGAAAAGTCATATAAGACGAGGCCCGTTGGACCCCTAATTTTGCACACATCCTTTTAGGGGTAGACTAAGATCAACGGAGTCGACGAAATTCCGTTTCGGAACTCGTGCGAAAGTCCACCTTCTTTAAGGGCCATATTTGGGCTCCCGGGGAGGCCCTGTGACGAAAACTCGGTGAAAAGTCATATAAGACGAGGCCCGTTGGACCCCTAATTTTGCACACATCCTTTTAGAGGTACACTAAGATCAATGGAGTCGACGAAATCCCCATTCGGAGCTCGTACGAAAATCGACCTTCTTTAAGGGCCAGTTTTGGGCTCCCGGGGAGGCCCTGTGACGAAAACTCGGTGAAAAGTCATATAAGACGAGGCCCGTTGGACCCCTAATTTTGCACACATCATTTATGGGGTACACTAAGATCAATGGAGTCGACGAAATCCCCATTCGGAGCTCGTACGAAAATCGACCTTCAGTAAGGGCCAATTTTGGGCTCCCGGGGAGGCCCTGTGACGAAAACTCGGTGAAAAGTCATATAAGACGAGGCCCGTTGGACCCCTAATTTTGCACACATCCTTTTAGGGGTACACTAAGATCAATGGAGTCGACGAAATCCCCATTCGGAGCTCGTACGAAAATCGACCTTCTTTAAGGACCAGTTTTGGGCTCCCGGGGAGGCCCTGTGACGAAAACTCGGTGAAAAGTCATATAAGACGAGGCCCGTTGGACCCCTAATTTTGCACACATCATTTATGGGGTACACTAAGATCAATGGAGTCGACGAAATCCCCATTCGGAGCTCGTACGAAAATCGACCTTCTTTAAGGGCCAATTTTGGGCTCCCGGGGAGGCCCTGTGACGAAAACTCGGTGAAAAGTCATATAAGACGAGGCCCGTTGGACCCCTAATTTTGCACACATCCTTTACGGGGTAGATTTAGATCAACGGAGTCGACGAAATTCCGTTTCGGAACTCGTGCGAAAGTCCACCTTCTTTAAGGGCCAATTTTGGGCTCCCGGGGAGGCCCTGTGACGAAAACTCGGTGAAAAGTCATATAAGACGAGGCCCGTTGGACCCCTAATTTTGCACACATCCTTTTAGGGGTACACTAAGATCAATGGAGTCGACGAAATCCCCATTCGGAGCTCGTACGAAAATCGACCTTCAGTAAGGGCCAAATTTGGGCTCCCGGGGAGGCCCTGTGACGAAAACTCGGTGAAAAGTCATATAAGACGAGGCCCGTTGGACCCCTAATTTTGCACACATCCTTTTAGGGGTAGACTAAGATCAACGGAGTCGACGAAATTCCGTTTCGGAACTCGTGCGAAAGTCCACCTTCTTTAAGGGCCATATTTGGGCTCCCGGGGAGGCCCTGTGACGAAAACTCGGTGAAAAGTCATATAAGACGAGGCCCGTTGGACCCCTAATTTTGAACACATCCTTTTAGAGGTACACTAAGATCAATGGAGTCGACGAAATCCCCATTCGGAGCTCGTACGAAAATCGACCTTCTTTAAGGGCCAGTTTTGGGCTCCCGGGGAGGCCCTGTGACGAAAACTCGGTGAAAAGTCATATAAGACGAGGCCCGTTGGACCCCTAATTTTGCACACATCCTTTTAGGGGTAGATTTAGATCAACGGAGTCGACGAAATTCCGTTTCGGAACTCGTGCGAAAGTCCACCTTCTTTAAGGGCCAGTTTTGGGCTCCCGGGGAGGCCCTGTGACGAAAACTCGGTGAAAAGTCATATAAGACGAGGCCCGTTGGACCCCTAATTTTGCACACAACCTTTTAGGGGTACACTAAGATCAATGGAGTCGATGAAATCCGCATTCGGAACTCCTACGAAAATCGACCTTCTTTAAGGGCCAATTATGGGCTCCCGGGGAGGCCCTGTGACGAAACCTCGGTGAAAAGTCATATAAGACGAGGCCCGTTGGACCCCTAATTTTGCACACATCCTTTTAGGGGTAGACTAAGATCAACGGAGTCGACGAAATTCCGTTTCGGAACTCGTGCGAAAGTCCACCTTCTTTAAGGGCCATATTTGGGCTCCCGGGGAGGCCCTGTGACGAAAACTCGGTGAAAAGTCATATAAGACGAGGCCCGTTGGACCCCTAATTTTGCACACATCCTTTTAGAGGTACACTAAGATCAATGGAGTCGACGAAATCCCCATTCGGAGCTCGTACGAAAATCGACCTTCTTTAAGGGCCAGTTTTGGGCTCCCGGGGAGGCCCTGTGACGAAAACTCGGTGAAAAGTCATATAAGACGAGGCCCGTTGGACCCCTAATTTTGCACACATCCTTTTAGGGGTAGATTTAGATCAACGGAGTCGACGAAATTCCGTTTCGGAACTCGTGCGAAAGTCCACCTTCTTTAAGGGCCAGTTTTGGGCTCCCGGGGAGGCCCTGTGACGAAAACTCGGTGAAAAGTCATATAAGACGAGGCCCGTTGGACCCCTAATTTTGCACACAACCTTTTAGGGGTACACTAAGATCAATGGAGTCGATGAAATCCGCATTCGGAACTCCTACGAAAATCGACCTTCTTTAAGGGCCAATTATGGGCTCCCGGGGAGGCCCTGTGACGAAACCTCGGTGAAAAGTCATATAAGACGAGGCCCGTTGGACCCCTAATTTTGCACACATCCTTTTAGGGGTACACTAAGATCAATGGCGTCGACGAAATCCCCATTCGGAGCTCGTACGAAAATCGACCTTCAGTAAGGGCCAAATTTGGGCTCCCGGGGAGGCCCTGTGACGAAAACTCGGTGAAAAGTCATATAAGACGAGGCCCGTTGGACCCCTAATTTTGCACACATCATTTATTGGGTACACTAAGATCAATGGAGTCGACGAAATCCCCATTCGGAGCTCGTACGAAAATCGACCTTCAGTAAGGGCCAGTTTTGGGCTCCCGGGGAGGCCCTGTGACGAAAACTCGGTGAAAAGTCATATAAGACGAGGCCCGTTGGACCCCTAATTCTGCACAAATCATTTATGGGGTACACTAAGATCAATGGAGTCGACGAAATCCGCATTCGGAACTCCTACGAAAATCGACCTTCTTTAAGGGCCAATTATGGGCTCCCGGGGAGGCCCTGTGACAAAACCTCGGTGAAAAGTCATATAAGACGAGGCCCGTTGGACCCCTAATTTTGCACACATCCTTTTAGGGGTACACTAAGATCAATGGAGTCGACGAAATCCCCATTCGGAGCTCGTACGAAAATCGACCTTCAGTAAGGGCCAAATTTGGGCTCCCGGGGAGGCCCTGTGACGAAAACTCGGTGAAAAGTCATATAAGACGAGGCCCGTTGGACCCCTAATTTTGCACACATCATTTATTGGGTACACTAAGATCAATGGAGTCGACGAAATCCCCATTCGGAGCTCGTACGAAAATCGACCTTCTTTAAGGGCCAGTTTTGGGCTCCCGGGGAGGCCCTGTGACGAAAACTCGGTGAAAAGTCATATAAGACGAGGCCCGTTGGACCCCTAATTTTGCACACATCCTTTACGGGGTAGATTTAGATCAACGGAGTCGACGAAATTCCGTTTCGGAACTCGTGCGAAAGTCCACCTTCTTTAAGGGCCAATTTTGGGCTCCCGGGGAGGCCCTGTGACGAAAACTCGGTGAAAAGTCATATAAGACGAGGCCCGTTGGACCCCTAATTTTGCACACATCCTTTTAGGGGTACACTAAGATCAATGGAGTCGACGAAATCCCCATTCGGAGCTCGTACGAAAATCGACCTTCAGTAAGGGCCAAATTTGGGCTCCCGGGGAGGCCCTGTGACGAAAACTCGGTGAAAAGTCATATAAGACGAGGCCCGTTGGACCCCTAATTTTGCACACATCCTTTTAGGGGTAGATTTAGATCAACGGAGTCGACGAAATTCCGTTTCGGAACTCGTGCGAAAGTCCACCTTCTTTAAGGGCCAGTTTTGGGCTCCCGGGGAGGCCCTGTGACGAAAACTCGGTGAAAAGTCATATAAGACGAGGCCCGTTGGACCCCTAATTTTGCACACACCATTTATGAGATACACTAAGATCAATGGAGTCGACGAAATCCCCATTCGGAGCTCGTACGAAAATCGACCTTCAGTAAGGGCCAAATTTGGGCTCCCGGGGAGGCCCTGTGACGAAAACTCGGTGAAAAGTCATATAAGACGAGGCCCGTTGGACCCCTAATTTTGCACACATCCTTTACGGGGTAGATTTAGATCAACGGAGTCGACGAAATTCCGTTTCGGAACTCGTGCGAAAGTCCACCTTCTTTAAGGGCCAATTTTGGGCTCCCGGGGAGGCCCTGTGACGAAAACTCGGTGAAAAGTCATATAAGACGAGGCCCGTTGGACCCCTAATTTTGCACACATCCTTTTAGGGGTACACTAAGATCAATGGAGTCGACGAAATCCCCATTCGGAGCTCGTACGAAAATCGACCTTCAGTAAGGGCCAAATTTGGGCTCCCGGGGAGGCCCTGTGACGAAAACTCGGTGAAAAGTCATATAAGACGAGGCCCGTTGGACCCCTAATTTTGCACACATCCTTTTAGAGGTACACTAAGATCAATGGAGTCGACGAAATCCCCATTCGGAGCTCGTACGAAAATCGACCTTCTTTAAGGGCCAGTTTTGGGCTCCCGGGGAGGCCCTGTGACGAAAACTCGGTGAAAAGTCATATAAGACGAGGCCCGTTGGACCCCTAATTTTGCACACATCCTTTTAGGGGTAGACTAAGATCAACGGAGTCGACGAAATTCCGTTTCGGAACTCGTGCGAAAGTCCACCTTCTTTAAGGGCCATATTTGGGCTCCCGGGGAGGCCCTGTGACGAAAACTCGGTGAAAAGTCATATAAGACGAGGCCCGTTGGACCCCTAATTTTGCACACATCCTTTTAGAGGTACACTAAGATCAATGGAGTCGACGAAATCCCCATTCGGAGCTCGTACGAAAATCGACCTTCTTTAAGGGCCAGTTTTGGGCTCCCGGGGAGGCCCTGTGACGAAAACTCGGTGAAAAGTCATATAAGACGAGGCCCGTTGGACCCCTAATTTTGCACACATCATTTATGGGGTACACTAAGATCAATGGAGTCGACGAAATCCCCATTCGGAGCTCGTACGAAAATCGACCTTCAGTAAGGGCCAATTTTGGGCTCCCGGGGAGGCCCTGTGACGAAAACTCGGTGAAAAGTCATATAAGACGAGGCCCGTTGGACCCCTAATTTTGCACACATCCTTTTAGGGGTACACTAAGATCAATGGAGTCGACGAAATCCCCATTCGGAGCTCGTACGAAAATCGACCTTCTTTAAGGACCAGTTTTGGGCTCCCGGGGAGGCCCTGTGACGAAAACTCGGTGAAAAGTCATATAAGACGAGGCCCGTTGGACCCCTAATTTTGCACACATCATTTATGGGGTACACTAAGATCAATGGAGTCGACGAAATCCCCATTCGGAGCTCGTACGAAAATCGACCTTCTTTAAGGGCCAATTTTGGGCTCCCGGGGAGGCCCTGTGACGAAAACTCGGTGAAAAGTCATATAAGACGAGGCCCGTTGGACCCCTAATTTTGCACACATCCTTTACGGGGTAGATTTAGATCAACGGAGTCGACGAAATTCCGTTTCGGAACTCGTGCGAAAGTCCACCTTCTTTAAGGGCCAATTTTGGGCTCCCGGGGAGGCCCTGTGACGAAAACTCGGTGAAAAGTCATATAAGACGAGGCCCGTTGGACCCCTAATTTTGCACACATCCTTTTAGGGGTACACTAAGATCAATGGAGTCGACGAAATCCCCATTCGGAGCTCGTACGAAAATCGACCTTCAGTAAGGGCCAAATTTGGGCTCCCGGGGAGGCCCTGTGACGAAAACTCGGTGAAAAGTCATATAAGACGAGGCCCGTTGGACCCCTAATTTTGCACACATCCTTTTAGAGGTACACTAAGATCAATGGAGTCGACGAAATCCCCATTCGGAGCTCGTACGAAAATCGACCTTCTTTAAGGGCCAGTTTTGGGCTCCCGGGGAGGCCCTGTGACGAAAACTCGGTGAAAAGTCATATAAGACGAGGCCCGTTGGACCCCTAATTTTGCACACATCCTTTTAGGGGTAGACTAAGATCAACGGAGTCGACGAAATTCCGTTTCGGAACTCGTGCGAAAGTCCACCTTCTTTAAGGGCCATATTTGGGCTCCCGGGGAGGCCCTGTGACGAAAACTCGGTGAAAAGTCATATAAGACGAGGCCCGTTGGACCCCTAATTTTGCACACATCCTTTTAGAGGTACACTAAGATCAACGGAGTCGACGAAATCCCCATTCGGAGCTCGTACGAAAATCGACCTTCTTTAAGGGCCAGTTTTGGGCTCCCGGGGAGGCCCTGTGACGAAAACTCGGTGAAAAGTCATATAAGACGAGGCCCGTTGGACCCCTAATTTTGCACACATCCTTTTAGGGGTAGATTTAGATCAACGGAGTCGACGAAATTCCGTTTCGGAACTCGTGCGAAAGTCCACCTTCTTTAAGGGCCAGTTTTGGGCTCCCGGGGAGGCCCTGTGACGAAAACTCGGTGAAAAGTCATATAAGACGAGGCCCGTTGGACCCCTAATTTTGCACACAACCTTTTAGGGGTACACTAAGATCAATGGAGTCGATGAAATCCGCATTCGGAACTCCTACGAAAATCGACCTTCTTTAAGGGCCAATTTTGGGCTCCCGGGGAGGCCCTGTGACGAAAACTCGGTGAAAAGTCATATAAGACGAGGCCCGTTGGACCCCTAATTTTTCACACATCATTTATGGGGTACACTAAGATCAATGGAGTCGATGAAATCCGCATTCGGAACTCCTACGAAAATCGACCTTCTTTAAGGGCCAATTTTGGGCTCCCGGGGATGCCCTGTGACGAAAACTCGGTGAAAAGTCATATAAGACGAGGCCCGTTGGACCCCTAATTTTGCACACATCATTTATGGGGTACACTAAGATCAATGGAGTCGATGAAATCCCCATTCGGAGCTCGTACGAAAATCGACCTTCAGTAAGGGCCAATTTTGGGCTCCCGGGGAGGCCCTGTGACGAAAACTCGGTGAAAAGTCATATAAGACGAGGCCCGTTGGACCCCTAATTTTGCACACATCCTTTTAGGGGTACACTAAGATCAATGGAGTCGACGAAATCCCCATTCGGAGCTCGTACGAAAATCGACCTTCAGTAAGGGCCAAATTTGGGCTCCCGGGGAGGCCCTGTGACGAAAACTCGGTGAAAAGTCATATAAGACGAGGCCCGTTGGACCCCTAATTTTGCACACATCCTTTTAGAGGTACACTAAGATCAATGGAGTCGACGAAATCCCCATTCGGAGCTCGTACGAAAATCGACCTTCTTTAAGGGCCAGTTTTGGGCTCCCGGGGAGGCCCTGTGACGAAAACTCGGTGAAAAGTCATATAAGACGAGGCCCGTTGGACCCCTAATTTTGCACACATCCTTTTAGGGGTACACTAAGATCAATGGAGTCGACGAAATCCCCATTCGGAGCTCGTACGAAAATCGACCTTCTTTAAGGGCCAATTTTGGGCTCCCGGGGAGGCCCTGTGACGAAAACTCGGTGAAAAGTCATATAAGACGAGGCCCGTTGGACCCCTAATTTTGCACACATCCTTTACGGGGTAGATTTAGATCAACGGAGTCGACGAAATTCCGTTTCGGAGCTCGTGCGAAAGTCCACCTTCTTTAAGGGCCAGTTTTGGGCTCCCGGGGAGGCCCTGTGACGAAAACTCGGTGAAAAGTCATATAAGACGAGGCCCGTTGGACCCCTAATTTTGCACACATCCTTTTAGGGGTACACTAAGATCAATGGAGTCGACGAAATTCCCATTCGGAGCTCGTACGAAAATCGACCTTCAGTAAGGGCCAAATTTGGGCTCCCGGGGAGGCCCTGTGACGAAAACTCGGTGAAAAGTCATATAAGACGAGGCCCGTTGGACCCCTAATTTTGCACACATCCTTTTAGAGGTACACTAAGATCAATGGAGTCGACGAAATCCCCATTCGGAGCTCGTACGAAAATCGACCTTCTTTAAGGGCCAGTTTTGGGCTCCCGGGGAGGCCCTGTGACGAAAACTCGGTGAAAAGTCATATAAGACGAGGCCCGTTGGACCCCTAATTTTGCACACATCCTTTTAGGGGTAGACTAAGATCAACGGAGTCGACGAAATTCCGTTTCGGAACTCGTGCGAAAGTCCACCTTCTTTAAGGGCCATATTTGGGCTCCCGGGGAGGCCCTGTGACGAAAACTCGGTGAAAAGTCATATAAGACGAGGCCCGTTGGACCCCTAATTTTGCACACATCCTTTTAGAGGTACACTAAGATCAATGGAGTCGACGAAATCCCCATTCGGAGCTCGTACGAAAATCGACCTTCTTTAAGGGCCAGTTTTGGGCTCCCGGGGAGGCCCTGTGACGAAAACTCGGTGAAAAGTCATATAAGACGAGGCCCGTTGGACCCCTAATTTTGCACACATCCTTTTAGGGGTAGATTTAGATCAACGGAGTCGACGAAATTCCGTTTCGGAACTCGTGCGAAAGTCCACCTTCTTTAAGGGCCAGTTTTGGGCTCCCGGGGAGGCCCTGTGACGAAAACTCGGTGAAAAGTCATATAAGACGAGGCCCGTTGGACCCCTAATTTTGCACACAACCTTTTAGGGGTACACTAAGATCAATGGAGTCGATGAAATCCGCATTCGGAACTCCTACGAAAATCGACCTTCTTTAAGGGCCAATTATGGGCTCCCGGGGAGGCCCTGTGACGAAACCTCGGTGAAAAGTCATATAAGACGAGGCCCGTTGGACCCCTAATTTTGCACACATCCTTTTAGGGGTACACTAAGATCAATGGAGTCGACGAAATCCCCATTCGGAGCTCGTACGAAAATCGACCTTCAGTAAGGGCCAAATTTGGGCTCCCGGGGAGGCCCTGTGACGAAAACTCGGTGAAAAGTCATATAAGACGAGGCCCGTTGGACCCCTAATTTTGCACACATCATTTATTGGGTACACTAAGATCAATGGAGTCGACGAAATCCCCATTCGGAGCTCGTACGAAAATCGACCTTCAGTAAGGGCCAGTTTTGGGCTCCCGGGGAGGCCCTGTGACGAAAACTCGGTGAAAAGTCATATAAGACGAGGCCCGTTGGACCCCTAATTCTGCACAAATCATTTATGGGGTACACTAAGATCAATGGAGTCGACGAAATCCGCATTCGGAACTCCTACGAAAATCGACCTTCTTTAAGGGCCAATTATGGGCTCCCGGGGAGGCCCTGTGACGAAACCTCGGTGAAAAGTCATATAAGACGAGGCCCGTTGGACCCCTAATTTTGCACACATCCTTTTAGGGGTACACTAAGATCAATGGAGTCGACGAAATCCCCATTCGGAGCTCGTACGAAAATCGACCTTCAGTAAGGGCCAAATTTGGGCTCCCGGGGAGGCCCTGTGACGAAAACTCGGTGAAAAGTCATATAAGACGAGGCCCGTTGGACCCCTAATTTTGCACACATCATTTATTGGGTACACTAAGATCAATGGAGTCGACGAAATCCCCATTCGGAGCTCGTACGAAAATCGACCTTCTTTAAGGGCCAGTTTTGGGCTCCCGGGGAGGCCCTGTGACGAAAACTCGGTGAAAAGTCATATAAGACGAGGCCCGTTGGACCCCTAATTTTGCACACATCCTTTACGGGGTAGATTTAGATCAACGGAGTCGACGAAATTCCGTTTCGGAACTCGTGCGAAAGTCCACCTTCTTTAAGGGCCAATTTTGGGCTCCCGGGGAGGCCCTGTGACGAAAACTCGGTGAAAAGTCATATAAGACGAGGCCCGTTGGACCCCTAATTTTGCACACATCCTTTTAGGGGTACACTAAGATCAATGGAGTCGACGAAATCCCCATTCGGAGCTCGTACGAAAATCGACCTTCAGTAAGGGCCAAATTTGGGCTCCCGGGGAGGCCCTGTGACGAAAACTCGGTGAAAAGTCATATAAGACGAGGCCCGTTGGACCCCTAATTTTGCACACATCCTTTTAGGGGTAGATTTAGATCAACGGAGTCGACGAAATTCCGTTTCGGAACTCGTGCGAAAGTCCACCTTCTTTAAGGGCCAGTTTTGGGCTCCCGGGGAGGCCCTGTGACGAAAACTCGGTGAAAAGTCATATAAGACGAGGCCCGTTGGACCCCTAATTTTGCACACACCATTTATGAGGTACACTAAGATCAATGGAGTCGACGAAATCCCCATTCGGAGCTCGTACGAAAATCGACCTTCAGTAAGGGCCAAATTTGGGCTCCCGGGGAGGCCCTGTGACGAAAACTCGGTGAAAAGTCATATAAGACGAGGCCCGTTGGACCCCTAATTTTGCACACATCCTTTTAGGGGTACACTAAGATCAATGGAGTCGACGAAATCCCCATTCGGAGCTCGTACGAAAATCGACCTTCTTTAAGGGCCAATTTTGGGCTCCCGGGGAGGCCCTGTGACGAAAACTCGGTGAAAAGTCATATAAGACGAGGCCCGTTGGACCCCTAATTTTGCACACATCCTTTACGGGGTAGATTTAGATCAACGGAGTCGACGAAGTTCCGTTTCGGAACTCGTGCGAAAGTCCACCTTCTTTAAGGGCCAATTTTGGGCTCCCGGGGAGGCCCTGTGACGAAAACTCGGTGAAAAGTCATATAAGACGAGGCCCGTTGGACCCCTAATTTTGCACACATCCTTTACGGGGTAGACCTAGATCAGTGGAGTCGACGAAATTCCGTTTCGGAACTCGTGCGAAAATCCACCTTCTTTAAGGGCCAATTTAGGGCTCCCGGGGAGGCCCTGTGACGAAAACTCGGTGAAAAGTCATATAAGACGAGGCCCGTTGGACCCCTAATTCTGCACAAATCATTTATGGGGTACACTAAGATCAATGGAGTCGATGAAATCCGCATTCGGAACTCCTACGAAAATCGACCTTCTTTAAGGGCCAATTATGGGCTCCCGGGGAGGCCCTGTGACGAAACCTCGGTGAAAAGTCATATAAGACGAGGCCCGTTGGACCCCTAATTTTGCACACATCCTTTTAGGGGTACACTAAGATCAATGGAGTCGACGAAATCCCCATTCGGAGCTCGTACGAAAATCGACCTTCAGTAAGGGCCAAATTTGGGCTCCCGGGGAGGCCCTGTGACGAAAACTCGGTGAAAAGTCATATAAGACGAGGCCCGTTGGACCCCTAATTTTGCACACATCATTTATTGGGTACACTAAGATCAATGGAGTCGACGAAATCCCCATTCGGAGCTCGTACGAAAATCGACCTTCTTTAAGGGCCAGTTTTGGGCTCCCGGGGAGGCCCTGTGACGAAAACTCGGTGAAAAGTCATATAAGACGAGGCCCGTTGGACCCCTAATTTTGCACACATCATTTATTGGGTACACTAAGATCAATGGAGTCGACGAAATCCCCATTCGGAGCTCGTACGAAAATCGACCTTCTTTAAGGGCCAGTTTTGGGCTCCCGGGGAGGCCCTGTGACGAAAACTCGGTGAAAAGTCATATAAGACGAGGCCCGTTGGACCCCTAATTTTGCACACATCATTTATGGGGTACACTAAGATCAATGGAGTCGACGAAATCCCCATTCGGAGCTCGTACGAAAATCGACCTTCAGTAAGGGCCAATTTTGGGCTCCCGGGGAGGCCCTGTGACGAAAACTCGGTGAAAAGTCATATAAGACGAGGCCCGTTGGACCCCTAATTTTGCACACATCCTTTTAGGGGTACACTAAGATCAATGGAGTCGACGAAATTCCGTTTCGGAACTCGTGCGAAAGTCGACCTTCTTTAAGGGCCAGTTTTGGGCTCCCGGGGAGGCCCTGTGACGAAAACTCGGTGAAAAGTCATATAAGACGAGGCCCGTTGGACCCCTAATTTTGCACACATCCTTTACGGGGTAGATTTAGATCAGTGGAGTCGACGAAATTCCGTTTCGGAACTCGTGCGAAAGTCCACCTTCTTTAAGGGCCAGTTTTGGGCTCCCGGGGAGGCCCTGTGACGAAAACTCGGTGAAAAGTCATATAAGACGAGGCCCGTTGGACCCCTAATTTTGCACACATCCTTTTAGGGATAGATTTAGATCAACGGAGTCGACGAAATTCCGTTTCGGAACTCGTGCGAAAGTCCACCTTCTTTAAGGGCCAGTTTTGGGCTCCCGGGGAGGCCCTGTGACGAAAACTCGGTGAAAAGTCATATAAGACGAGGCCCGTTGGACCCCTAATTTTGCACACACCATTTATGAGGTACACTAAGATCAATGGAGTCGACGAAATCCCCATTCGGAGCTCGTACGAAAATCGACCATCAGTAAGGGCCATATTTGGGCTCCCGGGGAGGCCCTGTGACGAAAACTCGGTGAAAAGTCATATAAGACGAGGCCCGTTGGACCCCTAATTTTGCACACATCCTTTTAGGGGTAGATTTAGATCAACGGAGTCGACGAAATTCCGTTTCGGAACTCGTGCGAAAGTCCACCTTCTTTAAGGGCCAGTTTTGGGCTCCCGGGGAGGCCCTGTGACGAAAACTCGGTGAAAAGTCATATAAGACGAGGCCCGTTGGACCCCTAATTTTGCACACACCATTTATGAGGTACACTAAGATCAATGGAGTCGACGAAATCCCCATTCGGAGCTCGTACGAAAATCGACCATCAGTAAGGGCCATATTTGGGCTCCCGGGGAGGCCCTGTGACGAAAACTCGGTGAAAAGTCATATAAGACGAGGCCCGTTGGACCCCTAATTTTGCACACATCCTTTTAGGGGTAGATTTAGATCAACGGAGTCGACGAAATTCCGTTTCGGAACTCGTGCGAAAGTCCACCTTCTTTAAGGGCCAGTTTTGGGCTCCCGGGGAGGCCCTGTGACGAAAACTCGGTGAAAAGTCATATAAGACGAGGCCCGTTGGACCCCTAATTTTGCACACATCATTTATTGGGTACACTAAGATCAATGGAGTCGACGAAATCCCCATTCGGAGCTCGTACGAAAATCGACCTTCTTTAAGGGCCAGTTTTGGGCTCCCGGGGAGGCCCTGTGACGAAAACTCGGTGAAAAGTCATATAAGACGAGGCCCGTTGGACCCCTAATTTTGCACACATCATTTATGGGGTACACTAAGATCAATGGAGTCGACGAAATCCCCATTCGGAGCTCGTACGAAAATCGACCTTCAGTAAGGGCCAATTTTGGGCTCCCGGGGAGGCCCTGTGACGAAAACTCGGTGAAAAGTCATATAAGACGAGGCCCGTTGGACCCCTAATTTTGCACACATCCTTTTAGGGGTACACTAAGATCAATGGAGTCGACGAAATTCCGTTTCGGAACTCGTGCGAAAGTCGACCTTCTTTAAGGGCCAGTTTTGGGCTCCCGGGGAGGCCCTGTGACGAAAACTCGGTGAAAAGTCATATAAGACGAGGCCCGTTGGACCCCTAATTTTGCACACATCCTTTACGGGGTAGATTTAGATCAGTGGAGTCGACGAAATTCCGTTTCGGAACTCGTGCGAAAGTCCACCTTCTTTAAGGGCCAGTTTTGGGCTCCCGGGGAGGCCCTGTGACGAAAACTCGGTGAAAAGTCATATAAGACGAGGCCCGTTGGACCCCTAATTTTGCACACATCATTTATGGGGTACACTAAGATCAATGGAGTCGACGAAATCCCCATTCGGAGCTCGTACGAAAATCGACCTTCAGTAAGGGCCAATTTTGGGCTCCCGGGGAGGCCCTGTGACGAAAACTCGGTGAAAAGTCATATAAGACGAGGCCCGTTGGACCCCTAATTTTGCACACATCCTTTTAGGGGTACACTAAGATCAATGGAGTCGACGAAATTCCGTTTCGGAACTCGTGCGAAAGTCGACCTTCTTTAAGGGCCAGTTTTGGGCTCCCGGGGAGGCCCTGTGACGAAAACTCGGTGAAAAGTCATATAAGACGAGGCCCGTTGGACCCCTAATTTTGCACACATCCTTTACGGGGTAGATTTAGATCAGTGGAGTCGACGAAATTCCGTTTCGGAACTCGTGCGAAAGTCCACCTTCTTTAAGGGCCAGTTTTGGGCTCCCGGGGAGGCCCTGTGACGAAAACTCGGTGAAAAGTCATATAAGACGAGGCCCGTTGGACCCCTAATTTTGCACACATCCTTTTAGGGATAGATTTAGATCAACGGAGTCGACGAAATTCCGTTTCGGAACTCGTGCGAAAGTCCACCTTCTTTAAGGGCCAGTTTTGGGCTCCCGGGGAGGCCCTGTGACGAAAACTCGGTGAAAAGTCATATAAGACGAGGCCCGTTGGACCCCTAATTTTGCACACACCATTTATGAGGTACACTAAGATCAATGGAGTCGACGAAATCCCCATTCGGAGCTCGTACGAAAATCGACCATCAGTAAGGGCCATATTTGGGCTCCCGGGGAGGCCCTGTGACGAAAACTCGGTGAAAAGTCATATAAGACGAGGCCCGTTGGACCCCTAATTTTGCACACATCCTTTTAGGGGTAGATTTAGATCAACGGAGTCGACGAAATTCCGTTTCGGAACTCGTGCGAAAGTCCACCTTCTTTAAGGGCCAGTTTTGGGCTCCCGGGGAGGCCCTGTGACGAAAACTCGGTGAAAAGTCATATAAGACGAGGCCCGTTGGACCCCTAATTTTGCACACACCATTTATGAGGTACACTAAGATCAATGGAGTCGACGAAATCCCCATTCGGAGCTCGTACGAAAATCGACCATCAGTAAGGGCCATATTTGGGCTCCCGGGGAGGCCCTGTGACGAAAACTCGGTGAAAAGTCATATAAGACGAGGCCCGTTGGACCCCTAATTTTGCACACATCCTTTTAGGGGTAGATTTAGATCAACGGAGTCGACGAAATTCCGTTTCGGAACTCGTGCGAAAGTCCACCTTCTTTAAGGGCCAGTTTTGGGCTCCCGGGGAGGCCCTGTGACGAAAACTCGGTGAAAAGTCATATAAGACGAGGCCCGTTGGACCCCTAATTTTGCACACACCATTTATGAGGTACACTAAGATCAATGGAGTCGACGAAATCCCCATTCGGAGCTCGTACGAAAATCGACCTTCAGTAAGGGCCAAATTTGGGCTCCCGGGGAGGCCCTGTGACGAAAACTCGGTGAAAAGTCATATAAGACGAGGCCCGTTGGACCCCTAATTTTGCACACATCCTTTTAGGGGTACACTAAGATCAATGGAGTCGACGAAATCCCCATTCGGAGCTCGTACGAAAATCGACCTTCTTTAAGGGCCAATTTTGGGCTCCCGGGGAGGCCCTGTGACGAAAACTCGGTGAAAAGTCATATAAGACGAGGCCCGTTGGACCCCTAATTTTGCACACATCCTTTACGGGGTAGATTTAGATCAACGGAGTCGACGAAATTCCGTTTCGGAACTCGTGCGAAAGTCCACCTTCTTTAAGGGCCAATTTTGGGCTCCCGGGGAGGCCCTGTGACGAAAACTCGGTGAAAAGTCATATAAGACGAGGCCCGTTGGACCCCTAATTTTGCACACATCCTTTTAGGGGTACACTAAGATCAATGGAGTCGACGAAATCCCCATTCGGAGCTCGTACGAAAATCGACCTTCAGTAAGGGCCAAATTTGGGCTCCCGGGGAGGCCCTGTGACGAAAACTCGGTGAAAAGTCATATAAGACGAGGCCCGTTGGACCCCTAATTTTGCACACATCCTTTTAGAGGTACACTAAGATCAATGGAGTCGACGAAATCCCCATTCGGAGCTCGTACGAAAATCGACCTTCTTTAAGGGCCAGTTTTGGGCTCCCGGGGAGGCCCTGTGACGAAAACTCGGTGAAAAGTCATATAAGACGAGGCCCGTTGGACCCCTAATTTTGCACACATCCTTTTAGGGGTACACTAAGATCAATGGAGTCGACGAAATCCCCATTCGGAGCTCGTACGAAAATCGACCTTCTTTAAGGGCCAGTTTTGGGCTCCCGGGGAGGCCCTGTGACGAAAACTCGGTGAAAAGTCATATAAGACGAGGCCGGTTGGACCCCTAATTTTGCACACATCCTTTACGGGGTAGATTTAGATCAGTGGAGTCGACGAAATTCCGTTTCGGAACTCGTGCGAAAGTCCACCTTCTTTAAGGGCCAGTTTTGGGCTCCCGGGGAGGCCTTGTGACGAAAACTCGGTGAAAAGTCATATAAGACGAGGCCCGTTGGACCCCTAATTTTGCACACATCCTTTTAGGGGTAGATTTAGATCAACGGAGTCGACGAAATTCCGTTTCGGAACTCGTGCGAAAGTCCACCTTCTTTAAGGGCCAGTTTTGGGCTCCCGGGGAGGCCCTGTGACGAAAACTCGGTGAAAAGTCATATAAGACGAGGCCCGTTGGACCCCTAATTTTGCACACACCATTTATGAGGTACACTAAGATCAATGGAGTCGACGAAATCCCCATTCGGAGCTCGTACGAAAATCGACCATCAGTAAGGGCCATATTTGGGCTCCCGGGGAGGCCCTGTGACGAAAACTCGGTGAAAAGTCATATAAGACGAGGCCCGTTGGACCCCTAATTTTGCACACATCCTTTTAGGGGTAGATTTAGATCAACGGAGTCGACGAAATTCCGTTTCGGAACTCGTGCGAAAGTCCACCTTCTTTAAGGGCCAGTTTTGGGCTCCCGGGGAGGCCCTGTGACGAAAACTCGGTGAAAAGTCATATAAGACGAGGCCCGTTGGACCCCTAATTTTGCACACATCATTTATTGGGTACACTAAGATCAATGGAGTCGACGAAATCCCCATTCGGAGCTCGTACGAAAATCGACCTTCTTTAAGGGCCAGTTTTGGGCTCCCGGGGAGGCCCTGTGACGAAAACTCGGTGAAAAGTCATATAAGACGAGGCCCGTTGGACCCCTAATTTTGCACACATCATTTATGGGGTACACTAAGATCAATGGAGTCGACGAAATCCCCATTCGGAGCTCGTACGAAAATCGACCTTCAGTAAGGGCCAATTTTGGGCTCCCGGGGAGGCCCTGTGACGAAAACTCGGTGAAAAGTCATATAAGACGAGGCCCGTTGGACCCCTAATTTTGCACACATCCTTTTAGGGGTACACTAAGATCAATGGAGTCGACGAAATTCCGTTTCGGAACTCGTGCGAAAGTCGACCTTCTTTAAGGGCCAGTTTTGGGCTCCCGGGGAGGCCCTGTGACGAAAACTCGGTGAAAAGTCATATAAGACGAGGCCCGTTGGACCCCTAATTTTGCACACATCCTTTACGGGGTAGATTTAGATCAGTGGAGTCGACGAAATTCCGTTTCGGAACTCGTGCGAAAGTCCACCTTCTTTAAGGGCCAGTTTTGGGCTCCCGGGGAGGCCCTGTGACGAAAACTCGGTGAAAAGTCATATAAGACGAGGCCCGTTGGACCCCTAATTTTGCACACATCATTTATGGGGTACACTAAGATCAATGGAGTCGACGAAATCCCCATTCGGAGCTCGTACGAAAATCGACCTTCAGTAAGGGCCAATTTTGGGCTCCCGGGGAGGCCCTGTGACGAAAACTCGGTGAAAAGTCATATAAGACGAGGCCCGTTGGACCCCTAATTTTGCACACATCCTTTTAGGGGTACACTAAGATCAATGGAGTCGACGAAATTCCGTTTCGGAACTCGTGCGAAAGTCGACCTTCTTTAAGGGCCAGTTTTGGGCTCCCGGGGAGGCCCTGTGACGAAAACTCGGTGAAAAGTCATATAAGACGAGGCCCGTTGGACCCCTAATTTTGCACACATCCTTTACGGGGTAGATTTAGATCAGTGGAGTCGACGAAATTCCGTTTCGGAACTCGTGCGAAAGTCCACCTTCTTTAAGGGCCAGTTTTGGGCTCCCGGGGAGGCCCTGTGACGAAAACTCGGTGAAAAGTCATATAAGACGAGGCCCGTTGGACCCCTAATTTTGCACACATCCTTTTAGGGATAGATTTAGATCAACGGAGTCGACGAAATTCCGTTTCGGAACTCGTGCGAAAGTCCACCTTCTTTAAGGGCCAGTTTTGGGCTCCCGGGGAGGCCCTGTGACGAAAACTCGGTGAAAAGTCATATAAGACGAGGCCCGTTGGACCCCTAATTTTGCACACACCATTTATGAGGTACACTAAGATCAATGGAGTCGACGAAATCCCCATTCGGAGCTCGTACGAAAATCGACCATCAGTAAGGGCCATATTTGGGCTCCCGGGGAGGCCCTGTGACGAAAACTCGGTGAAAAGTCATATAAGACGAGGCCCGTTGGACCCCTAATTTTGCACACATCCTTTTAGGGGTAGATTTAGATCAACGGAGTCGACGAAATTCCGTTTCGGAACTCGTGCGAAAGTCCACCTTCTTTAAGGGCCAGTTTTGGGCTCCCGGGGAGGCCCTGTGACGAAAACTCGGTGAAAAGTCATATAAGACGAGGCCCGTTGGACCCCTAATTTTGCACACACCATTTATGAGGTACACTAAGATCAATGGAGTCGACGAAATCCCCATTCGGAGCTCGTACGAAAATCGACCATCAGTAAGGGCCATATTTGGGCTCCCGGGGAGGCCCTGTGACGAAAACTCGGTGAAAAGTCATATAAGACGAGGCCCGTTGGACCCCTAATTTTGCACACATCCTTTTAGGGGTAGATTTAGATCAACGGAGTCGACGAAATTCCGTTTCGGAACTCGTGCGAAAGTCCACCTTCTTTAAGGGCCAGTTTTGGGCTCCCGGGGAGGCCCTGTGACGAAAACTCGGTGAAAAGTCATATAAGACGAGGCCCGTTGGACCCCTAATTTTGCACACACCATTTATGAGGTACACTAAGATCAATGGAGTCGACGAAATCCCCATTCGGAGCTCGTACGAAAATCGACCTTCAGTAAGGGCCAAATTTGGGCTCCCGGGGAGGCCCTGTGACGAAAACTCGGTGAAAAGTCATATAAGACGAGGCCCGTTGGACCCCTAATTTTGCACACATCCTTTTAGGGGTACACTAAGATCAATGGAGTCGACGAAATCCCCATTCGGAGCTCGTACGAAAATCGACCTTCTTTAAGGGCCAATTTTGGGCTCCCGGGGAGGCCCTGTGACGAAAACTCGGTGAAAAGTCATATAAGACGAGGCCCGTTGGACCCCTAATTTTGCACACATCCTTTACGGGGTAGATTTAGATCAACGGAGTCGACGAAATTCCGTTTCGGAACTCGTGCGAAAGTCCACCTTCTTTAAGGGCCAATTTTGGGCTCCCGGGGAGGCCCTGTGACGAAAACTCGGTGAAAAGTCATATAAGACGAGGCCCGTTGGACCCCTAATTTTGCACACATCCTTTTAGGGGTACACTAAGATCAATGGAGTCGACGAAATCCCCATTCGGAGCTCGTACGAAAATCGACCTTCAGTAAGGGCCAAATTTGGGCTCCCGGGGAGGCCCTGTGACGAAAACTCGGTGAAAAGTCATATAAGACGAGGCCCGTTGGACCCCTAATTTTGCACACATCCTTTTAGAGGTACACTAAGATCAATGGAGTCGACGAAATCCCCATTCGGAGCTCGTACGAAAATCGACCTTCTTTAAGGGCCAGTTTTGGGCTCCCGGGGAGGCCCTGTGACGAAAACTCGGTGAAAAGTCATATAAGACGAGGCCCGTTGGACCCCTAATTTTGCACACATCCTTTTAGGGGTACACTAAGATCAATGGAGTCGACGAAATCCCCATTCGGAGCTCGTACGAAAATCGACCTTCTTTAAGGGCCAGTTTTGGGCTCCCGGGGAGGCCCTGTGACGAAAACTCGGTGAAAAGTCATATAAGACGAGGCCGGTTGGACCCCTAATTTTGCACACATCCTTTACGGGGTAGATTTAGATCAGTGGAGTCGACGAAATTCCGTTTCGGAACTCGTGCGAAAGTCCACCTTCTTTAAGGGCCAGTTTTGGGCTCCCGGGGAGGCCTTGTGACGAAAACTCGGTGAAAAGTCATATAAGACGAGGCCCGTTGGACCCCTAATTTTGCACACATCCTTTTAGGGGTAGATTTAGATCAACGGAGTCGACGAAATTCCGTTTCGGAACTCGTGCGAAAGTCCACCTTCTTTAAGGGCCAGTTTTGGGCTCCCGGGGAGGCCCTGTGACGAAAACTCGGTGAAAAGTCATATAAGACGAGGCCCGTTGGACCCCTAATTTTGCACACACCATTTATGAGGTACACTAAGATCAATGGAGTCGACGAAATCCCCATTCGGAGCTCGTACGAAAATCGACCATCAGTAAGGGCCATATTTGGGCTCCCGGGGAGGCCCTGTGACGAAAACTCGGTGAAAAGTCATATAAGACGAGGCCCGTTGGACCCCTAATTTTGCACACATCCTTTTAGGGGTACACTAAGATCAACGGAGTCGCCGAAATCCCCATTCGGAGCTCGTACGAAAATCGACCTTCTTTAAGGGCCAATTTTGGGCTCCCGGGGAGGCCCTGTGACGAAAACTCGGTGAAAAGTCATATAAGACGAGGCCCGTTGGACCCCTAATTTTGCACACATCCTTTTAGGGGTACACTAAGATCAATGGAGTCGACGAAATCCCCATTCGGAGCTCGTACGAAAATCGACCTTCAGTAAGGGCCAAATTTGGGCTCCCGGGGAGGCCCTGTGACGAAAACTCGGTGAAAAGTCATATAAGACGAGGCCCGTTGGACCCCTAATTTTGCACACATCATTTATTGGGTACACTAAGATCAATGGAGTCGACGAAATCCCCATTCGGAGCTCGTACGAAAATCGACCTTCTTTAAGGGCCAGTTTTGGGCTCCCGGGGAGGCCCTGTGACGAAAACTCGGTGAAAAGTCATATAAGACGAGGCCCGTTGGACCCCTAATTTTGCACACATCCTTTTAGGGGTACACTAAGATCAATGTAGTCGACGAAATCCCCATTCGGAGCTCGTACGAAAATCGACCTTCTTTAAGGGCCAATTTTGGGCTCCCGGGGAGGCCCTGTGACGAAAACTCGGTGAAAAGTCATATAAGACGAGGCCCGTTGGACCCCTAATTTTGCACACATCCTTTTAGGGGTACACTAAGATCAATGGAGTCGACGAAATCCCCATTCGGAGCTCGTACGAAAGTCGACCTTCAGTAAGGGCCAAATTTGGGCTCCCGGGGAGGCCCTGTGACGAAAACTCGGTGAAAAGTCATATAAGACGAGGCCCGTTGGACCCCTAATTTTGCACACATCCTTTTAGGGGTAGATTTAGATCAATGGAGTCGACGAAATCCCCATTCGGAGCTCGTACGAAAATCGACCTTCTTTAAGGGCCAGTTTTGGGCTCCCGGGGAGGCCCTGTGACGAAAACTCGGTGAAAAGTCATATAAGACGAGGCCCGTTGGACCCCTAATTTTGCACACATCCTTTTAGGGGTACACTAAGATCAATGTAGTCGACGAAATCCCCATTCGGAGCTCGTGCGAAAATCGACCTTCTTTAAGGGCCAATTTTGGGCTCCCGGGGAGGCCCTGTGACGAAAACTCGGTGAAAAGTCATATAAGACGAGGCCCGTTGGACCCCTAATTTTGCACACATCCTTTACGGGGTAGAGTTAGATCAACGGAGTCGACGAAATTCCGTTTCGGAACTCGTGCGAAAGTCCACCTTCTTTAAGGGCCAGTTTTGGGCTCCCGGGGAGGCCCTGTGACGAAAACTCGGTGAAAAGTCATATAAGACGAGGCCCGTTGGACCCCTAATTTTGCACACATCCTTTACGGGGTAGATTTAGATCAGTGGAGTCGACGAAATTCCGTTTCGGAACTCGTGCGAAAGTCCACCTTCTTTAAGGGCCAGTTTTGGGCTCCCGGGGAGGCCCTGTGACGAAAACTCGGTGAAAAGTCATATAAGACGAGGCCCGTTGGACCCCTAATTTTGCACACATCCTTTTAGGGGTAGATTTAGATCAACGGAGTCGACGAAATTCCGTTTCGGAACTCGTGCGAAAGTCCACCTTCTTTAAGGGCCAGTTTTGGGCTCCCGGGGAGGCCCTGTGACGAAAACTCGGTGAAAAGTCATATAAGACGAGGCCCGTTGGACCCCTAATTTTTCACACACCATTTATGAGGTACACTAAGATCAATGGAGTCGACGAAATCCCCATTCGGAGCTCGTACGAAAATCGACCATCAGTAAGGGCCATATTTGGGCTCCCGGGGAGGCCCTGTGACGAAAACTCGGTGAAAAGTCATATAAGACGAGGCCCGTTGGACCCCTAATTTTGCACACATCCTTTTAGGGGTAGATTTAGATCAACGGAGTCGACGAAATTCCGTTTCGGAACTCGTGCGAAAGTCCACCTTCTTTAAGGGCCAGTTTTGGGCTCCCGGGGAGGCTCTGTGACGAAAACTCGGTGAAAAGTCATATAAGACGAGGCCCGTTGGACCCCTAATTTTGCACACACCATTTATGAGGTACACTAAGATCAATGGAGTCGACGAAATCCCCATTCGGAGCTCGTACGAAAATCGACCTTCAGTAAGGGCCAAATTTGGGCTCCCGGGGAGGCCCTGTGACGAAAACTCGGTGAAAAGTCATATAAGACGAGGCCCGTTGGACCCCTAATTTTGCACACATCATTTATTGGGTACACTAAGATCAATGGAGTCGACGAAATCCCCATTCGGAGCTCGTACGAAAATCGACCTTCTTTAAGGGCCAATTTTGGGCTCCCGGGGAGGCCCTGTGACGAAAACTCGGTGAAAAGTCATATAAGACGAGGCCCGTTGGACCCCTAATTTTGCACACATCCTTTACGGGGTAGATTTAGATCAACGGAGTCGACGAAATTCCGTTTCGGAACTCGTGCGAAAGTCCACCTTCTTTAAGGGCCAATTTTGGGCTCCCGGGGAGGCCCTGTGACGAAAACTCGGTGAAAAGTCATATAAGACGAGGCCCGTTGGACCCCTAATTTTGCACACATCCTTTTAGGGGTACACTAAGATCAATGGAGTCGACGAAATCCCCATTCGGAGCTCGTACGAAAATCGACCTTCAGTAAGGGCCAAATTTGGGCTCCCGGGGAGGCCCTGTGACGAAAACTCGGTGAAAAGTCATATAAGACGAGGCCCGTTGGACCCCTAATTTTGCACACATCCTTTTAGAGGTACACTAAGATCAATGGAGTCGACGAAATCCCCATTCGGAGCTCGTACGAAAATCGACCTTCTTTAAGGGCCAGTTTTGGGCTCCCGGGGAGGCCCTGTGACGAAAACTCGGTGAAAAGTCATATAAGACGAGGCCCGTTGGACCCCTAATTTTGCACACATCCTTTTAGGGGTAGACTAAGATCAACGGAGTCGACGAAATTCCGTTTCGGAACTCGTGCGAAAGTCCACCTTCTTTAAGGGCCATATTTGGGCTCCCGGGGAGGCCCTGTGACGAAAACTCGGTGAAAAGTCATATAAGACGAGGCCCGTTGGACCCCTAATTTTGCACACATCCTTTTAGAGGTACACTAAGATCAATGGAGTCGACGAAATCCCCATTCGGAGCTCGTACGAAAATCGACCTTCTTTAAGGGCCAGTTTTGGGCTCCCGGGGAGGCCCTGTGACGAAAACTCGGTGAAAAGTCATATAAGACGAGGCCCGTTGGACCCCTAATTTTGCACACATCATTTATGGGGTACACTAAGATCAATGGAGTCGACGAAATCCCCATTCGGAGCTCGTACGAAAATCGACCTTCAGTAAGGGCCAATTTTGGGCTCCCGGGGAGGCCCTGTGACGAAAACTCGGTGAAAAGTCATATAAGACGAGGCCCGTTGGACCCCTAATTTTGCACACATCCTTTTAGGGGTACACTAAGATCAATGGAGTCGACGAAATCCCCATTCGGAGCTCGTACGAAAATCGACCTTCTTTAAGGACCAGTTTTGGGCTCCCGGGGAGGCCCTGTGACGAAAACTCGGTGAAAAGTCATATAAGACGAGGCCCGTTGGACCCCTAATTTTGCACACACCATTTATGAGGTACACTAAGATCAATGGAGTCGACGAAATCCCCATTCGGAGCTCGTACGAAAATCGACCTTCAGTAAGGGCCAAATTTGGGCTCCCGGGGAGGCCCTGTGACGAAAACTCGGTGAAAAGTCATATAAGACGAGGCCCGTTGGACCCCTAATTTTGCACACATCATTTATTGGGTACACTAAGATCAATGGAGTCGACGAAATCCCCATTCGGAGCTCGTACGAAAATCGACCTTCTTTAAGGGCCAATTTTGGGCTCCCGGGGAGGCCCTGTGACGAAAACTCGGTGAAAAGTCATATAAGACGAGGCCCGTTGGACCCCTAATTTTGCACACATCCTTTACGGGGTAGATTTAGATCAACGGAGTCGACGAAATTCCGTTTCGGAACTCGTGCGAAAGTCCACCTTCTTTAAGGGCCAATTTTGGGCTCCCGGGGAGGCCCTGTGACGAAAACTCGGTGAAAAGTCATATAAGACGAGGCCCGTTGGACCCCTAATTTTGCACACATCCTTTTAGGGGTACACTAAGATCAATGGAGTCGACGAAATCCCCATTCGGAGCTCGTACGAAAATCGACCTTCAGTAAGGGCCAAATTTGGGCTCCCGGGGAGGCCCTGTGACGAAAACTCGGTGAAAAGTCATATAAGACGAGGCCCGTTGGACCCCTAATTTTGCACACATCCTTTTAGGGGTACACTAAGATCAATGGAGTCGACGAAATCCCCATTCGGAGCTCGTACGAAAGTCGACCTTCAGTAAGGGCCAAATTTGGGCTCCCGGGGAGGCCCTGTGACGAAAACTCGGTGAAAAGTCATATAAGACGAGGCCCGTTGGACCCCTAATTTTGCACACATCCTTTTAGGGGTAGATTTAGATCAATGGAGTCGACGAAATCCCCATTCGGAGCTCGTACGAAAATCGACCTTCTTTAAGGGCCAGTTTTGGGCTCCCGGGGAGGCCCTGTGACGAAAACTCGGTGAAAAGTCATATAAGACGAGGCCCGTTGGACCCCTAATTTTGCACACATCCTTTTAGGGGTACACTAAGATCAATGTAGTCGACGAAATCCCCATTCGGAGCTCGTGCGAAAATCGACCTTCTTTAAGGGCCAATTTTGGGCTCCCGGGGAGGCCCTGTGACGAAAACTCGGTGAAAAGTCATATAAGACGAGGCCCGTTGGACCCCTAATTTTGCACACATCCTTTACGGGGTAGAGTTAGATCAACGGAGTCGACGAAATTCCGTTTCGGAACTCGTGCGAAAGTCCACCTTCTTTAAGGGCCAGTTTTGGGCTCCCGGGGAGGCCCTGTGACGAAAACTCGGTGAAAAGTCATATAAGACGAGGCCCGTTGGACCCCTAATTTTGCACACATCCTTTACGGGGTAGATTTAGATCAGTGGAGTCGACGAAATTCCGTTTCGGAACTCGTGCGAAAGTCCACCTTCTTTAAGGGCCAGTTTTGGGCTCCCGGGGAGGCCCTGTGACGAAAACTCGGTGAAAAGTCATATAAGACGAGGCCCGTTGGACCCCTAATTTTGCACACATCCTTTTAGGGGTAGATTTAGATCAACGGAGTCGACGAAATTCCGTTTCGGAACTCGTGCGAAAGTCCACCTTCTTTAAGGGCCAGTTTTGGGCTCCCGGGGAGGCCCTGTGACGAAAACTCGGTGAAAAGTCATATAAGACGAGGCCCGTTGGACCCCTAATTTTTCACACACCATTTATGAGGTACACTAAGATCAATGGAGTCGACGAAATCCCCATTCGGAGCTCGTACGAAAATCGACCATCAGTAAGGGCCATATTTGGGCTCCCGGGGAGGCCCTGTGACGAAAACTCGGTGAAAAGTCATATAAGACGAGGCCCGTTGGACCCCTAATTTTGCACACATCCTTTTAGGGGTAGATTTAGATCAACGGAGTCGACGAAATTCCGTTTCGGAACTCGTGCGAAAGTCCACCTTCTTTAAGGGCCAGTTTTGGGCTCCCGGGGAGGCTCTGTGACGAAAACTCGGTGAAAAGTCATATAAGACGAGGCCCGTTGGACCCCTAATTTTGCACACACCATTTATGAGGTACACTAAGATCAATGGAGTCGACGAAATCCCCATTCGGAGCTCGTACGAAAATCGACCTTCAGTAAGGGCCAAATTTGGGCTCCCGGGGAGGCCCTGTGACGAAAACTCGGTGAAAAGTCATATAAGACGAGGCCCGTTGGACCCCTAATTTTGCACACATCATTTATTGGGTACACTAAGATCAATGGAGTCGACGAAATCCCCATTCGGAGCTCGTACGAAAATCGACCTTCTTTAAGGGCCAATTTTGGGCTCCCGGGGAGGCCCTGTGACGAAAACTCGGTGAAAAGTCATATAAGACGAGGCCCGTTGGACCCCTAATTTTGCACACATCCTTTACGGGGTAGATTTAGATCAACGGAGTCGACGAAATTCCGTTTCGGAACTCGTGCGAAAGTCCACCTTCTTTAAGGGCCAATTTTGGGCTCCCGGGGAGGCCCTGTGACGAAAACTCGGTGAAAAGTCATATAAGACGAGGCCCGTTGGACCCCTAATTTTGCACACATCCTTTTAGGGGTACACTAAGATCAATGGAGTCGACGAAATCCCCATTCGGAGCTCGTACGAAAATCGACCTTCAGTAAGGGCCAAATTTGGGCTCCCGGGGAGGCCCTGTGACGAAAACTCGGTGAAAAGTCATATAAGACGAGGCCCGTTGGACCCCTAATTTTGCACACATCCTTTTAGAGGTACACTAAGATCAATGGAGTCGACGAAATCCCCATTCGGAGCTCGTACGAAAATCGACCTTCTTTAAGGGCCAGTTTTGGGCTCCCGGGGAGGCCCTGTGACGAAAACTCGGTGAAAAGTCATATAAGACGAGGCCCGTTGGACCCCTAATTTTGCACACATCCTTTTAGGGGTAGACTAAGATCAACGGAGTCGACGAAATTCCGTTTCGGAACTCGTGCGAAAGTCCACCTTCTTTAAGGGCCATATTTGGGCTCCCGGGGAGGCCCTGTGACGAAAACTCGGTGAAAAGTCATATAAGACGAGGCCCGTTGGACCCCTAATTTTGCACACATCCTTTTAGAGGTACACTAAGATCAATGGAGTCGACGAAATCCCCATTCGGAGCTCGTACGAAAATCGACCTTCTTTAAGGGCCAGTTTTGGGCTCCCGGGGAGGCCCTGTGACGATAACTCGGTGAAAAGTCATATAAGACGAGGCCCGTTGGACCCCTAATTTTGCACACATCATTTATGGGGTACACTAAGATCAATGGAGTCGACGAAATCCCCATTCGGAGCTCGTACGAAAATCGACCTTCAGTAAGGGCCAATTTTGGGCTCCCGGGGAGGCCCTGTGACGAAAACTCGGTGAAAAGTCATATAAGACGAGGCCCGTTGGACCCCTAATTTTGCACACATCCTTTTAGGGGTACACTAAGATCAATGGAGTCGACGAAATCCCCATTCGGAGCTCGTACGAAAATCGACCTTCTTTAAGGACCAGTTTTGGGCTCCCGGGGAGGCCCTGTGACGAAAACTCGGTGAAAAGTCATATAAGACGAGGCCCGTTGGACCCCTAATTTTGCACACATCATTTATGGGGTACACTAAGATCAATGGAGTCGACGAAATCCCCATTCGGAGCTCGTACGAAAATCGACCTTCTTTAAGGGCCAATTTTGGGCTCCCGGGGAGGCCCTGTGACGAAAACTCGGTGAAAAGTCATATAAGACGAGGCCCGTTGGACCCCTAATTTTGCACACATCCTTTACGGGGTAGATTTAGATCAACGGAGTCGACGAAATTCCGTTTCGGAACTCGTGCGAAAGTCCACCTTCTTTAAGGGCCAATTTTGGGCTCCCGGGGAGGCCCTGTGACGAAAACTCGGTGAAAAGTCATATAAGACGAGGCCCGTTGGACCCCTAATTTTGCACACATCCTTTTAGGGGTACACTAAGATCAATGGAGTCGACGAAATCCCCATTCGGAGCTCGTACGAAAATCGACCTTCAGTAAGGGCCAAATTTGGGCTCCCGGGGAGGCCCTGTGACGAAAACTCGGTGAAAAGTCATATAAGACGAGGCCCGTTGGACCCCTAATTTTGCACACATCCTTTTAGAGGTACACTAAGATCAATGGAGTCGACGAAATCCCCATTCGGAGCTCGTACGAAAATCGACCTTCTTTAAGGGCCAGTTTTGGGCTCCCGGGGAGGCCCTGTGACGAAAACTCGGTGAAAAGTCATATAAGACGAGGCCCGTTGGACCCCTAATTTTGCACACATCCTTTTAGGGGTAGACTAAGATCAACGGAGTCGACGAAATTCCGTTTCGGAACTCGTGCGAAAGTCCACCTTCTTTAAGGGCCATATTTGGGCTCCCGGGGAGGCCCTGTGACGAAAACTCGGTGAAAAGTCATATAAGACGAGGCCCGTTGGACCCCTAATTTTGCACACATCCTTTTAGAGGTACACTAAGATCAATGGAGTCGACGAAATCCCCATTCGGAGCTCGTACGAAAATCGACCTTCTTTAAGGGCCAGTTTTGGGCTCCCGGGGAGGCCCTGTGACGAAAACTCGGTGAAAAGTCATATAAGACGAGGCCCGTTGGACCCCTAATTTTGCACACATCCTTTTAGGGGTAGATTTAGATCAACGGAGTCGACGAAATTCCGTTTCGGAACTCGTGCGAAAGTCCACCTTCTTTAAGGGCCAGTTTTGGGCTCCCGGGGAGGCCCTGTGACGAAAACTCGGTGAAAAGTCATATAAGACGAGGCCCGTTGGACCCCTAATTTTGCACACAACCTTTTAGGGGTACACTAAGATCAATGGAGTCGATGAAATCCGCATTCGGAACTCCTACGAAAATCGACCTTCTTTAAGGGCCAATTATGGGCTCCCGGGGAGGCCCTGTGACGAAACCTCGGTGAAAAGTCATATAAGACGAGGCCCGTTGGACCCCTAATTTTGCACACATCCTTTTAGGGGTACACTAAGATCAATGGAGTCGACGAAATCCCCATTCGGAGCTCGTACGAAAATCGACCTTCAGTAAGGGCCAAATTTGGGCTCCCGGGGAGGCCCTGTGACGAAAACTCGGTGAAAAGTCATATAAGACGAGGCCCGTTGGACCCCTAATTTTGCACACATCATTTATTGGGTACACTAAGATCAATGGAGTCGACGAAATCCCCATTCGGAGCTCGTACGAAAATCGACCTTCAGTAAGGGCCAGTTTTGGGCTCCCGGGGAGGCCCTGTGACGAAAACTCGGTGAAAAGTCATATAAGACGAGGCCCGTTGGACCCCTAATTCTGCACAAATCATTTATGGGGTACACTAAGATCAATGGAGTCGACGAAATCCGCATTCGGAACTCCTACGAAAATCGACCTTCTTTAAGGGCCAATTATGGGCTCCCGGGGAGGCCCTGTGACGAAACCTCGGTGAAAAGTCATATAAGACGAGGCCCGTTGGACCCCTAATTTTGCACACATCCTTTTAGGGGTACACTAAGATCAATGGAGTCGACGAAATCCCCATTCGGAGCTCGTACGAAAATCGACCTTCAGTAAGGGCCAAATTTGGGCTCCCGGGGAGGCCCTGTGACGAAAACTCGGTGAAAAGTCATATAAGACGAGGCCCGTTGGACCCCTAATTTTGCACACATCATTTATTGGGTACACTAAGATCAATGGAGTCGACGAAATCCCCATTCGGAGCTCGTACGAAAATCGACCTTCTTTAAGGGCCAGTTTTGGGCTCCCGGGGAGGCCCTGTGACGAAAACTCGGTGAAAAGTCATATAAGACGAGGCCCGTTGGACCCCTAATTTTGCACACATCCTTTACGGGGTAGATTTAGATCAACGGAGTCGACGAAATTCCGTTTCGGAACTCGTGCGAAAGTCCACCTTCTTTAAGGGCCAATTTTGGGCTCCCGGGGAGGCCCTGTGACGAAAACTCGGTGAAAAGTCATATAAGACGAGGCCCGTTGGACCCCTAATTTTGCACACATCCTTTTAGGGGTACACTAAGATCAATGGAGTCGACGAAATCCCCATTCGGAGCTCGTACGAAAATCGACCTTCAGTAAGGGCCAAATTTGGGCTCCCGGGGAGGCCCTGTGACGAAAACTCGGTGAAAAGTCATATAAGACGAGGCCCGTTGGACCCCTAATTTTGCACACATCCTTTTAGGGGTAGATTTAGATCAACGGAGTCGACGAAATTCCGTTTCGGAACTCGTGCGAAAGTCCACCTTCTTTAAGGGCCAGTTTTGGGCTCCCGGGGAGGCCCTGTGACGAAAACTCGGTGAAAAGTCATATAAGACGAGGCCCGTTGGACCCCTAATTTTGCACACACCATTTATGAGGTACACTAAGATCAATGGAGTCGACGAAATCCCCATTCGGAGCTCGTACGAAAATCGACCTTCAGTAAGGGCCAAATTTGGGCTCCCGGGGAGGCCCTGTGACGAAAACTCGGTGAAAAGTCATATAAGACGAGGCCCGTTGGACCCCTAATTTTGCACACATCCTTTTAGGGGTACACTAAGATCAATGGAGTCGACGAAATCCCCATTCGGAGCTCGTACGAAAATCGACCTTCTTTAAGGGCCAATTTTGGGCTCCCGGGGAGGCCCTGTGACGAAAACTCGGTGAAAAGTCATATAAGACGAGGCCCGTTGGACCCCTAATTTTGCACACATCCTTTACGGGGTAGATTTAGATCAACGGAGTCGACGAAGTTCCGTTTCGGAACTCGTGCGAAAGTCCACCTTCTTTAAGGGCCAATTTTGGGCTCCCGGGGAGGCCCTGTGACGAAAACTCGGTGAAAAGTCATATAAGACGAGGCCCGTTGGACCCCTAATTTTGCACACATCCTTTACGGGGTAGACCTAGATCAGTGGAGTCGACGAAATTCCGTTTCGGAACTCGTGCGAAAATCCACCTTCTTTAAGGGCCAATTTAGGGCTCCCGGGGAGGCCCTGTGACGAAAACTCGGTGAAAAGTCATATAAGACGAGGCCCGTTGGACCCCTAATTCTGCACAAATCATTTATGGGGTACACTAAGATCAATGGAGTCGATGAAATCCGCATTCGGAACTCCTACGAAAATCGACCTTCTTTAAGGGCCAATTATGGGCTCCCGGGGAGGCCCTGTGACGAAACCTCGGTGAAAAGTCATATAAGACGAGGCCCGTTGGACCCCTAATTTTGCACACATCCTTTTAGGGGTACACTAAGATCAATGGAGTCGACGAAATCCCCATTCGGAGCTCGTACGAAAATCGACCTTCAGTAAGGGCCAAATTTGGGCTCCCGGGGAGGCCCTGTGACGAAAACTCGGTGAAAAGTCATATAAGACGAGGCCCGTTGGACCCCTAATTTTGCACACATCATTTATTGGGTACACTAAGATCAATGGAGTCGACGAAATCCCCATTCGGAGCTCGTACGAAAATCGACCTTCTTTAAGGGCCAGTTTTGGGCTCCCGGGGAGGCCCTGTGACGAAAACTCGGTGAAAAGTCATATAAGACGAGGCCCGTTGGACCCCTAATTTTGCACACATCATTTATTGGGTACACTAAGATCAATGGAGTCGACGAAATCCCCATTCGGAGCTCGTACGAAAATCGACCTTCTTTAAGGGCCAGTTTTGGGCTCCCGGGGAGGCCCTGTGACGAAAACTCGGTGAAAAGTCATATAAGACGAGGCCCGTTGGACCCCTAATTTTGCACACATCATTTATGGGGTACACTAAGATCAATGGAGTCGACGAAATCCCCATTCGGAGCTCGTACGAAAATCGACCTTCAGTAAGGGCCAATTTTGGGCTCCCGGGGAGGCCCTGTGACGAAAACTCGGTGAAAAGTCATATAAGACGAGGCCCGTTGGACCCCTAATTTTGCACACATCCTTTTAGGGGTACACTAAGATCAATGGAGTCGACGAAATTCCGTTTCGGAACTCGTGCGAAAGTCGACCTTCTTTAAGGGCCAGTTTTGGGCTCCCGGGGAGGCCCTGTGACGAAAACTCGGTGAAAAGTCATATAAGACGAGGCCCGTTGGACCCCTAATTTTGCACACATCCTTTACGGGGTAGATTTAGATCAGTGGAGTCGACGAAATTCCGTTTCGGAACTCGTGCGAAAGTCCACCTTCTTTAAGGGCCAGTTTTGGGCTCCCGGGGAGGCCCTGTGACGAAAACTCGGTGAAAAGTCATATAAGACGAGGCCCGTTGGACCCCTAATTTTGCACACATCCTTTTAGGGATAGATTTAGATCAACGGAGTCGACGAAATTCCGTTTCGGAACTCGTGCGAAAGTCCACCTTCTTTAAGGGCCAGTTTTGGGCTCCCGGGGAGGCCCTGTGACGAAAACTCGGTGAAAAGTCATATAAGACGAGGCCCGTTGGACCCCTAATTTTGCACACACCATTTATGAGGTACACTAAGATCAATGGAGTCGACGAAATCCCCATTCGGAGCTCGTACGAAAATCGACCATCAGTAAGGGCCATATTTGGGCTCCCGGGGAGGCCCTGTGACGAAAACTCGGTGAAAAGTCATATAAGACGAGGCCCGTTGGACCCCTAATTTTGCACACATCCTTTTAGGGGTAGATTTAGATCAACGGAGTCGACGAAATTCCGTTTCGGAACTCGTGCGAAAGTCCACCTTCTTTAAGGGCCAGTTTTGGGCTCCCGGGGAGGCCCTGTGACGAAAACTCGGTGAAAAGTCATATAAGACGAGGCCCGTTGGACCCCTAATTTTGCACACACCATTTATGAGGTACACTAAGATCAATGGAGTCGACGAAATCCCCATTCGGAGCTCGTACGAAAATCGACCATCAGTAAGGGCCATATTTGGGCTCCCGGGGAGGCCCTGTGACGAAAACTCGGTGAAAAGTCATATAAGACGAGGCCCGTTGGACCCCTAATTTTGCACACATCCTTTTAGGGGTAGATTTAGATCAACGGAGTCGACGAAATTCCGTTTCGGAACTCGTGCGAAAGTCCACCTTCTTTAAGGGCCAGTTTTGGGCTCCCGGGGAGGCCCTGTGACGAAAACTCGGTGAAAAGTCATATAAGACGAGGCCCGTTGGACCCCTAATTTTGCACACATCATTTATTGGGTACACTAAGATCAATGGAGTCGACGAAATCCCCATTCGGAGCTCGTACGAAAATCGACCTTCTTTAAGGGCCAGTTTTGGGCTCCCGGGGAGGCCCTGTGACGAAAACTCGGTGAAAAGTCATATAAGACGAGGCCCGTTGGACCCCTAATTTTGCACACATCATTTATGGGGTACACTAAGATCAATGGAGTCGACGAAATCCCCATTCGGAGCTCGTACGAAAATCGACCTTCAGTAAGGGCCAATTTTGGGCTCCCGGGGAGGCCCTGTGACGAAAACTCGGTGAAAAGTCATATAAGACGAGGCCCGTTGGACCCCTAATTTTGCACACATCCTTTTAGGGGTACACTAAGATCAATGGAGTCGACGAAATTCCGTTTCGGAACTCGTGCGAAAGTCGACCTTCTTTAAGGGCCAGTTTTGGGCTCCCGGGGAGGCCCTGTGACGAAAACTCGGTGAAAAGTCATATAAGACGAGGCCCGTTGGACCCCTAATTTTGCACACATCCTTTACGGGGTAGATTTAGATCAGTGGAGTCGACGAAATTCCGTTTCGGAACTCGTGCGAAAGTCCACCTTCTTTAAGGGCCAGTTTTGGGCTCCCGGGGAGGCCCTGTGACGAAAACTCGGTGAAAAGTCATATAAGACGAGGCCCGTTGGACCCCTAATTTTGCACACATCATTTATGGGGTACACTAAGATCAATGGAGTCGACGAAATCCCCATTCGGAGCTCGTACGAAAATCGACCTTCAGTAAGGGCCAATTTTGGGCTCCCGGGGAGGCCCTGTGACGAAAACTCGGTGAAAAGTCATATAAGACGAGGCCCGTTGGACCCCTAATTTTGCACACATCCTTTTAGGGGTACACTAAGATCAATGGAGTCGACGAAATTCCGTTTCGGAACTCGTGCGAAAGTCGACCTTCTTTAAGGGCCAGTTTTGGGCTCCCGGGGAGGCCCTGTGACGAAAACTCGGTGAAAAGTCATATAAGACGAGGCCCGTTGGACCCCTAATTTTGCACACATCCTTTACGGGGTAGATTTAGATCAGTGGAGTCGACGAAATTCCGTTTCGGAACTCGTGCGAAAGTCCACCTTCTTTAAGGGCCAGTTTTGGGCTCCCGGGGAGGCCCTGTGACGAAAACTCGGTGAAAAGTCATATAAGACGAGGCCCGTTGGACCCCTAATTTTGCACACATCCTTTTAGGGATAGATTTAGATCAACGGAGTCGACGAAATTCCGTTTCGGAACTCGTGCGAAAGTCCACCTTCTTTAAGGGCCAGTTTTGGGCTCCCGGGGAGGCCCTGTGACGAAAACTCGGTGAAAAGTCATATAAGACGAGGCCCGTTGGACCCCTAATTTTGCACACACCATTTATGAGGTACACTAAGATCAATGGAGTCGACGAAATCCCCATTCGGAGCTCGTACGAAAATCGACCATCAGTAAGGGCCATATTTGGGCTCCCGGGGAGGCCCTGTGACGAAAACTCGGTGAAAAGTCATATAAGACGAGGCCCGTTGGACCCCTAATTTTGCACACATCCTTTTAGGGGTAGATTTAGATCAACGGAGTCGACGAAATTCCGTTTCGGAACTCGTGCGAAAGTCCACCTTCTTTAAGGGCCAGTTTTGGGCTCCCGGGGAGGCCCTGTGACGAAAACTCGGTGAAAAGTCATATAAGACGAGGCCCGTTGGACCCCTAATTTTGCACACACCATTTATGAGGTACACTAAGATCAATGGAGTCGACGAAATCCCCATTCGGAGCTCGTACGAAAATCGACCATCAGTAAGGGCCATATTTGGGCTCCCGGGGAGGCCCTGTGACGAAAACTCGGTGAAAAGTCATATAAGACGAGGCCCGTTGGACCCCTAATTTTGCACACATCCTTTTAGGGGTAGATTTAGATCAACGGAGTCGACGAAATTCCGTTTCGGAACTCGTGCGAAAGTCCACCTTCTTTAAGGGCCAGTTTTGGGCTCCCGGGGAGGCCCTGTGACGAAAACTCGGTGAAAAGTCATATAAGACGAGGCCCGTTGGACCCCTAATTTTGCACACACCATTTATGAGGTACACTAAGATCAATGGAGTCGACGAAATCCCCATTCGGAGCTCGTACGAAAATCGACCTTCAGTAAGGGCCAAATTTGGGCTCCCGGGGAGGCCCTGTGACGAAAACTCGGTGAAAAGTCATATAAGACGAGGCCCGTTGGACCCCTAATTTTGCACACATCCTTTTAGGGGTACACTAAGATCAATGGAGTCGACGAAATCCCCATTCGGAGCTCGTACGAAAATCGACCTTCTTTAAGGGCCAATTTTGGGCTCCCGGGGAGGCCCTGTGACGAAAACTCGGTGAAAAGTCATATAAGACGAGGCCCGTTGGACCCCTAATTTTGCACACATCCTTTACGGGGTAGATTTAGATCAACGGAGTCGACGAAATTCCGTTTCGGAACTCGTGCGAAAGTCCACCTTCTTTAAGGGCCAATTTTGGGCTCCCGGGGAGGCCCTGTGACGAAAACTCGGTGAAAAGTCATATAAGACGAGGCCCGTTGGACCCCTAATTTTGCACACATCCTTTTAGGGGTACACTAAGATCAATGGAGTCGACGAAATCCCCATTCGGAGCTCGTACGAAAATCGACCTTCAGTAAGGGCCAAATTTGGGCTCCCGGGGAGGCCCTGTGACGAAAACTCGGTGAAAAGTCATATAAGACGAGGCCCGTTGGACCCCTAATTTTGCACACATCCTTTTAGAGGTACACTAAGATCAATGGAGTCGACGAAATCCCCATTCGGAGCTCGTACGAAAATCGACCTTCTTTAAGGGCCAGTTTTGGGCTCCCGGGGAGGCCCTGTGACGAAAACTCGGTGAAAAGTCATATAAGACGAGGCCCGTTGGACCCCTAATTTTGCACACATCCTTTTAGGGGTACACTAAGATCAATGGAGTCGACGAAATCCCCATTCGGAGCTCGTACGAAAATCGACCTTCTTTAAGGGCCAGTTTTGGGCTCCCGGGGAGGCCCTGTGACGAAAACTCGGTGAAAAGTCATATAAGACGAGGCCGGTTGGACCCCTAATTTTGCACACATCCTTTACGGGGTAGATTTAGATCAGTGGAGTCGACGAAATTCCGTTTCGGAACTCGTGCGAAAGTCCACCTTCTTTAAGGGCCAGTTTTGGGCTCCCGGGGAGGCCTTGTGACGAAAACTCGGTGAAAAGTCATATAAGACGAGGCCCGTTGGACCCCTAATTTTGCACACATCCTTTTAGGGGTAGATTTAGATCAACGGAGTCGACGAAATTCCGTTTCGGAACTCGTGCGAAAGTCCACCTTCTTTAAGGGCCAGTTTTGGGCTCCCGGGGAGGCCCTGTGACGAAAACTCGGTGAAAAGTCATATAAGACGAGGCCCGTTGGACCCCTAATTTTGCACACACCATTTATGAGGTACACTAAGATCAATGGAGTCGACGAAATCCCCATTCGGAGCTCGTACGAAAATCGACCATCAGTAAGGGCCATATTTGGGCTCCCGGGGAGGCCCTGTGACGAAAACTCGGTGAAAAGTCATATAAGACGAGGCCCGTTGGACCCCTAATTTTGCACACATCCTTTTAGGGGTACACTAAGATCAACGGAGTCGCCGAAATCCCCATTCGGAGCTCGTACGAAAATCGACCTTCTTTAAGGGCCAATTTTGGGCTCCCGGGGAGGCCCTGTGACGAAAACTCGGTGAAAAGTCATATAAGACGAGGCCCGTTGGACCCCTAATTTTGCACACATCCTTTTAGGGGTACACTAAGATCAATGGAGTCGACGAAATCCCCATTCGGAGCTCGTACGAAAATCGACCTTCAGTAAGGGCCAAATTTGGGCTCCCGGGGAGGCCCTGTGACGAAAACTCGGTGAAAAGTCATATAAGACGAGGCCCGTTGGACCCCTAATTTTGCACACATCATTTATTGGGTACACTAAGATCAATGGAGTCGACGAAATCCCCATTCGGAGCTCGTACGAAAATCGACCTTCTTTAAGGGCCAGTTTTGGGCTCCCGGGGAGGCCCTGTGACGAAAACTCGGTGAAAAGTCATATAAGACGAGGCCCGTTGGACCCCTAATTTTGCACACATCCTTTTAGGGGTACACTAAGATCAATGTAGTCGACGAAATCCCCATTCGGAGCTCGTACGAAAATCGACCTTCTTTAAGGGCCAATTTTGGGCTCCCGGGGAGGCCCTGTGACGAAAACTCGGTGAAAAGTCATATAAGACGAGGCCCGTTGGACCCCTAATTTTGCACACATCCTTTTAGGGGTACACTAAGATCAATGGAGTCGACGAAATCCCCATTCGGAGCTCGTACGAAAGTCGACCTTCAGTAAGGGCCAAATTTGGGCTCCCGGGGAGGCCCTGTGACGAAAACTCGGTGAAAAGTCATATAAGACGAGGCCCGTTGGACCCCTAATTTTGCACACATCCTTTTAGGGGTAGATTTAGATCAATGGAGTCGACGAAATCCCCATTCGGAGCTCGTACGAAAATCGACCTTCTTTAAGGGCCAGTTTTGGGCTCCCGGGGAGGCCCTGTGACGAAAACTCGGTGAAAAGTCATATAAGACGAGGCCCGTTGGACCCCTAATTTTGCACACATCCTTTTAGGGGTACACTAAGATCAATGTAGTCGACGAAATCCCCATTCGGAGCTCGTGCGAAAATCGACCTTCTTTAAGGGCCAATTTTGGGCTCCCGGGGAGGCCCTGTGACGAAAACTCGGTGAAAAGTCATATAAGACGAGGCCCGTTGGACCCCTAATTTTGCACACATCCTTTACGGGGTAGAGTTAGATCAACGGAGTCGACGAAATTCCGTTTCGGAACTCGTGCGAAAGTCCACCTTCTTTAAGGGCCAGTTTTGGGCTCCCGGGGAGGCCCTGTGACGAAAACTCGGTGAAAAGTCATATAAGACGAGGCCCGTTGGACCCCTAATTTTGCACACATCCTTTACGGGGTAGATTTAGATCAGTGGAGTCGACGAAATTCCGTTTCGGAACTCGTGCGAAAGTCCACCTTCTTTAAGGGCCAGTTTTGGGCTCCCGGGGAGGCCCTGTGACGAAAACTCGGTGAAAAGTCATATAAGACGAGGCCCGTTGGACCCCTAATTTTGCACACATCCTTTTAGGGGTAGATTTAGATCAACGGAGTCGACGAAATTCCGTTTCGGAACTCGTGCGAAAGTCCACCTTCTTTAAGGGCCAGTTTTGGGCTCCCGGGGAGGCCCTGTGACGAAAACTCGGTGAAAAGTCATATAAGACGAGGCCCGTTGGACCCCTAATTTTTCACACACCATTTATGAGGTACACTAAGATCAATGGAGTCGACGAAATCCCCATTCGGAGCTCGTACGAAAATCGACCATCAGTAAGGGCCATATTTGGGCTCCCGGGGAGGCCCTGTGACGAAAACTCGGTGAAAAGTCATATAAGACGAGGCCCGTTGGACCCCTAATTTTGCACACATCCTTTTAGGGGTAGATTTAGATCAACGGAGTCGACGAAATTCCGTTTCGGAACTCGTGCGAAAGTCCACCTTCTTTAAGGGCCAGTTTTGGGCTCCCGGGGAGGCTCTGTGACGAAAACTCGGTGAAAAGTCATATAAGACGAGGCCCGTTGGACCCCTAATTTTGCACACACCATTTATGAGGTACACTAAGATCAATGGAGTCGACGAAATCCCCATTCGGAGCTCGTACGAAAATCGACCTTCAGTAAGGGCCAAATTTGGGCTCCCGGGGAGGCCCTGTGACGAAAACTCGGTGAAAAGTCATATAAGACGAGGCCCGTTGGACCCCTAATTTTGCACACATCATTTATTGGGTACACTAAGATCAATGGAGTCGACGAAATCCCCATTCGGAGCTCGTACGAAAATCGACCTTCTTTAAGGGCCAATTTTGGGCTCCCGGGGAGGCCCTGTGACGAAAACTCGGTGAAAAGTCATATAAGACGAGGCCCGTTGGACCCCTAATTTTGCACACATCCTTTACGGGGTAGATTTAGATCAACGGAGTCGACGAAATTCCGTTTCGGAACTCGTGCGAAAGTCCACCTTCTTTAAGGGCCAATTTTGGGCTCCCGGGGAGGCCCTGTGACGAAAACTCGGTGAAAAGTCATATAAGACGAGGCCCGTTGGACCCCTAATTTTGCACACATCCTTTTAGGGGTACACTAAGATCAATGGAGTCGACGAAATCCCCATTCGGAGCTCGTACGAAAATCGACCTTCAGTAAGGGCCAAATTTGGGCTCCCGGGGAGGCCCTGTGACGAAAACTCGGTGAAAAGTCATATAAGACGAGGCCCGTTGGACCCCTAATTTTGCACACATCCTTTTAGAGGTACACTAAGATCAATGGAGTCGACGAAATCCCCATTCGGAGCTCGTACGAAAATCGACCTTCTTTAAGGGCCAGTTTTGGGCTCCCGGGGAGGCCCTGTGACGAAAACTCGGTGAAAAGTCATATAAGACGAGGCCCGTTGGACCCCTAATTTTGCACACATCCTTTTAGGGGTAGACTAAGATCAACGGAGTCGACGAAATTCCGTTTCGGAACTCGTGCGAAAGTCCACCTTCTTTAAGGGCCATATTTGGGCTCCCGGGGAGGCCCTGTGACGAAAACTCGGTGAAAAGTCATATAAGACGAGGCCCGTTGGACCCCTAATTTTGCACACATCCTTTTAGAGGTACACTAAGATCAATGGAGTCGACGAAATCCCCATTCGGAGCTCGTACGAAAATCGACCTTCTTTAAGGGCCAGTTTTGGGCTCCCGGGGAGGCCCTGTGACGAAAACTCGGTGAAAAGTCATATAAGACGAGGCCCGTTGGACCCCTAATTTTGCACACATCATTTATGGGGTACACTAAGATCAATGGAGTCGACGAAATCCCCATTCGGAGCTCGTACGAAAATCGACCTTCAGTAAGGGCCAATTTTGGGCTCCCGGGGAGGCCCTGTGACGAAAACTCGGTGAAAAGTCATATAAGACGAGGCCCGTTGGACCCCTAATTTTGCACACATCCTTTTAGGGGTACACTAAGATCAATGGAGTCGACGAAATCCCCATTCGGAGCTCGTACGAAAATCGACCTTCTTTAAGGACCAGTTTTGGGCTCCCGGGGAGGCCCTGTGACGAAAACTCGGTGAAAAGTCATATAAGACGAGGCCCGTTGGACCCCTAATTTTGCACACATCATTTATGGGGTACACTAAGATCAATGGAGTCGACGAAATCCCCATTCGGAGCTCGTACGAAAATCGACCTTCTTTAAGGGCCAATTTTGGGCTCCCGGGGAGGCCCTGTGACGAAAACTCGGTGAAAAGTCATATAAGACGAGGCCCGTTGGACCCCTAATTTTGCACACATCCTTTACGGGGTAGATTTAGATCAACGGAGTCGACGAAATTCCGTTTCGGAACTCGTGCGAAAGTCCACCTTCTTTAAGGGCCAATTTTGGGCTCCCGGGGAGGCCCTGTGACGAAAACTCGGTGAAAAGTCATATAAGACGAGGCCCGTTGGACCCCTAATTTTGCACACATCCTTTTAGGGGTACACTAAGATCAATGGAGTCGACGAAATCCCCATTCGGAGCTCGTACGAAAATCGACCTTCAGTAAGGGCCAAATTTGGGCTCCCGGGGAGGCCCTGTGACGAAAACTCGGTGAAAAGTCATATAAGACGAGGCCCGTTGGACCCCTAATTTTGCACACATCCTTTTAGAGGTACACTAAGATCAATGGAGTCGACGAAATCCCCATTCGGAGCTCGTACGAAAATCGACCTTCTTTAAGGGCCAGTTTTGGGCTCCCGGGGAGGCCCTGTGACGAAAACTCGGTGAAAAGTCATATAAGACGAGGCCCGTTGGACCCCTAATTTTGCACACATCCTTTTAGGGGTAGACTAAGATCAACGGAGTCGACGAAATTCCGTTTCGGAACTCGTGCGAAAGTCCACCTTCTTTAAGGGCCATATTTGGGCTCCCGGGGAGGCCCTGTGACGAAAACTCGGTGAAAAGTCATATAAGACGAGGCCCGTTGGACCCCTAATTTTGCACACATCCTTTTAGAGGTACACTAAGATCAATGGAGTCGACGAAATCCCCATTCGGAGCTCGTACGAAAATCGACCTTCTTTAAGGGCCAGTTTTGGGCTCCCGGGGAGGCCCTGTGACGAAAACTCGGTGAAAAGTCATATAAGACGAGGCCCGTTGGACCCCTAATTTTGCACACATCATTTATGGGGTACACTAAGATCAATGGAGTCGACGAAATCCCCATTCGGAGCTCGTACGAAAATCGACCTTCAGTAAGGGCCAATTTTGGGCTCCCGGGGAGGCCCTGTGACGAAAACTCGGTGAAAAGTCATATAAGACGAGGCCCGTTGGACCCCTAATTTTGCACACATCCTTTTAGGGGTACACTAAGATCAATGGAGTCGACGAAATCCCCATTCGGAGCTCGTACGAAAATCGACCTTCTTTAAGGACCAGTTTTGGGCTCCCGGGGAGGCCCTGTGACGAAAACTCGGTGAAAAGTCATATAAGACGAGGCCCGTTGGACCCCTAATTTTGCACACATCATTTATGGGGTACACTAAGATCAATGGAGTCGACGAAATCCCCATTCGGAGCTCGTACGAAAATCGACCTTCTTTAAGGGCCAATTTTGGGCTCCCGGGGAGGCCCTGTGACGAAAACTCGGTGAAAAGTCATATAAGACGAGGCCCGTTGGACCCCTAATTTTGCACACATCCTTTACGGGGTAGATTTAGATCAACGGAGTCGACGAAATTCCGTTTCGGAACTCGTGCGAAAGTCCACCTTCTTTAAGGGCCAATTTTGGGCTCCCGGGGAGGCCCTGTGACGAAAACTCGGTGAAAAGTCATATAAGACGAGGCCCGTTGGACCCCTAATTTTGCACACATCCTTTTAGGGGTACACTAAGATCAATGGAGTCGACGAAATCCCCATTCGGAGCTCGTACGAAAATCGACCTTCAGTAAGGGCCAAATTTGGGCTCCCGGGGAGGCCCTGTGACGAAAACTCGGTGAAAAGTCATATAAGACGAGGCCCGTTGGACCCCTAATTTTGCACACATCCTTTTAGAGGTACACTAAGATCAATGGAGTCGACGAAATCCCCATTCGGAGCTCGTACGAAAATCGACCTTCTTTAAGGGCCAGTTTTGGGCTCCCGGGGAGGCCCTGTGACGAAAACTCGGTGAAAAGTCATATAAGACGAGGCCCGTTGGACCCCTAATTTTGCACACATCCTTTTAGGGGTAGACTAAGATCAACGGAGTCGACGAAATTCCGTTTCGGAACTCGTGCGAAAGTCCACCTTCTTTAAGGGCCATATTTGGGCTCCCGGGGAGGCCCTGTGACGAAAACTCGGTGAAAAGTCATATAAGACGAGGCCCGTTGGACCCCTAATTTTGCACACATCCTTTTAGAGGTACACTAAGATCAATGGAGTCGACGAAATCCCCATTCGGAGCTCGTACGAAAATCGACCTTCTTTAAGGGCCAGTTTTGGGCTCCCGGGGAGGCCCTGTGACGAAAACTCGGTGAAAAGTCATATAAGACGAGGCCCGTTGGACCCCTAATTTTGCACACATCCTTTTAGGGGTAGATTTAGATCAACGGAGTCGACGAAATTCCGTTTCGGAACTCGTGCGAAAGTCCACCTTCTTTAAGGGCCAGTTTTGGGCTCCCGGGGAGGCCCTGTGACGAAAACTCGGTGAAAAGTCATATAAGACGAGGCCCGTTGGACCCCTAATTTTGCACACAACCTTTTAGGGGTACACTAAGATCAATGGAGTCGATGAAATCCGCATTCGGAACTCCTACGAAAATCGACCTTCTTTAAGGGCCAATTTTGGGCTCCCGGGGAGGCCCTGTGACGAAAACTCGGTGAAAAGTCATATAAGACGAGGCCCGTTGGACCCCTAATTTTTCACACATCATTTATGGGGTACACTAAGATCAATGGAGTCGATGAAATCCGCATTCGGAACTCCTACGAAAATCGACCTTCTTTAAGGGCCAATTTTGGGCTCCCGGGGATGCCCTGTGACGAAAACTCGGTGAAAAGTCATATAAGACGAGGCCCGTTGGACCCCTAATTTTGCACACATCATTTATGGGGTACACTAAGATCAATGGAGTCGATGAAATCCCCATTCGGAGCTCGTACGAAAATCGACCTTCAGTAAGGGCCAATTTTGGGCTCCCGGGGAGGCCCTGTGACGAAAACTCGGTGAAAAGTCATATAAGACGAGGCCCGTTGGACCCCTAATTTTGCACACATCCTTTTAGGGGTACACTAAGATCAATGGAGTCGACGAAATCCCCATTCGGAGCTCGTACGAAAATCGACCTTCAGTAAGGGCCAAATTTGGGCTCCCGGGGAGGCCCTGTGACGAAAACTCGGTGAAAAGTCATATAAGACGAGGCCCGTTGGACCCCTAATTTTGCACACATCCTTTTAGAGGTACACTAAGATCAATGGAGTCGACGAAATCCCCATTCGGAGCTCGTACGAAAATCGACCTTCTTTAAGGGCCAGTTTTGGGCTCCCGGGGAGGCCCTGTGACGAAAACTCGGTGAAAAGTCATATAAGACGAGGCCCGTTGGACCCCTAATTTTGCACACATCCTTTTAGGGGTACACTAAGATCAATGGAGTCGACGAAATCCCCATTCGGAGCTCGTACGAAAATCGACCTTCTTTAAGGGCCAATTTTGGGCTCCCGGGGAGGCCCTGTGACGAAAACTCGGTGAAAAGTCATATAAGACGAGGCCCGTTGGACCCCTAATTTTGCACACATCCTTTACGGGGTAGATTTAGATCAACGGAGTCGACGAAATTCCGTTTCGGAACTCGTGCGAAAGTCCACCTTCTTTAAGGGCCAGTTTTGGGCTCCCGGGGAGGCCCTGTGACGAAAACTCGGTGAAAAGTCATATAAGACGAGGCCCGTTGGACCCCTAATTTTGCACACATCCTTTTAGGGGTACACTAAGATCAATGGAGTCGACGAAATTCCCATTCGGAGCTCGTACGAAAATCGACCTTCAGTAAGGGCCAAATTTGGGCTCCCGGGGAGGCCCTGTGACGAAAACTCGGTGAAAAGTCATATAAGACGAGGCCCGTTGGACCCCTAATTTTGCACACATCCTTTTAGAGGTACACTAAGATCAATGGAGTCGACGAAATCCCCATTCGGAGCTCGTACGAAAATCGACCTTCTTTAAGGGCCAGTTTTGGGCTCCCGGGGAGGCCCTGTGACGAAAACTCGGTGAAAAGTCATATAAGACGAGGCCCGTTGGACCCCTAATTTTGCACACATCCTTTTAGGGGTAGACTAAGATCAACGGAGTCGACGAAATTCCGTTTCGGAACTCGTGCGAAAGTCCACCTTCTTTAAGGGCCATATTTGGGCTCCCGGGGAGGCCCTGTGACGAAAACTCGGTGAAAAGTCATATAAGACGAGGCCCGTTGGACCCCTAATTTTGCACACATCCTTTTAGAGGTACACTAAGATCAATGGAGTCGACGAAATCCCCATTCGGAGCTCGTACGAAAATCGACCTTCTTTAAGGGCCAGTTTTGGGCTCCCGGGGAGGCCCTGTGACGAAAACTCGGTGAAAAGTCATATAAGACGAGGCCCGTTGGACCCCTAATTTTGCACACATCCTTTTAGAGGTACACTAAGATCAATGGAGTCGACGAAATCCCCATTCGGAGCTCGTACGAAAATCGACCTTCTTTAAGGGCCAGTTTTGGGCTCCCGGGGAGGCCCTGTGACGAAAACTCGGTGAAAAGTCATATAAGACGAGGCCCGTTGGACCCCTAATTTTGCACACATCATTTATGGGGTACACTAAGATCAATGGAGTCGACGAAATCCCCATTCGGAGCTCGTACGAAAATCGACCTTCAGTAAGGGCCAATTTTGGGCTCCCGGGGAGGCCCTGTGACGAAAACTCGGTGAAAAGTCATATAAGACGAGGCCCGTTGGACCCCTAATTTTGCACACATCCTTTTAGGGGTACACTAAGATCAATGGAGTCGACGAAATCCCCATTCGGAGCTCGTACGAAAATCGACCTTCTTTAAGGACCAGTTTTGGGCTCCCGGGGAGGCCCTGTGACGAAAACTCGGTGAAAAGTCATATAAGACGAGGCCCGTTGGACCCCTAATTTTGCACACATCATTTATGGGGTACACTAAGATCAATGGAGTCGACGAAATCCCCATTCGGAGCTCGTACGAAAATCGACCTTCTTTAAGGGCCAATTTTGGGCTCCCGGGGAGGCCCTGTGACGAAAACTCGGTGAAAAGTCATATAAGACGAGGCCCGTTGGACCCCTAATTTTGCACACATCCTTTACGGGGTAGATTTAGATCAACGGAGTCGACGAAATTCCGTTTCGGAACTCGTGCGAAAGTCCACCTTCTTTAAGGGCCAATTTTGGGCTCCCGGGGAGGCCCTGTGACGAAAACTCGGTGAAAAGTCATATAAGACGAGGCCCGTTGGACCCCTAATTTTGCACACATCCTTTTAGGGGTACACTAAGATCAATGGAGTCGACGAAATCCCCATTCGGAGCTCGTACGAAAATCGACCTTCAGTAAGGGCCAAATTTGGGCTCCCGGGGAGGCCCTGTGACGAAAACTCGGTGAAAAGTCATATAAGACGAGGCCCGTTGGACCCCTAATTTTGCACACATCCTTTTAGAGGTACACTAAGATCAATGGAGTCGACGAAATCCCCATTCGGAGCTCGTACGAAAATCGACCTTCTTTAAGGGCCAGTTTTGGGCTCCCGGGGAGGCCCTGTGACGAAAACTCGGTGAAAAGTCATATAAGACGAGGCCCGTTGGACCCCTAATTTTGCACACATCCTTTTAGGGGTAGACTAAGATCAACGGAGTCGACGAAATTCCGTTTCGGAACTCGTGCGAAAGTCCACCTTCTTTAAGGGCCATATTTGGGCTCCCGGGGAGGCCCTGTGACGAAAACTCGGTGAAAAGTCATATAAGACGAGGCCCGTTGGACCCCTAATTTTGCACACATCCTTTTAGAGGTACACTAAGATCAATGGAGTCGACGAAATCCCCATTCGGAGCTCGTACGAAAATCGACCTTCTTTAAGGGCCAGTTTTGGGCTCCCGGGGAGGCCCTGTGACGAAAACTCGGTGAAAAGTCATATAAGACGAGGCCCGTTGGACCCCTAATTTTGCACACATCATTTATGGGGTACACTAAGATCAATGGAGTCGACGAAATCCCCATTCGGAGCTCGTACGAAAATCGACCTTCAGTAAGGGCCAATTTTGGGCTCCCGGGGAGGCCCTGTGACGAAAACTCGGTGAAAAGTCATATAAGACGAGGCCCGTTGGACCCCTAATTTTGCACACATCCTTTTAGGGGTACACTAAGATCAATGGAGTCGACGAAATCCCCATTCGGAGCTCGTACGAAAATCGACCTTCTTTAAGGACCAGTTTTGGGCTCCCGGGGAGGCCCTGTGACGAAAACTCGGTGAAAAGTCATATAAGACGAGGCCCGTTGGACCCCTAATTTTGCACACATCATTTATGGGGTACACTAAGATCAATGGAGTCGACGAAATCCCCATTCGGAGCTCGTACGAAAATCGACCTTCTTTAAGGGCCAATTTTGGGCTCCCGGGGAGGCCCTGTGACGAAAACTCGGTGAAAAGTCATATAAGACGAGGCCCGTTGGACCCCTAATTTTGCACACATCCTTTACGGGGTAGATTTAGATCAACGGAGTCGACGAAATTCCGTTTCGGAACTCGTGCGAAAGTCCACCTTCTTTAAGGGCCAATTTTGGGCTCCCGGGGAGGCCCTGTGACGAAAACTCGGTGAAAAGTCATATAAGACGAGGCCCGTTGGACCCCTAATTTTGCACACATCCTTTTAGGGGTACACTAAGATCAATGGAGTCGACGAAATCCCCATTCGGAGCTCGTACGAAAATCGACCTTCAGTAAGGGCCAAATTTGGGCTCCCGGGGAGGCCCTGTGACGAAAACTCGGTGAAAAGTCATATAAGACGAGGCCCGTTGGACCCCTAATTTTGCACACATCCTTTTAGAGGTACACTAAGATCAATGGAGTCGACGAAATCCCCATTCGGAGCTCGTACGAAAATCGACCTTCTTTAAGGGCCAGTTTTGGGCTCCCGGGGAGGCCCTGTGACGAAAACTCGGTGAAAAGTCATATAAGACGAGGCCCGTTGGACCCCTAATTTTGCACACATCCTTTTAGGGGTAGACTAAGATCAACGGAGTCGACGAAATTCCGTTTCGGAACTCGTGCGAAAGTCCACCTTCTTTAAGGGCCATATTTGGGCTCCCGGGGAGGCCCTGTGACGAAAACTCGGTGAAAAGTCATATAAGACGAGGCCCGTTGGACCCCTAATTTTGCACACATCCTTTTAGAGGTACACTAAGATCAATGGAGTCGACGAAATCCCCATTCGGAGCTCGTACGAAAATCGACCTTCTTTAAGGGCCAGTTTTGGGCTCCCGGGGAGGCCCTGTGACGAAAACTCGGTGAAAAGTCATATAAGACGAGGCCCGTTGGACCCCTAATTTTGCACACATCATTTATGGGGTACACTAAGATCAATGGAGTCGACGAAATCCCCATTCGGAGCTCGTACGAAAATCGACCTTCAGTAAGGGCCAATTTTGGGCTCCCGGGGAGGCCCTGTGACGAAAACTCGGTGAAAAGTCATATAAGACGAGGCCCGTTGGACCCCTAATTTTGCACACATCCTTTTAGGGGTACACTAAGATCAATGGAGTCGACGAAATCCCCATTCGGAGCTCGTACGAAAATCGACCTTCTTTAAGGACCAGTTTTGGGCTCCCGGGGAGGCCCTGTGACGAAAACTCGGTGAAAAGTCATATAAGACGAGGCCCGTTGGACCCCTAATTTTGCACACATCATTTATGGGGTACACTAAGATCAATGGAGTCGACGAAATCCCCATTCGGAGCTCGTACGAAAATCGACCTTCTTTAAGGGCCAATTTTGGGCTCCCGGGGAGGCCCTGTGACGAAAACTCGGTGAAAAGTCATATAAGACGAGGCCCGTTGGACCCCTAATTTTGCACACATCCTTTACGGGGTAGATTTAGATCAACGGAGTCGACGAAATTCCGTTTCGGAACTCGTGCGAAAGTCCACCTTCTTTAAGGGCCAATTTTGGGCTCCCGGGGAGGCCCTGTGACGAAAACTCGGTGAAAAGTCATATAAGACGAGGCCCGTTGGACCCCTAATTTTGCACACATCCTTTTAGGGGTACACTAAGATCAATGGAGTCGACGAAATCCCCATTCGGAGCTCGTACGAAAATCGACCTTCAGTAAGGGCCAAATTTGGGCTCCCGGGGAGGCCCTGTGACGAAAACTCGGTGAAAAGTCATATAAGACGAGGCCCGTTGGACCCCTAATTTTGCACACATCCTTTTAGAGGTACACTAAGATCAATGGAGTCGACGAAATCCCCATTCGGAGCTCGTACGAAAATCGACCTTCTTTAAGGGCCAGTTTTGGGCTCCCGGGGAGGCCCTGTGACGAAAACTCGGTGAAAAGTCATATAAGACGAGGCCCGTTGGACCCCTAATTTTGCACACATCCTTTTAGGGGTAGACTAAGATCAACGGAGTCGACGAAATTCCGTTTCGGAACTCGTGCGAAAGTCCACCTTCTTTAAGGGCCATATTTGGGCTCCCGGGGAGGCCCTGTGACGAAAACTCGGTGAAAAGTCATATAAGACGAGGCCCGTTGGACCCCTAATTTTGCACACATCCTTTTAGAGGTACACTAAGATCAATGGAGTCGACGAAATCCCCATTCGGAGCTCGTACGAAAATCGACCTTCTTTAAGGGCCAGTTTTGGGCTCCCGGGGAGGCCCTGTGACGAAAACTCGGTGAAAAGTCATATAAGACGAGGCCCGTTGGACCCCTAATTTTGCACACATCATTTATGGGGTACACTAAGATCAATGGAGTCGACGAAATCCCCATTCGGAGCTCGTACGAAAATCGACCTTCAGTAAGGGCCAATTTTGGGCTCCCGGGGAGGCCCTGTGACGAAAACTCGGTGAAAAGTCATATAAGACGAGGCCCGTTGGACCCCTAATTTTGCACACATCCTTTTAGGGGTACACTAAGATCAATGGAGTCGACGAAATCCCCATTCGGAGCTCGTACGAAAATCGACCTTCTTTAAGGACCAGTTTTGGGCTCCCGGGGAGGCCCTGTGACGAAAACTCGGTGAAAAGTCATATAAGACGAGGCCCGTTGGACCCCTAATTTTGCACACATCATTTATGGGGTACACTAAGATCAATGGAGTCGACGAAATCCCCATTCGGAGCTCGTACGAAAATCGACCTTCTTTAAGGGCCAATTTTGGGCTCCCGGGGAGGCCCTGTGACGAAAACTCGGTGAAAAGTCATATAAGACGAGGCCCGTTGGACCCCTAATTTTGCACACATCCTTTACGGGGTAGATTTAGATCAACGGAGTCGACGAAATTCCGTTTCGGAACTCGTGCGAAAGTCCACCTTCTTTAAGGGCCAATTTTGGGCTCCCGGGGAGGCCCTGTGACGAAAACTCGGTGAAAAGTCATATAAGACGAGGCCCGTTGGACCCCTAATTTTGCACACATCCTTTTAGGGGTACACTAAGATCAATGGAGTCGACGAAATCCCCATTCGGAGCTCGTACGAAAATCGACCTTCAGTAAGGGCCAAATTTGGGCTCCCGGGGAGGCCCTGTGACGAAAACTCGGTGAAAAGTCATATAAGACGAGGCCCGTTGGACCCCTAATTTTGCACACATCCTTTTAGAGGTACACTAAGATCAATGGAGTCGACGAAATCCCCATTCGGAGCTCGTACGAAAATCGACCTTCTTTAAGGGCCAGTTTTGGGCTCCCGGGGAGGCCCTGTGACGAAAACTCGGTGAAAAGTCATATAAGACGAGGCCCGTTGGACCCCTAATTTTGCACACATCCTTTTAGGGGTAGACTAAGATCAACGGAGTCGACGAAATTCCGTTTCGGAACTCGTGCGAAAGTCCACCTTCTTTAAGGGCCATATTTGGGCTCCCGGGGAGGCCCTGTGACGAAAACTCGGTGAAAAGTCATATAAGACGAGGCCCGTTGGACCCCTAATTTTGCACACATCCTTTTAGAGGTACACTAAGATCAATGGAGTCGACGAAATCCCCATTCGGAGCTCGTACGAAAATCGACCTTCTTTAAGGGCCAGTTTTGGGCTCCCGGGGAGGCCCTGTGACGAAAACTCGGTGAAAAGTCATATAAGACGAGGCCCGTTGGACCCCTAATTTTGCACACATCCTTTTAGGGGTAGATTTAGATCAACGGAGTCGACGAAATTCCGTTTCGGAACTCGTGCGAAAGTCCACCTTCTTTAAGGGCCAGTTTTGGGCTCCCGGGGAGGCCCTGTGACGAAAACTCGGTGAAAAGTCATATAAGACGAGGCCCGTTGGACCCCTAATTTTGCACACAACCTTTTAGGGGTACACTAAGATCAATGGAGTCGATGAAATCCGCATTCGGAACTCCTACGAAAATCGACCTTCTTTAAGGGCCAATTTTGGGCTCCCGGGGAGGCCCTGTGACGAAAACTCGGTGAAAAGTCATATAAGACGAGGCCCGTTGGACCCCTAATTTTTCACACATCATTTATGGGGTACACTAAGATCAATGGAGTCGATGAAATCCGCATTCGGAACTCCTACGAAAATCGACCTTCTTTAAGGGCCAATTTTGGGCTCCCGGGGATGCCCTGTGACGAAAACTCGGTGAAAAGTCATATAAGACGAGGCCCGTTGGACCCCTAATTTTGCACACATCATTTATGGGGTACACTAAGATCAATGGAGTCGATGAAATCCCCATTCGGAGCTCGTACGAAAATCGACCTTCAGTAAGGGCCAATTTTGGGCTCCCGGGGAGGCCCTGTGACGAAAACTCGGTGAAAAGTCATATAAGACGAGGCCCGTTGGACCCCTAATTTTGCACACATCCTTTTAGGGGTACACTAAGATCAATGGAGTCGACGAAATCCCCATTCGGAGCTCGTACGAAAATCGACCTTCAGTAAGGGCCAAATTTGGGCTCCCGGGGAGGCCCTGTGACGAAAACTCGGTGAAAAGTCATATAAGACGAGGCCCGTTGGACCCCTAATTTTGCACACATCCTTTTAGAGGTACACTAAGATCAATGGAGTCGACGAAATCCCCATTCGGAGCTCGTACGAAAATCGACCTTCTTTAAGGGCCAGTTTTGGGCTCCCGGGGAGGCCCTGTGACGAAAACTCGGTGAAAAGTCATATAAGACGAGGCCCGTTGGACCCCTAATTTTGCACACATCCTTTTAGGGGTACACTAAGATCAATGGAGTCGACGAAATCCCCATTCGGAGCTCGTACGAAAATCGACCTTCTTTAAGGGCCAATTTTGGGCTCCCGGGGAGGCCCTGTGACGAAAACTCGGTGAAAAGTCATATAAGACGAGGCCCGTTGGACCCCTAATTTTGCACACATCCTTTACGGGGTAGATTTAGATCAACGGAGTCGACGAAATTCCGTTTCGGAACTCGTGCGAAAGTCCACCTTCTTTAAGGGCCAGTTTTGGGCTCCCGGGGAGGCCCTGTGACGAAAACTCGGTGAAAAGTCATATAAGACGAGGCCCGTTGGACCCCTAATTTTGCACACATCCTTTTAGGGGTACACTAAGATCAATGGAGTCGACGAAATTCCCATTCGGAGCTCGTACGAAAATCGACCTTCAGTAAGGGCCAAATTTGGGCTCCCGGGGAGGCCCTGTGACGAAAACTCGGTGAAAAGTCATATAAGACGAGGCCCGTTGGACCCCTAATTTTGCACACATCCTTTTAGAGGTACACTAAGATCAATGGAGTCGACGAAATCCCCATTCGGAGCTCGTACGAAAATCGACCTTCTTTAAGGGCCAGTTTTGGGCTCCCGGGGAGGCCCTGTGACGAAAACTCGGTGAAAAGTCATATAAGACGAGGCCCGTTGGACCCCTAATTTTGCACACATCCTTTTAGGGGTAGACTAAGATCAACGGAGTCGACGAAATTCCGTTTCGGAACTCGTGCGAAAGTCCACCTTCTTTAAGGGCCATATTTGGGCTCCCGGGGAGGCCCTGTGACGAAAACTCGGTGAAAAGTCATATAAGACGAGGCCCGTTGGACCCCTAATTTTGCACACATCCTTTTAGAGGTACACTAAGATCAATGGAGTCGACGAAATCCCCATTCGGAGCTCGTACGAAAATCGACCTTCTTTAAGGGCCAGTTTTGGGCTCCCGGGGAGGCCCTGTGACGAAAACTCGGTGAAAAGTCATATAAGACGAGGCCCGTTGGACCCCTAATTTTGCACACATCCTTTTAGAGGTACACTAAGATCAATGGAGTCGACGAAATCCCCATTCGGAGCTCGTACGAAAATCGACCTTCTTTAAGGGCCAGTTTTGGGCTCCCGGGGAGGCCCTGTGACGAAAACTCGGTGAAAAGTCATATAAGACGAGGCCCGTTGGACCCCTAATTTTGCACACATCATTTATGGGGTACACTAAGATCAATGGAGTCGACGAAATCCCCATTCGGAGCTCGTACGAAAATCGACCTTCAGTAAGGGCCAATTTTGGGCTCCCGGGGAGGCCCTGTGACGAAAACTCGGTGAAAAGTCATATAAGACGAGGCCCGTTGGACCCCTAATTTTGCACACATCCTTTTAGGGGTACACTAAGATCAATGGAGTCGACGAAATCCCCATTCGGAGCTCGTACGAAAATCGACCTTCTTTAAGGACCAGTTTTGGGCTCCCGGGGAGGCCCTGTGACGAAAACTCGGTGAAAAGTCATATAAGACGAGGCCCGTTGGACCCCTAATTTTGCACACATCATTTATGGGGTACACTAAGATCAATGGAGTCGACGAAATCCCCATTCGGAGCTCGTACGAAAATCGACCTTCTTTAAGGGCCAATTTTGGGCTCCCGGGGAGGCCCTGTGACGAAAACTCGGTGAAAAGTCATATAAGACGAGGCCCGTTGGACCCCTAATTTTGCACACATCCTTTACGGGGTAGATTTAGATCAACGGAGTCGACGAAATTCCGTTTCGGAACTCGTGCGAAAGTCCACCTTCTTTAAGGGCCAATTTTGGGCTCCCGGGGAGGCCCTGTGACGAAAACTCGGTGAAAAGTCATATAAGACGAGGCCCGTTGGACCCCTAATTTTGCACACATCCTTTTAGGGGTACACTAAGATCAATGGAGTCGACGAAATCCCCATTCGGAGCTCGTACGAAAATCGACCTTCAGTAAGGGCCAAATTTGGGCTCCCGGGGAGGCCCTGTGACGAAAACTCGGTGAAAAGTCATATAAGACGAGGCCCGTTGGACCCCTAATTTTGCACACATCCTTTTAGAGGTACACTAAGATCAATGGAGTCGACGAAATCCCCATTCGGAGCTCGTACGAAAATCGACCTTCTTTAAGGGCCAGTTTTGGGCTCCCGGGGAGGCCCTGTGACGAAAACTCGGTGAAAAGTCATATAAGACGAGGCCCGTTGGACCCCTAATTTTGCACACATCCTTTTAGGGGTAGACTAAGATCAACGGAGTCGACGAAATTCCGTTTCGGAACTCGTGCGAAAGTCCACCTTCTTTAAGGGCCATATTTGGGCTCCCGGGGAGGCCCTGTGACGAAAACTCGGTGAAAAGTCATATAAGACGAGGCCCGTTGGACCCCTAATTTTGCACACATCCTTTTAGAGGTACACTAAGATCAATGGAGTCGACGAAATCCCCATTCGGAGCTCGTACGAAAATCGACCTTCTTTAAGGGCCAGTTTTGGGCTCCCGGGGAGGCCCTGTGACGAAAACTCGGTGAAAAGTCATATAAGACGAGGCCCGTTGGACCCCTAATTTTGCACACATCATTTATGGGGTACACTAAGATCAATGGAGTCGACGAAATCCCCATTCGGAGCTCGTACGAAAATCGACCTTCAGTAAGGGCCAATTTTGGGCTCCCGGGGAGGCCCTGTGACGAAAACTCGGTGAAAAGTCATATAAGACGAGGCCCGTTGGACCCCTAATTTTGCACACATCCTTTTAGGGGTACACTAAGATCAATGGAGTCGACGAAATCCCCATTCGGAGCTCGTACGAAAATCGACCTTCTTTAAGGACCAGTTTTGGGCTCCCGGGGAGGCCCTGTGACGAAAACTCGGTGAAAAGTCATATAAGACGAGGCCCGTTGGACCCCTAATTTTGCACACATCATTTATGGGGTACACTAAGATCAATGGAGTCGACGAAATCCCCATTCGGAGCTCGTACGAAAATCGACCTTCTTTAAGGGCCAATTTTGGGCTCCCGGGGAGGCCCTGTGACGAAAACTCGGTGAAAAGTCATATAAGACGAGGCCCGTTGGACCCCTAATTTTGCACACATCCTTTACGGGGTAGATTTAGATCAACGGAGTCGACGAAATTCCGTTTCGGAACTCGTGCGAAAGTCCACCTTCTTTAAGGGCCAATTTTGGGCTCCCGGGGAGGCCCTGTGACGAAAACTCGGTGAAAAGTCATATAAGACGAGGCCCGTTGGACCCCTAATTTTGCACACATCCTTTTAGGGGTACACTAAGATCAATGGAGTCGACGAAATCCCCATTCGGAGCTCGTACGAAAATCGACCTTCAGTAAGGGCCAAATTTGGGCTCCCGGGGAGGCCCTGTGACGAAAACTCGGTGAAAAGTCATATAAGACGAGGCCCGTTGGACCCCTAATTTTGCACACATCCTTTTAGAGGTACACTAAGATCAATGGAGTCGACGAAATCCCCATTCGGAGCTCGTACGAAAATCGACCTTCTTTAAGGGCCAGTTTTGGGCTCCCGGGGAGGCCCTGTGACGAAAACTCGGTGAAAAGTCATATAAGACGAGGCCCGTTGGACCCCTAATTTTGCACACATCCTTTTAGGGGTAGACTAAGATCAACGGAGTCGACGAAATTCCGTTTCGGAACTCGTGCGAAAGTCCACCTTCTTTAAGGGCCATATTTGGGCTCCCGGGGAGGCCCTGTGACGAAAACTCGGTGAAAAGTCATATAAGACGAGGCCCGTTGGACCCCTAATTTTGCACACATCCTTTTAGAGGTACACTAAGATCAATGGAGTCGACGAAATCCCCATTCGGAGCTCGTACGAAAATCGACCTTCTTTAAGGGCCAGTTTTGGGCTCCCGGGGAGGCCCTGTGACGAAAACTCGGTGAAAAGTCATATAAGACGAGGCCCGTTGGACCCCTAATTTTGCACACATCATTTATGGGGTACACTAAGATCAATGGAGTCGACGAAATCCCCATTCGGAGCTCGTACGAAAATCGACCTTCAGTAAGGGCCAATTTTGGGCTCCCGGGGAGGCCCTGTGACGAAAACTCGGTGAAAAGTCATATAAGACGAGGCCCGTTGGACCCCTAATTTTGCACACATCCTTTTAGGGGTACACTAAGATCAATGGAGTCGACGAAATCCCCATTCGGAGCTCGTACGAAAATCGACCTTCTTTAAGGACCAGTTTTGGGCTCCCGGGGAGGCCCTGTGACGAAAACTCGGTGAAAAGTCATATAAGACGAGGCCCGTTGGACCCCTAATTTTGCACACATCATTTATGGGGTACACTAAGATCAATGGAGTCGACGAAATCCCCATTCGGAGCTCGTACGAAAATCGACCTTCTTTAAGGGCCAATTTTGGGCTCCCGGGGAGGCCCTGTGACGAAAACTCGGTGAAAAGTCATATAAGACGAGGCCCGTTGGACCCCTAATTTTGCACACATCCTTTACGGGGTAGATTTAGATCAACGGAGTCGACGAAATTCCGTTTCGGAACTCGTGCGAAAGTCCACCTTCTTTAAGGGCCAATTTTGGGCTCCCGGGGAGGCCCTGTGACGAAAACTCGGTGAAAAGTCATATAAGACGAGGCCCGTTGGACCCCTAATTTTGCACACATCCTTTTAGGGGTACACTAAGATCAATGGAGTCGACGAAATCCCCATTCGGAGCTCGTACGAAAATCGACCTTCAGTAAGGGCCAAATTTGGGCTCCCGGGGAGGCCCTGTGACGAAAACTCGGTGAAAAGTCATATAAGACGAGGCCCGTTGGACCCCTAATTTTGCACACATCCTTTTAGAGGTACACTAAGATCAATGGAGTCGACGAAATCCCCATTCGGAGCTCGTACGAAAATCGACCTTCTTTAAGGGCCAGTTTTGGGCTCCCGGGGAGGCCCTGTGACGAAAACTCGGTGAAAAGTCATATAAGACGAGGCCCGTTGGACCCCTAATTTTGCACACATCCTTTTAGGGGTAGACTAAGATCAACGGAGTCGACGAAATTCCGTTTCGGAACTCGTGCGAAAGTCCACCTTCTTTAAGGGCCATATTTGGGCTCCCGGGGAGGCCCTGTGACGAAAACTCGGTGAAAAGTCATATAAGACGAGGCCCGTTGGACCCCTAATTTTGCACACATCCTTTTAGAGGTACACTAAGATCAATGGAGTCGACGAAATCCCCATTCGGAGCTCGTACGAAAATCGACCTTCTTTAAGGGCCAGTTTTGGGCTCCCGGGGAGGCCCTGTGACGAAAACTCGGTGAAAAGTCATATAAGACGAGGCCCGTTGGACCCCTAATTTTGCACACATCATTTATGGGGTACACTAAGATCAATGGAGTCGACGAAATCCCCATTCGGAGCTCGTACGAAAATCGACCTTCAGTAAGGGCCAATTTTGGGCTCCCGGGGAGGCCCTGTGACGAAAACTCGGTGAAAAGTCATATAAGACGAGGCCCGTTGGACCCCTAATTTTGCACACATCCTTTTAGGGGTACACTAAGATCAATGGAGTCGACGAAATCCCCATTCGGAGCTCGTACGAAAATCGACCTTCTTTAAGGACCAGTTTTGGGCTCCCGGGGAGGCCCTGTGACGAAAACTCGGTGAAAAGTCATATAAGACGAGGCCCGTTGGACCCCTAATTTTGCACACATCATTTATGGGGTACACTAAGATCAATGGAGTCGACGAAATCCCCATTCGGAGCTCGTACGAAAATCGACCTTCTTTAAGGGCCAATTTTGGGCTCCCGGGGAGGCCCTGTGACGAAAACTCGGTGAAAAGTCATATAAGACGAGGCCCGTTGGACCCCTAATTTTGCACACATCCTTTACGGGGTAGATTTAGATCAACGGAGTCGACGAAATTCCGTTTCGGAACTCGTGCGAAAGTCCACCTTCTTTAAGGGCCAATTTTGGGCTCCCGGGGAGGCCCTGTGACGAAAACTCGGTGAAAAGTCATATAAGACGAGGCCCGTTGGACCCCTAATTTTGCACACATCCTTTTAGGGGTACACTAAGATCAATGGAGTCGACGAAATCCCCATTCGGAGCTCGTACGAAAATCGACCTTCAGTAAGGGCCAAATTTGGGCTCCCGGGGAGGCCCTGTGACGAAAACTCGGTGAAAAGTCATATAAGACGAGGCCCGTTGGACCCCTAATTTTGCACACATCCTTTTAGAGGTACACTAAGATCAATGGAGTCGACGAAATCCCCATTCGGAGCTCGTACGAAAATCGACCTTCTTTAAGGGCCAGTTTTGGGCTCCCGGGGAGGCCCTGTGACGAAAACTCGGTGAAAAGTCATATAAGACGAGGCCCGTTGGACCCCTAATTTTGCACACATCCTTTTAGGGGTAGACTAAGATCAACGGAGTCGACGAAATTCCGTTTCGGAACTCGTGCGAAAGTCCACCTTCTTTAAGGGCCATATTTGGGCTCCCGGGGAGGCCCTGTGACGAAAACTCGGTGAAAAGTCATATAAGACGAGGCCCGTTGGACCCCTAATTTTGCACACATCCTTTTAGAGGTACACTAAGATCAATGGAGTCGACGAAATCCCCATTCGGAGCTCGTACGAAAATCGACCTTCTTTAAGGGCCAGTTTTGGGCTCCCGGGGAGGCCCTGTGACGAAAACTCGGTGAAAAGTCATATAAGACGAGGCCCGTTGGACCCCTAATTTTGCACACATCATTTATGGGGTACACTAAGATCAATGGAGTCGACGAAATCCCCATTCGGAGCTCGTACGAAAATCGACCTTCAGTAAGGGCCAATTTTGGGCTCCCGGGGAGGCCCTGTGACGAAAACTCGGTGAAAAGTCATATAAGACGAGGCCCGTTGGACCCCTAATTTTGCACACATCCTTTTAGGGGTACACTAAGATCAATGGAGTCGACGAAATCCCCATTCGGAGCTCGTACGAAAATCGACCTTCTTTAAGGACCAGTTTTGGGCTCCCGGGGAGGCCCTGTGACGAAAACTCGGTGAAAAGTCATATAAGACGAGGCCCGTTGGACCCCTAATTTTGCACACATCATTTATGGGGTACACTAAGATCAATGGAGTCGACGAAATCCCCATTCGGAGCTCGTACGAAAATCGACCTTCTTTAAGGGCCAATTTTGGGCTCCCGGGGAGGCCCTGTGACGAAAACTCGGTGAAAAGTCATATAAGACGAGGCCCGTTGGACCCCTAATTTTGCACACATCCTTTACGGGGTAGATTTAGATCAACGGAGTCGACGAAATTCCGTTTCGGAACTCGTGCGAAAGTCCACCTTCTTTAAGGGCCAATTTTGGGCTCCCGGGGAGGCCCTGTGACGAAAACTCGGTGAAAAGTCATATAAGACGAGGCCCGTTGGACCCCTAATTTTGCACACATCCTTTTAGGGGTACACTAAGATCAATGGAGTCGACGAAATCCCCATTCGGAGCTCGTACGAAAATCGACCTTCAGTAAGGGCCAAATTTGGGCTCCCGGGGAGGCCCTGTGACGAAAACTCGGTGAAAAGTCATATAAGACGAGGCCCGTTGGACCCCTAATTTTGCACACATCCTTTTAGAGGTACACTAAGATCAATGGAGTCGACGAAATCCCCATTCGGAGCTCGTACGAAAATCGACCTTCTTTAAGGGCCAGTTTTGGGCTCCCGGGGAGGCCCTGTGACGAAAACTCGGTGAAAAGTCATATAAGACGAGGCCCGTTGGACCCCTAATTTTGCACACATCCTTTTAGGGGTAGACTAAGATCAACGGAGTCGACGAAATTCCGTTTCGGAACTCGTGCGAAAGTCCACCTTCTTTAAGGGCCATATTTGGGCTCCCGGGGAGGCCCTGTGACGAAAACTCGGTGAAAAGTCATATAAGACGAGGCCCGTTGGACCCCTAATTTTGCACACATCCTTTTAGAGGTACACTAAGATCAATGGAGTCGACGAAATCCCCATTCGGAGCTCGTACGAAAATCGACCTTCTTTAAGGGCCAGTTTTGGGCTCCCGGGGAGGCCCTGTGACGAAAACTCGGTGAAAAGTCATATAAGACGAGGCCCGTTGGACCCCTAATTTTGCACACATCCTTTTAGGGGTAGATTTAGATCAACGGAGTCGACGAAATTCCGTTTCGGAACTCGTGCGAAAGTCCACCTTCTTTAAGGGCCAGTTTTGGGCTCCCGGGGAGGCCCTGTGACGAAAACTCGGTGAAAAGTCATATAAGACGAGGCCCGTTGGACCCCTAATTTTGCACACAACCTTTTAGGGGTACACTAAGATCAATGGAGTCGATGAAATCCGCATTCGGAACTCCTACGAAAATCGACCTTCTTTAAGGGCCAATTTTGGGCTCCCGGGGAGGCCCTGTGACGAAAACTCGGTGAAAAGTCATATAAGACGAGGCCCGTTGGACCCCTAATTTTTCACACATCATTTATGGGGTACACTAAGATCAATGGAGTCGATGAAATCCGCATTCGGAACTCCTACGAAAATCGACCTTCTTTAAGGGCCAATTTTGGGCTCCCGGGGATGCCCTGTGACGAAAACTCGGTGAAAAGTCATATAAGACGAGGCCCGTTGGACCCCTAATTTTGCACACATCATTTATGGGGTACACTAAGATCAATGGAGTCGATGAAATCCCCATTCGGAGCTCGTACGAAAATCGACCTTCAGTAAGGGCCAATTTTGGGCTCCCGGGGAGGCCCTGTGACGAAAACTCGGTGAAAAGTCATATAAGACGAGGCCCGTTGGACCCCTAATTTTGCACACATCCTTTTAGGGGTACACTAAGATCAATGGAGTCGACGAAATCCCCATTCGGAGCTCGTACGAAAATCGACCTTCAGTAAGGGCCAAATTTGGGCTCCCGGGGAGGCCCTGTGACGAAAACTCGGTGAAAAGTCATATAAGACGAGGCCCGTTGGACCCCTAATTTTGCACACATCCTTTTAGAGGTACACTAAGATCAATGGAGTCGACGAAATCCCCATTCGGAGCTCGTACGAAAATCGACCTTCTTTAAGGGCCAGTTTTGGGCTCCCGGGGAGGCCCTGTGACGAAAACTCGGTGAAAAGTCATATAAGACGAGGCCCGTTGGACCCCTAATTTTGCACACATCCTTTTAGGGGTACACTAAGATCAATGGAGTCGACGAAATCCCCATTCGGAGCTCGTACGAAAATCGACCTTCTTTAAGGGCCAATTTTGGGCTCCCGGGGAGGCCCTGTGACGAAAACTCGGTGAAAAGTCATATAAGACGAGGCCCGTTGGACCCCTAATTTTGCACACATCCTTTACGGGGTAGATTTAGATCAACGGAGTCGACGAAATTCCGTTTCGGAACTCGTGCGAAAGTCCACCTTCTTTAAGGGCCAGTTTTGGGCTCCCGGGGAGGCCCTGTGACGAAAACTCGGTGAAAAGTCATATAAGACGAGGCCCGTTGGACCCCTAATTTTGCACACATCCTTTTAGGGGTACACTAAGATCAATGGAGTCGACGAAATTCCCATTCGGAGCTCGTACGAAAATCGACCTTCAGTAAGGGCCAAATTTGGGCTCCCGGGGAGGCCCTGTGACGAAAACTCGGTGAAAAGTCATATAAGACGAGGCCCGTTGGACCCCTAATTTTGCACACATCCTTTTAGAGGTACACTAAGATCAATGGAGTCGACGAAATCCCCATTCGGAGCTCGTACGAAAATCGACCTTCTTTAAGGGCCAGTTTTGGGCTCCCGGGGAGGCCCTGTGACGAAAACTCGGTGAAAAGTCATATAAGACGAGGCCCGTTGGACCCCTAATTTTGCACACATCCTTTTAGGGGTAGACTAAGATCAACGGAGTCGACGAAATTCCGTTTCGGAACTCGTGCGAAAGTCCACCTTCTTTAAGGGCCATATTTGGGCTCCCGGGGAGGCCCTGTGACGAAAACTCGGTGAAAAGTCATATAAGACGAGGCCCGTTGGACCCCTAATTTTGCACACATCCTTTTAGAGGTACACTAAGATCAATGGAGTCGACGAAATCCCCATTCGGAGCTCGTACGAAAATCGACCTTCTTTAAGGGCCAGTTTTGGGCTCCCGGGGAGGCCCTGTGACGAAAACTCGGTGAAAAGTCATATAAGACGAGGCCCGTTGGACCCCTAATTTTGCACACATCCTTTTAGAGGTACACTAAGATCAATGGAGTCGACGAAATCCCCATTCGGAGCTCGTACGAAAATCGACCTTCTTTAAGGGCCAGTTTTGGGCTCCCGGGGAGGCCCTGTGACGAAAACTCGGTGAAAAGTCATATAAGACGAGGCCCGTTGGACCCCTAATTTTGCACACATCATTTATGGGGTACACTAAGATCAATGGAGTCGACGAAATCCCCATTCGGAGCTCGTACGAAAATCGACCTTCAGTAAGGGCCAATTTTGGGCTCCCGGGGAGGCCCTGTGACGAAAACTCGGTGAAAAGTCATATAAGACGAGGCCCGTTGGACCCCTAATTTTGCACACATCCTTTTAGGGGTACACTAAGATCAATGGAGTCGACGAAATCCCCATTCGGAGCTCGTACGAAAATCGACCTTCTTTAAGGACCAGTTTTGGGCTCCCGGGGAGGCCCTGTGACGAAAACTCGGTGAAAAGTCATATAAGACGAGGCCCGTTGGACCCCTAATTTTGCACACATCATTTATGGGGTACACTAAGATCAATGGAGTCGACGAAATCCCCATTCGGAGCTCGTACGAAAATCGACCTTCTTTAAGGGCCAATTTTGGGCTCCCGGGGAGGCCCTGTGACGAAAACTCGGTGAAAAGTCATATAAGACGAGGCCCGTTGGACCCCTAATTTTGCACACATCCTTTACGGGGTAGATTTAGATCAACGGAGTCGACGAAATTCCGTTTCGGAACTCGTGCGAAAGTCCACCTTCTTTAAGGGCCAATTTTGGGCTCCCGGGGAGGCCCTGTGACGAAAACTCGGTGAAAAGTCATATAAGACGAGGCCCGTTGGACCCCTAATTTTGCACACATCCTTTTAGGGGTACACTAAGATCAATGGAGTCGACGAAATCCCCATTCGGAGCTCGTACGAAAATCGACCTTCAGTAAGGGCCAAATTTGGGCTCCCGGGGAGGCCCTGTGACGAAAACTCGGTGAAAAGTCATATAAGACGAGGCCCGTTGGACCCCTAATTTTGCACACATCCTTTTAGAGGTACACTAAGATCAATGGAGTCGACGAAATCCCCATTCGGAGCTCGTACGAAAATCGACCTTCTTTAAGGGCCAGTTTTGGGCTCCCGGGGAGGCCCTGTGACGAAAACTCGGTGAAAAGTCATATAAGACGAGGCCCGTTGGACCCCTAATTTTGCACACATCCTTTTAGGGGTAGACTAAGATCAACGGAGTCGACGAAATTCCGTTTCGGAACTCGTGCGAAAGTCCACCTTCTTTAAGGGCCATATTTGGGCTCCCGGGGAGGCCCTGTGACGAAAACTCGGTGAAAAGTCATATAAGACGAGGCCCGTTGGACCCCTAATTTTGCACACATCCTTTTAGAGGTACACTAAGATCAATGGAGTCGACGAAATCCCCATTCGGAGCTCGTACGAAAATCGACCTTCTTTAAGGGCCAGTTTTGGGCTCCCGGGGAGGCCCTGTGACGAAAACTCGGTGAAAAGTCATATAAGACGAGGCCCGTTGGACCCCTAATTTTGCACACATCATTTATGGGGTACACTAAGATCAATGGAGTCGACGAAATCCCCATTCGGAGCTCGTACGAAAATCGACCTTCAGTAAGGGCCAATTTTGGGCTCCCGGGGAGGCCCTGTGACGAAAACTCGGTGAAAAGTCATATAAGACGAGGCCCGTTGGACCCCTAATTTTGCACACATCCTTTTAGGGGTACACTAAGATCAATGGAGTCGACGAAATCCCCATTCGGAGCTCGTACGAAAATCGACCTTCTTTAAGGACCAGTTTTGGGCTCCCGGGGAGGCCCTGTGACGAAAACTCGGTGAAAAGTCATATAAGACGAGGCCCGTTGGACCCCTAATTTTGCACACATCATTTATGGGGTACACTAAGATCAATGGAGTCGACGAAATCCCCATTCGGAGCTCGTACGAAAATCGACCTTCTTTAAGGGCCAATTTTGGGCTCCCGGGGAGGCCCTGTGACGAAAACTCGGTGAAAAGTCATATAAGACGAGGCCCGTTGGACCCCTAATTTTGCACACATCCTTTACGGGGTAGATTTAGATCAACGGAGTCGACGAAATTCCGTTTCGGAACTCGTGCGAAAGTCCACCTTCTTTAAGGGCCAATTTTGGGCTCCCGGGGAGGCCCTGTGACGAAAACTCGGTGAAAAGTCATATAAGACGAGGCCCGTTGGACCCCTAATTTTGCACACATCCTTTTAGGGGTACACTAAGATCAATGGAGTCGACGAAATCCCCATTCGGAGCTCGTACGAAAATCGACCTTCAGTAAGGGCCAAATTTGGGCTCCCGGGGAGGCCCTGTGACGAAAACTCGGTGAAAAGTCATATAAGACGAGGCCCGTTGGACCCCTAATTTTGCACACATCCTTTTAGAGGTACACTAAGATCAATGGAGTCGACGAAATCCCCATTCGGAGCTCGTACGAAAATCGACCTTCTTTAAGGGCCAGTTTTGGGCTCCCGGGGAGGCCCTGTGACGAAAACTCGGTGAAAAGTCATATAAGACGAGGCCCGTTGGACCCCTAATTTTGCACACATCCTTTTAGGGGTAGACTAAGATCAACGGAGTCGACGAAATTCCGTTTCGGAACTCGTGCGAAAGTCCACCTTCTTTAAGGGCCATATTTGGGCTCCCGGGGAGGCCCTGTGACGAAAACTCGGTGAAAAGTCATATAAGACGAGGCCCGTTGGACCCCTAATTTTGCACACATCCTTTTAGAGGTACACTAAGATCAATGGAGTCGACGAAATCCCCATTCGGAGCTCGTACGAAAATCGACCTTCTTTAAGGGCCAGTTTTGGGCTCCCGGGGAGGCCCTGTGACGAAAACTCGGTGAAAAGTCATATAAGACGAGGCCCGTTGGACCCCTAATTTTGCACACATCCTTTTAGGGGTAGATTTAGATCAACGGAGTCGACGAAATTCCGTTTCGGAACTCGTGCGAAAGTCCACCTTCTTTAAGGGCCAGTTTTGGGCTCCCGGGGAGGCCCTGTGACGAAAACTCGGTGAAAAGTCATATAAGACGAGGCCCGTTGGACCCCTAATTTTGCACACAACCTTTTAGGGGTACACTAAGATCAATGGAGTCGATGAAATCCGCATTCGGAACTCCTACGAAAATCGACCTTCTTTAAGGGCCAATTTTGGGCTCCCGGGGAGGCCCTGTGACGAAAACTCGGTGAAAAGTCATATAAGACGAGGCCCGTTGGACCCCTAATTTTTCACACATCATTTATGGGGTACACTAAGATCAATGGAGTCGATGAAATCCGCATTCGGAACTCCTACGAAAATCGACCTTCTTTAAGGGCCAATTTTGGGCTCCCGGGGATGCCCTGTGACGAAAACTCGGTGAAAAGTCATATAAGACGAGGCCCGTTGGACCCCTAATTTTGCACACATCATTTATGGGGTACACTAAGATCAATGGAGTCGATGAAATCCCCATTCGGAGCTCGTACGAAAATCGACCTTCAGTAAGGGCCAATTTTGGGCTCCCGGGGAGGCCCTGTGACGAAAACTCGGTGAAAAGTCATATAAGACGAGGCCCGTTGGACCCCTAATTTTGCACACATCCTTTTAGGGGTACACTAAGATCAATGGAGTCGACGAAATCCCCATTCGGAGCTCGTACGAAAATCGACCTTCAGTAAGGGCCAAATTTGGGCTCCCGGGGAGGCCCTGTGACGAAAACTCGGTGAAAAGTCATATAAGACGAGGCCCGTTGGACCCCTAATTTTGCACACATCCTTTTAGAGGTACACTAAGATCAATGGAGTCGACGAAATCCCCATTCGGAGCTCGTACGAAAATCGACCTTCTTTAAGGGCCAGTTTTGGGCTCCCGGGGAGGCCCTGTGACGAAAACTCGGTGAAAAGTCATATAAGACGAGGCCCGTTGGACCCCTAATTTTGCACACATCCTTTTAGGGGTACACTAAGATCAATGGAGTCGACGAAATCCCCATTCGGAGCTCGTACGAAAATCGACCTTCTTTAAGGGCCAATTTTGGGCTCCCGGGGAGGCCCTGTGACGAAAACTCGGTGAAAAGTCATATAAGACGAGGCCCGTTGGACCCCTAATTTTGCACACATCCTTTACGGGGTAGATTTAGATCAACGGAGTCGACGAAATTCCGTTTCGGAACTCGTGCGAAAGTCCACCTTCTTTAAGGGCCAGTTTTGGGCTCCCGGGGAGGCCCTGTGACGAAAACTCGGTGAAAAGTCATATAAGACGAGGCCCGTTGGACCCCTAATTTTGCACACATCCTTTTAGGGGTACACTAAGATCAATGGAGTCGACGAAATTCCCATTCGGAGCTCGTACGAAAATCGACCTTCAGTAAGGGCCAAATTTGGGCTCCCGGGGAGGCCCTGTGACGAAAACTCGGTGAAAAGTCATATAAGACGAGGCCCGTTGGACCCCTAATTTTGCACACATCCTTTTAGAGGTACACTAAGATCAATGGAGTCGACGAAATCCCCATTCGGAGCTCGTACGAAAATCGACCTTCTTTAAGGGCCAGTTTTGGGCTCCCGGGGAGGCCCTGTGACGAAAACTCGGTGAAAAGTCATATAAGACGAGGCCCGTTGGACCCCTAATTTTGCACACATCCTTTTAGGGGTAGACTAAGATCAACGGAGTCGACGAAATTCCGTTTCGGAACTCGTGCGAAAGTCCACCTTCTTTAAGGGCCATATTTGGGCTCCCGGGGAGGCCCTGTGACGAAAACTCGGTGAAAAGTCATATAAGACGAGGCCCGTTGGACCCCTAATTTTGCACACATCCTTTTAGAGGTACACTAAGATCAATGGAGTCGACGAAATCCCCATTCGGAGCTCGTACGAAAATCGACCTTCTTTAAGGGCCAGTTTTGGGCTCCCGGGGAGGCCCTGTGACGAAAACTCGGTGAAAAGTCATATAAGACGAGGCCCGTTGGACCCCTAATTTTGCACACATCCTTTTAGAGGTACACTAAGATCAATGGAGTCGACGAAATCCCCATTCGGAGCTCGTACGAAAATCGACCTTCTTTAAGGGCCAGTTTTGGGCTCCCGGGGAGGCCCTGTGACGAAAACTCGGTGAAAAGTCATATAAGACGAGGCCCGTTGGACCCCTAATTTTGCACACATCATTTATGGGGTACACTAAGATCAATGGAGTCGACGAAATCCCCATTCGGAGCTCGTACGAAAATCGACCTTCAGTAAGGGCCAATTTTGGGCTCCCGGGGAGGCCCTGTGACGAAAACTCGGTGAAAAGTCATATAAGACGAGGCCCGTTGGACCCCTAATTTTGCACACATCCTTTTAGGGGTACACTAAGATCAATGGAGTCGACGAAATCCCCATTCGGAGCTCGTACGAAAATCGACCTTCTTTAAGGACCAGTTTTGGGCTCCCGGGGAGGCCCTGTGACGAAAACTCGGTGAAAAGTCATATAAGACGAGGCCCGTTGGACCCCTAATTTTGCACACATCATTTATGGGGTACACTAAGATCAATGGAGTCGACGAAATCCCCATTCGGAGCTCGTACGAAAATCGACCTTCTTTAAGGGCCAATTTTGGGCTCCCGGGGAGGCCCTGTGACGAAAACTCGGTGAAAAGTCATATAAGACGAGGCCCGTTGGACCCCTAATTTTGCACACATCCTTTACGGGGTAGATTTAGATCAACGGAGTCGACGAAATTCCGTTTCGGAACTCGTGCGAAAGTCCACCTTCTTTAAGGGCCAATTTTGGGCTCCCGGGGAGGCCCTGTGACGAAAACTCGGTGAAAAGTCATATAAGACGAGGCCCGTTGGACCCCTAATTTTGCACACATCCTTTTAGGGGTACACTAAGATCAATGGAGTCGACGAAATCCCCATTCGGAGCTCGTACGAAAATCGACCTTCAGTAAGGGCCAAATTTGGGCTCCCGGGGAGGCCCTGTGACGAAAACTCGGTGAAAAGTCATATAAGACGAGGCCCGTTGGACCCCTAATTTTGCACACATCCTTTTAGAGGTACACTAAGATCAATGGAGTCGACGAAATCCCCATTCGGAGCTCGTACGAAAATCGACCTTCTTTAAGGGCCAGTTTTGGGCTCCCGGGGAGGCCCTGTGACGAAAACTCGGTGAAAAGTCATATAAGACGAGGCCCGTTGGACCCCTAATTTTGCACACATCCTTTTAGGGGTAGACTAAGATCAACGGAGTCGACGAAATTCCGTTTCGGAACTCGTGCGAAAGTCCACCTTCTTTAAGGGCCATATTTGGGCTCCCGGGGAGGCCCTGTGACGAAAACTCGGTGAAAAGTCATATAAGACGAGGCCCGTTGGACCCCTAATTTTGCACACATCCTTTTAGAGGTACACTAAGATCAATGGAGTCGACGAAATCCCCATTCGGAGCTCGTACGAAAATCGACCTTCTTTAAGGGCCAGTTTTGGGCTCCCGGGGAGGCCCTGTGACGAAAACTCGGTGAAAAGTCATATAAGACGAGGCCCGTTGGACCCCTAATTTTGCACACATCATTTATGGGGTACACTAAGATCAATGGAGTCGACGAAATCCCCATTCGGAGCTCGTACGAAAATCGACCTTCAGTAAGGGCCAATTTTGGGCTCCCGGGGAGGCCCTGTGACGAAAACTCGGTGAAAAGTCATATAAGACGAGGCCCGTTGGACCCCTAATTTTGCACACATCCTTTTAGGGGTACACTAAGATCAATGGAGTCGACGAAATCCCCATTCGGAGCTCGTACGAAAATCGACCTTCTTTAAGGACCAGTTTTGGGCTCCCGGGGAGGCCCTGTGACGAAAACTCGGTGAAAAGTCATATAAGACGAGGCCCGTTGGACCCCTAATTTTGCACACATCATTTATGGGGTACACTAAGATCAATGGAGTCGACGAAATCCCCATTCGGAGCTCGTACGAAAATCGACCTTCTTTAAGGGCCAATTTTGGGCTCCCGGGGAGGCCCTGTGACGAAAACTCGGTGAAAAGTCATATAAGACGAGGCCCGTTGGACCCCTAATTTTGCACACATCCTTTACGGGGTAGATTTAGATCAACGGAGTCGACGAAATTCCGTTTCGGAACTCGTGCGAAAGTCCACCTTCTTTAAGGGCCAATTTTGGGCTCCCGGGGAGGCCCTGTGACGAAAACTCGGTGAAAAGTCATATAAGACGAGGCCCGTTGGACCCCTAATTTTGCACACATCCTTTTAGGGGTACACTAAGATCAATGGAGTCGACGAAATCCCCATTCGGAGCTCGTACGAAAATCGACCTTCAGTAAGGGCCAAATTTGGGCTCCCGGGGAGGCCCTGTGACGAAAACTCGGTGAAAAGTCATATAAGACGAGGCCCGTTGGACCCCTAATTTTGCACACATCCTTTTAGAGGTACACTAAGATCAATGGAGTCGACGAAATCCCCATTCGGAGCTCGTACGAAAATCGACCTTCTTTAAGGGCCAGTTTTGGGCTCCCGGGGAGGCCCTGTGACGAAAACTCGGTGAAAAGTCATATAAGACGAGGCCCGTTGGACCCCTAATTTTGCACACATCCTTTTAGGGGTAGACTAAGATCAACGGAGTCGACGAAATTCCGTTTCGGAACTCGTGCGAAAGTCCACCTTCTTTAAGGGCCATATTTGGGCTCCCGGGGAGGCCCTGTGACGAAAACTCGGTGAAAAGTCATATAAGACGAGGCCCGTTGGACCCCTAATTTTGCACACATCCTTTTAGAGGTACACTAAGATCAATGGAGTCGACGAAATCCCCATTCGGAGCTCGTACGAAAATCGACCTTCTTTAAGGGCCAGTTTTGGGCTCCCGGGGAGGCCCTGTGACGAAAACTCGGTGAAAAGTCATATAAGACGAGGCCCGTTGGACCCCTAATTTTGCACACATCCTTTTAGGGGTAGATTTAGATCAACGGAGTCGACGAAATTCCGTTTCGGAACTCGTGCGAAAGTCCACCTTCTTTAAGGGCCAGTTTTGGGCTCCCGGGGAGGCCCTGTGACGAAAACTCGGTGAAAAGTCATATAAGACGAGGCCCGTTGGACCCCTAATTTTGCACACAACCTTTTAGGGGTACACTAAGATCAATGGAGTCGATGAAATCCGCATTCGGAACTCCTACGAAAATCGACCTTCTTTAAGGGCCAATTTTGGGCTCCCGGGGAGGCCCTGTGACGAAAACTCGGTGAAAAGTCATATAAGACGAGGCCCGTTGGACCCCTAATTTTTCACACATCATTTATGGGGTACACTAAGATCAATGGAGTCGATGAAATCCGCATTCGGAACTCCTACGAAAATCGACCTTCTTTAAGGGCCAATTTTGGGCTCCCGGGGATGCCCTGTGACGAAAACTCGGTGAAAAGTCATATAAGACGAGGCCCGTTGGACCCCTAATTTTGCACACATCATTTATGGGGTACACTAAGATCAATGGAGTCGATGAAATCCCCATTCGGAGCTCGTACGAAAATCGACCTTCAGTAAGGGCCAATTTTGGGCTCCCGGGGAGGCCCTGTGACGAAAACTCGGTGAAAAGTCATATAAGACGAGGCCCGTTGGACCCCTAATTTTGCACACATCCTTTTAGGGGTACACTAAGATCAATGGAGTCGACGAAATCCCCATTCGGAGCTCGTACGAAAATCGACCTTCAGTAAGGGCCAAATTTGGGCTCCCGGGGAGGCCCTGTGACGAAAACTCGGTGAAAAGTCATATAAGACGAGGCCCGTTGGACCCCTAATTTTGCACACATCCTTTTAGAGGTACACTAAGATCAATGGAGTCGACGAAATCCCCATTCGGAGCTCGTACGAAAATCGACCTTCTTTAAGGGCCAGTTTTGGGCTCCCGGGGAGGCCCTGTGACGAAAACTCGGTGAAAAGTCATATAAGACGAGGCCCGTTGGACCCCTAATTTTGCACACATCCTTTTAGGGGTACACTAAGATCAATGGAGTCGACGAAATCCCCATTCGGAGCTCGTACGAAAATCGACCTTCTTTAAGGGCCAATTTTGGGCTCCCGGGGAGGCCCTGTGACGAAAACTCGGTGAAAAGTCATATAAGACGAGGCCCGTTGGACCCCTAATTTTGCACACATCCTTTACGGGGTAGATTTAGATCAACGGAGTCGACGAAATTCCGTTTCGGAACTCGTGCGAAAGTCCACCTTCTTTAAGGGCCAGTTTTGGGCTCCCGGGGAGGCCCTGTGACGAAAACTCGGTGAAAAGTCATATAAGACGAGGCCCGTTGGACCCCTAATTTTGCACACATCCTTTTAGGGGTACACTAAGATCAATGGAGTCGACGAAATTCCCATTCGGAGCTCGTACGAAAATCGACCTTCAGTAAGGGCCAAATTTGGGCTCCCGGGGAGGCCCTGTGACGAAAACTCGGTGAAAAGTCATATAAGACGAGGCCCGTTGGACCCCTAATTTTGCACACATCCTTTTAGAGGTACACTAAGATCAATGGAGTCGACGAAATCCCCATTCGGAGCTCGTACGAAAATCGACCTTCTTTAAGGGCCAGTTTTGGGCTCCCGGGGAGGCCCTGTGACGAAAACTCGGTGAAAAGTCATATAAGACGAGGCCCGTTGGACCCCTAATTTTGCACACATCCTTTTAGGGGTAGACTAAGATCAACGGAGTCGACGAAATTCCGTTTCGGAACTCGTGCGAAAGTCCACCTTCTTTAAGGGCCATATTTGGGCTCCCGGGGAGGCCCTGTGACGAAAACTCGGTGAAAAGTCATATAAGACGAGGCCCGTTGGACCCCTAATTTTGCACACATCCTTTTAGAGGTACACTAAGATCAATGGAGTCGACGAAATCCCCATTCGGAGCTCGTACGAAAATCGACCTTCTTTAAGGGCCAGTTTTGGGCTCCCGGGGAGGCCCTGTGACGAAAACTCGGTGAAAAGTCATATAAGACGAGGCCCGTTGGACCCCTAATTTTGCACACATCCTTTTAGGGGTAGATTTAGATCAACGGAGTCGACGAAATTCCGTTTCGGAACTCGTGCGAAAGTCCACCTTCTTTAAGGGCCAGTTTTGGGCTCCCGGGGAGGCCCTGTGACGAAAACTCGGTGAAAAGTCATATAAGACGAGGCCCGTTGGACCCCTAATTTTGCACACAACCTTTTAGGGGTACACTAAGATCAATGGAGTCGATGAAATCCGCATTCGGAACTCCTACGAAAATCGACCTTCTTTAAGGGCCAATTATGGGCTCCCGGGGAGGCCCTGTGACGAAACCTCGGTGAAAAGTCATATAAGACGAGGCCCGTTGGACCCCTAATTTTGCACACATCCTTTTAGGGGTACACTAAGATCAATGGAGTCGACGAAATCCCCATTCGGAGCTCGTACGAAAATCGACCTTCAGTAAGGGCCAAATTTGGGCTCCCGGGGAGGCCCTGTGACGAAAACTCGGTGAAAAGTCATATAAGACGAGGCCCGTTGGACCCCTAATTTTGCACACATCATTTATTGGGTACACTAAGATCAATGGAGTCGACGAAATCCCCATTCGGAGCTCGTACGAAAATCGACCTTCAGTAAGGGCCAGTTTTGGGCTCCCGGGGAGGCCCTGTGACGAAAACTCGGTGAAAAGTCATATAAGACGAGGCCCGTTGGACCCCTAATTCTGCACAAATCATTTATGGGGTACACTAAGATCAATGGAGTCGACGAAATCCGCATTCGGAACTCCTACGAAAATCGACCTTCTTTAAGGGCCAATTATGGGCTCCCGGGGAGGCCCTGTGACGAAACCTCGGTGAAAAGTCATATAAGACGAGGCCCGTTGGACCCCTAATTTTGCACACATCCTTTTAGGGGTACACTAAGATCAATGGAGTCGACGAAATCCCCATTCGGAGCTCGTACGAAAATCGACCTTCAGTAAGGGCCAAATTTGGGCTCCCGGGGAGGCCCTGTGACGAAAACTCGGTGAAAAGTCATATAAGACGAGGCCCGTTGGACCCCTAATTTTGCACACATCATTTATTGGGTACACTAAGATCAATGGAGTCGACGAAATCCCCATTCGGAGCTCGTACGAAAATCGACCTTCTTTAAGGGCCAGTTTTGGGCTCCCGGGGAGGCCCTGTGACGAAAACTCGGTGAAAAGTCATATAAGACGAGGCCCGTTGGACCCCTAATTTTGCACACATCCTTTACGGGGTAGATTTAGATCAACGGAGTCGACGAAATTCCGTTTCGGAACTCGTGCGAAAGTCCACCTTCTTTAAGGGCCAATTTTGGGCTCCCGGGGAGGCCCTGTGACGAAAACTCGGTGAAAAGTCATATAAGACGAGGCCCGTTGGACCCCTAATTTTGCACACATCCTTTACGGGGTAGATTTAGATCAACGGAGTCGACGAAATTCCGTTTCGGAACTCGTGCGAAAGTCCACCTTCTTTAAGGGCCAGTTTTGGGCTCCCGGGGAGGCCCTGTGACGAAAACTCGGTGAAAAGTCATATAAGACGAGGCCCGTTGGACCCCTAATTTTGCACACATCCTTTTAGGGGTACACTAAGATCAATGGAGTCGACGAAATTCCCATTCGGAGCTCGTACGAAAATCGACCTTCAGTAAGGGCCAAATTTGGGCTCCCGGGGAGGCCCTGTGACGAAAACTCGGTGAAAAGTCATATAAGACGAGGCCCGTTGGACCCCTAATTTTGCACACATCCTTTTAGAGGTACACTAAGATCAATGGAGTCGACGAAATCCCCATTCGGAGCTCGTACGAAAATCGACCTTCTTTAAGGGCCAGTTTTGGGCTCCCGGGGAGGCCCTGTGACGAAAACTCGGTGAAAAGTCATATAAGACGAGGCCCGTTGGACCCCTAATTTTGCACACATCCTTTTAGGGGTAGACTAAGATCAACGGAGTCGACGAAATTCCGTTTCGGAACTCGTGCGAAAGTCCACCTTCTTTAAGGGCCATATTTGGGCTCCCGGGGAGGCCCTGTGACGAAAACTCGGTGAAAAGTCATATAAGACGAGGCCCGTTGGACCCCTAATTTTGCACACATCCTTTTAGAGGTACACTAAGATCAATGGAGTCGACGAAATCCCCATTCGGAGCTCGTACGAAAATCGACCTTCTTTAAGGGCCAGTTTTGGGCTCCCGGGGAGGCCCTGTGACGAAAACTCGGTGAAAAGTCATATAAGACGAGGCCCGTTGGACCCCTAATTTTGCACACATCCTTTTAGGGGTAGATTTAGATCAACGGAGTCGACGAAATTCCGTTTCGGAACTCGTGCGAAAGTCCACCTTCTTTAAGGGCCAGTTTTGGGCTCCCGGGGAGGCCCTGTGACGAAAACTCGGTGAAAAGTCATATAAGACGAGGCCCGTTGGACCCCTAATTTTGCACACAACCTTTTAGGGGTACACTAAGATCAATGGAGTCGATGAAATCCGCATTCGGAACTCCTACGAAAATCGACCTTCTTTAAGGGCCAATTATGGGCTCCCGGGGAGGCCCTGTGACGAAACCTCGGTGAAAAGTCATATAAGACGAGGCCCGTTGGACCCCTAATTTTGCACACATCCTTTTAGGGGTACACTAAGATCAATGGAGTCGACGAAATCCCCATTCGGAGCTCGTACGAAAATCGACCTTCAGTAAGGGCCAAATTTGGGCTCCCGGGGAGGCCCTGTGACGAAAACTCGGTGAAAAGTCATATAAGACGAGGCCCGTTGGACCCCTAATTTTGCACACATCATTTATTGGGTACACTAAGATCAATGGAGTCGACGAAATCCCCATTCGGAGCTCGTACGAAAATCGACCTTCAGTAAGGGCCAGTTTTGGGCTCCCGGGGAGGCCCTGTGACGAAAACTCGGTGAAAAGTCATATAAGACGAGGCCCGTTGGACCCCTAATTCTGCACAAATCATTTATGGGGTACACTAAGATCAATGGAGTCGACGAAATCCGCATTCGGAACTCCTACGAAAATCGACCTTCTTTAAGGGCCAATTATGGGCTCCCGGGGAGGCCCTGTGACGAAACCTCGGTGAAAAGTCATATAAGACGAGGCCCGTTGGACCCCTAATTTTGCACACATCCTTTTAGGGGTACACTAAGATCAATGGAGTCGACGAAATCCCCATTCGGAGCTCGTACGAAAATCGACCTTCAGTAAGGGCCAAATTTGGGCTCCCGGGGAGGCCCTGTGACGAAAACTCGGTGAAAAGTCATATAAGACGAGGCCCGTTGGACCCCTAATTTTGCACACATCATTTATTGGGTACACTAAGATCAATGGAGTCGACGAAATCCCCATTCGGAGCTCGTACGAAAATCGACCTTCTTTAAGGGCCAGTTTTGGGCTCCCGGGGAGGCCCTGTGACGAAAACTCGGTGAAAAGTCATATAAGACGAGGCCCGTTGGACCCCTAATTTTGCACACATCATTTATTGGGTACACTAAGATCAATGGAGTCGACGAAATCCCCATTCGGAGCTCGTACGAAAATCGACCTTCTTTAAGGGCCAGTTTTGGGCTCCCGGGGAGGCCCTGTGACGAAAACTCGGTGAAAAGTCATATAAGACGAGGCCGGTTGGACCCCTAATTTTGCACACATCCTTTACGGGGTAGATTTAGATCAGTGGAGTCGACGAAATTCCGTTTCGGAACTCGTGCGAAAGTCCACCTTCTTTAAGGGCCAGTTTTGGGCTCCCGGGGAGGCCTTGTGACGAAAACTCGGTGAAAAGTCATATAAGACGAGGCCCGTTGGACCCCTAATTTTGCACACATCCTTTTAGGGGTAGATTTAGATCAACGGAGTCGACGAAATTCCGTTTCGGAACTCGTGCGAAAGTCGACCTTCTTTAAGGGCCAGTTTTGGGCTCCCGGGGAGGCCCTGTGACGAAAACTCGGTGAAAAGTCATATAAGACGAGGCCCGTTGGACCCCTAATTTTGCACACATCCTTTTAGGGGTACACTAAGATCAATGGAGTCGACGAAATCCCCATTCGGAGCTCGTACGAAAATCGACCTTCTTTAAGGGCCAGTTTTGGGCTCCCGGGGAGGCCCTGTGACGAAAACTCGGTGAAAAGTCATATAAGACGAGGCCCGTTGGACCCCTAATTTTGCACACATCCTTTTAGAGGTACACTAAGATCAATGGAGTCGACGAAATCCCCATTCGGAGCTCGTACGAAAATCGACCTTCTTTAAGGGCCAGTTTTGGGCTCCCGGGGAGGCCCTGTGACGAAAACTCGGTGAAAAGTCATATAAGACGAGGCCCGTTGGACCCCTAATTTTGCACACATCCTTTTAGGGGTAGATTTAGATCAACGGAGTCGACGAAATTCCGTTTCGGAACTCGTGCGAAAGTCCACCTTCTTTAAGGGCCAGTTTTGGGCTCCCGGGGAGGCCCTGTGACGAAAACTCGGTGAAAAGTCATATAAGACGAGGCCCGTTGGACCCCTAATTTTGCACACAACCTTTTAGGGGTACACTAAGATCAATGGAGTCGATGAAATCCGCATTCGGAACTCCTACGAAAATCGACCTTCTTTAAGGGCCAATTATGGGCTCCCGGGGAGGCCCTGTGACGAAACCTCGGTGAAAAGTCATATAAGACGAGGCCCGTTGGACCCCTAATTTTGCACACATCCTTTTAGGGGTACACTAAGATCAATGGAGTCGACGAAATCCCCATTCGGAGCTCGTACGAAAATCGACCTTCAGTAAGGGCCAAATTTGGGCTCCCGGGGAGGCCCTGTGACGAAAACTCGGTGAAAAGTCATATAAGACGAGGCCCGTTGGACCCCTAATTTTGCACACATCATTTATTGGGTACACTAAGATCAATGGAGTCGACGAAATCCCCATTCGGAGCTCGTACGAAAATCGACCTTCAGTAAGGGCCAGTTTTGGGCTCCCGGGGAGGCCCTGTGACGAAAACTCGGTGAAAAGTCATATAAGACGAGGCCCGTTGGACCCCTAATTCTGCACAAATCATTTATGGGGTACACTAAGATCAATGGAGTCGACGAAATCCGCATTCGGAACTCCTACGAAAATCGACCTTCTTTAAGGGCCAATTATGGGCTCCCGGGGAGGCCCTGTGACGAAACCTCGGTGAAAAGTCATATAAGACGAGGCCCGTTGGACCCCTAATTTTGCACACATCCTTTTAGGGGTACACTAAGATCAATGGAGTCGACGAAATCCCCATTCGGAGCTCGTACGAAAATCGACCTTCAGTAAGGGCCAAATTTGGGCTCCCGGGGAGGCCCTGTGACGAAAACTCGGTGAAAAGTCATATAAGACGAGGCCCGTTGGACCCCTAATTTTGCACACATCATTTATTGGGTACACTAAGATCAATGGAGTCGACGAAATCCCCATTCGGAGCTCGTACGAAAATCGACCTTCTTTAAGGGCCAGTTTTGGGCTCCCGGGGAGGCCCTGTGACGAAAACTCGGTGAAAAGTCATATAAGACGAGGCCCGTTGGACCCCTAATTTTGCACACATCCTTTACGGGGTAGATTTAGATCAACGGAGTCGACGAAATTCCGTTTCGGAACTCGTGCGAAAGTCCACCTTCTTTAAGGGCCAATTTTGGGCTCCCGGGGAGGCCCTGTGACGAAAACTCGGTGAAAAGTCATATAAGACGAGGCCCGTTGGACCCCTAATTTTGCACACATCCTTTTAGGGGTACACTAAGATCAATGGAGTCGACGAAATCCCCATTCGGAGCTCGTACGAAAATCGACCTTCAGTAAGGGCCAAATTTGGGCTCCCGGGGAGGCCCTGTGACGAAAACTCGGTGAAAAGTCATATAAGACGAGGCCCGTTGGACCCCTAATTTTGCACACATCCTTTTAGGGGTAGATTTAGATCAACGGAGTCGACGAAATTCCGTTTCGGAACTCGTGCGAAAGTCCACCTTCTTTAAGGGCCAGTTTTGGGCTCCCGGGGAGGCCCTGTGACGAAAACTCGGTGAAAAGTCATATAAGACGAGGCCCGTTGGACCCCTAATTTTGCACACACCATTTATGAGGTACACTAAGATCAATGGAGTCGACGAAATCCCCATTCGGAGCTCGTACGAAAATCGACCTTCAGTAAGGGCCAAATTTGGGCTCCCGGGGAGGCCCTGTGACGAAAACTCGGTGAAAAGTCATATAAGACGAGGCCCGTTGGACCCCTAATTTTGCACACATCCTTTTAGGGGTACACTAAGATCAATGGAGTCGACGAAATCCCCATTCGGAGCTCGTACGAAAATCGACCTTCTTTAAGGGCCAATTTTGGGCTCCCGGGGAGGCCCTGTGACGAAAACTCGGTGAAAAGTCATATAAGACGAGGCCCGTTGGACCCCTAATTTTGCACACATCCTTTACGGGGTAGATTTAGATCAACGGAGTCGACGAAGTTCCGTTTCGGAACTCGTGCGAAAGTCCACCTTCTTTAAGGGCCAATTTTGGGCTCCCGGGGAGGCCCTGTGACGAAAACTCGGTGAAAAGTCATATAAGACGAGGCCCGTTGGACCCCTAATTTTGCACACATCCTTTACGGGGTAGACCTAGATCAGTGGAGTCGACGAAATTCCGTTTCGGAACTCGTGCGAAAATCCACCTTCTTTAAGGGCCAATTTAGGGCTCCCGGGGAGGCCCTGTGACGAAAACTCGGTGAAAAGTCATATAAGACGAGGCCCGTTGGACCCCTAATTCTGCACAAATCATTTATGGGGTACACTAAGATCAATGGAGTCGATGAAATCCGCATTCGGAACTCCTACGAAAATCGACCTTCTTTAAGGGCCAATTATGGGCTCCCGGGGAGGCCCTGTGACGAAACCTCGGTGAAAAGTCATATAAGACGAGGCCCGTTGGACCCCTAATTTTGCACACATCCTTTTAGGGGTACACTAAGATCAATGGAGTCGACGAAATCCCCATTCGGAGCTCGTACGAAAATCGACCTTCAGTAAGGGCCAAATTTGGGCTCCCGGGGAGGCCCTGTGACGAAAACTCGGTGAAAAGTCATATAAGACGAGGCCCGTTGGACCCCTAATTTTGCACACATCATTTATTGGGTACACTAAGATCAATGGAGTCGACGAAATCCCCATTCGGAGCTCGTACGAAAATCGACCTTCTTTAAGGGCCAGTTTTGGGCTCCCGGGGAGGCCCTGTGACGAAAACTCGGTGAAAAGTCATATAAGACGAGGCCCGTTGGACCCCTAATTTTGCACACATCATTTATTGGGTACACTAAGATCAATGGAGTCGACGAAATCCCCATTCGGAGCTCGTACGAAAATCGACCTTCTTTAAGGGCCAGTTTTGGGCTCCCGGGGAGGCCCTGTGACGAAAACTCGGTGAAAAGTCATATAAGACGAGGCCGGTTGGACCCCTAATTTTGCACACATCCTTTACGGGGTAGATTTAGATCAGTGGAGTCGACGAAATTCCGTTTCGGAACTCGTGCGAAAGTCCACCTTCTTTAAGGGCCAGTTTTGGGCTCCCGGGGAGGCCTTGTGACGAAAACTCGGTGAAAAGTCATATAAGACGAGGCCCGTTGGACCCCTAATTTTGCACACATCCTTTTAGGGGTAGATTTAGATCAACGGAGTCGACGAAATTCCGTTTCGGAACTCGTGCGAAAGTCGACCTTCTTTAAGGGCCAGTTTTGGGCTCCCGGGGAGGCCCTGTGACGAAAACTCGGTGAAAAGTCATATAAGACGAGGCCCGTTGGACCCCTAATTTTGCACACATCCTTTACGGGGTAGATTTAGATCAGTGGAGTCGACGAAATTCCGTTTCGGAACTCGTGCGAAAGTCCACCTTCTTTAAGGGCCAGTTTTGGGCTCCCGGGGAGGCCCTGTGACGAAAACTCGGTGAAAAGTCATATAAGACGAGGCCCGTTGGACCCCTAATTTTGCACACATCCTTTTAGGGATAGATTTAGATCAACGGAGTCGACGAAATTCCGTTTCGGAACTCGTGCGAAAGTCCACCTTCTTTAAGGGCCAGTTTTGGGCTCCCGGGGAGGCCCTGTGACGAAAACTCGGTGAAAAGTCATATAAGACGAGGCCCGTTGGACCCCTAATTTTGCACACACCATTTATGAGGTACACTAAGATCAATGGAGTCGACGAAATCCCCATTCGGAGCTCGTACGAAAATCGACCATCAGTAAGGGCCATATTTGGGCTCCCGGGGAGGCCCTGTGACGAAAACTCGGTGAAAAGTCATATAAGACGAGGCCCGTTGGACCCCTAATTTTGCACACATCCTTTTAGGGGTAGATTTAGATCAACGGAGTCGACGAAATTCCGTTTCGGAACTCGTGCGAAAGTCCACCTTCTTTAAGGGCCAGTTTTGGGCTCCCGGGGAGGCCCTGTGACGAAAACTCGGTGAAAAGTCATATAAGACGAGGCCCGTTGGACCCCTAATTTTGCACACACCATTTATGAGGTACACTAAGATCAATGGAGTCGACGAAATCCCCATTCGGAGCTCGTACGAAAATCGACCATCAGTAAGGGCCATATTTGGGCTCCCGGGGAGGCCCTGTGACGAAAACTCGGTGAAAAGTCATATAAGACGAGGCCCGTTGGACCCCTAATTTTGCACACATCCTTTTAGGGGTAGATTTAGATCAACGGAGTCGACGAAATTCCGTTTCGGAACTCGTGCGAAAGTCCACCTTCTTTAAGGGCCAGTTTTGGGCTCCCGGGGAGGCCCTGTGACGAAAACTCGGTGAAAAGTCATATAAGACGAGGCCCGTTGGACCCCTAATTTTGCACACACCATTTATGAGGTACACTAAGATCAATGGAGTCGACGAAATCCCCATTCGGAGCTCGTACGAAAATCGACCTTCAGTAAGGGCCAAATTTGGGCTCCCGGGGAGGCCCTGTGACGAAAACTCGGTGAAAAGTCATATAAGACGAGGCCCGTTGGACCCCTAATTTTGCACACATCCTTTTAGGGGTACACTAAGATCAATGGAGTCGACGAAATCCCCATTCGGAGCTCGTACGAAAATCGACCTTCAGTAAGGGCCAAATTTGGGCTCCCGGGGAGGCCCTGTGACGAAAACTCGGTGAAAAGTCATATAAGACGAGGCCCGTTGGACCCCTAATTTTGCACACATCCTTTTAGAGGTACACTAAGATCAATGGAGTCGACGAAATCCCCATTCGGAGCTCGTACGAAAATCGACCTTCTTTAAGGGCCAGTTTTGGGCTCCCGGGGAGGCCCTGTGACGAAAACTCGGTGAAAAGTCATATAAGACGAGGCCCGTTGGACCCCTAATTTTGCACACATCCTTTTAGGGGTACACTAAGATCAATGGAGTCGACGAAATCCCCATTCGGAGCTCGTACGAAAATCGACCTTCTTTAAGGGCCAATTTTGGGCTCCCGGGGAGGCCCTGTGACGAAAACTCGGTGAAAAGTCATATAAGACGAGGCCCGTTGGACCCCTAATTTTGCACACATCCTTTACGGGGTAGATTTAGATCAACGGAGTCGACGAAATTCCGTTTCGGAACTCGTGCGAAAGTCCACCTTCTTTAAGGGCCAGTTTTGGGCTCCCGGGGAGGCCCTGTGACGAAAACTCGGTGAAAAGTCATATAAGACGAGGCCCGTTGGACCCCTAATTTTGCACACATCCTTTTAGGGGTACACTAAGATCAATGGAGTCGACGAAATTCCCATTCGGAGCTCGTACGAAAATCGACCTTCAGTAAGGGCCAAATTTGGGCTCCCGGGGAGGCCCTGTGACGAAAACTCGGTGAAAAGTCATATAAGACGAGGCCCGTTGGACCCCTAATTTTGCACACATCCTTTTAGAGGTACACTAAGATCAATGGAGTCGACGAAATCCCCATTCGGAGCTCGTACGAAAATCGACCTTCTTTAAGGGCCAGTTTTGGGCTCCCGGGGAGGCCCTGTGACGAAAACTCGGTGAAAAGTCATATAAGACGAGGCCCGTTGGACCCCTAATTTTGCACACATCCTTTTAGGGGTAGACTAAGATCAACGGAGTCGACGAAATTCCGTTTCGGAACTCGTGCGAAAGTCCACCTTCTTTAAGGGCCATATTTGGGCTCCCGGGGAGGCCCTGTGACGAAAACTCGGTGAAAAGTCATATAAGACGAGGCCCGTTGGACCCCTAATTTTGCACACATCCTTTTAGAGGTACACTAAGATCAATGGAGTCGACGAAATCCCCATTCGGAGCTCGTACGAAAATCGACCTTCTTTAAGGGCCAGTTTTGGGCTCCCGGGGAGGCCCTGTGACGAAAACTCGGTGAAAAGTCATATAAGACGAGGCCCGTTGGACCCCTAATTTTGCACACATCCTTTTAGGGGTAGATTTAGATCAACGGAGTCGACGAAATTCCGTTTCGGAACTCGTGCGAAAGTCCACCTTCTTTAAGGGCCAGTTTTGGGCTCCCGGGGAGGCCCTGTGACGAAAACTCGGTGAAAAGTCATATAAGACGAGGCCCGTTGGACCCCTAATTTTGCACACAACCTTTTAGGGGTACACTAAGATCAATGGAGTCGATGAAATCCGCATTCGGAACTCCTACGAAAATCGACCTTCTTTAAGGGCCAATTATGGGCTCCCGGGGAGGCCCTGTGACGAAACCTCGGTGAAAAGTCATATAAGACGAGGCCCGTTGGACCCCTAATTTTGCACACATCCTTTTAGGGGTACACTAAGATCAATGGAGTCGACGAAATCCCCATTCGGAGCTCGTACGAAAATCGACCTTCAGTAAGGGCCAAATTTGGGCTCCCGGGGAGGCCCTGTGACGAAAACTCGGTGAAAAGTCATATAAGACGAGGCCCGTTGGACCCCTAATTTTGCACACATCATTTATTGGGTACACTAAGATCAATGGAGTCGACGAAATCCCCATTCGGAGCTCGTACGAAAATCGACCTTCAGTAAGGGCCAGTTTTGGGCTCCCGGGGAGGCCCTGTGACGAAAACTCGGTGAAAAGTCATATAAGACGAGGCCCGTTGGACCCCTAATTCTGCACAAATCATTTATGGGGTACACTAAGATCAATGGAGTCGACGAAATCCGCATTCGGAACTCCTACGAAAATCGACCTTCTTTAAGGGCCAATTATGGGCTCCCGGGGAGGCCCTGTGACGAAACCTCGGTGAAAAGTCATATAAGACGAGGCCCGTTGGACCCCTAATTTTGCACACATCCTTTTAGGGGTACACTAAGATCAATGGAGTCGACGAAATCCCCATTCGGAGCTCGTACGAAAATCGACCTTCAGTAAGGGCCAAATTTGGGCTCCCGGGGAGGCCCTGTGACGAAAACTCGGTGAAAAGTCATATAAGACGAGGCCCGTTGGACCCCTAATTTTGCACACATCATTTATTGGGTACACTAAGATCAATGGAGTCGACGAAATCCCCATTCGGAGCTCGTACGAAAATCGACCTTCTTTAAGGGCCAGTTTTGGGCTCCCGGGGAGGCCCTGTGACGAAAACTCGGTGAAAAGTCATATAAGACGAGGCCCGTTGGACCCCTAATTTTGCACACATCCTTTACGGGGTAGATTTAGATCAACGGAGTCGACGAAATTCCGTTTCGGAACTCGTGCGAAAGTCCACCTTCTTTAAGGGCCAATTTTGGGCTCCCGGGGAGGCCCTGTGACGAAAACTCGGTGAAAAGTCATATAAGACGAGGCCCGTTGGACCCCTAATTTTGCACACATCCTTTACGGGGTAGATTTAGATCAACGGAGTCGACGAAATTCCGTTTCGGAACTCGTGCGAAAGTCCACCTTCTTTAAGGGCCAGTTTTGGGCTCCCGGGGAGGCCCTGTGACGAAAACTCGGTGAAAAGTCATATAAGACGAGGCCCGTTGGACCCCTAATTTTGCACACATCCTTTTAGGGGTACACTAAGATCAATGGAGTCGACGAAATTCCCATTCGGAGCTCGTACGAAAATCGACCTTCAGTAAGGGCCAAATTTGGGCTCCCGGGGAGGCCCTGTGACGAAAACTCGGTGAAAAGTCATATAAGACGAGGCCCGTTGGACCCCTAATTTTGCACACATCCTTTTAGAGGTACACTAAGATCAATGGAGTCGACGAAATCCCCATTCGGAGCTCGTACGAAAATCGACCTTCTTTAAGGGCCAGTTTTGGGCTCCCGGGGAGGCCCTGTGACGAAAACTCGGTGAAAAGTCATATAAGACGAGGCCCGTTGGACCCCTAATTTTGCACACATCCTTTTAGGGGTAGACTAAGATCAACGGAGTCGACGAAATTCCGTTTCGGAACTCGTGCGAAAGTCCACCTTCTTTAAGGGCCATATTTGGGCTCCCGGGGAGGCCCTGTGACGAAAACTCGGTGAAAAGTCATATAAGACGAGGCCCGTTGGACCCCTAATTTTGCACACATCCTTTTAGAGGTACACTAAGATCAATGGAGTCGACGAAATCCCCATTCGGAGCTCGTACGAAAATCGACCTTCTTTAAGGGCCAGTTTTGGGCTCCCGGGGAGGCCCTGTGACGAAAACTCGGTGAAAAGTCATATAAGACGAGGCCCGTTGGACCCCTAATTTTGCACACATCCTTTTAGGGGTAGAGTTAGATCAACGGAGTCGACGAAATTCCGTTTCGGAACTCGTGCGAAAGTCCACCTTCTTTAAGGGCCAGTTTTGGGCTCCCGGGGAGGCCCTGTGACGAAAACTCGGTGAAAAGTCATATAAGACGAGGCCCGTTGGACCCCTAATTTTGCACACAACCTTTTAGGGGTACACTAAGATCAATGGAGTCGATGAAATCCGCATTCGGAACTCCTACGAAAATCGACCTTCTTTAAGGGCCAATTATGGGCTCCCGGGGAGGCCCTGTGACGAAACCTCGGTGAAAAGTCATATAAGACGAGGCCCGTTGGACCCCTAATTTTGCACACATCCTTTTAGGGGTACACTAAGATCAATGGAGTCGACGAAATCCCCATTCGGAGCTCGTACGAAAATCGACCTTCAGTAAGGGCCAAATTTGGGCTCCCGGGGAGGCCCTGTGACGAAAACTCGGTGAAAAGTCATATAAGACGAGGCCCGTTGGACCCCTAATTTTGCACACATCATTTATTGGGTACACTAAGATCAATGGAGTCGACGAAATCCCCATTCGGAGCTCGTACGAAAATCGACCTTCAGTAAGGGCCAGTTTTGGGCTCCCGGGGAGGCCCTGTGACGAAAACTCGGTGAAAAGTCATATAAGACGAGGCCCGTTGGACCCCTAATTCTGCACAAATCATTTATGGGGTACACTAAGATCAATGGAGTCGACGAAATCCGCATTCGGAACTCCTACGAAAATCGACCTTCTTTAAGGGCCAATTATGGGCTCCCGGGGAGGCCCTGTGACGAAACCTCGGTGAAAAGTCATATAAGACGAGGCCCGTTGGACCCCTAATTTTGCACACATCCTTTTAGGGGTACACTAAGATCAATGGAGTCGACGAAATCCCCATTCGGAGCTCGTACGAAAATCGACCTTCAGTAAGGGCCAAATTTGGGCTCCCGGGGAGGCCCTGTGACGAAAACTCGGTGAAAAGTCATATAAGACGAGGCCCGTTGGACCCCTAATTTTGCACACATCATTTATTGGGTACACTAAGATCAATGGAGTCGACGAAATCCCCATTCGGAGCTCGTACGAAAATCGACCTTCTTTAAGGGCCAGTTTTGGGCTCCCGGGGAGGCCCTGTGACGAAAACTCGGTGAAAAGTCATATAAGACGAGGCCCGTTGGACCCCTAATTTTGCACACATCCTTTACGGGGTAGATTTAGATCAACGGAGTCGACGAAATTCCGTTTCGGAACTCGTGCGAAAGTCCACCTTCTTTAAGGGCCAATTTTGGGCTCCCGGGGAGGCCCTGTGACGAAAACTCGGTGAAAAGTCATATAAGACGAGGCCCGTTGGACCCCTAATTTTGCACACATCCTTTTAGGGGTACACTAAGATCAATGGAGTCGACGAAATCCCCATTCGGAGCTCGTACGAAAATCGACCTTCAGTAAGGGCCAAATTTGGGCTCCCGGGGAGGCCCTGTGACGAAAACTCGGTGAAAAGTCATATAAGACGAGGCCCGTTGGACCCCTAATTTTGCACACATCCTTTTAGGGGTAGATTTAGATCAACGGAGTCGACGAAATTCCGTTTCGGAACTCGTGCGAAAGTCCACCTTCTTTAAGGGCCAGTTTTGGGCTCCCGGGGAGGCCCTGTGACGAAAACTCGGTGAAAAGTCATATAAGACGAGGCCCGTTGGACCCCTAATTTTGCACACACCATTTATGAGGTACACTAAGATCAATGGAGTCGACGAAATCCCCATTCGGAGCTCGTACGAAAATCGACCTTCAGTAAGGGCCAAATTTGGGCTCCCGGGGAGGCCCTGTGACGAAAACTCGGTGAAAAGTCATATAAGACGAGGCCCGTTGGACCCCTAATTTTGCACACATCCTTTTAGGGGTACACTAAGATCAATGGAGTCGACGAAATCCCCATTCGGAGCTCGTACGAAAATCGACCTTCTTTAAGGGCCAATTTTGGGCTCCCGGGGAGGCCCTGTGACGAAAACTCGGTGAAAAGTCATATAAGACGAGGCCCGTTGGACCCCTAATTTTGCACACATCCTTTACGGGGTAGATTTAGATCAACGGAGTCGACGAAGTTCCGTTTCGGAACTCGTGCGAAAGTCCACCTTCTTTAAGGGCCAATTTTGGGCTCCCGGGGAGGCCCTGTGACGAAAACTCGGTGAAAAGTCATATAAGACGAGGCCCGTTGGACCCCTAATTTTGCACACATCCTTTACGGGGTAGACCTAGATCAGTGGAGTCGACGAAATTCCGTTTCGGAACTCGTGCGAAAATCCACCTTCTTTAAGGGCCAATTTAGGGCTCCCGGGGAGGCCCTGTGACGAAAACTCGGTGAAAAGTCATATAAGACGAGGCCCGTTGGACCCCTAATTCTGCACAAATCATTTATGGGGTACACTAAGATCAATGGAGTCGATGAAATCCGCATTCGGAACTCCTACGAAAATCGACCTTCTTTAAGGGCCAATTATGGGCTCCCGGGGAGGCCCTGTGACGAAACCTCGGTGAAAAGTCATATAAGACGAGGCCCGTTGGACCCCTAATTTTGCACACATCCTTTTAGGGGTACACTAAGATCAATGGAGTCGACGAAATCCCCATTCGGAGCTCGTACGAAAATCGACCTTCAGTAAGGGCCAAATTTGGGCTCCCGGGGAGGCCCTGTGACGAAAACTCGGTGAAAAGTCATATAAGACGAGGCCCGTTGGACCCCTAATTTTGCACACATCATTTATTGGGTACACTAAGATCAATGGAGTCGACGAAATCCCCATTCGGAGCTCGTACGAAAATCGACCTTCTTTAAGGGCCAGTTTTGGGCTCCCGGGGAGGCCCTGTGACGAAAACTCGGTGAAAAGTCATATAAGACGAGGCCCGTTGGACCCCTAATTTTGCACACATCATTTATTGGGTACACTAAGATCAATGGAGTCGACGAAATCCCCATTCGGAGCTCGTACGAAAATCGACCTTCTTTAAGGGCCAGTTTTGGGCTCCCGGGGAGGCCCTGTGACGAAAACTCGGTGAAAAGTCATATAAGACGAGGCCGGTTGGACCCCTAATTTTGCACACATCCTTTACGGGGTAGATTTAGATCAGTGGAGTCGACGAAATTCCGTTTCGGAACTCGTGCGAAAGTCCACCTTCTTTAAGGGCCAGTTTTGGGCTCCCGGGGAGGCCTTGTGACGAAAACTCGGTGAAAAGTCATATAAGACGAGGCCCGTTGGACCCCTAATTTTGCACACATCCTTTTAGGGGTAGATTTAGATCAACGGAGTCGACGAAATTCCGTTTCGGAACTCGTGCGAAAGTCGACCTTCTTTAAGGGCCAGTTTTGGGCTCCCGGGGAGGCCCTGTGACGAAAACTCGGTGAAAAGTCATATAAGACGAGGCCCGTTGGACCCCTAATTTTGCACACATCCTTTACGGGGTAGATTTAGATCAGTGGAGTCGACGAAATTCCGTTTCGGAACTCGTGCGAAAGTCCACCTTCTTTAAGGGCCAGTTTTGGGCTCCCGGGGAGGCCCTGTGACGAAAACTCGGTGAAAAGTCATATAAGACGAGGCCCGTTGGACCCCTAATTTTGCACACATCCTTTTAGGGATAGATTTAGATCAACGGAGTCGACGAAATTCCGTTTCGGAACTCGTGCGAAAGTCCACCTTCTTTAAGGGCCAGTTTTGGGCTCCCGGGGAGGCCCTGTGACGAAAACTCGGTGAAAAGTCATATAAGACGAGGCCCGTTGGACCCCTAATTTTGCACACACCATTTATGAGGTACACTAAGATCAATGGAGTCGACGAAATCCCCATTCGGAGCTCGTACGAAAATCGACCATCAGTAAGGGCCATATTTGGGCTCCCGGGGAGGCCCTGTGACGAAAACTCGGTGAAAAGTCATATAAGACGAGGCCCGTTGGACCCCTAATTTTGCACACATCCTTTTAGGGGTAGATTTAGATCAACGGAGTCGACGAAATTCCGTTTCGGAACTCGTGCGAAAGTCCACCTTCTTTAAGGGCCAGTTTTGGGCTCCCGGGGAGGCCCTGTGACGAAAACTCGGTGAAAAGTCATATAAGACGAGGCCCGTTGGACCCCTAATTTTGCACACACCATTTATGAGGTACACTAAGATCAATGGAGTCGACGAAATCCCCATTCGGAGCTCGTACGAAAATCGACCATCAGTAAGGGCCATATTTGGGCTCCCGGGGAGGCCCTGTGACGAAAACTCGGTGAAAAGTCATATAAGACGAGGCCCGTTGGACCCCTAATTTTGCACACATCCTTTTAGGGGTAGATTTAGATCAACGGAGTCGACGAAATTCCGTTTCGGAACTCGTGCGAAAGTCCACCTTCTTTAAGGGCCAGTTTTGGGCTCCCGGGGAGGCCCTGTGACGAAAACTCGGTGAAAAGTCATATAAGACGAGGCCCGTTGGACCCCTAATTTTGCACACACCATTTATGAGGTACACTAAGATCAATGGAGTCGACGAAATCCCCATTCGGAGCTCGTACGAAAATCGACCTTCAGTAAGGGCCAAATTTGGGCTCCCGGGGAGGCCCTGTGACGAAAACTCGGTGAAAAGTCATATAAGACGAGGCCCGTTGGACCCCTAATTTTGCACACATCCTTTTAGGGGTACACTAAGATCAATGGAGTCGACGAAATCCCCATTCGGAGCTCGTACGAAAATCGACCTTCTTTAAGGGCCAATTTTGGGCTCCCGGGGAGGCCCTGTGACGAAAACTCGGTGAAAAGTCATATAAGACGAGGCCCGTTGGACCCCTAATTTTGCACACATCCTTTACGGGGTAGATTTAGATCAACGGAGTCGACGAAATCCCCATTCGGAGCTCGTACGAAAATCGACCATCAGTAAGGGCCATATTTGGGCTCCCGGGGAGGCCCTGTGACGAAAACTCGGTGAAAAGTCATATAAGACGAGGCCCGTTGGACCCCTAATTTTGCACACATCCTTTTAGGGGTAGATTTAGATCAACGGAGTCGACGAAATTCCGTTTCGGAACTCGTGCGAAAGTCCACCTTCTTTAAGGGCCAGTTTTGGGCTCCCGGGGAGGCCCTGTGACGAAAACTCGGTGAAAAGTCATATAAGACGAGGCCCGTTGGACCCCTAATTTTGCACACAACCTTTTAGGGGTACACTAAGATCAATGGAGTCGATGAAATCCGCATTCGGAACTCCTACGAAAATCGACCTTCTTTAAGGGCCAATTATGGGCTCCCGGGGAGGCCCTGTGACGAAACCTCGGTGAAAAGTCATATAAGACGAGGCCCGTTGGACCCCTAATTTTGCACACATCCTTTTAGGGGTACACTAAGATCAATGGAGTCGACGAAATCCCCATTCGGAGCTCGTACGAAAATCGACCTTCAGTAAGGGCCAAATTTGGGCTCCCGGGGAGGCCCTGTGACGAAAACTCGGTGAAAAGTCATATAAGACGAGGCCCGTTGGACCCCTAATTTTGCACACATCCTTTTAGGGGTACACTAAGATCAATGGAGTCGACGAAATCCCCATTCGGAGCTCGTACGAAAATCGACCTTCTTTAAGGGCCAATTTTGGGCTCCCGGGGAGGCCCTGTGACGAAAACTCGGTGAAAAGTCATATAAGACGAGGCCCGTTGGACCCCTAATTTTGCACACATCCTTTACGGGGTAGATTTAGATCAACGGAGTCGACGAAGTTCCGTTTCGGAACTCGTGCGAAAGTCCACCTTCTTTAAGGGCCAATTTTGGGCTCCCGGGGAGGCCCTGTGACGAAAACTCGGTGAAAAGTCATATAAGACGAGGCCCGTTGGACCCCTAATTTTGCACACATCCTTTACGGGGTAGACCTAGATCAGTGGAGTCGACGAAATTCCGTTTCGGAACTCGTGCGAAAATCCACCTTCTTTAAGGGCCAATTTAGGGCTCCCGGGGAGGCCCTGTGACGAAAACTCGGTGAAAAGTCATATAAGACGAGGCCCGTTGGACCCCTAATTCTGCACAAATCATTTATGGGGTACACTAAGATCAATGGAGTCGATGAAATCCGCATTCGGAACTCCTACGAAAATCGACCTTCTTTAAGGGCCAATTATGGGCTCCCGGGGAGGCCCTGTGACGAAACCTCGGTGAAAAGTCATATAAGACGAGGCCCGTTGGACCCCTAATTTTGCACACATCCTTTTAGGGGTACACTAAGATCAATGGAGTCGACGAAATCCCCATTCGGAGCTCGTACGAAAATCGACCTTCAGTAAGGGCCAAATTTGGGCTCCCGGGGAGGCCCTGTGACGAAAACTCGGTGAAAAGTCATATAAGACGAGGCCCGTTGGACCCCTAATTTTGCACACATCATTTATTGGGTACACTAAGATCAATGGAGTCGACGAAATCCCCATTCGGAGCTCGTACGAAAATCGACCTTCTTTAAGGGCCAGTTTTGGGCTCCCGGGGAGGCCCTGTGACGAAAACTCGGTGAAAAGTCATATAAGACGAGGCCCGTTGGACCCCTAATTTTGCACACATCATTTATTGGGTACACTAAGATCAATGGAGTCGACGAAATCCCCATTCGGAGCTCGTACGAAAATCGACCTTCTTTAAGGGCCAGTTTTGGGCTCCCGGGGAGGCCCTGTGACGAAAACTCGGTGAAAAGTCATATAAGACGAGGCCGGTTGGACCCCTAATTTTGCACACATCCTTTACGGGGTAGATTTAGATCAGTGGAGTCGACGAAATTCCGTTTCGGAACTCGTGCGAAAGTCCACCTTCTTTAAGGGCCAGTTTTGGGCTCCCGGGGAGGCCTTGTGACGAAAACTCGGTGAAAAGTCATATAAGACGAGGCCCGTTGGACCCCTAATTTTGCACACATCCTTTTAGGGGTAGATTTAGATCAACGGAGTCGACGAAATTCCGTTTCGGAACTCGTGCGAAAGTCGACCTTCTTTAAGGGCCAGTTTTGGGCTCCCGGGGAGGCCCTGTGACGAAAACTCGGTGAAAAGTCATATAAGACGAGGCCCGTTGGACCCCTAATTTTGCACACATCCTTTACGGGGTAGATTTAGATCAGTGGAGTCGACGAAATTCCGTTTCGGAACTCGTGCGAAAGTCCACCTTCTTTAAGGGCCAGTTTTGGGCTCCCGGGGAGGCCCTGTGACGAAAACTCGGTGAAAAGTCATATAAGACGAGGCCCGTTGGACCCCTAATTTTGCACACATCCTTTTAGGGATAGATTTAGATCAACGGAGTCGACGAAATTCCGTTTCGGAACTCGTGCGAAAGTCCACCTTCTTTAAGGGCCAGTTTTGGGCTCCCGGGGAGGCCCTGTGACGAAAACTCGGTGAAAAGTCATATAAGACGAGGCCCGTTGGACCCCTAATTTTGCACACACCATTTATGAGGTACACTAAGATCAATGGAGTCGACGAAATCCCCATTCGGAGCTCGTACGAAAATCGACCATCAGTAAGGGCCATATTTGGGCTCCCGGGGAGGCCCTGTGACGAAAACTCGGTGAAAAGTCATATAAGACGAGGCCCGTTGGACCCCTAATTTTGCACACATCCTTTTAGGGGTAGATTTAGATCAACGGAGTCGACGAAATTCCGTTTCGGAACTCGTGCGAAAGTCCACCTTCTTTAAGGGCCAGTTTTGGGCTCCCGGGGAGGCCCTGTGACGAAAACTCGGTGAAAAGTCATATAAGACGAGGCCCGTTGGACCCCTAATTTTGCACACACCATTTATGAGGTACACTAAGATCAATGGAGTCGACGAAATCCCCATTCGGAGCTCGTACGAAAATCGACCATCAGTAAGGGCCATATTTGGGCTCCCGGGGAGGCCCTGTGACGAAAACTCGGTGAAAAGTCATATAAGACGAGGCCCGTTGGACCCCTAATTTTGCACACATCCTTTTAGGGGTAGATTTAGATCAACGGAGTCGACGAAATTCCGTTTCGGAACTCGTGCGAAAGTCCACCTTCTTTAAGGGCCAGTTTTGGGCTCCCGGGGAGGCCCTGTGACGAAAACTCGGTGAAAAGTCATATAAGACGAGGCCCGTTGGACCCCTAATTTTGCACACACCATTTATGAGGTACACTAAGATCAATGGAGTCGACGAAATCCCCATTCGGAGCTCGTACGAAAATCGACCTTCAGTAAGGGCCAAATTTGGGCTCCCGGGGAGGCCCTGTGACGAAAACTCGGTGAAAAGTCATATAAGACGAGGCCCGTTGGACCCCTAATTTTGCACACATCCTTTTAGGGGTACACTAAGATCAATGGAGTCGACGAAATCCCCATTCGGAGCTCGTACGAAAATCGACCTTCTTTAAGGGCCAATTTTGGGCTCCCGGGGAGGCCCTGTGACGAAAACTCGGTGAAAAGTCATATAAGACGAGGCCCGTTGGACCCCTAATTTTGCACACATCCTTTACGGGGTAGATTTAGATCAACGGAGTCGACGAAATCCCCATTCGGAGCTCGTACGAAAATCGACCATCAGTAAGGGCCATATTTGGGCTCCCGGGGAGGCCCTGTGACGAAAACTCGGTGAAAAGTCATATAAGACGAGGCCCGTTGGACCCCTAATTTTGCACACATCCTTTTAGGGGTAGATTTAGATCAACGGAGTCGACGAAATTCCGTTTCGGAACTCGTGCGAAAGTCCACCTTCTTTAAGGGCCAGTTTTGGGCTCCCGGGGAGGCCCTGTGACGAAAACTCGGTGAAAAGTCATATAAGACGAGGCCCGTTGGACCCCTAATTTTGCACACAACCTTTTAGGGGTACACTAAGATCAATGGAGTCGATGAAATCCGCATTCGGAACTCCTACGAAAATCGACCTTCTTTAAGGGCCAATTATGGGCTCCCGGGGAGGCCCTGTGACGAAACCTCGGTGAAAAGTCATATAAGACGAGGCCCGTTGGACCCCTAATTTTGCACACATCCTTTTAGGGGTACACTAAGATCAATGGAGTCGACGAAATCCCCATTCGGAGCTCGTACGAAAATCGACCTTCAGTAAGGGCCAAATTTGGGCTCCCGGGGAGGCCCTGTGACGAAAACTCGGTGAAAAGTCATATAAGACGAGGCCCGTTGGACCCCTAATTTTGCACACATCCTTTTAGGGGTACACTAAGATCAATGGAGTCGACGAAATCCCCATTCGGAGCTCGTACGAAAATCGACCTTCTTTAAGGGCCAATTTTGGGCTCCCGGGGAGGCCCTGTGACGAAAACTCGGTGAAAAGTCATATAAGACGAGGCCCGTTGGACCCCTAATTTTGCACACATCCTTTACGGGGTAGATTTAGATCAACGGAGTCGACGAAGTTCCGTTTCGGAACTCGTGCGAAAGTCCACCTTCTTTAAGGGCCAATTTTGGGCTCCCGGGGAGGCCCTGTGACGAAAACTCGGTGAAAAGTCATATAAGACGAGGCCCGTTGGACCCCTAATTTTGCACACATCCTTTACGGGGTAGACCTAGATCAGTGGAGTCGACGAAATTCCGTTTCGGAACTCGTGCGAAAATCCACCTTCTTTAAGGGCCAATTTAGGGCTCCCGGGGAGGCCCTGTGACGAAAACTCGGTGAAAAGTCATATAAGACGAGGCCCGTTGGACCCCTAATTCTGCACAAATCATTTATGGGGTACACTAAGATCAATGGAGTCGATGAAATCCGCATTCGGAACTCCTACGAAAATCGACCTTCTTTAAGGGCCAATTATGGGCTCCCGGGGAGGCCCTGTGACGAAACCTCGGTGAAAAGTCATATAAGACGAGGCCCGTTGGACCCCTAATTTTGCACACATCCTTTTAGGGGTACACTAAGATCAATGGAGTCGACGAAATCCCCATTCGGAGCTCGTACGAAAATCGACCTTCAGTAAGGGCCAAATTTGGGCTCCCGGGGAGGCCCTGTGACGAAAACTCGGTGAAAAGTCATATAAGACGAGGCCCGTTGGACCCCTAATTTTGCACACATCATTTATTGGGTACACTAAGATCAATGGAGTCGACGAAATCCCCATTCGGAGCTCGTACGAAAATCGACCTTCTTTAAGGGCCAGTTTTGGGCTCCCGGGGAGGCCCTGTGACGAAAACTCGGTGAAAAGTCATATAAGACGAGGCCCGTTGGACCCCTAATTTTGCACACATCATTTATTGGGTACACTAAGATCAATGGAGTCGACGAAATCCCCATTCGGAGCTCGTACGAAAATCGACCTTCTTTAAGGGCCAGTTTTGGGCTCCCGGGGAGGCCCTGTGACGAAAACTCGGTGAAAAGTCATATAAGACGAGGCCGGTTGGACCCCTAATTTTGCACACATCCTTTACGGGGTAGATTTAGATCAGTGGAGTCGACGAAATTCCGTTTCGGAACTCGTGCGAAAGTCCACCTTCTTTAAGGGCCAGTTTTGGGCTCCCGGGGAGGCCTTGTGACGAAAACTCGGTGAAAAGTCATATAAGACGAGGCCCGTTGGACCCCTAATTTTGCACACATCCTTTTAGGGGTAGATTTAGATCAACGGAGTCGACGAAATTCCGTTTCGGAACTCGTGCGAAAGTCGACCTTCTTTAAGGGCCAGTTTTGGGCTCCCGGGGAGGCCCTGTGACGAAAACTCGGTGAAAAGTCATATAAGACGAGGCCCGTTGGACCCCTAATTTTGCACACATCCTTTACGGGGTAGATTTAGATCAGTGGAGTCGACGAAATTCCGTTTCGGAACTCGTGCGAAAGTCCACCTTCTTTAAGGGCCAGTTTTGGGCTCCCGGGGAGGCCCTGTGACGAAAACTCGGTGAAAAGTCATATAAGACGAGGCCCGTTGGACCCCTAATTTTGCACACATCCTTTTAGGGATAGATTTAGATCAACGGAGTCGACGAAATTCCGTTTCGGAACTCGTGCGAAAGTCCACCTTCTTTAAGGGCCAGTTTTGGGCTCCCGGGGAGGCCCTGTGACGAAAACTCGGTGAAAAGTCATATAAGACGAGGCCCGTTGGACCCCTAATTTTGCACACACCATTTATGAGGTACACTAAGATCAATGGAGTCGACGAAATCCCCATTCGGAGCTCGTACGAAAATCGACCATCAGTAAGGGCCATATTTGGGCTCCCGGGGAGGCCCTGTGACGAAAACTCGGTGAAAAGTCATATAAGACGAGGCCCGTTGGACCCCTAATTTTGCACACATCCTTTTAGGGGTAGATTTAGATCAACGGAGTCGACGAAATTCCGTTTCGGAACTCGTGCGAAAGTCCACCTTCTTTAAGGGCCAGTTTTGGGCTCCCGGGGAGGCCCTGTGACGAAAACTCGGTGAAAAGTCATATAAGACGAGGCCCGTTGGACCCCTAATTTTGCACACACCATTTATGAGGTACACTAAGATCAATGGAGTCGACGAAATCCCCATTCGGAGCTCGTACGAAAATCGACCATCAGTAAGGGCCATATTTGGGCTCCCGGGGAGGCCCTGTGACGAAAACTCGGTGAAAAGTCATATAAGACGAGGCCCGTTGGACCCCTAATTTTGCACACATCCTTTTAGGGGTAGATTTAGATCAACGGAGTCGACGAAATTCCGTTTCGGAACTCGTGCGAAAGTCCACCTTCTTTAAGGGCCAGTTTTGGGCTCCCGGGGAGGCCCTGTGACGAAAACTCGGTGAAAAGTCATATAAGACGAGGCCCGTTGGACCCCTAATTTTGCACACACCATTTATGAGGTACACTAAGATCAATGGAGTCGACGAAATCCCCATTCGGAGCTCGTACGAAAATCGACCTTCAGTAAGGGCCAAATTTGGGCTCCCGGGGAGGCCCTGTGACGAAAACTCGGTGAAAAGTCATATAAGACGAGGCCCGTTGGACCCCTAATTTTGCACACATCCTTTTAGGGGTACACTAAGATCAATGGAGTCGACGAAATCCCCATTCGGAGCTCGTACGAAAATCGACCTTCTTTAAGGGCCAATTTTGGGCTCCCGGGGAGGCCCTGTGACGAAAACTCGGTGAAAAGTCATATAAGACGAGGCCCGTTGGACCCCTAATTTTGCACACATCCTTTACGGGGTAGATTTAGATCAACGGAGTCGACGAAATCCCCATTCGGAGCTCGTACGAAAATCGACCATCAGTAAGGGCCATATTTGGGCTCCCGGGGAGGCCCTGTGACGAAAACTCGGTGAAAAGTCATATAAGACGAGGCCCGTTGGACCCCTAATTTTGCACACATCCTTTTAGGGGTAGATTTAGATCAACGGAGTCGACGAAATTCCGTTTCGGAACTCGTGCGAAAGTCCACCTTCTTTAAGGGCCAGTTTTGGGCTCCCGGGGAGGCCCTGTGACGAAAACTCGGTGAAAAGTCATATAAGACGAGGCCCGTTGGACCCCTAATTTTGCACACAACCTTTTAGGGGTACACTAAGATCAATGGAGTCGATGAAATCCGCATTCGGAACTCCTACGAAAATCGACCTTCTTTAAGGGCCAATTATGGGCTCCCGGGGAGGCCCTGTGACGAAACCTCGGTGAAAAGTCATATAAGACGAGGCCCGTTGGACCCCTAATTTTGCACACATCCTTTTAGGGGTACACTAAGATCAATGGAGTCGACGAAATCCCCATTCGGAGCTCGTACGAAAATCGACCTTCAGTAAGGGCCAAATTTGGGCTCCCGGGGAGGCCCTGTGACGAAAACTCGGTGAAAAGTCATATAAGACGAGGCCCGTTGGACCCCTAATTTTGCACACATCCTTTTAGGGGTACACTAAGATCAATGGAGTCGACGAAATCCCCATTCGGAGCTCGTACGAAAATCGACCTTCTTTAAGGGCCAATTTTGGGCTCCCGGGGAGGCCCTGTGACGAAAACTCGGTGAAAAGTCATATAAGACGAGGCCCGTTGGACCCCTAATTTTGCACACATCCTTTACGGGGTAGATTTAGATCAACGGAGTCGACGAAGTTCCGTTTCGGAACTCGTGCGAAAGTCCACCTTCTTTAAGGGCCAATTTTGGGCTCCCGGGGAGGCCCTGTGACGAAAACTCGGTGAAAAGTCATATAAGACGAGGCCCGTTGGACCCCTAATTTTGCACACATCCTTTACGGGGTAGACCTAGATCAGTGGAGTCGACGAAATTCCGTTTCGGAACTCGTGCGAAAATCCACCTTCTTTAAGGGCCAATTTAGGGCTCCCGGGGAGGCCCTGTGACGAAAACTCGGTGAAAAGTCATATAAGACGAGGCCCGTTGGACCCCTAATTCTGCACAAATCATTTATGGGGTACACTAAGATCAATGGAGTCGATGAAATCCGCATTCGGAACTCCTACGAAAATCGACCTTCTTTAAGGGCCAATTATGGGCTCCCGGGGAGGCCCTGTGACGAAACCTCGGTGAAAAGTCATATAAGACGAGGCCCGTTGGACCCCTAATTTTGCACACATCCTTTTAGGGGTACACTAAGATCAATGGAGTCGACGAAATCCCCATTCGGAGCTCGTACGAAAATCGACCTTCAGTAAGGGCCAAATTTGGGCTCCCGGGGAGGCCCTGTGACGAAAACTCGGTGAAAAGTCATATAAGACGAGGCCCGTTGGACCCCTAATTTTGCACACATCATTTATTGGGTACACTAAGATCAATGGAGTCGACGAAATCCCCATTCGGAGCTCGTACGAAAATCGACCTTCTTTAAGGGCCAGTTTTGGGCTCCCGGGGAGGCCCTGTGACGAAAACTCGGTGAAAAGTCATATAAGACGAGGCCCGTTGGACCCCTAATTTTGCACACATCATTTATTGGGTACACTAAGATCAATGGAGTCGACGAAATCCCCATTCGGAGCTCGTACGAAAATCGACCTTCTTTAAGGGCCAGTTTTGGGCTCCCGGGGAGGCCCTGTGACGAAAACTCGGTGAAAAGTCATATAAGACGAGGCCGGTTGGACCCCTAATTTTGCACACATCCTTTACGGGGTAGATTTAGATCAGTGGAGTCGACGAAATTCCGTTTCGGAACTCGTGCGAAAGTCCACCTTCTTTAAGGGCCAGTTTTGGGCTCCCGGGGAGGCCTTGTGACGAAAACTCGGTGAAAAGTCATATAAGACGAGGCCCGTTGGACCCCTAATTTTGCACACATCCTTTTAGGGGTAGATTTAGATCAACGGAGTCGACGAAATTCCGTTTCGGAACTCGTGCGAAAGTCGACCTTCTTTAAGGGCCAGTTTTGGGCTCCCGGGGAGGCCCTGTGACGAAAACTCGGTGAAAAGTCATATAAGACGAGGCCCGTTGGACCCCTAATTTTGCACACATCCTTTACGGGGTAGATTTAGATCAGTGGAGTCGACGAAATTCCGTTTCGGAACTCGTGCGAAAGTCCACCTTCTTTAAGGGCCAGTTTTGGGCTCCCGGGGAGGCCCTGTGACGAAAACTCGGTGAAAAGTCATATAAGACGAGGCCCGTTGGACCCCTAATTTTGCACACATCCTTTTAGGGATAGATTTAGATCAACGGAGTCGACGAAATTCCGTTTCGGAACTCGTGCGAAAGTCCACCTTCTTTAAGGGCCAGTTTTGGGCTCCCGGGGAGGCCCTGTGACGAAAACTCGGTGAAAAGTCATATAAGACGAGGCCCGTTGGACCCCTAATTTTGCACACACCATTTATGAGGTACACTAAGATCAATGGAGTCGACGAAATCCCCATTCGGAGCTCGTACGAAAATCGACCATCAGTAAGGGCCATATTTGGGCTCCCGGGGAGGCCCTGTGACGAAAACTCGGTGAAAAGTCATATAAGACGAGGCCCGTTGGACCCCTAATTTTGCACACATCCTTTTAGGGGTAGATTTAGATCAACGGAGTCGACGAAATTCCGTTTCGGAACTCGTGCGAAAGTCCACCTTCTTTAAGGGCCAGTTTTGGGCTCCCGGGGAGGCCCTGTGACGAAAACTCGGTGAAAAGTCATATAAGACGAGGCCCGTTGGACCCCTAATTTTGCACACACCATTTATGAGGTACACTAAGATCAATGGAGTCGACGAAATCCCCATTCGGAGCTCGTACGAAAATCGACCATCAGTAAGGGCCATATTTGGGCTCCCGGGGAGGCCCTGTGACGAAAACTCGGTGAAAAGTCATATAAGACGAGGCCCGTTGGACCCCTAATTTTGCACACATCCTTTTAGGGGTAGATTTAGATCAACGGAGTCGACGAAATTCCGTTTCGGAACTCGTGCGAAAGTCCACCTTCTTTAAGGGCCAGTTTTGGGCTCCCGGGGAGGCCCTGTGACGAAAACTCGGTGAAAAGTCATATAAGACGAGGCCCGTTGGACCCCTAATTTTGCACACACCATTTATGAGGTACACTAAGATCAATGGAGTCGACGAAATCCCCATTCGGAGCTCGTACGAAAATCGACCTTCAGTAAGGGCCAAATTTGGGCTCCCGGGGAGGCCCTGTGACGAAAACTCGGTGAAAAGTCATATAAGACGAGGCCCGTTGGACCCCTAATTTTGCACACATCCTTTTAGGGGTACACTAAGATCAATGGAGTCGACGAAATCCCCATTCGGAGCTCGTACGAAAATCGACCTTCTTTAAGGGCCAATTTTGGGCTCCCGGGGAGGCCCTGTGACGAAAACTCGGTGAAAAGTCATATAAGACGAGGCCCGTTGGACCCCTAATTTTGCACACATCCTTTACGGGGTAGATTTAGATCAACGGAGTCGACGAAATCCCCATTCGGAGCTCGTACGAAAATCGACCATCAGTAAGGGCCATATTTGGGCTCCCGGGGAGGCCCTGTGACGAAAACTCGGTGAAAAGTCATATAAGACGAGGCCCGTTGGACCCCTAATTTTGCACACATCCTTTTAGGGGTAGATTTAGATCAACGGAGTCGACGAAATTCCGTTTCGGAACTCGTGCGAAAGTCCACCTTCTTTAAGGGCCAGTTTTGGGCTCCCGGGGAGGCCCTGTGACGAAAACTCGGTGAAAAGTCATATAAGACGAGGCCCGTTGGACCCCTAATTTTGCACACAACCTTTTAGGGGTACACTAAGATCAATGGAGTCGATGAAATCCGCATTCGGAACTCCTACGAAAATCGACCTTCTTTAAGGGCCAATTATGGGCTCCCGGGGAGGCCCTGTGACGAAACCTCGGTGAAAAGTCATATAAGACGAGGCCCGTTGGACCCCTAATTTTGCACACATCCTTTTAGGGGTACACTAAGATCAATGGAGTCGACGAAATCCCCATTCGGAGCTCGTACGAAAATCGACCTTCAGTAAGGGCCAAATTTGGGCTCCCGGGGAGGCCCTGTGACGAAAACTCGGTGAAAAGTCATATAAGACGAGGCCCGTTGGACCCCTAATTTTGCACACATCCTTTTAGGGGTACACTAAGATCAATGGAGTCGACGAAATCCCCATTCGGAGCTCGTACGAAAATCGACCTTCTTTAAGGGCCAATTTTGGGCTCCCGGGGAGGCCCTGTGACGAAAACTCGGTGAAAAGTCATATAAGACGAGGCCCGTTGGACCCCTAATTTTGCACACATCCTTTACGGGGTAGATTTAGATCAACGGAGTCGACGAAGTTCCGTTTCGGAACTCGTGCGAAAGTCCACCTTCTTTAAGGGCCAATTTTGGGCTCCCGGGGAGGCCCTGTGACGAAAACTCGGTGAAAAGTCATATAAGACGAGGCCCGTTGGACCCCTAATTTTGCACACATCCTTTACGGGGTAGACCTAGATCAGTGGAGTCGACGAAATTCCGTTTCGGAACTCGTGCGAAAATCCACCTTCTTTAAGGGCCAATTTAGGGCTCCCGGGGAGGCCCTGTGACGAAAACTCGGTGAAAAGTCATATAAGACGAGGCCCGTTGGACCCCTAATTCTGCACAAATCATTTATGGGGTACACTAAGATCAATGGAGTCGATGAAATCCGCATTCGGAACTCCTACGAAAATCGACCTTCTTTAAGGGCCAATTATGGGCTCCCGGGGAGGCCCTGTGACGAAACCTCGGTGAAAAGTCATATAAGACGAGGCCCGTTGGACCCCTAATTTTGCACACATCCTTTTAGGGGTACACTAAGATCAATGGAGTCGACGAAATCCCCATTCGGAGCTCGTACGAAAATCGACCTTCAGTAAGGGCCAAATTTGGGCTCCCGGGGAGGCCCTGTGACGAAAACTCGGTGAAAAGTCATATAAGACGAGGCCCGTTGGACCCCTAATTTTGCACACATCATTTATTGGGTACACTAAGATCAATGGAGTCGACGAAATCCCCATTCGGAGCTCGTACGAAAATCGACCTTCTTTAAGGGCCAGTTTTGGGCTCCCGGGGAGGCCCTGTGACGAAAACTCGGTGAAAAGTCATATAAGACGAGGCCCGTTGGACCCCTAATTTTGCACACATCATTTATTGGGTACACTAAGATCAATGGAGTCGACGAAATCCCCATTCGGAGCTCGTACGAAAATCGACCTTCTTTAAGGGCCAGTTTTGGGCTCCCGGGGAGGCCCTGTGACGAAAACTCGGTGAAAAGTCATATAAGACGAGGCCGGTTGGACCCCTAATTTTGCACACATCCTTTACGGGGTAGATTTAGATCAGTGGAGTCGACGAAATTCCGTTTCGGAACTCGTGCGAAAGTCCACCTTCTTTAAGGGCCAGTTTTGGGCTCCCGGGGAGGCCTTGTGACGAAAACTCGGTGAAAAGTCATATAAGACGAGGCCCGTTGGACCCCTAATTTTGCACACATCCTTTTAGGGGTAGATTTAGATCAACGGAGTCGACGAAATTCCGTTTCGGAACTCGTGCGAAAGTCGACCTTCTTTAAGGGCCAGTTTTGGGCTCCCGGGGAGGCCCTGTGACGAAAACTCGGTGAAAAGTCATATAAGACGAGGCCCGTTGGACCCCTAATTTTGCACACATCCTTTACGGGGTAGATTTAGATCAGTGGAGTCGACGAAATTCCGTTTCGGAACTCGTGCGAAAGTCCACCTTCTTTAAGGGCCAGTTTTGGGCTCCCGGGGAGGCCCTGTGACGAAAACTCGGTGAAAAGTCATATAAGACGAGGCCCGTTGGACCCCTAATTTTGCACACATCCTTTTAGGGATAGATTTAGATCAACGGAGTCGACGAAATTCCGTTTCGGAACTCGTGCGAAAGTCCACCTTCTTTAAGGGCCAGTTTTGGGCTCCCGGGGAGGCCCTGTGACGAAAACTCGGTGAAAAGTCATATAAGACGAGGCCCGTTGGACCCCTAATTTTGCACACACCATTTATGAGGTACACTAAGATCAATGGAGTCGACGAAATCCCCATTCGGAGCTCGTACGAAAATCGACCATCAGTAAGGGCCATATTTGGGCTCCCGGGGAGGCCCTGTGACGAAAACTCGGTGAAAAGTCATATAAGACGAGGCCCGTTGGACCCCTAATTTTGCACACATCCTTTTAGGGGTAGATTTAGATCAACGGAGTCGACGAAATTCCGTTTCGGAACTCGTGCGAAAGTCCACCTTCTTTAAGGGCCAGTTTTGGGCTCCCGGGGAGGCCCTGTGACGAAAACTCGGTGAAAAGTCATATAAGACGAGGCCCGTTGGACCCCTAATTTTGCACACACCATTTATGAGGTACACTAAGATCAATGGAGTCGACGAAATCCCCATTCGGAGCTCGTACGAAAATCGACCATCAGTAAGGGCCATATTTGGGCTCCCGGGGAGGCCCTGTGACGAAAACTCGGTGAAAAGTCATATAAGACGAGGCCCGTTGGACCCCTAATTTTGCACACATCCTTTTAGGGGTAGATTTAGATCAACGGAGTCGACGAAATTCCGTTTCGGAACTCGTGCGAAAGTCCACCTTCTTTAAGGGCCAGTTTTGGGCTCCCGGGGAGGCCCTGTGACGAAAACTCGGTGAAAAGTCATATAAGACGAGGCCCGTTGGACCCCTAATTTTGCACACACCATTTATGAGGTACACTAAGATCAATGGAGTCGACGAAATCCCCATTCGGAGCTCGTACGAAAATCGACCTTCAGTAAGGGCCAAATTTGGGCTCCCGGGGAGGCCCTGTGACGAAAACTCGGTGAAAAGTCATATAAGACGAGGCCCGTTGGACCCCTAATTTTGCACACATCCTTTTAGGGGTACACTAAGATCAATGGAGTCGACGAAATCCCCATTCGGAGCTCGTACGAAAATCGACCTTCTTTAAGGGCCAATTTTGGGCTCCCGGGGAGGCCCTGTGACGAAAACTCGGTGAAAAGTCATATAAGACGAGGCCCGTTGGACCCCTAATTTTGCACACATCCTTTACGGGGTAGATTTAGATCAACGGAGTCGACGAAATCCCCATTCGGAGCTCGTACGAAAATCGACCATCAGTAAGGGCCATATTTGGGCTCCCGGGGAGGCCCTGTGACGAAAACTCGGTGAAAAGTCATATAAGACGAGGCCCGTTGGACCCCTAATTTTGCACACATCCTTTTAGGGGTAGATTTAGATCAACGGAGTCGACGAAATTCCGTTTCGGAACTCGTGCGAAAGTCCACCTTCTTTAAGGGCCAGTTTTGGGCTCCCGGGGAGGCCCTGTGACGAAAACTCGGTGAAAAGTCATATAAGACGAGGCCCGTTGGACCCCTAATTTTGCACACAACCTTTTAGGGGTACACTAAGATCAATGGAGTCGATGAAATCCGCATTCGGAACTCCTACGAAAATCGACCTTCTTTAAGGGCCAATTATGGGCTCCCGGGGAGGCCCTGTGACGAAACCTCGGTGAAAAGTCATATAAGACGAGGCCCGTTGGACCCCTAATTTTGCACACATCCTTTTAGGGGTACACTAAGATCAATGGAGTCGACGAAATCCCCATTCGGAGCTCGTACGAAAATCGACCTTCAGTAAGGGCCAAATTTGGGCTCCCGGGGAGGCCCTGTGACGAAAACTCGGTGAAAAGTCATATAAGACGAGGCCCGTTGGACCCCTAATTTTGCACACATCCTTTTAGGGGTACACTAAGATCAATGGAGTCGACGAAATCCCCATTCGGAGCTCGTACGAAAATCGACCTTCTTTAAGGGCCAATTTTGGGCTCCCGGGGAGGCCCTGTGACGAAAACTCGGTGAAAAGTCATATAAGACGAGGCCCGTTGGACCCCTAATTTTGCACACATCCTTTACGGGGTAGATTTAGATCAACGGAGTCGACGAAGTTCCGTTTCGGAACTCGTGCGAAAGTCCACCTTCTTTAAGGGCCAATTTTGGGCTCCCGGGGAGGCCCTGTGACGAAAACTCGGTGAAAAGTCATATAAGACGAGGCCCGTTGGACCCCTAATTTTGCACACATCCTTTACGGGGTAGACCTAGATCAGTGGAGTCGACGAAATTCCGTTTCGGAACTCGTGCGAAAATCCACCTTCTTTAAGGGCCAATTTAGGGCTCCCGGGGAGGCCCTGTGACGAAAACTCGGTGAAAAGTCATATAAGACGAGGCCCGTTGGACCCCTAATTCTGCACAAATCATTTATGGGGTACACTAAGATCAATGGAGTCGATGAAATCCGCATTCGGAACTCCTACGAAAATCGACCTTCTTTAAGGGCCAATTATGGGCTCCCGGGGAGGCCCTGTGACGAAACCTCGGTGAAAAGTCATATAAGACGAGGCCCGTTGGACCCCTAATTTTGCACACATCCTTTTAGGGGTACACTAAGATCAATGGAGTCGACGAAATCCCCATTCGGAGCTCGTACGAAAATCGACCTTCAGTAAGGGCCAAATTTGGGCTCCCGGGGAGGCCCTGTGACGAAAACTCGGTGAAAAGTCATATAAGACGAGGCCCGTTGGACCCCTAATTTTGCACACATCATTTATTGGGTACACTAAGATCAATGGAGTCGACGAAATCCCCATTCGGAGCTCGTACGAAAATCGACCTTCTTTAAGGGCCAGTTTTGGGCTCCCGGGGAGGCCCTGTGACGAAAACTCGGTGAAAAGTCATATAAGACGAGGCCCGTTGGACCCCTAATTTTGCACACATCATTTATTGGGTACACTAAGATCAATGGAGTCGACGAAATCCCCATTCGGAGCTCGTACGAAAATCGACCTTCTTTAAGGGCCAGTTTTGGGCTCCCGGGGAGGCCCTGTGACGAAAACTCGGTGAAAAGTCATATAAGACGAGGCCGGTTGGACCCCTAATTTTGCACACATCCTTTACGGGGTAGATTTAGATCAGTGGAGTCGACGAAATTCCGTTTCGGAACTCGTGCGAAAGTCCACCTTCTTTAAGGGCCAGTTTTGGGCTCCCGGGGAGGCCTTGTGACGAAAACTCGGTGAAAAGTCATATAAGACGAGGCCCGTTGGACCCCTAATTTTGCACACATCCTTTTAGGGGTAGATTTAGATCAACGGAGTCGACGAAATTCCGTTTCGGAACTCGTGCGAAAGTCGACCTTCTTTAAGGGCCAGTTTTGGGCTCCCGGGGAGGCCCTGTGACGAAAACTCGGTGAAAAGTCATATAAGACGAGGCCCGTTGGACCCCTAATTTTGCACACATCCTTTACGGGGTAGATTTAGATCAGTGGAGTCGACGAAATTCCGTTTCGGAACTCGTGCGAAAGTCCACCTTCTTTAAGGGCCAGTTTTGGGCTCCCGGGGAGGCCCTGTGACGAAAACTCGGTGAAAAGTCATATAAGACGAGGCCCGTTGGACCCCTAATTTTGCACACATCCTTTTAGGGATAGATTTAGATCAACGGAGTCGACGAAATTCCGTTTCGGAACTCGTGCGAAAGTCCACCTTCTTTAAGGGCCAGTTTTGGGCTCCCGGGGAGGCCCTGTGACGAAAACTCGGTGAAAAGTCATATAAGACGAGGCCCGTTGGACCCCTAATTTTGCACACACCATTTATGAGGTACACTAAGATCAATGGAGTCGACGAAATCCCCATTCGGAGCTCGTACGAAAATCGACCATCAGTAAGGGCCATATTTGGGCTCCCGGGGAGGCCCTGTGACGAAAACTCGGTGAAAAGTCATATAAGACGAGGCCCGTTGGACCCCTAATTTTGCACACATCCTTTTAGGGGTAGATTTAGATCAACGGAGTCGACGAAATTCCGTTTCGGAACTCGTGCGAAAGTCCACCTTCTTTAAGGGCCAGTTTTGGGCTCCCGGGGAGGCCCTGTGACGAAAACTCGGTGAAAAGTCATATAAGACGAGGCCCGTTGGACCCCTAATTTTGCACACACCATTTATGAGGTACACTAAGATCAATGGAGTCGACGAAATCCCCATTCGGAGCTCGTACGAAAATCGACCATCAGTAAGGGCCATATTTGGGCTCCCGGGGAGGCCCTGTGACGAAAACTCGGTGAAAAGTCATATAAGACGAGGCCCGTTGGACCCCTAATTTTGCACACATCCTTTTAGGGGTAGATTTAGATCAACGGAGTCGACGAAATTCCGTTTCGGAACTCGTGCGAAAGTCCACCTTCTTTAAGGGCCAGTTTTGGGCTCCCGGGGAGGCCCTGTGACGAAAACTCGGTGAAAAGTCATATAAGACGAGGCCCGTTGGACCCCTAATTTTGCACACACCATTTATGAGGTACACTAAGATCAATGGAGTCGACGAAATCCCCATTCGGAGCTCGTACGAAAATCGACCTTCAGTAAGGGCCAAATTTGGGCTCCCGGGGAGGCCCTGTGACGAAAACTCGGTGAAAAGTCATATAAGACGAGGCCCGTTGGACCCCTAATTTTGCACACATCCTTTTAGGGGTACACTAAGATCAATGGAGTCGACGAAATCCCCATTCGGAGCTCGTACGAAAATCGACCTTCTTTAAGGGCCAATTTTGGGCTCCCGGGGAGGCCCTGTGACGAAAACTCGGTGAAAAGTCATATAAGACGAGGCCCGTTGGACCCCTAATTTTGCACACATCCTTTACGGGGTAGATTTAGATCAACGGAGTCGACGAAATTCCGTTTCGGAACTCGTGCGAAAGTCCACCTTCTTTAAGGGCCAATTTTGGGCTCCCGGGGAGGCCCTGTGACGAAAACTCGGTGAAAAGTCATATAAGACGAGGCCCGTTGGACCCCTAATTTTGCACACATCCTTTTAGGGGTACACTAAGATCAATGGAGTCGACGAAATCCCCATTCGGAGCTCGTACGAAAATCGACCTTCAGTAAGGGCCAAATTTGGGCTCCCGGGGAGGCCCTGTGACGAAAACTCGGTGAAAAGTCATATAAGACGAGGCCCGTTGGACCCCTAATTTTGCACACATCCTTTTAGAGGTACACTAAGATCAATGGAGTCGACGAAATCCCCATTCGGAGCTCGTACGAAAATCGACCTTCTTTAAGGGCCAGTTTTGGGCTCCCGGGGAGGCCCTGTGACGAAAACTCGGTGAAAAGTCATATAAGACGAGGCCCGTTGGACCCCTAATTTTGCACACATCCTTTTAGGGGTACACTAAGATCAATGGAGTCGACGAAATCCCCATTCGGAGCTCGTACGAAAATCGACCTTCTTTAAGGGCCAGTTTTGGGCTCCCGGGGAGGCCCTGTGACGAAAACTCGGTGAAAAGTCATATAAGACGAGGCCGGTTGGACCCCTAATTTTGCACACATCCTTTACGGGGTAGATTTAGATCAGTGGAGTCGACGAAATTCCGTTTCGGAACTCGTGCGAAAGTCCACCTTCTTTAAGGGCCAGTTTTGGGCTCCCGGGGAGGCCTTGTGACGAAAACTCGGTGAAAAGTCATATAAGACGAGGCCCGTTGGACCCCTAATTTTGCACACATCCTTTTAGGGGTAGATTTAGATCAACGGAGTCGACGAAATTCCGTTTCGGAACTCGTGCGAAAGTCCACCTTCTTTAAGGGCCAGTTTTGGGCTCCCGGGGAGGCCCTGTGACGAAAACTCGGTGAAAAGTCATATAAGACGAGGCCCGTTGGACCCCTAATTTTGCACACACCATTTATGAGGTACACTAAGATCAATGGAGTCGACGAAATCCCCATTCGGAGCTCGTACGAAAATCGACCATCAGTAAGGGCCATATTTGGGCTCCCGGGGAGGCCCTGTGACGAAAACTCGGTGAAAAGTCATATAAGACGAGGCCCGTTGGACCCCTAATTTTGCACACATCCTTTTAGGGGTACACTAAGATCAACGGAGTCGCCGAAATCCCCATTCGGAGCTCGTACGAAAATCGACCTTCTTTAAGGGCCAATTTTGGGCTCCCGGGGAGGCCCTGTGACGAAAACTCGGTGAAAAGTCATATAAGACGAGGCCCGTTGGACCCCTAATTTTGCACACATCCTTTTAGGGGTAGATTTAGATCAACGGAGTCGACGAAATTCCGTTTCGGAACTCGTGCGAAAGTCCACCTTCTTTAAGGGCCAGTTTTGGGCTCCCGGGGAGGCCCTGTGACGAAAACTCGGTGAAAAGTCATATAAGACGAGGCCCGTTGGACCCCTAATTTTGCACACATCATTTATTGGGTACACTAAGATCAATGGAGTCGACGAAATCCCCATTCGGAGCTCGTACGAAAATCGACCTTCTTTAAGGGCCAGTTTTGGGCTCCCGGGGAGGCCCTGTGACGAAAACTCGGTGAAAAGTCATATAAGACGAGGCCCGTTGGACCCCTAATTTTGCACACATCCTTTTAGGGGTACACTAAGATCAATGGAGTCGACGAAATCCCCATTCGGAGCTCGTACGAAAATCGACCTTCTTTAAGGGCCAGTTTTGGGCTCCCGGGGAGGCCCTGTGACGAAAACTCGGTGAAAAGTCATATAAGACGAGGCCCGTTGGACCCCTAATTTTGCACACATCCTTTACGGGGTAGATTTAGATCAACGGAGTCGACGAAGTTCCGTTTCGGAACTCGTGCGAAAGTCCACCTTCTTTAAGGGCCAGTTTTGGGCTCCCGGGGAGGCCCTGTGACGAAAACTCGGTGAAAAGTCATATAAGACGAGGCCCGTTGGACCCCTAATTTTGCACACACCATTTATGAGGTACACTAAGATCAATGGAGTCGACGAAATCCCCATTCGGAGCTCGTACGAAAATCGACCATCAGTAAGGGCCATATTTGGGCTCCCGGGGAGGCCCTGTGACGAAAACTCGGTGAAAAGTCATATAAGACGAGGCCCGTTGGACCCCTAATTTTGCACACATCCTTTTAGGGGTAGATTTAGATCAACGGAGTCGACGAAATTCCGTTTCGGAACTCGTGCGAAAGTCCACCTTCTTTAAGGGCCAGTTTTGGGCTCCCGGGGAGGCCCTGTGACGAAAACTCGGTGAAAAGTCATATAAGACGAGGCCCGTTGGACCCCTAATTTTGCACACACCATTTATGAGGTACACTAAGATCAATGGAGTCGACGAAATCCCCATTCGGAGCTCGTACGAAAATCGACCTTCAGTAAGGGCCAAATTTGGGCTCCCGGGGAGGCCCTGTGACGAAAACTCGGTGAAAAGTCATATAAGACGAGGCCCGTTGGACCCCTAATTTTGCACACATCCTTTTAGGGGTACACTAAGATCAATGGAGTCGACGAAATCCCCATTCGGAGCTCGTACGAAAATCGACCTTCTTTAAGGGCCAATTTTGGGCTCCCGGGGAGGCCCTGTGACGAAAACTCGGTGAAAAGTCATATAAGACGAGGCCCGTTGGACCCCTAATTTTGCACACATCCTTTACGGGGTAGATTTAGATCAACGGAGTCGACGAAATCCCCATTCGGAGCTCGTACGAAAATCGACCATCAGTAAGGGCCATATTTGGGCTCCCGGGGAGGCCCTGTGACGAAAACTCGGTGAAAAGTCATATAAGACGAGGCCCGTTGGACCCCTAATTTTGCACACATCCTTTTAGGGGTAGATTTAGATCAACGGAGTCGACGAAATTCCGTTTCGGAACTCGTGCGAAAGTCCACCTTCTTTAAGGGCCAGTTTTGGGCTCCCGGGGAGGCCCTGTGACGAAAACTCGGTGAAAAGTCATATAAGACGAGGCCCGTTGGACCCCTAATTTTGCACACAACCTTTTAGGGGTACACTAAGATCAATGGAGTCGATGAAATCCGCATTCGGAACTCCTACGAAAATCGACCTTCTTTAAGGGCCAATTATGGGCTCCCGGGGAGGCCCTGTGACGAAACCTCGGTGAAAAGTCATATAAGACGAGGCCCGTTGGACCCCTAATTTTGCACACATCCTTTTAGGGGTACACTAAGATCAATGGAGTCGACGAAATCCCCATTCGGAGCTCGTACGAAAATCGACCTTCAGTAAGGGCCAAATTTGGGCTCCCGGGGAGGCCCTGTGACGAAAACTCGGTGAAAAGTCATATAAGACGAGGCCCGTTGGACCCCTAATTTTGCACACATCCTTTTAGGGGTACACTAAGATCAATGGAGTCGACGAAATCCCCATTCGGAGCTCGTACGAAAATCGACCTTCTTTAAGGGCCAATTTTGGGCTCCCGGGGAGGCCCTGTGACGAAAACTCGGTGAAAAGTCATATAAGACGAGGCCCGTTGGACCCCTAATTTTGCACACATCCTTTACGGGGTAGATTTAGATCAACGGAGTCGACGAAGTTCCGTTTCGGAACTCGTGCGAAAGTCCACCTTCTTTAAGGGCCAATTTTGGGCTCCCGGGGAGGCCCTGTGACGAAAACTCGGTGAAAAGTCATATAAGACGAGGCCCGTTGGACCCCTAATTTTGCACACATCCTTTACGGGGTAGACCTAGATCAGTGGAGTCGACGAAATTCCGTTTCGGAACTCGTGCGAAAATCCACCTTCTTTAAGGGCCAATTTAGGGCTCCCGGGGAGGCCCTGTGACGAAAACTCGGTGAAAAGTCATATAAGACGAGGCCCGTTGGACCCCTAATTCTGCACAAATCATTTATGGGGTACACTAAGATCAATGGAGTCGATGAAATCCGCATTCGGAACTCCTACGAAAATCGACCTTCTTTAAGGGCCAATTATGGGCTCCCGGGGAGGCCCTGTGACGAAACCTCGGTGAAAAGTCATATAAGACGAGGCCCGTTGGACCCCTAATTTTGCACACATCCTTTTAGGGGTACACTAAGATCAATGGAGTCGACGAAATCCCCATTCGGAGCTCGTACGAAAATCGACCTTCAGTAAGGGCCAAATTTGGGCTCCCGGGGAGGCCCTGTGACGAAAACTCGGTGAAAAGTCATATAAGACGAGGCCCGTTGGACCCCTAATTTTGCACACATCATTTATTGGGTACACTAAGATCAATGGAGTCGACGAAATCCCCATTCGGAGCTCGTACGAAAATCGACCTTCTTTAAGGGCCAGTTTTGGGCTCCCGGGGAGGCCCTGTGACGAAAACTCGGTGAAAAGTCATATAAGACGAGGCCCGTTGGACCCCTAATTTTGCACACATCATTTATTGGGTACACTAAGATCAATGGAGTCGACGAAATCCCCATTCGGAGCTCGTACGAAAATCGACCTTCTTTAAGGGCCAGTTTTGGGCTCCCGGGGAGGCCCTGTGACGAAAACTCGGTGAAAAGTCATATAAGACGAGGCCGGTTGGACCCCTAATTTTGCACACATCCTTTACGGGGTAGATTTAGATCAGTGGAGTCGACGAAATTCCGTTTCGGAACTCGTGCGAAAGTCCACCTTCTTTAAGGGCCAGTTTTGGGCTCCCGGGGAGGCCTTGTGACGAAAACTCGGTGAAAAGTCATATAAGACGAGGCCCGTTGGACCCCTAATTTTGCACACATCCTTTTAGGGGTAGATTTAGATCAACGGAGTCGACGAAATTCCGTTTCGGAACTCGTGCGAAAGTCGACCTTCTTTAAGGGCCAGTTTTGGGCTCCCGGGGAGGCCCTGTGACGAAAACTCGGTGAAAAGTCATATAAGACGAGGCCCGTTGGACCCCTAATTTTGCACACATCCTTTACGGGGTAGATTTAGATCAGTGGAGTCGACGAAATTCCGTTTCGGAACTCGTGCGAAAGTCCACCTTCTTTAAGGGCCAGTTTTGGGCTCCCGGGGAGGCCCTGTGACGAAAACTCGGTGAAAAGTCATATAAGACGAGGCCCGTTGGACCCCTAATTTTGCACACATCCTTTTAGGGATAGATTTAGATCAACGGAGTCGACGAAATTCCGTTTCGGAACTCGTGCGAAAGTCCACCTTCTTTAAGGGCCAGTTTTGGGCTCCCGGGGAGGCCCTGTGACGAAAACTCGGTGAAAAGTCATATAAGACGAGGCCCGTTGGACCCCTAATTTTGCACACACCATTTATGAGGTACACTAAGATCAATGGAGTCGACGAAATCCCCATTCGGAGCTCGTACGAAAATCGACCATCAGTAAGGGCCATATTTGGGCTCCCGGGGAGGCCCTGTGACGAAAACTCGGTGAAAAGTCATATAAGACGAGGCCCGTTGGACCCCTAATTTTGCACACATCCTTTTAGGGGTAGATTTAGATCAACGGAGTCGACGAAATTCCGTTTCGGAACTCGTGCGAAAGTCCACCTTCTTTAAGGGCCAGTTTTGGGCTCCCGGGGAGGCCCTGTGACGAAAACTCGGTGAAAAGTCATATAAGACGAGGCCCGTTGGACCCCTAATTTTGCACACACCATTTATGAGGTACACTAAGATCAATGGAGTCGACGAAATCCCCATTCGGAGCTCGTACGAAAATCGACCATCAGTAAGGGCCATATTTGGGCTCCCGGGGAGGCCCTGTGACGAAAACTCGGTGAAAAGTCATATAAGACGAGGCCCGTTGGACCCCTAATTTTGCACACATCCTTTTAGGGGTAGATTTAGATCAACGGAGTCGACGAAATTCCGTTTCGGAACTCGTGCGAAAGTCCACCTTCTTTAAGGGCCAGTTTTGGGCTCCCGGGGAGGCCCTGTGACGAAAACTCGGTGAAAAGTCATATAAGACGAGGCCCGTTGGACCCCTAATTTTGCACACACCATTTATGAGGTACACTAAGATCAATGGAGTCGACGAAATCCCCATTCGGAGCTCGTACGAAAATCGACCTTCAGTAAGGGCCAAATTTGGGCTCCCGGGGAGGCCCTGTGACGAAAACTCGGTGAAAAGTCATATAAGACGAGGCCCGTTGGACCCCTAATTTTGCACACATCCTTTTAGGGGTACACTAAGATCAATGGAGTCGACGAAATCCCCATTCGGAGCTCGTACGAAAATCGACCTTCTTTAAGGGCCAATTTTGGGCTCCCGGGGAGGCCCTGTGACGAAAACTCGGTGAAAAGTCATATAAGACGAGGCCCGTTGGACCCCTAATTTTGCACACATCCTTTACGGGGTAGATTTAGATCAACGGAGTCGACGAAATTCCGTTTCGGAACTCGTGCGAAAGTCCACCTTCTTTAAGGGCCAATTTTGGGCTCCCGGGGAGGCCCTGTGACGAAAACTCGGTGAAAAGTCATATAAGACGAGGCCCGTTGGACCCCTAATTTTGCACACATCCTTTTAGGGGTACACTAAGATCAATGGAGTCGACGAAATCCCCATTCGGAGCTCGTACGAAAATCGACCTTCAGTAAGGGCCAAATTTGGGCTCCCGGGGAGGCCCTGTGACGAAAACTCGGTGAAAAGTCATATAAGACGAGGCCCGTTGGACCCCTAATTTTGCACACATCCTTTTAGAGGTACACTAAGATCAATGGAGTCGACGAAATCCCCATTCGGAGCTCGTACGAAAATCGACCTTCTTTAAGGGCCAGTTTTGGGCTCCCGGGGAGGCCCTGTGACGAAAACTCGGTGAAAAGTCATATAAGACGAGGCCCGTTGGACCCCTAATTTTGCACACATCCTTTTAGGGGTACACTAAGATCAATGGAGTCGACGAAATCCCCATTCGGAGCTCGTACGAAAATCGACCTTCTTTAAGGGCCAGTTTTGGGCTCCCGGGGAGGCCCTGTGACGAAAACTCGGTGAAAAGTCATATAAGACGAGGCCGGTTGGACCCCTAATTTTGCACACATCCTTTACGGGGTAGATTTAGATCAGTGGAGTCGACGAAATTCCGTTTCGGAACTCGTGCGAAAGTCCACCTTCTTTAAGGGCCAGTTTTGGGCTCCCGGGGAGGCCTTGTGACGAAAACTCGGTGAAAAGTCATATAAGACGAGGCCCGTTGGACCCCTAATTTTGCACACATCCTTTTAGGGGTAGATTTAGATCAACGGAGTCGACGAAATTCCGTTTCGGAACTCGTGCGAAAGTCCACCTTCTTTAAGGGCCAGTTTTGGGCTCCCGGGGAGGCCCTGTGACGAAAACTCGGTGAAAAGTCATATAAGACGAGGCCCGTTGGACCCCTAATTTTGCACACACCATTTATGAGGTACACTAAGATCAATGGAGTCGACGAAATCCCCATTCGGAGCTCGTACGAAAATCGACCATCAGTAAGGGCCATATTTGGGCTCCCGGGGAGGCCCTGTGACGAAAACTCGGTGAAAAGTCATATAAGACGAGGCCCGTTGGACCCCTAATTTTGCACACATCCTTTTAGGGGTACACTAAGATCAACGGAGTCGCCGAAATCCCCATTCGGAGCTCGTACGAAAATCGACCTTCTTTAAGGGCCAATTTTGGGCTCCCGGGGAGGCCCTGTGACGAAAACTCGGTGAAAAGTCATATAAGACGAGGCCCGTTGGACCCCTAATTTTGCACACATCCTTTTAGGGGTAGATTTAGATCAACGGAGTCGACGAAATTCCGTTTCGGAACTCGTGCGAAAGTCCACCTTCTTTAAGGGCCAGTTTTGGGCTCCCGGGGAGGCCCTGTGACGAAAACTCGGTGAAAAGTCATATAAGACGAGGCCCGTTGGACCCCTAATTTTGCACACATCATTTATTGGGTACACTAAGATCAATGGAGTCGACGAAATCCCCATTCGGAGCTCGTACGAAAATCGACCTTCTTTAAGGGCCAGTTTTGGGCTCCCGGGGAGGCCCTGTGACGAAAACTCGGTGAAAAGTCATATAAGACGAGGCCCGTTGGACCCCTAATTTTGCACACATCCTTTTAGGGGTACACTAAGATCAATGGAGTCGACGAAATCCCCATTCGGAGCTCGTACGAAAATCGACCTTCTTTAAGGGCCAGTTTTGGGCTCCCGGGGAGGCCCTGTGACGAAAACTCGGTGAAAAGTCATATAAGACGAGGCCCGTTGGACCCCTAATTTTGCACACATCCTTTACGGGGTAGATTTAGATCAACGGAGTCGACGAAGTTCCGTTTCGGAACTCGTGCGAAAGTCCACCTTCTTTAAGGGCCAGTTTTGGGCTCCCGGGGAGGCCCTGTGACGAAAACTCGGTGAAAAGTCATATAAGACGAGGCCCGTTGGACCCCTAATTTTGCACACACCATTTATGAGGTACACTAAGATCAATGGAGTCGACGAAATCCCCATTCGGAGCTCGTACGAAAATCGACCATCAGTAAGGGCCATATTTGGGCTCCCGGGGAGGCCCTGTGACGAAAACTCGGTGAAAAGTCATATAAGACGAGGCCCGTTGGACCCCTAATTTTGCACACATCCTTTTAGGGGTAGATTTAGATCAACGGAGTCGACGAAATTCCGTTTCGGAACTCGTGCGAAAGTCCACCTTCTTTAAGGGCCAGTTTTGGGCTCCCGGGGAGGCCCTGTGACGAAAACTCGGTGAAAAGTCATATAAGACGAGGCCCGTTGGACCCCTAATTTTGCACACACCATTTATGAGGTACACTAAGATCAATGGAGTCGACGAAATCCCCATTCGGAGCTCGTACGAAAATCGACCTTCAGTAAGGGCCAAATTTGGGCTCCCGGGGAGGCCCTGTGACGAAAACTCGGTGAAAAGTCATATAAGACGAGGCCCGTTGGACCCCTAATTTTGCACACATCCTTTTAGGGGTACACTAAGATCAATGGAGTCGACGAAATCCCCATTCGGAGCTCGTACGAAAATCGACCTTCTTTAAGGGCCAATTTTGGGCTCCCGGGGAGGCCCTGTGACGAAAACTCGGTGAAAAGTCATATAAGACGAGGCCCGTTGGACCCCTAATTTTGCACACATCCTTTACGGGGTAGATTTAGATCAACGGAGTCGACGAAATCCCCATTCGGAGCTCGTACGAAAATCGACCATCAGTAAGGGCCATATTTGGGCTCCCGGGGAGGCCCTGTGACGAAAACTCGGTGAAAAGTCATATAAGACGAGGCCCGTTGGACCCCTAATTTTGCACACATCCTTTTAGGGGTAGATTTAGATCAACGGAGTCGACGAAATTCCGTTTCGGAACTCGTGCGAAAGTCCACCTTCTTTAAGGGCCAGTTTTGGGCTCCCGGGGAGGCCCTGTGACGAAAACTCGGTGAAAAGTCATATAAGACGAGGCCCGTTGGACCCCTAATTTTGCACACAACCTTTTAGGGGTACACTAAGATCAATGGAGTCGATGAAATCCGCATTCGGAACTCCTACGAAAATCGACCTTCTTTAAGGGCCAATTATGGGCTCCCGGGGAGGCCCTGTGACGAAACCTCGGTGAAAAGTCATATAAGACGAGGCCCGTTGGACCCCTAATTTTGCACACATCCTTTTAGGGGTACACTAAGATCAATGGAGTCGACGAAATCCCCATTCGGAGCTCGTACGAAAATCGACCTTCAGTAAGGGCCAAATTTGGGCTCCCGGGGAGGCCCTGTGACGAAAACTCGGTGAAAAGTCATATAAGACGAGGCCCGTTGGACCCCTAATTTTGCACACATCCTTTTAGGGGTACACTAAGATCAATGGAGTCGACGAAATCCCCATTCGGAGCTCGTACGAAAATCGACCTTCTTTAAGGGCCAATTTTGGGCTCCCGGGGAGGCCCTGTGACGAAAACTCGGTGAAAAGTCATATAAGACGAGGCCCGTTGGACCCCTAATTTTGCACACATCCTTTACGGGGTAGATTTAGATCAACGGAGTCGACGAAGTTCCGTTTCGGAACTCGTGCGAAAGTCCACCTTCTTTAAGGGCCAATTTTGGGCTCCCGGGGAGGCCCTGTGACGAAAACTCGGTGAAAAGTCATATAAGACGAGGCCCGTTGGACCCCTAATTTTGCACACATCCTTTACGGGGTAGACCTAGATCAGTGGAGTCGACGAAATTCCGTTTCGGAACTCGTGCGAAAATCCACCTTCTTTAAGGGCCAATTTAGGGCTCCCGGGGAGGCCCTGTGACGAAAACTCGGTGAAAAGTCATATAAGACGAGGCCCGTTGGACCCCTAATTCTGCACAAATCATTTATGGGGTACACTAAGATCAATGGAGTCGATGAAATCCGCATTCGGAACTCCTACGAAAATCGACCTTCTTTAAGGGCCAATTATGGGCTCCCGGGGAGGCCCTGTGACGAAACCTCGGTGAAAAGTCATATAAGACGAGGCCCGTTGGACCCCTAATTTTGCACACATCCTTTTAGGGGTACACTAAGATCAATGGAGTCGACGAAATCCCCATTCGGAGCTCGTACGAAAATCGACCTTCAGTAAGGGCCAAATTTGGGCTCCCGGGGAGGCCCTGTGACGAAAACTCGGTGAAAAGTCATATAAGACGAGGCCCGTTGGACCCCTAATTTTGCACACATCATTTATTGGGTACACTAAGATCAATGGAGTCGACGAAATCCCCATTCGGAGCTCGTACGAAAATCGACCTTCTTTAAGGGCCAGTTTTGGGCTCCCGGGGAGGCCCTGTGACGAAAACTCGGTGAAAAGTCATATAAGACGAGGCCCGTTGGACCCCTAATTTTGCACACATCATTTATTGGGTACACTAAGATCAATGGAGTCGACGAAATCCCCATTCGGAGCTCGTACGAAAATCGACCTTCTTTAAGGGCCAGTTTTGGGCTCCCGGGGAGGCCCTGTGACGAAAACTCGGTGAAAAGTCATATAAGACGAGGCCGGTTGGACCCCTAATTTTGCACACATCCTTTACGGGGTAGATTTAGATCAGTGGAGTCGACGAAATTCCGTTTCGGAACTCGTGCGAAAGTCCACCTTCTTTAAGGGCCAGTTTTGGGCTCCCGGGGAGGCCTTGTGACGAAAACTCGGTGAAAAGTCATATAAGACGAGGCCCGTTGGACCCCTAATTTTGCACACATCCTTTTAGGGGTAGATTTAGATCAACGGAGTCGACGAAATTCCGTTTCGGAACTCGTGCGAAAGTCGACCTTCTTTAAGGGCCAGTTTTGGGCTCCCGGGGAGGCCCTGTGACGAAAACTCGGTGAAAAGTCATATAAGACGAGGCCCGTTGGACCCCTAATTTTGCACACATCCTTTACGGGGTAGATTTAGATCAGTGGAGTCGACGAAATTCCGTTTCGGAACTCGTGCGAAAGTCCACCTTCTTTAAGGGCCAGTTTTGGGCTCCCGGGGAGGCCCTGTGACGAAAACTCGGTGAAAAGTCATATAAGACGAGGCCCGTTGGACCCCTAATTTTGCACACATCCTTTTAGGGATAGATTTAGATCAACGGAGTCGACGAAATTCCGTTTCGGAACTCGTGCGAAAGTCCACCTTCTTTAAGGGCCAGTTTTGGGCTCCCGGGGAGGCCCTGTGACGAAAACTCGGTGAAAAGTCATATAAGACGAGGCCCGTTGGACCCCTAATTTTGCACACACCATTTATGAGGTACACTAAGATCAATGGAGTCGACGAAATCCCCATTCGGAGCTCGTACGAAAATCGACCATCAGTAAGGGCCATATTTGGGCTCCCGGGGAGGCCCTGTGACGAAAACTCGGTGAAAAGTCATATAAGACGAGGCCCGTTGGACCCCTAATTTTGCACACATCCTTTTAGGGGTAGATTTAGATCAACGGAGTCGACGAAATTCCGTTTCGGAACTCGTGCGAAAGTCCACCTTCTTTAAGGGCCAGTTTTGGGCTCCCGGGGAGGCCCTGTGACGAAAACTCGGTGAAAAGTCATATAAGACGAGGCCCGTTGGACCCCTAATTTTGCACACACCATTTATGAGGTACACTAAGATCAATGGAGTCGACGAAATCCCCATTCGGAGCTCGTACGAAAATCGACCATCAGTAAGGGCCATATTTGGGCTCCCGGGGAGGCCCTGTGACGAAAACTCGGTGAAAAGTCATATAAGACGAGGCCCGTTGGACCCCTAATTTTGCACACATCCTTTTAGGGGTAGATTTAGATCAACGGAGTCGACGAAATTCCGTTTCGGAACTCGTGCGAAAGTCCACCTTCTTTAAGGGCCAGTTTTGGGCTCCCGGGGAGGCCCTGTGACGAAAACTCGGTGAAAAGTCATATAAGACGAGGCCCGTTGGACCCCTAATTTTGCACACACCATTTATGAGGTACACTAAGATCAATGGAGTCGACGAAATCCCCATTCGGAGCTCGTACGAAAATCGACCTTCAGTAAGGGCCAAATTTGGGCTCCCGGGGAGGCCCTGTGACGAAAACTCGGTGAAAAGTCATATAAGACGAGGCCCGTTGGACCCCTAATTTTGCACACATCCTTTTAGGGGTACACTAAGATCAATGGAGTCGACGAAATCCCCATTCGGAGCTCGTACGAAAATCGACCTTCTTTAAGGGCCAATTTTGGGCTCCCGGGGAGGCCCTGTGACGAAAACTCGGTGAAAAGTCATATAAGACGAGGCCCGTTGGACCCCTAATTTTGCACACATCCTTTACGGGGTAGATTTAGATCAACGGAGTCGACGAAATTCCGTTTCGGAACTCGTGCGAAAGTCCACCTTCTTTAAGGGCCAATTTTGGGCTCCCGGGGAGGCCCTGTGACGAAAACTCGGTGAAAAGTCATATAAGACGAGGCCCGTTGGACCCCTAATTTTGCACACATCCTTTTAGGGGTACACTAAGATCAATGGAGTCGACGAAATCCCCATTCGGAGCTCGTACGAAAATCGACCTTCAGTAAGGGCCAAATTTGGGCTCCCGGGGAGGCCCTGTGACGAAAACTCGGTGAAAAGTCATATAAGACGAGGCCCGTTGGACCCCTAATTTTGCACACATCCTTTTAGAGGTACACTAAGATCAATGGAGTCGACGAAATCCCCATTCGGAGCTCGTACGAAAATCGACCTTCTTTAAGGGCCAGTTTTGGGCTCCCGGGGAGGCCCTGTGACGAAAACTCGGTGAAAAGTCATATAAGACGAGGCCCGTTGGACCCCTAATTTTGCACACATCCTTTTAGGGGTACACTAAGATCAATGGAGTCGACGAAATCCCCATTCGGAGCTCGTACGAAAATCGACCTTCTTTAAGGGCCAGTTTTGGGCTCCCGGGGAGGCCCTGTGACGAAAACTCGGTGAAAAGTCATATAAGACGAGGCCGGTTGGACCCCTAATTTTGCACACATCCTTTACGGGGTAGATTTAGATCAGTGGAGTCGACGAAATTCCGTTTCGGAACTCGTGCGAAAGTCCACCTTCTTTAAGGGCCAGTTTTGGGCTCCCGGGGAGGCCTTGTGACGAAAACTCGGTGAAAAGTCATATAAGACGAGGCCCGTTGGACCCCTAATTTTGCACACATCCTTTTAGGGGTAGATTTAGATCAACGGAGTCGACGAAATTCCGTTTCGGAACTCGTGCGAAAGTCCACCTTCTTTAAGGGCCAGTTTTGGGCTCCCGGGGAGGCCCTGTGACGAAAACTCGGTGAAAAGTCATATAAGACGAGGCCCGTTGGACCCCTAATTTTGCACACACCATTTATGAGGTACACTAAGATCAATGGAGTCGACGAAATCCCCATTCGGAGCTCGTACGAAAATCGACCATCAGTAAGGGCCATATTTGGGCTCCCGGGGAGGCCCTGTGACGAAAACTCGGTGAAAAGTCATATAAGACGAGGCCCGTTGGACCCCTAATTTTGCACACATCCTTTTAGGGGTACACTAAGATCAACGGAGTCGCCGAAATCCCCATTCGGAGCTCGTACGAAAATCGACCTTCTTTAAGGGCCAATTTTGGGCTCCCGGGGAGGCCCTGTGACGAAAACTCGGTGAAAAGTCATATAAGACGAGGCCCGTTGGACCCCTAATTTTGCACACATCCTTTTAGGGGTACACTAAGATCAATGGAGTCGACGAAATCCCCATTCGGAGCTCGTACGAAAATCGACCTTCAGTAAGGGCCAAATTTGGGCTCCCGGGGAGGCCCTGTGACGAAAACTCGGTGAAAAGTCATATAAGACGAGGCCCGTTGGACCCCTAATTTTGCACACATCATTTATTGGGTACACTAAGATCAATGGAGTCGACGAAATCCCCATTCGGAGCTCGTACGAAAATCGACCTTCAGTAAGGGCCAAATTTGGGCTCCCGGGGAGGCCCTGTGACGAAAACTCGGTGAAAAGTCATATAAGACGAGGCCCGTTGGACCCCTAATTTTGCACACATCCTTTTAGGGGTACACTAAGATCAATGGAGTCGACGAAATCCCCATTCGGAGCTCGTACGAAAATCGACCTTCTTTAAGGGCCAATTTTGGGCTCCCGGGGAGGCCCTGTGACGAAAACTCGGTGAAAAGTCATATAAGACGAGGCCCGTTGGACCCCTAATTTTGCACACATCCTTTACGGGGTAGATTTAGATCAACGGAGTCGACGAAGTTCCGTTTCGGAACTCGTGCGAAAGTCCACCTTCTTTAAGGGCCAATTTTGGGCTCCCGGGGAGGCCCTGTGACGAAAACTCGGTGAAAAGTCATATAAGACGAGGCCCGTTGGACCCCTAATTTTGCACACATCCTTTACGGGGTAGACCTAGATCAGTGGAGTCGACGAAATTCCGTTTCGGAACTCGTGCGAAAATCCACCTTCTTTAAGGGCCAATTTAGGGCTCCCGGGGAGGCCCTGTGACGAAAACTCGGTGAAAAGTCATATAAGACGAGGCCCGTTGGACCCCTAATTCTGCACACATCCTTTTAGGGGTAGATTTAGATCAACGGAGTCGACGAAATTCCGTTTCGGAACTCGTGCGAAAGTCCACCTTCTTTAAGGGCCAGTTTTGGGCTCCCGGGGAGGCCCTGTGACGAAAACTCGGTGAAAAGTCATATAAGACGAGGCCCGTTGGACCCCTAATTTTGCACACAACCTTTTAGGGGTACACTAAGATCAATGGAGTCGATGAAATCCGCATTCGGAACTCCTACGAAAATCGACCTTCTTTAAGGGCCAATTATGGGCTCCCGGGGAGGCCCTGTGACGAAACCTCGGTGAAAAGTCATATAAGACGAGGCCCGTTGGACCCCTAATTTTGCACACATCCTTTTAGGGGTACACTAAGATCAATGGAGTCGACGAAATCCCCATTCGGAGCTCGTACGAAAATCGACCTTCAGTAAGGGCCAAATTTGGGCTCCCGGGGAGGCCCTGTGACGAAAACTCGGTGAAAAGTCATATAAGACGAGGCCCGTTGGACCCCTAATTTTGCACACATCCTTTTAGGGGTACACTAAGATCAATGGAGTCGACGAAATCCCCATTCGGAGCTCGTACGAAAATCGACCTTCTTTAAGGGCCAGTTTTGGGCTCCCGGGGAGGCCCTGTGACGAAAACTCGGTGAAAAGTCATATAAGACGAGGCCGGTTGGACCCCTAATTTTGCACACATCCTTTACGGGGTAGATTTAGATCAGTGGAGTCGACGAAATTCCGTTTCGGAACTCGTGCGAAAGTCCACCTTCTTTAAGGGCCAGTTTTGGGCTCCCGGGGAGGCCTTGTGACGAAAACTCGGTGAAAAGTCATATAAGACGAGGCCCGTTGGACCCCTAATTTTGCACACATCCTTTTAGGGGTAGATTTAGATCAACGGAGTCGACGAAATTCCGTTTCGGAACTCGTGCGAAAGTCCACCTTCTTTAAGGGCCAGTTTTGGGCTCCCGGGGAGGCCCTGTGACGAAAACTCGGTGAAAAGTCATATAAGACGAGGCCCGTTGGACCCCTAATTTTGCACACATCATTTATTGGGTACACTAAGATCAATGGAGTCGACGAAATCCCCATTCGGAGCTCGTACGAAAATCGACCTTCAGTAAGGGCCAAATTTGGGCTCCCGGGGAGGCCCTGTGACGAAAACTCGGTGAAAAGTCATATAAGACGAGGCCCGTTGGACCCCTAATTTTGCACACATCCTTTTAGGGGTACACTAAGATCAATGGAGTCGACGAAATCCCCATTCGGAGCTCGTACGAAAATCGACCTTCTTTAAGGGCCAATTTTGGGCTCCCGGGGAGGCCCTGTGACGAAAACTCGGTGAAAAGTCATATAAGACGAGGCCCGTTGGACCCCTAATTTTGCACACATCCTTTACGGGGTAGATTTAGATCAACGGAGTCGACGAAGTTCCGTTTCGGAACTCGTGCGAAAGTCCACCTTCTTTAAGGGCCAGTTTTGGGCTCCCGGGGAGGCCCTGTGACGAAAACTCGGTGAAAAGTCATATAAGACGAGGCCCGTTGGACCCCTAATTTTGCACACACCATTTATGAGGTACACTAAGATCAATGGAGTCGACGAAATCCCCATTCGGAGCTCGTACGAAAATCGACCATCAGTAAGGGCCATATTTGGGCTCCCGGGGAGGCCCTGTGACGAAAACTCGGTGAAAAGTCATATAAGACGAGGCCCGTTGGACCCCTAATTTTGCACACATCCTTTTAGGGGTAGATTTAGATCAACGGAGTCGACGAAATTCCGTTTCGGAACTCGTGCGAAAGTCCACCTTCTTTAAGGGCCAGTTTTGGGCTCCCGGGGAGGCCCTGTGACGAAAACTCGGTGAAAAGTCATATAAGACGAGGCCCGTTGGACCCCTAATTTTGCACACACCATTTATGAGGTACACTAAGATCAATGGAGTCGACGAAATCCCCATTCGGAGCTCGTACGAAAATCGACCTTCAGTAAGGGCCAAATTTGGGCTCCCGGGGAGGCCCTGTGACGAAAACTCGGTGAAAAGTCATATAAGACGAGGCCCGTTGGACCCCTAATTTTGCACACATCCTTTTAGGGGTACACTAAGATCAATGGAGTCGACGAAATCCCCATTCGGAGCTCGTACGAAAATCGACCTTCTTTAAGGGCCAATTTTGGGCTCCCGGGGAGGCCCTGTGACGAAAACTCGGTGAAAAGTCATATAAGACGAGGCCCGTTGGACCCCTAATTTTGCACACATCCTTTACGGGGTAGATTTAGATCAACGGAGTCGACGAAATCCCCATTCGGAGCTCGTACGAAAATCGACCATCAGTAAGGGCCATATTTGGGCTCCCGGGGAGGCCCTGTGACGAAAACTCGGTGAAAAGTCATATAAGACGAGGCCCGTTGGACCCCTAATTTTGCACACATCCTTTTAGGGGTAGATTTAGATCAACGGAGTCGACGAAATTCCGTTTCGGAACTCGTGCGAAAGTCCACCTTCTTTAAGGGCCAGTTTTGGGCTCCCGGGGAGGCCCTGTGACGAAAACTCGGTGAAAAGTCATATAAGACGAGGCCCGTTGGACCCCTAATTTTGCACACAACCTTTTAGGGGTACACTAAGATCAATGGAGTCGATGAAATCCGCATTCGGAACTCCTACGAAAATCGACCTTCTTTAAGGGCCAATTATGGGCTCCCGGGGAGGCCCTGTGACGAAACCTCGGTGAAAAGTCATATAAGACGAGGCCCGTTGGACCCCTAATTTTGCACACATCCTTTTAGGGGTACACTAAGATCAATGGAGTCGACGAAATCCCCATTCGGAGCTCGTACGAAAATCGACCTTCAGTAAGGGCCAAATTTGGGCTCCCGGGGAGGCCCTGTGACGAAAACTCGGTGAAAAGTCATATAAGACGAGGCCCGTTGGACCCCTAATTTTGCACACATCCTTTTAGGGGTACACTAAGATCAATGGAGTCGACGAAATCCCCATTCGGAGCTCGTACGAAAATCGACCTTCTTTAAGGGCCAATTTTGGGCTCCCGGGGAGGCCCTGTGACGAAAACTCGGTGAAAAGTCATATAAGACGAGGCCCGTTGGACCCCTAATTTTGCACACATCCTTTACGGGGTAGATTTAGATCAACGGAGTCGACGAAGTTCCGTTTCGGAACTCGTGCGAAAGTCCACCTTCTTTAAGGGCCAATTTTGGGCTCCCGGGGAGGCCCTGTGACGAAAACTCGGTGAAAAGTCATATAAGACGAGGCCCGTTGGACCCCTAATTTTGCACACATCCTTTACGGGGTAGACCTAGATCAGTGGAGTCGACGAAATTCCGTTTCGGAACTCGTGCGAAAATCCACCTTCTTTAAGGGCCAATTTAGGGCTCCCGGGGAGGCCCTGTGACGAAAACTCGGTGAAAAGTCATATAAGACGAGGCCCGTTGGACCCCTAATTCTGCACAAATCATTTATGGGGTACACTAAGATCAATGGAGTCGATGAAATCCGCATTCGGAACTCCTACGAAAATCGACCTTCTTTAAGGGCCAATTATGGGCTCCCGGGGAGGCCCTGTGACGAAACCTCGGTGAAAAGTCATATAAGACGAGGCCCGTTGGACCCCTAATTTTGCACACATCCTTTTAGGGGTACACTAAGATCAATGGAGTCGACGAAATCCCCATTCGGAGCTCGTACGAAAATCGACCTTCAGTAAGGGCCAAATTTGGGCTCCCGGGGAGGCCCTGTGACGAAAACTCGGTGAAAAGTCATATAAGACGAGGCCCGTTGGACCCCTAATTTTGCACACATCATTTATTGGGTACACTAAGATCAATGGAGTCGACGAAATCCCCATTCGGAGCTCGTACGAAAATCGACCTTCTTTAAGGGCCAGTTTTGGGCTCCCGGGGAGGCCCTGTGACGAAAACTCGGTGAAAAGTCATATAAGACGAGGCCCGTTGGACCCCTAATTTTGCACACATCATTTATTGGGTACACTAAGATCAATGGAGTCGACGAAATCCCCATTCGGAGCTCGTACGAAAATCGACCTTCTTTAAGGGCCAGTTTTGGGCTCCCGGGGAGGCCCTGTGACGAAAACTCGGTGAAAAGTCATATAAGACGAGGCCGGTTGGACCCCTAATTTTGCACACATCCTTTACGGGGTAGATTTAGATCAGTGGAGTCGACGAAATTCCGTTTCGGAACTCGTGCGAAAGTCCACCTTCTTTAAGGGCCAGTTTTGGGCTCCCGGGGAGGCCTTGTGACGAAAACTCGGTGAAAAGTCATATAAGACGAGGCCCGTTGGACCCCTAATTTTGCACACATCCTTTTAGGGGTAGATTTAGATCAACGGAGTCGACGAAATTCCGTTTCGGAACTCGTGCGAAAGTCGACCTTCTTTAAGGGCCAGTTTTGGGCTCCCGGGGAGGCCCTGTGACGAAAACTCGGTGAAAAGTCATATAAGACGAGGCCCGTTGGACCCCTAATTTTGCACACATCCTTTACGGGGTAGATTTAGATCAGTGGAGTCGACGAAATTCCGTTTCGGAACTCGTGCGAAAGTCCACCTTCTTTAAGGGCCAGTTTTGGGCTCCCGGGGAGGCCCTGTGACGAAAACTCGGTGAAAAGTCATATAAGACGAGGCCCGTTGGACCCCTAATTTTGCACACATCCTTTTAGGGATAGATTTAGATCAACGGAGTCGACGAAATTCCGTTTCGGAACTCGTGCGAAAGTCCACCTTCTTTAAGGGCCAGTTTTGGGCTCCCGGGGAGGCCCTGTGACGAAAACTCGGTGAAAAGTCATATAAGACGAGGCCCGTTGGACCCCTAATTTTGCACACACCATTTATGAGGTACACTAAGATCAATGGAGTCGACGAAATCCCCATTCGGAGCTCGTACGAAAATCGACCATCAGTAAGGGCCATATTTGGGCTCCCGGGGAGGCCCTGTGACGAAAACTCGGTGAAAAGTCATATAAGACGAGGCCCGTTGGACCCCTAATTTTGCACACATCCTTTTAGGGGTAGATTTAGATCAACGGAGTCGACGAAATTCCGTTTCGGAACTCGTGCGAAAGTCCACCTTCTTTAAGGGCCAGTTTTGGGCTCCCGGGGAGGCCCTGTGACGAAAACTCGGTGAAAAGTCATATAAGACGAGGCCCGTTGGACCCCTAATTTTGCACACACCATTTATGAGGTACACTAAGATCAATGGAGTCGACGAAATCCCCATTCGGAGCTCGTACGAAAATCGACCATCAGTAAGGGCCATATTTGGGCTCCCGGGGAGGCCCTGTGACGAAAACTCGGTGAAAAGTCATATAAGACGAGGCCCGTTGGACCCCTAATTTTGCACACATCCTTTTAGGGGTAGATTTAGATCAACGGAGTCGACGAAATTCCGTTTCGGAACTCGTGCGAAAGTCCACCTTCTTTAAGGGCCAGTTTTGGGCTCCCGGGGAGGCCCTGTGACGAAAACTCGGTGAAAAGTCATATAAGACGAGGCCCGTTGGACCCCTAATTTTGCACACACCATTTATGAGGTACACTAAGATCAATGGAGTCGACGAAATCCCCATTCGGAGCTCGTACGAAAATCGACCTTCAGTAAGGGCCAAATTTGGGCTCCCGGGGAGGCCCTGTGACGAAAACTCGGTGAAAAGTCATATAAGACGAGGCCCGTTGGACCCCTAATTTTGCACACATCCTTTTAGGGGTACACTAAGATCAATGGAGTCGACGAAATCCCCATTCGGAGCTCGTACGAAAATCGACCTTCTTTAAGGGCCAATTTTGGGCTCCCGGGGAGGCCCTGTGACGAAAACTCGGTGAAAAGTCATATAAGACGAGGCCCGTTGGACCCCTAATTTTGCACACATCATTTATGAGGTACACTAAGATCAATGGAGTCGACGAAATCCCCATTCGGAGCTCGTACGAAAATCGACCATCAGTAAGGGCCATATTTGGGCTCCCGGGGAGGCCCTGTGACGAAAACTCGGTGAAAAGTCATATAAGACGAGGCCCGTTGGACCCCTAATTTTGCACACATCCTTTTAGGGGTAGATTTAGATCAACGGAGTCGACGAAATTCCGTTTCGGAACTCGTGCGAAAGTCCACCTTCTTTAAGGGCCAGTTTTGGGCTCCCGGGGAGGCCCTGTGACGAAAACTCGGTGAAAAGTCATATAAGACGAGGCCCGTTGGACCCCTAATTTTGCACACACCATTTATGAGGTACACTAAGATCAATGGAGTCGACGAAATCCCCATTCGGAGCTCGTACGAAAATCGACCTTCAGTAAGGGCCAAATTTGGGCTCCCGGGGAGGCCCTGTGACGAAAACTCGGTGAAAAGTCATATAAGACGAGGCCCGTTGGACCCCTAATTTTGCACACATCCTTTTAGGGGTACACTAAGATCAATGGAGTCGACGAAATCCCCATTCGGAGCTCGTACGAAAATCGACCTTCTTTAAGGGCCAATTTTGGGCTCCCGGGGAGGCCCTGTGACGAAAACTCGGTGAAAAGTCATATAAGACGAGGCCCGTTGGACCCCTAATTTTGCACACATCATTTATTGGGTACACTAAGATCAATGGAGTCGACGAAATCCCCATTCGGAGCTCGTACGAAAATCGACCTTCAGTAAGGGCCAAATTTGGGCTCCCGGGGAGGCCCTGTGACGAAAACTCGGTGAAAAGTCATATAAGACGAGGCCCGTTGGACCCCTAATTTTGCACACATCCTTTTAGGGGTACACTAAGATCAATGGAGTCGACGAAATCCCCATTCGGAGCTCGTACGAAAATCGACCTTCTTTAAGGGCCAATTTTGGGCTCCCGGGGAGGCCCTGTGACGAAAACTCGGTGAAAAGTCATATAAGACGAGGCCCGTTGGACCCCTAATTTTGCACACATCCTTTACGGGGTAGATTTAGATCAACGGAGTCGACGAAGTTCCGTTTCGGAACTCGTGCGAAAGTCCACCTTCTTTAAGGGCCAGTTTTGGGCTCCCGGGGAGGCCCTGTGACGAAAACTCGGTGAAAAGTCATATAAGACGAGGCCCGTTGGACCCCTAATTTTGCACACACCATTTATGAGGTACACTAAGATCAATGGAGTCGACGAAATCCCCATTCGGAGCTCGTACGAAAATCGACCATCAGTAAGGGCCATATTTGGGCTCCCGGGGAGGCCCTGTGACGAAAACTCGGTGAAAAGTCATATAAGACGAGGCCCGTTGGACCCCTAATTTTGCACACATCCTTTTAGGGGTAGATTTAGATCAACGGAGTCGACGAAATTCCGTTTCGGAACTCGTGCGAAAGTCCACCTTCTTTAAGGGCCAGTTTTGGGCTCCCGGGGAGGCCCTGTGACGAAAACTCGGTGAAAAGTCATATAAGACGAGGCCCGTTGGACCCCTAATTTTGCACACACCATTTATGAGGTACACTAAGATCAATGGAGTCGACGAAATCCCCATTCGGAGCTCGTACGAAAATCGACCTTCAGTAAGGGCCAAATTTGGGCTCCCGGGGAGGCCCTGTGACGAAAACTCGGTGAAAAGTCATATAAGACGAGGCCCGTTGGACCCCTAATTTTGCACACATCCTTTTAGGGGTACACTAAGATCAATGGAGTCGACGAAATCCCCATTCGGAGCTCGTACGAAAATCGACCTTCTTTAAGGGCCAATTTTGGGCTCCCGGGGAGGCCCTGTGACGAAAACTCGGTGAAAAGTCATATAAGACGAGGCCCGTTGGACCCCTAATTTTGCACACATCCTTTACGGGGTAGATTTAGATCAACGGAGTCGACGAAATCCCCATTCGGAGCTCGTACGAAAATCGACCATCAGTAAGGGCCATATTTGGGCTCCCGGGGAGGCCCTGTGACGAAAACTCGGTGAAAAGTCATATAAGACGAGGCCCGTTGGACCCCTAATTTTGCACACATCCTTTTAGGGGTAGATTTAGATCAACGGAGTCGACGAAATTCCGTTTCGGAACTCGTGCGAAAGTCCACCTTCTTTAAGGGCCAGTTTTGGGCTCCCGGGGAGGCCCTGTGACGAAAACTCGGTGAAAAGTCATATAAGACGAGGCCCGTTGGACCCCTAATTTTGCACACAACCTTTTAGGGGTACACTAAGATCAATGGAGTCGATGAAATCCGCATTCGGAACTCCTACGAAAATCGACCTTCTTTAAGGGCCAATTATGGGCTCCCGGGGAGGCCCTGTGACGAAACCTCGGTGAAAAGTCATATAAGACGAGGCCCGTTGGACCCCTAATTTTGCACACATCCTTTTAGGGGTACACTAAGATCAATGGAGTCGACGAAATCCCCATTCGGAGCTCGTACGAAAATCGACCTTCAGTAAGGGCCAAATTTGGGCTCCCGGGGAGGCCCTGTGACGAAAACTCGGTGAAAAGTCATATAAGACGAGGCCCGTTGGACCCCTAATTTTGCACACATCCTTTTAGGGGTACACTAAGATCAATGGAGTCGACGAAATCCCCATTCGGAGCTCGTACGAAAATCGACCTTCTTTAAGGGCCAATTTTGGGCTCCCGGGGAGGCCCTGTGACGAAAACTCGGTGAAAAGTCATATAAGACGAGGCCCGTTGGACCCCTAATTTTGCACACATCCTTTACGGGGTAGATTTAGATCAACGGAGTCGACGAAGTTCCGTTTCGGAACTCGTGCGAAAGTCCACCTTCTTTAAGGGCCAATTTTGGGCTCCCGGGGAGGCCCTGTGACGAAAACTCGGTGAAAAGTCATATAAGACGAGGCCCGTTGGACCCCTAATTTTGCACACATCCTTTACGGGGTAGACCTAGATCAGTGGAGTCGACGAAATTCCGTTTCGGAACTCGTGCGAAAATCCACCTTCTTTAAGGGCCAATTTAGGGCTCCCGGGGAGGCCCTGTGACGAAAACTCGGTGAAAAGTCATATAAGACGAGGCCCGTTGGACCCCTAATTCTGCACACATCCTTTTAGGGGTAGATTTAGATCAACGGAGTCGACGAAATTCCGTTTCGGAACTCGTGCGAAAGTCCACCTTCTTTAAGGGCCAGTTTTGGGCTCCCGGGGAGGCCCTGTGACGAAAACTCGGTGAAAAGTCATATAAGACGAGGCCCGTTGGACCCCTAATTTTGCACACAACCTTTTAGGGGTACACTAAGATCAATGGAGTCGATGAAATCCGCATTCGGAACTCCTACGAAAATCGACCTTCTTTAAGGGCCAATTATGGGCTCCCGGGGAGGCCCTGTGACGAAACCTCGGTGAAAAGTCATATAAGACGAGGCCCGTTGGACCCCTAATTTTGCACACATCCTTTTAGGGGTACACTAAGATCAATGGAGTCGACGAAATCCCCATTCGGAGCTCGTACGAAAATCGACCTTCAGTAAGGGCCAAATTTGGGCTCCCGGGGAGGCCCTGTGACGAAAACTCGGTGAAAAGTCATATAAGACGAGGCCCGTTGGACCCCTAATTTTGCACACATCCTTTTAGGGGTACACTAAGATCAATGGAGTCGACGAAATCCCCATTCGGAGCTCGTACGAAAATCGACCTTCTTTAAGGGCCAGTTTTGGGCTCCCGGGGAGGCCCTGTGACGAAAACTCGGTGAAAAGTCATATAAGACGAGGCCGGTTGGACCCCTAATTTTGCACACATCCTTTACGGGGTAGATTTAGATCAGTGGAGTCGACGAAATTCCGTTTCGGAACTCGTGCGAAAGTCCACCTTCTTTAAGGGCCAGTTTTGGGCTCCCGGGGAGGCCTTGTGACGAAAACTCGGTGAAAAGTCATATAAGACGAGGCCCGTTGGACCCCTAATTTTGCACACATCCTTTTAGGGGTAGATTTAGATCAACGGAGTCGACGAAATTCCGTTTCGGAACTCGTGCGAAAGTCGACCTTCTTTAAGGGCCAGTTTTGGGCTCCCGGGGAGGCCCTGTGACGAAAACTCGGTGAAAAGTCATATAAGACGAGGCCCGTTGGACCCCTAATTTTGCACACATCCTTTACGGGGTAGATTTAGATCAGTGGAGTCGACGAAATTCCGTTTCGGAACTCGTGCGAAAGTCCACCTTCTTTAAGGGCCAGTTTTGGGCTCCCGGGGAGGCCCTGTGACGAAAACTCGGTGAAAAGTCATATAAGACGAGGCCCGTTGGACCCCTAATTTTGCACACATCCTTTTAGGGATAGATTTAGATCAACGGAGTCGACGAAATTCCGTTTCGGAACTCGTGCGAAAGTCCACCTTCTTTAAGGGCCAGTTTTGGGCTCCCGGGGAGGCCCTGTGACGAAAACTCGGTGAAAAGTCATATAAGACGAGGCCCGTTGGACCCCTAATTTTGCACACACCATTTATGAGGTACACTAAGATCAATGGAGTCGACGAAATCCCCATTCGGAGCTCGTACGAAAATCGACCATCAGTAAGGGCCATATTTGGGCTCCCGGGGAGGCCCTGTGACGAAAACTCGGTGAAAAGTCATATAAGACGAGGCCCGTTGGACCCCTAATTTTGCACACATCCTTTTAGGGGTAGATTTAGATCAACGGAGTCGACGAAATTCCGTTTCGGAACTCGTGCGAAAGTCCACCTTCTTTAAGGGCCAGTTTTGGGCTCCCGGGGAGGCCCTGTGACGAAAACTCGGTGAAAAGTCATATAAGACGAGGCCCGTTGGACCCCTAATTTTGCACACACCATTTATGAGGTACACTAAGATCAATGGAGTCGACGAAATCCCCATTCGGAGCTCGTACAAAAATCGACCATCAGTAAGGGCCATATTTGGGCTCCCGGGGAGGCCCTGTGACGAAAACTCGGTGAAAAGTCATATAAGACGAGGCCCGTTGGACCCCTAATTTTGCACACATCCTTTTAGGGGTAGATTTAGATCAACGGAGTCGACGAAATTCCGTTTCGGAACTCGTGCGAAAGTCCACCTTCTTTAAGGGCCAGTTTTGGGCTCCCGGGGAGGCCCTGTGACGAAAACTCGGTGAAAAGTCATATAAGACGAGGCCCGTTGGACCCCTAATTTTGCACACACCATTTATGAGGTACACTAAGATCAATGGAGTCGACGAAATCCCCATTCGGAGCTCGTACGAAAATCGACCTTCAGTAAGGGCCAAATTTGGGCTCCCGGGGAGGCCCTGTGACGAAAACTCGGTGAAAAGTCATATAAGACGAGGCCCGTTGGACCCCTAATTTTGCACACATCCTTTTAGGGGTACACTAAGATCAATGGAGTCGACGAAATCCCCATTCGGAGCTCGTACGAAAATCGACCTTCTTTAAGGGCCAATTTTGGGCTCCCGGGGAGGCCCTGTGACGAAAACTCGGTGAAAAGTCATATAAGACGAGGCCCGTTGGACCCCTAATTTTGCACACATCCTTTACGGGGTAGATTTAGATCAACGGAGTCGACGAAATTCCGTTTCGGAACTCGTGCGAAAGTCCACCTTCTTTAAGGGCCAATTTTGGGCTCCCGGGGAGGCCCTGTGACGAAAACTCGGTGAAAAGTCATATAAGACGAGGCCCGTTGGACCCCTAATTTTGCACACATCCTTTTAGGGGTACACTAAGATCAATGGAGTCGACGAAATCCCCATTCGGAGCTCGTACGAAAATCGACCTTCAGTAAGGGCCAAATTTGGGCTCCCGGGGAGGCCCTGTGACGAAAACTCGGTGAAAAGTCATATAAGACGAGGCCCGTTGGACCCCTAATTTTGCACACATCCTTTTAGAGGTACACTAAGATCAATGGAGTCGACGAAATCCCCATTCGGAGCTCGTACGAAAATCGACCTTCTTTAAGGGCCAGTTTTGGGCTCCCGGGGAGGCCCTGTGACGAAAACTCGGTGAAAAGTCATATAAGACGAGGCCCGTTGGACCCCTAATTTTGCACACATCCTTTTAGGGGTACACTAAGATCAATGGAGTCGACGAAATCCCCATTCGGAGCTCGTACGAAAATCGACCTTCTTTAAGGGCCAGTTTTGGGCTCCCGGGGAGGCCCTGTGACGAAAACTCGGTGAAAAGTCATATAAGACGAGGCCGGTTGGACCCCTAATTTTGCACACATCCTTTACGGGGTAGATTTAGATCAGTGGAGTCGACGAAATTCCGTTTCGGAACTCGTGCGAAAGTCCACCTTCTTTAAGGGCCAGTTTTGGGCTCCCGGGGAGGCCTTGTGACGAAAACTCGGTGAAAAGTCATATAAGACGAGGCCCGTTGGACCCCTAATTTTGCACACATCCTTTTAGGGGTAGATTTAGATCAACGGAGTCGACGAAATTCCGTTTCGGAACTCGTGCGAAAGTCCACCTTCTTTAAGGGCCAGTTTTGGGCTCCCGGGGAGGCCCTGTGACGAAAACTCGGTGAAAAGTCATATAAGACGAGGCCCGTTGGACCCCTAATTTTGCACACACCATTTATGAGGTACACTAAGATCAATGGAGTCGACGAAATCCCCATTCGGAGCTCGTACGAAAATCGACCATCAGTAAGGGCCATATTTGGGCTCCCGGGGAGGCCCTGTGACGAAAACTCGGTGAAAAGTCATATAAGACGAGGCCCGTTGGACCCCTAATTTTGCACACATCCTTTTAGGGGTACACTAAGATCAACGGAGTCGCCGAAATCCCCATTCGGAGCTCGTACGAAAATCGACCTTCTTTAAGGGCCAATTTTGGGCTCCCGGGGAGGCCCTGTGACGAAAACTCGGTGAAAAGTCATATAAGACGAGGCCCGTTGGACCCCTAATTTTGCACACATCCTTTTAGGGGTACACTAAGATCAATGGAGTCGACGAAATCCCCATTCGGAGCTCGTACGAAAATCGACCTTCAGTAAGGGCCAAATTTGGGCTCCCGGGGAGGCCCTGTGACGAAAACTCGGTGAAAAGTCATATAAGACGAGGCCCGTTGGACCCCTAATTTTGCACACATCATTTATTGGGTACACTAAGATCAATGGAGTCGACGAAATCCCCATTCGGAGCTCGTACGAAAATCGACCTTCAGTAAGGGCCAAATTTGGGCTCCCGGGGAGGCCCTGTGACGAAAACTCGGTGAAAAGTCATATAAGACGAGGCCCGTTGGACCCCTAATTTTGCACACATCCTTTTAGGGGTACACTAAGATCAATGGAGTCGACGAAATCCCCATTCGGAGCTCGTACGAAAATCGACCTTCTTTAAGGGCCAATTTTGGGCTCCCGGGGAGGCCCTGTGACGAAAACTCGGTGAAAAGTCATATAAGACGAGGCCCGTTGGACCCCTAATTTTGCACACATCCTTTACGGGGTAGATTTAGATCAACGGAGTCGACGAAGTTCCGTTTCGGAACTCGTGCGAAAGTCCACCTTCTTTAAGGGCCAATTTTGGGCTCCCGGGGAGGCCCTGTGACGAAAACTCGGTGAAAAGTCATATAAGACGAGGCCCGTTGGACCCCTAATTTTGCACACATCCTTTACGGGGTAGACCTAGATCAGTGGAGTCGACGAAATTCCGTTTCGGAACTCGTGCGAAAATCCACCTTCTTTAAGGGCCAATTTAGGGCTCCCGGGGAGGCCCTGTGACGAAAACTCGGTGAAAAGTCATATAAGACGAGGCCCGTTGGACCCCTAATTCTGCACAAATCATTTATGGGGTACACTAAGATCAATGGAGTCGATGAAATCCGCATTCGGAACTCCTACGAAAATCGACCTTCTTTAAGGGCCAATTATGGGCTCCCGGGGAGGCCCTGTGACGAAACCTCGGTGAAAAGTCATATAAGACGAGGCCCGTTGGACCCCTAATTTTGCACACATCCTTTTAGGGGTACACTAAGATCAATGGAGTCGACGAAATCCCCATTCGGAGCTCGTACGAAAATCGACCTTCAGTAAGGGCCAAATTTGGGCTCCCGGGGAGGCCCTGTGACGAAAACTCGGTGAAAAGTCATATAAGACGAGGCCCGTTGGACCCCTAATTTTGCACACATCATTTATTGGGTACACTAAGATCAATGGAGTCGACGAAATCCCCATTCGGAGCTCGTACGAAAATCGACCTTCTTTAAGGGCCAGTTTTGGGCTCCCGGGGAGGCCCTGTGACGAAAACTCGGTGAAAAGTCATATAAGACGAGGCCCGTTGGACCCCTAATTTTGCACACATCATTTATTGGGTACACTAAGATCAATGGAGTCGACGAAATCCCCATTCGGAGCTCGTACGAAAATCGACCTTCTTTAAGGGCCAGTTTTGGGCTCCCGGGGAGGCCCTGTGACGAAAACTCGGTGAAAAGTCATATAAGACGAGGCCGGTTGGACCCCTAATTTTGCACACATCCTTTACGGGGTAGATTTAGATCAGTGGAGTCGACGAAATTCCGTTTCGGAACTCGTGCGAAAGTCCACCTTCTTTAAGGGCCAGTTTTGGGCTCCCGGGGAGGCCTTGTGACGAAAACTCGGTGAAAAGTCATATAAGACGAGGCCCGTTGGACCCCTAATTTTGCACACATCCTTTTAGGGGTAGATTTAGATCAACGGAGTCGACGAAATTCCGTTTCGGAACTCGTGCGAAAGTCGACCTTCTTTAAGGGCCAGTTTTGGGCTCCCGGGGAGGCCCTGTGACGAAAACTCGGTGAAAAGTCATATAAGACGAGGCCCGTTGGACCCCTAATTTTGCACACATCCTTTACGGGGTAGATTTAGATCAGTGGAGTCGACGAAATTCCGTTTCGGAACTCGTGCGAAAGTCCACCTTCTTTAAGGGCCAGTTTTGGGCTCCCGGGGAGGCCCTGTGACGAAAACTCGGTGAAAAGTCATATAAGACGAGGCCCGTTGGACCCCTAATTTTGCACACATCCTTTTAGGGATAGATTTAGATCAACGGAGTCGACGAAATTCCGTTTCGGAACTCGTGCGAAAGTCCACCTTCTTTAAGGGCCAGTTTTGGGCTCCCGGGGAGGCCCTGTGACGAAAACTCGGTGAAAAGTCATATAAGACGAGGCCCGTTGGACCCCTAATTTTGCACACACCATTTATGAGGTACACTAAGATCAATGGAGTCGACGAAATCCCCATTCGGAGCTCGTACGAAAATCGACCATCAGTAAGGGCCATATTTGGGCTCCCGGGGAGGCCCTGTGACGAAAACTCGGTGAAAAGTCATATAAGACGAGGCCCGTTGGACCCCTAATTTTGCACACATCCTTTTAGGGGTAGATTTAGATCAACGGAGTCGACGAAATTCCGTTTCGGAACTCGTGCGAAAGTCCACCTTCTTTAAGGGCCAGTTTTGGGCTCCCGGGGAGGCCCTGTGACGAAAACTCGGTGAAAAGTCATATAAGACGAGGCCCGTTGGACCCCTAATTTTGCACACACCATTTATGAGGTACACTAAGATCAATGGAGTCGACGAAATCCCCATTCGGAGCTCGTACGAAAATCGACCATCAGTAAGGGCCATATTTGGGCTCCCGGGGAGGCCCTGTGACGAAAACTCGGTGAAAAGTCATATAAGACGAGGCCCGTTGGACCCCTAATTTTGCACACATCCTTTTAGGGGTAGATTTAGATCAACGGAGTCGACGAAATTCCGTTTCGGAACTCGTGCGAAAGTCCACCTTCTTTAAGGGCCAGTTTTGGGCTCCCGGGGAGGCCCTGTGACGAAAACTCGGTGAAAAGTCATATAAGACGAGGCCCGTTGGACCCCTAATTTTGCACACACCATTTATGAGGTACACTAAGATCAATGGAGTCGACGAAATCCCCATTCGGAGCTCGTACGAAAATCGACCTTCAGTAAGGGCCAAATTTGGGCTCCCGGGGAGGCCCTGTGACGAAAACTCGGTGAAAAGTCATATAAGACGAGGCCCGTTGGACCCCTAATTTTGCACACATCCTTTTAGGGGTACACTAAGATCAATGGAGTCGACGAAATCCCCATTCGGAGCTCGTACGAAAATCGACCTTCTTTAAGGGCCAATTTTGGGCTCCCGGGGAGGCCCTGTGACGAAAACTCGGTGAAAAGTCATATAAGACGAGGCCCGTTGGACCCCTAATTTTGCACACATCCTTTACGGGGTAGATTTAGATCAACGGAGTCGACGAAATTCCGTTTCGGAACTCGTGCGAAAGTCCACCTTCTTTAAGGGCCAATTTTGGGCTCCCGGGGAGGCCCTGTGACGAAAACTCGGTGAAAAGTCATATAAGACGAGGCCCGTTGGACCCCTAATTTTGCACACATCCTTTTAGGGGTACACTAAGATCAATGGAGTCGACGAAATCCCCATTCGGAGCTCGTACGAAAATCGACCTTCAGTAAGGGCCAAATTTGGGCTCCCGGGGAGGCCCTGTGACGAAAACTCGGTGAAAAGTCATATAAGACGAGGCCCGTTGGACCCCTAATTTTGCACACATCCTTTTAGAGGTACACTAAGATCAATGGAGTCGACGAAATCCCCATTCGGAGCTCGTACGAAAATCGACCTTCTTTAAGGGCCAGTTTTGGGCTCCCGGGGAGGCCCTGTGACGAAAACTCGGTGAAAAGTCATATAAGACGAGGCCCGTTGGACCCCTAATTTTGCACACATCCTTTTAGGGGTACACTAAGATCAATGGAGTCGACGAAATCCCCATTCGGAGCTCGTACGAAAATCGACCTTCTTTAAGGGCCAGTTTTGGGCTCCCGGGGAGGCCCTGTGACGAAAACTCGGTGAAAAGTCATATAAGACGAGGCCGGTTGGACCCCTAATTTTGCACACATCCTTTACGGGGTAGATTTAGATCAGTGGAGTCGACGAAATTCCGTTTCGGAACTCGTGCGAAAGTCCACCTTCTTTAAGGGCCAGTTTTGGGCTCCCGGGGAGGCCTTGTGACGAAAACTCGGTGAAAAGTCATATAAGACGAGGCCCGTTGGACCCCTAATTTTGCACACATCCTTTTAGGGGTAGATTTAGATCAACGGAGTCGACGAAATTCCGTTTCGGAACTCGTGCGAAAGTCCACCTTCTTTAAGGGCCAGTTTTGGGCTCCCGGGGAGGCCCTGTGACGAAAACTCGGTGAAAAGTCATATAAGACGAGGCCCGTTGGACCCCTAATTTTGCACACACCATTTATGAGGTACACTAAGATCAATGGAGTCGACGAAATCCCCATTCGGAGCTCGTACGAAAATCGACCATCAGTAAGGGCCATATTTGGGCTCCCGGGGAGGCCCTGTGACGAAAACTCGGTGAAAAGTCATATAAGACGAGGCCCGTTGGACCCCTAATTTTGCACACATCCTTTTAGGGGTACACTAAGATCAACGGAGTCGCCGAAATCCCCATTCGGAGCTCGTACGAAAATCGACCTTCTTTAAGGGCCAATTTTGGGCTCCCGGGGAGGCCCTGTGACGAAAACTCGGTGAAAAGTCATATAAGACGAGGCCCGTTGGACCCCTAATTTTGCACACATCCTTTTAGGGGTACACTAAGATCAATGGAGTCGACGAAATCCCCATTCGGAGCTCGTACGAAAATCGACCTTCAGTAAGGGCCAAATTTGGGCTCCCGGGGAGGCCCTGTGACGAAAACTCGGTGAAAAGTCATATAAGACGAGGCCCGTTGGACCCCTAATTTTGCACACATCATTTATTGGGTACACTAAGATCAATGGAGTCGACGAAATCCCCATTCGGAGCTCGTACGAAAATCGACCTTCTTTAAGGGCCAGTTTTGGGCTCCCGGGGAGGCCCTGTGACGAAAACTCGGTGAAAAGTCATATAAGACGAGGCCCGTTGGACCCCTAATTTTGCACACATCCTTTTAGGGGTACACTAAGATCAATGTAGTCGACGAAATCCCCATTCGGAGCTCGTACGAAAATCGACCTTCTTTAAGGGCCAATTTTGGGCTCCCGGGGAGGCCCTGTGACGAAAACTCGGTGAAAAGTCATATAAGACGAGGCCCGTTGGACCCCTAATTTTGCACACATCCTTTTAGGGGTACACTAAGATCAATGGAGTCGACGAAATCCCCATTCGGAGCTCGTACGAAAGTCGACCTTCAGTAAGGGCCAAATTTGGGCTCCCGGGGAGGCCCTGTGACGAAAACTCGGTGAAAAGTCATATAAGACGAGGCCCGTTGGACCCCTAATTTTGCACACATCCTTTTAGGGGTAGATTTAGATCAATGGAGTCGACGAAATCCCCATTCGGAGCTCGTACGAAAATCGACCTTCTTTAAGGGCCAGTTTTGGGCTCCCGGGGAGGCCCTGTGACGAAAACTCGGTGAAAAGTCATATAAGACGAGGCCCGTTGGACCCCTAATTTTGCACACATCCTTTTAGGGGTACACTAAGATCAATGTAGTCGACGAAATCCCCATTCGGAGCTCGTGCGAAAATCGACCTTCTTTAAGGGCCAATTTTGGGCTCCCGGGGAGGCCCTGTGACGAAAACTCGGTGAAAAGTCATATAAGACGAGGCCCGTTGGACCCCTAATTTTGCACACATCCTTTACGGGGTAGAGTTAGATCAACGGAGTCGACGAAATTCCGTTTCGGAACTCGTGCGAAAGTCCACCTTCTTTAAGGGCCAGTTTTGGGCTCCCGGGGAGGCCCTGTGACGAAAACTCGGTGAAAAGTCATATAAGACGAGGCCCGTTGGACCCCTAATTTTGCACACACCATTTATGAGGTACACTAAGATCAATGGAGTCGACGAAATCCCCATTCGGAGCTCGTACAAAAATCGACCATCAGTAAGGGCCATATTTGGGCTCCCGGGGAGGCCCTGTGACGAAAACTCGGTGAAAAGTCATATAAGACGAGGCCCGTTGGACCCCTAATTTTGCACACATCCTTTTAGGGGTAGATTTAGATCAACGGAGTCGACGAAATTCCGTTTCGGAACTCGTGCGAAAGTCCACCTTCTTTAAGGGCCAGTTTTGGGCTCCCGGGGAGGCCCTGTGACGAAAACTCGGTGAAAAGTCATATAAGACGAGGCCCGTTGGACCCCTAATTTTGCACACACCATTTATGAGGTACACTAAGATCAATGGAGTCGACGAAATCCCCATTCGGAGCTCGTACGAAAATCGACCTTCAGTAAGGGCCAAATTTGGGCTCCCGGGGAGGCCCTGTGACGAAAACTCGGTGAAAAGTCATATAAGACGAGGCCCGTTGGACCCCTAATTTTGCACACATCCTTTTAGGGGTACACTAAGATCAATGGAGTCGACGAAATCCCCATTCGGAGCTCGTACGAAAATCGACCTTCTTTAAGGGCCAATTTTGGGCTCCCGGGGAGGCCCTGTGACGAAAACTCGGTGAAAAGTCATATAAGACGAGGCCCGTTGGACCCCTAATTTTGCACACATCCTTTACGGGGTAGATTTAGATCAACGGAGTCGACGAAATTCCGTTTCGGAACTCGTGCGAAAGTCCACCTTCTTTAAGGGCCAATTTTGGGCTCCCGGGGAGGCCCTGTGACGAAAACTCGGTGAAAAGTCATATAAGACGAGGCCCGTTGGACCCCTAATTTTGCACACATCCTTTTAGGGGTACACTAAGATCAATGGAGTCGACGAAATCCCCATTCGGAGCTCGTACGAAAATCGACCTTCAGTAAGGGCCAAATTTGGGCTCCCGGGGAGGCCCTGTGACGAAAACTCGGTGAAAAGTCATATAAGACGAGGCCCGTTGGACCCCTAATTTTGCACACATCCTTTTAGAGGTACACTAAGATCAATGGAGTCGACGAAATCCCCATTCGGAGCTCGTACGAAAATCGACCTTCTTTAAGGGCCAGTTTTGGGCTCCCGGGGAGGCCCTGTGACGAAAACTCGGTGAAAAGTCATATAAGACGAGGCCCGTTGGACCCCTAATTTTGCACACATCCTTTTAGGGGTACACTAAGATCAATGGAGTCGACGAAATCCCCATTCGGAGCTCGTACGAAAATCGACCTTCTTTAAGGGCCAGTTTTGGGCTCCCGGGGAGGCCCTGTGACGAAAACTCGGTGAAAAGTCATATAAGACGAGGCCGGTTGGACCCCTAATTTTGCACACATCCTTTACGGGGTAGATTTAGATCAGTGGAGTCGACGAAATTCCGTTTCGGAACTCGTGCGAAAGTCCACCTTCTTTAAGGGCCAGTTTTGGGCTCCCGGGGAGGCCTTGTGACGAAAACTCGGTGAAAAGTCATATAAGACGAGGCCCGTTGGACCCCTAATTTTGCACACATCCTTTTAGGGGTAGATTTAGATCAACGGAGTCGACGAAATTCCGTTTCGGAACTCGTGCGAAAGTCCACCTTCTTTAAGGGCCAGTTTTGGGCTCCCGGGGAGGCCCTGTGACGAAAACTCGGTGAAAAGTCATATAAGACGAGGCCCGTTGGACCCCTAATTTTGCACACACCATTTATGAGGTACACTAAGATCAATGGAGTCGACGAAATCCCCATTCGGAGCTCGTACGAAAATCGACCATCAGTAAGGGCCATATTTGGGCTCCCGGGGAGGCCCTGTGACGAAAACTCGGTGAAAAGTCATATAAGACGAGGCCCGTTGGACCCCTAATTTTGCACACATCCTTTTAGGGGTACACTAAGATCAACGGAGTCGCCGAAATCCCCATTCGGAGCTCGTACGAAAATCGACCTTCTTTAAGGGCCAATTTTGGGCTCCCGGGGAGGCCCTGTGACGAAAACTCGGTGAAAAGTCATATAAGACGAGGCCCGTTGGACCCCTAATTTTGCACACATCCTTTTAGGGGTACACTAAGATCAATGGAGTCGACGAAATCCCCATTCGGAGCTCGTACGAAAATCGACCTTCAGTAAGGGCCAAATTTGGGCTCCCGGGGAGGCCCTGTGACGAAAACTCGGTGAAAAGTCATATAAGACGAGGCCCGTTGGACCCCTAATTTTGCACACATCATTTATTGGGTACACTAAGATCAATGGAGTCGACGAAATCCCCATTCGGAGCTCGTACGAAAATCGACCTTCAGTAAGGGCCAAATTTGGGCTCCCGGGGAGGCCCTGTGACGAAAACTCGGTGAAAAGTCATATAAGACGAGGCCCGTTGGACCCCTAATTTTGCACACATCCTTTTAGGGGTACACTAAGATCAATGGAGTCGACGAAATCCCCATTCGGAGCTCGTACGAAAATCGACCTTCTTTAAGGGCCAATTTTGGGCTCCCGGGGAGGCCCTGTGACGAAAACTCGGTGAAAAGTCATATAAGACGAGGCCCGTTGGACCCCTAATTTTGCACACATCCTTTACGGGGTAGATTTAGATCAACGGAGTCGACGAAGTTCCGTTTCGGAACTCGTGCGAAAGTCCACCTTCTTTAAGGGCCAATTTTGGGCTCCCGGGGAGGCCCTGTGACGAAAACTCGGTGAAAAGTCATATAAGACGAGGCCCGTTGGACCCCTAATTTTGCACACATCCTTTACGGGGTAGACCTAGATCAGTGGAGTCGACGAAATTCCGTTTCGGAACTCGTGCGAAAATCCACCTTCTTTAAGGGCCAATTTAGGGCTCCCGGGGAGGCCCTGTGACGAAAACTCGGTGAAAAGTCATATAAGACGAGGCCCGTTGGACCCCTAATTCTGCACAAATCATTTATGGGGTACACTAAGATCAATGGAGTCGATGAAATCCGCATTCGGAACTCCTACGAAAATCGACCTTCTTTAAGGGCCAATTATGGGCTCCCGGGGAGGCCCTGTGACGAAACCTCGGTGAAAAGTCATATAAGACGAGGCCCGTTGGACCCCTAATTTTGCACACATCCTTTTAGGGGTACACTAAGATCAATGGAGTCGACGAAATCCCCATTCGGAGCTCGTACGAAAATCGACCTTCAGTAAGGGCCAAATTTGGGCTCCCGGGGAGGCCCTGTGACGAAAACTCGGTGAAAAGTCATATAAGACGAGGCCCGTTGGACCCCTAATTTTGCACACATCATTTATTGGGTACACTAAGATCAATGGAGTCGACGAAATCCCCATTCGGAGCTCGTACGAAAATCGACCTTCTTTAAGGGCCAGTTTTGGGCTCCCGGGGAGGCCCTGTGACGAAAACTCGGTGAAAAGTCATATAAGACGAGGCCCGTTGGACCCCTAATTTTGCACACATCATTTATTGGGTACACTAAGATCAATGGAGTCGACGAAATCCCCATTCGGAGCTCGTACGAAAATCGACCTTCTTTAAGGGCCAGTTTTGGGCTCCCGGGGAGGCCCTGTGACGAAAACTCGGTGAAAAGTCATATAAGACGAGGCCGGTTGGACCCCTAATTTTGCACACATCCTTTACGGGGTAGATTTAGATCAGTGGAGTCGACGAAATTCCGTTTCGGAACTCGTGCGAAAGTCCACCTTCTTTAAGGGCCAGTTTTGGGCTCCCGGGGAGGCCTTGTGACGAAAACTCGGTGAAAAGTCATATAAGACGAGGCCCGTTGGACCCCTAATTTTGCACACATCCTTTTAGGGGTAGATTTAGATCAACGGAGTCGACGAAATTCCGTTTCGGAACTCGTGCGAAAGTCGACCTTCTTTAAGGGCCAGTTTTGGGCTCCCGGGGAGGCCCTGTGACGAAAACTCGGTGAAAAGTCATATAAGACGAGGCCCGTTGGACCCCTAATTTTGCACACATCCTTTACGGGGTAGATTTAGATCAGTGGAGTCGACGAAATTCCGTTTCGGAACTCGTGCGAAAGTCCACCTTCTTTAAGGGCCAGTTTTGGGCTCCCGGGGAGGCCCTGTGACGAAAACTCGGTGAAAAGTCATATAAGACGAGGCCCGTTGGACCCCTAATTTTGCACACATCCTTTTAGGGATAGATTTAGATCAACGGAGTCGACGAAATTCCGTTTCGGAACTCGTGCGAAAGTCCACCTTCTTTAAGGGCCAGTTTTGGGCTCCCGGGGAGGCCCTGTGACGAAAACTCGGTGAAAAGTCATATAAGACGAGGCCCGTTGGACCCCTAATTTTGCACACACCATTTATGAGGTACACTAAGATCAATGGAGTCGACGAAATCCCCATTCGGAGCTCGTACGAAAATCGACCATCAGTAAGGGCCATATTTGGGCTCCCGGGGAGGCCCTGTGACGAAAACTCGGTGAAAAGTCATATAAGACGAGGCCCGTTGGACCCCTAATTTTGCACACATCCTTTTAGGGGTAGATTTAGATCAACGGAGTCGACGAAATTCCGTTTCGGAACTCGTGCGAAAGTCCACCTTCTTTAAGGGCCAGTTTTGGGCTCCCGGGGAGGCCCTGTGACGAAAACTCGGTGAAAAGTCATATAAGACGAGGCCCGTTGGACCCCTAATTTTGCACACACCATTTATGAGGTACACTAAGATCAATGGAGTCGACGAAATCCCCATTCGGAGCTCGTACGAAAATCGACCATCAGTAAGGGCCATATTTGGGCTCCCGGGGAGGCCCTGTGACGAAAACTCGGTGAAAAGTCATATAAGACGAGGCCCGTTGGACCCCTAATTTTGCACACATCCTTTTAGGGGTAGATTTAGATCAACGGAGTCGACGAAATTCCGTTTCGGAACTCGTGCGAAAGTCCACCTTCTTTAAGGGCCAGTTTTGGGCTCCCGGGGAGGCCCTGTGACGAAAACTCGGTGAAAAGTCATATAAGACGAGGCCCGTTGGACCCCTAATTTTGCACACACCATTTATGAGGTACACTAAGATCAATGGAGTCGACGAAATCCCCATTCGGAGCTCGTACGAAAATCGACCTTCAGTAAGGGCCAAATTTGGGCTCCCGGGGAGGCCCTGTGACGAAAACTCGGTGAAAAGTCATATAAGACGAGGCCCGTTGGACCCCTAATTTTGCACACATCCTTTTAGGGGTACACTAAGATCAATGGAGTCGACGAAATCCCCATTCGGAGCTCGTACGAAAATCGACCTTCTTTAAGGGCCAATTTTGGGCTCCCGGGGAGGCCCTGTGACGAAAACTCGGTGAAAAGTCATATAAGACGAGGCCCGTTGGACCCCTAATTTTGCACACATCCTTTACGGGGTAGATTTAGATCAACGGAGTCGACGAAATTCCGTTTCGGAACTCGTGCGAAAGTCCACCTTCTTTAAGGGCCAATTTTGGGCTCCCGGGGAGGCCCTGTGACGAAAACTCGGTGAAAAGTCATATAAGACGAGGCCCGTTGGACCCCTAATTTTGCACACATCCTTTTAGGGGTACACTAAGATCAATGGAGTCGACGAAATCCCCATTCGGAGCTCGTACGAAAATCGACCTTCAGTAAGGGCCAAATTTGGGCTCCCGGGGAGGCCCTGTGACGAAAACTCGGTGAAAAGTCATATAAGACGAGGCCCGTTGGACCCCTAATTTTGCACACATCCTTTTAGAGGTACACTAAGATCAATGGAGTCGACGAAATCCCCATTCGGAGCTCGTACGAAAATCGACCTTCTTTAAGGGCCAGTTTTGGGCTCCCGGGGAGGCCCTGTGACGAAAACTCGGTGAAAAGTCATATAAGACGAGGCCCGTTGGACCCCTAATTTTGCACACATCCTTTTAGGGGTACACTAAGATCAATGGAGTCGACGAAATCCCCATTCGGAGCTCGTACGAAAATCGACCTTCTTTAAGGGCCAGTTTTGGGCTCCCGGGGAGGCCCTGTGACGAAAACTCGGTGAAAAGTCATATAAGACGAGGCCGGTTGGACCCCTAATTTTGCACACATCCTTTACGGGGTAGATTTAGATCAGTGGAGTCGACGAAATTCCGTTTCGGAACTCGTGCGAAAGTCCACCTTCTTTAAGGGCCAGTTTTGGGCTCCCGGGGAGGCCTTGTGACGAAAACTCGGTGAAAAGTCATATAAGACGAGGCCCGTTGGACCCCTAATTTTGCACACATCCTTTTAGGGGTAGATTTAGATCAACGGAGTCGACGAAATTCCGTTTCGGAACTCGTGCGAAAGTCCACCTTCTTTAAGGGCCAGTTTTGGGCTCCCGGGGAGGCCCTGTGACGAAAACTCGGTGAAAAGTCATATAAGACGAGGCCCGTTGGACCCCTAATTTTGCACACACCATTTATGAGGTACACTAAGATCAATGGAGTCGACGAAATCCCCATTCGGAGCTCGTACGAAAATCGACCATCAGTAAGGGCCATATTTGGGCTCCCGGGGAGGCCCTGTGACGAAAACTCGGTGAAAAGTCATATAAGACGAGGCCCGTTGGACCCCTAATTTTGCACACATCCTTTTAGGGGTACACTAAGATCAACGGAGTCGCCGAAATCCCCATTCGGAGCTCGTACGAAAATCGACCTTCTTTAAGGGCCAATTTTGGGCTCCCGGGGAGGCCCTGTGACGAAAACTCGGTGAAAAGTCATATAAGACGAGGCCCGTTGGACCCCTAATTTTGCACACATCCTTTTAGGGGTACACTAAGATCAATGGAGTCGACGAAATCCCCATTCGGAGCTCGTACGAAAATCGACCTTCAGTAAGGGCCAAATTTGGGCTCCCGGGGAGGCCCTGTGACGAAAACTCGGTGAAAAGTCATATAAGACGAGGCCCGTTGGACCCCTAATTTTGCACACATCATTTATTGGGTACACTAAGATCAATGGAGTCGACGAAATCCCCATTCGGAGCTCGTACGAAAATCGACCTTCTTTAAGGGCCAGTTTTGGGCTCCCGGGGAGGCCCTGTGACGAAAACTCGGTGAAAAGTCATATAAGACGAGGCCCGTTGGACCCCTAATTTTGCACACATCCTTTTAGGGGTACACTAAGATCAATGTAGTCGACGAAATCCCCATTCGGAGCTCGTACGAAAATCGACCTTCTTTAAGGGCCAATTTTGGGCTCCCGGGGAGGCCCTGTGACGAAAACTCGGTGAAAAGTCATATAAGACGAGGCCCGTTGGACCCCTAATTTTGCACACATCCTTTTAGGGGTACACTAAGATCAATGGAGTCGACGAAATCCCCATTCGGAGCTCGTACGAAAGTCGACCTTCAGTAAGGGCCAAATTTGGGCTCCCGGGGAGGCCCTGTGACGAAAACTCGGTGAAAAGTCATATAAGACGAGGCCCGTTGGACCCCTAATTTTGCACACATCCTTTTAGGGGTAGATTTAGATCAATGGAGTCGACGAAATCCCCATTCGGAGCTCGTACGAAAATCGACCTTCTTTAAGGGCCAGTTTTGGGCTCCCGGGGAGGCCCTGTGACGAAAACTCGGTGAAAAGTCATATAAGACGAGGCCCGTTGGACCCCTAATTTTGCACACATCCTTTTAGGGGTACACTAAGATCAATGTAGTCGACGAAATCCCCATTCGGAGCTCGTGCGAAAATCGACCTTCTTTAAGGGCCAATTTTGGGCTCCCGGGGAGGCCCTGTGACGAAAACTCGGTGAAAAGTCATATAAGACGAGGCCCGTTGGACCCCTAATTTTGCACACATCCTTTACGGGGTAGAGTTAGATCAACGGAGTCGACGAAATTCCGTTTCGGAACTCGTGCGAAAGTCCACCTTCTTTAAGGGCCAGTTTTGGGCTCCCGGGGAGGCCCTGTGACGAAAACTCGGTGAAAAGTCATATAAGACGAGGCCCGTTGGACCCCTAATTTTGCACACACCATTTATGAGGTACACTAAGATCAATGGAGTCGACGAAATCCCCATTCGGAGCTCGTACAAAAATCGACCATCAGTAAGGGCCATATTTGGGCTCCCGGGGAGGCCCTGTGACGAAAACTCGGTGAAAAGTCATATAAGACGAGGCCCGTTGGACCCCTAATTTTGCACACATCCTTTTAGGGGTAGATTTAGATCAACGGAGTCGACGAAATTCCGTTTCGGAACTCGTGCGAAAGTCCACCTTCTTTAAGGGCCAGTTTTGGGCTCCCGGGGAGGCCCTGTGACGAAAACTCGGTGAAAAGTCATATAAGACGAGGCCCGTTGGACCCCTAATTTTGCACACACCATTTATGAGGTACACTAAGATCAATGGAGTCGACGAAATCCCCATTCGGAGCTCGTACGAAAATCGACCTTCAGTAAGGGCCAAATTTGGGCTCCCGGGGAGGCCCTGTGACGAAAACTCGGTGAAAAGTCATATAAGACGAGGCCCGTTGGACCCCTAATTTTGCACACATCCTTTTAGGGGTACACTAAGATCAATGGAGTCGACGAAATCCCCATTCGGAGCTCGTACGAAAATCGACCTTCTTTAAGGGCCAATTTTGGGCTCCCGGGGAGGCCCTGTGACGAAAACTCGGTGAAAAGTCATATAAGACGAGGCCCGTTGGACCCCTAATTTTGCACACATCCTTTACGGGGTAGATTTAGATCAACGGAGTCGACGAAATTCCGTTTCGGAACTCGTGCGAAAGTCCACCTTCTTTAAGGGCCAATTTTGGGCTCCCGGGGAGGCCCTGTGACGAAAACTCGGTGAAAAGTCATATAAGACGAGGCCCGTTGGACCCCTAATTTTGCACACATCCTTTTAGGGGTACACTAAGATCAATGGAGTCGACGAAATCCCCATTCGGAGCTCGTACGAAAATCGACCTTCAGTAAGGGCCAAATTTGGGCTCCCGGGGAGGCCCTGTGACGAAAACTCGGTGAAAAGTCATATAAGACGAGGCCCGTTGGACCCCTAATTTTGCACACATCCTTTTAGAGGTACACTAAGATCAATGGAGTCGACGAAATCCCCATTCGGAGCTCGTACGAAAATCGACCTTCTTTAAGGGCCAGTTTTGGGCTCCCGGGGAGGCCCTGTGACGAAAACTCGGTGAAAAGTCATATAAGACGAGGCCCGTTGGACCCCTAATTTTGCACACATCCTTTTAGGGGTACACTAAGATCAATGGAGTCGACGAAATCCCCATTCGGAGCTCGTACGAAAATCGACCTTCTTTAAGGGCCAGTTTTGGGCTCCCGGGGAGGCCCTGTGACGAAAACTCGGTGAAAAGTCATATAAGACGAGGCCGGTTGGACCCCTAATTTTGCACACATCCTTTACGGGGTAGATTTAGATCAGTGGAGTCGACGAAATTCCGTTTCGGAACTCGTGCGAAAGTCCACCTTCTTTAAGGGCCAGTTTTGGGCTCCCGGGGAGGCCTTGTGACGAAAACTCGGTGAAAAGTCATATAAGACGAGGCCCGTTGGACCCCTAATTTTGCACACATCCTTTTAGGGGTAGATTTAGATCAACGGAGTCGACGAAATTCCGTTTCGGAACTCGTGCGAAAGTCCACCTTCTTTAAGGGCCAGTTTTGGGCTCCCGGGGAGGCCCTGTGACGAAAACTCGGTGAAAAGTCATATAAGACGAGGCCCGTTGGACCCCTAATTTTGCACACACCATTTATGAGGTACACTAAGATCAATGGAGTCGACGAAATCCCCATTCGGAGCTCGTACGAAAATCGACCATCAGTAAGGGCCATATTTGGGCTCCCGGGGAGGCCCTGTGACGAAAACTCGGTGAAAAGTCATATAAGACGAGGCCCGTTGGACCCCTAATTTTGCACACATCCTTTTAGGGGTACACTAAGATCAACGGAGTCGCCGAAATCCCCATTCGGAGCTCGTACGAAAATCGACCTTCTTTAAGGGCCAATTTTGGGCTCCCGGGGAGGCCCTGTGACGAAAACTCGGTGAAAAGTCATATAAGACGAGGCCCGTTGGACCCCTAATTTTGCACACATCCTTTTAGGGGTACACTAAGATCAATGGAGTCGACGAAATCCCCATTCGGAGCTCGTACGAAAATCGACCTTCAGTAAGGGCCAAATTTGGGCTCCCGGGGAGGCCCTGTGACGAAAACTCGGTGAAAAGTCATATAAGACGAGGCCCGTTGGACCCCTAATTTTGCACACATCATTTATTGGGTACACTAAGATCAATGGAGTCGACGAAATCCCCATTCGGAGCTCGTACGAAAATCGACCTTCAGTAAGGGCCAAATTTGGGCTCCCGGGGAGGCCCTGTGACGAAAACTCGGTGAAAAGTCATATAAGACGAGGCCCGTTGGACCCCTAATTTTGCACACATCCTTTTAGGGGTACACTAAGATCAATGGAGTCGACGAAATCCCCATTCGGAGCTCGTACGAAAATCGACCTTCTTTAAGGGCCAATTTTGGGCTCCCGGGGAGGCCCTGTGACGAAAACTCGGTGAAAAGTCATATAAGACGAGGCCCGTTGGACCCCTAATTTTGCACACATCCTTTACGGGGTAGATTTAGATCAACGGAGTCGACGAAGTTCCGTTTCGGAACTCGTGCGAAAGTCCACCTTCTTTAAGGGCCAATTTTGGGCTCCCGGGGAGGCCCTGTGACGAAAACTCGGTGAAAAGTCATATAAGACGAGGCCCGTTGGACCCCTAATTTTGCACACATCCTTTACGGGGTAGACCTAGATCAGTGGAGTCGACGAAATTCCGTTTCGGAACTCGTGCGAAAATCCACCTTCTTTAAGGGCCAATTTAGGGCTCCCGGGGAGGCCCTGTGACGAAAACTCGGTGAAAAGTCATATAAGACGAGGCCCGTTGGACCCCTAATTCTGCACAAATCATTTATGGGGTACACTAAGATCAATGGAGTCGATGAAATCCGCATTCGGAACTCCTACGAAAATCGACCTTCTTTAAGGGCCAATTATGGGCTCCCGGGGAGGCCCTGTGACGAAACCTCGGTGAAAAGTCATATAAGACGAGGCCCGTTGGACCCCTAATTTTGCACACATCCTTTTAGGGGTACACTAAGATCAATGGAGTCGACGAAATCCCCATTCGGAGCTCGTACGAAAATCGACCTTCAGTAAGGGCCAAATTTGGGCTCCCGGGGAGGCCCTGTGACGAAAACTCGGTGAAAAGTCATATAAGACGAGGCCCGTTGGACCCCTAATTTTGCACACATCATTTATTGGGTACACTAAGATCAATGGAGTCGACGAAATCCCCATTCGGAGCTCGTACGAAAATCGACCTTCTTTAAGGGCCAGTTTTGGGCTCCCGGGGAGGCCCTGTGACGAAAACTCGGTGAAAAGTCATATAAGACGAGGCCCGTTGGACCCCTAATTTTGCACACATCATTTATTGGGTACACTAAGATCAATGGAGTCGACGAAATCCCCATTCGGAGCTCGTACGAAAATCGACCTTCTTTAAGGGCCAGTTTTGGGCTCCCGGGGAGGCCCTGTGACGAAAACTCGGTGAAAAGTCATATAAGACGAGGCCGGTTGGACCCCTAATTTTGCACACATCCTTTACGGGGTAGATTTAGATCAGTGGAGTCGACGAAATTCCGTTTCGGAACTCGTGCGAAAGTCCACCTTCTTTAAGGGCCAGTTTTGGGCTCCCGGGGAGGCCTTGTGACGAAAACTCGGTGAAAAGTCATATAAGACGAGGCCCGTTGGACCCCTAATTTTGCACACATCCTTTTAGGGGTAGATTTAGATCAACGGAGTCGACGAAATTCCGTTTCGGAACTCGTGCGAAAGTCGACCTTCTTTAAGGGCCAGTTTTGGGCTCCCGGGGAGGCCCTGTGACGAAAACTCGGTGAAAAGTCATATAAGACGAGGCCCGTTGGACCCCTAATTTTGCACACATCCTTTACGGGGTAGATTTAGATCAGTGGAGTCGACGAAATTCCGTTTCGGAACTCGTGCGAAAGTCCACCTTCTTTAAGGGCCAGTTTTGGGCTCCCGGGGAGGCCCTGTGACGAAAACTCGGTGAAAAGTCATATAAGACGAGGCCCGTTGGACCCCTAATTTTGCACACATCCTTTTAGGGATAGATTTAGATCAACGGAGTCGACGAAATTCCGTTTCGGAACTCGTGCGAAAGTCCACCTTCTTTAAGGGCCAGTTTTGGGCTCCCGGGGAGGCCCTGTGACGAAAACTCGGTGAAAAGTCATATAAGACGAGGCCCGTTGGACCCCTAATTTTGCACACACCATTTATGAGGTACACTAAGATCAATGGAGTCGACGAAATCCCCATTCGGAGCTCGTACGAAAATCGACCATCAGTAAGGGCCATATTTGGGCTCCCGGGGAGGCCCTGTGACGAAAACTCGGTGAAAAGTCATATAAGACGAGGCCCGTTGGACCCCTAATTTTGCACACATCCTTTTAGGGGTAGATTTAGATCAACGGAGTCGACGAAATTCCGTTTCGGAACTCGTGCGAAAGTCCACCTTCTTTAAGGGCCAGTTTTGGGCTCCCGGGGAGGCCCTGTGACGAAAACTCGGTGAAAAGTCATATAAGACGAGGCCCGTTGGACCCCTAATTTTGCACACACCATTTATGAGGTACACTAAGATCAATGGAGTCGACGAAATCCCCATTCGGAGCTCGTACGAAAATCGACCATCAGTAAGGGCCATATTTGGGCTCCCGGGGAGGCCCTGTGACGAAAACTCGGTGAAAAGTCATATAAGACGAGGCCCGTTGGACCCCTAATTTTGCACACATCCTTTTAGGGGTAGATTTAGATCAACGGAGTCGACGAAATTCCGTTTCGGAACTCGTGCGAAAGTCCACCTTCTTTAAGGGCCAGTTTTGGGCTCCCGGGGAGGCCCTGTGACGAAAACTCGGTGAAAAGTCATATAAGACGAGGCCCGTTGGACCCCTAATTTTGCACACACCATTTATGAGGTACACTAAGATCAATGGAGTCGACGAAATCCCCATTCGGAGCTCGTACGAAAATCGACCTTCAGTAAGGGCCAAATTTGGGCTCCCGGGGAGGCCCTGTGACGAAAACTCGGTGAAAAGTCATATAAGACGAGGCCCGTTGGACCCCTAATTTTGCACACATCCTTTTAGGGGTACACTAAGATCAATGGAGTCGACGAAATCCCCATTCGGAGCTCGTACGAAAATCGACCTTCTTTAAGGGCCAATTTTGGGCTCCCGGGGAGGCCCTGTGACGAAAACTCGGTGAAAAGTCATATAAGACGAGGCCCGTTGGACCCCTAATTTTGCACACATCCTTTACGGGGTAGATTTAGATCAACGGAGTCGACGAAATTCCGTTTCGGAACTCGTGCGAAAGTCCACCTTCTTTAAGGGCCAATTTTGGGCTCCCGGGGAGGCCCTGTGACGAAAACTCGGTGAAAAGTCATATAAGACGAGGCCCGTTGGACCCCTAATTTTGCACACATCCTTTTAGGGGTACACTAAGATCAATGGAGTCGACGAAATCCCCATTCGGAGCTCGTACGAAAATCGACCTTCAGTAAGGGCCAAATTTGGGCTCCCGGGGAGGCCCTGTGACGAAAACTCGGTGAAAAGTCATATAAGACGAGGCCCGTTGGACCCCTAATTTTGCACACATCCTTTTAGAGGTACACTAAGATCAATGGAGTCGACGAAATCCCCATTCGGAGCTCGTACGAAAATCGACCTTCTTTAAGGGCCAGTTTTGGGCTCCCGGGGAGGCCCTGTGACGAAAACTCGGTGAAAAGTCATATAAGACGAGGCCCGTTGGACCCCTAATTTTGCACACATCCTTTTAGGGGTAGATTTAGATCAGTGGAGTCGACGAAATTCCGTTTCGGAACTCGTGCGAAAGTCCACCTTCTTTAAGGGCCAGTTTTGGGCTCCCGGGGAGGCCCTGTGACGAAAACTCGGTGAAAAGTCATATAAGACGAGGCCCGTTGGACCCCTAATTTTGCACACATCCTTTTAGGGGTAGATTTAGATCAACGGAGTCGACGAAATTCCGTTTCGGAACTCGTGCGAAAGTCCACCTTCTTTAAGGGCCAGTTTTGGGCTCCCGGGGAGGCCCTGTGACGAAAACTCGGTGAAAAGTCATATAAGACGAGGCCCGTTGGACCCCTAATTTTGCACACACCATTTATGAGGTACACTAAGATCAATGGAGTCGACGAAATCCCCATTCGGAGCTCGTACGAAAATCGACCATCAGTAAGGGCCATATTTGGGCTCCCGGGGAGGCCCTGTGACGAAAACTCGGTGAAAAGTCATATAAGACGAGGCCCGTTGGACCCCTAATTTTGCACACATCATTTATGGGGTACACTAAGATCAATGGAGTCGACGAAATCCCCATTCGGAGCTCGTACGAAAATCGACCTTCAGTAAGGGCCAATTTTGGGCTCCCGGGGAGGCCCTGTGACGAAAACTCGGTGAAAAGTCATATAAGACGAGGCCCGTTGGACCCCTAATTTTGCACACATCCTTTTAGGGGTACACTAAGATCAATGGAGTCGACGAAATCCCCATTCGGAGCTCGTACGAAAGTCGACCTTCAGTAAGGGCCAAATTTGGGCTCCCGGGGAGGCCCTGTGACGAAAACTCGGTGAAAAGTCATATAAGACGAGGCCCGTTGGACCCCTAATTTTGCACACATCCTTTACGGGGTAGATTTAGATCAACGGAGTCGACGAAATTCCGTTTCGGAACTCGTGCGAAAGTCCACCTTCTTTAAGGGCCAATTTTGGGCTCCCGGGGAGGCCTTGTGACGAAAACTCGGTGAAAAGTCATATAAGACGAGGCCCGTTGGACCCCTAATTTTGCACACATCCTTTTAGAGGTACACTAAGATCAATGGAGTCGACGAAATCCCCATTCGGAGCTCGTACGAAAATCGACCTTCTTTAAGGGCCAGTTTTGGGCTCCCGGGGAGGCCCTGTGACGAAAACTCGGTGAAAAGTCATATAAGACGAGGCCCGTTGGACCCCTAATTTTGCACACATCCTTTACGGGGTAGATTTAGATCAGTGGAGTCGACGAAATTCCGTTTCGGAACTCGTGCGAAAGTCCACCTTCTTTAAGGGCCAGTTTTGGGCTCCCGGGGAGGCCCTGTGACGAAAACTCGGTGAAAAGTCATATAAGACGAGGCCCGTTGGACCCCTAATTTTGCACACATCCTTTTAGGGGTAGATTTAGATCAACGGAGTCGACGAAATTCCGTTTCGGAACTCGTGCGAAAGTCCACCTTCTTTAAGGGCCAGTTTTGGGCTCCCGGGGAGGCCCTGTGACGAAAACTCGGTGAAAAGTCATATAAGACGAGGCCCGTTGGACCCCTAATTTTGCACACACCATTTATGAGGTACACTAAGATCAATGGAGTCGACGAAATCCCCATTCGGAGCTCGTACGAAAATCGACCATCAGTAAGGGCCATATTTGGGCTCCCGGGGAGGCCCTGTGACGAAAACTCGGTGAAAAGTCATATAAGACGAGGCCCGTTGGACCCCTAATTTTGCACACATCATTTATGGGGTACACTAAGATCAATGGAGTCGACGAAATCCCCATTCGGAGCTCGTACGAAAATCGACCTTCAGTAAGGGCCAATTTTGGGCTCCCGGGGAGGCCCTGTGACGAAAACTCGGTGAAAAGTCATATAAGACGAGGCCCGTTGGACCCCTAATTTTGCACACATCCTTTTAGGGGTACACTAAGATCAATGGAGTCGACGAAATCCCCATTCGGAGCTCGTACGAAAGTCGACCTTCAGTAAGGGCCAAATTTGGGCTCCCGGGGAGGCCCTGTGACGAAAACTCGGTGAAAAGTCATATAAGACGAGGCCCGTTGGACCCCTAATTTTGCACACATCCTTTACGGGGTAGATTTAGATCAGTGGAGTCGACGAAATTCCGTTTCGGAACTCGTGCGAAAGTCCACCTTCTTTAAGGGCCAGTTTTGGGCTCCCGGGGAGGCCCTGTGACGAAAACTCGGTGAAAAGTCATATAAGACGAGGCCCGTTGGACCCCTAATTTTGCACACATCCTTTTAGGGGTAGATTTAGATCAACGGAGTCGACGAAATTCCGTTTCGGAACTCGTGCGAAAGTCCACCTTCTTTAAGGGCCAGTTTTGGGCTCCCGGGGAGGCCCTGTGACGAAAACTCGGTGAAAAGTCATATAAGACGAGGCCCGTTGGACCCCTAATTTTGCACACACCATTTATGAGGTACACTAAGATCAATGGAGTCGACGAAATCCCCATTCGGAGCTCGTACGAAAATCGACCATCAGTAAGGGCCATATTTGGGCTCCCGGGGAGGCCCTGTGACGAAAACTCGGTGAAAAGTCATATAAGACGAGGCCCGTTGGACCCCTAATTTTGCACACATCATTTATTGGGTACACTAAGATCAATGGAGTCGACGAAATCCCCATTCGGAGCTCGTACGAAAATCGACCTTCTTTAAGGGCCAGTTTTGGGCTCCCGGGGAGGCCCTGTGACGAAAACTCGGTGAAAAGTCATATAAGACGAGGCCCGTTGGACCCCTAATTTTGCACACATCCTTTTAGGGGTACACTAAGATCAACGGAGTCGCCGAAATCCCCATTCGGAGCTCGTACGAAAATCGACCTTCTTTAAGGGCCAATTTTGGGCTCCCGGGGAGGCCCTGTGACGAAAACTCGGTGAAAAGTCATATAAGACGAGGCCCGTTGGACCCCTAATTTTGCACACATCCTTTTAGGGGTACACTAAGATCAATGGAGTCGACGAAATCCCCATTCGGAGCTCGTACGAAAATCGACCTTCAGTAAGGGCCAAATTTGGGCTCCCGGGGAGGCCCTGTGACGAAAACTCGGTGAAAAGTCATATAAGACGAGGCCCGTTGGACCCCTAATTTTGCACACATCATTTATTGGGTACACTAAGATCAATGGAGTCGACGAAATCCCCATTCGGAGCTCGTACGAAAATCGACCTTCTTTAAGGGCCAGTTTTGGGCTCCCGGGGAGGCCCTGTGACGAAAACTCGGTGAAAAGTCATATAAGACGAGGCCCGTTGGACCCCTAATTTTTCACACATCCTTTTAGGGGTACACTAAGATCAATGTAGTCGACGAAATCCCCATTCGGAGCTCGTACGAAAATCGACCTTCTTTAAGGGCCAATTTTGGGCTCCCGGGGAGGCCCTGTGACGAAAACTCGGTGAAAAGTCATATAAGACGAGGCCCGTTGGACCCCTAATTTTGCACACATCCTTTTAGGGGTACACTAAGATCAATGGAGTCGACGAAATCCCCATTCGGAGCTCGTACGAAAGTCGACCTTCAGTAAGGGCCAAATTTGGGCTCCCGTGGAGGCCCTGTGACGAAAACTCGGTGAAAAGTCATATAAGACGAGGCCCGTTGGACCCCTAATTTTGCACACATCCTTTTAGGGGTAGAGTTAGATCAATGGAGTCGACGAAATCCCCATTCGGAGCTCGTACGAAAATCGACCTTCTTTAAGGGCCAGTTTTGGGCTCCCGGGGAGGCCCTGTGACGAAAACTCGGTGAAAAGTCATATAAGACGAGGCCCGTTGGACCCCTAATTTTGCACACATCCTTTTAGGGGTACACTAAGATCAATGTAGTCGACGAAATCCCCATTCGGAGCTCGTGCGAAAATCGACCTTCTTTAAGGGCCAATTTTGGGCTCCCGGGGAGGCCCTGTGACGAAAACTCGGTGAAAAGTCATATAAGACGAGGCCCGTTGGACCCCTAATTTTGCACACATCCTTTACGGGGTAGAGTTAGATCAACGGAGTCGACGAAATTCCGTTTCGGAACTCGTGCGAAAGTCCACCTTCTTTAAGGGCCAGTTTTGGGCTCCCGGGGAGGCCCTGTGACGAAAACTCGGTGAAAAGTCATATAAGACGAGGCCCGTTGGACCCCTAATTTTGCACACATCCTTTACGGGGTAGATTTAGATCAGTGGAGTCGACGAAATTCCGTTTCGGAACTCGTGCGAAAGTCCACCTTCTTTAAGGGCCAGTTTTGGGCTCCCGGGGAGGCCCTGTGACGAAAACTCGGTGAAAAGTCATATAAGACGAGGCCCGTTGGACCCCTAATTTTGCACACATCCTTTTAGGGGTAGATTTAGATCAACGGAGTCGACGAAATTCCGTTTCGGAACTCGTGCGAAAGTCCACCTTCTTTAAGGGCCAGTTTTGGGCTCCCGGGGAGGCCCTGTGACGAAAACTCGGTGAAAAGTCATATAAGACGAGGCCCGTTGGACCCCTAATTTTGCACACACCATTTATGAGGTACACTAAGATCAATGGAGTCGACGAAATCCCCATTCGGAGCTCGTACGAAAATCGACCATCAGTAAGGGCCATATTTGGGCTCCCGGGGAGGCCCTGTGACGAAAACTCGGTGAAAAGTCATATAAGACGAGGCCCGTTGGACCCCTAATTTTGCACACATCCTTTTAGGGGTAGATTTAGATCAACGGAGTCGACGAAATTCCGTTTCGGAACTCGTGCGAAAGTCCACCTTCTTTAAGGGCCAGTTTTGGGCTCCCGGGGAGGCTCTGTGACGAAAACTCGGTGAAAAGTCATATAAGACGAGGCCCGTTGGACCCCTAATTTTGCACACACCATTTATGAGGTACACTAAGATCAATGGAGTCGACGAAATCCCCATTCGGAGCTCGTACGAAAATCGACCTTCAGTAAGGGCCAAATTTGGGCTCCCGGGGAGGCCCTGTGACGAAAACTCGGTGAAAAGTCATATAAGACGAGGCCCGTTGGACCCCTAATTTTGCACACATCATTTATTGGGTACACTAAGATCAATGGAGTCGACGAAATCCCCATTCGGAGCTCGTACGAAAATCGACCTTCTTTAAGGGCCAGTTTTGGGCTCCCGGGGAGGCCCTGTGACGAAAACTCGGTGAAAAGTCATATAAGACGAGGCCCGTTGGACCCCTAATTTTGCACACATCATTTATTGGGTACACTAAGATCAATGGAGTCGACGAAATCCCCATTCGGAGCTCGTACGAAAATCGACCTTCTTTAAGGGCCAGTTTTGGGCTCCCGGGGAGGCCCTGTGACGAAAACTCGGTGAAAAGTCATATAAGACGAGGCCCGTTGGACCCCTAATTTTGCACACATCATTTATGGGGTACACTAAGATCAATGGAGTCGACGAAATCCCCATTCGGAGCTCGTACGAAAATCGACCTTCAGTAAGGGCCAATTTTGGGCTCCCGGGGAGGCCCTGTGACGAAAACTCGGTGAAAAGTCATATAAGACGAGGCCCGTTGGACCCCTAATTTTGCACACATCCTTTTAGGGGTAGATTTAGATCAACGGAGTCGACGAAATTCCGTTTCGGAACTCGTGCGAAAGTCCACCTTCTTTAAGGGCCAGTTTTGGGCTCCCGGGGAGGCCCTGTGACGAAAACTCGGTGAAAAGTCATATAAGACGAGGCCCGTTGGACCCCTAATTTTGCACACACCATTTATGAGGTACACTAAGATCAATGGAGTCGACGAAATCCCCATTCGGAGCTCGTACGAAAATCGACCTTCAGTAAGGGCCATATTTGGGCTCCCGGGAGGCCCTGTGACGAAAACTCGGTGAAAAGTCATATAAGACGAGGCCCGTTGGACCCCTAATTTTGCACACATCCTTTTAGGGGTACACTAAGATCAACGGAGTCGACGAAATCCCCATTCGGAGCTCGTACGAAAATCGACCTTCTTTAAGGGCCAATTTTGGGCTCCCGGGGAGGCCCTGTGACGAAAACTCGGTGAAAAGTCATATAAGACGAGGCCCGTTGGACCCCTAATTTTGCACACATCATTTATTGGGTACACTAAGATCAATGGAGTCGACGAAATCCCCATTCGGAGCTCGTACGAAAATCGACCTTCTTTAAGGGCCAGTTTTGGGCTCCCGGGGAGGCCCTGTGACGAAAACTCGGTGAAAAGTCATATAAGACGAGGCCCGTTGGACCCCTAATTTTGCACACATCATTTATGGGGTACACTAAGATCAATGGAGTCGACGAAATCCCCATTCGGAGCTCGTACGAAAATCGACCTTCAGTAAGGGCCAATTTTGGGCTCCCGGGGAGGCCCTGTGACGAAAACTCGGTGAAAAGTCATATAAGACGAGGCCCGTTGGACCCCTAATTTTGCACACATCCTTTTAGGGGTACACTAAGATCAATGGAGTCGACGAAATCCCCATTCGGAGCTCGTACGAAAATCGACCTTCAGTAAGGGCCAAATTTGGGCTCCCGGGGAGGCCCTGTGACGAAAACTCGGTGAAAAGTCATATAAGACGAGGCCCGTTGGACCCCTAATTTTGCACACATCATTTATTGGGTACACTAAGATCAATGGAGTCGACGAAATCCCCATTCGGAGCTCGTACGAAAATCGACCTTCTTTAAGGGCCAGTTTTGGGCTCCCGGGGAGGCCCTGTGACGAAAACTCGGTGAAAAGTCATATAAGACGAGGCCCGTTGGACCCCTAATTTTGCACACATCCTTTTAGGGGTACACTAAGATCAATGTAGTCGACGAAATCCCCATTCGGAGCTCGTACGAAAATCGACCTTCTTTAAGGGCCAATTTTGGGCTCCCGGGGAGGCCCTGTGACGAAAACTCGGTGAAAAGTCATATAAGACGAGGCCCGTTGGACCCCTAATTTTGCACACATCCTTTACGGGGTAGATTTAGATCAACGGAGTCGACGAAATTCCGTTTCGGAACTCGTGCGAAAGTCCACCTTCTTTAAGGGCCAATTTTGGGCTCCCGGGGAAGCCCTGTGACGAAAACTCGGTGAAAAGTCATATAAGACGAGGCCCGTTGGACCCCTAATTTTGCACACATCCTTTTAGGGGTACACTAAGATCAATGGAGTCGACGAAATCCCCATTCGGAGCTCGTACGAAAATCGACCTTCAGTAAGGGCCAAATTTGGGCTCCCGGGGAGGCCCTGTGACGAAAACTCGGTGAAAAGTCATATAAGACGAGGCCCGTTGGACCCCTAATTTTGCACACATCCTTTTAGAGGTACACTAAGATCAATGGAGTCGACGAAATCCCCATTCGGAGCTCGTACGAAAATCGACCTTCTTTAAGGGCCAGTTTTGGGCTCCCGGGGAGGCCCTGTGACGAAAACTCGGTGAAAAGTCATATAAGACGAGGCCCGTTGGACCCCTAATTTTGCACACATCCTTTTAGGGGTAGAGTTAGATCAACGGAGTCGACGAAATTCCGTTTCGGAACTCGTGCGAAAGTCCACCTTCTTTAAGGGCCAGTTTTGGGCTCCCGGGGAGGCCCTGTGACGAAAACTCGGTGAAAAGTCATATAAGACGAGGCCCGTTGGACCCCTAATTTTGCACACATCCTTTACGGGGTAGATTTAGATCAGTGGAGTCGACGAAATTCCGTTTCGGAACTCGTGCGAAAGTCCACCTTCTTTAAGGGCCAGTTTTGGGCTCCCGGGGAGGCCCTGTGACGAAAACTCGGTGAAAAGTCATATAAGACGAGGCCCGTTGGACCCCTAATTTTGCACACATCCTTTTAGGGGTACACTAAGATCAATGGAGTCGACGAAATCCCCATTCGGAGCTCGTACGAAAATCGACCATCAGTAAGGGCCATATTTGGGCTCCCGGGGAGGCCCTGTGACGAAAACTCGGTGAAAAGTCATATAAGACGAGGCCCGTTGGACCCCTAATTTTGCACACATCCTTTTAGGGGTAGATTTAGATCAACGGAGTCGACGAAATTCCGTTTCGGAACTCGTGCGAAAGTCCACCTTCTTTAAGGGCCAGTTTTGGGCTCCCGGGGAGGCTCTGTGACGAAAACTCGGTGAAAAGTCATATAAGACGAGGCCCGTTGGACCCCTAATTTTGCACACACCATTTATGAGGTACACTAAGATCAATGGAGTCGACGAAATCCCCATTCGGAGCTCGTACGAAAATCGACCTTCAGTAAGGGCCAAATTTGGGCTCCCGGGGAGGCCCTGTGACGAAAACTCGGTGAAAAGTCATATAAGACGAGGCCCGTTGGACCCCTAATTTTGCACACATCATTTATTGGGTACACTAAGATCAATGGAGTCGACGAAATCCCCATTCGGAGCTCGTACGAAAATCGACCTTCTTTAAGGGCCAGTTTTGGGCTCCCGGGGAGGCCCTGTGACGAAAACTCGGTGAAAAGTCATATAAGACGAGGCCCGTTGGACCCCTAATTTTGCACACATCCTTTACGGGGTAGATTTAGATCAACGGAGTCGACGAAATTCCGTTTCGGAACTCGTGCGAAAGTCCACCTTCTTTAAGGGCCAGTTTTGGGCTCCCGGGGAGGCCCTGTGACGAAAACTCGGTGAAAAGTCATATAAGACGAGGCCCGTTGGACCCCTAATTTTGCACACATCCTTTTAGGGGTACACTAAGATCAATGTAGTCGACGAAATCCCCATTCGGAGCTCGTACGAAAATCGACCTTCTTTAAGGGCCAATTTTGGGCTCCCGGGGAGGCCCTGTGACGAAAACTCGGTGAAAAGTCATATAAGACGAGGCCCGTTGGACCCCTAATTTTGCACACATCCTTTACGGGGTAGATTTAGATCAACGGAGTCGACGAAATTCCGTTTCGGAACTCGTGCGAAAGTCCACCTTCTTTAAGGGCCAATTTTGGGCTCCCGGGGAGGCCTTGTGACGAAAACTCGGTGAAAAGTCATATAAGACGAGGCCCGTTGGACCCCTAATTTTGCACACATCCTTTTAGAGGTACACTAAGATCAATGGAGTCGACGAAATCCCCATTCGGAGCTCGTACGAAAATCGACCTTCTTTAAGGGCCAGTTTTGGGCTCCCGGGGAGGCCCTGTGACGAAAACTCGGTGAAAAGTCATATAAGACGAGGCCCGTTGGACCCCTAATTTTGCACACATCCTTTACGGGGTAGATTTAGATCAGTGGAGTCGACGAAATTCCGTTTCGGAACTCGTGCGAAAGTCCACCTTCTTTAAGGGCCAGTTTTGGGCTCCCGGGGAGGCCCTGTGACGAAAACTCGGTGAAAAGTCATATAAGACGAGGCCCGTTGGACCCCTAATTTTGCACACATCCTTTTAGGGGTAGATTTAGATCAACGGAGTCGACGAAATTCCGTTTCGGAACTCGTGCGAAAGTCCACCTTCTTTAAGGGCCAGTTTTGGGCTCCCGGGGAGGCCCTGTGACGAAAACTCGGTGAAAAGTCATATAAGACGAGGCCCGTTGGACCCCTAATTTTGCACACACCATTTATGAGGTACACTAAGATCAATGGAGTCGACGAAATCCCCATTCGGAGCTCGTACGAAAATCGACCATCAGTAAGGGCCATATTTGGGCTCCCGGGGAGGCCCTGTGACGAAAACTCGGTGAAAAGTCATATAAGACGAGGCCCGTTGGACCCCTAATTTTGCACACATCATTTATGGGGTACACTAAGATCAATGGAGTCGACGAAATCCCCATTCGGAGCTCGTACGAAAATCGACCTTCAGTAAGGGCCAATTTTGGGCTCCCGGGGAGGCCCTGTGACGAAAACTCGGTGAAAAGTCATATAAGACGAGGCCCGTTGGACCCCTAATTTTGCACACATCCTTTTAGGGGTACACTAAGATCAATGGAGTCGACGAAATCCCCATTCGGAGCTCGTACGAAAGTCGACCTTCAGTAAGGGCCAAATTTGGGCTCCCGGGGAGGCCCTGTGACGAAAACTCGGTGAAAAGTCATATAAGACGAGGCCCGTTGGACCCCTAATTTTGCACACATCCTTTACGGGGTAGATTTAGATCAACGGAGTCGACGAAATTCCGTTTCGGAACTCGTGCGAAAGTCCACCTTCTTTAAGGGCCAATTTTGGGCTCCCGGGGAGGCCTTGTGACGAAAACTCGGTGAAAAGTCATATAAGACGAGGCCCGTTGGACCCCTAATTTTGCACACATCCTTTTAGAGGTACACTAAGATCAATGGAGTCGACGAAATCCCCATTCGGAGCTCGTACGAAAATCGACCTTCTTTAAGGGCCAGTTTTGGGCTCCCGGGGAGGCCCTGTGACGAAAACTCGGTGAAAAGTCATATAAGACGAGGCCCGTTGGACCCCTAATTTTGCACACATCCTTTACGGGGTAGATTTAGATCAGTGGAGTCGACGAAATTCCGTTTCGGAACTCGTGCGAAAGTCCACCTTCTTTAAGGGCCAGTTTTGGGCTCCCGGGGAGGCCCTGTGACGAAAACTCGGTGAAAAGTCATATAAGACGAGGCCCGTTGGACCCCTAATTTTGCACACATCCTTTTAGGGGTAGATTTAGATCAACGGAGTCGACGAAATTCCGTTTCGGAACTCGTGCGAAAGTCCACCTTCTTTAAGGGCCAGTTTTGGGCTCCCGGGGAGGCCCTGTGACGAAAACTCGGTGAAAAGTCATATAAGACGAGGCCCGTTGGACCCCTAATTTTGCACACACCATTTATGAGGTACACTAAGATCAATGGAGTCGACGAAATCCCCATTCGGAGCTCGTACGAAAATCGACCATCAGTAAGGGCCATATTTGGGCTCCCGGGGAGGCCCTGTGACGAAAACTCGGTGAAAAGTCATATAAGACGAGGCCCGTTGGACCCCTAATTTTGCACACATCATTTATGGGGTACACTAAGATCAATGGAGTCGACGAAATCCCCATTCGGAGCTCGTACGAAAATCGACCTTCAGTAAGGGCCAATTTTGGGCTCCCGGGGAGGCCCTGTGACGAAAACTCGGTGAAAAGTCATATAAGACGAGGCCCGTTGGACCCCTAATTTTGCACACATCCTTTTAGGGGTACACTAAGATCAATGGAGTCGACGAAATCCCCATTCGGAGCTCGTACGAAAGTCGACCTTCAGTAAGGGCCAAATTTGGGCTCCCGGGGAGGCCCTGTGACGAAAACTCGGTGAAAAGTCATATAAGACGAGGCCCGTTGGACCCCTAATTTTGCACACATCCTTTACGGGGTAGATTTAGATCAGTGGAGTCGACGAAATTCCGTTTCGGAACTCGTGCGAAAGTCCACCTTCTTTAAGGGCCAGTTTTGGGCTCCCGGGGAGGCCCTGTGACGAAAACTCGGTGAAAAGTCATATAAGACGAGGCCCGTTGGACCCCTAATTTTGCACACATCCTTTTAGGGGTAGATTTAGATCAACGGAGTCGACGAAATTCCGTTTCGGAACTCGTGCGAAAGTCCACCTTCTTTAAGGGCCAGTTTTGGGCTCCCGGGGAGGCCCTGTGACGAAAACTCGGTGAAAAGTCATATAAGACGAGGCCCGTTGGACCCCTAATTTTGCACACACCATTTATGAGGTACACTAAGATCAATGGAGTCGACGAAATCCCCATTCGGAGCTCGTACGAAAATCGACCATCAGTAAGGGCCATATTTGGGCTCCCGGGGAGGCCCTGTGACGAAAACTCGGTGAAAAGTCATATAAGACGAGGCCCGTTGGACCCCTAATTTTGCACACATCATTTATTGGGTACACTAAGATCAATGGAGTCGACGAAATCCCCATTCGGAGCTCGTACGAAAATCGACCTTCTTTAAGGGCCAGTTTTGGGCTCCCGGGGAGGCCCTGTGACGAAAACTCGGTGAAAAGTCATATAAGACGAGGCCCGTTGGACCCCTAATTTTGCACACATCCTTTTAGGGGTACACTAAGATCAACGGAGTCGCCGAAATCCCCATTCGGAGCTCGTACGAAAATCGACCTTCTTTAAGGGCCAATTTTGGGCTCCCGGGGAGGCCCTGTGACGAAAACTCGGTGAAAAGTCATATAAGACGAGGCCCGTTGGACCCCTAATTTTGCACACATCCTTTTAGGGGTACACTAAGATCAATGGAGTCGACGAAATCCCCATTCGGAGCTCGTACGAAAATCGACCTTCAGTAAGGGCCAAATTTGGGCTCCCGGGGAGGCCCTGTGACGAAAACTCGGTGAAAAGTCATATAAGACGAGGCCCGTTGGACCCCTAATTTTGCACACATCATTTATTGGGTACACTAAGATCAATGGAGTCGACGAAATCCCCATTCGGAGCTCGTACGAAAATCGACCTTCTTTAAGGGCCAGTTTTGGGCTCCCGGGGAGGCCCTGTGACGAAAACTCGGTGAAAAGTCATATAAGACGAGGCCCGTTGGACCCCTAATTTTTCACACATCCTTTTAGGGGTACACTAAGATCAATGTAGTCGACGAAATCCCCATTCGGAGCTCGTACGAAAATCGACCTTCTTTAAGGGCCAATTTTGGGCTCCCGGGGAGGCCCTGTGACGAAAACTCGGTGAAAAGTCATATAAGACGAGGCCCGTTGGACCCCTAATTTTGCACACATCCTTTTAGGGGTACACTAAGATCAATGGAGTCGACGAAATCCCCATTCGGAGCTCGTACGAAAGTCGACCTTCAGTAAGGGCCAAATTTGGGCTCCCGTGGAGGCCCTGTGACGAAAACTCGGTGAAAAGTCATATAAGACGAGGCCCGTTGGACCCCTAATTTTGCACACATCCTTTTAGGGGTAGAGTTAGATCAATGGAGTCGACGAAATCCCCATTCGGAGCTCGTACGAAAATCGACCTTCTTTAAGGGCCAGTTTTGGGCTCCCGGGGAGGCCCTGTGACGAAAACTCGGTGAAAAGTCATATAAGACGAGGCCCGTTGGACCCCTAATTTTGCACACATCCTTTTAGGGGTACACTAAGATCAATGTAGTCGACGAAATCCCCATTCGGAGCTCGTGCGAAAATCGACCTTCTTTAAGGGCCAATTTTGGGCTCCCGGGGAGGCCCTGTGACGAAAACTCGGTGAAAAGTCATATAAGACGAGGCCCGTTGGACCCCTAATTTTGCACACATCCTTTACGGGGTAGAGTTAGATCAACGGAGTCGACGAAATTCCGTTTCGGAACTCGTGCGAAAGTCCACCTTCTTTAAGGGCCAGTTTTGGGCTCCCGGGGAGGCCCTGTGACGAAAACTCGGTGAAAAGTCATATAAGACGAGGCCCGTTGGACCCCTAATTTTGCACACATCCTTTACGGGGTAGATTTAGATCAGTGGAGTCGACGAAATTCCGTTTCGGAACTCGTGCGAAAGTCCACCTTCTTTAAGGGCCAGTTTTGGGCTCCCGGGGAGGCCCTGTGACGAAAACTCGGTGAAAAGTCATATAAGACGAGGCCCGTTGGACCCCTAATTTTGCACACATCCTTTTAGGGGTAGATTTAGATCAACGGAGTCGACGAAATTCCGTTTCGGAACTCGTGCGAAAGTCCACCTTCTTTAAGGGCCAGTTTTGGGCTCCCGGGGAGGCCCTGTGACGAAAACTCGGTGAAAAGTCATATAAGACGAGGCCCGTTGGACCCCTAATTTTGCACACACCATTTATGAGGTACACTAAGATCAATGGAGTCGACGAAATCCCCATTCGGAGCTCGTACGAAAATCGACCATCAGTAAGGGCCATATTTGGGCTCCCGGGGAGGCCCTGTGACGAAAACTCGGTGAAAAGTCATATAAGACGAGGCCCGTTGGACCCCTAATTTTGCACACATCCTTTTAGGGGTAGATTTAGATCAACGGAGTCGACGAAATTCCGTTTCGGAACTCGTGCGAAAGTCCACCTTCTTTAAGGGCCAGTTTTGGGCTCCCGGGGAGGCTCTGTGACGAAAACTCGGTGAAAAGTCATATAAGACGAGGCCCGTTGGACCCCTAATTTTGCACACACCATTTATGAGGTACACTAAGATCAATGGAGTCGACGAAATCCCCATTCGGAGCTCGTACGAAAATCGACCTTCAGTAAGGGCCAAATTTGGGCTCCCGGGGAGGCCCTGTGACGAAAACTCGGTGAAAAGTCATATAAGACGAGGCCCGTTGGACCCCTAATTTTGCACACATCATTTATTGGGTACACTAAGATCAATGGAGTCGACGAAATCCCCATTCGGAGCTCGTACGAAAATCGACCTTCTTTAAGGGCCAGTTTTGGGCTCCCGGGGAGGCCCTGTGACGAAAACTCGGTGAAAAGTCATATAAGACGAGGCCCGTTGGACCCCTAATTTTGCACACATCATTTATTGGGTACACTAAGATCAATGGAGTCGACGAAATCCCCATTCGGAGCTCGTACGAAAATCGACCTTCTTTAAGGGCCAGTTTTGGGCTCCCGGGGAGGCCCTGTGACGAAAACTCGGTGAAAAGTCATATAAGACGAGGCCCGTTGGACCCCTAATTTTGCACACATCATTTATGGGGTACACTAAGATCAATGGAGTCGACGAAATCCCCATTCGGAGCTCGTACGAAAATCGACCTTCAGTAAGGGCCAATTTTGGGCTCCCGGGGAGGCCCTGTGACGAAAACTCGGTGAAAAGTCATATAAGACGAGGCCCGTTGGACCCCTAATTTTGCACACATCCTTTTAGGGGTAGATTTAGATCAACGGAGTCGACGAAATTCCGTTTCGGAACTCGTGCGAAAGTCCACCTTCTTTAAGGGCCAGTTTTGGGCTCCCGGGGAGGCCCTGTGACGAAAACTCGGTGAAAAGTCATATAAGACGAGGCCCGTTGGACCCCTAATTTTGCACACACCATTTATGAGGTACACTAAGATCAATGGAGTCGACGAAATCCCCATTCGGAGCTCGTACGAAAATCGACCTTCAGTAAGGGCCATATTTGGGCTCCCGGGAGGCCCTGTGACGAAAACTCGGTGAAAAGTCATATAAGACGAGGCCCGTTGGACCCCTAATTTTGCACACATCCTTTTAGGGGTACACTAAGATCAACGGAGTCGACGAAATCCCCATTCGGAGCTCGTACGAAAATCGACCTTCTTTAAGGGCCAATTTTGGGCTCCCGGGGAGGCCCTGTGACGAAAACTCGGTGAAAAGTCATATAAGACGAGGCCCGTTGGACCCCTAATTTTGCACACACCATTTATGAGGTACACTAAGATCAATGGAGTCGACGAAATCCCCATTCGGAGCTCGTACGAAAATCGACCTTCAGTAAGGGCCATATTTGGGCTCCCGGGAGGCCCTGTGACGAAAACTCGGTGAAAAGTCATATAAGACGAGGCCCGTTGGACCCCTAATTTTGCACACATCCTTTTAGGGGTACACTAAGATCAACGGAGTCGACGAAATCCCCATTCGGAGCTCGTACGAAAATCGACCTTCTTTAAGGGCCAATTTTGGGCTCCCGGGGAGGCCCTGTGACGAAAACTCGGTGAAAAGTCATATAAGACGAGGCCCGTTGGACCCCTAATTTTGCACACACCATTTATGAGGTACACTAAGATCAATGGAGTCGACGAAATCCCCATTCGGAGCTCGTACGAAAATCGAGCTTCTTTAAGGGCCAATTTTGGGCTCCCGGGGAGGCCCTGTGACGAAAACTCGGTGAAAAGTCATATAAGACGAGGCCCGTTGGACCCCTAATTTTGCACACATCATATTTGGGGTAGACCCAGATCAGTGGAGTCGACGAAATTCCGTTTCGAAAGTCGTGCGAAAGTCGAGCTTCTTTAAGGGCCAATTTTGGGCTCCCGGGGAGGCCCTGTGACGAAAACTCGGTGAAAAGTCATATAAGACGAGGCCCGTTGGACCCCTAATTTTGCACACATCCTTTTAGGGGTACACTAAGATCAATGGAGTCGACGAAATCCCCATTCGGAGCTCGTACGAAAATCGACCTTCAGTAAGGGCCAAATTTGGGCTCCCGGGGAGGCCCTGTGACGAAAACTCGGTGAAAAGTCATATAAGACGAGGCCCGTTGGACCCCTAATTTTGCACACATCCTTTTAGAGGTACACTAAGATCAATGGAGTCGACGAAATCCCCATTCGGAGCTCGTACGAAAATCGACCTTCTTTAAGGGCCAGTTTTGGGCTCCCGGGGAGGCCCTGTGACGAAAACTCGGTGAAAAGTCATATAAGACGAGGCCCGTTGGACCCCTAATTTTGCACACATCCTTTACGGGGTAGATTTAGATCAGTGGAGTCGACGAAATTCCGTTTCGGAACTCGTGCGAAAGTCCACCTTCTTTAAGGGCCAGTTTTGGGCTCCCGGGGAGGCCCTGTGACGAAAACTCGGTGAAAAGTCATATAAGACGAGGCCCGTTGGACCCCTAATTTTGCACACATCCTTTTAGGGGTAGATTTAGATCAACGGAGTCGACGAAATTCCGTTTCGGAACTCGTGCGAAAGTCCACCTTCTTTAAGGGCCAGTTTTGGGCTCCCGGGGAGGCCCTGTGACGAAAACTCGGTGAAAAGTCATATAAGACGAGGCCCGTTGGACCCCTAATTTTGCACACACCATTTATGAGGTACACTAAGATCAATGGAGTCGACGAAATCCCCATTCGGAGCTCGTACGAAAATCGACCATCAGTAAGGGCCATATTTGGGCTCCCGGGGAGGCCCTGTGACGAAAACTCGGTGAAAAGTCATATAAGACGAGGCCCGTTGGACCCCTAATTTTGCACACATCATTTATGGGGTACACTAAGATCAATGGAGTCGACGAAATCCCCATTCGGAGCTCGTACGAAAATCGACCTTCAGTAAGGGCCAATTTTGGGCTCCCGGGGAGGCCCTGTGACGAAAACTCGGTGAAAAGTCATATAAGACGAGGCCCGTTGGACCCCTAATTTTGCACACATCCTTTTAGGGGTACACTAAGATCAATGGAGTCGACGAAATCCCCATTCGGAGCTCGTACGAAAGTCGACCTTCAGTAAGGGCCAAATTTGGGCTCCCGGGGAGGCCCTGTGACGAAAACTCGGTGAAAAGTCATATAAGACGAGGCCCGTTGGACCCCTAATTTTGCACACATCCTTTTAGGGGTAGATTTAGATCAATGGAGTCGACGAAATCCCCATTCGGAGCTCGTACGAAAATCGACCTTCTTTAAGGGCCAGTTTTGGGCTCCCGGGGAGGCCCTGTGACGAAAACTCGGTGAAAAGTCATATAAGACGAGGCCCGTTGGACCCCTAATTTTGCACACACCATTTATGAGGTACACTAAGATCAATGGAGTCGACGAAATCCCCATTCGGAGCTCGTACGAAAATCGACCTTCAGTAAGGGCCAAATTTGGGCTCCCGGGGAGGCCCTGTGACGAAAACTCGGTGAAAAGTCATATAAGACGAGGCCCGTTGGACCCCTAATTTTGCACACATCATTTATTGGGTACACTAAGATCAATGGAGTCGACGAAATCCCCATTCGGAGCTCGTACGAAAATCGACCTTCTTTAAGGGCCAGTTTTGGGCTCCCGGGGAGGCCCTGTGACGAAAACTCGGTGAAAAGTCATATAAGACGAGGCCCGTTGGACCCCTAATTTTTCACACATCCTTTTAGGGGTACACTAAGATCAATGTAGTCGACGAAATCCCCATTCGGAGCTCGTACGAAAATCGACCTTCTTTAAGGGCCAATTTTGGGCTCCCGGGGAGGCCCTGTGACGAAAACTCGGTGAAAAGTCATATAAGACGAGGCCCGTTGGACCCCTAATTTTGCACACATCCTTTTAGGGGTACACTAAGATCAATGGAGTCGACGAAATCCCCATTCGGAGCTCGTACGAAAGTCGACCTTCAGTAAGGGCCAAATTTGGGCTCCCGGGGAGGCCCTGTGACGAAAACTCGGTGAAAAGTCATATAAGACGAGGCCCGTTGGACCCCTAATTTTGCACACATCCTTTTAGGGGTACACTAAGATCAATGGAGTCGACGAAATCCCCATTCGGAGCTCGTACGAAAGTCGACCTTCAGTAAGGGCCAAATTTGGGCTCCCGGGGAGGCCCTGTGACGAAAACTCGGTGAAAAGTCATATAAGACGAGGCCCGTTGGACCCCTAATTTTGCACACATCCTTTTAGGGGTACACTAAGATCAATGTAGTCGACGAAATCCCCATTCGGAGCTCGTGCGAAAATCGACCTTCTTTAAGGGCCAATTTTGGGCTCCCGGGGAGGCCCTGTGACGAAAACTCGGTGAAAAGTCATATAAGACGAGGCCCGTTGGACCCCTAATTTTGCACACATCCTTTACGGGGTAGAGTTAGATCAACGGAGTCGACGAAATTCCGTTTCGGAACTCGTGCGAAAGTCCACCTTCTTTAAGGGCCAGTTTTGGGCTCCCGGGGAGGCCCTGTGACGAAAACTCGGTGAAAAGTCATATAAGACGAGGCCCGTTGGACCCCTAATTTTGCACACATCCTTTACGGGGTAGATTTAGATCAGTGGAGTCGACGAAATTCCGTTTCGGAACTCGTGCGAAAGTCCACCTTCTTTAAGGGCCAGTTTTGGGCTCCCGGGGAGGCCCTGTGACGAAAACTCGGTGAAAAGTCATATAAGACGAGGCCCGTTGGACCCCTAATTTTGCACACATCCTTTTAGGGGTAGATTTAGATCAACGGAGTCGACGAAATTCCGTTTCGGAACTCGTGCGAAAGTCCACCTTCTTTAAGGGCCAGTTTTGGGCTCCCGGGGAGGCCCTGTGACGAAAACTCGGTGAAAAGTCATATAAGACGAGGCCCGTTGGACCCCTAATTTTGCACACACCATTTATGAGGTACACTAAGATCAATGGAGTCGACGAAATCCCCATTCGGAGCTCGTACGAAAATCGACCATCAGTAAGGGCCATATTTGGGCTCCCGAGGAGGCCCTGTGACGAAAACTCGGTGAAAAGTCATATAAGACGAGGCCCGTTGGACCCCTAATTTTGCACACATCCTTTTAGGGGTACACTAAGATCAACGGAGTCGCCGAAATCCCCATTCGGAGCTCGTACGAAAATCGACCTTCTTTAAGGGCCAATTTTGGGCTCCCGGGGAGGCCCTGTGACGAAAACTCGGTGAAAAGTCATATAAGACGAGGCCCGTTGGACCCCTAATTTTGCACACATCCTTTTAGGGGTACACTAAGATCAATGGAGTCGACGAAATCCCCATTCGGAGCTCGTACGAAAATCGACCTTCAGTAAGGGCCAAATTTGGGCTCCCGGGGAGGCCCTGTGACGAAAACTCGGTGAAAAGTCATATAAGACGAGGCCCGTTGGACCCCTAATTTTGCACACATCATTTATTGGGTACACTAAGATCAATGGAGTCGACGAAATCCCCATTCGGAGCTCGTACGAAAATCGACCTTCTTTAAGGGCCAGTTTTGGGCTCCCGGGGAGGCCCTGTGACGAAAACTCGGTGAAAAGTCATATAAGACGAGGCCCGTTGGACCCCTAATTTTTCACACATCCTTTTAGGGGTACACTAAGATCAATGTAGTCGACGAAATCCCCATTCGGAGCTCGTACGAAAATCGACCTTCTTTAAGGGCCAATTTTGGGCTCCCGGGGAGGCCCTGTGACGAAAACTCGGTGAAAAGTCATATAAGACGAGGCCCGTTGGACCCCTAATTTTGCACACATCCTTTTAGGGGTACACTAAGATCAATGGAGTCGACGAAATCCCCATTCGGAGCTCGTACGAAAGTCGACCTTCAGTAAGGGCCAAATTTGGGCTCCCGGGGAGGCCCTGTGACGAAAACTCGGTGAAAAGTCATATAAGACGAGGCCCGTTGGACCCCTAATTTTGCACACATCCTTTTAGGGGTAGATTTAGATCAATGGAGTCGACGAAATCCCCATTCGGAGCTCGTACGAAAATCGACCTTCTTTAAGGGCCAGTTTTGGGCTCCCGGGGAGGCCCTGTGACGAAAACTCGGTGAAAAGTCATATAAGACGAGGCCCGTTGGACCCCTAATTTTGCACACACCATTTATGAGGTACACTAAGATCAATGGATTCGACGAAATCCCCATTCGGAGCTCGTACGAAAATCGACCTTCAGTAAGGGCCAAATTTGGGCTCCCGGGGAGGCCCTGTGACGAAAACTCGGTGAAAAGTCATATAAGACGAGGCCCGTTGGACCCCTAATTTTGCACACATCATTTATTGGGTACACTAAGATCAATGGAGTCGACGAAATCCCCATTCGGAGCTCGTACGAAAATCGACCTTCTTTAAGGGCCAGTTTTGGGCTCCCGGGGAGGCCCTGTGACGAAAACTCGGTGAAAAGTCATATAAGACGAGGCCCGTTGGACCCCTAATTTTGCACACATCATTTATTGGGTACACTAAGATCAATGGAGTCGACGAAATCCCCATTCGGAGCTCGTACGAAAATCGACCTTCTTTAAGGGCCAGTTTTGGGCTCCCGGGGAGGCCCTGTGACGAAAACTCGGTGAAAAGTCATATAAGACGAGGCCCGTTGGACCCCTAATTTTGCACACATCACTTATTGGGTACACTAAGATCAATGGAGTCGACGAAATCCCCATTCGGAGCTCGTACGAAAATCGACCATCAGTAAGGGCCAAATTTGGGCTCCCGGGGAGGCCCTGTGACGAAAACTCGGTGAAAAGTCATATAAGACGAGGCCCGTTGGACCCCTAATTTTGCACACATCCTTTTAGGGGTACACTAAGATCAACGGAGTCGCCGAAATCCCCATTCGGAGCTCGTACGAAAATCGACCTTCTTTAAGGGCCAATTTTGGGCTCCCGGGGAGGCCCTGTGACGAAAACTCGGTGAAAAGTCATATAAGACGAGGCCCGTTGGACCCCTAATTTTGCACACACCATTTATGAGGTACACTAAGATCAATGGAGTCGACGAAATCCCCATTCGGAGCTCGTACGAAAATCGACCTTCAGTAAGGGCCAAATTTGGGCTCCCGGGGAGGCCCTGTGACGAAAACTCGGTGAAAAGTCATATAAGACGAGGCCCGTTGGACCCCTAATTTTGCACACATCATTTATTGGGTACACTAAGATCAATGGAGTCGACGAAATCCCCATTCGGAGCTCGTACGAAAATCGACCTTCTTTAAGGGCCAGTTTTGGGCTCCCGGGGAGGCCCTGTGACGAAAACTCGGTGAAAAGTCATATAAGACGAGGCCCGTTGGACCCCTAATTTTGCACACATCATTTATTGGGTACACTAAGATCAATGGAGTCGACGAAATCCCCATTCGGAGCTCGTACGAAAATCGACCATCAGTAAGGGCCAAATTTGGGCTCCCGGGGAGGCCCTGTGACGAAAACTCGGTGAAAAGTCATATAAGACGAGGCCCGTTGGACCCCTAATTTTGCACACACCATTTATGAGGTACACTAAGATCAATGGAGTCGACGAAATCCCCATTCGGAGCTCGTACGAAAATCGACCATCAGTAAGGGCCATATTTGGGCTCCCGGGGAGGCCCTGTGACGAAAACTCGGTGAAAAGTCATATAAGACGAGGCCCGTTGGACCCCTAATTTTGCACACATCCTTTTAGGGGTACACTAAGATCAACGGAGTCGCCGAAATCCCCATTCGGAGCTCGTACGAAAATCGACCTTCTTTAAGGGCCAATTTTGGGCTCCCGGGGAGGCCCTGTGACGAAAACTCGGTGAAAAGTCATATAAGACGAGGCCCGTTGGACCCCTAATTTTGCACACATCATTTATTGGGTACACTAAGATCAATGGAGTCGACGAAATCCCCATTCGGAGCTCGTACGAAAATCGACCTTCTTTAAGGGCCAGTTTTGGGCTCCCGGGGAGGCCCTGTGACGAAAACTCGGTGAAAAGTCATATAAGACGAGGCCCGTTGGACCCCTAATTTTGCACACATCCTTTTAGGGGTACACTAAGATCAATGTAGTCGACGAAATCCCCATTCGGAGCTCGTACGAAAATCGACCTTCTTTAAGGGCCAATTTTGGGCTCCCGGGGAGGCCCTGTGACGAAAACTCGGTGAAAAGTCATATAAGACGAGGCCCGTTGGACCCCTAATTTTGCACACATCCTTTACGGGGTAGATTTAGATCAACGGAGTCGACGAAATTCCGTTTCGGAACTCGTGCGAAAGTCCACCTTCTTTAAGGGCCAATTTTGGGCTCCCGGGGAAGCCCTGTGACGAAAACTCGGTGAAAAGTCATATAAGACGAGGCCCGTTGGACCCCTAATTTTGCACACATCCTTTTAGGGGTACACTAAGATCAATGGAGTCGACGAAATCCCCATTCGGAGCTCGTACGAAAATCGACCTTCAGTAAGGGCCAAATTTGGGCTCCCGGGGAGGCCCTGTGACGAAAACTCGGTGAAAAGTCATATAAGACGAGGCCCGTTGGACCCCTAATTTTGCACACATCCTTTTAGAGGTACACTAAGATCAATGGAGTCGACGAAATCCCCATTCGGAGCTCGTACGAAAATCGACCTTCTTTAAGGGCCAGTTTTGGGCTCCCGGGGAGGCCCTGTGACGAAAACTCGGTGAAAAGTCATATAAGACGAGGCCCGTTGGACCCCTAATTTTGCACACATCATTTATTGGGTACACTAAGATCAATGGAGTCGACGAAATCCCCATTCGGAGCTCGTACGAAAATCGACCTTCTTTAAGGGCCAGTTTTGGGCTCCCGGGGAGGCCCTGTGACGAAAACTCGGTGAAAAGTCATATAAGACGAGGCCCGTTGGACCCCTAATTTTGCACACATCATTTATGGGGTACACTAAGATCAATGGAGTCGACGAAATCCCCATTCGGAGCTCGTACGAAAATCGACCTTCAGTAAGGGCCAATTTTGGGCTCCCGGGGAGGCCCTGTGACGAAAACTCGGTGAAAAGTCATATAAGACGAGGCCCGTTGGACCCCTAATTTTGCACACATCCTTTTAGGGGTACACTAAGATCAATGGAGTCGACGAAATCCCCATTCGGAGCTCGTACGAAAATCGACCTTCAGTAAGGGCCAAATTTGGGCTCCCGGGGAGGCCCTGTGACGAAAACTCGGTGAAAAGTCATATAAGACGAGGCCCGTTGGACCCCTAATTTTGCACACATCATTTATTGGGTACACTAAGATCAATGGAGTCGACGAAATCCCCATTCGGAGCTCGTACGAAAATCGACCTTCTTTAAGGGCCAGTTTTGGGCTCCCGGGGAGGCCCTGTGACGAAAACTCGGTGAAAAGTCATATAAGACGAGGCCCGTTGGACCCCTAATTTTGCACACATCCTTTTAGGGGTACACTAAGATCAATGTAGTCGACGAAATCCCCATTCGGAGCTCGTACGAAAATCGACCTTCTTTAAGGGCCAATTTTGGGCTCCCGGGGAGGCCCTGTGACGAAAACTCGGTGAAAAGTCATATAAGACGAGGCCCGTTGGACCCCTAATTTTGCACACATCCTTTACGGGGTAGATTTAGATCAACGGAGTCGACGAAATTCCGTTTCGGAACTCGTGCGAAAGTCCACCTTCTTTAAGGGCCAATTTTGGGCTCCCGGGGAAGCCCTGTGACGAAAACTCGGTGAAAAGTCATATAAGACGAGGCCCGTTGGACCCCTAATTTTGCACACATCCTTTTAGGGGTACACTAAGATCAATGGAGTCGACGAAATCCCCATTCGGAGCTCGTACGAAAATCGACCTTCAGTAAGGGCCAAATTTGGGCTCCCGGGGAGGCCCTGTGACGAAAACTCGGTGAAAAGTCATATAAGACGAGGCCCGTTGGACCCCTAATTTTGCACACATCCTTTTAGAGGTACACTAAGATCAATGGAGTCGACGAAATCCCCATTCGGAGCTCGTACGAAAATCGACCTTCTTTAAGGGCCAGTTTTGGGCTCCCGGGGAGGCCCTGTGACGAAAACTCGGTGAAAAGTCATATAAGACGAGGCCCGTTGGACCCCTAATTTTGCACACATCCTTTTAGGGGTAGAGTTAGATCAACGGAGTCGACGAAATTCCGTTTCGGAACTCGTGCGAAAGTCCACCTTCTTTAAGGGCCAGTTTTGGGCTCCCGGGGAGGCCCTGTGACGAAAACTCGGTGAAAAGTCATATAAGACGAGGCCCGTTGGACCCCTAATTTTGCACACATCCTTTACGGGGTAGATTTAGATCAGTGGAGTCGACGAAATTCCGTTTCGGAACTCGTGCGAAAGTCCACCTTCTTTAAGGGCCAGTTTTGGGCTCCCGGGGAGGCCCTGTGACGAAAACTCGGTGAAAAGTCATATAAGACGAGGCCCGTTGGACCCCTAATTTTGCACACATCCTTTTAGGGGTACACTAAGATCAATGGAGTCGACGAAATCCCCATTCGGAGCTCGTACGAAAATCGACCTTCAGTAAGGGCCAATTTTGGGCTCCCGGGGAGGCCCTGTGACGAAAACTCGGTGAAAAGTCATATAAGACGAGGCCCGTTGGACCCCTAATTTTGCACACACCATTTATGAGGTACACTAAGATCAATGGAGTCGACGAAATCCCCATTCGGAGCTCGTACGAAAATCGACCATCAGTAAGGGCCATATTTGGGCTCCCGGGGAGGCCCTGTGACGAAAACTCGGTGAAAAGTCATATAAGACGAGGCCCGTTGGACCCCTAATTTTGCACACATCCTTTTAGGGGTAGATTTAGATCAACGGAGTCGACGAAATTCCGTTTCGGAACTCGTGCGAAAGTCCACCTTCTTTAAGGGCCAGTTTTGGGCTCCCGGGGAGGCTCTGTGACGAAAACTCGGTGAAAAGTCATATAAGACGAGGCCCGTTGGACCCCTAATTTTGCACACACCATTTATGAGGTACACTAAGATCAATGGAGTCGACGAAATCCCCATTCGGAGCTCGTACGAAAATCGACCTTCAGTAAGGGCCAAATTTGGGCTCCCGGGGAGGCCCTGTGACGAAAACTCGGTGAAAAGTCATATAAGACGAGGCCCGTTGGACCCCTAATTTTGCACACATCATTTATTGGGTACACTAAGATCAATGGAGTCGACGAAATCCCCATTCGGAGCTCGTACGAAAATCGACCTTCTTTAAGGGCCAGTTTTGGGCTCCCGGGGAGGCCCTGTGACGAAAACTCGGTGAAAAGTCATATAAGACGAGGCCCGTTGGACCCCTAATTTTGCACACATCCTTTACGGGGTAGATTTAGATCAACGGAGTCGACGAAATTCCGTTTCGGAACTCGTGCGAAAGTCCACCTTCTTTAAGGGCCAGTTTTGGGCTCCCGGGGAGGCCCTGTGACGAAAACTCGGTGAAAAGTCATATAAGACGAGGCCCGTTGGACCCCTAATTTTGCACACATCCTTTTAGGGGTACACTAAGATCAATGTAGTCGACGAAATCCCCATTCGGAGCTCGTACGAAAATCGACCTTCTTTAAGGGCCAATTTTGGGCTCCCGGGGAGGCCCTGTGACGAAAACTCGGTGAAAAGTCATATAAGACGAGGCCCGTTGGACCCCTAATTTTGCACACATCCTTTACGGGGTAGATTTAGATCAACGGAGTCGACGAAATTCCGTTTCGGAACTCGTGCGAAAGTCCACCTTCTTTAAGGGCCAATTTTGGGCTCCCGGGGAGGCCTTGTGACGAAAACTCGGTGAAAAGTCATATAAGACGAGGCCCGTTGGACCCCTAATTTTGCACACATCCTTTTAGGGGTAGATTTAGATCAACGGAGTCGACGAAATTCCGTTTCGGAACTCGTGCGAAAGTCCACCTTCTTTAAGGGCCAGTTTTGGGCTCCCGGGGAGGCCCTGTGACGAAAACTCGGTGAAAAGTCATATAAGACGAGGCCCGTTGGACCCCTAATTTTGCACACACCATTTATGAGGTACACTAAGATCAATGGAGTCGACGAAATCCCCATTCGGAGCTCGTACGAAAATCGACCATCAGTAAGGGCCATATTTGGGCTCCCGGGGAGGCCCTGTGACGAAAACTCGGTGAAAAGTCATATAAGACGAGGCCCGTTGGACCCCTAATTTTGCACACATCCTTTTAGGGGTAGAGTTAGATCAACGGAGTCGACGAAATTCCGTTTCGGAACTCGTGCGAAAGTCCACCTTCTTTAAGGGCCAGTTTTGGGCTCCCGGGGAGGCCCTGTGACGAAAACTCGGTGAAAAGTCATATAAGACGAGGCCCGTTGGACCCCTAATTTTGCACACATCCTTTACGGGGTAGATTTAGATCAGTGGAGTCGACGAAATTCCGTTTCGGAACTCGTGCGAAAGTCCACCTTCTTTAAGGGCCAGTTTTGGGCTCCCGGGGAGGCCCTGTGACGAAAACTCGGTGAAAAGTCATATAAGACGAGGCCCGTTGGACCCCTAATTTTGCACACATCCTTTTAGGGGTACACTAAGATCAATGGAGTCGACGAAATCCCCATTCGGAGCTCGTACGAAAATCGACCTTCTTTAAGGGCCAGTTTTGGGCTCCCGGGGAGGCCCTGTGACGAAAACTCGGTGAAAAGTCATATAAGACGAGGCCCGTTGGACCCCTAATTTTGCACACATCATTTATTGGGTACACTAAGATCAATGGAGTCGACGAAATCCCCATTCGGAGCTCGTACGAAAATCGACCTTCTTTAAGGGCCAGTTTTGGGCTCCCGGGGAGGCCCTGTGACGAAAACTCGGTGAAAAGTCATATAAGACGAGGCCCGTTGGACCCCTAATTTTGCACACATCATTTATGGGGTACACTAAGATCAATGGAGTCGACGAAATCCCCATTCGGAGCTCGTACGAAAATCGACCTTCAGTAAGGGCCAATTTTGGGCTCCCGGGGAGGCCCTGTGACGAAAACTCGGTGAAAAGTCATATAAGACGAGGCCCGTTGGACCCCTAATTTTGCACACATCCTTTTAGGGGTACACTAAGATCAACGGAGTCGCCGAAATCCCCATTCGGAGCTCGTACGAAAATCGACCTTCTTTAAGGGCCAATTTTGGGCTCCCGGGGAGGCCCTGTGACGAAAACTCGGTGAAAAGTCATATAAGACGAGGCCCGTTGGACCCCTAATTTTGCACACATCCTTTTAGGGGTACACTAAGATCAATGGAGTCGACGAAATCCCCATTCGGAGCTCGTACGAAAATCGACCTTCAGTAAGGGCCAAATTTGGGCTCCCGGGGAGGCCCTGTGACGAAAACTCGGTGAAAAGTCATATAAGACGAGGCCCGTTGGACCCCTAATTTTGCACACATCCTTTTAGAGGTACACTAAGATCAATGGAGTCGACGAAATCCCCATTCGGAGCTCGTACGAAAATCGACCTTCTTTAAGGGCCAGTTTTGGGCTCCCGGGGAGGCCCTGTGACGAAAACTCGGTGAAAAGTCATATAAGACGAGGCCCGTTGGACCCCTAATTTTGCACACATCCTTTTAGGGGTAGAGTTAGATCAACGGAGTCGACGAAATTCCGTTTCGGAACTCGTGCGAAAGTCCACCTTCTTTAAGGGCCAGTTTTGGGCTCCCGGGGAGGCCCTGTGACGAAAACTCGGTGAAAAGTCATATAAGACGAGGCCCGTTGGACCCCTAATTTTGCACACATCCTTTACGGGGTAGATTTAGATCAGTGGAGTCGACGAAATTCCGTTTCGGAACTCGTGCGAAAGTCCACCTTCTTTAAGGGCCAGTTTTGGGCTCCCGGGGAGGCCCTGTGACGAAAACTCGGTGAAAAGTCATATAAGACGAGGCCCGTTGGACCCCTAATTTTGCACACATCCTTTTAGGGGTAGATTTAGATCAACGGAGTCGACGAAATTCCGTTTCGGAACTCGTGCGAAAGTCCACCTTCTTTAAGGGCCAGTTTTGGGCTCCCGGGGAGGCTCTGTGACGAAAACTCGGTGAAAAGTCATATAAGACGAGGCCCGTTGGACCCCTAATTTTGCACACACCATTTATGAGGTACACTAAGATCAATGGAGTCGACGAAATCCCCATTCGGAGCTCGTACGAAAATCGACCTTCAGTAAGGGCCAAATTTGGGCTCCCGGGGAGGCCCTGTGACGAAAACTCGGTGAAAAGTCATATAAGACGAGGCCCGTTGGACCCCTAATTTTGCACACATCATTTATTGGGTACACTAAGATCAATGGAGTCGACGAAATCCCCATTCGGAGCTCGTACGAAAATCGACCTTCTTTAAGGGCCAGTTTTGGGCTCCCGGGGAGGCCCTGTGACGAAAACTCGGTGAAAAGTCATATAAGACGAGGCCCGTTGGACCCCTAATTTTGCACACATCATTTATTGGGTACACTAAGATCAATGGAGTCGACGAAATCCCCATTCGGAGCTCGTACGAAAATCGACCTTCTTTAAGGGCCAGTTTTGGGCTCCCGGGGAGGCCCTGTGACGAAAACTCGGTGAAAAGTCATATAAGACGAGGCCCGTTGGACCCCTAATTTTGCACACATCCTTTTAGGGGTACACTAAGATCAATGTAGTCGACGAAATCCCCATTCGGAGCTCGTACGAAAATCGACCTTCTTTAAGGGCCAATTTTGGGCTCCCGGGGAGGCCCTGTGACGAAAACTCGGTGAAAAGTCATATAAGACGAGGCCCGTTGGACCCCTAATTTTGCACACATCCTTTACGGGGTAGATTTAGATCAACGGAGTCGACGAAATTCCGTTTCGGAACTCGTGCGAAAGTCCACCTTCTTTAAGGGCCAATTTTGGGCTCCCGGGGAAGCCCTGTGACGAAAACTCGGTGAAAAGTCATATAAGACGAGGCCCGTTGGACCCCTAATTTTGCACACATCCTTTTAGGGGTACACTAAGATCAATGGAGTCGACGAAATCCCCATTCGGAGCTCGTACGAAAATCGACCTTCAGTAAGGGCCAAATTTGGGCTCCCGGGGAGGCCCTGTGACGAAAACTCGGTGAAAAGTCATATAAGACGAGGCCCGTTGGACCCCTAATTTTGCACACATCCTTTTAGAGGTACACTAAGATCAATGGAGTCGACGAAATCCCCATTCGGAGCTCGTACGAAAATCGACCTTCTTTAAGGGCCAGTTTTGGGCTCCCGGGGAGGCCCTGTGACGAAAACTCGGTGAAAAGTCATATAAGACGAGGCCCGTTGGACCCCTAATTTTGCACACATCCTTTTAGGGGTAGAGTTAGATCAACGGAGTCGACGAAATTCCGTTTCGGAACTCGTGCGAAAGTCCACCTTCTTTAAGGGCCAGTTTTGGGCTCCCGGGGAGGCCCTGTGACGAAAACTCGGTGAAAAGTCATATAAGACGAGGCCCGTTGGACCCCTAATTTTGCACACATCCTTTACGGGGTAGATTTAGATCAGTGGAGTCGACGAAATTCCGTTTCGGAACTCGTGCGAAAGTCCACCTTCTTTAAGGGCCAGTTTTGGGCTCCCGGGGAGGCCCTGTGACGAAAACTCGGTGAAAAGTCATATAAGACGAGGCCCGTTGGACCCCTAATTTTGCACACATCCTTTTAGGGGTAGATTTAGATCAACGGAGTCGACGAAATTCCGTTTCGGAACTCGTGCGAAAGTCCACCTTCTTTAAGGGCCAGTTTTGGGCTCCCGGGGAGGCTCTGTGACGAAAACTCGGTGAAAAGTCATATAAGACGAGGCCCGTTGGACCCCTAATTTTGCACACACCATTTATGAGGTACACTAAGATCAATGGAGTCGACGAAATCCCCATTCGGAGCTCGTACGAAAATCGACCTTCAGTAAGGGCCAAATTTGGGCTCCCGGGGAGGCCCTGTGACGAAAACTCGGTGAAAAGTCATATAAGACGAGGCCCGTTGGACCCCTAATTTTGCACACATCATTTATTGGGTACACTAAGATCAATGGAGTCGACGAAATCCCCATTCGGAGCTCGTACGAAAATCGACCTTCTTTAAGGGCCAGTTTTGGGCTCCCGGGGAGGCCCTGTGACGAAAACTCGGTGAAAAGTCATATAAGACGAGGCCCGTTGGACCCCTAATTTTGCACACATCCTTTTAGGGGTACACTAAGATCAATGGAGTCGACGAAATCCCCATTCGGAGCTCGTACGAAAATCGACCTTCTTTAAGGGCCAGTTTTGGGCTCCCGGGGAGGCCCTGTGACGAAAACTCGGTGAAAAGTCATATAAGACGAGGCCGGTTGGACCCCTAATTTTGCACACATCCTTTACGGGGTAGATTTAGATCAGTGGAGTCGACGAAATTCCGTTTCGGAACTCGTGCGAAAGTCCACCTTCTTTAAGGGCCAGTTTTGGGCTCCCGGGGAGGCCTTGTGACGAAAACTCGGTGAAAAGTCATATAAGACGAGGCCCGTTGGACCCCTAATTTTGCACACATCCTTTTAGGGGTAGATTTAGATCAACGGAGTCGACGAAATTCCGTTTCGGAACTCGTGCGAAAGTCCACCTTCTTTAAGGGCCAGTTTTGGGCTCCCGGGGAGGCCCTGTGACGAAAACTCGGTGAAAAGTCATATAAGACGAGGCCCGTTGGACCCCTAATTTTGCACACACCATTTATGAGGTACACTAAGATCAATGGAGTCGACGAAATCCCCATTCGGAGCTCGTACGAAAATCGACCATCAGTAAGGGCCATATTTGGGCTCCCGGGGAGGCCCTGTGACGAAAACTCGGTGAAAAGTCATATAAGACGAGGCCCGTTGGACCCCTAATTTTGCACACATCCTTTTAGGGGTACACTAAGATCAATGGAGTCGACGAAATCCCCATTCGGAGCTCGTACGAAAATCGACCTTCAGTAAGGGCCAAATTTGGGCTCCCGGGGAGGCCCTGTGACGAAAACTCGGTGAAAAGTCATATAAGACGAGGCCCGTTGGACCCCTAATTTTGCACACATCATTTATTGGGTACACTAAGATCAATGGAGTCGACGAAATCCCCATTCGGAGCTCGTACGAAAATCGACCTTCTTTAAGGGCCAGTTTTGGGCTCCCGGGGAGGCCCTGTGACGAAAACTCGGTGAAAAGTCATATAAGACGAGGCCCGTTGGACCCCTAATTTTGCACACATCCTTTTAGGGGTACACTAAGATCAATGTAGTCGACGAAATCCCCATTCGGAGCTCGTACGAAAATCGACCTTCTTTAAGGGCCAATTTTGGGCTCCCGGGGAGGCCCTGTGACGAAAACTCGGTGAAAAGTCATATAAGACGAGGCCCGTTGGACCCCTAATTTTGCACACATCCTTTACGGGGTAGATTTAGATCAACGGAGTCGACGAAATTCCGTTTCGGAACTCGTGCGAAAGTCCACCTTCTTTAAGGGCCAATTTTGGGCTCCCGGGGAAGCCCTGTGACGAAAACTCGGTGAAAAGTCATATAAGACGAGGCCCGTTGGACCCCTAATTTTGCACACATCCTTTTAGGGGTACACTAAGATCAATGGAGTCGACGAAATCCCCATTCGGAGCTCGTACGAAAATCGACCTTCAGTAAGGGCCAAATTTGGGCTCCCGGGGAGGCCCTGTGACGAAAACTCGGTGAAAAGTCATATAAGACGAGGCCCGTTGGACCCCTAATTTTGCACACATCCTTTTAGAGGTACACTAAGATCAATGGAGTCGACGAAATCCCCATTCGGAGCTCGTACGAAAATCGACCTTCTTTAAGGGCCAGTTTTGGGCTCCCGGGGAGGCCCTGTGACGAAAACTCGGTGAAAAGTCATATAAGACGAGGCCCGTTGGACCCCTAATTTTGCACACATCATTTATTGGGTACACTAAGATCAATGGAGTCGACGAAATCCCCATTCGGAGCTCGTACGAAAATCGACCTTCTTTAAGGGCCAGTTTTGGGCTCCCGGGGAGGCCCTGTGACGAAAACTCGGTGAAAAGTCATATAAGACGAGGCCCGTTGGACCCCTAATTTTGCACACATCATTTATGGGGTACACTAAGATCAATGGAGTCGACGAAATCCCCATTCGGAGCTCGTACGAAAATCGACCTTCAGTAAGGGCCAAATTTGGGCTCCCGGGGAGGCCCTGTGACGAAAACTCGGTGAAAAGTCATATAAGACGAGGCCCGTTGGACCCCTAATTTTGCACACATCATTTATTGGGTACACTAAGATCAATGGAGTCGACGAAATCCCCATTCGGAGCTCGTACGAAAATCGACCTTCTTTAAGGGCCAGTTTTGGGCTCCCGGGGAGGCCCTGTGACGAAAACTCGGTGAAAAGTCATATAAGACGAGGCCCGTTGGACCCCTAATTTTGCACACATCCTTTTAGGGGTACACTAAGATCAATGGAGTCGACGAAATCCCCATTCGGAGCTCGTACGAAAATCGACCATCAGTAAGGGCCAAATTTGGGCTCCCGGGGAGGCCCTGTGACGAAAACTCGGTGAAAAGTCATATAAGACGAGGCCCGTTGGACCCCTAATTTTGCACACATCCTTTACGGGGTAGATTTAGATCAACGGAGTCGACGAAATTCCGTTTCGGAACTCGTGCGAAAGTCCACCTTCTTTAAGGGCCAATTTTGGGCTCCCGGGGAAGCCCTGTGACGAAAACTCGGTGAAAAGTCATATAAGACGAGGCCCGTTGGACCCCTAATTTTGCACACATCCTTTTAGGGGTACACTAAGATCAATGGAGTCGACGAAATCCCCATTCGGAGCTCGTACGAAAATCGACCTTCAGTAAGGGCCAAATTTGGGCTCCCGGGGAGGCCCTGTGACGAAAACTCGGTGAAAAGTCATATAAGACGAGGCCCGTTGGACCCCTAATTTTGCACACATCCTTTTAGAGGTACACTAAGATCAATGGAGTCGACGAAATCCCCATTCGGAGCTCGTACGAAAATCGACCTTCTTTAAGGGCCAGTTTTGGGCTCCCGGGGAGGCCCTGTGACGAAAACTCGGTGAAAAGTCATATAAGACGAGGCCCGTTGGACCCCTAATTTTGCACACATCCTTTTAGGGGTAGAGTTAGATCAACGGAGTCGACGAAATTCCGTTTCGGAACTCGTGCGAAAGTCCACCTTCTTTAAGGGCCAGTTTTGGGCTCCCGGGGAGGCCCTGTGACGAAAACTCGGTGAAAAGTCATATAAGACGAGGCCCGTTGGACCCCTAATTTTGCACACATCCTTTACGGGGTAGATTTAGATCAGTGGAGTCGACGAAATTCCGTTTCGGAACTCGTGCGAAAGTCCACCTTCTTTAAGGGCCAGTTTTGGGCTCCCGGGGAGGCCCTGTGACGAAAACTCGGTGAAAAGTCATATAAGACGAGGCCCGTTGGACCCCTAATTTTGCACACATCCTTTTAGGGGTAGATTTAGATCAACGGAGTCGACGAAATTCCGTTTCGGAACTCGTGCGAAAGTCCACCTTCTTTAAGGGCCAGTTTTGGGCTCCCGGGGAGGCCCTGTGACGAAAACTCGGTGAAAAGTCATATAAGACGAGGCCCGTTGGACCCCTAATTTTGCACACACCATTTATGAGGTACACTAAGATCAATGGAGTCGACGAAATCCCCATTCGGAGCTCGTACGAAAATCGACCATCAGTAAGGGCCATATTTGGGCTCCCGGGGAGGCCCTGTGACGAAAACTCGGTGAAAGGTCATATAAGACGAGGCCCGTTGGACCCCTAATTTTGCACACATCCTTTTAGGGGTAGATTTAGATCAACGGAGTCGACGAAATTCCGTTTCGGAACTCGTGCGAAAGTCCACCTTCTTTAAGGGCCAGTTTTGGGCTCCCGGGGAGGCTCTGTGACGAAAACTCGGTGAAAAGTCATATAAGACGAGGCCCGTTGGACCCCTAATTTTGCACACATCCTTTTAGGGGTAGATTTAGATCAACGGAGTCGACGAAATTCCGTTTCGGAACTCGTGCGAAAGTCCACCTTCTTTAAGGGCCAAATTTGGGCTCCCGGGGAGGCCCTGTGACGAAAACTCGGTGAAAAGTCATATAAGACGAGGCCCGTTGGACCCCTAATTTTGCACACATCCTTTTAGAGGTACACTAAGATCAATGGAGTCGACGAAATCCCCATTCGGAGCTCGTACGAAAATCGACCTTCTTTAAGGGCCAGTTTTGGGCTCCCGGGGAGGCCCTGTGACGAAAACTCGGTGAAAAGTCATATAAGACGAGGCCCGTTGGACCCCTAATTTTGCACACATCATTTATGGGGTACACTAAGATCAATGGAGTCGACGAAATCCCCATTCGGAGCTCGTACGAAAATCGACCTTCTTTAAGGGCCAGTTTTGGGCTCCCGGGGAGGCCCTGTGACGAAAACTCGGTGAAAAGTCATATAAGACGAGGCCGGTTGGACCCCTAATTTTGCACACATCCTTTACGGGGTAGATTTAGATCAGTGGAGTCGACGAAATTCCGTTTCGGAACTCGTGCGAAAGTCCACCTTCTTTAAGGGCCAGTTTTGGGCTCCCGGGGAGGCCTTGTGACGAAAACTCGGTGAAAAGTCATATAAGACGAGGCCCGTTGGACCCCTAATTTTGCACACATCCTTTTAGGGGTACACTAAGATCAATGGAGTCGACGAAATCCCCATTCGGAGCTCGTACGAAAATCGACCTTCTTTAAGGGCCAGTTTTGGGCTCCCGGGGAGGCCCTGTGACGAAAACTCGGTGAAAAGTCATATAAGACGAGGCCGGTTGGACCCCTAATTTTGCACACATCCTTTACGGGGTAGATTTAGATCAGTGGAGTCGACGAAATTCCGTTTCGGAACTCGTGCGAAAGTCCACCTTCTTTAAGGGCCAGTTTTGGGCTCCCGGGGAGGCCTTGTGACGAAAACTCGGTGAAAAGTCATATAAGACGAGGCCCGTTGGACCCCTAATTTTGCACACATCCTTTTAGGGGTACACTAAGATCAATGGAGTCGACGAAATCCCCATTCGGAGCTCGTACGAAAATCGACCTTCTTTAAGGGCCAGTTTTGGGCTCCCGGGGAGGCCCTGTGACGAAAACTCGGTGAAAAGTCATATAAGACGAGGCCGGTTGGACCCCTAATTTTGCACACATCCTTTACGGGGTAGATTTAGATCAGTGGAGTCGACGAAATTCCGTTTCGGAACTCGTGCGAAAGTCCACCTTCTTTAAGGGCCAGTTTTGGGCTCCCGGGGAGGCCTTGTGACGAAAACTCGGTGAAAAGTCATATAAGACGAGGCCCGTTGGACCCCTAATTTTGCACACATCCTTTTAGGGGTACACTAAGATCAATGGAGTCGACGAAATCCCCATTCGGAGCTCGTACGAAAATCGACCTTCTTTAAGGGCCAGTTTTGGGCTCCCGGGGAGGCCCTGTGACGAAAACTCGGTGAAAAGTCATATAAGACGAGGCCGGTTGGACCCCTAATTTTGCACACATCCTTTACGGGGTAGATTTAGATCAGTGGAGTCGACGAAATTCCGTTTCGGAACTCGTGCGAAAGTCCACCTTCTTTAAGGGCCAGTTTTGGGCTCCCGGGGAGGCCTTGTGACGAAAACTCGGTGAAAAGTCATATAAGACGAGGCCCGTTGGACCCCTAATTTTGCACACATCCTTTTAGGGGTACACTAAGATCAATGGAGTCGACGAAATCCCCATTCGGAGCTCGTACGAAAATCGACCTTCTTTAAGGGCCAGTTTTGGGCTCCCGGGGAGGCCCTGTGACGAAAACTCGGTGAAAAGTCATATAAGACGAGGCCGGTTGGACCCCTAATTTTGCACACATCCTTTACGGGGTAGATTTAGATCAGTGGAGTCGACGAAATTCCGTTTCGGAACTCGTGCGAAAGTCCACCTTCTTTAAGGGCCAGTTTTGGGCTCCCGGGGAGGCCTTGTGACGAAAACTCGGTGAAAAGTCATATAAGACGAGGCCCGTTGGACCCCTAATTTTGCACACATCCTTTACGGGGTAGATTTAGATCAACGGAGTCGACGAAATTCCGTTTCGGAACTCGTGCGAAAGTCCACCTTCTTTAAGGGCCAATTTTGGGCTCCCGGGGAAGCCCTGTGACGAAAACTCGGTGAAAAGTCATATAAGACGAGGCCCGTTGGACCCCTAATTTTGCACACATCCTTTTAGGGGTACACTAAGATCAATGGAGTCGACGAAATCCCCATTCGGAGCTCGTACGAAAATCGACCTTCAGTAAGGGCCAAATTTGGGCTCCCGGGGAGGCCCTGTGACGAAAACTCGGTGAAAAGTCATATAAGACGAGGCCCGTTGGACCCCTAATTTTGCACACATCCTTTTAGAGGTACACTAAGATCAATGGAGTCGACGAAATCCCCATTCGGAGCTCGTACGAAAATCGACCTTCTTTAAGGGCCAGTTTTGGGCTCCCGGGGAGGCCCTGTGACGAAAACTCGGTGAAAAGTCATATAAGACGAGGCCCGTTGGACCCCTAATTTTGCACACATCATTTATTGGGTACACTAAGATCAATGGAGTCGACGAAATCCCCATTCGGAGCTCGTACGAAAATCGACCTTCTTTAAGGGCCAGTTTTGGGCTCCCGGGGAGGCCCTGTGACGAAAACTCGGTGAAAAGTCATATAAGACGAGGCCCGTTGGACCCCTAATTTTGCACACATCATTTATGGGGTACACTAAGATCAATGGAGTCGACGAAATCCCCATTCGGAGCTCGTACGAAAATCGACCTTCAGTAAGGGCCAAATTTGGGCTCCCGGGGAGGCCCTGTGACGAAAACTCGGTGAAAAGTCATATAAGACGAGGCCCGTTGGACCCCTAATTTTGCACACATCATTTATTGGGTACACTAAGATCAATGGAGTCGACGAAATCCCCATTCGGAGCTCGTACGAAAATCGACCTTCTTTAAGGGCCAGTTTTGGGCTCCCGGGGAGGCCCTGTGACGAAAACTCGGTGAAAAGTCATATAAGACGAGGCCCGTTGGACCCCTAATTTTGCACACATCCTTTTAGGGGTACACTAAGATCAATGGAGTCGACGAAATCCCCATTCGGAGCTCGTACGAAAATCGACCATCAGTAAGGGCCAAATTTGGGCTCCCGGGGAGGCCCTGTGACGAAAACTCGGTGAAAAGTCATATAAGACGAGGCCCGTTGGACCCCTAATTTTGCACACATCCTTTACGGGGTAGATTTAGATCAACGGAGTCGACGAAATTCCGTTTCGGAACTCGTGCGAAAGTCCACCTTCTTTAAGGGCCAATTTTGGGCTCCCGGGGAAGCCCTGTGACGAAAACTCGGTGAAAAGTCATATAAGACGAGGCCCGTTGGACCCCTAATTTTGCACACATCCTTTTAGGGGTACACTAAGATCAATGGAGTCGACGAAATCCCCATTCGGAGCTCGTACGAAAATCGACCTTCAGTAAGGGCCAAATTTGGGCTCCCGGGGAGGCCCTGTGACGAAAACTCGGTGAAAAGTCATATAAGACGAGGCCCGTTGGACCCCTAATTTTGCACACATCCTTTTAGAGGTACACTAAGATCAATGGAGTCGACGAAATCCCCATTCGGAGCTCGTACGAAAATCGACCTTCTTTAAGGGCCAGTTTTGGGCTCCCGGGGAGGCCCTGTGACGAAAACTCGGTGAAAAGTCATATAAGACGAGGCCCGTTGGACCCCTAATTTTGCACACATCCTTTTAGGGGTAGAGTTAGATCAACGGAGTCGACGAAATTCCGTTTCGGAACTCGTGCGAAAGTCCACCTTCTTTAAGGGCCAGTTTTGGGCTCCCGGGGAGGCCCTGTGACGAAAACTCGGTGAAAAGTCATATAAGACGAGGCCCGTTGGACCCCTAATTTTGCACACATCCTTTACGGGGTAGATTTAGATCAGTGGAGTCGACGAAATTCCGTTTCGGAACTCGTGCGAAAGTCCACCTTCTTTAAGGGCCAGTTTTGGGCTCCCGGGGAGGCCCTGTGACGAAAACTCGGTGAAAAGTCATATAAGACGAGGCCCGTTGGACCCCTAATTTTGCACACATCCTTTTAGGGGTAGATTTAGATCAACGGAGTCGACGAAATTCCGTTTCGGAACTCGTGCGAAAGTCCACCTTCTTTAAGGGCCAGTTTTGGGCTCCCGGGGAGGCCCTGTGACGAAAACTCGGTGAAAAGTCATATAAGACGAGGCCCGTTGGACCCCTAATTTTGCACACACCATTTATGAGGTACACTAAGATCAATGGAGTCGACGAAATCCCCATTCGGAGCTCGTACGAAAATCGACCATCAGTAAGGGCCATATTTGGGCTCCCGGGGAGGCCCTGTGACGAAAACTCGGTGAAAGGTCATATAAGACGAGGCCCGTTGGACCCCTAATTTTGCACACATCCTTTTAGGGGTAGATTTAGATCAACGGAGTCGACGAAATTCCGTTTCGGAACTCGTGCGAAAGTCCACCTTCTTTAAGGGCCAGTTTTGGGCTCCCGGGGAGGCTCTGTGACGAAAACTCGGTGAAAAGTCATATAAGACGAGGCCCGTTGGACCCCTAATTTTGCACACATCCTTTTAGGGGTAGATTTAGATCAACGGAGTCGACGAAATTCCGTTTCGGAACTCGTGCGAAAGTCCACCTTCTTTAAGGGCCAAATTTGGGCTCCCGGGGAGGCCCTGTGACGAAAACTCGGTGAAAAGTCATATAAGACGAGGCCCGTTGGACCCCTAATTTTGCACACATCCTTTTAGAGGTACACTAAGATCAATGGAGTCGACGAAATCCCCATTCGGAGCTCGTACGAAAATCGACCTTCTTTAAGGGCCAGTTTTGGGCTCCCGGGGAGGCCCTGTGACGAAAACTCGGTGAAAAGTCATATAAGACGAGGCCCGTTGGACCCCTAATTTTGCACACATCATTTATGGGGTACACTAAGATCAATGGAGTCGACGAAATCCCCATTCGGAGCTCGTACGAAAATCGACCTTCAGTAAGGGCCAATTTTGGGCTCCCGGGGAGGCCCTGTGACGAAAACTCGGTGAAAAGTCATATAAGACGAGGCCCGTTGGACCCCTAATTTTGCACACATCCTTTTAGGGGTACACTAAGATCAATGGAGTCGACGAAATCCCCATTCGGAGCTCGTACGAAAATCGACCTTCAGTAAGGGCCAAATTTGGGCTCCCGGGGAGGCCCTGTGACGAAAACTCGGTGAAAAGTCATATAAGACGAGGCCCGTTGGACCCCTAATTTTGCACACATCATTTATTGGGTACACTAAGATCAATGGAGTCGACGAAATCCCCATTCGGAGCTCGTACGAAAATCGACCTTCTTTAAGGGCCAGTTTTGGGCTCCCGGGGAGGCCCTGTGACGAAAACTCGGTGAAAAGTCATATAAGACGAGGCCCGTTGGACCCCTAATTTTGCACACATCCTTTTAGGGGTACACTAAGATCAATGTAGTCGACGAAATCCCCATTCGGAGCTCGTACGAAAATCGACCTTCTTTAAGGGCCAATTTTGGGCTCCCGGGGAGGCCCTGTGACGAAAACTCGGTGAAAAGTCATATAAGACGAGGCCCGTTGGACCCCTAATTTTGCACACATCCTTTACGGGGTAGATTTAGATCAACGGAGTCGACGAAATTCCGTTTCGGAACTCGTGCGAAAGTCCACCTTCTTTAAGGGCCAATTTTGGGCTCCCGGGGAAGCCCTGTGACGAAAACTCGGTGAAAAGTCATATAAGACGAGGCCCGTTGGACCCCTAATTTTGCACACATCCTTTTAGGGGTACACTAAGATCAATGGAGTCGACGAAATCCCCATTCGGAGCTCGTACGAAAATCGACCTTCAGTAAGGGCCAAATTTGGGCTCCCGGGGAGGCCCTGTGACGAAAACTCGGTGAAAAGTCATATAAGACGAGGCCCGTTGGACCCCTAATTTTGCACACATCATTTATTGGGTACACTAAGATCAATGGAGTCGACGAAATCCCCATTCGGAGCTCGTACGAAAATCGACCTTCTTTAAGGGCCAGTTTTGGGCTCCCGGGGAGGCCCTGTGACGAAAACTCGGTGAAAAGTCATATAAGACGAGGCCCGTTGGACCCCTAATTTTGCACACATCCTTTTAGGGGTAGAGTTAGATCAACGGAGTCGACGAAATTCCGTTTCGGAACTCGTGCGAAAGTCCACCTTCTTTAAGGGCCAGTTTTGGGCTCCCGGGGAGGCCCTGTGACGAAAACTCGGTGAAAAGTCATATAAGACGAGGCCCGTTGGACCCCTAATTTTGCACACATCCTTTACGGGGTAGATTTAGATCAGTGGAGTCGACGAAATTCCGTTTCGGAACTCGTGCGAAAGTCCACCTTCTTTAAGGGCCAGTTTTGGGCTCCCGGGGAGGCCCTGTGACGAAAACTCGGTGAAAAGTCATATAAGACGAGGCCCGTTGGACCCCTAATTTTGCACACATCCTTTTAGGGGTAGATTTAGATCAACGGAGTCGACGAAATTCCGTTTCGGAACTCGTGCGAAAGTCCACCTTCTTTAAGGGCCAGTTTTGGGCTCCCGGGGAGGCCCTGTGACGAAAACTCGGTGAAAAGTCATATAAGACGAGGCCCGTTGGACCCCTAATTTTGCACACATCATTTATGGGGTACACTAAGATCAATGGAGTCGACGAAATCCCCATTCGGAGCTCGTACGAAAATCGACCTTCAGTAAGGGCCAATTTTGGGCTCCCGGGGAGGCCCTGTGACGAAAACTCGGTGAAAAGTCATATAAGACGAGGCCCGTTGGACCCCTAATTTTGCACACATCCTTTTAGGGGTACACTAAGATCAATGGAGTCGACGAAATCCCCATTCGGAGCTCGTACGAAAATCGACCTTCAGTAAGGGCCAAATTTGGGCTCCCGGGGAGGCCCTGTGACGAAAACTCGGTGAAAAGTCATATAAGACGAGGCCCGTTGGACCCCTAATTTTGCACACATCATTTATTGGGTACACTAAGATCAATGGAGTCGACGAAATCCCCATTCGGAGCTCGTACGAAAATCGACCTTCTTTAAGGGCCAGTTTTGGGCTCCCGGGGAGGCCCTGTGACGAAAACTCGGTGAAAAGTCATATAAGACGAGGCCCGTTGGACCCCTAATTTTGCACACATCCTTTTAGGGGTACACTAAGATCAATGTAGTCGACGAAATCCCCATTCGGAGCTCGTACGAAAATCGACCTTCTTTAAGGGCCAATTTTGGGCTCCCGGGGAGGCCCTGTGACGAAAACTCGGTGAAAAGTCATATAAGACGAGGCCCGTTGGACCCCTAATTTTGCACACATCCTTTACGGGGTAGATTTAGATCAACGGAGTCGACGAAATTCCGTTTCGGAACTCGTGCGAAAGTCCACCTTCTTTAAGGGCCAATTTTGGGCTCCCGGGGAAGCCCTGTGACGAAAACTCGGTGAAAAGTCATATAAGACGAGGCCCGTTGGACCCCTAATTTTGCACACATCCTTTTAGGGGTACACTAAGATCAATGGAGTCGACGAAATCCCCATTCGGAGCTCGTACGAAAATCGACCTTCTTTAAGGGCCAGTTTTGGGCTCCCGGGGAGGCCCTGTGACGAAAACTCGGTGAAAAGTCATATAAGACGAGGCCCGTTGGACCCCTAATTTTGCACACATCATTTATTGGGTACACTAAGATCAATGGAGTCGACGAAATCCCCATTCGGAGCTCGTACGAAAATCGACCTTCAGTAAGGGCCAATTTTGGGCTCCCGGGGAGGCCCTGTGACGAAAACTCGGTGAAAAGTCATATAAGACGAGGCCCGTTGGACCCCTAATTTTGCACACATCATTTATGGGGTACACTAAGATCAATGGAGTCGACGAAATCCCCATTCGGAGCTCGTACGAAAATCGACCTTCAGTAAGGGCCATATTTGGGCTCCCGGGGAGGCCCTGTGACGAAAACTCGGTGAAAAGTCATATAAGACGAGGCCCGTTGGACCCCTAATTTTGCACACATCCTTTTAGGGGTAGATTTAGATCAACGGAGTCGACGAAATTCCGTTTCGGAACTCGTGCGAAAGTCCACCTTCTTTAAGGGCCAGTTTTGGGCTCCCGGGGAGGCTCTGTGACGAAAACTCGGTGAAAAGTCATATAAGACGAGGCCCGTTGGACCCCTAATTTTGCACACACCATTTATGAGGTACACTAAGATCAATGGAGTCGACGAAATCCCCATTCGGAGCTCGTACGAAAATCGACCTTCAGTAAGGGCCAAATTTGGGCTCCCGGGGAGGCCCTGTGACGAAAACTCGGTGAAAAGTCATATAAGACGAGGCCCGTTGGACCCCTAATTTTGCACACATCATTTATTGGGTACACTAAGATCAATGGAGTCGACGAAATCCCCATTCGGAGCTCGTACGAAAATCGACCTTCTTTAAGGGCCAGTTTTGGGCTCCCGGGGAGGCCCTGTGACGAAAACTCGGTGAAAAGTCATATAAGACGAGGCCCGTTGGACCCCTAATTTTGCACACATCATTTATTGGGTACACTAAGATCAATGGAGTCGACGAAATCCCCATTCGGAGCTCGTACGAAAATCGACCTTCTTTAAGGGCCAGTTTTGGGCTCCCGGGGAGGCCCTGTGACGAAAACTCGGTGAAAAGTCATATAAGACGAGGCCCGTTGGACCCCTAATTTTGCACACATCCTTTTAGGGGTACACTAAGATCAATGGAGTCGACGAAATCCCCATTCGGAGCTCGTACGAAAATCGACCTTCTTTAAGGGCCAGTTTTGGGCTCCCGGGGAGGCCCTGTGACGAAAACTCGGTGAAAAGTCATATAAGACGAGGCCGGTTGGACCCCTAATTTTGCACACATCCTTTACGGGGTAGATTTAGATCAGTGGAGTCGACGAAATTCCGTTTCGGAACTCGTGCGAAAGTCCACCTTCTTTAAGGGCCAGTTTTGGGCTCCCGGGGAGGCCTTGTGACGAAAACTCGGTGAAAAGTCATATAAGACGAGGCCCGTTGGACCCCTAATTTTGCACACATCCTTTTAGGGGTAGATTTAGATCAACGGAGTCGACGAAATTCCGTTTCGGAACTCGTGCGAAAGTCCACCTTCTTTAAGGGCCAGTTTTGGGCTCCCGGGGAGGCCCTGTGACGAAAACTCGGTGAAAAGTCATATAAGACGAGGCCCGTTGGACCCCTAATTTTGCACACACCATTTATGAGGTACACTAAGATCAATGGAGTCGACGAAATCCCCATTCGGAGCTCGTACGAAAATCGACCATCAGTAAGGGCCATATTTGGGCTCCCGGGGAGGCCCTGTGACGAAAACTCGGTGAAAAGTCATATAAGACGAGGCCCGTTGGACCCCTAATTTTGCACACATCCTTTTAGGGGTACACTAAGATCAATGGAGTCGACGAAATCCCCATTCGGAGCTCGTACGAAAATCGACCTTCAGTAAGGGCCAAATTTGGGCTCCCGGGGAGGCCCTGTGACGAAAACTCGGTGAAAAGTCATATAAGACGAGGCCCGTTGGACCCCTAATTTTGCACACATCATTTATTGGGTACACTAAGATCAATGGAGTCGACGAAATCCCCATTCGGAGCTCGTACGAAAATCGACCTTCTTTAAGGGCCAGTTTTGGGCTCCCGGGGAGGCCCTGTGACGAAAACTCGGTGAAAAGTCATATAAGACGAGGCCCGTTGGACCCCTAATTTTGCACACATCCTTTTAGGGGTACACTAAGATCAATGTAGTCGACGAAATCCCCATTCGGAGCTCGTACGAAAATCGACCTTCTTTAAGGGCCAATTTTGGGCTCCCGGGGAGGCCCTGTGACGAAAACTCGGTGAAAAGTCATATAAGACGAGGCCCGTTGGACCCCTAATTTTGCACACATCCTTTACGGGGTAGATTTAGATCAACGGAGTCGACGAAATTCCGTTTCGGAACTCGTGCGAAAGTCCACCTTCTTTAAGGGCCAATTTTGGGCTCCCGGGGAAGCCCTGTGACGAAAACTCGGTGAAAAGTCATATAAGACGAGGCCCGTTGGACCCCTAATTTTGCACACATCCTTTTAGGGGTACACTAAGATCAATGGAGTCGACGAAATCCCCATTCGGAGCTCGTACGAAAATCGACCTTCAGTAAGGGCCAAATTTGGGCTCCCGGGGAGGCCCTGTGACGAAAACTCGGTGAAAAGTCATATAAGACGAGGCCCGTTGGACCCCTAATTTTGCACACATCCTTTTAGAGGTACACTAAGATCAATGGAGTCGACGAAATCCCCATTCGGAGCTCGTACGAAAATCGACCTTCTTTAAGGGCCAGTTTTGGGCTCCCGGGGAGGCCCTGTGACGAAAACTCGGTGAAAAGTCATATAAGACGAGGCCCGTTGGACCCCTAATTTTGCACACATCATTTATTGGGTACACTAAGATCAATGGAGTCGACGAAATCCCCATTCGGAGCTCGTACGAAAATCGACCTTCTTTAAGGGCCAGTTTTGGGCTCCCGGGGAGGCCCTGTGACGAAAACTCGGTGAAAAGTCATATAAGACGAGGCCCGTTGGACCCCTAATTTTGCACACATCATTTATGGGGTACACTAAGATCAATGGAGTCGACGAAATCCCCATTCGGAGCTCGTACGAAAATCGACCTTCAGTAAGGGCCAAATTTGGGCTCCCGGGGAGGCCCTGTGACGAAAACTCGGTGAAAAGTCATATAAGACGAGGCCCGTTGGACCCCTAATTTTGCACACATCATTTATTGGGTACACTAAGATCAATGGAGTCGACGAAATCCCCATTCGGAGCTCGTACGAAAATCGACCTTCTTTAAGGGCCAGTTTTGGGCTCCCGGGGAGGCCCTGTGACGAAAACTCGGTGAAAAGTCATATAAGACGAGGCCCGTTGGACCCCTAATTTTGCACACATCCTTTTAGGGGTACACTAAGATCAATGGAGTCGACGAAATCCCCATTCGGAGCTCGTACGAAAATCGACCATCAGTAAGGGCCAAATTTGGGCTCCCGGGGAGGCCCTGTGACGAAAACTCGGTGAAAAGTCATATAAGACGAGGCCCGTTGGACCCCTAATTTTGCACACATCCTTTACGGGGTAGATTTAGATCAACGGAGTCGACGAAATTCCGTTTCGGAACTCGTGCGAAAGTCCACCTTCTTTAAGGGCCAATTTTGGGCTCCCGGGGAAGCCCTGTGACGAAAACTCGGTGAAAAGTCATATAAGACGAGGCCCGTTGGACCCCTAATTTTGCACACATCCTTTTAGGGGTACACTAAGATCAATGGAGTCGACGAAATCCCCATTCGGAGCTCGTACGAAAATCGACCTTCAGTAAGGGCCAAATTTGGGCTCCCGGGGAGGCCCTGTGACGAAAACTCGGTGAAAAGTCATATAAGACGAGGCCCGTTGGACCCCTAATTTTGCACACATCCTTTTAGAGGTACACTAAGATCAATGGAGTCGACGAAATCCCCATTCGGAGCTCGTACGAAAATCGACCTTCTTTAAGGGCCAGTTTTGGGCTCCCGGGGAGGCCCTGTGACGAAAACTCGGTGAAAAGTCATATAAGACGAGGCCCGTTGGACCCCTAATTTTGCACACATCCTTTTAGGGGTAGAGTTAGATCAACGGAGTCGACGAAATTCCGTTTCGGAACTCGTGCGAAAGTCCACCTTCTTTAAGGGCCAGTTTTGGGCTCCCGGGGAGGCCCTGTGACGAAAACTCGGTGAAAAGTCATATAAGACGAGGCCCGTTGGACCCCTAATTTTGCACACATCCTTTACGGGGTAGATTTAGATCAGTGGAGTCGACGAAATTCCGTTTCGGAACTCGTGCGAAAGTCCACCTTCTTTAAGGGCCAGTTTTGGGCTCCCGGGGAGGCCCTGTGACGAAAACTCGGTGAAAAGTCATATAAGACGAGGCCCGTTGGACCCCTAATTTTGCACACATCCTTTTAGGGGTAGATTTAGATCAACGGAGTCGACGAAATTCCGTTTCGGAACTCGTGCGAAAGTCCACCTTCTTTAAGGGCCAGTTTTGGGCTCCCGGGGAGGCCCTGTGACGAAAACTCGGTGAAAAGTCATATAAGACGAGGCCCGTTGGACCCCTAATTTTGCACACACCATTTATGAGGTACACTAAGATCAATGGAGTCGACGAAATCCCCATTCGGAGCTCGTACGAAAATCGACCATCAGTAAGGGCCATATTTGGGCTCCCGGGGAGGCCCTGTGACGAAAACTCGGTGAAAGGTCATATAAGACGAGGCCCGTTGGACCCCTAATTTTGCACACATCCTTTTAGGGGTAGATTTAGATCAACGGAGTCGACGAAATTCCGTTTCGGAACTCGTGCGAAAGTCCACCTTCTTTAAGGGCCAGTTTTGGGCTCCCGGGGAGGCTCTGTGACGAAAACTCGGTGAAAAGTCATATAAGACGAGGCCCGTTGGACCCCTAATTTTGCACACATCCTTTTAGGGGTAGATTTAGATCAACGGAGTCGACGAAATTCCGTTTCGGAACTCGTGCGAAAGTCCACCTTCTTTAAGGGCCAAATTTGGGCTCCCGGGGAGGCCCTGTGACGAAAACTCGGTGAAAAGTCATATAAGACGAGGCCCGTTGGACCCCTAATTTTGCACACATCCTTTTAGAGGTACACTAAGATCAATGGAGTCGACGAAATCCCCATTCGGAGCTCGTACGAAAATCGACCTTCTTTAAGGGCCAGTTTTGGGCTCCCGGGGAGGCCCTGTGACGAAAACTCGGTGAAAAGTCATATAAGACGAGGCCCGTTGGACCCCTAATTTTGCACACATCATTTATGGGGTACACTAAGATCAATGGAGTCGACGAAATCCCCATTCGGAGCTCGTACGAAAATCGACCTTCAGTAAGGGCCAATTTTGGGCTCCCGGGGAGGCCCTGTGACGAAAACTCGGTGAAAAGTCATATAAGACGAGGCCCGTTGGACCCCTAATTTTGCACACATCCTTTTAGGGGTACACTAAGATCAATGGAGTCGACGAAATCCCCATTCGGAGCTCGTACGAAAATCGACCTTCAGTAAGGGCCAAATTTGGGCTCCCGGGGAGGCCCTGTGACGAAAACTCGGTGAAAAGTCATATAAGACGAGGCCCGTTGGACCCCTAATTTTGCACACATCATTTATTGGGTACACTAAGATCAATGGAGTCGACGAAATCCCCATTCGGAGCTCGTACGAAAATCGACCTTCTTTAAGGGCCAGTTTTGGGCTCCCGGGGAGGCCCTGTGACGAAAACTCGGTGAAAAGTCATATAAGACGAGGCCCGTTGGACCCCTAATTTTGCACACATCCTTTTAGGGGTACACTAAGATCAATGTAGTCGACGAAATCCCCATTCGGAGCTCGTACGAAAATCGACCTTCTTTAAGGGCCAATTTTGGGCTCCCGGGGAGGCCCTGTGACGAAAACTCGGTGAAAAGTCATATAAGACGAGGCCCGTTGGACCCCTAATTTTGCACACATCCTTTACGGGGTAGATTTAGATCAACGGAGTCGACGAAATTCCGTTTCGGAACTCGTGCGAAAGTCCACCTTCTTTAAGGGCCAATTTTGGGCTCCCGGGGAAGCCCTGTGACGAAAACTCGGTGAAAAGTCATATAAGACGAGGCCCGTTGGACCCCTAATTTTGCACACATCCTTTTAGGGGTACACTAAGATCAATGGAGTCGACGAAATCCCCATTCGGAGCTCGTACGAAAATCGACCTTCAGTAAGGGCCAAATTTGGGCTCCCGGGGAGGCCCTGTGACGAAAACTCGGTGAAAAGTCATATAAGACGAGGCCCGTTGGACCCCTAATTTTGCACACATCATTTATTGGGTACACTAAGATCAATGGAGTCGACGAAATCCCCATTCGGAGCTCGTACGAAAATCGACCTTCTTTAAGGGCCAGTTTTGGGCTCCCGGGGAGGCCCTGTGACGAAAACTCGGTGAAAAGTCATATAAGACGAGGCCCGTTGGACCCCTAATTTTGCACACATCCTTTTAGGGGTAGAGTTAGATCAACGGAGTCGACGAAATTCCGTTTCGGAACTCGTGCGAAAGTCCACCTTCTTTAAGGGCCAGTTTTGGGCTCCCGGGGAGGCCCTGTGACGAAAACTCGGTGAAAAGTCATATAAGACGAGGCCCGTTGGACCCCTAATTTTGCACACATCCTTTACGGGGTAGATTTAGATCAGTGGAGTCGACGAAATTCCGTTTCGGAACTCGTGCGAAAGTCCACCTTCTTTAAGGGCCAGTTTTGGGCTCCCGGGGAGGCCCTGTGACGAAAACTCGGTGAAAAGTCATATAAGACGAGGCCCGTTGGACCCCTAATTTTGCACACATCCTTTTAGGGGTAGATTTAGATCAACGGAGTCGACGAAATTCCGTTTCGGAACTCGTGCGAAAGTCCACCTTCTTTAAGGGCCAGTTTTGGGCTCCCGGGGAGGCCCTGTGACGAAAACTCGGTGAAAAGTCATATAAGACGAGGCCCGTTGGACCCCTAATTTTGCACACATCATTTATGGGGTACACTAAGATCAATGGAGTCGACGAAATCCCCATTCGGAGCTCGTACGAAAATCGACCTTCAGTAAGGGCCAATTTTGGGCTCCCGGGGAGGCCCTGTGACGAAAACTCGGTGAAAAGTCATATAAGACGAGGCCCGTTGGACCCCTAATTTTGCACACATCCTTTTAGGGGTACACTAAGATCAATGGAGTCGACGAAATCCCCATTCGGAGCTCGTACGAAAATCGACCTTCAGTAAGGGCCAAATTTGGGCTCCCGGGGAGGCCCTGTGACGAAAACTCGGTGAAAAGTCATATAAGACGAGGCCCGTTGGACCCCTAATTTTGCACACATCATTTATTGGGTACACTAAGATCAATGGAGTCGACGAAATCCCCATTCGGAGCTCGTACGAAAATCGACCTTCTTTAAGGGCCAGTTTTGGGCTCCCGGGGAGGCCCTGTGACGAAAACTCGGTGAAAAGTCATATAAGACGAGGCCCGTTGGACCCCTAATTTTGCACACATCCTTTTAGGGGTACACTAAGATCAATGTAGTCGACGAAATCCCCATTCGGAGCTCGTACGAAAATCGACCTTCTTTAAGGGCCAATTTTGGGCTCCCGGGGAGGCCCTGTGACGAAAACTCGGTGAAAAGTCATATAAGACGAGGCCCGTTGGACCCCTAATTTTGCACACATCCTTTACGGGGTAGATTTAGATCAACGGAGTCGACGAAATTCCGTTTCGGAACTCGTGCGAAAGTCCACCTTCTTTAAGGGCCAATTTTGGGCTCCCGGGGAAGCCCTGTGACGAAAACTCGGTGAAAAGTCATATAAGACGAGGCCCGTTGGACCCCTAATTTTGCACACATCCTTTTAGGGGTACACTAAGATCAATGGAGTCGACGAAATCCCCATTCGGAGCTCGTACGAAAATCGACCTTCTTTAAGGGCCAGTTTTGGGCTCCCGGGGAGGCCCTGTGACGAAAACTCGGTGAAAAGTCATATAAGACGAGGCCCGTTGGACCCCTAATTTTGCACACATCATTTATTGGGTACACTAAGATCAATGGAGTCGACGAAATCCCCATTCGGAGCTCGTACGAAAATCGACCTTCAGTAAGGGCCAATTTTGGGCTCCCGGGGAGGCCCTGTGACGAAAACTCGGTGAAAAGTCATATAAGACGAGGCCCGTTGGACCCCTAATTTTGCACACATCATTTATGGGGTACACTAAGATCAATGGAGTCGACGAAATCCCCATTCGGAGCTCGTACGAAAATCGACCTTCAGTAAGGGCCATATTTGGGCTCCCGGGGAGGCCCTGTGACGAAAACTCGGTGAAAAGTCATATAAGACGAGGCCCGTTGGACCCCTAATTTTGCACACATCCTTTTAGGGGTAGATTTAGATCAACGGAGTCGACGAAATTCCGTTTCGGAACTCGTGCGAAAGTCCACCTTCTTTAAGGGCCAGTTTTGGGCTCCCGGGGAGGCTCTGTGACGAAAACTCGGTGAAAAGTCATATAAGACGAGGCCCGTTGGACCCCTAATTTTGCACACACCATTTATGAGGTACACTAAGATCAATGGAGTCGACGAAATCCCCATTCGGAGCTCGTACGAAAATCGACCTTCAGTAAGGGCCAAATTTGGGCTCCCGGGGAGGCCCTGTGACGAAAACTCGGTGAAAAGTCATATAAGACGAGGCCCGTTGGACCCCTAATTTTGCACACATCATTTATTGGGTACACTAAGATCAATGGAGTCGACGAAATCCCCATTCGGAGCTCGTACGAAAATCGACCTTCTTTAAGGGCCAGTTTTGGGCTCCCGGGGAGGCCCTGTGACGAAAACTCGGTGAAAAGTCATATAAGACGAGGCCCGTTGGACCCCTAATTTTGCACACATCATTTATTGGGTACACTAAGATCAATGGAGTCGACGAAATCCCCATTCGGAGCTCGTACGAAAATCGACCTTCTTTAAGGGCCAGTTTTGGGCTCCCGGGGAGGCCCTGTGACGAAAACTCGGTGAAAAGTCATATAAGACGAGGCCCGTTGGACCCCTAATTTTGCACACATCATTTATGGGGTACACTAAGATCAATGGAGTCGACGAAATCCCCATTCGGAGCTCGTACGAAAATCGACCTTCAGTAAGGGCCAATTTTGGGCTCCCGGGGAGGCCCTGTGACGAAAACTCGGTGAAAAGTCATATAAGACGAGGCCCGTTGGACCCCTAATTTTGCACACATCCTTTTAGGGGTACACTAAGATCAATGGAGTCGACGAAATCCCCATTCGGAGCTCGTACGAAAATCGACCTTCAGTAAGGGCCAAATTTGGGCTCCCGGGGAGGCCCTGTGACGAAAACTCGGTGAAAAGTCATATAAGACGAGGCCCGTTGGACCCCTAATTTTGCACACATCATTTATTGGGTACACTAAGATCAATGGAGTCGACGAAATCCCCATTCGGAGCTCGTACGAAAATCGACCTTCTTTAAGGGCCAGTTTTGGGCTCCCGGGGAGGCCCTGTGACGAAAACTCGGTGAAAAGTCATATAAGACGAGGCCCGTTGGACCCCTAATTTTGCACACATCCTTTTAGGGGTACACTAAGATCAATGTAGTCGACGAAATCCCCATTCGGAGCTCGTACGAAAATCGACCTTCTTTAAGGGCCAATTTTGGGCTCCCGGGGAGGCCCTGTGACGAAAACTCGGTGAAAAGTCATATAAGACGAGGCCCGTTGGACCCCTAATTTTGCACACATCCTTTACGGGGTAGATTTAGATCAACGGAGTCGACGAAATTCCGTTTCGGAACTCGTGCGAAAGTCCACCTTCTTTAAGGGCCAATTTTGGGCTCCCGGGGAAGCCCTGTGACGAAAACTCGGTGAAAAGTCATATAAGACGAGGCCCGTTGGACCCCTAATTTTGCACACATCCTTTTAGGGGTACACTAAGATCAATGGAGTCGACGAAATCCCCATTCGGAGCTCGTACGAAAATCGACCTTCAGTAAGGGCCAAATTTGGGCTCCCGGGGAGGCCCTGTGACGAAAACTCGGTGAAAAGTCATATAAGACGAGGCCCGTTGGACCCCTAATTTTGCACACATCCTTTTAGAGGTACACTAAGATCAATGGAGTCGACGAAATCCCCATTCGGAGCTCGTACGAAAATCGACCTTCTTTAAGGGCCAGTTTTGGGCTCCCGGGGAGGCCCTGTGACGAAAACTCGGTGAAAAGTCATATAAGACGAGGCCCGTTGGACCCCTAATTTTGCACACATCCTTTTAGGGGTAGAGTTAGATCAACGGAGTCGACGAAATTCCGTTTCGGAACTCGTGCGAAAGTCCACCTTCTTTAAGGGCCAGTTTTGGGCTCCCGGGGAGGCCCTGTGACGAAAACTCGGTGAAAAGTCATATAAGACGAGGCCCGTTGGACCCCTAATTTTGCACACATCCTTTACGGGGTAGATTTAGATCAGTGGAGTCGACGAAATTCCGTTTCGGAACTCGTGCGAAAGTCCACCTTCTTTAAGGGCCAGTTTTGGGCTCCCGGGGAGGCCCTGTGACGAAAACTCGGTGAAAAGTCATATAAGACGAGGCCCGTTGGACCCCTAATTTTGCACACATCCTTTTAGGGGTAGATTTAGATCAACGGAGTCGACGAAATTCCGTTTCGGAACTCGTGCGAAAGTCCACCTTCTTTAAGGGCCAGTTTTGGGCTCCCGGGGAGGCCCTGTGACGAAAACTCGGTGAAAAGTCATATAAGACGAGGCCCGTTGGACCCCTAATTTTGCACACACCATTTATGAGGTACACTAAGATCAATGGAGTCGACGAAATCCCCATTCGGAGCTCGTACGAAAATCGACCATCAGTAAGGGCCATATTTGGGCTCCCGGGGAGGCCCTGTGACGAAAACTCGGTGAAAAGTCATATAAGACGAGGCCCGTTGGACCCCTAATTTTGCACACATCCTTTTAGGGGTAGATTTAGATCAACGGAGTCGACGAAATTCCGTTTCGGAACTCGTGCGAAAGTCCACCTTCTTTAAGGGCCAGTTTTGGGCTCCCGGGGAGGCTCTGTGACGAAAACTCGGTGAAAAGTCATATAAGACGAGGCCCGTTGGACCCCTAATTTTGCACACACCATTTATGAGGTACACTAAGATCAATGGAGTCGACGAAATCCCCATTCGGAGCTCGTACGAAAATCGACCTTCAGTAAGGGCCAAATTTGGGCTCCCGGGGAGGCCCTGTGACGAAAACTCGGTGAAAAGTCATATAAGACGAGGCCCGTTGGACCCCTAATTTTGCACACATCATTTATTGGGTACACTAAGATCAATGGAGTCGACGAAATCCCCATTCGGAGCTCGTACGAAAATCGACCTTCTTTAAGGGCCAGTTTTGGGCTCCCGGGGAGGCCCTGTGACGAAAACTCGGTGAAAAGTCATATAAGACGAGGCCCGTTGGACCCCTAATTTTGCACACATCATTTATTGGGTACACTAAGATCAATGGAGTCGACGAAATCCCCATTCGGAGCTCGTACGAAAATCGACCTTCTTTAAGGGCCAGTTTTGGGCTCCCGGGGAGGCCCTGTGACGAAAACTCGGTGAAAAGTCATATAAGACGAGGCCCGTTGGACCCCTAATTTTGCACACATCATTTATGGGGTACACTAAGATCAATGGAGTCGACGAAATCCCCATTCGGAGCTCGTACGAAAATCGACCTTCAGTAAGGGCCAATTTTGGGCTCCCGGGGAGGCCCTGTGACGAAAACTCGGTGAAAAGTCATATAAGACGAGGCCCGTTGGACCCCTAATTTTGCACACATCCTTTTAGGGGTACACTAAGATCAATGGAGTCGACGAAATCCCCATTCGGAGCTCGTACGAAAATCGACCTTCAGTAAGGGCCAAATTTGGGCTCCCGGGGAGGCCCTGTGACGAAAACTCGGTGAAAAGTCATATAAGACGAGGCCCGTTGGACCCCTAATTTTGCACACATCATTTATTGGGTACACTAAGATCAATGGAGTCGACGAAATCCCCATTCGGAGCTCGTACGAAAATCGACCTTCTTTAAGGGCCAGTTTTGGGCTCCCGGGGAGGCCCTGTGACGAAAACTCGGTGAAAAGTCATATAAGACGAGGCCCGTTGGACCCCTAATTTTGCACACATCCTTTTAGGGGTACACTAAGATCAATGTAGTCGACGAAATCCCCATTCGGAGCTCGTACGAAAATCGACCTTCTTTAAGGGCCAATTTTGGGCTCCCGGGGAGGCCCTGTGACGAAAACTCGGTGAAAAGTCATATAAGACGAGGCCCGTTGGACCCCTAATTTTGCACACATCCTTTACGGGGTAGATTTAGATCAACGGAGTCGACGAAATTCCGTTTCGGAACTCGTGCGAAAGTCCACCTTCTTTAAGGGCCAATTTTGGGCTCCCGGGGAAGCCCTGTGACGAAAACTCGGTGAAAAGTCATATAAGACGAGGCCCGTTGGACCCCTAATTTTGCACACATCCTTTTAGGGGTACACTAAGATCAATGGAGTCGACGAAATCCCCATTCGGAGCTCGTACGAAAATCGACCTTCAGTAAGGGCCAAATTTGGGCTCCCGGGGAGGCCCTGTGACGAAAACTCGGTGAAAAGTCATATAAGACGAGGCCCGTTGGACCCCTAATTTTGCACACATCCTTTTAGAGGTACACTAAGATCAATGGAGTCGACGAAATCCCCATTCGGAGCTCGTACGAAAATCGACCTTCTTTAAGGGCCAGTTTTGGGCTCCCGGGGAGGCCCTGTGACGAAAACTCGGTGAAAAGTCATATAAGACGAGGCCCGTTGGACCCCTAATTTTGCACACATCCTTTTAGGGGTAGAGTTAGATCAACGGAGTCGACGAAATTCCGTTTCGGAACTCGTGCGAAAGTCCACCTTCTTTAAGGGCCAGTTTTGGGCTCCCGGGGAGGCCCTGTGACGAAAACTCGGTGAAAAGTCATATAAGACGAGGCCCGTTGGACCCCTAATTTTGCACACATCCTTTACGGGGTAGATTTAGATCAGTGGAGTCGACGAAATTCCGTTTCGGAACTCGTGCGAAAGTCCACCTTCTTTAAGGGCCAGTTTTGGGCTCCCGGGGAGGCCCTGTGACGAAAACTCGGTGAAAAGTCATATAAGACGAGGCCCGTTGGACCCCTAATTTTGCACACATCCTTTTAGGGGTAGATTTAGATCAACGGAGTCGACGAAATTCCGTTTCGGAACTCGTGCGAAAGTCCACCTTCTTTAAGGGCCAGTTTTGGGCTCCCGGGGAGGCCCTGTGACGAAAACTCGGTGAAAAGTCATATAAGACGAGGCCCGTTGGACCCCTAATTTTGCACACACCATTTATGAGGTACACTAAGATCAATGGAGTCGACGAAATCCCCATTCGGAGCTCGTACGAAAATCGACCATCAGTAAGGGCCATATTTGGGCTCCCGGGGAGGCCCTGTGACGAAAACTCGGTGAAAAGTCATATAAGACGAGGCCCGTTGGACCCCTAATTTTGCACACATCCTTTTAGGGGTAGATTTAGATCAACGGAGTCGACGAAATTCCGTTTCGGAACTCGTGCGAAAGTCCACCTTCTTTAAGGGCCAGTTTTGGGCTCCCGGGGAGGCTCTGTGACGAAAACTCGGTGAAAAGTCATATAAGACGAGGCCCGTTGGACCCCTAATTTTGCACACACCATTTATGAGGTACACTAAGATCAATGGAGTCGACGAAATCCCCATTCGGAGCTCGTACGAAAATCGACCTTCAGTAAGGGCCAAATTTGGGCTCCCGGGGAGGCCCTGTGACGAAAACTCGGTGAAAAGTCATATAAGACGAGGCCCGTTGGACCCCTAATTTTGCACACATCATTTATTGGGTACACTAAGATCAATGGAGTCGACGAAATCCCCATTCGGAGCTCGTACGAAAATCGACCTTCTTTAAGGGCCAGTTTTGGGCTCCCGGGGAGGCCCTGTGACGAAAACTCGGTGAAAAGTCATATAAGACGAGGCCCGTTGGACCCCTAATTTTGCACACATCATTTATTGGGTACACTAAGATCAATGGAGTCGACGAAATCCCCATTCGGAGCTCGTACGAAAATCGACCTTCTTTAAGGGCCAGTTTTGGGCTCCCGGGGAGGCCCTGTGACGAAAACTCGGTGAAAAGTCATATAAGACGAGGCCCGTTGGACCCCTAATTTTGCACACATCATTTATGGGGTACACTAAGATCAATGGAGTCGACGAAATCCCCATTCGGAGCTCGTACGAAAATCGACCTTCAGTAAGGGCCAATTTTGGGCTCCCGGGGAGGCCCTGTGACGAAAACTCGGTGAAAAGTCATATAAGACGAGGCCCGTTGGACCCCTAATTTTGCACACATCCTTTTAGGGGTACACTAAGATCAATGGAGTCGACGAAATCCCCATTCGGAGCTCGTACGAAAATCGACCTTCAGTAAGGGCCAAATTTGGGCTCCCGGGGAGGCCCTGTGACGAAAACTCGGTGAAAAGTCATATAAGACGAGGCCCGTTGGACCCCTAATTTTGCACACATCATTTATTGGGTACACTAAGATCAATGGAGTCGACGAAATCCCCATTCGGAGCTCGTACGAAAATCGACCTTCTTTAAGGGCCAGTTTTGGGCTCCCGGGGAGGCCCTGTGACGAAAACTCGGTGAAAAGTCATATAAGACGAGGCCCGTTGGACCCCTAATTTTGCACACATCCTTTTAGGGGTACACTAAGATCAATGTAGTCGACGAAATCCCCATTCGGAGCTCGTACGAAAATCGACCTTCTTTAAGGGCCAATTTTGGGCTCCCGGGGAGGCCCTGTGACGAAAACTCGGTGAAAAGTCATATAAGACGAGGCCCGTTGGACCCCTAATTTTGCACACATCCTTTACGGGGTAGATTTAGATCAACGGAGTCGACGAAATTCCGTTTCGGAACTCGTGCGAAAGTCCACCTTCTTTAAGGGCCAATTTTGGGCTCCCGGGGAAGCCCTGTGACGAAAACTCGGTGAAAAGTCATATAAGACGAGGCCCGTTGGACCCCTAATTTTGCACACATCCTTTTAGGGGTACACTAAGATCAATGGAGTCGACGAAATCCCCATTCGGAGCTCGTACGAAAATCGACCTTCAGTAAGGGCCAAATTTGGGCTCCCGGGGAGGCCCTGTGACGAAAACTCGGTGAAAAGTCATATAAGACGAGGCCCGTTGGACCCCTAATTTTGCACACATCCTTTTAGAGGTACACTAAGATCAATGGAGTCGACGAAATCCCCATTCGGAGCTCGTACGAAAATCGACCTTCTTTAAGGGCCAGTTTTGGGCTCCCGGGGAGGCCCTGTGACGAAAACTCGGTGAAAAGTCATATAAGACGAGGCCCGTTGGACCCCTAATTTTGCACACATCCTTTTAGGGGTAGAGTTAGATCAACGGAGTCGACGAAATTCCGTTTCGGAACTCGTGCGAAAGTCCACCTTCTTTAAGGGCCAGTTTTGGGCTCCCGGGGAGGCCCTGTGACGAAAACTCGGTGAAAAGTCATATAAGACGAGGCCCGTTGGACCCCTAATTTTGCACACATCCTTTACGGGGTAGATTTAGATCAGTGGAGTCGACGAAATTCCGTTTCGGAACTCGTGCGAAAGTCCACCTTCTTTAAGGGCCAGTTTTGGGCTCCCGGGGAGGCCCTGTGACGAAAACTCGGTGAAAAGTCATATAAGACGAGGCCCGTTGGACCCCTAATTTTGCACACATCCTTTTAGGGGTAGATTTAGATCAACGGAGTCGACGAAATTCCGTTTCGGAACTCGTGCGAAAGTCCACCTTCTTTAAGGGCCAGTTTTGGGCTCCCGGGGAGGCCCTGTGACGAAAACTCGGTGAAAAGTCATATAAGACGAGGCCCGTTGGACCCCTAATTTTGCACACACCATTTATGAGGTACACTAAGATCAATGGAGTCGACGAAATCCCCATTCGGAGCTCGTACGAAAATCGACCATCAGTAAGGGCCATATTTGGGCTCCCGGGGAGGCCCTGTGACGAAAACTCGGTGAAAAGTCATATAAGACGAGGCCCGTTGGACCCCTAATTTTGCACACATCCTTTTAGGGGTAGATTTAGATCAACGGAGTCGACGAAATTCCGTTTCGGAACTCGTGCGAAAGTCCACCTTCTTTAAGGGCCAGTTTTGGGCTCCCGGGGAGGCTCTGTGACGAAAACTCGGTGAAAAGTCATATAAGACGAGGCCCGTTGGACCCCTAATTTTGCACACACCATTTATGAGGTACACTAAGATCAATGGAGTCGACGAAATCCCCATTCGGAGCTCGTACGAAAATCGACCTTCAGTAAGGGCCAAATTTGGGCTCCCGGGGAGGCCCTGTGACGAAAACTCGGTGAAAAGTCATATAAGACGAGGCCCGTTGGACCCCTAATTTTGCACACATCATTTATTGGGTACACTAAGATCAATGGAGTCGACGAAATCCCCATTCGGAGCTCGTACGAAAATCGACCTTCTTTAAGGGCCAGTTTTGGGCTCCCGGGGAGGCCCTGTGACGAAAACTCGGTGAAAAGTCATATAAGACGAGGCCCGTTGGACCCCTAATTTTGCACACATCATTTATTGGGTACACTAAGATCAATGGAGTCGACGAAATCCCCATTCGGAGCTCGTACGAAAATCGACCTTCTTTAAGGGCCAGTTTTGGGCTCCCGGGGAGGCCCTGTGACGAAAACTCGGTGAAAAGTCATATAAGACGAGGCCCGTTGGACCCCTAATTTTGCACACATCCTTTACGGGGTACACTAAGATCAGTGGAGTCGACGAAATCCCCATTCGGAGCTCGTACGAAAATCGACCTTCAGTAAGGGCCAATTTTGGGCTCCCGGGGAGGCCCTGTGACGAAAACTCGGTGAAAAGTCATATAAGACGAGGCCCGTTGGACCCCTAATTTTGCACACATCCTTTTAGGGGTACACTAAGATCAATGGAGTCGACGAAATTCCGTTTCGGAGCTCGTACGAAAATCGACCTTCAGTAAGGGCCAGTTTTGGGCTCCCGGGGAGGCCCTGTGACGAAAACTCGGTGAAAAGTCATATAAGACGAGGCCCGTTGGACCCCTAATTTTGCACACATCATTTATTGGGTACACTAAGATCAATGGAGTCGACGAAATCCCCATTCGGAGCTCGTACGAAAATCGACCTTCTTTAAGGGCCAGTTTTGGGCTCCCGGGGAGGCCCTGTGACGAAAACTCGGTGAAAAGTCATATAAGACGAGGCCCGTTGGACCCCTAATTTTGCACACATCCTTTTAGGGGTACACTAAGATCAATGTAGTCGACGAAATCCCCATTCGGAGCTCGTACGAAAATCGACCTTCTTTAAGGGCCAATTTTGGGCTCCCGGGGAGGCCCTGTGACGAAAACTCGGTGAAAAGTCATATAAGACGAGGCCCGTTGGACCCCTAATTTTGCACACATCCTTTACGGGGTAGATTTAGATCAACGGAGTCGACGAAATTCCGTTTCGGAACTCGTGCGAAAGTCCACCTTCTTTAAGGGCCAATTTTGGGCTCCCGGGGAAGCCCTGTGACGAAAACTCGGTGAAAAGTCATATAAGACGAGGCCCGTTGGACCCCTAATTTTGCACACATCCTTTTAGGGGTACACTAAGATCAATGGAGTCGACGAAATCCCCATTCGGAGCTCGTACGAAAATCGACCTTCAGTAAGGGCCAAATTTGGGCTCCCGGGGAGGCCCTGTGACGAAAACTCGGTGAAAAGTCATATAAGACGAGGCCCGTTGGACCCCTAATTTTGCACACATCCTTTTAGAGGTACACTAAGATCAATGGAGTCGACGAAATCCCCATTCGGAGCTCGTACGAAAATCGACCTTCTTTAAGGGCCAGTTTTGGGCTCCCGGGGAGGCCCTGTGACGAAAACTCGGTGAAAAGTCATATAAGACGAGGCCCGTTGGACCCCTAATTTTGCACACATCCTTTTAGGGGTAGAGTTAGATCAACGGAGTCGACGAAATTCCGTTTCGGAACTCGTGCGAAAGTCCACCTTCTTTAAGGGCCAGTTTTGGGCTCCCGGGGAGGCCCTGTGACGAAAACTCGGTGAAAAGTCATATAAGACGAGGCCCGTTGGACCCCTAATTTTGCACACATCCTTTACGGGGTAGATTTAGATCAGTGGAGTCGACGAAATTCCGTTTCGGAACTCGTGCGAAAGTCCACCTTCTTTAAGGGCCAGTTTTGGGCTCCCGGGGAGGCCCTGTGACGAAAACTCGGTGAAAAGTCATATAAGACGAGGCCCGTTGGACCCCTAATTTTGCACACATCCTTTTAGGGGTAGATTTAGATCAACGGAGTCGACGAAATTCCGTTTCGGAACTCGTGCGAAAGTCCACCTTCTTTAAGGGCCAGTTTTGGGCTCCCGGGGAGGCCCTGTGACGAAAACTCGGTGAAAAGTCATATAAGACGAGGCCCGTTGGACCCCTAATTTTGCACACACCATTTATGAGGTACACTAAGATCAATGGAGTCGACGAAATCCCCATTCGGAGCTCGTACGAAAATCGACCATCAGTAAGGGCCATATTTGGGCTCCCGGGGAGGCCCTGTGACGAAAACTCGGTGAAAAGTCATATAAGACGAGGCCCGTTGGACCCCTAATTTTGCACACATCCTTTTAGGGGTAGATTTAGATCAACGGAGTCGACGAAATTCCGTTTCGGAACTCGTGCGAAAGTCCACCTTCTTTAAGGGCCAGTTTTGGGCTCCCGGGGAGGCTCTGTGACGAAAACTCGGTGAAAAGTCATATAAGACGAGGCCCGTTGGACCCCTAATTTTGCACACACCATTTATGAGGTACACTAAGATCAATGGAGTCGACGAAATCCCCATTCGGAGCTCGTACGAAAATCGACCTTCAGTAAGGGCCAAATTTGGGCTCCCGGGGAGGCCCTGTGACGAAAACTCGGTGAAAAGTCATATAAGACGAGGCCCGTTGGACCCCTAATTTTGCACACATCCTTTTAGGGGTAGATTTAGATCAACGGAGTCGACGAAATTCCGTTTCGGAACTCGTGCGAAAGTCCACCTTCTTTAAGGGCCAGTTTTGGGCTCCCGGGGAGGCTCTGTGACGAAAACTCGGTGAAAAGTCATATAAGACGAGGCCCGTTGGACCCCTAATTTTGCACACACCATTTATGAGGTACACTAAGATCAATGGAGTCGACGAAATCCCCATTCGGAGCTCGTACGAAAATCGACCTTCAGTAAGGGCCAAATTTGGGCTCCCGGGGAGGCCCTGTGACGAAAACTCGGTGAAAAGTCATATAAGACGAGGCCCGTTGGACCCCTAATTTTGCACACATCATTTATTGGGTACACTAAGATCAATGGAGTCGACGAAATCCCCATTCGGAGCTCGTACGAAAATCGACCTTCTTTAAGGGCCAGTTTTGGGCTCCCGGGGAGGCCCTGTGACGAAAACTCGGTGAAAAGTCATATAAGACGAGGCCCGTTGGACCCCTAATTTTGCACACATCATTTATTGGGTACACTAAGATCAATGGAGTCGACGAAATCCCCATTCGGAGCTCGTACGAAAATCGACCTTCTTTAAGGGCCAGTTTTGGGCTCCCGGGGAGGCCCTGTGACGAAAACTCGGTGAAAAGTCATATAAGACGAGGCCCGTTGGACCCCTAATTTTGCACACATCATTTATGGGGTACACTAAGATCAATGGAGTCGACGAAATCCCCATTCGGAGCTCGTACGAAAATCGACCTTCAGTAAGGGCCAATTTTGGGCTCCCGGGGAGGCCCTGTGACGAAAACTCGGTGAAAAGTCATATAAGACGAGGCCCGTTGGACCCCTAATTTTGCACACATCCTTTTAGGGGTACACTAAGATCAATGGAGTCGACGAAATCCCCATTCGGAGCTCGTACGAAAATCGACCTTCAGTAAGGGCCAAATTTGGGCTCCCGGGGAGGCCCTGTGACGAAAACTCGGTGAAAAGTCATATAAGACGAGGCCCGTTGGACCCCTAATTTTGCACACATCATTTATTGGGTACACTAAGATCAATGGAGTCGACGAAATCCCCATTCGGAGCTCGTACGAAAATCGACCTTCTTTAAGGGCCAGTTTTGGGCTCCCGGGGAGGCCCTGTGACGAAAACTCGGTGAAAAGTCATATAAGACGAGGCCCGTTGGACCCCTAATTTTGCACACATCCTTTTAGGGGTACACTAAGATCAATGTAGTCGACGAAATCCCCATTCGGAGCTCGTACGAAAATCGACCTTCTTTAAGGGCCAATTTTGGGCTCCCGGGGAGGCCCTGTGACGAAAACTCGGTGAAAAGTCATATAAGACGAGGCCCGTTGGACCCCTAATTTTGCACACATCCTTTACGGGGTAGATTTAGATCAACGGAGTCGACGAAATTCCGTTTCGGAACTCGTGCGAAAGTCCACCTTCTTTAAGGGCCAATTTTGGGCTCCCGGGGAAGCCCTGTGACGAAAACTCGGTGAAAAGTCATATAAGACGAGGCCCGTTGGACCCCTAATTTTGCACACATCCTTTTAGGGGTACACTAAGATCAATGGAGTCGACGAAATCCCCATTCGGAGCTCGTACGAAAATCGACCTTCAGTAAGGGCCAAATTTGGGCTCCCGGGGAGGCCCTGTGACGAAAACTCGGTGAAAAGTCATATAAGACGAGGCCCGTTGGACCCCTAATTTTGCACACATCCTTTTAGAGGTACACTAAGATCAATGGAGTCGACGAAATCCCCATTCGGAGCTCGTACGAAAATCGACCTTCTTTAAGGGCCAGTTTTGGGCTCCCGGGGAGGCCCTGTGACGAAAACTCGGTGAAAAGTCATATAAGACGAGGCCCGTTGGACCCCTAATTTTGCACACATCCTTTTAGGGGTAGAGTTAGATCAACGGAGTCGACGAAATTCCGTTTCGGAACTCGTGCGAAAGTCCACCTTCTTTAAGGGCCAGTTTTGGGCTCCCGGGGAGGCCCTGTGACGAAAACTCGGTGAAAAGTCATATAAGACGAGGCCCGTTGGACCCCTAATTTTGCACACATCCTTTACGGGGTAGATTTAGATCAGTGGAGTCGACGAAATTCCGTTTCGGAACTCGTGCGAAAGTCCACCTTCTTTAAGGGCCAGTTTTGGGCTCCCGGGGAGGCCCTGTGACGAAAACTCGGTGAAAAGTCATATAAGACGAGGCCCGTTGGACCCCTAATTTTGCACACATCCTTTTAGGGGTAGATTTAGATCAACGGAGTCGACGAAATTCCGTTTCGGAACTCGTGCGAAAGTCCACCTTCTTTAAGGGCCAGTTTTGGGCTCCCGGGGAGGCCCTGTGACGAAAACTCGGTGAAAAGTCATATAAGACGAGGCCCGTTGGACCCCTAATTTTGCACACACCATTTATGAGGTACACTAAGATCAATGGAGTCGACGAAATCCCCATTCGGAGCTCGTACGAAAATCGACCATCAGTAAGGGCCATATTTGGGCTCCCGGGGAGGCCCTGTGACGAAAACTCGGTGAAAAGTCATATAAGACGAGGCCCGTTGGACCCCTAATTTTGCACACATCCTTTTAGGGGTAGATTTAGATCAACGGAGTCGACGAAATTCCGTTTCGGAACTCGTGCGAAAGTCCACCTTCTTTAAGGGCCAGTTTTGGGCTCCCGGGGAGGCTCTGTGACGAAAACTCGGTGAAAAGTCATATAAGACGAGGCCCGTTGGACCCCTAATTTTGCACACACCATTTATGAGGTACACTAAGATCAATGGAGTCGACGAAATCCCCATTCGGAGCTCGTACGAAAATCGACCTTCAGTAAGGGCCAAATTTGGGCTCCCGGGGAGGCCCTGTGACGAAAACTCGGTGAAAAGTCATATAAGACGAGGCCCGTTGGACCCCTAATTTTGCACACATCATTTATTGGGTACACTAAGATCAATGGAGTCGACGAAATCCCCATTCGGAGCTCGTACGAAAATCGACCTTCTTTAAGGGCCAGTTTTGGGCTCCCGGGGAGGCCCTGTGACGAAAACTCGGTGAAAAGTCATATAAGACGAGGCCCGTTGGACCCCTAATTTTGCACACATCATTTATTGGGTACACTAAGATCAATGGAGTCGACGAAATCCCCATTCGGAGCTCGTACGAAAATCGACCTTCTTTAAGGGCCAGTTTTGGGCTCCCGGGGAGGCCCTGTGACGAAAACTCGGTGAAAAGTCATATAAGACGAGGCCCGTTGGACCCCTAATTTTGCACACATCATTTATGGGGTACACTAAGATCAATGGAGTCGACGAAATCCCCATTCGGAGCTCGTACGAAAATCGACCTTCAGTAAGGGCCAATTTTGGGCTCCCGGGGAGGCCCTGTGACGAAAACTCGGTGAAAAGTCATATAAGACGAGGCCCGTTGGACCCCTAATTTTGCACACATCCTTTTAGGGGTACACTAAGATCAATGGAGTCGACGAAATCCCCATTCGGAGCTCGTACGAAAATCGACCTTCAGTAAGGGCCAAATTTGGGCTCCCGGGGAGGCCCTGTGACGAAAACTCGGTGAAAAGTCATATAAGACGAGGCCCGTTGGACCCCTAATTTTGCACACATCATTTATTGGGTACACTAAGATCAATGGAGTCGACGAAATCCCCATTCGGAGCTCGTACGAAAATCGACCTTCTTTAAGGGCCAGTTTTGGGCTCCCGGGGAGGCCCTGTGACGAAAACTCGGTGAAAAGTCATATAAGACGAGGCCCGTTGGACCCCTAATTTTGCACACATCCTTTTAGGGGTACACTAAGATCAATGTAGTCGACGAAATCCCCATTCGGAGCTCGTACGAAAATCGACCTTCTTTAAGGGCCAATTTTGGGCTCCCGGGGAGGCCCTGTGACGAAAACTCGGTGAAAAGTCATATAAGACGAGGCCCGTTGGACCCCTAATTTTGCACACATCCTTTACGGGGTAGATTTAGATCAACGGAGTCGACGAAATTCCGTTTCGGAACTCGTGCGAAAGTCCACCTTCTTTAAGGGCCAATTTTGGGCTCCCGGGGAAGCCCTGTGACGAAAACTCGGTGAAAAGTCATATAAGACGAGGCCCGTTGGACCCCTAATTTTGCACACATCCTTTTAGGGGTACACTAAGATCAATGGAGTCGACGAAATCCCCATTCGGAGCTCGTACGAAAATCGACCTTCAGTAAGGGCCAAATTTGGGCTCCCGGGGAGGCCCTGTGACGAAAACTCGGTGAAAAGTCATATAAGACGAGGCCCGTTGGACCCCTAATTTTGCACACATCCTTTTAGAGGTACACTAAGATCAATGGAGTCGACGAAATCCCCATTCGGAGCTCGTACGAAAATCGACCTTCTTTAAGGGCCAGTTTTGGGCTCCCGGGGAGGCCCTGTGACGAAAACTCGGTGAAAAGTCATATAAGACGAGGCCCGTTGGACCCCTAATTTTGCACACATCCTTTTAGGGGTAGAGTTAGATCAACGGAGTCGACGAAATTCCGTTTCGGAACTCGTGCGAAAGTCCACCTTCTTTAAGGGCCAGTTTTGGGCTCCCGGGGAGGCCCTGTGACGAAAACTCGGTGAAAAGTCATATAAGACGAGGCCCGTTGGACCCCTAATTTTGCACACATCCTTTACGGGGTAGATTTAGATCAGTGGAGTCGACGAAATTCCGTTTCGGAACTCGTGCGAAAGTCCACCTTCTTTAAGGGCCAGTTTTGGGCTCCCGGGGAGGCCCTGTGACGAAAACTCGGTGAAAAGTCATATAAGACGAGGCCCGTTGGACCCCTAATTTTGCACACATCCTTTTAGGGGTAGATTTAGATCAACGGAGTCGACGAAATTCCGTTTCGGAACTCGTGCGAAAGTCCACCTTCTTTAAGGGCCAGTTTTGGGCTCCCGGGGAGGCCCTGTGACGAAAACTCGGTGAAAAGTCATATAAGACGAGGCCCGTTGGACCCCTAATTTTGCACACACCATTTATGAGGTACACTAAGATCAATGGAGTCGACGAAATCCCCATTCGGAGCTCGTACGAAAATCGACCATCAGTAAGGGCCATATTTGGGCTCCCGGGGAGGCCCTGTGACGAAAACTCGGTGAAAAGTCATATAAGACGAGGCCCGTTGGACCCCTAATTTTGCACACATCCTTTTAGGGGTAGATTTAGATCAACGGAGTCGACGAAATTCCGTTTCGGAACTCGTGCGAAAGTCCACCTTCTTTAAGGGCCAGTTTTGGGCTCCCGGGGAGGCTCTGTGACGAAAACTCGGTGAAAAGTCATATAAGACGAGGCCCGTTGGACCCCTAATTTTGCACACACCATTTATGAGGTACACTAAGATCAATGGAGTCGACGAAATCCCCATTCGGAGCTCGTACGAAAATCGACCTTCAGTAAGGGCCAAATTTGGGCTCCCGGGGAGGCCCTGTGACGAAAACTCGGTGAAAAGTCATATAAGACGAGGCCCGTTGGACCCCTAATTTTGCACACATCATTTATTGGGTACACTAAGATCAATGGAGTCGACGAAATCCCCATTCGGAGCTCGTACGAAAATCGACCTTCTTTAAGGGCCAGTTTTGGGCTCCCGGGGAGGCCCTGTGACGAAAACTCGGTGAAAAGTCATATAAGACGAGGCCCGTTGGACCCCTAATTTTGCACACATCATTTATTGGGTACACTAAGATCAATGGAGTCGACGAAATCCCCATTCGGAGCTCGTACGAAAATCGACCTTCTTTAAGGGCCAGTTTTGGGCTCCCGGGGAGGCCCTGTGACGAAAACTCGGTGAAAAGTCATATAAGACGAGGCCCGTTGGACCCCTAATTTTGCACACATCCTTTACGGGGTACACTAAGATCAGTGGAGTCGACGAAATCCCCATTCGGAGCTCGTACGAAAATCGACCTTCAGTAAGGGCCAATTTTGGGCTCCCGGGGAGGCCCTGTGACGAAAACTCGGTGAAAAGTCATATAAGACGAGGCCCGTTGGACCCCTAATTTTGCACACATCCTTTTAGGGGTACACTAAGATCAATGGAGTCGACGAAATTCCGTTTCGGAGCTCGTACGAAAATCGACCTTCAGTAAGGGCCAGTTTTGGGCTCCCGGGGAGGCCCTGTGACGAAAACTCGGTGAAAAGTCATATAAGACGAGGCCCGTTGGACCCCTAATTTTGCACACATCATTTATTGGGTACACTAAGATCAATGGAGTCGACGAAATCCCCATTCGGAGCTCGTACGAAAATCGACCTTCTTTAAGGGCCAGTTTTGGGCTCCCGGGGAGGCCCTGTGACGAAAACTCGGTGAAAAGTCATATAAGACGAGGCCCGTTGGACCCCTAATTTTGCACACATCCTTTTAGGGGTACACTAAGATCAATGTAGTCGACGAAATCCCCATTCGGAGCTCGTACGAAAATCGACCTTCTTTAAGGGCCAATTTTGGGCTCCCGGGGAGGCCCTGTGACGAAAACTCGGTGAAAAGTCATATAAGACGAGGCCCGTTGGACCCCTAATTTTGCACACATCCTTTACGGGGTAGATTTAGATCAACGGAGTCGACGAAATTCCGTTTCGGAACTCGTGCGAAAGTCCACCTTCTTTAAGGGCCAATTTTGGGCTCCCGGGGAAGCCCTGTGACGAAAACTCGGTGAAAAGTCATATAAGACGAGGCCCGTTGGACCCCTAATTTTGCACACATCCTTTTAGGGGTACACTAAGATCAATGGAGTCGACGAAATCCCCATTCGGAGCTCGTACGAAAATCGACCTTCAGTAAGGGCCAAATTTGGGCTCCCGGGGAGGCCCTGTGACGAAAACTCGGTGAAAAGTCATATAAGACGAGGCCCGTTGGACCCCTAATTTTGCACACATCCTTTTAGAGGTACACTAAGATCAATGGAGTCGACGAAATCCCCATTCGGAGCTCGTACGAAAATCGACCTTCTTTAAGGGCCAGTTTTGGGCTCCCGGGGAGGCCCTGTGACGAAAACTCGGTGAAAAGTCATATAAGACGAGGCCCGTTGGACCCCTAATTTTGCACACATCCTTTTAGGGGTAGAGTTAGATCAACGGAGTCGACGAAATTCCGTTTCGGAACTCGTGCGAAAGTCCACCTTCTTTAAGGGCCAGTTTTGGGCTCCCGGGGAGGCCCTGTGACGAAAACTCGGTGAAAAGTCATATAAGACGAGGCCCGTTGGACCCCTAATTTTGCACACATCCTTTACGGGGTAGATTTAGATCAGTGGAGTCGACGAAATTCCGTTTCGGAACTCGTGCGAAAGTCCACCTTCTTTAAGGGCCAGTTTTGGGCTCCCGGGGAGGCCCTGTGACGAAAACTCGGTGAAAAGTCATATAAGACGAGGCCCGTTGGACCCCTAATTTTGCACACATCCTTTTAGGGGTAGATTTAGATCAACGGAGTCGACGAAATTCCGTTTCGGAACTCGTGCGAAAGTCCACCTTCTTTAAGGGCCAGTTTTGGGCTCCCGGGGAGGCCCTGTGACGAAAACTCGGTGAAAAGTCATATAAGACGAGGCCCGTTGGACCCCTAATTTTGCACACACCATTTATGAGGTACACTAAGATCAATGGAGTCGACGAAATCCCCATTCGGAGCTCGTACGAAAATCGACCATCAGTAAGGGCCATATTTGGGCTCCCGGGGAGGCCCTGTGACGAAAACTCGGTGAAAAGTCATATAAGACGAGGCCCGTTGGACCCCTAATTTTGCACACATCCTTTTAGGGGTAGATTTAGATCAACGGAGTCGACGAAATTCCGTTTCGGAACTCGTGCGAAAGTCCACCTTCTTTAAGGGCCAGTTTTGGGCTCCCGGGGAGGCTCTGTGACGAAAACTCGGTGAAAAGTCATATAAGACGAGGCCCGTTGGACCCCTAATTTTGCACACACCATTTATGAGGTACACTAAGATCAATGGAGTCGACGAAATCCCCATTCGGAGCTCGTACGAAAATCGACCTTCAGTAAGGGCCAAATTTGGGCTCCCGGGGAGGCCCTGTGACGAAAACTCGGTGAAAAGTCATATAAGACGAGGCCCGTTGGACCCCTAATTTTGCACACATCATTTATTGGGTACACTAAGATCAATGGAGTCGACGAAATCCCCATTCGGAGCTCGTACGAAAATCGACCTTCTTTAAGGGCCAGTTTTGGGCTCCCGGGGAGGCCCTGTGACGAAAACTCGGTGAAAAGTCATATAAGACGAGGCCCGTTGGACCCCTAATTTTGCACACATCATTTATTGGGTACACTAAGATCAATGGAGTCGACGAAATCCCCATTCGGAGCTCGTACGAAAATCGACCTTCTTTAAGGGCCAGTTTTGGGCTCCCGGGGAGGCCCTGTGACGAAAACTCGGTGAAAAGTCATATAAGACGAGGCCCGTTGGACCCCTAATTTTGCACACATCCTTTACGGGGTACACTAAGATCAGTGGAGTCGACGAAATCCCCATTCGGAGCTCGTACGAAAATCGACCTTCAGTAAGGGCCAATTTTGGGCTCCCGGGGAGGCCCTGTGACGAAAACTCGGTGAAAAGTCATATAAGACGAGGCCCGTTGGACCCCTAATTTTGCACACATCCTTTTAGGGGTACACTAAGATCAATGGAGTCGACGAAATTCCGTTTCGGAGCTCGTACGAAAATCGACCTTCAGTAAGGGCCAGTTTTGGGCTCCCGGGGAGGCCCTGTGACGAAAACTCGGTGAAAAGTCATATAAGACGAGGCCCGTTGGACCCCTAATTTTGCACACATCATTTATTGGGTACACTAAGATCAATGGAGTCGACGAAATCCCCATTCGGAGCTCGTACGAAAATCGACCTTCTTTAAGGGCCAGTTTTGGGCTCCCGGGGAGGCCCTGTGACGAAAACTCGGTGAAAAGTCATATAAGACGAGGCCCGTTGGACCCCTAATTTTGCACACATCCTTTTAGGGGTACACTAAGATCAATGTAGTCGACGAAATCCCCATTCGGAGCTCGTACGAAAATCGACCTTCTTTAAGGGCCAATTTTGGGCTCCCGGGGAGGCCCTGTGACGAAAACTCGGTGAAAAGTCATATAAGACGAGGCCCGTTGGACCCCTAATTTTGCACACATCCTTTACGGGGTAGATTTAGATCAACGGAGTCGACGAAATTCCGTTTCGGAACTCGTGCGAAAGTCCACCTTCTTTAAGGGCCAATTTTGGGCTCCCGGGGAAGCCCTGTGACGAAAACTCGGTGAAAAGTCATATAAGACGAGGCCCGTTGGACCCCTAATTTTGCACACATCCTTTTAGGGGTACACTAAGATCAATGGAGTCGACGAAATCCCCATTCGGAGCTCGTACGAAAATCGACCTTCAGTAAGGGCCAAATTTGGGCTCCCGGGGAGGCCCTGTGACGAAAACTCGGTGAAAAGTCATATAAGACGAGGCCCGTTGGACCCCTAATTTTGCACACATCCTTTTAGAGGTACACTAAGATCAATGGAGTCGACGAAATCCCCATTCGGAGCTCGTACGAAAATCGACCTTCTTTAAGGGCCAGTTTTGGGCTCCCGGGGAGGCCCTGTGACGAAAACTCGGTGAAAAGTCATATAAGACGAGGCCCGTTGGACCCCTAATTTTGCACACATCCTTTTAGGGGTAGAGTTAGATCAACGGAGTCGACGAAATTCCGTTTCGGAACTCGTGCGAAAGTCCACCTTCTTTAAGGGCCAGTTTTGGGCTCCCGGGGAGGCCCTGTGACGAAAACTCGGTGAAAAGTCATATAAGACGAGGCCCGTTGGACCCCTAATTTTGCACACATCCTTTACGGGGTAGATTTAGATCAGTGGAGTCGACGAAATTCCGTTTCGGAACTCGTGCGAAAGTCCACCTTCTTTAAGGGCCAGTTTTGGGCTCCCGGGGAGGCCCTGTGACGAAAACTCGGTGAAAAGTCATATAAGACGAGGCCCGTTGGACCCCTAATTTTGCACACATCCTTTTAGGGGTAGATTTAGATCAACGGAGTCGACGAAATTCCGTTTCGGAACTCGTGCGAAAGTCCACCTTCTTTAAGGGCCAGTTTTGGGCTCCCGGGGAGGCCCTGTGACGAAAACTCGGTGAAAAGTCATATAAGACGAGGCCCGTTGGACCCCTAATTTTGCACACACCATTTATGAGGTACACTAAGATCAATGGAGTCGACGAAATCCCCATTCGGAGCTCGTACGAAAATCGACCATCAGTAAGGGCCATATTTGGGCTCCCGGGGAGGCCCTGTGACGAAAACTCGGTGAAAAGTCATATAAGACGAGGCCCGTTGGACCCCTAATTTTGCACACATCCTTTTAGGGGTAGATTTAGATCAACGGAGTCGACGAAATTCCGTTTCGGAACTCGTGCGAAAGTCCACCTTCTTTAAGGGCCAGTTTTGGGCTCCCGGGGAGGCTCTGTGACGAAAACTCGGTGAAAAGTCATATAAGACGAGGCCCGTTGGACCCCTAATTTTGCACACACCATTTATGAGGTACACTAAGATCAATGGAGTCGACGAAATCCCCATTCGGAGCTCGTACGAAAATCGACCTTCAGTAAGGGCCAAATTTGGGCTCCCGGGGAGGCCCTGTGACGAAAACTCGGTGAAAAGTCATATAAGACGAGGCCCGTTGGACCCCTAATTTTGCACACATCATTTATTGGGTACACTAAGATCAATGGAGTCGACGAAATCCCCATTCGGAGCTCGTACGAAAATCGACCTTCTTTAAGGGCCAGTTTTGGGCTCCCGGGGAGGCCCTGTGACGAAAACTCGGTGAAAAGTCATATAAGACGAGGCCCGTTGGACCCCTAATTTTGCACACATCATTTATTGGGTACACTAAGATCAATGGAGTCGACGAAATCCCCATTCGGAGCTCGTACGAAAATCGACCTTCTTTAAGGGCCAGTTTTGGGCTCCCGGGGAGGCCCTGTGACGAAAACTCGGTGAAAAGTCATATAAGACGAGGCCCGTTGGACCCCTAATTTTGCACACATCCTTTACGGGGTACACTAAGATCAGTGGAGTCGACGAAATCCCCATTCGGAGCTCGTACGAAAATCGACCTTCAGTAAGGGCCAATTTTGGGCTCCCGGGGAGGCCCTGTGACGAAAACTCGGTGAAAAGTCATATAAGACGAGGCCCGTTGGACCCCTAATTTTGCACACATCCTTTTAGGGGTACACTAAGATCAATGGAGTCGACGAAATTCCGTTTCGGAGCTCGTACGAAAATCGACCTTCAGTAAGGGCCAGTTTTGGGCTCCCGGGGAGGCCCTGTGACGAAAACTCGGTGAAAAGTCATATAAGACGAGGCCCGTTGGACCCCTAATTTTGCACACATCATTTATTGGGTACACTAAGATCAATGGAGTCGACGAAATCCCCATTCGGAGCTCGTACGAAAATCGACCTTCTTTAAGGGCCAGTTTTGGGCTCCCGGGGAGGCCCTGTGACGAAAACTCGGTGAAAAGTCATATAAGACGAGGCCCGTTGGACCCCTAATTTTGCACACATCCTTTTAGGGGTACACTAAGATCAATGTAGTCGACGAAATCCCCATTCGGAGCTCGTACGAAAATCGACCTTCTTTAAGGGCCAATTTTGGGCTCCCGGGGAGGCCCTGTGACGAAAACTCGGTGAAAAGTCATATAAGACGAGGCCCGTTGGACCCCTAATTTTGCACACATCCTTTACGGGGTAGATTTAGATCAACGGAGTCGACGAAATTCCGTTTCGGAACTCGTGCGAAAGTCCACCTTCTTTAAGGGCCAATTTTGGGCTCCCGGGGAAGCCCTGTGACGAAAACTCGGTGAAAAGTCATATAAGACGAGGCCCGTTGGACCCCTAATTTTGCACACATCCTTTTAGGGGTACACTAAGATCAATGGAGTCGACGAAATCCCCATTCGGAGCTCGTACGAAAATCGACCTTCAGTAAGGGCCAAATTTGGGCTCCCGGGGAGGCCCTGTGACGAAAACTCGGTGAAAAGTCATATAAGACGAGGCCCGTTGGACCCCTAATTTTGCACACATCCTTTTAGAGGTACACTAAGATCAATGGAGTCGACGAAATCCCCATTCGGAGCTCGTACGAAAATCGACCTTCTTTAAGGGCCAGTTTTGGGCTCCCGGGGAGGCCCTGTGACGAAAACTCGGTGAAAAGTCATATAAGACGAGGCCCGTTGGACCCCTAATTTTGCACACATCCTTTTAGGGGTAGAGTTAGATCAACGGAGTCGACGAAATTCCGTTTCGGAACTCGTGCGAAAGTCCACCTTCTTTAAGGGCCAGTTTTGGGCTCCCGGGGAGGCCCTGTGACGAAAACTCGGTGAAAAGTCATATAAGACGAGGCCCGTTGGACCCCTAATTTTGCACACATCCTTTACGGGGTAGATTTAGATCAGTGGAGTCGACGAAATTCCGTTTCGGAACTCGTGCGAAAGTCCACCTTCTTTAAGGGCCAGTTTTGGGCTCCCGGGGAGGCCCTGTGACGAAAACTCGGTGAAAAGTCATATAAGACGAGGCCCGTTGGACCCCTAATTTTGCACACATCCTTTTAGGGGTAGATTTAGATCAACGGAGTCGACGAAATTCCGTTTCGGAACTCGTGCGAAAGTCCACCTTCTTTAAGGGCCAGTTTTGGGCTCCCGGGGAGGCCCTGTGACGAAAACTCGGTGAAAAGTCATATAAGACGAGGCCCGTTGGACCCCTAATTTTGCACACACCATTTATGAGGTACACTAAGATCAATGGAGTCGACGAAATCCCCATTCGGAGCTCGTACGAAAATCGACCATCAGTAAGGGCCATATTTGGGCTCCCGGGGAGGCCCTGTGACGAAAACTCGGTGAAAAGTCATATAAGACGAGGCCCGTTGGACCCCTAATTTTGCACACATCCTTTTAGGGGTAGATTTAGATCAACGGAGTCGACGAAATTCCGTTTCGGAACTCGTGCGAAAGTCCACCTTCTTTAAGGGCCAGTTTTGGGCTCCCGGGGAGGCTCTGTGACGAAAACTCGGTGAAAAGTCATATAAGACGAGGCCCGTTGGACCCCTAATTTTGCACACACCATTTATGAGGTACACTAAGATCAATGGAGTCGACGAAATCCCCATTCGGAGCTCGTACGAAAATCGACCTTCAGTAAGGGCCAAATTTGGGCTCCCGGGGAGGCCCTGTGACGAAAACTCGGTGAAAAGTCATATAAGACGAGGCCCGTTGGACCCCTAATTTTGCACACATCATTTATTGGGTACACTAAGATCAATGGAGTCGACGAAATCCCCATTCGGAGCTCGTACGAAAATCGACCTTCTTTAAGGGCCAGTTTTGGGCTCCCGGGGAGGCCCTGTGACGAAAACTCGGTGAAAAGTCATATAAGACGAGGCCCGTTGGACCCCTAATTTTGCACACATCATTTATTGGGTACACTAAGATCAATGGAGTCGACGAAATCCCCATTCGGAGCTCGTACGAAAATCGACCTTCTTTAAGGGCCAGTTTTGGGCTCCCGGGGAGGCCCTGTGACGAAAACTCGGTGAAAAGTCATATAAGACGAGGCCCGTTGGACCCCTAATTTTGCACACATCATTTATGGGGTACACTAAGATCAATGGAGTCGACGAAATCCCCATTCGGAGCTCGTACGAAAATCGACCTTCAGTAAGGGCCAATTTTGGGCTCCCGGGGAGGCCCTGTGACGAAAACTCGGTGAAAAGTCATATAAGACGAGGCCCGTTGGACCCCTAATTTTGCACACATCCTTTTAGGGGTACACTAAGATCAATGGAGTCGACGAAATCCCCATTCGGAGCTCGTACGAAAATCGACCTTCAGTAAGGGCCAAATTTGGGCTCCCGGGGAGGCCCTGTGACGAAAACTCGGTGAAAAGTCATATAAGACGAGGCCCGTTGGACCCCTAATTTTGCACACATCATTTATTGGGTACACTAAGATCAATGGAGTCGACGAAATCCCCATTCGGAGCTCGTACGAAAATCGACCTTCTTTAAGGGCCAGTTTTGGGCTCCCGGGGAGGCCCTGTGACGAAAACTCGGTGAAAAGTCATATAAGACGAGGCCCGTTGGACCCCTAATTTTGCACACATCCTTTTAGGGGTACACTAAGATCAATGTAGTCGACGAAATCCCCATTCGGAGCTCGTACGAAAATCGACCTTCTTTAAGGGCCAATTTTGGGCTCCCGGGGAGGCCCTGTGACGAAAACTCGGTGAAAAGTCATATAAGACGAGGCCCGTTGGACCCCTAATTTTGCACACATCCTTTACGGGGTAGATTTAGATCAACGGAGTCGACGAAATTCCGTTTCGGAACTCGTGCGAAAGTCCACCTTCTTTAAGGGCCAATTTTGGGCTCCCGGGGAAGCCCTGTGACGAAAACTCGGTGAAAAGTCATATAAGACGAGGCCCGTTGGACCCCTAATTTTGCACACATCCTTTTAGGGGTACACTAAGATCAATGGAGTCGACGAAATCCCCATTCGGAGCTCGTACGAAAATCGACCTTCAGTAAGGGCCAAATTTGGGCTCCCGGGGAGGCCCTGTGACGAAAACTCGGTGAAAAGTCATATAAGACGAGGCCCGTTGGACCCCTAATTTTGCACACATCCTTTTAGAGGTACACTAAGATCAATGGAGTCGACGAAATCCCCATTCGGAGCTCGTACGAAAATCGACCTTCTTTAAGGGCCAGTTTTGGGCTCCCGGGGAGGCCCTGTGACGAAAACTCGGTGAAAAGTCATATAAGACGAGGCCCGTTGGACCCCTAATTTTGCACACATCCTTTTAGGGGTAGAGTTAGATCAACGGAGTCGACGAAATTCCGTTTCGGAACTCGTGCGAAAGTCCACCTTCTTTAAGGGCCAGTTTTGGGCTCCCGGGGAGGCCCTGTGACGAAAACTCGGTGAAAAGTCATATAAGACGAGGCCCGTTGGACCCCTAATTTTGCACACATCCTTTACGGGGTAGATTTAGATCAGTGGAGTCGACGAAATTCCGTTTCGGAACTCGTGCGAAAGTCCACCTTCTTTAAGGGCCAGTTTTGGGCTCCCGGGGAGGCCCTGTGACGAAAACTCGGTGAAAAGTCATATAAGACGAGGCCCGTTGGACCCCTAATTTTGCACACATCCTTTTAGGGGTAGATTTAGATCAACGGAGTCGACGAAATTCCGTTTCGGAACTCGTGCGAAAGTCCACCTTCTTTAAGGGCCAGTTTTGGGCTCCCGGGGAGGCCCTGTGACGAAAACTCGGTGAAAAGTCATATAAGACGAGGCCCGTTGGACCCCTAATTTTGCACACACCATTTATGAGGTACACTAAGATCAATGGAGTCGACGAAATCCCCATTCGGAGCTCGTACGAAAATCGACCATCAGTAAGGGCCATATTTGGGCTCCCGGGGAGGCCCTGTGACGAAAACTCGGTGAAAAGTCATATAAGACGAGGCCCGTTGGACCCCTAATTTTGCACACATCCTTTTAGGGGTAGATTTAGATCAACGGAGTCGACGAAATTCCGTTTCGGAACTCGTGCGAAAGTCCACCTTCTTTAAGGGCCAGTTTTGGGCTCCCGGGGAGGCTCTGTGACGAAAACTCGGTGAAAAGTCATATAAGACGAGGCCCGTTGGACCCCTAATTTTGCACACACCATTTATGAGGTACACTAAGATCAATGGAGTCGACGAAATCCCCATTCGGAGCTCGTACGAAAATCGACCTTCAGTAAGGGCCAAATTTGGGCTCCCGGGGAGGCCCTGTGACGAAAACTCGGTGAAAAGTCATATAAGACGAGGCCCGTTGGACCCCTAATTTTGCACACATCATTTATTGGGTACACTAAGATCAATGGAGTCGACGAAATCCCCATTCGGAGCTCGTACGAAAATCGACCTTCTTTAAGGGCCAGTTTTGGGCTCCCGGGGAGGCCCTGTGACGAAAACTCGGTGAAAAGTCATATAAGACGAGGCCCGTTGGACCCCTAATTTTGCACACATCATTTATTGGGTACACTAAGATCAATGGAGTCGACGAAATCCCCATTCGGAGCTCGTACGAAAATCGACCTTCTTTAAGGGCCAGTTTTGGGCTCCCGGGGAGGCCCTGTGACGAAAACTCGGTGAAAAGTCATATAAGACGAGGCCCGTTGGACCCCTAATTTTGCACACATCCTTTACGGGGTACACTAAGATCAGTGGAGTCGACGAAATCCCCATTCGGAGCTCGTACGAAAATCGACCTTCAGTAAGGGCCAATTTTGGGCTCCCGGGGAGGCCCTGTGACGAAAACTCGGTGAAAAGTCATATAAGACGAGGCCCGTTGGACCCCTAATTTTGCACACATCCTTTTAGGGGTACACTAAGATCAATGGAGTCGACGAAATTCCGTTTCGGAGCTCGTACGAAAATCGACCTTCAGTAAGGGCCAGTTTTGGGCTCCCGGGGAGGCCCTGTGACGAAAACTCGGTGAAAAGTCATATAAGACGAGGCCCGTTGGACCCCTAATTTTGCACACATCATTTATTGGGTACACTAAGATCAATGGAGTCGACGAAATCCCCATTCGGAGCTCGTACGAAAATCGACCTTCTTTAAGGGCCAGTTTTGGGCTCCCGGGGAGGCCCTGTGACGAAAACTCGGTGAAAAGTCATATAAGACGAGGCCCGTTGGACCCCTAATTTTGCACACATCCTTTTAGGGGTACACTAAGATCAATGTAGTCGACGAAATCCCCATTCGGAGCTCGTACGAAAATCGACCTTCTTTAAGGGCCAATTTTGGGCTCCCGGGGAGGCCCTGTGACGAAAACTCGGTGAAAAGTCATATAAGACGAGGCCCGTTGGACCCCTAATTTTGCACACATCCTTTACGGGGTAGATTTAGATCAACGGAGTCGACGAAATTCCGTTTCGGAACTCGTGCGAAAGTCCACCTTCTTTAAGGGCCAATTTTGGGCTCCCGGGGAAGCCCTGTGACGAAAACTCGGTGAAAAGTCATATAAGACGAGGCCCGTTGGACCCCTAATTTTGCACACATCCTTTTAGGGGTACACTAAGATCAATGGAGTCGACGAAATCCCCATTCGGAGCTCGTACGAAAATCGACCTTCAGTAAGGGCCAAATTTGGGCTCCCGGGGAGGCCCTGTGACGAAAACTCGGTGAAAAGTCATATAAGACGAGGCCCGTTGGACCCCTAATTTTGCACACATCCTTTTAGAGGTACACTAAGATCAATGGAGTCGACGAAATCCCCATTCGGAGCTCGTACGAAAATCGACCTTCTTTAAGGGCCAGTTTTGGGCTCCCGGGGAGGCCCTGTGACGAAAACTCGGTGAAAAGTCATATAAGACGAGGCCCGTTGGACCCCTAATTTTGCACACATCCTTTTAGGGGTAGAGTTAGATCAACGGAGTCGACGAAATTCCGTTTCGGAACTCGTGCGAAAGTCCACCTTCTTTAAGGGCCAGTTTTGGGCTCCCGGGGAGGCCCTGTGACGAAAACTCGGTGAAAAGTCATATAAGACGAGGCCCGTTGGACCCCTAATTTTGCACACATCCTTTACGGGGTAGATTTAGATCAGTGGAGTCGACGAAATTCCGTTTCGGAACTCGTGCGAAAGTCCACCTTCTTTAAGGGCCAGTTTTGGGCTCCCGGGGAGGCCCTGTGACGAAAACTCGGTGAAAAGTCATATAAGACGAGGCCCGTTGGACCCCTAATTTTGCACACATCCTTTTAGGGGTAGATTTAGATCAACGGAGTCGACGAAATTCCGTTTCGGAACTCGTGCGAAAGTCCACCTTCTTTAAGGGCCAGTTTTGGGCTCCCGGGGAGGCCCTGTGACGAAAACTCGGTGAAAAGTCATATAAGACGAGGCCCGTTGGACCCCTAATTTTGCACACACCATTTATGAGGTACACTAAGATCAATGGAGTCGACGAAATCCCCATTCGGAGCTCGTACGAAAATCGACCATCAGTAAGGGCCATATTTGGGCTCCCGGGGAGGCCCTGTGACGAAAACTCGGTGAAAAGTCATATAAGACGAGGCCCGTTGGACCCCTAATTTTGCACACATCCTTTTAGGGGTAGATTTAGATCAACGGAGTCGACGAAATTCCGTTTCGGAACTCGTGCGAAAGTCCACCTTCTTTAAGGGCCAGTTTTGGGCTCCCGGGGAGGCTCTGTGACGAAAACTCGGTGAAAAGTCATATAAGACGAGGCCCGTTGGACCCCTAATTTTGCACACACCATTTATGAGGTACACTAAGATCAATGGAGTCGACGAAATCCCCATTCGGAGCTCGTACGAAAATCGACCTTCAGTAAGGGCCAAATTTGGGCTCCCGGGGAGGCCCTGTGACGAAAACTCGGTGAAAAGTCATATAAGACGAGGCCCGTTGGACCCCTAATTTTGCACACATCATTTATTGGGTACACTAAGATCAATGGAGTCGACGAAATCCCCATTCGGAGCTCGTACGAAAATCGACCTTCTTTAAGGGCCAGTTTTGGGCTCCCGGGGAGGCCCTGTGACGAAAACTCGGTGAAAAGTCATATAAGACGAGGCCCGTTGGACCCCTAATTTTGCACACATCCTTTTAGGGGTACACTAAGATCAATGGAGTCGACGAAATCCCCATTCGGAGCTCGTACGAAAATCGACCTTCTTTAAGGGCCAGTTTTGGGCTCCCGGGGAGGCCCTGTGACGAAAACTCGGTGAAAAGTCATATAAGACGAGGCCGGTTGGACCCCTAATTTTGCACACATCCTTTACGGGGTAGATTTAGATCAGTGGAGTCGACGAAATTCCGTTTCGGAACTCGTGCGAAAGTCCACCTTCTTTAAGGGCCAGTTTTGGGCTCCCGGGGAGGCCTTGTGACGAAAACTCGGTGAAAAGTCATATAAGACGAGGCCCGTTGGACCCCTAATTTTGCACACATCCTTTTAGGGGTAGATTTAGATCAACGGAGTCGACGAAATTCCGTTTCGGAACTCGTGCGAAAGTCCACCTTCTTTAAGGGCCAGTTTTGGGCTCCCGGGGAGGCCCTGTGACGAAAACTCGGTGAAAAGTCATATAAGACGAGGCCCGTTGGACCCCTAATTTTGCACACACCATTTATGAGGTACACTAAGATCAATGGAGTCGACGAAATCCCCATTCGGAGCTCGTACGAAAATCGACCATCAGTAAGGGCCATATTTGGGCTCCCGGGGAGGCCCTGTGACGAAAACTCGGTGAAAAGTCATATAAGACGAGGCCCGTTGGACCCCTAATTTTGCACACATCCTTTTAGGGGTACACTAAGATCAACGGAGTCGCCGAAATCCCCATTCGGAGCTCGTACGAAAATCGACCTTCTTTAAGGGCCAATTTTGGGCTCCCGGGGAGGCCCTGTGACGAAAACTCGGTGAAAAGTCATATAAGACGAGGCCCGTTGGACCCCTAATTTTGCACACACCATTTATGAGGTACACTAAGATCAATGGAGTCGACGAAATCCCCATTCGGAGCTCGTACGAAAATCGACCTTCAGTAAGGGCCAAATTTGGGCTCCCGGGGAGGCCCTGTGACGAAAACTCGGTGAAAAGTCATATAAGACGAGGCCCGTTGGACCCCTAATTTTGCACACATCATTTATTGGGTACACTAAGATCAATGGAGTCGACGAAATCCCCATTCGGAGCTCGTACGAAAATCGACCTTCTTTAAGGGCCAGTTTTGGGCTCCCGGGGAGGCCCTGTGACGAAAACTCGGTGAAAAGTCATATAAGACGAGGCCCGTTGGACCCCTAATTTTGCACACATCATTTATTGGGTACACTAAGATCAATGGAGTCGACGAAATCCCCATTCGGAGCTCGTACGAAAATCGACCTTCTTTAAGGGCCAGTTTTGGGCTCCCGGGGAGGCCCTGTGACGAAAACTCGGTGAAAAGTCATATAAGACGAGGCCCGTTGGACCCCTAATTTTGCACACATCCTTTTAGGGGTAGATTTAGATCAACGGAGTCGACGAAATTCCGTTTCGGAACTCGTGCGAAAGTCCACCTTCTTTAAGGGCCAGTTTTGGGCTCCCGGGGAGGCCCTGTGACGAAAACTCGGTGAAAAGTCATATAAGACGAGGCCCGTTGGACCCCTAATTTTGCACACACCATTTATGAGGTACACTAAGATCAATGGAGTCGACGAAATCCCCATTCGGAGCTCGTACGAAAATCGACCATCAGTAAGGGCCATATTTGGGCTCCCGGGGAGGCCCTGTGACGAAAACTCGGTGAAAAGTCATATAAGACGAGGCCCGTTGGACCCCTAATTTTGCACACATCCTTTTAGGGGTAGATTTAGATCAACGGAGTCGACGAAATTCCGTTTCGGAACTCGTGCGAAAGTCCACCTTCTTTAAGGGCCAGTTTTGGGCTCCCGGGGAGGCTCTGTGACGAAAACTCGGTGAAAAGTCATATAAGACGAGGCCCGTTGGACCCCTAATTTTGCACACACCATTTATGAGGTACACTAAGATCAATGGAGTCGACGAAATCCCCATTCGGAGCTCGTACGAAAATCGACCTTCAGTAAGGGCCAAATTTGGGCTCCCGGGGAGGCCCTGTGACGAAAACTCGGTGAAAAGTCATATAAGACGAGGCCCGTTGGACCCCTAATTTTGCACACATCATTTATTGGGTACACTAAGATCAATGGAGTCGACGAAATCCCCATTCGGAGCTCGTACGAAAATCGACCTTCTTTAAGGGCCAGTTTTGGGCTCCCGGGGAGGCCCTGTGACGAAAACTCGGTGAAAAGTCATATAAGACGAGGCCCGTTGGACCCCTAATTTTGCACACATCCTTTTAGGGGTACACTAAGATCAATGGAGTCGACGAAATCCCCATTCGGAGCTCGTACGAAAATCGACCTTCTTTAAGGGCCAGTTTTGGGCTCCCGGGGAGGCCCTGTGACGAAAACTCGGTGAAAAGTCATATAAGACGAGGCCGGTTGGACCCCTAATTTTGCACACATCCTTTACGGGGTAGATTTAGATCAGTGGAGTCGACGAAATTCCGTTTCGGAACTCGTGCGAAAGTCCACCTTCTTTAAGGGCCAGTTTTGGGCTCCCGGGGAGGCCTTGTGACGAAAACTCGGTGAAAAGTCATATAAGACGAGGCCCGTTGGACCCCTAATTTTGCACACATCCTTTTAGGGGTAGATTTAGATCAACGGAGTCGACGAAATTCCGTTTCGGAACTCGTGCGAAAGTCCACCTTCTTTAAGGGCCAGTTTTGGGCTCCCGGGGAGGCCCTGTGACGAAAACTCGGTGAAAAGTCATATAAGACGAGGCCCGTTGGACCCCTAATTTTGCACACACCATTTATGAGGTACACTAAGATCAATGGAGTCGACGAAATCCCCATTCGGAGCTCGTACGAAAATCGACCATCAGTAAGGGCCATATTTGGGCTCCCGGGGAGGCCCTGTGACGAAAACTCGGTGAAAAGTCATATAAGACGAGGCCCGTTGGACCCCTAATTTTGCACACATCCTTTTAGGGGTACACTAAGATCAACGGAGTCGCCGAAATCCCCATTCGGAGCTCGTACGAAAATCGACCTTCTTTAAGGGCCAATTTTGGGCTCCCGGGGAGGCCCTGTGACGAAAACTCGGTGAAAAGTCATATAAGACGAGGCCCGTTGGACCCCTAATTTTGCACACACCATTTATGAGGTACACTAAGATCAATGGAGTCGACGAAATCCCCATTCGGAGCTCGTACGAAAATCGACCTTCAGTAAGGGCCAAATTTGGGCTCCCGGGGAGGCCCTGTGACGAAAACTCGGTGAAAAGTCATATAAGACGAGGCCCGTTGGACCCCTAATTTTGCACACATCATTTATTGGGTACACTAAGATCAATGGAGTCGACGAAATCCCCATTCGGAGCTCGTACGAAAATCGACCTTCTTTAAGGGCCAGTTTTGGGCTCCCGGGGAGGCCCTGTGACGAAAACTCGGTGAAAAGTCATATAAGACGAGGCCCGTTGGACCCCTAATTTTGCACACATCATTTATTGGGTACACTAAGATCAATGGAGTCGACGAAATCCCCATTCGGAGCTCGTACGAAAATCGACCTTCTTTAAGGGCCAGTTTTGGGCTCCCGGGGAGGCCCTGTGACGAAAACTCGGTGAAAAGTCATATAAGACGAGGCCCGTTGGACCCCTAATTTTGCACACATCATTTATGGGGTACACTAAGATCAATGGAGTCGACGAAATCCCCATTCGGAGCTCGTACGAAAATCGACCTTCAGTAAGGGCCAATTTTGGGCTCCCGGGGAGGCCCTGTGACGAAAACTCGGTGAAAAGTCATATAAGACGAGGCCCGTTGGACCCCTAATTTTGCACACATCCTTTTAGGGGTACACTAAGATCAATGGAGTCGACGAAATCCCCATTCGGAGCTCGTACGAAAATCGACCTTCAGTAAGGGCCAAATTTGGGCTCCCGGGGAGGCCCTGTGACGAAAACTCGGTGAAAAGTCATATAAGACGAGGCCCGTTGGACCCCTAATTTTGCACACATCATTTATTGGGTACACTAAGATCAATGGAGTCGACGAAATCCCCATTCGGAGCTCGTACGAAAATCGACCTTCTTTAAGGGCCAGTTTTGGGCTCCCGGGGAGGCCCTGTGACGAAAACTCGGTGAAAAGTCATATAAGACGAGGCCCGTTGGACCCCTAATTTTGCACACATCCTTTTAGGGGTACACTAAGATCAATGTAGTCGACGAAATCCCCATTCGGAGCTCGTACGAAAATCGACCTTCTTTAAGGGCCAATTTTGGGCTCCCGGGGAGGCCCTGTGACGAAAACTCGGTGAAAAGTCATATAAGACGAGGCCCGTTGGACCCCTAATTTTGCACACATCCTTTATTGGGTACACTAAGATCAATGGAGTCGACGAAATCCCCATTCGGAGCTCGTACGAAAATCGACCTTCTTTAAGGGCCAGTTTTGGGCTCCCGGGGAGGCCCTGTGACGAAAACTCGGTGAAAAGTCATATAAGACGAGGCCCGTTGGACCCCTAATTTTGCACACATCACTTATTGGGTACACTAAGATCAATGGAGTCGACGAAATCCCCATTCGGAGCTCGTACGAAAATCGACCTTCTTTAAGGGCCAGTTTTGGGCTCCCGGGGAGGCCCTGTGACGAAAACTCGGTGAAAAGTCATATAAGACGAGGCCCGTTGGACCCCTAATTTTGCACACATCCTTTTAGGGGTACACTAAGATCAATGGAGTCGACGAAATCCCCATTCGGAGCTCGTACGAAAATCGACCTTCTTTAAGGGCCAATTTTGGGCTCCCGGGGAGGCCCTGTGACGAAAACTCGGTGAAAAGTCATATAAGACGAGGCCCGTTGGACCCCTAATTTTGCACACATCCTTTACGGGGTAGATTTAGATCAACGGAGTCGACGAAATTCCGTTTCGGAACTCGTGCGAAAGTCCACCTTCTTTAAGGGCCAATTTTGGGCTCCCGGGGAGGCCCTGTGACGAAAACTCGGTGAAAAGTCATATAAGACGAGGCCCGTTGGACCCCTAATTTTGCACACAACCTTTTAGGGGTGCACTAAGATCAATGGAGTCGATGAAATCCCCATTCGGAACTCCTACGAAAATCGAGCTTCTTTAAGGGCCAATTTTGGGCTCCCGGGGAGGCCCTGTGACGAAAACTCGGTGAAAAGTCATATAAGACGAGGCCCGTTGGACCCCTAATTTTGCACACATCCTTTTAGGGGTGCACTAAGATCAATGGAGTCGATGAAATCCCCATTTGGAACTCCAACGAAAATCGACCTTCTTTAAGGGCCAATTTTGGGCTCCCGGGGAGGCCCTGTGATGAAAACTCGGTGAAAAGTCATATAAGACGAGGCCCGTTGGACCCCTAATTTTGCACACATCATTTATGGGGTACACTAAGATCAATGGAGTCGATGAAATCCCCATTCGGAACTCCAACGAAAATCGAGCTTCTTTAAGGGCCAATTTTGGGCTCCCGGGGAGGCCCTGTGACGAAAACTCGGTGAAAAGTCATATAAGACGAGGCCCGTTGGACCCCTAATTTTGCACACAACCTTTTAGGGGTGCACTAAGATCAATGGAGTCGATGAAATCCCCATTCGGAACTCCTACGAAAATCGAGCTTCTTTAAGGGCCAATTTTGGGCTCCCGGGGAGGCCCTGTGACGAAAACTCGGTGAAAAGTCATATAAGACGAGGCCCGTTGGACCCCTAATTTTGCACACATCATTTATGGGGTACACTAAGATCAATGGAGTCGATGAAATCCCCATTCGGAACTCCTACGAAAATCGAGCTTCTTTAAGGGCCAATTTTGGGCTCCCGGGGAGGCCCTGTGACGAAAACTCGGTGAAAAGTCATATAAGACGAGGCCCGTTGGACCCCTAATTTTGCACACATCATTTATGGGGTACACTAAGATCAATGGAGTCGATGAAATCCCCATTCGGAACTCCTACGAAAATCGAGCTTCTTTAAGGGCCAATTTTGGGCTCCCGGGGAGGCCCTGTGACGAAAACTCGGTCAAAAGTCATATAAGACGAGGCCCGTTGGACCCCTAATTTTGCACACAACCTTTTAGGGGTGCACTAAGATCAATGGAGTCGATGAAATCCCCATTCGGAACTCCTACGAAAATCGAGCTTCTTTAAGGGCCAATTTTGGGCTCCCGGGGAGGCCCTGTGACGAAAACTCGGTGAAAAGTCATATAAGACGAGGCCCGTTGGACCCCTAATTTTGCACACAACCTTTTAGGGGTGCACTAAGATCAATGGAGTCGATGAAATCCCCATTCGGAACTCCTACGAAAATCGAGCTTCTTTAAGGGCCAATTTTGGGCTCCCGGGGAGGCCCTGTGACGAAAACTCGGTGAAAAGTCATATAAGACGAGGCCCGTTGGACCCCTAATTTTGCACACATCATTTATGGGGTACACTAAGATCAATGGAGTCGATGAAATCCCCATTCGGAACTCCTACGAAAATCGAGCTTCTTTAAGGGCCAATTTTGGGCTCCCGGGGAGGCCCTGTGACGAAAACTCGGTCAAAAGTCATATAAGACGAGGCCCGTTGGACCCCTAATTTTGCACACAACCTTTTAGGGGTGCACTAAGATCAATGGAGTCGATGAAATCCCCATTCGGAACTCCTACGAAAATCGAGCTTCTTTAAGGGCCAATTTTGGGCTCCCGGGGAGGCCCTGTGACGAAAACTCGGTGAAAAGTCATATAAGACGAGGCCCGTTGGACCCCTAATTTTGCACACAACCTTTTAGGGGTGCACTAAGATCAATGGAGTCGATGAAATCCCCATTCGGAACTCCAACGAAAATCGACCTTCTTTAAGGGCCAATTTTGGGCTCCCGGGGAGGCCCTGTGATGAAAACTCGGTGAAAAGTCATATAAGACGAGGCCCGTTGGACCCCTAATTTTGCACACATCCTTTTAGGGGTGCACTAAGATCAATGGAGTCGATGAAATCCCCATTTGGAACTCCAACGAAAATCGACCTTCTTTAAGGGCCAATTTTGGGCTCCCGGGGAGGCCCTGTGATGAAAACTCGGTGAAAAGTCATATAAGACGAGGCCCGTTGGACCCCTAATTTTGCACACATCATTTATGGGGTACACTAAGATCAATGGAGTCGATGAAATCCCCATTCGGAACTCCTACGAAAATCGAGCTTCTTTAAGGGCCAATTTTGGGCTCCCGGGGAGGCCCTGTGACGAAAACTCGGTGAAAAGTCATATAAGACGAGGCCCGTTGGACCCCTAATTTTGCACACAACCTTTTAGGGGTGCACTAAGATCAATGGAGTCGATGAAATCCCCATTCGGAACTCCTACGAAAATCGAGCTTCTTTAAGGGCCAATTTTGGGCTCCCGGGGAGGCCCTGTGACGAAAACTCGGTGAAAAGTCATATAAGACGAGGCCCGTTGGACCCCTAATTTTGCACACATCATTTATGGGGTACACTAAGATCAATGGAGTCGATGAAATCCCCATTCGGAACTCCTACGAAAATCGAGCTTCTTTAAGGGCCAATTTTGGGCTCCCGGGGAGGCCCTGTGACGAAAACTCGGTCAAAAGTCATATAAGACGAGGCCCGTTGGACCCCTAATTTTGCACACAACCTTTTAGGGGTGCACTAAGATCAATGGAGTCGATGAAATCCCCATTCGGAACTCCTACGAAAATCGAGCTTCTTTAAGGGCCAATTTTGGGCTCCCGGGGAGGCCCTGTGACGAAAACTCGGTGAAAAGTCATATAAGACGAGGCCCGTTGGACCCCTAATTTTGCACACATCCTTTTAGGGGTGCACTAAGATCAATGGAGTCGATGAAATCCCCATTTGGAACTCCAACGAAAATCGACCTTCTTTAAGGGCCAATTTTGGGCTCCCGGGGAGGCCCTGTGATGAAAACTCGGTGAAAAGTCATATAAGACGAGGCCCGTTGGACCCCTAATTTTGCACACATCCTTTTAGGGGTGCACTAAGATCAATGGAGTCGATGAAATCCCCATTTGGAACTCCAACGAAAATCGACCTTCTTTAAGGGCCAATTTTGGGCTCCCGGGGAGGCCCTGTGATGAAAACTCGGTGAAAAGTCATATAAGACGAGGCCCGTTGGACCCCTAATTTTGCACACATCCTTTTAGGGGTGCACTAAGATCAATGGAGTCGATGAAATCCCCATTTGGAACTCCAACGAAAATCGACCTTCTTTAAGGGCCAATTTTGGGCTCCCGGGGAGGCCCTGTGATGAAAACTCGGTGAAAAGTCATATAAGACGAGGCCCGTTGGACCCCTAATTTTGCACACATCCTTTTAGGGGTACACTTAGGTCACTGGAGTCGATGAAATTCCCATTCGGAACTCCTACGAAAATCGAGCTTCTTTAAGGGCCAATTTTGGGCTCCCGGGGAGGCCCTGTGACGAAAACTCGGTGAAAAGTCATATAAGACGAGGCCCGTTGGACCCCTAATTTTGCACACAACCTTTTAGGGGTGCACTAAGATCAATGGAGTCGATGAAATCCCCATTCGGAACTCCAACGAAAATCGACCTTCTTTAAGGGCCAATTTTGGGCTCCCGGGGAGGCCCTGTGATGAAAACTCGGTGAAAAGTCATATAAGACGAGGCCCGTTGGACCCCTAATTTTGCACACATCCTTTTAGGGGTGCACTAAGATCAATGGAGTCGATGAAATCCCCATTTGGAACTCCAACGAAAATCGACCTTCTTTAAGGGCCAATTTTGGGCTCCCGGGGAGGCCCTGTGATGAAAACTCGGTGAAAAGTCATATAAGACGAGGCCCGTTGGACCCCTAATTTTGCACACATCATTTATGGGGTACACTAAGATCAATGGAGTCGATGAAATCCCCATTCGGAACTCCTACGAAAATCGAGCTTCTTTAAGGGCCAATTTTGGGCTCCCGGGGAGGCCCTGTGACGAAAACTCGGTGAAAAGTCATATAAGACGAGGCCCGTTGGACCCCTAATTTTGCACACAACCTTTTAGGGGTGCACTAAGATCAATGGAGTCGATGAAATCCCCATTCGGAACTCCTACGAAAATCGAGCTTCTTTAAGGGCCAATTTTGGGCTCCCGAGGAGGCCCTGTGACGAAAACTCGGTGAAAAGTCATATAAGACGAGGCCCGTTGGACCCCTAATTTTGCACACATCATTTATGGGGTACACTAAGATCAATGGAGTCGATGAAATCCCCATTCGGAACTCCTACGAAAATCGAGCTTCTTTAAGGGCCAATTTTGGGCTCCCGGGGAGGCCCTGTGACGAAAACTCGGTCAAAAGTCATATAAGACGAGGCCCGTTGGACCCCTAATTTTGCACACAACCTTTTAGGGGTGCACTAAGATCAATGGAGTCGATGAAATCCCCATTCGGAACTCCTACGAAAATCGAGCTTCTTTAAGGGCCAATTTTGGGCTCCCGGGGAGGCCCTGTGACGAAAACTCGGTGAAAAGTCATATAAGACGAGGCCCGTTGGACCCCTAATTTTGCACACATCCTTTTAGGGGTGCACTAAGATCAATGGAGTCGATGAAATCCCCATTTGGAACTCCAACGAAAATCGACCTTCTTTAAGGGCCAATTTTGGGCTCCCGGGGAGGCCCTGTGATGAAAACTCGGTGAAAAGTCATATAAGACGAGGCCCGTTGGACCCCTAATTTTGCACACATCATTTATGGGGTACACTAAGATCAATGGAGTCGATGAAATCCCCATTCGGAACTCCAACGAAAATCGAGCTTCTTTAAGGGCCAATTTTGGGCTCCCGGGGAGGCCCTGTGACGAAAACTCGGTGAAAAGTCATATAAGACGAGGCCCGTTGGACCCCTAATTTTGCACACAACCTTTTAGGGGTGCACTAAGATCAATGGAGTCGATGAAATCCCCATTCGGAACTCCTACGAAAATCGAGCTTCTTTAAGGGCCAATTTTGGGCTCCCGGGGAGGCCCTGTGACGAAAACTCGGTGAAAAGTCATATAAGACGAGGCCCGTTGGACCCCTAATTTTGCACACATCATTTATGGGGTACACTAAGATCAATGGAGTCGATGAAATCCCCATTCGGAACTCCTACGAAAATCGAGCTTCTTTAAGGGCCAATTTTGGGCTCCCGGGGAGGCCCTGTGACGAAAACTCGGTGAAAAGTCATATAAGACGAGGCCCGTTGGACCCCTAATTTTGCACACAACCTTTTAGGGGTGCACTAAGATCAATGGAGTCGATGAAATCCCCATTCGGAACTCCTACGAAAATCGAGCTTCTTTAAGGGCCAATTTTGGGCTCCCGGGGAGGCCCTGTGACGAAAACTCGGTCAAAAGTCATATAAGACGAGGCCCGTTGGACCCCTAATTTTGCACACAACCTTTTAGGGGTGCACTAAGATCAATGGAGTCGATGAAATCCCCATTCGGAACTCCTACGAAAATCGAGCTTCTTTAAGGGCCAATTTTGGGCTCCCGGGGAGGCCCTGTGACGAAAACTCGGTGAAAAGTCATATAAGACGAGGCCCGTTGGACCCCTAATTTTGCACACATCATTTATGGGGTACACTAAGATCAATGGAGTCGATGAAATCCCCATTCGGAACTCCTACGAAAATCGAGCTTCTTTAAGGGCCAATTTTGGGCTCCCGGGGAGGCCCTGTGACGAAAACTCGGTCAAAAGTCATATAAGACGAGGCCCGTTGGACCCCTAATTTTGCACACAACCTTTTAGGGGTGCACTAAGATCAATGGAGTCCATGAAATCCCCATTCGGAACTCCTACGAAAATCGAGCTTCTTTAAGGGCCAATTTTGGGCTCCCGGGGAGGCCCTGTGACGAAAACTCGGTCAAAAGTCATATAAGACGAGGCCCGTTGGACCCCTAATTTTGCACACAACCTTTTAGGGGTGCACTAAGATCAATGGAGTCGATGAAATCCCCATTCGGAACTCCTACGAAAATCGAGCTTCTTTAAGGGCCAATTTTGGGCTCCCGGGGAGGCCCTGTGACGAAAACTCGGTGAAAAGTCATATAAGACGAGGCCCGTTGGACCCCTAATTTTGCACACATCATTTATGGGGTACACTAAGATCAATGGAGTCGATGAAATCCCCATTCGGAACTCCTACGAAAATCGAGCTTCTTTAAGGGCCAATTTTGGGCTCCCGGGGAGGCCCTGTGACGAAAACTCGGTCAAAAGTCATATAAGACGAGGCCCGTTGGACCCCTAATTTTGCACACAACCTTTTAGGGGTGCACTAAGATCAATGGAGTCGATGAAATCCCCATTCGGAACTCCTACGAAAATCGAGCTTCTTTAAGGGCCAATTTTGGGCTCCCGGGGAGGCCCTGTGACGAAAACTCGGTGAAAAGTCATATAAGACGAGGCCCGTTGGACCCCTAATTTTGCACACATCCTTTTAGGGGTGCACTAAGATCAATGGAGTCGATGAAATCCCCATTTGGAACTCCAACGAAAATCGACCTTCTTTAAGGGCCAATTTTGGGCTCCCGGGGAGGCCCTGTGATGAAAACTCGGTGAAAAGTCATATAAGACGAGGCCCGTTGGACCCCTAATTTTGCACACATCATTTATGGGGTACACTAAGATCAATGGAGTCGATGAAATCCCCATTCGGAACTCCAACGAAAATCGAGCTTCTTTAAGGGCCAATTTTGGGCTCCCGGGGAGGCCCTGTGACGAAAACTCGGTGAAAAGTCATATAAGACGAGGCCCGTTGGACCCCTAATTTTGCACACAACCTTTTAGGGGTGCACTAAGATCAATGGAGTCGATGAAATCCCCATTCGGAACTCCTACGAAAATCGAGCTTCTTTAAGGGCCAATTTTGGGCTCCCGGGGAGGCCCTGTGACGAAAACTCGGTGAAAAGTCATATAAGACGAGGCCCGTTGGACCCCTAATTTTGCACACATCATTTATGGGGTACACTAAGATCAATGGAGTCGATGAAATCCCCATTCGGAACTCCTACGAAAATCGAGCTTCTTTAAGGGCCAATTTTGGGCTCCCGGGGAGGCCCTGTGACGAAAACTCGGTGAAAAGTCATATAAGACGAGGCCCGTTGGACCCCTAATTTTGCACACATCATTTATGGGGTACACTAAGATCAATGGAGTCGATGAAATCCCCATTCGGAACTCCTACGAAAATCGAGCTTCTTTAAGGGCCAATTTTGGGCTCCCGGGGAGGCCCTGTGACGAAAACTCGGTCAAAAGTCATATAAGACGAGGCCCGTTGGACCCCTAATTTTGCACACAACCTTTTAGGGGTGCACTAAGATCAATGGAGTCGATGAAATCCCCATTCGGAACTCCTACGAAAATCGAGCTTCTTTAAGGGCCAATTTTGGGCTCCCGGGGAGGCCCTGTGACGAAAACTCGGTGAAAAGTCATATAAGACGAGGCCCGTTGGACCCCTAATTTTGCACACAACCTTTTAGGGGTGCACTAAGATCAATGGAGTCGATGAAATCCCCATTCGGAACTCCAACGAAAATCGACCTTCTTTAAGGGCCAATTTTGGGCTCCCGGGGAGGCCCTGTGACGAAAACTCGGTGAAAAGTCATATAAGACGAGGCCCGTTGGACCCCTAATTTTGCACACATCCTTTTAGGGGTGCACTAAGATCAATGGAGTCGATGAAATCCCCATTTGGAACTCCAACGAAAATCGACCTTCTTTAAGGGCCAATTTTGGGCTCCCGGGGAGGCCCTGTGACGAAAACTCGGTGAAAAGTCATATAAGAAGAGGCCCGTTGGACCCCTAATTTTGCACACAACCTTTTAGGGGTGCACTAAGATCAATGGAGTCGATGAAATCCCCATTCGGAACTCCTACGAAAATCGAGCTTCTTTAAGGGCCAATTTTGGGCTCCCGGGGAGGCCCTGTGACAAAAACTCGGTGAAAAGTCATATAAGACGAGGCCCGTTGGACCCCTAATTTTGCACACATCATTTATGGGGTACACTAAGATCAATGGAGTCGATGAAATCCCCATTCGGAACTCCTACGAAAATCGAGCTTCTTTAAGGGCCAATTTTGGGCTCCCGGGGAGGCCCTGTGACGAAAACTCGGTGAAAAGTCATATAAGACGAGGCCCGTTGGACCCCTAATTTTGCACACAACCTTTTAGGGGTGCACTAAGATCAATGGAGTCGATGAAATCCCCATTCGGAACTCCTACGAAAATCGACCTTCTTTAAGGGCCAATTTTGGGCTCCCGGGGAGGCCCTGTGACGAAAACTCGGTGAAAAGTCATATAAGACGAGGCCCGTTGGACCCCTAATTTTGCACACATCATTTATGGGGTACACTAAGATCAATGGAGTCGATGAAATCCCCATTCGGAACTCCTACGAAAATCGAGCTTCTTTAAGGGCCAATTTTGGGCTCCCGGGGAGGCCCTGTGACGAAAACTCGGTGAAAAGTCATATAAGACGAGGCCCGTTGGACCCCTAATTTTGCACACATCATTTATGGGGTACACTAAGATCAATGGAGTCGATGAAATCCCCATTCGGAACTCCTACGAAAATCGAGCTTCTTTAAGGGCCAATTTTGGGCTCCCGGGGAGGCCCTGTGACGAAAACTCGGTCAAAAGTCATATAAGACGAGGCCCGTTGGACCCCTAATTTTGCACACAACCTTTTAGGGGTGCACTAAGATCAATGGAGTCCATGAAATCCCCATTCGGAACTCCTACGAAAATCGAGCTTCTTTAAGGGCCAATTTTGGGCTCCCGGGGAGGCCCTGTGACGAAAACTCGGTCAAAAGTCATATAAGACGAGGCCCGTTGGACCCCTAATTTTGCACACAACCTTTTAGGGGTGCACTAAGATCAATGGAGTCGATGAAATCCCCATTCGGAACTCCTACGAAAATCGAGCTTCTTTAAGGGCCAATTTTGGGCTCCCGGGGAGGCCCTGTGACGAAAACTCGGTGAAAAGTCATATAAGACGAGGCCCGTTGGACCCCTAATTTTGCACACATCATTTATGGGGTACACTAAGATCAATGGAGTCGATGAAATCCCCATTCGGAACTCCTACGAAAATCGAGCTTCTTTAAGGGCCAATTTTGGGCTCCCGGGGAGGCCCTGTGACGAAAACTCGGTCAAAAGTCATATAAGACGAGGCCCGTTGGACCCCTAATTTTGCACACAACCTTTTAGGGGTGCACTAAGATCAATGGAGTCGATGAAATCCCCATTCGGAACTCCTACGAAAATCGAGCTTCTTTAATGGCCAATTTTGGGCTCCCGGGGAGGCCCTGTGACGAAAACTCGGTGAAAAGTCATATAAGACGAGGCCCGTTGGACCCCTAATTTTGCACACATCCTTTTAGGGGTGCACTAAGATCAATGGAGTCGATGAAATCCCCATTTGGAACTCCAACGAAAATCGACCTTCTTTAAGGGCCAATTTTGGGCTCCCGGGGAGGCCCTGTGATGAAAACTCGGTGAAAAGTCATATAAGACGAGGCCCGTTGGACCCCTAATTTTGCACACATCATTTATGGGGTACACTAAGATCAATGGAGTCGATGAAATCCCCATTCGGAACTCCAACGAAAATCGAGCTTCTTTAAGGGCCAATTTTGGGCTCCCGGGGAGGCCCTGTGACGAAAACTCGGTGAAAAGTCATATAAGACGAGGCCCGTTGGACCCCTAATTTTGCACACAACCTTTTAGGGGTGCACTAAGATCAATGGAGTCGATGAAATCCCCATTCGGAACTCCTACGAAAATCGAGCTTCTTTAAGGGCCAATTTTGGGCTCCCGGGGAGGCCCTGTGACGAAAACTCGGTGAAAAGTCATATAAGACGAGGCCCGTTGGACCCCTAATTTTGCACACATCATTTATGGGGTACACTAAGATCAATGGAGTCGATGAAATCCCCATTCGGAACTCCTACGAAAATCGAGCTTCTTTAAGGGCCAATTTTGGGCTCCCGGGGAGGCCCTGTGACGAAAACTCGGTGAAAAGTCATATAAGACGAGGCCCGTTGGACCCCTAATTTTGCACACATCATTTATGGGGTACACTAAGATCAATGGAGTCGATGAAATCCCCATTCGGAACTCCTACGAAAATCGAGCTTCTTTAAGGGCCAATTTTGGGCTCCCGGGGAGGCCCTGTGACGAAAACTCGGTCAAAAGTCATATAAGACGAGGCCCGTTGGACCCCTAATTTTGCACACAACCTTTTAGGGGTGCACTAAGATCAATGGAGTCGATGAAATCCCCATTCGGAACTCCTACGAAAATCGAGCTTCTTTAAGGGCCAATTTTGGGCTCCCGGGGAGGCCCTGTGACGAAAACTCGGTGAAAAGTCATATAAGACGAGGCCCGTTGGACCCCTAATTTTGCACACAACCTTTTAGGGGTGCACTAAGATCAATGGAGTCGATGAAATCCCCATTCGGAACTCCAACGAAAATCGACCTTCTTTAAGGGCCAATTTTGGGCTCCCGGGGAGGCCCTGTGACGAAAACTCGGTGAAAAGTCATATAAGACGAGGCCCGTTGGACCCCTAATTTTGCACACATCCTTTATGGGGTACACTAAGATCAATGGAGTCGATGAAATCCCCATTTGGAACTCCTACGAAAATCGACCTTCTTTAAGGGCCAATTTTGGGCTCCCGGGGAGGCCCTGTGACGAAAACTCGGTGAAAAGTCATATAAGAAGAGGCCCGTTGGACCCCTAATTTTGCACACAACCTTTATGGGGTACACTAAGATCAATGGAGTCGATGAAATCCCCATTCGGAACTCCTACGAAAATCGAGCTTCTTTAAGGGCCAATTTTGGGCTCCCGAGGAGGCCCTGTGACGAAAACTCGGTGAAAAGTCATATAAGACGAGGCCCGTTGGACCCCTAATTTTGCACACATCATTTATGGGGTACACTAAGATCAATGGAGTCGATGAAATCCCCATTCGGAACTCCTACGAAAATCGAGCTTCTTTAAGGGCCAATTTTGGGCTCCCGGGGAGGCCCTGTGACGAAAACTCGGTGAAAAGTCATATAAGACGAGGCCCGTTGGACCCCTAATTTTGCACACAACCTTTTAGGGGTGCACTAAGATCAATGGAGTCGATGAAATCCCCATTCGGAACTCCTACGAAAATCGACCTTCTTTAAGGGCCAATTTTGGGCTCCCGGGGAGGCCCTGTGACGAAAACTCGGTGAAAAGTCATATAAGACGAGGCCCGTTGGACCCCTAATTTTGCACACATCATTTATGGGGTACACTAAGATCAATGGAGTCGATGAAATCCCCATTCGGAACTCCTACGAAAATCGAGCTTCTTTAAGGGCCAATTTTGGGCTCCCGGGGAGGCCCTGTGACGAAAACTCGGTGAAAAGTCATATAAGACGAGGCCCGTTGGACCCCTAATTTTGCACACATCATTTATGGGGTACACTAAGATCAATGGAGTCGATGAAATCCCCATTCGGAACTCCTACGAAAATCGAGCTTCTTTAAGGGCCAATTTTGGGCTCCCGGGGAGGCCCTGTGACGAAAACTCGGTCAAAAGTCATATAAGACGAGGCCCGTTGGACCCCTAATTTTGCACACAACCTTTTAGGGGTGCACTAAGATCAATGGAGTCCATGAAATCCCCATTCGGAACTCCTACGAAAATCGAGCTTCTTTAAGGGCCAATTTTGGGCTCCCGGGGAGGCCCTGTGACGAAAACTCGGTCAAAAGTCATATAAGACGAGGCCCGTTGGACCCCTAATTTTGCACACAACCTTTTAGGGGTGCACTAAGATCAATGGAGTCGATGAAATCCCCATTCGGAACTCCTACGAAAATCGAGCTTCTTTAAGGGCCAATTTTGGGCTCCCGGGGAGGCCCTGTGACGAAAACTCGGTGAAAAGTCATATAAGACGAGGCCCGTTGGACCCCTAATTTTGCACACATCATTTATGGGGTACACTAAGATCAATGGAGTCGATGAAATCCCCATTCGGAACTCCTACGAAAATCGAGCTTCTTTAAGGGCCAATTTTGGGCTCCCGGGGAGGCCCTGTGACGAAAACTCGGTCAAAAGTCATATAAGACGAGGCCCGTTGGACCCCTAATTTTGCACACAACCTTTTAGGGGTGCACTAAGATCAATGGAGTCGATGAAATCCCCATTCGGAACTCCTACGAAAATCGAGCTTCTTTAAGGGCCAATTTTGGGCTCCCGGGGAGGCCCTGTGACGAAAACTCGGTGAAAAGTCATATAAGACGAGGCCCGTTGGACCCCTAATTTTGCACACATCCTTTTAGGGGTGCACTAAGATCAATGGAGTCGATGAAATCCCCATTTGGAACTCCAACGAAAATCGACCTTCTTTAAGGGCCAATTTTGGGCTCCCGGGGAGGCCCTGTGATGAAAACTCGGTGAAAAGTCATATAAGACGAGGCCCGTTGGACCCCTAATTTTGCACACATCATTTATGGGGTACACTAAGATCAATGGAGTCGATGAAATCCCCATTCGGAACTCCAACGAAAATCGACCTTCTTTAAGGGCCAATTTTGGGCTCCCGGGGAGGCCCTGTGACGAAAACTCGGTGAAAAGTCATATAAGACGAGGCCCGTTGGACCCCTAATTTTGCACACAACCTTTTAGGGGTGCACTAAGATCAATGGAGTCGATGAAATCCCCATTCGGAACTCCAACGAAAATCGACCTTCTTTAAGGGCCAATTTTGGGCTCCCGGGGAGGCCCTGTGACGAAAACTCGGTGAAAAGTCATATAAGACGAGGCCCGTTGGACCCCTAATTTTGCACACATCCTTTTAGGGGTGCACTAAGATCAATGGAGTCGATGAAATCCCCATTTGGAACTCCAACGAAAATCGACCTTCTTTAAGGGCCAATTTTGGGCTCCCGGGGAGGCCCTGTGACGAAAACTCGGTGAAAAGTCATATAAGAAGAGGCCCGTTGGACCCCTAATTTTGCACACAACCTTTTAGGGGTGCACTAAGATCAATGGAGTCGATGAAATCCCCATTCGGAACTCCTACGAAAATCGAGCTTCTTTAAGGGCCAATTTTGGGCTCCCGGGGAGGCCCTGTGACAAAAACTCGGTGAAAAGTCATATAAGACGAGGCCCGTTGGACCCCTAATTTTGCACACATCATTTATGGGGTACACTAAGATCAATGGAGTCGATGAAATCCCCATTCGGAACTCCTACGAAAATCGAGCTTCTTTAAGGGCCAATTTTGGGCTCCCGGGGAGGCCCTGTGACGAAAACTCGGTGAAAAGTCATATAAGACGAGGCCCGTTGGACCCCTAATTTTGCACACAACCTTTTAGGGGTGCACTAAGATCAATGGAGTCGATGAAATCCCCATTCGGAACTCCTACGAAAATCGACCTTCTTTAAGGGCCAATTTTGGGCTCCCGGGGAGGCCCTGTGACGAAAACTCGGTGAAAAGTCATATAAGACGAGGCCCGTTGGACCCCTAATTTTGCACACATCATTTATGGGGTACACTAAGATCAATGGAGTCGATGAAATCCCCATTCGGAACTCCTACGAAAATCGAGCTTCTTTAAGGGCCAATTTTGGGCTCCCGGGGAGGCCCTGTGACGAAAACTCGGTGAAAAGTCATATAAGACGAGGCCCGTTGGACCCCTAATTTTGCACACATCATTTATGGGGTACACTAAGATCAATGGAGTCGATGAAATCCCCATTCGGAACTCCTACGAAAATCGAGCTTCTTTAAGGGCCAATTTTGGGCTCCCGGGGAGGCCCTGTGACGAAAACTCGGTCAAAAGTCATATAAGACGAGGCCCGTTGGACCCCTAATTTTGCACACAACCTTTTAGGGGTGCACTAAGATCAATGGAGTCCATGAAATCCCCATTCGGAACTCCTACGAAAATCGAGCTTCTTTAAGGGCCAATTTTGGGCTCCCGGGGAGGCCCTGTGACGAAAACTCGGTCAAAAGTCATATAAGACGAGGCCCGTTGGACCCCTAATTTTGCACACAACCTTTTAGGGGTGCACTAAGATCAATGGAGTCGATGAAATCCCCATTCGGAACTCCTACGAAAATCGAGCTTCTTTAAGGGCCAATTTTGGGCTCCCGGGGAGGCCCTGTGACGAAAACTCGGTGAAAAGTCATATAAGACGAGGCCCGTTGGACCCCTAATTTTGCACACATCATTTATGGGGTACACTAAGATCAATGGAGTCGATGAAATCCCCATTCGGAACTCCTACGAAAATCGAGCTTCTTTAAGGGCCAATTTTGGGCTCCCGGGGAGGCCCTGTGACGAAAACTCGGTCAAAAGTCATATAAGACGAGGCCCGTTGGACCCCTAATTTTGCACACAACCTTTTAGGGGTGCACTAAGATCAATGGAGTCGATGAAATCCCCATTCGGAACTCCTACGAAAATCGAGCTTCTTTAAGGGCCAATTTTGGGCTCCCGGGGAGGCCCTGTGACGAAAACTCGGTGAAAAGTCATATAAGACGAGGCCCGTTGGACCCCTAATTTTGCACACATCCTTTTAGGGGTGCACTAAGATCAATGGAGTCGATGAAATCCCCATTTGGAACTCCAACGAAAATCGACCTTCTTTAAGGGCCAATTTTGGGCTCCCGGGGAGGCCCTGTGATGAAAACTCGGTGAAAAGTCATATAAGACGAGGCCCGTTGGACCCCTAATTTTGCACACATCATTTATGGGGTACACTAAGATCAATGGAGTCGATGAAATCCCCATTCGGAACTCCAACGAAAATCGAGCTTCTTTAAGGGCCAATTTTGGGCTCCCGGGGAGGCCCTGTGACGAAAACTCGGTGAAAAGTCATATAAGACGAGGCCCGTTGGACCCCTAATTTTGCACACAACCTTTTAGGGGTGCACTAAGATCAATGGAGTCGATGAAATCCCCATTCGGAACTCCTACGAAAATCGAGCTTCTTTAAGGGCCAATTTTGGGCTCCCGGGGAGGCCCTGTGACGAAAACTCGGTGAAAAGTCATATAAGACGAGGCCCGTTGGACCCCTAATTTTGCACACATCATTTATGGGGTACACTAAGATCAATGGAGTCGATGAAATCCCCATTCGGAACTCCTACGAAAATCGAGCTTCTTTAAGGGCCAATTTTGGGCTCCCGGGGAGGCCCTGTGACGAAAACTCGGTGAAAAGTCATATAAGACGAGGCCCGTTGGACCCCTAATTTTGCACACATCATTTATGGGGTACACTAAGATCAATGGAGTCGATGAAATCCCCATTCGGAACTCCTACGAAAATCGAGCTTCTTTAAGGGCCAATTTTGGGCTCCCGGGGAGGCCCTGTGACGAAAACTCGGTCAAAAGTCATATAAGACGAGGCCCGTTGGACCCCTAATTTTGCACACAACCTTTTAGGGGTGCACTAAGATCAATGGAGTCGATGAAATCCCCATTCGGAACTCCTACGAAAATCGAGCTTCTTTAAGGGCCAATTTTGGGCTCCCGGGGAGGCCCTGTGACGAAAACTCGGTGAAAAGTCATATAAGACGAGGCCCGTTGGACCCCTAATTTTGCACACAACCTTTTAGGGGTGCACTAAGATCAATGGAGTCGATGAAATCCCCATTCGGAACTCCAACGAAAATCGACCTTCTTTAAGGGCCAATTTTGGGCTCCCGGGGAGGCCCTGTGACGAAAACTCGGTGAAAAGTCATATAAGACGAGGCCCGTTGGACCCCTAATTTTGCACACATCCTTTTAGGGGTGCACTAAGATCAATGGAGTCGATGAAATCCCCATTTGGAACTCCAACGAAAATCGACCTTCTTTAAGGGCCAATTTTGGGCTCCCGGGGAGGCCCTGTGACGAAAACTCGGTGAAAAGTCATATAAGAAGAGGCCCGTTGGACCCCTAATTTTGCACACAACCTTTTAGGGGTGCACTAAGATCAATGGAGTCGATGAAATCCCCATTCGGAACTCCTACGAAAATCGAGCTTCTTTAAGGGCCAATTTTGGGCTCCCGGGGAGGCCCTGTGACAAAAACTCGGTGAAAAGTCATATAAGACGAGGCCCGTTGGACCCCTAATTTTGCACACATCATTTATGGGGTACACTAAGATCAATGGAGTCGATGAAATCCCCATTCGGAACTCCTACGAAAATCGAGCTTCTTTAAGGGCCAATTTTGGGCTCCCGGGGAGGCCCTGTGACGAAAACTCGGTGAAAAGTCATATAAGACGAGGCCCGTTGGACCCCTAATTTTGCACACAACCTTTTAGGGGTGCACTAAGATCAATGGAGTCGATGAAATCCCCATTCGGAACTCCTACGAAAATCGACCTTCTTTAAGGGCCAATTTTGGGCTCCCGGGGAGGCCCTGTGACGAAAACTCGGTGAAAAGTCATATAAGACGAGGCCCGTTGGACCCCTAATTTTGCACACATCATTTATGGGGTACACTAAGATCAATGGAGTCGATGAAATCCCCATTCGGAACTCCTACGAAAATCGAGCTTCTTTAAGGGCCAATTTTGGGCTCCCGGGGAGGCCCTGTGACGAAAACTCGGTGAAAAGTCATATAAGACGAGGCCCGTTGGACCCCTAATTTTGCACACATCATTTATGGGGTACACTAAGATCAATGGAGTCGATGAAATCCCCATTCGGAACTCCTACGAAAATCGAGCTTCTTTAAGGGCCAATTTTGGGCTCCCGGGGAGGCCCTGTGACGAAAACTCGGTCAAAAGTCATATAAGACGAGGCCCGTTGGACCCCTAATTTTGCACACAACCTTTTAGGGGTGCACTAAGATCAATGGAGTCCATGAAATCCCCATTCGGAACTCCTACGAAAATCGAGCTTCTTTAAGGGCCAATTTTGGGCTCCCGGGGAGGCCCTGTGACGAAAACTCGGTCAAAAGTCATATAAGACGAGGCCCGTTGGACCCCTAATTTTGCACACAACCTTTTAGGGGTGCACTAAGATCAATGGAGTCGATGAAATCCCCATTCGGAACTCCTACGAAAATCGAGCTTCTTTAAGGGCCAATTTTGGGCTCCCGGGGAGGCCCTGTGACGAAAACTCGGTGAAAAGTCATATAAGACGAGGCCCGTTGGACCCCTAATTTTGCACACATCATTTATGGGGTACACTAAGATCAATGGAGTCGATGAAATCCCCATTCGGAACTCCTACGAAAATCGAGCTTCTTTAAGGGCCAATTTTGGGCTCCCGGGGAGGCCCTGTGACGAAAACTCGGTCAAAAGTCATATAAGACGAGGCCCGTTGGACCCCTAATTTTGCACACAACCTTTTAGGGGTGCACTAAGATCAATGGAGTCGATGAAATCCCCATTCGGAACTCCTACGAAAATCGAGCTTCTTTAAGGGCCAATTTTGGGCTCCCGGGGAGGCCCTGTGACGAAAACTCGGTGAAAAGTCATATAAGACGAGGCCCGTTGGACCCCTAATTTTGCACACATCCTTTTAGGGGTGCACTAAGATCAATGGAGTCGATGAAATCCCCATTTGGAACTCCAACGAAAATCGACCTTCTTTAAGGGCCAATTTTGGGCTCCCGGGGAGGCCCTGTGATGAAAACTCGGTGAAAAGTCATATAAGACGAGGCCCGTTGGACCCCTAATTTTGCACACATCATTTATGGGGTACACTAAGATCAATGGAGTCGATGAAATCCCCATTCGGAACTCCAACGAAAATCGACCTTCTTTAAGGGCCAATTTTGGGCTCCCGGGGAGGCCCTGTGACGAAAACTCGGTGAAAAGTCATATAAGACGAGGCCCGTTGGACCCCTAATTTTGCACACAACCTTTTAGGGGTGCACTAAGATCAATGGAGTCGATGAAATCCCCATTCGGAACTCCAACGAAAATCGACCTTCTTTAAGGGCCAATTTTGGGCTCCCGGGGAGGCCCTGTGACGAAAACTCGGTGAAAAGTCATATAAGACGAGGCCCGTTGGACCCCTAATTTTGCACACATCCTTTTAGGGGTGCACTAAGATCAATGGAGTCGATGAAATCCCCATTTGGAACTCCAACGAAAATCGACCTTCTTTAAGGGCCAATTTTGGGCTCCCGGGGAGGCCCTGTGACGAAAACTCGGTGAAAAGTCATATAAGAAGAGGCCCGTTGGACCCCTAATTTTGCACACAACCTTTTAGGGGTGCACTAAGATCAATGGAGTCGATGAAATCCCCATTCGGAACTCCTACGAAAATCGAGCTTCTTTAAGGGCCAATTTTGGGCTCCCGGGGAGGCCCTGTGACAAAAACTCGGTGAAAAGTCATATAAGACGAGGCCCGTTGGACCCCTAATTTTGCACACATCATTTATGGGGTACACTAAGATCAATGGAGTCGATGAAATCCCCATTCGGAACTCCTACGAAAATCGAGCTTCTTTAAGGGCCAATTTTGGGCTCCCGGGGAGGCCCTGTGACGAAAACTCGGTGAAAAGTCATATAAGACGAGGCCCGTTGGACCCCTAATTTTGCACACAACCTTTTAGGGGTGCACTAAGATCAATGGAGTCGATGAAATCCCCATTCGGAACTCCTACGAAAATCGACCTTCTTTAAGGGCCAATTTTGGGCTCCCGGGGAGGCCCTGTGACGAAAACTCGGTGAAAAGTCATATAAGACGAGGCCCGTTGGACCCCTAATTTTGCACACATCATTTATGGGGTACACTAAGATCAATGGAGTCGATGAAATCCCCATTCGGAACTCCTACGAAAATCGAGCTTCTTTAAGGGCCAATTTTGGGCTCCCGGGGAGGCCCTGTGACGAAAACTCGGTGAAAAGTCATATAAGACGAGGCCCGTTGGACCCCTAATTTTGCACACATCATTTATGGGGTACACTAAGATCAATGGAGTCGATGAAATCCCCATTCGGAACTCCTACGAAAATCGAGCTTCTTTAAGGGCCAATTTTGGGCTCCCGGGGAGGCCCTGTGACGAAAACTCGGTCAAAAGTCATATAAGACGAGGCCCGTTGGACCCCTAATTTTGCACACAACCTTTTAGGGGTGCACTAAGATCAATGGAGTCCATGAAATCCCCATTCGGAACTCCTACGAAAATCGAGCTTCTTTAAGGGCCAATTTTGGGCTCCCGGGGAGGCCCTGTGACGAAAACTCGGTCAAAAGTCATATAAGACGAGGCCCGTTGGACCCCTAATTTTGCACACAACCTTTTAGGGGTGCACTAAGATCAATGGAGTCGATGAAATCCCCATTCGGAACTCCTACGAAAATCGAGCTTCTTTAAGGGCCAATTTTGGGCTCCCGGGGAGGCCCTGTGACGAAAACTCGGTGAAAAGTCATATAAGACGAGGCCCGTTGGACCCCTAATTTTGCACACATCATTTATGGGGTACACTAAGATCAATGGAGTCGATGAAATCCCCATTCGGAACTCCTACGAAAATCGAGCTTCTTTAAGGGCCAATTTTGGGCTCCCGGGGAGGCCCTGTGACGAAAACTCGGTCAAAAGTCATATAAGACGAGGCCCGTTGGACCCCTAATTTTGCACACAACCTTTTAGGGGTGCACTAAGATCAATGGAGTCGATGAAATCCCCATTCGGAACTCCTACGAAAATCGAGCTTCTTTAAGGGCCAATTTTGGGCTCCCGGGGAGGCCCTGTGACGAAAACTCGGTGAAAAGTCATATAAGACGAGGCCCGTTGGACCCCTAATTTTGCACACATCCTTTTAGGGGTGCACTAAGATCAATGGAGTCGATGAAATCCCCATTTGGAACTCCAACGAAAATCGACCTTCTTTAAGGGCCAATTTTGGGCTCCCGGGGAGGCCCTGTGATGAAAACTCGGTGAAAAGTCATATAAGACGAGGCCCGTTGGACCCCTAATTTTGCACACATCATTTATGGGGTACACTAAGATCAATGGAGTCGATGAAATCCCCATTCGGAACTCCAACGAAAATCGAGCTTCTTTAAGGGCCAATTTTGGGCTCCCGGGGAGGCCCTGTGACGAAAACTCGGTGAAAAGTCATATAAGACGAGGCCCGTTGGACCCCTAATTTTGCACACAACCTTTTAGGGGTGCACTAAGATCAATGGAGTCGATGAAATCCCCATTCGGAACTCCTACGAAAATCGAGCTTCTTTAAGGGCCAATTTTGGGCTCCCGGGGAGGCCCTGTGACGAAAACTCGGTGAAAAGTCATATAAGACGAGGCCCGTTGGACCCCTAATTTTGCACACATCATTTATGGGGTACACTAAGATCAATGGAGTCGATGAAATCCCCATTCGGAACTCCTACGAAAATCGAGCTTCTTTAAGGGCCAATTTTGGGCTCCCGGGGAGGCCCTGTGACGAAAACTCGGTGAAAAGTCATATAAGACGAGGCCCGTTGGACCCCTAATTTTGCACACATCATTTATGGGGTACACTAAGATCAATGGAGTCGATGAAATCCCCATTCGGAACTCCTACGAAAATCGAGCTTCTTTAAGGGCCAATTTTGGGCTCCCGGGGAGGCCCTGTGACGAAAACTCGGTCAAAAGTCATATAAGACGAGGCCCGTTGGACCCCTAATTTTGCACACAACCTTTTAGGGGTGCACTAAGATCAATGGAGTCGATGAAATCCCCATTCGGAACTCCTACGAAAATCGAGCTTCTTTAAGGGCCAATTTTGGGCTCCCGGGGAGGCCCTGTGACGAAAACTCGGTGAAAAGTCATATAAGACGAGGCCCGTTGGACCCCTAATTTTGCACACATCCTTTTAGGGGTGCACTAAGATCAATGGAGTCGATGAAATCCCCATTTGGAACTCCAACGAAAATCGACCTTCTTTAAGGGCCAATTTTGGGCTCCCGGGGAGGCCCTGTGATGAAAACTCGGTGAAAAGTCATATAAGACGAGGCCCGTTGGACCCCTAATTTTGCACACATCATTTATGGGGTACACTAAGATCAATGGAGTCGATGAAATCCCCATTCGGAACTCCAACGAAAATCGAGCTTCTTTAAGGGCCAATTTTGGGCTCCCGGGGAGGCCCTGTGACGAAAACTCGGTGAAAAGTCATATAAGACGAGGCCCGTTGGACCCCTAATTTTGCACACAACCTTTTAGGGGTGCACTAAGATCAATGGAGTCGATGAAATCCCCATTCGGAACTCCTACGAAAATCGAGCTTCTTTAAGGGCCAATTTTGGGCTCCCGGGGAGGCCCTGTGACGAAAACTCGGTGAAAAGTCATATAAGACGAGGCCCGTTGGACCCCTAATTTTGCACACATCATTTATGGGGTACACTAAGATCAATGGAGTCGATGAAATCCCCATTCGGAACTCCTACGAAAATCGAGCTTCTTTAAGGGCCAATTTTGGGCTCCCGGGGAGGCCCTGTGACGAAAACTCGGTGAAAAGTCATATAAGACGAGGCCCGTTGGACCCCTAATTTTGCACACATCATTTATGGGGTACACTAAGATCAATGGAGTCGATGAAATCCCCATTCGGAACTCCTACGAAAATCGAGCTTCTTTAAGGGCCAATTTTGGGCTCCCGGGGAGGCCCTGTGACGAAAACTCGGTCAAAAGTCATATAAGACGAGGCCCGTTGGACCCCTAATTTTGCACACAACCTTTTAGGGGTGCACTAAGATCAATGGAGTCGATGAAATCCCCATTCGGAACTCCTACGAAAATCGAGCTTCTTTAAGGGCCAATTTTGGGCTCCCGGGGAGGCCCTGTGACGAAAACTCGGTGAAAAGTCATATAAGACGAGGCCCGTTGGACCCCTAATTTTGCACACAACCTTTTAGGGGTGCACTAAGATCAATGGAGTCGATGAAATCCCCATTCGGAACTCCAACGAAAATCGACCTTCTTTAAGGGCCAATTTTGGGCTCCCGGGGAGGCCCTGTGACGAAAACTCGGTGAAAAGTCATATAAGACGAGGCCCGTTGGACCCCTAATTTTGCACACATCCTTTTAGGGGTGCACTAAGATCAATGGAGTCGATGAAATCCCCATTTGGAACTCCAACGAAAATCGACCTTCTTTAAGGGCCAATTTTGGGCTCCCGGGGAGGCCCTGTGACGAAAACTCGGTGAAAAGTCATATAAGAAGAGGCCCGTTGGACCCCTAATTTTGCACACAACCTTTTAGGGGTGCACTAAGATCAATGGAGTCGATGAAATCCCCATTCGGAACTCCTACGAAAATCGAGCTTCTTTAAGGGCCAATTTTGGGCTCCCGGGGAGGCCCTGTGACAAAAACTCGGTGAAAAGTCATATAAGACGAGGCCCGTTGGACCCCTAATTTTGCACACATCATTTATGGGGTACACTAAGATCAATGGAGTCGATGAAATCCCCATTCGGAACTCCTACGAAAATCGAGCTTCTTTAAGGGCCAATTTTGGGCTCCCGGGGAGGCCCTGTGACGAAAACTCGGTGAAAAGTCATATAAGACGAGGCCCGTTGGACCCCTAATTTTGCACACAACCTTTTAGGGGTGCACTAAGATCAATGGAGTCGATGAAATCCCCATTCGGAACTCCTACGAAAATCGACCTTCTTTAAGGGCCAATTTTGGGCTCCCGGGGAGGCCCTGTGACGAAAACTCGGTGAAAAGTCATATAAGACGAGGCCCGTTGGACCCCTAATTTTGCACACATCATTTATGGGGTACACTAAGATCAATGGAGTCGATGAAATCCCCATTCGGAACTCCTACGAAAATCGAGCTTCTTTAAGGGCCAATTTTGGGCTCCCGGGGAGGCCCTGTGACGAAAACTCGGTGAAAAGTCATATAAGACGAGGCCCGTTGGACCCCTAATTTTGCACACATCATTTATGGGGTACACTAAGATCAATGGAGTCGATGAAATCCCCATTCGGAACTCCTACGAAAATCGAGCTTCTTTAAGGGCCAATTTTGGGCTCCCGGGGAGGCCCTGTGACGAAAACTCGGTCAAAAGTCATATAAGACGAGGCCCGTTGGACCCCTAATTTTGCACACAACCTTTTAGGGGTGCACTAAGATCAATGGAGTCCATGAAATCCCCATTCGGAACTCCTACGAAAATCGAGCTTCTTTAAGGGCCAATTTTGGGCTCCCGGGGAGGCCCTGTGACGAAAACTCGGTCAAAAGTCATATAAGACGAGGCCCGTTGGACCCCTAATTTTGCACACAACCTTTTAGGGGTGCACTAAGATCAATGGAGTCGATGAAATCCCCATTCGGAACTCCTACGAAAATCGAGCTTCTTTAAGGGCCAATTTTGGGCTCCCGGGGAGGCCCTGTGACGAAAACTCGGTGAAAAGTCATATAAGACGAGGCCCGTTGGACCCCTAATTTTGCACACATCATTTATGGGGTACACTAAGATCAATGGAGTCGATGAAATCCCCATTCGGAACTCCTACGAAAATCGAGCTTCTTTAAGGGCCAATTTTGGGCTCCCGGGGAGGCCCTGTGACGAAAACTCGGTCAAAAGTCATATAAGACGAGGCCCGTTGGACCCCTAATTTTGCACACAACCTTTTAGGGGTGCACTAAGATCAATGGAGTCGATGAAATCCCCATTCGGAACTCCTACGAAAATCGAGCTTCTTTAAGGGCCAATTTTGGGCTCCCGGGGAGGCCCTGTGACGAAAACTCGGTGAAAAGTCATATAAGACGAGGCCCGTTGGACCCCTAATTTTGCACACATCCTTTTAGGGGTGCACTAAGATCAATGGAGTCGATGAAATCCCCATTTGGAACTCCAACGAAAATCGACCTTCTTTAAGGGCCAATTTTGGGCTCCCGGGGAGGCCCTGTGATGAAAACTCGGTGAAAAGTCATATAAGACGAGGCCCGTTGGACCCCTAATTTTGCACACATCATTTATGGGGTACACTAAGATCAATGGAGTCGATGAAATCCCCATTCGGAACTCCAACGAAAATCGAGCTTCTTTAAGGGCCAATTTTGGGCTCCCGGGGAGGCCCTGTGACGAAAACTCGGTGAAAAGTCATATAAGACGAGGCCCGTTGGACCCCTAATTTTGCACACAACCTTTTAGGGGTGCACTAAGATCAATGGAGTCGATGAAATCCCCATTCGGAACTCCTACGAAAATCGAGCTTCTTTAAGGGCCAATTTTGGGCTCCCGGGGAGGCCCTGTGACGAAAACTCGGTGAAAAGTCATATAAGACGAGGCCCGTTGGACCCCTAATTTTGCACACATCATTTATGGGGTACACTAAGATCAATGGAGTCGATGAAATCCCCATTCGGAACTCCTACGAAAATCGAGCTTCTTTAAGGGCCAATTTTGGGCTCCCGGGGAGGCCCTGTGACGAAAACTCGGTGAAAAGTCATATAAGACGAGGCCCGTTGGACCCCTAATTTTGCACACATCATTTATGGGGTACACTAAGATCAATGGAGTCGATGAAATCCCCATTCGGAACTCCTACGAAAATCGAGCTTCTTTAAGGGCCAATTTTGGGCTCCCGGGGAGGCCCTGTGACGAAAACTCGGTCAAAAGTCATATAAGACGAGGCCCGTTGGACCCCTAATTTTGCACACAACCTTTTAGGGGTGCACTAAGATCAATGGAGTCGATGAAATCCCCATTCGGAACTCCTACGAAAATCGAGCTTCTTTAAGGGCCAATTTTGGGCTCCCGGGGAGGCCCTGTGACGAAAACTCGGTGAAAAGTCATATAAGACGAGGCCCGTTGGACCCCTAATTTTGCACACAACCTTTTAGGGGTGCACTAAGATCAATGGAGTCGATGAAATCCCCATTCGGAACTCCAACGAAAATCGACCTTCTTTAAGGGCCAATTTTGGGCTCCCGGGGAGGCCCTGTGACGAAAACTCGGTGAAAAGTCATATAAGACGAGGCCCGTTGGACCCCTAATTTTGCACACATCCTTTTAGGGGTGCACTAAGATCAATGGAGTCGATGAAATCCCCATTTGGAACTCCAACGAAAATCGACCTTCTTTAAGGGCCAATTTTGGGCTCCCGGGGAGGCCCTGTGACGAAAACTCGGTGAAAAGTCATATAAGAAGAGGCCCGTTGGACCCCTAATTTTGCACACAACCTTTTAGGGGTGCACTAAGATCAATGGAGTCGATGAAATCCCCATTCGGAACTCCTACGAAAATCGAGCTTCTTTAAGGGCCAATTTTGGGCTCCCGGGGAGGCCCTGTGACAAAAACTCGGTGAAAAGTCATATAAGACGAGGCCCGTTGGACCCCTAATTTTGCACACATCATTTATGGGGTACACTAAGATCAATGGAGTCGATGAAATCCCCATTCGGAACTCCTACGAAAATCGAGCTTCTTTAAGGGCCAATTTTGGGCTCCCGGGGAGGCCCTGTGACGAAAACTCGGTGAAAAGTCATATAAGACGAGGCCCGTTGGACCCCTAATTTTGCACACAACCTTTTAGGGGTGCACTAAGATCAATGGAGTCGATGAAATCCCCATTCGGAACTCCTACGAAAATCGACCTTCTTTAAGGGCCAATTTTGGGCTCCCGGGGAGGCCCTGTGACGAAAACTCGGTGAAAAGTCATATAAGACGAGGCCCGTTGGACCCCTAATTTTGCACACATCATTTATGGGGTACACTAAGATCAATGGAGTCGATGAAATCCCCATTCGGAACTCCTACGAAAATCGAGCTTCTTTAAGGGCCAATTTTGGGCTCCCGGGGAGGCCCTGTGACGAAAACTCGGTGAAAAGTCATATAAGACGAGGCCCGTTGGACCCCTAATTTTGCACACATCATTTATGGGGTACACTAAGATCAATGGAGTCGATGAAATCCCCATTCGGAACTCCTACGAAAATCGAGCTTCTTTAAGGGCCAATTTTGGGCTCCCGGGGAGGCCCTGTGACGAAAACTCGGTCAAAAGTCATATAAGACGAGGCCCGTTGGACCCCTAATTTTGCACACAACCTTTTAGGGGTGCACTAAGATCAATGGAGTCCATGAAATCCCCATTCGGAACTCCTACGAAAATCGAGCTTCTTTAAGGGCCAATTTTGGGCTCCCGGGAAGGCCCTGTGACGAAAACTCGGTCAAAAGTCATATAAGACGAGGCCCGTTGGACCCCTAATTTTGCACACAACCTTTTAGGGGTGCACTAAGATCAATGGAGTCGATGAAATCCCCATTCGGAACTCCTACGAAAATCGAGCTTCTTTAAGGGCCAATTTTGGGCTCCCGGGGAGGCCCTGTGACGAAAACTCGGTGAAAAGTCATATAAGACGAGGCCCGTTGGACCCCTAATTTTGCACACATCATTTATGGGGTACACTAAGATCAATGGAGTCGATGAAATCCCCATTCGGAACTCCTACGAAAATCGAGCTTCTTTAAGGGCCAATTTTGGGCTCCCGGGGAGGCCCTGTGACGAAAACTCGGTCAAAAGTCATATAAGACGAGGCCCGTTGGACCCCTAATTTTGCACACAACCTTTTAGGGGTGCACTAAGATCAATGGAGTCGATGAAATCCCCATTCGGAACTCCTACGAAAATCGAGCTTCTTTAAGGGCCAATTTTGGGCTCCCGGGGAGGCCCTGTGACGAAAACTCGGTGAAAAGTCATATAAGACGAGGCCCGTTGGACCCCTAATTTTGCACACATCCTTTTAGGGGTGCACTAAGATCAATGGAGTCGATGAAATCCCCATTTGGAACTCCAACGAAAATCGACCTTCTTTAAGGGCCAATTTTGGGCTCCCGGGGAGGCCCTGTGATGAAAACTCGGTGAAAAGTCATATAAGACGAGGCCCGTTGGACCCCTAATTTTGCACACATCATTTATGGGGTACACTAAGATCAATGGAGTCGATGAAATCCCCATTCGGAACTCCAACGAAAATCGAGCTTCTTTAAGGGCCAATTTTGGGCTCCCGGGGAGGCCCTGTGACGAAAACTCGGTGAAAAGTCATATAAGACGAGGCCCGTTGGACCCCTAATTTTGCACACAACCTTTTAGGGGTGCACTAAGATCAATGGAGTCGATGAAATCCCCATTCGGAACTCCTACGAAAATCGAGCTTCTTTAAGGGCCAATTTTGGGCTCCCGGGGAGGCCCTGTGACGAAAACTCGGTGAAAAGTCATATAAGACGAGGCCCGTTGGACCCCTAATTTTGCACACATCATTTATGGGGTACACTAAGATCAATGGAGTCGATGAAATCCCCATTCGGAACTCCTACGAAAATCGAGCTTCTTTAAGGGCCAATTTTGGGCTCCCGGGGAGGCCCTGTGACGAAAACTCGGTGAAAAGTCATATAAGACGAGGCCCGTTGGACCCCTAATTTTGCACACATCATTTATGGGGTACACTAAGATCAATGGAGTCGATGAAATCCCCATTCGGAACTCCTACGAAAATCGAGCTTCTTTAAGGGCCAATTTTGGGCTCCCGGGGAGGCCCTGTGACGAAAACTCGGTCAAAAGTCATATAAGACGAGGCCCGTTGGACCCCTAATTTTGCACACAACCTTTTAGGGGTGCACTAAGATCAATGGAGTCCATGAAATCCCCATTCGGAACTCCTACGAAAATCGAGCTTCTTTAAGGGCCAATTTTGGGCTCCCGGGGAGGCCCTGTGACGAAAACTCGGTGAAAAGTCATATAAGACGAGGCCCGTTGGACCCCTAATTTTGCACACAACCTTTTAGGGGTGCACTAAGATCAATGGAGTCGATGAAATCCCCATTCGGAACTCCAACGAAAATCGACCTTCTTTAAGGGCCAATTTTGGGCTCCCGGGGAGGCCCTGTGATGAAAACTCGGTGAAAAGTCATATAAGACGAGGCCCGTTGGACCCCTAATTTTGCACACATCCTTTTAGGGGTGCACTAAGATCAATGGAGTCGATGAAATCCCCATTTGGAACTCCAACGAAAATCGACCTTCTTTAAGGGCCAATTTTGGGCTCCCGGGGAGGCCCTGTGATGAAAACTCGGTGAAAAGTCATATAAGACGAGGCCCGTTGGACCCCTAATTTTGCACACATCATTTATGGGGTACACTAAGATCAATGGAGTCGATGAAATCCCCATTCGGAACTCCTACGAAAATCGAGCTTCTTTAAGGGCCAATTTTGGGCTCCCGGGGAGGCCCTGTGACGAAAACTCGGTGAAAAGTCATATAAGACGAGGCCCGTTGGACCCCTAATTTTGCACACAACCTTTTAGGGGTGCACTAAGATCAATGGAGTCGATGAAATCCCCATTCGGAACTCCTACGAAAATCGAGCTTCTTTAAGGGCCAATTTTGGGCTCCCGGGGAGGCCCTGTGACGAAAACTCGGTGAAAAGTCATATAAGACGAGGCCCGTTGGACCCCTAATTTTGCACACATCATTTATGGGGTACACTAAGATCAATGGAGTCGATGAAATCCCCATTCGGAACTCCTACGAAAATCGAGCTTCTTTAAGGGCCAATTTTGGGCTCCCGGGGAGGCCCTGTGACGAAAACTCGGTGAAAAGTCATATAAGACGAGGCCCGTTGGACCCCTAATTTTGCACACATCATTTATGGGGTACACTAAGATCAATGGAGTCGATGAAATCCCCATTCGGAACTCCTACGAAAATCGAGCTTCTTTAAGGGCCAATTTTGGGCTCCCGGGGAGGCCCTGTGACGAAAACTCGGTGAAAAGTCATATAAGACGAGGCCCGTTGGACCCCTAATTTTGCACACATCATTTATGGGGTACACTAAGATCAATGGAGTCGATGAAATCCCCATTCGGAACTCCTACGAAAATCGAGCTTCTTTAAGGGCCAATTTTGGGCTCCCGGGGAGGCCCTGTGACGAAAACTCGGTCAAAAGTCATATAAGACGAGGCCCGTTGGACCCCTAATTTTGCACACAACCTTTTAGGGGTGCACTAAGATCAATGGAGTCGATGAAATCCCCATTCGGAACTCCTACGAAAATCGAGCTTCTTTAAGGGCCAATTTTGGGCTCCCGGGGAGGCCCTGTGACGAAAGCTCGGTGAAAAGTCATATAAGACGAGGCCCGTTGGACCCCTAATTTTGCACACAACCTTTTAGGGGTGCACTAAGATCAATGGAGTCGATGAAATCCCCATTCGGAACTCCTACGAAAATCGAGCTTCTTTAAGGGCCAATTTTGGGCTCCCGGGGAGGCCCTGTGACGAAAGCTCGGTGAAAAGTCATATAAGACGAGGCCCGTTGGACCCCTAATTTTGCACACAACCTTTTAGGGGTGCACTAAGATCAATGGAGTCGATGAAATCCCCATTCAGAACTCCTACGAAAATCGAGCTTCTTTAAGGGCCAATTTTGGGCTCCCGGGGAGGCCCTGTGATGAAAACTCGGTGAAAAGTCATATAAGACGAGGCCCGTTGGACCCCTAATTTTGCACACATCCTTTTAGGGGTGCACTAAGATCAATGGAGTCGATGAAATCCCCATTTGGAACTCCAACGAAAATCGACCTTCTTTAAGGGCCAATTTTGGGCTCCCGGGGAGGCCCTGTGATGAAAACTCGGTGAAAAGTCATATAAGACGAGGCCCGTTGGACCCCTAATTTTGCACACATCCTTTTAGGGGTGCACTAAGATCAATGGAGTCGATGAAATCCCCATTTGGAACTCCAACGAAAATCGACCTTCTTTAAGGGCCAATTTTGGGCTCCCGGGGAGGCCCTGTGATGAAAACTCGGTGAAAAGTCATATAAGACGAGGCCCGTTGGACCCCTAATTTTGCACACATCATTTATGGGGTACACTAAGATCAATGGAGTCGATGAAATCCCCATTCGGAACTCCAACGAAAATCGAGCTTCTTTAAGGGCCAATTTTGGGCTCCCGGGGAGGCCCTGTGACGAAAACTCGGTGAAAAGTCATATAAGACGAGGCCCGTTGGACCCCTAATTTTGCACACAACCTTTTAGGGGTGCACTAAGATCAATGGAGTCGATGAAATCCCCATTCGGAACTCCTACGAAAATCGAGCTTCTTTAAGGGCCAATTTTGGGCTCCCGGGGAGGCCCTGTGACGAAAACTCGGTGAAAAGTCATATAAGACGAGGCCCGTTGGACCCCTAATTTTGCACACATCATTTATGGGGTACACTAAGATCAATGGAGTCGATGAAATCCCCATTCGGAACTCCTACGAAAATCGAGCTTCTTTAAGGGCCAATTTTGGGCTCCCGGGGAGGCCCTATGACGAAAACTCGGTGAAAAGTCATATAAGACGAGGCCCGTTGGACCCCTAATTTTGCACACATCCTTTTAGGGGTGCACTAAGATCAATGGAGTCGATGAAATCCCCATTCAGAACTCCTACGAAAATCGAGCTTCTTTAAGGGCCAATTTTGGGCTCCCGGGGAGGCCCTGTGATGAAAACTCGGTCAAAAGTCATATAAGACGAGGCCCGTTGGACCCCTAATTTTGCACACAACATTTATGGGGTACACTAAGATCAATGGAGTCGATGAAATCCCCATTCGGAACTCCTACGAAAATCGAGCTTCTTTAAGGGCCAATTTTGGGCTCCCGGGGAGGCCCTGTGACGAAAACTCGGTCAAAAGTCATATAAGACGAGGCCCGTTGGACCCCTAATTTTGCACACAACCTTTTAGGGGTGCACTAAGATCAATGGAGTCGATGAAATCCCCATTCGGAACTCCTACGAAAATCGAGCTTCTTTAAGGGCCAATTTTGGGCTCCCGGGGAGGCCCTGTGACGAAAGCTCGGTGAAAAGTCATATAAGACGAGGCCCGTTGGACCCCTAATTTTGCACACAACCTTTTAGGGGTGCACTAAGATCAATGGAGTCGATGAAATCCCCATTCGGAACTCCTACGAAAATCGAGCTTCTTTAAGGGCCAATTTTGGGCTCCCGGGGAGGCCCTGTGACGAAAGCTCGGTCAAAAGTCATATAAGACGAGGCCCGTTGGACCCCTAATTTTGCACACAACCTTTTAGGGGTGCACTAAGATCAATGGAGTCGATGAAATCCCCATTCGGAACTCCTACGAAAATCGAGCTTCTTTAAGGGCCAATTTTGGGCTCCCGGGGAGGCCCTGTGACGAAAACTCGGTGAAAAGTCATATAAGACGAGGCCCGTTGGACCCCTAATTTTGCACACATCCTTTTAGGGGTGCACTAAGATCAATGGAGTCGATGAAATCCCCATTTGGAACTCCAACGAAAATCGACCTTCTTTAAGGGCCAATTTTGGGCTCCCGGGGAGGCCCTGTGACGAAAACTCGGTGAAAAGTCATATAAGACGAGGCCCGTTGGACCCCTAATTTTGCACACAACCTTTTAGGGGTGCACTAAGATCAATGGAGTCGATGAAATCCCCATTCGGAACTCCTACGAAAATCGAGCTTCTTTAAGGGCCAATTTTGGGCTCCCGGGGAGGCCCTGTGACGAAAACTCGGTGAAAAGTCATATAAGACGAGGCCCGTTGGACCCCTAATTTTGCACACATCATTTATGGGGTACACTAAGATCAATGGAGTCGATGAAATCCCCATTCGGAACTCCTACGAAAATCGAGCTTCTTTAAGGGCCAATTTTGGGCTCCCGGGGAGGCCCTGTGACGAAAACTCGGTGAAAAGTCATATAAGACGAGGCCCGTTGGACCCCTAATTTTGCACACATCATTTATGGGGTACACTAAGATCAATGGAGTCGATGAAATCCCCATTCGGAACTCCTACGAAAATCGAGCTTCTTTAAGGGCCAATTTTGGGCTCCCGGGGAGGCCCTGTGACGAAAACTCGGTCAAAAGTCATATAAGACGAGGCCCGTTGGACCCCTAATTTTGCACACAACCTTTTAGGGGTGCACTAAGATCAATGGAGTCCATGAAATCCCCATTCGGAACTCCTACGAAAATCGAGCTTCTTTAAGGGCCAATTTTGGGCTCCCGGGGAGGCCCTGTGACGAAAACTCGGTGAAAAGTCATATAAGACGAGGCCCGTTGGACCCCTAATTTTGCACACAACCTTTTAGGGGTGCACTAAGATCAATGGAGTCGATGAAATCCCCATTCGGAACTCCAACGAAAATCGACCTTCTTTAAGGGCCAATTTTGGGCTCCCGGGGAGGCCCTGTGATGAAAACTCGGTGAAAAGTCATATAAGACGAGGCCCGTTGGACCCCTAATTTTGCACACATCCTTTTAGGGGTGCACTAAGATCAATGGAGTCGATGAAATCCCCATTTGGAACTCCAACGAAAATCGACCTTCTTTAAGGGCCAATTTTGGGCTCCCGGGGAGGCCCTGTGATGAAAACTCGGTGAAAAGTCATATAAGACGAGGCCCGTTGGACCCCTAATTTTGCACACATCATTTATGGGGTACACTAAGATCAATGGAGTCGATGAAATCCCCATTCGGAACTCCTACGAAAATCGAGCTTCTTTAAGGGCCAATTTTGGGCTCCCGGGGAGGCCCTGTGACGAAAACTCGGTGAAAAGTCATATAAGACGAGGCCCGTTGGACCCCTAATTTTGCACACAACCTTTTAGGGGTGCACTAAGATCAATGGAGTCGATGAAATCCCCATTCGGAACTCCTACGAAAATCGAGCTTCTTTAAGGGCCAATTTTGGGCTCCCGGGGAGGCCCTGTGACGAAAACAAAATCGAGCTTCTTTAAGGGCCAATTTTGGGCTCCCGGGGAGGCCCTGTGACGAAAACTCGGTGAAAAGTCATATAAGACGAGGCCCGTTGGACCCCTAATTTTGCACACAACCTTTTAGGGGTGCACTAAGATCAATGGAGTCGATGAAATCCCCATTCGGAACTCCTACGAAAATCGAGCTTCTTTAAGGGCCAATTTTGGGCTCCCGGGGAGGCCCTGTGACGAAAACTCGGTGAAAAGTCATATAAGACGAGGCCCGTTGGACCCCTAATTTTGCACACATCATTTATGGGGTACACTAAGATCAATGGAGTCGATGAAATCCCCATTCGGAACTCCTACGAAAATCGAGCTTCTTTAAGGGCCAATTTTGGGCTCCCGGGGAGGCCCTGTGACGAAAACTCGGTGAAAAGTCATATAAGACGAGGCCCGTTGGACCCCTAATTTTGCACACATCATTTATGGGGTACACTAAGATCAATGGAGTCGATGAAATCCCCATTCGGAACTCCTACGAAAATCGAGCTTCTTTAAGGGCCAATTTTGGGCTCCCGGGGAGGCCCTGTGACGAAAACTCGGTCAAAAGTCATATAAGACGAGGCCCGTTGGACCCCTAATTTTGCACACAACCTTTTAGGGGTGCACTAAGATCAATGGAGTCGATGAAATCCCCATTCGGAACTCCTACGAAAATCGAGCTTCTTTAAGGGCCAATTTTGGGCTCCCGGGGAGGCCCTGTGACGAAAACTCGGTGAAAAGTCATATAAGACGAGGCCCGTTGGACCCCTAATTTTGCACACAACCTTTTAGGGGTGCACTAAGATCAATGGAGTCGATGAAATCCCCATTCGGAACTCCAACGAAAATCGACCTTCTTTAAGGGCCAATTTTGGGCTCCCGGGGAGGCCCTGTGACGAAAACTCGGTGAAAAGTCATATAAGACGAGGCCCGTTGGACCCCTAATTTTGCACACATCCTTTTAGGGGTGCACTAAGATCAATGGAGTCGATGAAATCCCCATTTGGAACTCCAACGAAAATCGACCTTCTTTAAGGGCCAATTTTGGGCTCCCGGGGAGGCCCTGTGACGAAAACTCGGTGAAAAGTCATATAAGAAGAGGCCCGTTGGACCCCTAATTTTGCACACAACCTTTTAGGGGTGCACTAAGATCAATGGAGTCGATGAAATCCCCATTCGGAACTCCTACGAAAATCGAGCTTCTTTAAGGGCCAATTTTGGGCTCCCGGGGAGGCCCTGTGACAAAAACTCGGTGAAAAGTCATATAAGACGAGGCCCGTTGGACCCCTAATTTTGCACACATCATTTATGGGGTACACTAAGATCAATGGAGTCGATGAAATCCCCATTCGGAACTCCTACGAAAATCGAGCTTCTTTAAGGGCCAATTTTGGGCTCCCGGGGAGGCCCTGTGACGAAAACTCGGTGAAAAGTCATATAAGACGAGGCCCGTTGGACCCCTAATTTTGCACACAACCTTTTAGGGGTGCACTAAGATCAATGGAGTCGATGAAATCCCCATTCGGAACTCCTACGAAAATCGACCTTCTTTAAGGGCCAATTTTGGGCTCCCGGGGAGGCCCTGTGACGAAAACTCGGTGAAAAGTCATATAAGACGAGGCCCGTTGGACCCCTAATTTTGCACACATCATTTATGGGGTACACTAAGATCAATGGAGTCGATGAAATCCCCATTCGGAACTCCTACGAAAATCGAGCTTCTTTAAGGGCCAATTTTGGGCTCCCGGGGAGGCCCTGTGACGAAAACTCGGTGAAAAGTCATATAAGACGAGGCCCGTTGGACCCCTAATTTTGCACACATCATTTATGGGGTACACTAAGATCAATGGAGTCGATGAAATCCCCATTCGGAACTCCTACGAAAATCGAGCTTCTTTAAGGGCCAATTTTGGGCTCCCGGGGAGGCCCTGTGACGAAAACTCGGTCAAAAGTCATATAAGACGAGGCCCGTTGGACCCCTAATTTTGCACACAACCTTTTAGGGGTGCACTAAGATCAATGGAGTCCATGAAATCCCCATTCGGAACTCCTACGAAAATCGAGCTTCTTTAAGGGCCAATTTTGGGCTCCCGGGGAGGCCCTGTGACGAAAACTCGGTCAAAAGTCATATAAGACGAGGCCCGTTGGACCCCTAATTTTGCACACAACCTTTTAGGGGTGCACTAAGATCAATGGAGTCGATGAAATCCCCATTCGGAACTCCTACGAAAATCGAGCTTCTTTAAGGGCCAATTTTGGGCTCCCGGGGAGGCCCTGTGACGAAAACTCGGTGAAAAGTCATATAAGACGAGGCCCGTTGGACCCCTAATTTTGCACACATCATTTATGGGGTACACTAAGATCAATGGAGTCGATGAAATCCCCATTCGGAACTCCTACGAAAATCGAGCTTCTTTAAGGGCCAATTTTGGGCTCCCGGGGAGGCCCTGTGACGAAAACTCGGTCAAAAGTCATATAAGACGAGGCCCGTTGGACCCCTAATTTTGCACACAACCTTTTAGGGGTGCACTAAGATCAATGGAGTCGATGAAATCCCCATTCGGAACTCCTACGAAAATCGAGCTTCTTTAAGGGCCAATTTTGGGCTCCCGGGGAGGCCCTGTGACGAAAACTCGGTGAAAAGTCATATAAGACGAGGCCCGTTGGACCCCTAATTTTGCACACATCCTTTTAGGGGTGCACTAAGATCAATGGAGTCGATGAAATCCCCATTTGGAACTCCAACGAAAATCGACCTTCTTTAAGGGCCAATTTTGGGCTCCCGGGGAGGCCCTGTGATGAAAACTCGGTGAAAAGTCATATAAGACGAGGCCCGTTGGACCCCTAATTTTGCACACATCATTTATGGGGTACACTAAGATCAATGGAGTCGATGAAATCCCCATTCGGAACTCCAACGAAAATCGAGCTTCTTTAAGGGCCAATTTTGGGCTCCCGGGGAGGCCCTGTGACGAAAACTCGGTGAAAAGTCATATAAGACGAGGCCCGTTGGACCCCTAATTTTGCACACAACCTTTTAGGGGTGCACTAAGATCAATGGAGTCGATGAAATCCCCATTCGGAACTCCTACGAAAATCGAGCTTCTTTAAGGGCCAATTTTGGGCTCCCGGGGAGGCCCTGTGACGAAAACTCGGTGAAAAGTCATATAAGACGAGGCCCGTTGGACCCCTAATTTTGCACACATCATTTATGGGGTACACTAAGATCAATGGAGTCGATGAAATCCCCATTCGGAACTCCTACGAAAATCGAGCTTCTTTAAGGGCCAATTTTGGGCTCCCGGGGAGGCCCTGTGACGAAAACTCGGTGAAAAGTCATATAAGACGAGGCCCGTTGGACCCCTAATTTTGCACACATCATTTATGGGGTACACTAAGATCAATGGAGTCGATGAAATCCCCATTCGGAACTCCTACGAAAATCGAGCTTCTTTAAGGGCCAATTTTGGGCTCCCGGGGAGGCCCTGTGACGAAAACTCGGTCAAAAGTCATATAAGACGAGGCCCGTTGGACCCCTAATTTTGCACACAACCTTTTAGGGGTGCACTAAGATCAATGGAGTCGATGAAATCCCCATTCGGAACTCCTACGAAAATCGAGCTTCTTTAAGGGCCAATTTTGGGCTCCCGGGGAGGCCCTGTGACGAAAACTCGGTGAAAAGTCATATAAGACGAGGCCCGTTGGACCCCTAATTTTGCACACAACCTTTTAGGGGTGCACTAAGATCAATGGAGTCGATGAAATCCCCATTCGGAACTCCAACGAAAATCGACCTTCTTTAAGGGCCAATTTTGGGCTCCCGGGGAGGCCCTGTGACGAAAACTCGGTGAAAAGTCATATAAGACGAGGCCCGTTGGACCCCTAATTTTGCACACATCCTTTTAGGGGTGCACTAAGATCAATGGAGTCGATGAAATCCCCATTTGGAACTCCAACGAAAATCGACCTTCTTTAAGGGCCAATTTTGGGCTCCCGGGGAGGCCCTGTGACGAAAACTCGGTGAAAAGTCATATAAGAAGAGGCCCGTTGGACCCCTAATTTTGCACACAACCTTTTAGGGGTGCACTAAGATCAATGGAGTCGATGAAATCCCCATTCGGAACTCCTACGAAAATCGAGCTTCTTTAAGGGCCAATTTTGGGCTCCCGGGGAGGCCCTGTGACAAAAACTCGGTGAAAAGTCATATAAGACGAGGCCCGTTGGACCCCTAATTTTGCACACATCATTTATGGGGTACACTAAGATCAATGGAGTCGATGAAATCCCCATTCGGAACTCCTACGAAAATCGAGCTTCTTTAAGGGCCAATTTTGGGCTCCCGGGGAGGCCCTGTGACGAAAACTCGGTGAAAAGTCATATAAGACGAGGCCCGTTGGACCCCTAATTTTGCACACAACCTTTTAGGGGTGCACTAAGATCAATGGAGTCGATGAAATCCCCATTCGGAACTCCTACGAAAATCGACCTTCTTTAAGGGCCAATTTTGGGCTCCCGGGGAGGCCCTGTGACGAAAACTCGGTGAAAAGTCATATAAGACGAGGCCCGTTGGACCCCTAATTTTGCACACATCATTTATGGGGTACACTAAGATCAATGGAGTCGATGAAATCCCCATTCGGAACTCCTACGAAAATCGAGCTTCTTTAAGGGCCAATTTTGGGCTCCCGGGGAGGCCCTGTGACGAAAACTCGGTGAAAAGTCATATAAGACGAGGCCCGTTGGACCCCTAATTTTGCACACATCATTTATGGGGTACACTAAGATCAATGGAGTCGATGAAATCCCCATTCGGAACTCCTACGAAAATCGAGCTTCTTTAAGGGCCAATTTTGGGCTCCCGGGGAGGCCCTGTGACGAAAACTCGGTCAAAAGTCATATAAGACGAGGCCCGTTGGACCCCTAATTTTGCACACAACCTTTTAGGGGTGCACTAAGATCAATGGAGTCCATGAAATCCCCATTCGGAACTCCTACGAAAATCGAGCTTCTTTAAGGGCCAATTTTGGGCTCCCGGGGAGGCCCTGTGACGAAAACTCGGTCAAAAGTCATATAAGACGAGGCCCGTTGGACCCCTAATTTTGCACACAACCTTTTAGGGGTGCACTAAGATCAATGGAGTCGATGAAATCCCCATTCGGAACTCCTACGAAAATCGAGCTTCTTTAAGGGCCAATTTTGGGCTCCCGGGGAGGCCCTGTGACGAAAACTCGGTGAAAAGTCATATAAGACGAGGCCCGTTGGACCCCTAATTTTGCACACATCATTTATGGGGTACACTAAGATCAATGGAGTCGATGAAATCCCCATTCGGAACTCCTACGAAAATCGAGCTTCTTTAAGGGCCAATTTTGGGCTCCCGGGGAGGCCCTGTGACGAAAACTCGGTCAAAAGTCATATAAGACGAGGCCCGTTGGACCCCTAATTTTGCACACAACCTTTTAGGGGTGCACTAAGATCAATGGAGTCGATGAAATCCCCATTCGGAACTCCTACGAAAATCGAGCTTCTTTAAGGGCCAATTTTGGGCTCCCGGGGAGGCCCTGTGACGAAAACTCGGTGAAAAGTCATATAAGACGAGGCCCGTTGGACCCCTAATTTTGCACACATCCTTTTAGGGGTGCACTAAGATCAATGGAGTCGATGAAATCCCCATTTGGAACTCCAACGAAAATCGACCTTCTTTAAGGGCCAATTTTGGGCTCCCGGGGAGGCCCTGTGATGAAAACTCGGTGAAAAGTCATATAAGACGAGGCCCGTTGGACCCCTAATTTTGCACACATCATTTATGGGGTACACTAAGATCAATGGAGTCGATGAAATCCCCATTCGGAACTCCAACGAAAATCGAGCTTCTTTAAGGGCCAATTTTGGGCTCCCGGGGAGGCCCTGTGACGAAAACTCGGTGAAAAGTCATATAAGACGAGGCCCGTTGGACCCCTAATTTTGCACACAACCTTTTAGGGGTGCACTAAGATCAATGGAGTCGATGAAATCCCCATTCGGAACTCCTACGAAAATCGAGCTTCTTTAAGGGCCAATTTTGGGCTCCCGGGGAGGCCCTGTGACGAAAACTCGGTGAAAAGTCATATAAGACGAGGCCCGTTGGACCCCTAATTTTGCACACATCATTTATGGGGTACACTAAGATCAATGGAGTCGATGAAATCCCCATTCGGAACTCCTACGAAAATCGAGCTTCTTTAAGGGCCAATTTTGGGCTCCCGGGGAGGCCCTGTGACGAAAACTCGGTGAAAAGTCATATAAGACGAGGCCCGTTGGACCCCTAATTTTGCACACATCATTTATGGGGTACACTAAGATCAATGGAGTCGATGAAATCCCCATTCGGAACTCCTACGAAAATCGAGCTTCTTTAAGGGCCAATTTTGGGCTCCCGGGGAGGCCCTGTGACGAAAACTCGGTCAAAAGTCATATAAGACGAGGCCCGTTGGACCCCTAATTTTGCACACAACCTTTTAGGGGTGCACTAAGATCAATGGAGTCCATGAAATCCCCATTCGGAACTCCTACGAAAATCGAGCTTCTTTAAGGGCCAATTTTGGGCTCCCGGGGAGGCCCTGTGACGAAAACTCGGTGAAAAGTCATATAAGACGAGGCCCGTTGGACCCCTAATTTTGCACACAACCTTTTAGGGGTGCACTAAGATCAATGGAGTCGATGAAATCCCCATTCGGAACTCCAACGAAAATCGACCTTCTTTAAGGGCCAATTTTGGGCTCCCGGGGAGGCCCTGTGATGAAAACTCGGTGAAAAGTCATATAAGACGAGGCCCGTTGGACCCCTAATTTTGCACACATCCTTTTAGGGGTGCACTAAGATCAATGGAGTCGATGAAATCCCCATTTGGAACTCCAACGAAAATCGACCTTCTTTAAGGGCCAATTTTGGGCTCCCGGGGAGGCCCTGTGATGAAAACTCGGTGAAAAGTCATATAAGACGAGGCCCGTTGGACCCCTAATTTTGCACACAACCTTTTAGGGGTGCACTAAGATCAATGGAGTCGATGAAATCCCCATTCGGAACTCCTACGAAAATCGAGCTTCTTTAAGGGCCAATTTTGGGCTCCCGGGGAGGCCCTGTGACGAAAGCTCGGTGAAAAGTCATATAAGACGAGGCCCGTTGGACCCCTAATTTTGCACACAACCTTTTAGGGGTGCACTAAGATCAATGGAGTCGATGAAATCCCCATTCGGAACTCCTACGAAAATCGAGCTTCTTTAAGGGCCAATTTTGGGCTCCCGGGGAGGCCCTGTGACGAAAGCTCGGTGAAAAGTCATATAAGACGAGGCCCGTTGGACCCCTAATTTTGCACACAACCTTTTAGGGGTGCACTAAGATCAATGGAGTCGATGAAATCCCCATTCAGAACTCCTACGAAAATCGAGCTTCTTTAAGGGCCAATTTTGGGCTCCCGGGGAGGCCCTGTGATGAAAACTCGGTGAAAAGTCATATAAGACGAGGCCCGTTGGACCCCTAATTTTGCACACATCCTTTTAGGGGTGCACTAAGATCAATGGAGTCGATGAAATCCCCATTTGGAACTCCAACGAAAATCGACCTTCTTTAAGGGCCAATTTTGGGCTCCCGGGGAGGCCCTGTGATGAAAACTCGGTGAAAAGTCATATAAGACGAGGCCCGTTGGACCCCTAATTTTGCACACATCCTTTTAGGGGTGCACTAAGATCAATGGAGTCGATGAAATCCCCATTTGGAACTCCAACGAAAATCGACCTTCTTTAAGGGCCAATTTTGGGCTCCCGGGGAGGCCCTGTGATGAAAACTCGGTGAAAAGTCATATAAGACGAGGCCCGTTGGACCCCTAATTTTGCACACATCATTTATGGGGTACACTAAGATCAATGGAGTCGATGAAATCCCCATTCGGAACTCCAACGAAAATCGAGCTTCTTTAAGGGCCAATTTTGGGCTCCCGGGGAGGCCCTGTGACGAAAACTCGGTGAAAAGTCATATAAGACGAGGCCCGTTGGACCCCTAATTTTGCACACAACCTTTTAGGGGTGCACTAAGATCAATGGAGTCGATGAAATCCCCATTCGGAACTCCTACGAAAATCGAGCTTCTTTAAGGGCCAATTTTGGGCTCCCGGGGAGGCCCTGTGACGAAAACTCGGTGAAAAGTCATATAAGACGAGGCCCGTTGGACCCCTAATTTTGCACACATCATTTATGGGGTACACTAAGATCAATGGAGTCGATGAAATCCCCATTCGGAACTCCTACGAAAATCGAGCTTCTTTAAGGGCCAATTTTGGGCTCCCGGGGAGGCCCTATGACGAAAACTCGGTGAAAAGTCATATAAGACGAGGCCCGTTGGACCCCTAATTTTGCACACATCCTTTTAGGGGTGCACTAAGATCAATGGAGTCGATGAAATCCCCATTCAGAACTCCTACGAAAATCGAGCTTCTTTAAGGGCCAATTTTGGGCTCCCGGGGAGGCCCTGTGATGAAAACTCGGTCAAAAGTCATATAAGACGAGGCCCGTTGGACCCCTAATTTTGCACACAACATTTATGGGGTACACTAAGATCAATGGAGTCGATGAAATCCCCATTCGGAACTCCTACGAAAATCGAGCTTCTTTAAGGGCCAATTTTGGGCTCCCGGGGAGGCCCTGTGACGAAAACTCGGTCAAAAGTCATATAAGACGAGGCCCGTTGGACCCCTAATTTTGCACACAACCTTTTAGGGGTGCACTAAGATCAATGGAGTCGATGAAATCCCCATTCGGAACTCCTACGAAAATCGAGCTTCTTTAAGGGCCAATTTTGGGCTCCCGGGGAGGCCCTGTGACGAAAGCTCGGTGAAAAGTCATATAAGACGAGGCCCGTTGGACCCCTAATTTTGCACACAACCTTTTAGGGGTGCACTAAGATCAATGGAGTCGATGAAATCCCCATTCGGAACTCCTACGAAAATCGAGCTTCTTTAAGGGCCAATTTTGGGCTCCCGGGGAGGCCCTGTGACGAAAGCTCGGTCAAAAGTCATATAAGACGAGGCCCGTTGGACCCCTAATTTTGCACACAACCTTTTAGGGGTGCACTAAGATCAATGGAGTCGATGAAATCCCCATTCGGAACTCCTACGAAAATCGAGCTTCTTTAAGGGCCAATTTTGGGCTCCCGGGGAGGCCCTGTGACGAAAACTCGGTGAAAAGTCATATAAGACGAGGCCCGTTGGACCCCTAATTTTGCACACATCCTTTTAGGGGTGCACTAAGATCAATGGAGTCGATGAAATCCCCATTTGGAACTCCAACGAAAATCGACCTTCTTTAAGGGCCAATTTTGGGCTCCCGGGGAGGCCCTGTGATGAAAACTCGGTGAAAAGTCATATAAGACGAGGCCCGTTGGACCCCTAATTTTGCACACATCATTTATGGGGTACACTAAGATCAATGGAGTCGATGAAATCCCCATTCGGAACTCCAACGAAAATCGAGCTTCTTTAAGGGCCAATTTTGGGCTCCCGGGGAGGCCCTGTGACGAAAACTCGGTGAAAAGTCATATAAGACGAGGCCCGTTGGACCCCTAATTTTGCACACAACCTTTTAGGGGTGCACTAAGATCAATGGAGTCGATGAAATCCCCATTCGGAACTCCTACGAAAATCGAGCTTCTTTAAGGGCCAATTTTGGGCTCCCGGGGAGGCCCTGTGACGAAAACTCGGTGAAAAGTCATATAAGACGAGGCCCGTTGGACCCCTAATTTTGCACACATCATTTATGGGGTACACTAAGATCAATGGAGTCGATGAAATCCCCATTCGGAACTCCTACGAAAATCGAGCTTCTTTAAGGGCCAATTTTGGGCTCCCGGGGAGGCCCTGTGACGAAAACTCGGTGAAAAGTCATATAAGACGAGGCCCGTTGGACCCCTAATTTTGCACACATCATTTATGGGGTACACTAAGATCAATGGAGTCGATGAAATCCCCATTCGGAACTCCTACGAAAATCGAGCTTCTTTAAGGGCCAATTTTGGGCTCCCGGGGAGGCCCTGTGACGAAAACTCGGTCAAAAGTCATATAAGACGAGGCCCGTTGGACCCCTAATTTTGCACACAACCTTTTAGGGGTGCACTAAGATCAATGGAGTCCATGAAATCCCCATTCGGAACTCCTACGAAAATCGAGCTTCTTTAAGGGCCAATTTTGGGCTCCCGGGGAGGCCCTGTGACGAAAACTCGGTGAAAAGTCATATAAGACGAGGCCCGTTGGACCCCTAATTTTGCACACAACCTTTTAGGGGTGCACTAAGATCAATGGAGTCGATGAAATCCCCATTCGGAACTCCAACGAAAATCGACCTTCTTTAAGGGCCAATTTTGGGCTCCCGGGGAGGCCCTGTGATGAAAACTCGGTGAAAAGTCATATAAGACGAGGCCCGTTGGACCCCTAATTTTGCACACATCCTTTTAGGGGTGCACTAAGATCAATGGAGTCGATGAAATCCCCATTTGGAACTCCAACGAAAATCGACCTTCTTTAAGGGCCAATTTTGGGCTCCCGGGGAGGCCCTGTGATGAAAACTCGGTGAAAAGTCATATAAGACGAGGCCCGTTGGACCCCTAATTTTGCACACAACCTTTTAGGGGTGCACTAAGATCAATGGAGTCGATGAAATCCCCATTCGGAACTCCTACGAAAATCGAGCTTCTTTAAGGGCCAATTTTGGGCTCCCGGGGAGGCCCTGTGACGAAAGCTCGGTGAAAAGTCATATAAGACGAGGCCCGTTGGACCCCTAATTTTGCACACAACCTTTTAGGGGTGCACTAAGATCAATGGAGTCGATGAAATCCCCATTCGGAACTCCTACGAAAATCGAGCTTCTTTAAGGGCCAATTTTGGGCTCCCGGGGAGGCCCTGTGACGAAAACTCGGTGAAAAGTCATATAAGACGAGGCCCGTTGGACCCCTAATTTTGCACACAACCTTTTAGGGGTGCACTAAGATCAATGGAGTCGATGAAATCCCCATTCAGAACTCCTACGAAAATCGAGCTTCTTTAAGGGCCAATTTTGGGCTCCCGGGGAGGCCCTGTGATGAAAACTCGGTGAAAAGTCATATAAGACGAGGCCCGTTGGACCCCTAATTTTGCACACATCCTTTTAGGGGTGCACTAAGATCAATGGAGTCGATGAAATCCCCATTTGGAACTCCAACGAAAATCGACCTTCTTTAAGGGCCAATTTTGGGCTCCCGGGGAGGCCCTGTGATGAAAACTCGGTGAAAAGTCATATAAGACGAGGCCCGTTGGACCCCTAATTTTGCACACATCCTTTTAGGGGTGCACTAAGATCAATGGAGTCGATGAAATCCCCATTTGGAACTCCAACGAAAATCGACCTTCTTTAAGGGCCAATTTTGGGCTCCCGGGGAGGCCCTGTGATGAAAACTCGGTGAAAAGTCATATAAGACGAGGCCCGTTGGACCCCTAATTTTGCACACATCATTTATGGGGTACACTAAGATCAATGGAGTCGATGAAATCCCCATTCGGAACTCCAACGAAAATCGAGCTTCTTTAAGGGCCAATTTTGGGCTCCCGGGGAGGCCCTGTGACGAAAACTCGGTGAAAAGTCATATAAGACGAGGCCCGTTGGACCCCTAATTTTGCACACAACCTTTTAGGGGTGCACTAAGATCAATGGAGTCGATGAAATCCCCATTCGGAACTCCTACGAAAATCGAGCTTCTTTAAGGGCCAATTTTGGGCTCCCGGGGAGGCCCTGTGACGAAAACTCGGTGAAAAGTCATATAAGACGAGGCCCGTTGGACCCCTAATTTTGCACACATCATTTATGGGGTACACTAAGATCAATGGAGTCGATGAAATCCCCATTCGGAACTCCTACGAAAATCGAGCTTCTTTAAGGGCCAATTTTGGGCTCCCGGGGAGGCCCTATGACGAAAACTCGGTGAAAAGTCATATAAGACGAGGCCCGTTGGACCCCTAATTTTGCACACATCCTTTTAGGGGTGCACTAAGATCAATGGAGTCGATGAAATCCCCATTCAGAACTCCTACGAAAATCGAGCTTCTTTAAGGGCCAATTTTGGGCTCCCGGGGAGGCCCTGTGATGAAAACTCGGTCAAAAGTCATATAAGACGAGGCCCGTTGGACCCCTAATTTTGCACACAACATTTATGGGGTACACTAAGATCAATGGAGTCGATGAAATCCCCATTCGGAACTCCTACGAAAATCGAGCTTCTTTAAGGGCCAATTTTGGGCTCCCGGGGAGGCCCTGTGACGAAAACTCGGTCAAAAGTCATATAAGACGAGGCCCGTTGGACCCCTAATTTTGCACACAACCTTTTAGGGGTGCACTAAGATCAATGGAGTCGATGAAATCCCCATTCGGAACTCCTACGAAAATCGAGCTTCTTTAAGGGCCAATTTTGGGCTCCCGGGGAGGCCCTGTGACGAAAGCTCGGTGAAAAGTCATATAAGACGAGGCCCGTTGGACCCCTAATTTTGCACACAACCTTTTAGGGGTGCACTAAGATCAATGGAGTCGATGAAATCCCCATTCGGAACTCCTACGAAAATCGAGCTTCTTTAAGGGCCAATTTTGGGCTCCCGGGGAGGCCCTGTGACGAAAGCTCGGTCAAAAGTCATATAAGACGAGGCCCGTTGGACCCCTAATTTTGCACACAACCTTTTAGGGGTGCACTAAGATCAATGGAGTCGATGAAATCCCCATTCGGAACTCCTACGAAAATCGAGCTTCTTTAAGGGCCAATTTTGGGCTCCCGGGGAGGCCCTGTGACGAAAACTCGGTGAAAAGTCATATAAGACGAGGCCCGTTGGACCCCTAATTTTGCACACATCCTTTTAGGGGTGCACTAAGATCAATGGAGTCGATGAAATCCCCATTTGGAACTCCAACGAAAATCGACCTTCTTTAAGGGCCAATTTTGGGCTCCCGGGGAGGCCCTGTGATGAAAACTCGGTGAAAAGTCATATAAGACGAGGCCCGTTGGACCCCTAATTTTGCACACATCATTTATGGGGTACACTAAGATCAATGGAGTCGATGAAATCCCCATTCGGAACTCCAACGAAAATCGAGCTTCTTTAAGGGCCAATTTTGGGCTCCCGGGGAGGCCCTGTGACGAAAACTCGGTGAAAAGTCATATAAGACGAGGCCCGTTGGACCCCTAATTTTGCACACAACCTTTTAGGGGTGCACTAAGATCAATGGAGTCGATGAAATCCCCATTCGGAACTCCTACGAAAATCGAGCTTCTTTAAGGGCCAATTTTGGGCTCCCGGGGAGGCCCTGTGACGAAAACTCGGTGAAAAGTCATATAAGACGAGGCCCGTTGGACCCCTAATTTTGCACACATCATTTATGGGGTACACTAAGATCAATGGAGTCGATGAAATCCCCATTCGGAACTCCTACGAAAATCGAGCTTCTTTAAGGGCCAATTTTGGGCTCCCGGGGAGGCCCTGTGACGAAAACTCGGTGAAAAGTCATATAAGACGAGGCCCGTTGGACCCCTAATTTTGCACACATCATTTATGGGGTACACTAAGATCAATGGAGTCGATGAAATCCCCATTCGGAACTCCTACGAAAATCGAGCTTCTTTAAGGGCCAATTTTGGGCTCCCGGGGAGGCCCTGTGACGAAAACTCGGTCAAAAGTCATATAAGACGAGGCCCGTTGGACCCCTAATTTTGCACACAACCTTTTAGGGGTGCACTAAGATCAATGGAGTCCATGAAATCCCCATTCGGAACTCCTACGAAAATCGAGCTTCTTTAAGGGCCAATTTTGGGCTCCCGGGGAGGCCCTGTGACGAAAACTCGGTGAAAAGTCATATAAGACGAGGCCCGTTGGACCCCTAATTTTGCACACAACCTTTTAGGGGTGCACTAAGATCAATGGAGTCGATGAAATCCCCATTCGGAACTCCAACGAAAATCGACCTTCTTTAAGGGCCAATTTTGGGCTCCCGGGGAGGCCCTGTGATGAAAACTCGGTGAAAAGTCATATAAGACGAGGCCCGTTGGACCCCTAATTTTGCACACATCCTTTTAGGGGTGCACTAAGATCAATGGAGTCGATGAAATCCCCATTTGGAACTCCAACGAAAATCGACCTTCTTTAAGGGCCAATTTTGGGCTCCCGGGGAGGCCCTGTGATGAAAACTCGGTGAAAAGTCATATAAGACGAGGCCCGTTGGACCCCTAATTTTGCACACATCATTTATGGGGTACACTAAGATCAATGGAGTCGATGAAATCCCCATTCGGAACTCCTACGAAAATCGAGCTTCTTTAAGGGCCAATTTTGGGCTCCCGGGGAGGCCCTGTGACGAAAACTCGGTGAAAAGTCATATAAGACGAGGCCCGTTGGACCCCTAATTTTGCACACAACCTTTTAGGGGTGCACTAAGATCAATGGAGTCGATGAAATCCCCATTCGGAACTCCTACGAAAATCGAGCTTCTTTAAGGGCCAATTTTGGGCTCCCGGGGAGGCCCTGTGACGAAAACAAAATCGAGCTTCTTTAAGGGCCAATTTTGGGCTCCCGGGGAGGCCCTGTGACGAAAACTCGGTGAAAAGTCATATAAGACGAGGCCCGTTGGACCCCTAATTTTGCACACAACCTTTTAGGGGTGCACTAAGATCAATGGAGTCGATGAAATCCCCATTCGGAACTCCTACGAAAATCGAGCTTCTTTAAGGGCCAATTTTGGGCTCCCGGGGAGGCCCTGTGACGAAAACTCGGTGAAAAGTCATATAAGACGAGGCCCGTTGGACCCCTAATTTTGCACACATCATTTATGGGGTACACTAAGATCAATGGAGTCGATGAAATCCCCATTCGGAACTCCTACGAAAATCGAGCTTCTTTAAGGGCCAATTTTGGGCTCCCGGGGAGGCCCTGTGACGAAAACTCGGTGAAAAGTCATATAAGACGAGGCCCGTTGGACCCCTAATTTTGCACACATCATTTATGGGGTACACTAAGATCAATGGAGTCGATGAAATCCCCATTCGGAACTCCTACGAAAATCGAGCTTCTTTAAGGGCCAATTTTGGGCTCCCGGGGAGGCCCTGTGACGAAAACTCGGTCAAAAGTCATATAAGACGAGGCCCGTTGGACCCCTAATTTTGCACACAACCTTTTAGGGGTGCACTAAGATCAATGGAGTCGATGAAATCCCCATTCGGAACTCCTACGAAAATCGAGCTTCTTTAAGGGCCAATTTTGGGCTCCCGGGGAGGCCCTGTGACGAAAACTCGGTGAAAAGTCATATAAGACGAGGCCCGTTGGACCCCTAATTTTGCACACAACCTTTTAGGGGTGCACTAAGATCAATGGAGTCGATGAAATCCCCATTCGGAACTCCAACGAAAATCGACCTTCTTTAAGGGCCAATTTTGGGCTCCCGGGGAGGCCCTGTGACGAAAACTCGGTGAAAAGTCATATAAGACGAGGCCCGTTGGACCCCTAATTTTGCACACATCCTTTTAGGGGTGCACTAAGATCAATGGAGTCGATGAAATCCCCATTTGGAACTCCAACGAAAATCGACCTTCTTTAAGGGCCAATTTTGGGCTCCCGGGGAGGCCCTGTGACGAAAACTCGGTGAAAAGTCATATAAGAAGAGGCCCGTTGGACCCCTAATTTTGCACACAACCTTTTAGGGGTGCACTAAGATCAATGGAGTCGATGAAATCCCCATTCGGAACTCCTACGAAAATCGAGCTTCTTTAAGGGCCAATTTTGGGCTCCCGGGGAGGCCCTGTGACAAAAACTCGGTGAAAAGTCATATAAGACGAGGCCCGTTGGACCCCTAATTTTGCACACATCATTTATGGGGTACACTAAGATCAATGGAGTCGATGAAATCCCCATTCGGAACTCCTACGAAAATCGAGCTTCTTTAAGGGCCAATTTTGGGCTCCCGGGGAGGCCCTGTGACGAAAACTCGGTGAAAAGTCATATAAGACGAGGCCCGTTGGACCCCTAATTTTGCACACAACCTTTTAGGGGTGCACTAAGATCAATGGAGTCGATGAAATCCCCATTCGGAACTCCTACGAAAATCGACCTTCTTTAAGGGCCAATTTTGGGCTCCCGGGGAGGCCCTGTGACGAAAACTCGGTGAAAAGTCATATAAGACGAGGCCCGTTGGACCCCTAATTTTGCACACATCATTTATGGGGTACACTAAGATCAATGGAGTCGATGAAATCCCCATTCGGAACTCCTACGAAAATCGAGCTTCTTTAAGGGCCAATTTTGGGCTCCCGGGGAGGCCCTGTGACGAAAACTCGGTGAAAAGTCATATAAGACGAGGCCCGTTGGACCCCTAATTTTGCACACATCATTTATGGGGTACACTAAGATCAATGGAGTCGATGAAATCCCCATTCGGAACTCCTACGAAAATCGAGCTTCTTTAAGGGCCAATTTTGGGCTCCCGGGGAGGCCCTGTGACGAAAACTCGGTCAAAAGTCATATAAGACGAGGCCCGTTGGACCCCTAATTTTGCACACAACCTTTTAGGGGTGCACTAAGATCAATGGAGTCCATGAAATCCCCATTCGGAACTCCTACGAAAATCGAGCTTCTTTAAGGGCCAATTTTGGGCTCCCGGGGAGGCCCTGTGACGAAAACTCGGTCAAAAGTCATATAAGACGAGGCCCGTTGGACCCCTAATTTTGCACACAACCTTTTAGGGGTGCACTAAGATCAATGGAGTCCATGAAATCCCCATTCGGAACTCCTACGAAAATCGAGCTTCTTTAAGGGCCAATTTTGGGCTCCCGGGGAGGCCCTGTGACGAAAACTCGGTGAAAAGTCATATAAGACGAGGCCCGTTGGACCCCTAATTTTGCACACAACCTTTTAGGGGTGCACTAAGATCAATGGAGTCGATGAAATCCCCATTCGGAACTCCAACGAAAATCGACCTTCTTTAAGGGCCAATTTTGGGCTCCCGGGGAGGCCCTGTGATGAAAACTCGGTGAAAAGTCATATAAGACGAGGCCCGTTGGACCCCTAATTTTGCACACATCCTTTTAGGGGTGCACTAAGATCAATGGAGTCGATGAAATCCCCATTTGGAACTCCAACGAAAATCGACCTTCTTTAAGGGCCAATTTTGGGCTCCCGGGGAGGCCCTGTGATGAAAACTCGGTGAAAAGTCATATAAGACGAGGCCCGTTGGACCCCTAATTTTGCACACAACCTTTTAGGGGTGCACTAAGATCAATGGAGTCGATGAAATCCCCATTCGGAACTCCTACGAAAATCGAGCTTCTTTAAGGGCCAATTTTGGGCTCCCGGGGAGGCCCTGTGACGAAAGCTCGGTGAAAAGTCATATAAGACGAGGCCCGTTGGACCCCTAATTTTGCACACAACCTTTTAGGGGTGCACTAAGATCAATGGAGTCGATGAAATCCCCATTCGGAACTCCTACGAAAATCGAGCTTCTTTAAGGGCCAATTTTGGGCTCCCGGGGAGGCCCTGTGACGAAAGCTCGGTGAAAAGTCATATAAGACGAGGCCCGTTGGACCCCTAATTTTGCACACAACCTTTTAGGGGTGCACTAAGATCAATGGAGTCGATGAAATCCCCATTCAGAACTCCTACGAAAATCGAGCTTCTTTAAGGGCCAATTTTGGGCTCCCGGGGAGGCCCTGTGATGAAAACTCGGTGAAAAGTCATATAAGACGAGGCCCGTTGGACCCCTAATTTTGCACACATCCTTTTAGGGGTGCACTAAGATCAATGGAGTCGATGAAATCCCCATTTGGAACTCCAACGAAAATCGACCTTCTTTAAGGGCCAATTTTGGGCTCCCGGGGAGGCCCTGTGATGAAAACTCGGTGAAAAGTCATATAAGACGAGGCCCGTTGGACCCCTAATTTTGCACACATCCTTTTAGGGGTGCACTAAGATCAATGGAGTCGATGAAATCCCCATTTGGAACTCCAACGAAAATCGACCTTCTTTAAGGGCCAATTTTGGGCTCCCGGGGAGGCCCTGTGATGAAAACTCGGTGAAAAGTCATATAAGACGAGGCCCGTTGGACCCCTAATTTTGCACACATCATTTATGGGGTACACTAAGATCAATGGAGTCGATGAAATCCCCATTCGGAACTCCAACGAAAATCGAGCTTCTTTAAGGGCCAATTTTGGGCTCCCGGGGAGGCCCTGTGACGAAAACTCGGTGAAAAGTCATATAAGACGAGGCCCGTTGGACCCCTAATTTTGCACACAACCTTTTAGGGGTGCACTAAGATCAATGGAGTCGATGAAATCCCCATTCGGAACTCCTACGAAAATCGAGCTTCTTTAAGGGCCAATTTTGGGCTCCCGGGGAGGCCCTGTGACGAAAACTCGGTGAAAAGTCATATAAGACGAGGCCCGTTGGACCCCTAATTTTGCACACATCATTTATGGGGTACACTAAGATCAATGGAGTCGATGAAATCCCCATTCGGAACTCCTACGAAAATCGAGCTTCTTTAAGGGCCAATTTTGGGCTCCCGGGGAGGCCCTATGACGAAAACTCGGTGAAAAGTCATATAAGACGAGGCCCGTTGGACCCCTAATTTTGCACACATCCTTTTAGGGGTGCACTAAGATCAATGGAGTCGATGAAATCCCCATTCGGAACTCCTACGAAAATCGAGCTTCTTTAAGGGCCAATTTTGGGCTCCCGGGGAGGCCCTGTGATGAAAACTCGGTCAAAAGTCATATAAGACGAGGCCCGTTGGACCCCTAATTTTGCACACAACATTTATGGGGTACACTAAGATCAATGGAGTCGATGAAATCCCCATTCGGAACTCCTACGAAAATCGAGCTTCTTTAAGGGCCAATTTTGGGCTCCCGGGGAGGCCCTGTGACGAAAACTCGGTCAAAAGTCATATAAGACGAGGCCCGTTGGACCCCTAATTTTGCACACAACCTTTTAGGGGTGCACTAAGATCAATGGAGTCGATGAAATCCCCATTCGGAACTCCTACGAAAATCGAGCTTCTTTAAGGGCCAATTTTGGGCTCCCGGGGAGGCCCTGTGACGAAAGCTCGGTGAAAAGTCATATAAGACGAGGCCCGTTGGACCCCTAATTTTGCACACAACCTTTTAGGGGTGCACTAAGATCAATGGAGTCGATGAAATCCCCATTCGGAACTCCTACGAAAATCGAGCTTCTTTAAGGGCCAATTTTGGGCTCCCGGGGAGGCCCTGTGACGAAAGCTCGGTCAAAAGTCATATAAGACGAGGCCCGTTGGACCCCTAATTTTGCACACAACCTTTTAGGGGTGCACTAAGATCAATGGAGTCGATGAAATCCCCATTCGGAACTCCTACGAAAATCGAGCTTCTTTAAGGGCCAATTTTGGGCTCCCGGGGAGGCCCTGTGACGAAAACTCGGTGAAAAGTCATATAAGACGAGGCCCGTTGGACCCCTAATTTTGCACACATCCTTTTAGGGGTGCACTAAGATCAATGGAGTCGATGAAATCCCCATTTGGAACTCCAACGAAAATCGACCTTCTTTAAGGGCCAATTTTGGGCTCCCGGGGAGGCCCTGTGATGAAAACTCGGTGAAAAGTCATATAAGACGAGGCCCGTTGGACCCCTAATTTTGCACACATCATTTATGGGGTACACTAAGATCAATGGAGTCGATGAAATCCCCATTCGGAACTCCAACGAAAATCGAGCTTCTTTAAGGGCCAATTTTGGGCTCCCGGGGAGGCCCTGTGACGAAAACTCGGTGAAAAGTCATATAAGACGAGGCCCGTTGGACCCCTAATTTTGCACACAACCTTTTAGGGGTGCACTAAGATCAATGGAGTCGATGAAATCCCCATTCGGAACTCCTACGAAAATCGAGCTTCTTTAAGGGCCAATTTTGGGCTCCCGGGGAGGCCCTGTGACGAAAACTCGGTGAAAAGTCATATAAGACGAGGCCCGTTGGACCCCTAATTTTGCACACATCATTTATGGGGTACACTAAGATCAATGGAGTCGATGAAATCCCCATTCGGAACTCCTACGAAAATCGAGCTTCTTTAAGGGCCAATTTTGGGCTCCCGGGGAGGCCCTGTGACGAAAACTCGGTGAAAAGTCATATAAGACGAGGCCCGTTGGACCCCTAATTTTGCACACATCATTTATGGGGTACACTAAGATCAATGGAGTCGATGAAATCCCCATTCGGAACTCCTACGAAAATCGAGCTTCTTTAAGGGCCAATTTTGGGCTCCCGGGGAGGCCCTGTGACGAAAACTCGGTCAAAAGTCATATAAGACGAGGCCCGTTGGACCCCTAATTTTGCACACAACCTTTTAGGGGTGCACTAAGATCAATGGAGTCCATGAAATCCCCATTCGGAACTCCTACGAAAATCGAGCTTCTTTAAGGGCCAATTTTGGGCTCCCGGGGAGGCCCTGTGACGAAAACTCGGTGAAAAGTCATATAAGACGAGGCCCGTTGGACCCCTAATTTTGCACACAACCTTTTAGGGGTGCACTAAGATCAATGGAGTCGATGAAATCCCCATTCGGAACTCCAACGAAAATCGACCTTCTTTAAGGGCCAATTTTGGGCTCCCGGGGAGGCCCTGTGATGAAAACTCGGTGAAAAGTCATATAAGACGAGGCCCGTTGGACCCCTAATTTTGCACACATCCTTTTAGGGGTGCACTAAGATCAATGGAGTCGATGAAATCCCCATTTGGAACTCCAACGAAAATCGACCTTCTTTAAGGGCCAATTTTGGGCTCCCGGGGAGGCCCTGTGATGAAAACTCGGTGAAAAGTCATATAAGACGAGGCCCGTTGGACCCCTAATTTTGCACACAACCTTTTAGGGGTGCACTAAGATCAATGGAGTCGATGAAATCCCCATTCGGAACTCCTACGAAAATCGAGCTTCTTTAAGGGCCAATTTTGGGCTCCCGGGGAGGCCCTGTGACGAAAACTCGGTGAAAAGTCATATAAGACGAGGCCCGTTGGACCCCTAATTTTGCACACAACCTTTTAGGGGTGCACTAAGATCAATGGAGTCGATGAAATCCCCATTCGGAACTCCTACGAAAATCGAGCTTCTTTAAGGGCCAATTTTGGGCTCCCGGGGAGGCCCTGTGACGAAAACAAAATCGAGCTTCTTTAAGGGCCAATTTTGGGCTCCCGGGGAGGCCCTGTGACGAAAACTCGGTGAAAAGTCATATAAGACGAGGCCCGTTGGACCCCTAATTTTGCACACAACCTTTTAGGGGTGCACTAAGATCAATGGAGTCGATGAAATCCCCATTCGGAACTCCTACGAAAATCGAGCTTCTTTAAGGGCCAATTTTGGGCTCCCGGGGAGGCCCTGTGACGAAAACTCGGTGAAAAGTCATATAAGACGAGGCCCGTTGGACCCCTAATTTTGCACACATCATTTATGGGGTACACTAAGATCAATGGAGTCGATGAAATCCCCATTCGGAACTCCTACGAAAATCGAGCTTCTTTAAGGGCCAATTTTGGGCTCCCGGGGAGGCCCTGTGACGAAAACTCGGTGAAAAGTCATATAAGACGAGGCCCGTTGGACCCCTAATTTTGCACACATCATTTATGGGGTACACTAAGATCAATGGAGTCGATGAAATCCCCATTCGGAACTCCTACGAAAATCGAGCTTCTTTAAGGGCCAATTTTGGGCTCCCGGGGAGGCCCTGTGACGAAAACTCGGTCAAAAGTCATATAAGACGAGGCCCGTTGGACCCCTAATTTTGCACACAACCTTTTAGGGGTGCACTAAGATCAATGGAGTCGATGAAATCCCCATTCGGAACTCCTACGAAAATCGAGCTTCTTTAAGGGCCAATTTTGGGCTCCCGGGGAGGCCCTGTGACGAAAACTCGGTGAAAAGTCATATAAGACGAGGCCCGTTGGACCCCTAATTTTGCACACAACCTTTTAGGGGTGCACTAAGATCAATGGAGTCGATGAAATCCCCATTCGGAACTCCAACGAAAATCGACCTTCTTTAAGGGCCAATTTTGGGCTCCCGGGGAGGCCCTGTGACGAAAACTCGGTGAAAAGTCATATAAGACGAGGCCCGTTGGACCCCTAATTTTGCACACATCCTTTTAGGGGTGCACTAAGATCAATGGAGTCGATGAAATCCCCATTTGGAACTCCAACGAAAATCGACCTTCTTTAAGGGCCAATTTTGGGCTCCCGGGGAGGCCCTGTGACGAAAACTCGGTGAAAAGTCATATAAGAAGAGGCCCGTTGGACCCCTAATTTTGCACACAACCTTTTAGGGGTGCACTAAGATCAATGGAGTCGATGAAATCCCCATTCGGAACTCCTACGAAAATCGAGCTTCTTTAAGGGCCAATTTTGGGCTCCCGGGGAGGCCCTGTGACAAAAACTCGGTGAAAAGTCATATAAGACGAGGCCCGTTGGACCCCTAATTTTGCACACATCATTTATGGGGTACACTAAGATCAATGGAGTCGATGAAATCCCCATTCGGAACTCCTACGAAAATCGAGCTTCTTTAAGGGCCAATTTTGGGCTCCCGGGGAGGCCCTGTGACGAAAACTCGGTGAAAAGTCATATAAGACGAGGCCCGTTGGACCCCTAATTTTGCACACAACCTTTTAGGGGTGCACTAAGATCAATGGAGTCGATGAAATCCCCATTCGGAACTCCTACGAAAATCGACCTTCTTTAAGGGCCAATTTTGGGCTCCCGGGGAGGCCCTGTGACGAAAACTCGGTGAAAAGTCATATAAGACGAGGCCCGTTGGACCCCTAATTTTGCACACATCATTTATGGGGTACACTAAGATCAATGGAGTCGATGAAATCCCCATTCGGAACTCCTACGAAAATCGAGCTTCTTTAAGGGCCAATTTTGGGCTCCCGGGGAGGCCCTGTGACGAAAACTCGGTGAAAAGTCATATAAGACGAGGCCCGTTGGACCCCTAATTTTGCACACATCATTTATGGGGTACACTAAGATCAATGGAGTCGATGAAATCCCCATTCGGAACTCCTACGAAAATCGAGCTTCTTTAAGGGCCAATTTTGGGCTCCCGGGGAGGCCCTGTGACGAAAACTCGGTCAAAAGTCATATAAGACGAGGCCCGTTGGACCCCTAATTTTGCACACAACCTTTTAGGGGTGCACTAAGATCAATGGAGTCCATGAAATCCCCATTCGGAACTCCTACGAAAATCGAGCTTCTTTAAGGGCCAATTTTGGGCTCCCGGGGAGGCCCTGTGACGAAAACTCGGTCAAAAGTCATATAAGACGAGGCCCGTTGGACCCCTAATTTTGCACACAACCTTTTAGGGGTGCACTAAGATCAATGGAGTCCATGAAATCCCCATTCGGAACTCCTACGAAAATCGAGCTTCTTTAAGGGCCAATTTTGGGCTCCCGGGGAGGCCCTGTGACGAAAACTCGGTGAAAAGTCATATAAGACGAGGCCCGTTGGACCCCTAATTTTGCACACAACCTTTTAGGGGTGCACTAAGATCAATGGAGTCGATGAAATCCCCATTCGGAACTCCAACGAAAATCGACCTTCTTTAAGGGCCAATTTTGGGCTCCCGGGGAGGCCCTGTGATGAAAACTCGGTGAAAAGTCATATAAGACGAGGCCCGTTGGACCCCTAATTTTGCACACATCCTTTTAGGGGTGCACTAAGATCAATGGAGTCGATGAAATCCCCATTTGGAACTCCAACGAAAATCGACCTTCTTTAAGGGCCAATTTTGGGCTCCCGGGGAGGCCCTGTGATGAAAACTCGGTGAAAAGTCATATAAGACGAGGCCCGTTGGACCCCTAATTTTGCACACAACCTTTTAGGGGTGCACTAAGATCAATGGAGTCGATGAAATCCCCATTCGGAACTCCTACGAAAATCGAGCTTCTTTAAGGGCCAATTTTGGGCTCCCGGGGAGGCCCTGTGACGAAAGCTCGGTGAAAAGTCATATAAGACGAGGCCCGTTGGACCCCTAATTTTGCACACAACCTTTTAGGGGTGCACTAAGATCAATGGAGTCGATGAAATCCCCATTCGGAACTCCTACGAAAATCGAGCTTCTTTAAGGGCCAATTTTGGGCTCCCGGGGAGGCCCTGTGACGAAAGCTCGGTGAAAAGTCATATAAGACGAGGCCCGTTGGACCCCTAATTTTGCACACAACCTTTTAGGGGTGCACTAAGATCAATGGAGTCGATGAAATCCCCATTCAGAACTCCTACGAAAATCGAGCTTCTTTAAGGGCCAATTTTGGGCTCCCGGGGAGGCCCTGTGATGAAAACTCGGTGAAAAGTCATATAAGACGAGGCCCGTTGGACCCCTAATTTTGCACACATCCTTTTAGGGGTGCACTAAGATCAATGGAGTCGATGAAATCCCCATTTGGAACTCCAACGAAAATCGACCTTCTTTAAGGGCCAATTTTGGGCTCCCGGGGAGGCCCTGTGATGAAAACTCGGTGAAAAGTCATATAAGACGAGGCCCGTTGGACCCCTAATTTTGCACACATCCTTTTAGGGGTGCACTAAGATCAATGGAGTCGATGAAATCCCCATTTGGAACTCCAACGAAAATCGACCTTCTTTAAGGGCCAATTTTGGGCTCCCGGGGAGGCCCTGTGATGAAAACTCGGTGAAAAGTCATATAAGACGAGGCCCGTTGGACCCCTAATTTTGCACACATCATTTATGGGGTACACTAAGATCAATGGAGTCGATGAAATCCCCATTCGGAACTCCAACGAAAATCGAGCTTCTTTAAGGGCCAATTTTGGGCTCCCGGGGAGGCCCTGTGACGAAAACTCGGTGAAAAGTCATATAAGACGAGGCCCGTTGGACCCCTAATTTTGCACACAACCTTTTAGGGGTGCACTAAGATCAATGGAGTCGATGAAATCCCCATTCGGAACTCCTACGAAAATCGAGCTTCTTTAAGGGCCAATTTTGGGCTCCCGGGGAGGCCCTGTGACGAAAACTCGGTGAAAAGTCATATAAGACGAGGCCCGTTGGACCCCTAATTTTGCACACATCATTTATGGGGTACACTAAGATCAATGGAGTCGATGAAATCCCCATTCGGAACTCCTACGAAAATCGAGCTTCTTTAAGGGCCAATTTTGGGCTCCCGGGGAGGCCCTATGACGAAAACTCGGTGAAAAGTCATATAAGACGAGGCCCGTTGGACCCCTAATTTTGCACACATCCTTTTAGGGGTGCACTAAGATCAATGGAGTCGATGAAATCCCCATTCAGAACTCCTACGAAAATCGAGCTTCTTTAAGGGCCAATTTTGGGCTCCCGGGGAGGCCCTGTGATGAAAACTCGGTCAAAAGTCATATAAGACGAGGCCCGTTGGACCCCTAATTTTGCACACAACATTTATGGGGTACACTAAGATCAATGGAGTCGATGAAATCCCCATTCGGAACTCCTACGAAAATCGAGCTTCTTTAAGGGCCAATTTTGGGCTCCCGGGGAGGCCCTGTGACGAAAACTCGGTCAAAAGTCATATAAGACGAGGCCCGTTGGACCCCTAATTTTGCACACAACCTTTTAGGGGTGCACTAAGATCAATGGAGTCGATGAAATCCCCATTCGGAACTCCTACGAAAATCGAGCTTCTTTAAGGGCCAATTTTGGGCTCCCGGGGAGGCCCTGTGACGAAAGCTCGGTGAAAAGTCATATAAGACGAGGCCCGTTGGACCCCTAATTTTGCACACAACCTTTTAGGGGTGCACTAAGATCAATGGAGTCGATGAAATCCCCATTCGGAACTCCTACGAAAATCGAGCTTCTTTAAGGGCCAATTTTGGGCTCCCGGGGAGGCCCTGTGACGAAAGCTCGGTCAAAAGTCATATAAGACGAGGCCCGTTGGACCCCTAATTTTGCACACAACCTTTTAGGGGTGCACTAAGATCAATGGAGTCGATGAAATCCCCATTCGGAACTCCTACGAAAATCGAGCTTCTTTAAGGGCCAATTTTGGGCTCCCGGGGAGGCCCTGTGACGAAAACTCGGTGAAAAGTCATATAAGACGAGGCCCGTTGGACCCCTAATTTTGCACACATCCTTTTAGGGGTGCACTAAGATCAATGGAGTCGATGAAATCCCCATTTGGAACTCCAACGAAAATCGACCTTCTTTAAGGGCCAATTTTGGGCTCCCGGGGAGGCCCTGTGATGAAAACTCGGTGAAAAGTCATATAAGACGAGGCCCGTTGGACCCCTAATTTTGCACACATCATTTATGGGGTACACTAAGATCAATGGAGTCGATGAAATCCCCATTCGGAACTCCAACGAAAATCGAGCTTCTTTAAGGGCCAATTTTGGGCTCCCGGGGAGGCCCTGTGACGAAAACTCGGTGAAAAGTCATATAAGACGAGGCCCGTTGGACCCCTAATTTTGCACACAACCTTTTAGGGGTGCACTAAGATCAATGGAGTCGATGAAATCCCCATTCGGAACTCCTACGAAAATCGAGCTTCTTTAAGGGCCAATTTTGGGCTCCCGGGGAGGCCCTGTGACGAAAACTCGGTGAAAAGTCATATAAGACGAGGCCCGTTGGACCCCTAATTTTGCACACATCATTTATGGGGTACACTAAGATCAATGGAGTCGATGAAATCCCCATTCGGAACTCCTACGAAAATCGAGCTTCTTTAAGGGCCAATTTTGGGCTCCCGGGGAGGCCCTGTGACGAAAACTCGGTGAAAAGTCATATAAGACGAGGCCCGTTGGACCCCTAATTTTGCACACATCATTTATGGGGTACACTAAGATCAATGGAGTCGATGAAATCCCCATTCGGAACTCCTACGAAAATCGAGCTTCTTTAAGGGCCAATTTTGGGCTCCCGGGGAGGCCCTGTGACGAAAACTCGGTCAAAAGTCATATAAGACGAGGCCCGTTGGACCCCTAATTTTGCACACAACCTTTTAGGGGTGCACTAAGATCAATGGAGTCCATGAAATCCCCATTCGGAACTCCTACGAAAATCGAGCTTCTTTAAGGGCCAATTTTGGGCTCCCGGGGAGGCCCTGTGACGAAAACTCGGTGAAAAGTCATATAAGACGAGGCCCGTTGGACCCCTAATTTTGCACACAACCTTTTAGGGGTGCACTAAGATCAATGGAGTCGATGAAATCCCCATTCGGAACTCCAACGAAAATCGACCTTCTTTAAGGGCCAATTTTGGGCTCCCGGGGAGGCCCTGTGATGAAAACTCGGTGAAAAGTCATATAAGACGAGGCCCGTTGGACCCCTAATTTTGCACACATCCTTTTAGGGGTGCACTAAGATCAATGGAGTCGATGAAATCCCCATTTGGAACTCCAACGAAAATCGACCTTCTTTAAGGGCCAATTTTGGGCTCCCGGGGAGGCCCTGTGATGAAAACTCGGTGAAAAGTCATATAAGACGAGGCCCGTTGGACCCCTAATTTTGCACACAACCTTTTAGGGGTGCACTAAGATCAATGGAGTCGATGAAATCCCCATTCGGAACTCCTACGAAAATCGAGCTTCTTTAAGGGCCAATTTTGGGCTCCCGGGGAGGCCCTGTGACGAAAGCTCGGTGAAAAGTCATATAAGACGAGGCCCGTTGGACCCCTAATTTTGCACACAACCTTTTAGGGGTGCACTAAGATCAATGGAGTCGATGAAATCCCCATTCGGAACTCCTACGAAAATCGAGCTTCTTTAAGGGCCAATTTTGGGCTCCCGGGGAGGCCCTGTGACGAAAGCTCGGTGAAAAGTCATATAAGACGAGGCCCGTTGGACCCCTAATTTTGCACACAACCTTTTAGGGGTGCACTAAGATCAATGGAGTCGATGAAATCCCCATTCAGAACTCCTACGAAAATCGAGCTTCTTTAAGGGCCAATTTTGGGCTCCCGGGGAGGCCCTGTGATGAAAACTCGGTGAAAAGTCATATAAGACGAGGCCCGTTGGACCCCTAATTTTGCACACATCCTTTTAGGGGTGCACTAAGATCAATGGAGTCGATGAAATCCCCATTTGGAACTCCAACGAAAATCGACCTTCTTTAAGGGCCAATTTTGGGCTCCCGGGGAGGCCCTGTGATGAAAACTCGGTGAAAAGTCATATAAGACGAGGCCCGTTGGACCCCTAATTTTGCACACATCCTTTTAGGGGTGCACTAAGATCAATGGAGTCGATGAAATCCCCATTTGGAACTCCAACGAAAATCGACCTTCTTTAAGGGCCAATTTTGGGCTCCCGGGGAGGCCCTGTGATGAAAACTCGGTGAAAAGTCATATAAGACGAGGCCCGTTGGACCCCTAATTTTGCACACATCATTTATGGGGTACACTAAGATCAATGGAGTCGATGAAATCCCCATTCGGAACTCCAACGAAAATCGAGCTTCTTTAAGGGCCAATTTTGGGCTCCCGGGGAGGCCCTGTGACGAAAACTCGGTGAAAAGTCATATAAGACGAGGCCCGTTGGACCCCTAATTTTGCACACAACCTTTTAGGGGTGCACTAAGATCAATGGAGTCGATGAAATCCCCATTCGGAACTCCTACGAAAATCGAGCTTCTTTAAGGGCCAATTTTGGGCTCCCGGGGAGGCCCTGTGACGAAAACTCGGTGAAAAGTCATATAAGACGAGGCCCGTTGGACCCCTAATTTTGCACACATCATTTATGGGGTACACTAAGATCAATGGAGTCGATGAAATCCCCATTCGGAACTCCTACGAAAATCGAGCTTCTTTAAGGGCCAATTTTGGGCTCCCGGGGAGGCCCTATGACGAAAACTCGGTGAAAAGTCATATAAGACGAGGCCCGTTGGACCCCTAATTTTGCACACATCCTTTTAGGGGTGCACTAAGATCAATGGAGTCGATGAAATCCCCATTCAGAACTCCTACGAAAATCGAGCTTCTTTAAGGGCCAATTTTGGGCTCCCGGGGAGGCCCTGTGATGAAAACTCGGTCAAAAGTCATATAAGACGAGGCCCGTTGGACCCCTAATTTTGCACACAACATTTATGGGGTACACTAAGATCAATGGAGTCGATGAAATCCCCATTCGGAACTCCTACGAAAATCGAGCTTCTTTAAGGGCCAATTTTGGGCTCCCGGGGAGGCCCTGTGACGAAAACTCGGTCAAAAGTCATATAAGACGAGGCCCGTTGGACCCCTAATTTTGCACACAACCTTTTAGGGGTGCACTAAGATCAATGGAGTCGATGAAATCCCCATTCGGAACTCCTACGAAAATCGAGCTTCTTTAAGGGCCAATTTTGGGCTCCCGGGGAGGCCCTGTGACGAAAGCTCGGTGAAAAGTCATATAAGACGAGGCCCGTTGGACCCCTAATTTTGCACACAACCTTTTAGGGGTGCACTAAGATCAATGGAGTCGATGAAATCCCCATTCGGAACTCCTACGAAAATCGAGCTTCTTTAAGGGCCAATTTTGGGCTCCCGGGGAGGCCCTGTGACGAAAGCTCGGTCAAAAGTCATATAAGACGAGGCCCGTTGGACCCCTAATTTTGCACACAACCTTTTAGGGGTGCACTAAGATCAATGGAGTCGATGAAATCCCCATTCGGAACTCCTACGAAAATCGAGCTTCTTTAAGGGCCAATTTTGGGCTCCCGGGGAGGCCCTGTGACGAAAACTCGGTGAAAAGTCATATAAGACGAGGCCCGTTGGACCCCTAATTTTGCACACATCCTTTTAGGGGTGCACTAAGATCAATGGAGTCGATGAAATCCCCATTTGGAACTCCAACGAAAATCGACCTTCTTTAAGGGCCAATTTTGGGCTCCCGGGGAGGCCCTGTGATGAAAACTCGGTGAAAAGTCATATAAGACGAGGCCCGTTGGACCCCTAATTTTGCACACATCATTTATGGGGTACACTAAGATCAATGGAGTCGATGAAATCCCCATTCGGAACTCCAACGAAAATCGAGCTTCTTTAAGGGCCAATTTTGGGCTCCCGGGGAGGCCCTGTGACGAAAACTCGGTGAAAAGTCATATAAGACGAGGCCCGTTGGACCCCTAATTTTGCACACAACCTTTTAGGGGTGCACTAAGATCAATGGAGTCGATGAAATCCCCATTCGGAACTCCTACGAAAATCGAGCTTCTTTAAGGGCCAATTTTGGGCTCCCGGGGAGGCCCTGTGACGAAAACTCGGTGAAAAGTCATATAAGACGAGGCCCGTTGGACCCCTAATTTTGCACACATCATTTATGGGGTACACTAAGATCAATGGAGTCGATGAAATCCCCATTCGGAACTCCTACGAAAATCGAGCTTCTTTAAGGGCCAATTTTGGGCTCCCGGGGAGGCCCTGTGACGAAAACTCGGTGAAAAGTCATATAAGACGAGGCCCGTTGGACCCCTAATTTTGCACACATCATTTATGGGGTACACTAAGATCAATGGAGTCGATGAAATCCCCATTCGGAACTCCTACGAAAATCGAGCTTCTTTAAGGGCCAATTTTGGGCTCCCGGGGAGGCCCTGTGACGAAAACTCGGTCAAAAGTCATATAAGACGAGGCCCGTTGGACCCCTAATTTTGCACACAACCTTTTAGGGGTGCACTAAGATCAATGGAGTCCATGAAATCCCCATTCGGAACTCCTACGAAAATCGAGCTTCTTTAAGGGCCAATTTTGGGCTCCCGGGGAGGCCCTGTGACGAAAACTCGGTGAAAAGTCATATAAGACGAGGCCCGTTGGACCCCTAATTTTGCACACAACCTTTTAGGGGTGCACTAAGATCAATGGAGTCGATGAAATCCCCATTCGGAACTCCAACGAAAATCGACCTTCTTTAAGGGCCAATTTTGGGCTCCCGGGGAGGCCCTGTGATGAAAACTCGGTGAAAAGTCATATAAGACGAGGCCCGTTGGACCCCTAATTTTGCACACATCCTTTTAGGGGTGCACTAAGATCAATGGAGTCGATGAAATCCCCATTTGGAACTCCAACGAAAATCGACCTTCTTTAAGGGCCAATTTTGGGCTCCCGGGGAGGCCCTGTGATGAAAACTCGGTGAAAAGTCATATAAGACGAGGCCCGTTGGACCCCTAATTTTGCACACATCATTTATGGGGTACACTAAGATCAATGGAGTCGATGAAATCCCCATTCGGAACTCCTACGAAAATCGAGCTTCTTTAAGGGCCAATTTTGGGCTCCCGGGGAGGCCCTGTGACGAAAACTCGGTGAAAAGTCATATAAGACGAGGCCCGTTGGACCCCTAATTTTGCACACAACCTTTTAGGGGTGCACTAAGATCAATGGAGTCGATGAAATCCCCATTCGGAACTCCTACGAAAATCGAGCTTCTTTAAGGGCCAATTTTGGGCTCCCGGGGAGGCCCTGTGACGAAAACAAAATCGAGCTTCTTTAAGGGCCAATTTTGGGCTCCCGGGGAGGCCCTGTGACGAAAACTCGGTGAAAAGTCATATAAGACGAGGCCCGTTGGACCCCTAATTTTGCACACAACCTTTTAGGGGTGCACTAAGATCAATGGAGTCGATGAAATCCCCATTCGGAACTCCTACGAAAATCGAGCTTCTTTAAGGGCCAATTTTGGGCTCCCGGGGAGGCCCTGTGACGAAAACTCGGTGAAAAGTCATATAAGACGAGGCCCGTTGGACCCCTAATTTTGCACACATCATTTATGGGGTACACTAAGATCAATGGAGTCGATGAAATCCCCATTCGGAACTCCTACGAAAATCGAGCTTCTTTAAGGGCCAATTTTGGGCTCCCGGGGAGGCCCTGTGACGAAAACTCGGTGAAAAGTCATATAAGACGAGGCCCGTTGGACCCCTAATTTTGCACACATCATTTATGGGGTACACTAAGATCAATGGAGTCGATGAAATCCCCATTCGGAACTCCTACGAAAATCGAGCTTCTTTAAGGGCCAATTTTGGGCTCCCGGGGAGGCCCTGTGACGAAAACTCGGTCAAAAGTCATATAAGACGAGGCCCGTTGGACCCCTAATTTTGCACACAACCTTTTAGGGGTGCACTAAGATCAATGGAGTCGATGAAATCCCCATTCGGAACTCCTACGAAAATCGAGCTTCTTTAAGGGCCAATTTTGGGCTCCCGGGGAGGCCCTGTGACGAAAACTCGGTGAAAAGTCATATAAGACGAGGCCCGTTGGACCCCTAATTTTGCACACAACCTTTTAGGGGTGCACTAAGATCAATGGAGTCGATGAAATCCCCATTCGGAACTCCAACGAAAATCGACCTTCTTTAAGGGCCAATTTTGGGCTCCCGGGGAGGCCCTGTGACGAAAACTCGGTGAAAAGTCATATAAGACGAGGCCCGTTGGACCCCTAATTTTGCACACATCCTTTTAGGGGTGCACTAAGATCAATGGAGTCGATGAAATCCCCATTTGGAACTCCAACGAAAATCGACCTTCTTTAAGGGCCAATTTTGGGCTCCCGGGGAGGCCCTGTGACGAAAACTCGGTGAAAAGTCATATAAGAAGAGGCCCGTTGGACCCCTAATTTTGCACACAACCTTTTAGGGGTGCACTAAGATCAATGGAGTCGATGAAATCCCCATTCGGAACTCCTACGAAAATCGAGCTTCTTTAAGGGCCAATTTTGGGCTCCCGGGGAGGCCCTGTGACAAAAACTCGGTGAAAAGTCATATAAGACGAGGCCCGTTGGACCCCTAATTTTGCACACATCATTTATGGGGTACACTAAGATCAATGGAGTCGATGAAATCCCCATTCGGAACTCCTACGAAAATCGAGCTTCTTTAAGGGCCAATTTTGGGCTCCCGGGGAGGCCCTGTGACGAAAACTCGGTGAAAAGTCATATAAGACGAGGCCCGTTGGACCCCTAATTTTGCACACAACCTTTTAGGGGTGCACTAAGATCAATGGAGTCGATGAAATCCCCATTCGGAACTCCTACGAAAATCGACCTTCTTTAAGGGCCAATTTTGGGCTCCCGGGGAGGCCCTGTGACGAAAACTCGGTGAAAAGTCATATAAGACGAGGCCCGTTGGACCCCTAATTTTGCACACATCATTTATGGGGTACACTAAGATCAATGGAGTCGATGAAATCCCCATTCGGAACTCCTACGAAAATCGAGCTTCTTTAAGGGCCAATTTTGGGCTCCCGGGGAGGCCCTGTGACGAAAACTCGGTGAAAAGTCATATAAGACGAGGCCCGTTGGACCCCTAATTTTGCACACATCATTTATGGGGTACACTAAGATCAATGGAGTCGATGAAATCCCCATTCGGAACTCCTACGAAAATCGAGCTTCTTTAAGGGCCAATTTTGGGCTCCCGGGGAGGCCCTGTGACGAAAACTCGGTCAAAAGTCATATAAGACGAGGCCCGTTGGACCCCTAATTTTGCACACAACCTTTTAGGGGTGCACTAAGATCAATGGAGTCCATGAAATCCCCATTCGGAACTCCTACGAAAATCGAGCTTCTTTAAGGGCCAATTTTGGGCTCCCGGGGAGGCCCTGTGACGAAAACTCGGTCAAAAGTCATATAAGACGAGGCCCGTTGGACCCCTAATTTTGCACACAACCTTTTAGGGGTGCACTAAGATCAATGGAGTCGATGAAATCCCCATTCGGAACTCCTACGAAAATCGAGCTTCTTTAAGGGCCAATTTTGGGCTCCCGGGGAGGCCCTGTGACGAAAACTCGGTGAAAAGTCATATAAGACGAGGCCCGTTGGACCCCTAATTTTGCACACATCATTTATGGGGTACACTAAGATCAATGGAGTCGATGAAATCCCCATTCGGAACTCCTACGAAAATCGAGCTTCTTTAAGGGCCAATTTTGGGCTCCCGGGGAGGCCCTGTGACGAAAACTCGGTCAAAAGTCATATAAGACGAGGCCCGTTGGACCCCTAATTTTGCACACAACCTTTTAGGGGTGCACTAAGATCAATGGAGTCGATGAAATCCCCATTCGGAACTCCTACGAAAATCGAGCTTCTTTAAGGGCCAATTTTGGGCTCCCGGGGAGGCCCTGTGACGAAAACTCGGTGAAAAGTCATATAAGACGAGGCCCGTTGGACCCCTAATTTTGCACACATCCTTTTAGGGGTGCACTAAGATCAATGGAGTCGATGAAATCCCCATTTGGAACTCCAACGAAAATCGACCTTCTTTAAGGGCCAATTTTGGGCTCCCGGGGAGGCCCTGTGATGAAAACTCGGTGAAAAGTCATATAAGACGAGGCCCGTTGGACCCCTAATTTTGCACACATCATTTATGGGGTACACTAAGATCAATGGAGTCGATGAAATCCCCATTCGGAACTCCAACGAAAATCGAGCTTCTTTAAGGGCCAATTTTGGGCTCCCGGGGAGGCCCTGTGACGAAAACTCGGTGAAAAGTCATATAAGACGAGGCCCGTTGGACCCCTAATTTTGCACACAACCTTTTAGGGGTGCACTAAGATCAATGGAGTCGATGAAATCCCCATTCGGAACTCCTACGAAAATCGAGCTTCATTAAGGGCCAATTTCGGGCTCCCGGGGAGGCCCTGTGACGAAAACTCGGTGAAAAGTCATATAAGACGAGGCCCGTTGGACCCCTAATTTTGCACACATCATTTATGGGGTACACTAAGATCAATGGAGTCGATGAAATCCCCATTCGGAACTCCTACGAAAATCGAGCTTCTTTAAGGGCCAATTTTGGGCTCCCGGGGAGGCCCTGTGACGAAAACTCGGTGAAAAGTCATATAAGACGAGGCCCGTTGGACCCCTAATTTTGCACACATCATTTATGGGGTACACTAAGATCAATGGAGTCGATGAAATCCCCATTCGGAACTCCTACGAAAATCGAGCTTCTTTAAGGGCCAATTTTGGGCTCCCGGGGAGGCCCTGTGACGAAAACTCGGTCAAAAGTCATATAAGACGAGGCCCGTTGGACCCCTAATTTTGCACACAACCTTTTAGGGGTGCACTAAGATCAATGGAGTCCATGAAATCCCCATTCGGAACTCCTACGAAAATCGAGCTTCTTTAAGGGCCAATTTTGGGCTCCCGGGGAGGCCCTGTGACGAAAACTCGGTGAAAAGTCATATAAGACGAGGCCCGTTGGACCCCTAATTTTGCACACAACCTTTTAGGGGTGCACTAAGATCAATGGAGTCGATGAAATCCCCATTCGGAACTCCAACGAAAATCGACCTTCTTTAAGGGCCAATTTTGGGCTCCCGGGGAGGCCCTGTGATGAAAACTCGGTGAAAAGTCATATAAGACGAGGCCCGTTGGACCCCTAATTTTGCACACATCCTTTTAGGGGTGCACTAAGATCAATGGAGTCGATGAAATCCCCATTTGGAACTCCAACGAAAATCGACCTTCTTTAAGGGCCAATTTTGGGCTCCCGGGGAGGCCCTGTGATGAAAACTCGGTGAAAAGTCATATAAGACGAGGCCCGTTGGACCCCTAATTTTGCACACATCATTTATGGGGTACACTAAGATCAATGGAGTCGATGAAATCCCCATTCGGAACTCCTACGAAAATCGAGCTTCTTTAAGGGCCAATTTTGGGCTCCCGGGGAGGCCCTGTGACGAAAACTCGGTGAAAAGTCATATAAGACGAGGCCCGTTGGACCCCTAATTTTGCACACATCCTTTTAGGGGTGCACTAAGATCAATGGAGTCGATGAAATCCCCATTTGGAACTCCAACGAAAATCGACCTTCTTTAAGGGCCAATTTTGGGCTCCCGGGGAGGCCCTGTGATGAAAACTCGGTGAAAAGTCATATAAGACGAGGCCCGTTGGACCCCTAATTTCGTCACAGGGCCAATTTTGGGCTCCCGGGGAGGCCCTGTGACGAAAACTCGGTGAAAAGTCATATAAGACGAGGCCCGTTGGACCCCTAATTTTGCACACATCATTTATGGGGTACACTAAGATCAATGGAGTCGATGAAATCCCCATTCGGAACTCCTACGAAAATCGAGCTTCTTTAAGGGCCAATTTTGGGCTCCCGGGGAGGCCCTGTGACGAAAACTCGGTGAAAAGTCATATAAGACGAGGCCCGTTGGACCCCTAATTTTGCACACATCCTTTTAGGGGTGCACTAAGATCAATGGAGTCGATGAAATCCCCATTTGGAACTCCAACGAAAATCGACCTTCTTTAAGGGCCAATTTTGGGCTCCCGGGGAGGCCCTGTGATGAAAACTCGGTGAAAAGTCATATAAGACGAGGCCCGTTGGACCCCTAATTTTGCACACATCATTTATGGGGTACACTAAGATCAATGGAGTCGATGAAATCCCCATTCGGAACTCCAACGAAAATCGAGCTTCTTTAAGGGCCAATTTTGGGCTCCCGGGGAGGCCCTGTGACGAAAACTCGGTGAAAAGTCATATAAGACGAGGCCCGTTGGACCCCTAATTTTGCACACAACCTTTTAGGGGTGCACTAAGATCAATGGAGTCGATGAAATCCCCATTCGGAACTCCTACGAAAATCGAGCTTCTTTAAGGGCCAATTTTGGGCTCCCGGGGAGGCCCTGTGACGAAAACTCGGTGAAAAGTCATATAAGACGAGGCCCGTTGGACCCCTAATTTTGCACACATCATTTATGGGGTACACTAAGATCAATGGAGTCGATGAAATCCCCATTCGGAACTCCTACGAAAATCGAGCTTCTTTAAGGGCCAATTTTGGGCTCCCGGGGAGGCCCTGTGACGAAAACTCGGTGAAAAGTCATATAAGACGAGGCCCGTTGGACCCCTAATTTTGCACACATCATTTATGGGGTACACTAAGATCAATGGAGTCGATGAAATCCCCATTCGGAACTCCTACGAAAATCGAGCTTCTTTAAGGGCCAATTTTGGGCTCCCGGGGAGGCCCTGTGACGAAAGCTCGGTGAAAAGTCATATAAGACGAGGCCCGTTGGACCCCTAATTTTGCACACAACCTTTTAGGGGTGCACTAAGATCAATGGAGTCGATGAAATCCCCATTCGGAACTCCTACGAAAATCGAGCTTCTTTAAGGGCCAATTTTGGGCTCCCGGGGAGGCCCTGTGATGAAAACTCGGTGAAAAGTCATATAAGACGAGGCCCGTTGGACCCCTAATTTTGCACACATCCTTTTAGGGGTGCACTAAGATCAATGGAGTCGATGAAATCCCCATTTGGAACTCCAACGAAAATCGACCTTCTTTAAGGGCCAATTTTGGGCTCCCGGGGAGGCCCTGTGATGAAAACTCGGTGAAAAGTCATATAAGACGAGGCCCGTTGGACCCCTAATTTTGCACACATCCTTTTAGGGGTGCACTAAGATCAATGGAGTCGATGAAATCCCCATTTGGAACTCCAACGAAAATCGACCTTCTTTAAGGGCCAATTTTGGGCTCCCGGGGAGGCCCTGTGATGAAAACTCGGTGAAAAGTCATATAAGACGAGGCCCGTTGGACCCCTAATTTTGCACACATCCTTTTAGGGGTGCACTAAGATCAATGGAGTCGATGAAATCCCCATTTGGAACTCCAACGAAAATCGACCTTCTTTAAGGGCCAATTTTGGGCTCCCGGGGAGGCCCTGTGATGAAAACTCGGTGAAAAGTCATATAAGACGAGGCCCGTTGGACCCCTAATTTTGCACACATCATTTATGGGGTACACTAAGATCAATGGAGTCGATGAAATCCCCATTCGGAACTCCTACGAAAATCGAGCTTCTTTAAGGGCCAATTTTGGGCTCCCGGGGAGGCCCTGTGACGAAAACTCGGTCAAAAGTCATATAAGACGAGGCCCGTTGGACCCCTAATTTTGCACACATCATTTATGGGGTACACTAAGATCAATGGAGTCGATGAAATCCCCATTCGGAACTCCTACGAAAATCGAGCTTCTTTAAGGGCCAATTTTGGGCTCCCGGGGAGGCCCTGTGACGAAAACTCGGTCAAAAGTCATATAAGACGAGGCCCGTTGGACCCCTAATTTTGCACACAACCTTTTAGGGGTGCACTAAGATCAATGGAGTCGATGAAATCCCCATTCGGAACTCCTACGAAAATCGAGCTTCTTTAAGGGCCAATTTTGGGCTCCCGGGGAGGCCCTGTGACGAAAACTCGGTGAAAAGTCATATAAGACGAGGCCCGTTGGACCCCTAATTTTGCACACAACCTTTTAGGGGTGCACTAAGATCAATGGAGTCGATGAAATCCCCATTCGGAACTCCTACGAAAATCGAGCTTCTTTAAGGGCCAATTTTGGGCTCCCGGGGAGGCCCTGTGATGAAAACTCGGTGAAAAGTCATATAAGACGAGGCCCGTTGGACCCCTAATTTTGCACACATCCTTTTAGGGGTGCACTAAGATCAATGGAGTCGATGAAATCCCCATTTGGAACTCCAACGAAAATCGACCTTCTTTAAGGGCCAATTTTGGGCTCCCGGGGAGGCCCTGTGATGAAAACTCGGTGAAAAGTCATATAAGACGAGGCCCGTTGGACCCCTAATTTTGCACACATCCTTTTAGGGGTGCACTAAGATCAATGGAGTCGATGAAATCCCCATTTGGAACTCCTACGAAAATCGACCTTCTTTAAGGGCCAATTTTGGGCTCCCGGGGAGGCCCTGTGATGAAAACTCGGTGAAAAGTCATATAAGACGAGGCCCGTTGGACCCCTAATTTTGCACACATCCTTTTAGGGGTGCACTAAGATCAATGGAGTCGATGAAATCCCCATTTGGAACTCCAACGAAAATCGACCTTCTTTAAGGGCCAATTTTGGGCTCCCGGGGAGGCCCTGTGACGAAAACTCGGTCAAAAGTCATATAAGACGAGGCCCGTTGGACCCCTAATTTTGCACACATCATTTATGGGGTACACTTAGGTCACTGGAGTCGATGAAATCCCCATTCGGAACTCCTACGAAAATCGAGCTTCTTTAAGGGCCAATTTTGGGCTCCCGGGGAGGCCCTGTGACCAAAACTCGGTGAAAATTCATATAAGACGAGGCCCGTTGGACCCCTAATTTTGCACACATAATTTATGGGGTACAATTGGATCAATGGAGTCAATGAAATTCCCATTGGGAACTCCTACGAAAATCGACCTTCTTTAAGGGCCAATTTTGGGCTCCCGGGGACGCCCTATGACGAAAACTCGGTGAAAAGTCATATAAGACGAGGCCCTTTGGACCCCTAATTTTGCACACAACCTTTTAGGGGTGCACTAAGATCAATGGAGTCGATGAAATCCCCATTCAGAACTCCTACGAAAATCGAGCTTCTTTAAGGGCCAATTTTGGGCTCCCGGGGAGGACCTGTGATGAAAACTCGGTGAAAAGTCATATAAGACGAGGCCCGTTGGACCCCTAATTTTGCACACATCATTTATGGGGTACACTAAGATCAATGGAGTCGATGAAATCCCCATTCGGAACTCCTACGAAAATCGAGCTTCTTTAAGGGCCAATTTTGGGCTCCCGGGGAGGCCCTGTGACGAAAACTCGGTCAAAAGTCATATAAGACGAGGCCCGTTGGACCCCTAATTTTGCACACAACCTTTTAGGGGTGCACTAAGATCAATGGAGTCGATGAAATCCCCATTCGGAACTCCTACGAAAATCGAGCTTCTTTAAGGGCCAATTTTGGGCTCCCGGGGAGGCCCTGTGACGAAAGCTCGGTGAAAAGTCATATAAGACGAGGCCCGTTGGACCCCTAATTTTGCACACAACCTTTTAGGGGTGCACTAAGATCAATGGAGTCGATGAAATCCCCATTCAGAACTCCTACGAAAATCGAGCTTCTTTAAGGGCCAATTTTGGGCTCCCGGGGAGGCCCTGTGATGAAAACTCGGTGAAAAGTCATATAAGACGAGGCCCGTTGGACCCCTAATTTTGCACACATCCTTTTAGGGGTGCACTAAGATCAATGGAGTCGATGAAATCCCCATTTGGAACTCCAACGAAAATCGACCTTCTTTAAGGGCCAATTTTGGGCTCCCGGGGAGGCCCTGTGATGAAAACTCGGTGAAAAGTCATATAAGACGAGGCCCGTTGGACCCCTAATTTTGCACACAACCTTTTAGGGGTGCACTAAGATCAATGGAGTCGATGAAATCCCCATTCAGAACTCCTACGAAAATCGACCTTCTTTAAGGGCCAATTTTGGGCTCCCGGGGAGGCCCTGTGATGAAAACTCGGTGAAAAGTCATATAAGACGAGGCCCGTTGGACCCCTAATTTTGCACACATCCTTTTAGGGGTGCACTAAGATCAATGGAGTCGATGAAATCCCCATTTGGAACTCCAACGAAAATCGACCTTCTTTAAGGGCCAATTTTGGGCTCCCGGGGAGGCCCTGTGATGAAAACTCGGTGAAAAGTCATATAAGACGAGGCCCGTTGGACCCCTAATTTTGCACACATCATTTATGGGGTACACTAAGATCAATGGAGTCGATGAAATCCCCATTCGGAACTCCTACGAAAATCGAGCTTCTTTAAGGGCCAATTTTGGGCTCCCGGGGAGGCCCTGTGACGAAAACTCGGTCAAAAGTCATATAAGACGAGGCCCGTTGGACCCCTAATTTTGCACACAACCTTTTAGGGGTGCACTAAGATCAATGGAGTCGATGAAATCCCCATTCGGAACTCCTACGAAAATCGAGCTTCTTTAAGGGCCAATTTTGGGCTCCCGGGGAGGCCCTGTGACGAAAACTCGGTGAAAAGTCATATAAGACGAGGCCCGTTGGACCCCTAATTTTGCACACATCCTTTTAGGGGTGCACTAAGATCAATGGAGTCGATGAAATCCCCATTTGGAACTCCAACGAAAATCGACCTTCTTTAAGGGCCAATTTTGGGCTCCCGGGGAGGCCCTGTGATGAAAACTCGGTGAAAAGTCATATAAGACGAGGCCCGTTGGACCCCTAATTTTGCACACATCCTTTTAGGGGTGCACTAAGATCAATGGAGTCGATGAAATCCCCATTTGGAACTCCAACGAAAATCGACCTTCTTTAAGGGCCAATTTTGGGCTCCCGGGGAGGCCCTGTGATGAAAACTCGGTGAAAAGTCATATAAGACGAGGCCCGTTGGACCCCTAATTTTGCACACATCATTTATGGGGTACACTAAGATCAATGGAGTCGATGAAATCCCCATTCGGAACTCCTACGAAAATCGAGCTTCTTTAAGGGCCAATTTTGGGCTCCCGGGGAGGCCCTGTGACGAAAACTCGGTCAAAAGTCATATAAGACGAGGCCCGTTGGACCCCTAATTTTGCACACAACCTTTTAGGGGTGCACTAAGATCAATGGAGTCGATGAAATCCCCATTCGGAACTCCTACGAAAATCGAGCTTCTTTAAGGGCCAATTTTGGGCTCCCGGGGAGGCCCTGTGACGAAAACTCGGTGAAAAGTCATATAAGACGAGGCCCGTTGGACCCCTAATTTTGCACACATCCTTTTAGGGGTGCACTAAGATCAATGGAGTCGATGAAATCCCCATTTGGAACTCCAACGAAAATCGACCTTCTTTAAGGGCCAATTTTGGGCTCCCGGGGAGGCCCTGTGATGAAAACTCGGTGAAAAGTCATATAAGACGAGGCCCGTTGGACCCCTAATTTTGCACACATCCTTTTAGGGGTGCACTAAGATCAATGGAGTCGATGAAATCCCCATTTGGAACTCCAACGAAAATCGACCTTCTTTAAGGGCCAATTTTGGGCTCCCGGGGAGGCCCTGTGATGAAAACTCGGTGAAAAGTCATATAAGACGAGGCCCGTTGGACCCCTAATTTTGCACACATCATTTATGGGGTACACTAAGATCAATGGAGTCGATGAAATCCCCATTCGGAACTCCTACGAAAATCGAGCTTCTTTAAGGGCCAATTTTGGGCTCCCGGGGAGGCCCTGTGACGAAAACTCGGTCAAAAGTCATATAAGACGAGGCCCGTTGGACCCCTAATTTTGCACACAACCTTTTAGGGGTGCACTAAGATCAATGGAGTCGATGAAATCCCCATTCGGAACTCCTACGAAAATCGACCTTCTTTAAGGGCCAATTTTCGGCTCCCGGGGAGGCCCTGAGACGAAAACTCGGTGAAAAGTCATATAAGACGAGGCCCGTTGGACCCCTAATTTTGCACACATCATTTATGGGGTACACTAAGATCAATGGAGTCGATGAAATCCGCATTCGGATCTCCTACGAAAATCGACCTTCTTTAAGGGCCAATTTTGGGCTCCCGGGGAGGCCCTGTGACGAAAACTCGGTGAAAAGTCATATAAGACGAGGCCCGTTGGACCCCTAATTTTGCACACATCATTTATGGGGTACCCATAGGTCACTGGAGTCGATGAAATCCGCATTCGGAACTCCTACGAAAATCGACCTTCTTTAAGGGCCAATTTTGGGCTCCCGGGGAGGCCCTGTGACGAAAACTCGGTCAAAAGTCATATAAGACGAGGCCCGTTGCACCCCTAATTTTGCACACATCATTTATGGGGTACACTTAGGTCACTGGAGTCGATGAAATTCCCATTCGGAACTCCTACGAAAATCGAGCTTCTTTAAGGGCCAATTTTGGGCTCCCGGGGAGGCCCTGTGACGATAACTCGGTCAAAAGTCATATAAGACGAGGCCCGTTGGACCCCTAATTTTGCACACATCATTTATGGGGTACACTAAGATCAATGGAGTCGATGAAATCCGCATTCGGAACTCCTACGAAAATCGAGCTTCTTTAAGGGCCAATTTTGGGCTCCCGGGGAGGCCCTGTGACGAAAACTCGGTGAAAAGTCATATAAGACGAGGCCCGTTGGACCCCTAATTTTGCACACATCATTTATGGGGTACCCATAGGTCACTGGAGTCGATGAAATCCGCATTCGGAACTCCTACGAAAATCGACCTTCTTTAAGGGCCAATTTTGGGCTCCCGGGGAGGCCCTGTGACGAAAACTCGGTCAAAAGTCATATAAGACGAGGCCCGTTGGACCCCTAATTTTGCACACAACCTTTTAGGGGTACACTAAGATCAATGGAGTCGATGAAATCCGCATTCGGAACTCCTACGAAAATCGAGCTTCTTTAAGGGCCAATTTTGGGCTCCCGGGGAGGCCCTGTGATGAAAACTCGGTGAAAAGTCATATAAGACGAGGCCCGTTGGACCCCTAATTTTGCACACAACCTTTTAGGGGTGCACTAAGATCAATGGAGTCGATGAAATCCCCATTCGGAACTCCTACGAAAATCGAGCTTCTTTAAGGGCCAATTTTGGGCTCCCGGGGAGGCCCTGTGACGAAAACTCGGTGAAAAGTCATATAAGACGAGGCCCGTTGGACCCCTAATTTTGCACACATCATTTATGGGGTACACTTAGGTCACTGGAGTCGATGAAATTCCCATTCGGAACTCCTACGAAAATCGAGCTTCTTTAAGGGCCAATTTTGGGCTCCCGGGGAGGCCCTGTGACGAAAACTCGGTGAAAAGTCATATAAGACGAGGCCCGTTGGACCCCTAATTTTGCACACATCATTTATGGGGTACCCATAGGTCACTGGAGTGGATGAAATCCGCATTCGGAACTCCTACGAAAATCGACCTTCTTTAAGGGCCAATTTTGGGCTCCCGGGGAGGCCCTGTGACGAAAACTCGGTGAAAAGTCATATAAGACGAGGCCCGTTGGACCCCCAATTTTGCACACAACCTTTTAGGGGTACACTAAGATCAATGGAGTCGATGAAATCCGCATTCGGAACTCCTACGAAAATCGAGCTTCTTTAAGGGACAATTTTGGGCTCCCGGGGAGGCCCAGTGACGAAAACTCGGTGAAAAGTCATATAAGACAAGGCCCGTTGGACCCCTAATTTTGCACACATCATTTATGGGGTACACTAAGATCAATGGAGTCGATGAAATCCCCATTCGGAACTCCTACGAAAATCGAGCTTCTTTAAGGGCCAATTTTGGGCTCCCGGGGAGGCCCT